>JANUYF010000002.1:339730046-340980046 GCA_026167975.1 Phrynosoma blainvillii | reverse complement strand
CTTCATGTCTCCTCAGCCACCAGCTGTGATCTGAAAAAGAAGAAAAACATGTCAACAATGAAAGTTCCGAACATATTTCCAATAAGCAGAGGATTTCCATTAGCCTATTTGGTTGATAGCTTGAGAGTGAAAGCAGCACCTTTGCTAAAAGAGTTCATGGCAAACTGTGTGTTTGCAAGACCAAGTGCTGCTAGTGCCCTAGAAGTAATACTCCAGAATTGATATTTACTTAGTGGTGAAGCATCCTGATGAACAAACAAAGGATCTGCACTGTGTCCCCTCACATGTACGTAGTCAAGCAGTGCTCGAACTGGGGAGATGTGAGGGTCCACAACTAATTCATGTGAAATTGTTGAGCCCTTACCCTGTTGGTCAGTTTTGGAAGAACGAATTAACTGCATAGCAGACTGGGATGTAACCTGGAGATCAGCAAAATACAAAGCCTTTCAAGAAAACCAGTTCACTTATTCTTAATGCCCCAAAGAATGTCATCAAGGAGGCAGCATGGAATAGTAGAGCTTCGTATAGCAATATCAAATATCAGATCATATTTGGTGTAAACCTTTCAGTCTATCTGGAGAAAGCAAAATCCTAGCATCCACTACTCTAGCCCTCTCCTTAGTCCAGCCCTCAAGCACTTTCCTTATGTGGAAGTCAACAGTTGTGTCACAAACCCCTTGAAATCTCAGCCACCTGTGGAGCCTTGGCAATCCGAGGTAGCAAGAGCATTAAGTTTATCATTGCATCATCCACCAGGCAGATCTACCTTATGGCTTTAAAATATTTTTTTTTCAGTTCAGGGCTAGACACACTCTAACTATCCTCTTACCTCCACCTGTGTCACATTTACTACACTATTGCATGCACCTACATGCTAGAGGATTGACCTCCTTCTATTTGGATGCTCTTTCAGTGATTGCATTTTGGCTGAAATTGGTTGGTTCCCAAGGCCCAGAGAGGTGGTTCTGTAGGCCTCCCTTCCACCCAAACGGTGTCCTAAGCACTCACTGAAATCCAAATTTCTTTCAAATCATGCTAAATCAGGTCTATCTGGAAACAGTATGGGGTAAGCAAAAAACCCTTGGAAAGGGGAAAAATCCTACCCAGCTCTGAAGCAACCAAGTTAACTTCACACTGCACCAGCAACAGGAGGGTGGATCAATTGCAGATTTGAAGTGTAGCCTTCTGTTGAGTTGAGAAGTGCTGAAGGCACTGCAACAAGCTAGAAACTTTATCCCCTGGAAGCATAGAAAGTTGATTAATCATATCAATAGTAATTCCCAAAAAATCCAGTCAAGTGGAGGGTCCTTCAGTCTTCTCAGGGGCTAATGGTACATCCAGCTCAAGAGCAAGGGCTTCAAACTCAGGGGGGTTGCAGACTGTCAACAATAGTGTGAATTCAGTTCACTTTTAGGGTTAGGGTTAGTGCTAGGGAATCATGGGAATTGTTATTTTTCTGAGAACCTTCTTTGTCAGAGAACTCTAGTGCCACAATAAAATTCAGTTCCCATGATTCCCTAACCTTAACCCTAACCCTAAAAGTGGACTGAATTCACACTATTTTTGACAGTCTGCAACCCCCCTCACTCAATAAAAAAGAACAGTGACCGGAACCTGACTGATCAACAAATAAGAAATTATCTAGATAGTGCACCACACCATGAAAACCAGTTTTTTTTTTCCATAAGGGCCCCTCTAAAAAAGTGCTGAACATTTTGAAAGCTGCACATGAAACTGAGCAACCCATAGGGAGGGCTTGGTCCATAAAAAACTGGCCATTAAATGGAAAACCCAGCAACTCAAAATCTGATGGATGGACTGATAAGAGACAGAATGCAGACTTGATGTTGCACTTGGCAAGTTCAGCCCCCAAACCATAGCTGCAAACTAATCTAACCACCTCATTGAACGACGTGTACCTAACAGAACATAACTCATGAGGGATGGCGTCATTAACCAATGACCCATGGGGGTAGGACAAGTGATGGATGATGTGGTATTCTGGGGCTTTCTTGGGTGCTACGCCTAAAGGGGAACCCTTCAAATTGCTAACTGGGGGAACTAGAAATGGATCAATGATGTGACCCTCAGAAACCTTTTTCGAGATCTTTGCCTTAACAACGTGTTCCATGCCTATAATAGATTTAAGATTATTAGATAAGAATGGGTGACACACTCACTGAAATGAAAACCATTACAAAAACCTTGTAACAAATATTGGGCCACTTCATGGTTAGGGTATGAGGACAAAAAAACCTCAGTACTCAGTACACCTCAGGCTGGGACCCTTTTGAAGGTGGACCTCCCCCTTTTTATTGTATTGGCCTTCTTTATTAGCACCTTTTTCTGGTACAATTCCAAAAGGAGTGCACCCTTTATAGACCAAACACTCATGTTTATACTTGCAGACCTTATGGTTGCATAATCCCTGAAAGCTAAATCCCCAACACAGAAGCTTTTGGGATTGAGCAGAATTATCCCATATCTTGGCAGATGAAGTGCTACCAGATTCGTGGATGCGGGGTTTGGGGTTTTTTAGTCTGTATCTCTGGTTTAATTTTAATTGTGTAAGCCACCCCAATTGTTCGACAAAGGGGCAGGGTATAAATAAATGTTGTTGTTGTTGTTATTATTATTATCCCAACTTAAAGTAGGGTAAATAGCTGCACACATATGGAAAGCCTTATCATATAGTAGCCAAGCAGGCCCAGAGTAGCAAACATAAGCCCGGTATATAATATCCATGTATTGAATCAAGGCCACTGTGTACATGGGCTGTGCCTTAGCAATAACACCTGCATAGATAAAGAAACCACTCAACCAGTTAGCAAAATTGTATTCAACCTTTTGCTGTTTTAAAGCTTCCTTATGTTTATCATCAAGCTCCTCCTTATCTATCTTTTCCATCTCCCGGTAGAGTAGGGAAAGACATCTGCATATTCACCCTTGAGTATCTTATCTATGGTAGACTGGAGAAGGTGGTCCCTTAGAGGAAGAGACAACTCACTGTAGGGAATGGCAGTATGTGCTACTGTGTTCTAATCCTGCTTGGATTGGGACCCCTGTTGGGTTAAGTCACAGGATGGCAGAGGCAGGTAAGGAGGTGTCATGGAATAGCCAGGGCACATTCCCCAAGTGGGTAGGGCTAGTGGCCATGGTGGAGTTTGCATCACTGGTGGTACAGCTGTCCCTTCCTTTGGCAACAAATGATTTTGTTGATGTGAATAACCAGGCATCCCCATGCCCACGAGTATCCTGCATAGGATAGCTGTATAGGGTGCTTAACTCACCTGATGGAGGTGACACCACAGCTGGTAGAGGTGTGACATCTGTGTCTGGTTGTGGCATGGCCTTAGCACCCAATGACATGGACATCCATGCAGCAACGTGAGTACGTTCCTGTTACAAAACAGTGATACAAAATTTCATCTTGTTATACAACTGTTTGTATCTAGCACATTTAGAAGCAGTCTGAGGGGGTTGAGTATATTGAGGAATAGCCCTAGCAGACACCCCCTGTGCTTTCTCCAGTGCTTGAATCCTGTAGAGCATCTCTTCCACCAGCACACAATGTTATTTAACATTTATATGAAGCCACTGGGTGAGATTATTCGAAGTTATGGAGCTGTGTGTTATCAGTATGCTGATGACACCCAGATCTATTTCTCCGTATCTTGTTCATCGGCCTTGAATTCCAATGGCATCTCTTCTCTCAATGAATGTCTTCGGGCAGTAATGGGCTGGATGAGGAAAAACAGATTGAAACTGAATCCAGACAAGACGGAGGTGCTCACAGTAGCGGGCCCGAAACCAAGAATTGGGTTGCAACCTCCAGTCCTGGATGGGGTCACACTCTCCTCCAGTGACTGTGTTCGCAGTCTGGGGGTGCTCCTCGACTCGTCGCTCCTGATGACAAATCAGGTTAATGCAACAGTCAGGAGCGCCTGTTATCAGCTTCAGCTGATACGCCAGCTGCGCCCTTTTCTGGAAGTAAGGGATCTCGAGACTGTTGTGCACGCGCTGGTAACCTCACGTCTAGATTTCTGTAATGTACTCTACATGGGGCTACCCTCGTGCTTAGTTCAGAAACTACAGTTAGTACAGAATATGGCAGCCAGACTAGTGTCTGGAACATCTAGGAGGGACCATATTACTCCGGTTTTAAGATCCCTCCACTGGCTGACTATAAGTTTCTGGGCTCAGTATAAGGTGTTGGTTATCACCTTTAAAGCCCTAAATGGCTTGGGTCCAAACTATCTTAGGGACCACCTTCTCCCTTATAATCCTCCCCGTGCACTCAGGTCCTCTGGGAGGAACTTGCTGCAGCCACAAAGAGCTAGGCTTGCGGCTACCTCCCAGAGGGCTTTTTCAGCTGTTCCCCCAGACTCTGGAACAGCCTGCCAGATGAGATCCATCAGCTGACATCTTTAGACAGCTTTAAAAAGGCTGTCAAGATGGACCTCTTCTGGCAGGCCTTTCTGGAATAGATACTCCTGGCCCCAGGAATTCTAGGTTGGCATAACACGAAAAAGAACCGCAGCCACACTGTGGATTTGTTTTTAATCTTTGCTGCCTATTTTATAGCATGTTTTAATTTATTATTGATTTAATAACTTTTTAAGGGGTGGGTGGGAATATGATTCTATTGTTGTATCTGTATTTTATTGTTGTTAGTTGCCCCGATTGATCCCAAAGGGGCGGGATATAAATTATTATTATTATTATTATTATTATTATTATTATTATTATTAGATAAATAAGGCTCAAGTAAGGGACATTTAGAAACCTTTGGGTCTGTACTTTTGCCATTATTATCCCCTTTTCCTTTGCTAGGAAACTGCTAGAACATAGCCAAGCAGAAAAAATTGACAGGGTATGCAAAATGTAAGTAAACCAGGTAATTAATAATTACAATAAAACACTTAAGGATGAGTAAAATTGCCACAGTTAAGCCAATGAATTATCTTCAAATGTCTATGAAATACTGGGAATAACCCAGAAAATGTTGTGTGGTGGCCACATCTAGCAAAAGTCACAAAGTGATTTAAAAATGAACAGACTAGCACAGATTGCCAATGGAACACACACACACACACACACACACACACACTGATAAAACAGGAAAATGTTAGTGACAGCTAAAGGGACAGGTAAGTAAGCCAAAACCCAATCCCCCCCCCCCCGCTTAAAGTTGGGAAAGATTAAAAAATAATACTTAGCTAATAACCTAATAACTGCTGTCTGTTCTCCTCAAATGCAAAATTGAAATGAAGATGCTGGGGGTAGCAGACCATAAATTGGCTCTGGCCACACACCCCAAATCTTCCAGCCTCAGCTTAACTGCCGAGGCATATTTTAAGTCTTGTCTCCCTGTGGGCGTGGGCAAACTATGCATCCCATCCCAACCCTTTGTGTGGGAGTAAGATACAAATTGCCATTCTTGAAGCATATCTGTTCTAGATCTTCCATTGTTTTAAAGTCATATTTAATGTTGTACTTGAGTATCTCTGTTTTACATATCTCCATATTTTGTTTACTGTTTAGGCCAGGGGTAGGCAACCTTTTTGATCTGGGGGCCGGGTTGCTGTCCCTCAGACAATTGGGGGGCCGAATCACCATAAATAAATAAATAAAATAAATAAATATATATTTTGTTAAAAAATAAAAAATAAAATAAAAAATATGCATGCACACTCTCTCAGCCCCAGAAAAGCCATGGCAAAACCCCTGTGGAGATTTTGCCAAGAAAAACCCAAGAACAAGCAATAACAACAATAATATCATCATGGCGGGAGGTGGTGGTGGTGGCGGCGGCAGCAGGACCAGCCTGGGACCAGTCCAAAGGCCTCGGGGGGGAGGGATCCGCCCCTCGGGCCTTAGGTTGCCTACCCCTGGTTTAGGCTGTCAATATTAAAGAATTCTCTATACATTAAGTAAAGACTTGCATTATCTGTTTATCTCTAAATTAAAAGCTCATATCAACCTGTGATTTCTTTGACTCTCGAGACATAAACCGGCCCTTTGTTAATGTTTAAGACCCCACCCCCCCACCCCGACTGGTCGTGAGGGGCTTCCTGTTGCGACGGCCATATTAGGGCATGAGACGCTTGATTTGCTAAAGCGCGCAGGAATTCCCACCTAATTCCTGCACGCTTGGCCAATCAGGTGTTGTATATGTTGAGAACAAGTATTGTGGGAAATCTCGCAGTACCTATGCTATCACGAGATTTCCTGCAAGAGTTTGGGCTATATAGCCCTGTGCTGCCACGTGTCGCCAACCATTTTAGAGCTGGAGCTGAGCGAGTCACTTCATTCTGCTCTGTTCTTTGGTTCTTTGCTTGGCTTTGCTTTTGCTCACTGATCTTTTGATCTTATTCACTGGTCGTTGCATGGTGGGAGTTGTTAACTAGGGCCTCCCATGCTTTTTGGCGGTTCTAGGCCAGGCGAGGCCTTCGGGCTGGCCGCCTCAGACCTGGAGGGTGGCCTGCGGCATCCCAACACCCAGCTTGTTTGAAACTAGGCCAAGGCGGGGGCTGCGACAGGTGGTTCTCCACCAGGTGCGCAGACCCTGTGGTTGAGTTGCAGGCCCAGCGGTGGCCTGGTCACTACGGACTGGTAAGGTTGGGATCCCACTGCCAAGGGGGGGGGCTCTTGGGCTAAGGCGTAGCTCACTCGGACTTGACACTTCTCCCCGGCAGTGGGTTGTTTGGAGGTAATTATTGTCTTCTGGGGGGTGCCTGAATAGGACCCTTGTGGACACCTTCCCCCTTTAGTGATTGCCAGTGACGCTTCCTGGCTGTTTGCGTCTCTTTGTGAGACTTGGGAAGAGTGGCCCTCGGGCCTGGTGGTAGTAATCCGAGGTTGGGTGGCTTGTTTAAGGACCTGTGTTTTTACACTTGTTCAGGCCAGGCCCCACAGCAAGGCCCAGTCCAAAAAGCGTGCAGCTCAGGCTGCGCCAGGATCTAGTCATTCTGCCCCGAAGAGGCCCTCAAAAACAGCTGGCAGAGATGACAAGATTATTGCTCAGTTAGCTCAGCTGGGCAAGATGATGCAGGCTTGTGTTGAGGTCTGCAATCAGCTGGCCCAGAAGAGGCTCCAGGCTACTGCCGCCAGCCCCTCTGCCAGTGCTTCTGCTACTTTGGACACAGAAGCGCTGCTCCCTCAGTCTGCACCTGACTCTCAGGTAATGGACACAACACACGGTACTATGGTGGTTTCGGTTATGGAAGTTGGGCAACTAACTATAGCTGATGTGTGGGAACTCCTAAAAAAGGTTCCCGGTGTGGGGATTCAGGGTGTTGCTGCCCCTGTTTCCTAGCAGCCCACTGTGGCAGATTTCTATAACCTCCTGTGAGGAGTGGTTCTTCCAGGTGGTGGTGCAATGGAGCAAACCTCCGAGGTGGAAAGGAGAGAACAGGCAGGTGCTGCTGCGTCTCAGCCTAACACACTTCGGGGGACCATTGCAGTCAGCTGGTGATGCTTCCCAGCAAGCTTCAACATCAGGTTTGTCTCCTGCTAATTCTTCACTGGTGAATTGGCCCACCTCAGTATGGACTCTAGGTGGCCAAGTGGGACAGGGTTCTGGGGTGGAGAGCCCCATCCCTATGACTTCAGGCGCACCTGCGATGGCACCTCATGTTTCCCAGGCGCCTGACTCTAGGGTGCAGGCTGGTAAGCCAACAGCTTTGGCTCACGATACATTAAGGGTGTCACCTTTGGGTGCTCCCACGCTTTTGGGAGTTAATGGATCTACTGAATGCAATCCATACTCTGGAATGTCTACTCCCCTTGGCTCACACCTTCCGCTCTCCACTAAGGAAAGAATTTGGAAGGGTGATTATTTTAATTTATTTTCTCTGACTTTTAGAGATCCTGAACCAAGAATCATGGTAAAGGATGGGATAGTGTTTAGCCTCCCTAAAGAGTTTCAGGCGCTCAAACACCCTAAGCTGGAGCGCAATTTTGTCAACTGGATTATGGGTTTCACTATTTACAGAAGAGTTATTGAAGAAAAGGAACCTCATAGGTCTCCTGATTTTTCTAAATATCAGGAGATAATAATAAAAGCTTACACCAACTGCCATCATAATGCCAGGGGTACAGCGTGGTTGCAATATGATGAGCAGTTTAGAATGAGAGCTGCCCAAGATCGCTCTCTGTCCTTGAGACATGTGCAGTCTGAGCTCTGGGCAGATGTAGTGGTAGGGGCCTCCCCTTCAAGCAGGTGTGATAATGGGTTTGTTCCCATGGTTACACAGCTGAGAGGGCAGAATGCAAGGCCTGGTACAGGAGAAAGGAAACAATTTGGCATTTTATGGGACTTTAACACAGGTAAGTGCAAGAGGCAGCCCTGCAGGTTTGAACATAACTGTAACACCTGTGGGGGGAGTCACCCCGGCACTTCCTGTAGCAGAGGTAGGCAGTCTGGAGTGGGAGGTTTACCCCAGCCAGCATCACCAGGAGGCAAAAGTGCCATCACCAATTAAGTTAGATGCACTGGTAGCCTGGCTGCGGACCTACCTCAGTAAGGAGGCTGCTTCTTATATATTCCATGGTTTTTCTAAGGGTTTTCATATCCCTTATTTAGGTTCTAGGAGGTATTGTTATGCGTGAAGGAATTGTCGGCTATCATAAGGGACAAGCTGGCAAAAGAGGTTGCAGCTGGGAGGATTTCAGGACCTCATGAGCAGCTCCCAATTCCCACCCTTCGTTTATCCCCTTTGGGTGTTGTCCCCAAGAAAGCACCTGGGGAATTTAGGTTAATTCATAATCTTTCTTACCCAAAGGGTGACTCTGTTAATGATGCAATAGATCCTAAGCTTACATCTGTTAAATATGCATCTTTTGACTCTGCAGTCAGGATGGTTAGGGCTCTAGGTAAGGGAGCACTATTAGCAAAGTGTGATATAAAATCAGCCTTTAGGTTGCTCCCTGTACACCCAGATGACTTTGCCCTCTTGGGTTTTCAGTTTGAAGGGAAATATTATTTCGATAAAGCCATGCCAATGGGGTGCTTGATCTCTTGTTCTGCCTTTGAGACGTTTAGCACCTTTCTTCATTGGTGTGCAGTTAGAGGGTCAGGTAATACGGCAATCACACATTATTTAGATGATTTCTTGATTTCTGGAAATCCCAATTCTTCACAATGTAGAGATACCTTAGCTGATTTCCAGGAATTAATGTCCGAGTTGGGAGTTCCCTTAGCTGTGGAGAAAATAGAGGGTCCTGACACATGGCTTACCTTTTTGGGAATTGAGATGGACACAATTGATGGAATTTCTCACTTACTAAATGACAAGCTCATGGCTATGAGAGAGCAGGTTAGTTTGATGTTGGGGAAGCAAAAAGCTACATTTCACGATTTTCAATCTCTTACAGGCTTATTGAATTTTGCTTGTAAGGTAGTAGTTCTGGGATGAGCATTCTGTGCACGATTATATAGGGCCACCACAGGAGTAACAGCTCCGCATCACCATATTAGGATCACCAAGGGGATTTGTGAGGACTTGAAGGTTTCGGAGTACTTTTTGGAACAATTCAACAGTATTTCATTTTGGAGATCTGAAATGCTCCTCAGGGCAGATTTTCAGGTACACTCCGCTGCTGCTGGTGTCCATGGCTTTGGAGTCTAGTGGGATGGCCAATGGGCTGCTGAGGCGTGGCCTGCTACTTGGATAGAATGTTGTCTGAATAGAGACCTCACGTTCTTGGAACTTTTTCCTATAGTTGTGGCAGTGCACCTTTGGGCAAATCAATTTGCAAATAAGACTATCTGGTTTTGGTGTGACAACCAGGCAGTGGTTCAGGTAGTAAACTCACAGTCCTCCAAGTCCTCTGGGGTGATGTGTTTGTTGAGGGCTATGGTAACTCAGTGTTTGAAGTACAATGTGCAGTTCCAAGCTCACCATTTGCCTGGTTTGCTTAACCCTTTGGCGGACGCCGTTTCTCATTTTCAGTTCTCCAGGTTCCGACAGCTGGCTCCCGAGGCATCGACACACCCACTGGAGGTACCAGAACTTCTATGGCGCCTTGGAGACTAGAAATCGACAGGGCGATCTTACATTCTATCACCCCATCCACACGCAAGTCCTATCAAATAGCTCTGAATGCATTTAGACACTTCTTGTTGGAAATTCGGCAAGAAGAGGTCTGGCCTATTAAGGTCCATCTGGTGCTGCATTTTATAGTGCATCTCAGGCAAACTGGTTTGTCACCTGTTACCATTAGGGGCAGGTTGGCTGCCCTGGCATTTTACTCCAGGGCTACAGGATGCTTCGATCCTACCACTGATTTTAGGATTAGGAGAGCTTTAGAGGGTTGGACTAGAGAAGCACCTGTGGTAAAGGACATGTGTTTGCCAATAACTGGCCCGGTCCTGATTAAATTATGGCAATACTTAGCTAATACTTGGTTTTCACATGAGGAATTGGCTTTGTTCAAGGCTGTATTTGCCATTGCCTTCTTTGCAACTTTAAGAATTAGTGAGATTGTCCCTGATTCTCGTAATGACCAGTCTGGTAGGGCACTTCTCCTCTCGGATGTCATATTGTCCAATCAGGGGATTCAGATTTCCATCAGGCACTCAAAGACTGACCAGTTAGCTAGAGGTCAGTCTATTACTTTAGCTAAAGCGCCTGTTGGACAGATTTGTCCTGTGCTAGCACTGGCAGATTATATGAAGATTAGGCTGAAAGTGTCAGGTTATTTGTTTCTGCATGTGTTGGGAATGCCTTTAACCCAGTTCCAATTCAGGACGGTTTTGAAAGAGACTTTGAGGCGAGCCAACTTGCCTCCCGCTCAATTTTCCTCTCATTCATTTCGCATTGGGGCTGCAACAGCCACGGCTGTACATGGTCTGAGTGATGCTGATATTTGCCGAATCGGCCGGTGGCGTTCTAAGTCATTTAAGTCTTATGTACGTCCTTCAAAGAATGCTAATTGTGGTTAATTATACTAATAGCACATTTTACATTTCAGCAGGCATTTTCTGTGGCAAGATTTGGATTCTGGGCCACAGCTTAGTCTTCTGGGCAGAACGCCATTTGCTAGAGCACCGACATGATCCTAACCTGGGACTGGCGAACATTGGCAGCCTGCAATGGTTGGGCCGTAGGGGCATGCTTTGGGGAGCTTTGCTTCCTATGATTTTTGAACTGTCAAAGGCATATCCGCACCCCTGGGTTTTAGTCATACACCTGGGGGGAGAATGACTTGGTGAAGGTCCCATGTCTTCAGTTGGCAAAACAGATGGTAAAGGACCTTCAGGAGATAAGGAAGCACATTCCTGGAGCTGTTTTGCTATGGACCAAGCTGCTGCCAAGGCGTAGCTGGCCTGGAGCACATAAAGACTATTCTATTAACGGGGCTTGACAGTGGCTTAATCATTCTGTTGCTAAACAGCTAACAAGATTAGGCATTTTAATAATTGATCATGCTGGAATTAAGTTAGATATGCCTCAGCTGTATAGGGGGGATGGAGTGCACCTCTCCTCTGAAGGTTCGGAGATTTATGTAAATGCCCTCTCTGAACACATTAGGAGAGCAGTTTATGGGGGGAGGGGATGCCTAGCTAGGCTGGCCCCCTCTTGTGGCAGGTAATGACCCCCACCCCACAGGGAAATGAATTGGCTAATTAAATTTAATTTGGATAAATTTAGATAAAATAAATTAACGGAAGTGACGTAAGCAGCTAGGTGCATGACGTAATTAAGTTAGTGACATCATATGATGTAATATGATGTCATTTCCGGTTTAATTGAATTGTTTGTAAATAGACCCTGTACAACTGAATAAAAGTTGTAGCCTGTTTAAACCCAAAAGAGGCATCTCTTGTCCTTTGTGCCGATGCAAAGACACCCCCCCCACTGGTCGGGAGGGGCTTCTTGCTGCTATGGCCATATTACAGCCTGAGATGCCTGATTCGCTAAAGTGCGCAGGAATTCCCACCTAATTCCTGTGCCCTTGGCCAATCAAGTGTTGTATATGTTGAGAACAAGCACGCTGGGAAATCTCGCAGTACCTATGCTATCGCGAGATTTCCTGTGAGAGTTTGGGCTATATAGCCCTGCGCTGCCACGTGGCGGCAGCCATTTTAGAGCTGGAGCTGAGCGACCCAACCCCCCCACCCTAATTTAAAATTTAATGTTAGGTTACTCTCAGGCTTAAGCTGGTCGCCTTTGGGGGCCAGAAGGGTATTTTCCCCCAGGATTGTTATCCTGGTTTTTTCGCCCTCCCTGAGAAGAATGTTTATGAGATTATGGGGTATGGGACATAGAACAAAAAGTTGTATTATTACCATGCTTGTTATAGTTCTTCATTTTGGTAATTTTTTCATTGATAGCTCTGTCACAACTTTGGAATCCAGGGTCTAAATCGGAGGCTATTTTGTGCTTACAGTGGGGCGGGTAATGACCCCCAACCCACAGGGAAATTAATTGGCTAATTAAATTTAATTTGGATAAATTTGGATAGAATAAATTAACGGAAGTGACATAAGCAGCTAAGTGCATGACGACATTAAGTTAGTGACATCATATGATATAATATGACATCATTTCTGATATGGAGGGGTTAAATTTGTTTGTTATTATTTATTTATGTGCTTTGTCACATGTGAAAGACCACCCACCCGGGTTGATTACACTTTCACATACACATGTGACAAAGTATGGTTTATTTAATTGAATTGTTTGTAAATAGACCCTGTACAGCTGAATAAAAGTTGTGGCCTATTTAAACCCAAAAGAGGCGTCTCTTGTCCTTTGTGCCAATGCAATACATGAATCTCTATTATAGTTTAGTTTTTCTTTTCCCATTCTCTTTCAAATTTTTCTCTCAGGGCATCTCTGAGTAACATTGTTAGTTTATCATTTTCCATGTATTTGAACATCTTTAACTTCCATTCATTTAACTCTGGGATCTCAGTTTCTTTCCATTTTCTTTCACTAGTTTCCCATGTCTCTTTTTGAATTTTTCTTGCACCATCCCTAATGTGAAAGTTTTAGGATCCATTTTCAATTTTATTTGTAATATCTCCCTTATGGTATCACATATCTGTCTGCAAAATTTATATGCTTTCTCACATGTCCACCACATATGGAACATGGTGCTTATTTCTCTCTTGCATTTCCAGCATCTGTTGTCTGAATTCTTATAGATTTTATTAAGTTTTTCTGGAGTCAGATGCCATCTGAATTGCATTTTATACTAATTTTCCTTGACATCTGCTGATAGGGTATATTTTATTCTTTTTTTCCAATTTAATTCCCAGTCTCATAGTTGTATATTTTCTCCCATTTCTTGTGACCATTTGATCATTCAATCTTTTATTAGTTTGTCATGCATTTCTATTTCAAGAATAATTTTATATAATTTAGATATAACTTTATCTCTTTCTTTCATCAGTAATTTATCCAATTCCGTCTGCTTAGTTACAAAGCCTTCTATCTTACAGTCCATTTTAAATCTTTCTGTTTGTTGTCGGTGGAGGAACCATGGGAATTATTATTATTATTATTATTATTATTATTATTATTATCCTGCCCCTCTGCGTAACACAACCGGGGCGGTTTACAACATTAATAATAAACTTCATATCCCACAATCCCACCCACCCCTTAAAATATCATTAAACAATGAACAATTTAAAACACACTTAAAATAAAATACAAATAAACAAATAACAATAATTGCAGCAGAGTCAGGAGAGCAGGTTGGGCTGTCTCTTGATGGCTGGGATATCTATTCAGGAAAGGCCTGCCGGAAAGTCTTAACAGCCTTTTTAAAGCTGTTCAAGGTGGTAATATGACAGATCTCATCAGCAGACCATTCCGTAATCTGGGAGCAGTTGCCAAAAAGGCCCTCTGGGTGTTTGCAAAGAGCCTAAATTTTATAGGCTGCAGCAGATTCCTCCCAGAGGAACTGAGAACACAGGGTGGATTATACCAGAGGAGGTGGTCCTGAAGATAGGTTGGACCCAAGCCATTTAGGGCTTCAAAGGTGATGCCCAACACCTTGTACTGGGCCCAGAAACTAATGGGCAGCCAGTGAAGTGATTTTAAGATTGGTGTTATGTGGTCTCTTCTCGTTGTTCTTGAGACCAACCTGGCTGCCATATTCTGTACTAGTTGGAGTTTCCGGACCAAATACGAGGGTAGCCCCATGTAGAGCACATTGCAGAAATTGAAACAAGAGGTTACCAGCACATGCACCACAGTTTCAAGGTCCCTAGCTTCCAGGAAGGGGCGTAACTGGCGTATCAGCCAAAGCTGATAACAGGCACTCCTGCCCGTCGCATTTATCCAATTTATCATCTGAAGTGATGGATCCAGGAGCACCCCCAGACTGTGAACACAGTCCTTAGAGGAGAGTGTGACCCCATCTAGAACTGGAGGTTGCAACTCAACACCTGGGTTTGAGGCTGCTACTTTAAATACCTCCATTTTGTCTGGATTCAGTCTCAATCTGTTTTTCCTCATCCAGTCAATTACTGCTTTAAAACAATCATTAAGAGGAGAGAAACCATCTGAAGTCACAGCTGAGGACCGAGACATGGGAAAATATATCTGGGTGTCATCAGCGTACTCATAACACCCTGCCCCATGTCTCTGGATGATCTCTCCCAGCGGCTTTATATACATATTGAATAGCATCAGGGATAGGATGGTGCCTTGTGGGACACCACAATTAAGCTCTTTCCTTGTAGAGTGATTGTCCCCAAGCATCACCCTCTGAAATCTGCCTGAGAGGAAGGAACAGAACCATCGCAGTGCAGTGCCTCCAATTCCTAATCTTCTCAGGCGATCCAAGAGGATGTCATGATCTATTGTATCAAAAGCTGCAGAGAGGTCTAGTAGCACTAACAGGGTCACACTACCCCTGTCAATGCCCAAACGAAGGTCATCAGCTAAGACGACCATGGCAGTCTCAACTCCATATCCTGTCCTAACGGCAGTTTGAAATGGATCTAGATAATCGGTTTCCTCCAAGACAACTTGGAATTGAAGAGCAACCATCCTCTCAATCATTTTTCTCAGAAAAGGTAGTGAAGAGATTGGCCTATAGCTGTTCGTGTCCAGGGGGTCCAGGGAATATCTTTTCAGAAGCAACCTAACCACTGCTTCCTTCAAATATGATGGAACATGACCTTCCCTAAGGGATGTATTGATGATGTCTCTGAATTTCCTGTCCTTTTCCACTTAGTATTAGTATTTCCACTTTCACTGGTATTTCCTGTCCTTTTTCACTTAGTTCTTCCCTTGATTTTAACTTTAGTTTGTTGTCAGTATCTGTTGTTAAAATGTCAGCATATCTCAACCATGCACCTCCTGTTGTTGTTTCTGTGCGATGGAGGGCTTCCATGGGTGATAGCCATAAAGGTAAACCTCAATTTATAAATCTTTTATATTTGACCCACATCCTATACCAGGGGTCGGCAACATTTGTTGCCAGGGGGCCGGGAAGGGGGGGAAGGCATGGGGGCCGGGAGGGCATGAGCACGCTTGCGTGCGCATGCACTTCACCCTTGCACATGCATGCGCATGACTCCTGCCATCGTGCGCATGCGTGAGCACATGGGGGCGCCATTTTGGAAGGCCCAATGGGGTCGGCAACATTTGTTGCTGGGGGCCAGGGGGGGAAGGCATGGGGGCCAGGTGGACATGAGTGCGCTTGTGCACATGCGCATGACGCCCACTGTCATGCCCATGCATGCATGGGGGTGCCATTTTGGAAGGCCCAACGGTGCCGCGCGTATGTGCACGGTGCCGTTGGGCCTTCCAAAAATGGTGCCCACAATATTTTGGGCTGCAGTGCTCATGAGCCAGGTGAATTCTCTCGGAGCAGGCATGCTGGGGCCTTGCCAGGGTGCAGGGAAGGCCGCAGCGTGCCTGCTCCGGGTGAATTCGCCTGGCACAGGTGCACTGAGGCCTTCCCTGGGCCCTGGCAAGGCCCCAGTGTGCCTGCTGTGGGCGAATTCGCCCGCCGTACACGTGCTGTAGCCTTCCAAAATGGTTGAGTATGATTTGATTTCATTACAGATTTTAATGTAATTTTTTTTAAAAGAGCCATATTATTTGTCGTAAATGTAATACACAAGTATTTAACTTTTTTCTTAGCTTTGAAGTGTGAGTTCTTTATCATCTCTTCCACTTGATTTTTTATTAGGTTCATAGTTAGCATTTTAGGTTTTTTTATACACTCAGAAGCCAGATGTTTGTCCAAAATGATTACATTTCCTTAATAAAGCTTGGATATTTTGTATTGGATCTGCTAGGTATATCACCATGTCATCTGCTTACAGCTTCACTTTATATTCTTTGTCTTTCACCTTTATTCCTGCAATCTCCTTATTATCTCTTAAGTTGTTGGCTAAGATTTCCAATGCTACTATAAAAAGTAAAGGCAAGAGTGACAACCCTGTCTTGTCCCCACTGTATTAGTATTGATTTGGTCTTTCTCCATCTATGATAATCTGTGCCTTCTGTTCAGTATATAAAGTTTCAATAGCTTTTACAAAAAGATCACCTGCTTATATTTTCTTTAGAGTTGCCAACATAAAGTTCCAGTCTAAGTTGTCAAACACCTTCTCAGCATCAAAAAATATTGTAGTGAGTTTTTTCTCATATCTTTTTTCATAGTATTCAACAACATCAATTAAGTTTCTAATACTGTTTTTCATATACCTCTTTGGCAAGAAGCCAGCTTGATCTTCATAATATGTGTAGCTAATTTTTTTTTAATCTTTCTGATGGGATTCTGATGGGTCGTCCAGGGGGGTGACGCATTGAGGATATTCCTTCAGGATACTATCAATGCGTCTTTCAGGGAAGGCATAGTTCCATCCTGTTTAAAGGAGGCAGCGGTCAAGCCACTGCTGAAAAAGCCTTCCCTGGAAACCCTGGACCGGAATAACTATAGACCGGTCTCCTTGCTGCCTTTTTTAAGCAAGGTCATCGAAAGAGCGGTTGCCTCCCAACTCCAAGTTATCTTGGATGAAACTGATTATCTGGATCCATTTCAAACTGGCTTTAGGACAGGATATGGAGTTGAGACTGCCATGGTTGCGCTGGCTAACGACCTCCGCTTGAGTATCGACAGGGGTAGTGTGACCCTGCTGGTGCTCTTCAACCTCTCAGCGGCATTTGACACAATAGACCACTCCATTCTCTTGGATCGCCTGACAGAGTTAGGAATTGGAGACACTGCTTTGCAGTGGTTCCGTTCCTTCCTCTCGGGCGGATCCCAGGGGGTGAGGCTCGGGGACAGTTGCTCTTCCAAAATAGAGCTTAATTGTGGCGTCCCTCAGGGTGCCATCCTGTCCCCGATGCTATTTAACATTTATATGAAGCCGCTGGGAGAGATCATTCGGAGGCATGGAGCACGTTGTCTTCAGTATGCTGATGACACTCAGATATATCTCTCCATGAACCGGTTGTCGGCTCAGACTTCAAATGGCATCTCTCCTCTCAATGATTGTCTTAAGGCGGTAATGGACTGGATGAGGAAAAGCAGATTGAGACTGAATCCAGACAAAATGGAGGTGTTAACAGTCATGGGCCTGAAACCAGGTCTGGGAATACAACTCCCAGCTCTGGATGGAGTCACACTCTCCTCAAAGGACTGTGTTCGCAGCCTGGGGTACTCCTAGATTCGTCGCTTCACATGACCAATCAGGTGAATGCGACGGTCAGGCGTGCTTGTTATCAGCTTTGGCTGATACGCCAGCTGCGCCCTTTCCTGGAAAGTAGGGATCTCAAAACTGTGATACACGCTCTGGTAACCTCATGTTTGGACTTCTGTAACACACTCTACATGGGGCTACCCTTGTGCTTAACTAGGAAACTTCAATTAGTTCAAAATATGGCAGCCAGGTTACTTACTGGTACATCTAGGAGAGAGCACATAACACCAGTGCTGAAATCTCTCCACTGGCTGTCTATTAGTTTCCGAGCCCAGTACAAGGTGTTGGTTATGACCTTTAAAGCCCTACATGGCTTGGGTCCAACTTATCTTCGGGACCGCCTCCTTCCCTACGATTCTCCCCAGGCACTTCGGTCTTCTGGGAGGAACCTGTTACAGCCCATAAAAACCAGACTGTCGGTGACCTCCAAGAGGACCTTCTCTGCCTCCGCCCCCAGATTATGGAATGGCCTGCCGGATGAGATCCATCTTATTACTACTCTTGACTGCTTTAAAAAAGCAGTAAAGATGGTTCTCTTCCGGCAGGCCTTCCCTGAATAATATCCCGGCCCATAGAAAAGTATTCCAGCTCTTTTGTTGCTTAGCTGCTATTTATTTGTATTGTATTGTTTTCCTTTATCTTGTATTTTAATCCTGTTATAGTTTAATATATTTTTAAGGGGTGGGTGGGTTAGGGAAGGGGTTGTTTGAGTGTTTTAACTTGTAATGCTGTTTTAATTTGCTGTACGCCACATTGATTGCGCTACAGAGAGGAGACATAAAATTATTATTATTATTATTATTATTATTATTATTATATTTCCTTTATAGATATTTCCTTGTTCTATTCTTCTCTTTGTTGATTTGTGATTTTCTGTACCTTCATCTGATCAAGATAGCTTTGTATCATTTTAGGTTGGACTTCTCTGTTTTGAAATAATTCTTCGAAGTACGTATAAAATCTTTCTTTCATTTGTTTGGATTAAGTATATATTTCTTCTCCATCTTTAATCTTTGATATCCATTTCTTCTACTTTTCTTTCCTGATCTTCTGGGCAAACCATTTTCCTGGTTTATTAGCAAATTTGAATTGATATTGTTTCAGATATCTTAATTTTTCTCTTTTTCTTCTACTAGCATTAAGGAGATTTCTTTTTGTATTTTTCTAATTTCTTTCATTACCTTTTTCTCCACTGGGTGTTCTTCTAACTTTGTCTCTTCTTTTTTCAATCATTCTTTTAGTTCATTTAGTTCTTTTTCTCTCTTCCTTTTTCTTTCACATGCCAATTTAAAGAGCATTCCATAGATCACTGGTTCTGAAGCATCCCAAACCACCTGTTCTTTTACTTCTCCATTCATGTTTTCCCTAAGAAAGTGCTTTAGCTTTCTTCATATTATCTCTCAGTTTGCTCCACCTCTTAGAAGTTATTCATCTAATCTCCAATTAATTTTTTTCTTCCCAGCAAAGACACTATTATAGGATTATGGTCAGATGTTATCTTTGAAAGTACATCAATTTTTGTTATTATTATTAAATTTATTGATCTTGAGTTTATAAACTTATCTAGCCTCAACCAGGCTTTATGTCTCTCAGAGTAGAATGTAGATTTTTTGGCTGTACCATATTTCGATTGTCATACATCTTCCATCGACATAGACTTCATCAAATTAAAATAAAAAAGATTTTGGTAACGTTCCTTGTTTCAAGTAATTTTTTTCTGCTTTTCTGTCCGTTGGGGGATCAATCACCCCATTAAAATCTAGTATCATTATTATATTTTCATATGAGTATCCAGATTGCTTTTAAATCAGGTTTGCATAGAATTGACTCTTGTTTTCTAATGGAGCATATATTCTGATAAACATCATTTTGTAGTCTTAGCTTGTTGTCTCTATGCCTACATAGTGTCATTTAGGATCAGTGAACAGTTCTTTTACTTCTATTTCTTTTTTCAGGTAGGTTACTACTCTTTTTTCCTCTTTTTCAGCGGAGGCAGCATATTCTTTTCCTAAAATTGCACATTTTAAGTCTTATATCCTTCTTTTTGATGTTTGCCTCTTGGAGACAAATTATGTCACATTTTTATTTCTTGATCCATTGAAATATATTCTTTCATTTTTGGGGGGCTATTCAGACTCTTCACATTCCAAGATAGAAATTTGGTCTCATTCATTTGTGTCTCTATCACTCTGAAGCAAATCTTCATCTCCTCTAACTTCCACCACAACGTCTCCTCCTACCACTCCCAGACAAGTATCTTCATCATCTTCGTTGTCTTCCATCTCACTCAATTCCAATACATTCAGTGGTTGATCATCCAATTTATCTTCCAAATTTGCCTCTTTTATTTCCATCCTTCCTGTTCTCATCTTATTATTGTCTGAATCTTGTTTGCTGTCTGGTCTTGGTCTCCTATCATATTTCTTTTCAAACTGTTCCAAGAATGTTTTGGCTTTTTGAACTGCATTTATTAATATTCTTTTTTATGATAAATAAATGATAAGCCTATCAGGTTCTCCCACTTATATATGATTTCATGGTCTCTTAACACCTTTGAAAGGAAGTGGAAATCTTTCCTCCTCCTTAAAGTTTCTCCTGGTATGTTTTTAAACAAAATTATTTCCAAATCTTCTATTTTCAGTTTTGTATAGAATTTTTTTTTGTAACATTTCATCTTTAGTTTGATTTCTAATAAAATAAATCACAAAATCCCTAGGGATTTTCTTCTGCTGGGCCAACTGAGAGTTAATCTTGTGTATTTTACCAATTTCTAATATGAATTTCTCATGGTCAGTTCCTACAAAGTCAGCTAGACACCCAGGAAAAAGATGGGGAGGGTTGTAATTGGTAATTGTAACTCAGTCCATGATGTGGTCCATACTATTTGTCCTATTATGCATTGCATTATATTATGTTCTTGCTTTACCAGCCAAAGTAGTTCATCTGCAGTCTGCCTTCTGAATAACAGAATTTTTATTGTTAAAAGGCTTAATGGAATTAAACAAGACTGGTTTCCCTTTCCTGAAAGCTTTTAGAAAAAAATAGTCTTTAAAAATTGGTTGGTAATCTATCTGCCAAAAGACTCTGAAACATGGCTGGGAGTAGTTCCTGGGCCCTCTTTGATTCCTCCATGAATGGAATCTGTCTGATCCTCAAACCCCCCAGAACTGGACCTGGGTCTTCATGAAACTTCTCTGAACCCCTTATGCCATGAGGGTATCTGGCTGCTGTTGGTTCATTAAGCAGCCCTGCAAACTGCGTTCAGCAAGAGAAAATCTCAGCAGCCTGCTAAGGTTCCTCCTTGTCAGGAGCCATGGCCAACCAGAAGTCCAGAGATATTTTCATAATGAGAATCAAAGTTCAGAAATTGGAATAAAGGAACTTTGGTTATTTAGAATCAAAATTCAGAAATTTCTCTATCAGGAATTCTTAAACCATTTACTGGATAATTGGGGGAAAAAAGTGAGCAAAGGCTGTTGTTGGTTGTTCTTGGTTTTTGTTTTTTGTTTTTGTTTTTGTTTTTTTTTTTTTTTTTTAAAAAAAAAACAAGATAGTAGAAAAAGTAGATAACATTCAATGATATATAGATATATCTGGGCTGAAAGGAAAGGGGCTGTCAGAAAACTGAAAGATCCTCATTTAGACCAAATATTTAAATTTTAAAATCCACTCCCTTTTTCAAGAGAATTCTCTTATCCAAGGTATTCACCTTTTCTATTGCTTTAAATCTGGGAACTGTTGCAAAGTAATGTTGTTCCAAGAAATGATTTACCAAGAACACTGCAGTGAACTCATTGTCTGGGCTGTTCAGTTCATTGCAACTCTCACACTTGAAAAGTACTTTAAATCGATTCAGTCAGTCAAGGTGCTTGGATGAAGGAAGGATCTTGATTCAATTGTGATATGTGCATCTGTATACAAGTTCCTTAAAGATGAGTTACTATGAGCTTCCCAAGTTGCTTCTGGGTCTTTTCCCAGTCATTTTGCCCCACGTTGTGTTATTGGCAGTAAGGAGCAGAATCTTTCAAGAGTCAGAGGTATAATCCACAACTCACAACTCACATTCTGCATCTTTAGGCAGATGTTCAGTGTTGTGATATGGGTGAGGCCTGGACTTCATAGTTTTATTGTCCTGAAAGATACCAGTCACAGAATAAGGCCATGGGTAGAAAGTCATAGTCTACTGCAAAGGAAACTGTTACATTTTTAGTTGGCCAGCTATTCCCCACCATTTAAAACTTAAATATTTCTCCAGTCCTAAGAACTCTGTATAAAATTCATTAGGCTCAACATAGGTTGAACTTATGTTGGGTGACTTAAAGGCACATGCTTTACCTCACTTATAGTAGCAGTGAAATGAAAATGAATAGTGAATCAGACTGTCCTTTTGAGAGTACACAGGCTATGAGGGCAATGGAAGGGTGAGAAAACTATCCATATGCTGTTGAAATTTCATTATTGCTTCCCATGTCCCCTCAACAGGTAGTATCTGATTTGTTTGCCTTACTGCAATTGTCAAAATTAAAATATACTTTAATTTGTAATGGTGAAGGTTGTTTGTTGTTGTTGTGTGCCTTGGAGTAGTTTCTGACATATGCTGACCCTAAATCATGAGGTTTTCTTGGCAAGACTTGTTCAGAGGAGGTTTGCTTTTGCCTTCCCTTAAGGCTGAGAGCATGTGAATTTCTCAGTGGGTTTCATGGCTGAGTGAGGATTTGAACCCTGGTCTCCAGAGTTATAGTCCAATACTAAAACCACTATGCAATTCTAAATTACTTTTGGGGAGGGCCTATTTCATCCCTCTTATTCATTCTGTGGAAGAATATTTTCTGTTTCAGATTTCATTTGACACTATGAAAGACTTGAATCCTTTTGTTTGGTAGATTCATTGAATCAGCTCTTGAATGAATTGATCAACAGATAGGGAGATCCCATTGATTCAACGAGTCTACTCTAGTTATAACTAACAATATGATTTTTGTCTGTGCCTGCAATCTGTCCTTCCCTATCACTTAAAAAAAAAATCTCACGATGACCACATCTCACTAATTCTTTCCATTGTATCATATTTCTGTTATGCCCACTCTTTGATCTCATTTAAAACCAAACACTCCTATGTCTCCATCTTTCCTCAGAGATGTCTAGAATTAACATAGAAACATCTGTATAAGTCTCTTTCCAAATGTCCCTGAAATGTAGGTGTCAATTTTTATAGAGTATGAATTATTTCTGCTGTATGCTTGTAGATTAGTTCTACACTGTCTCCATTTGGCAATCAAAATTTCTCTTTCATCCCCTAGGATCATTTCTTCCCAAACTAGGTATTCCCCAGTTCCCATCAGCTGTCCCCAAGAGCTTGGTTGTTGTTTTCATTGCATCTGATATTCATTTCTTTTGTTTCAGATGCACCCTAATTTCCCATAAACTGTAACAGCATTAAAGACAGCCTGTCTAGAATGAGCACTTTCTATAATGTCCCTGATGAGCTCAAAGAACTATTCATTCTGCATTCAGGTCCAGCACATTTTTAGCCTGCTGTGCTGTCAGAAAAATGCTTCATCTACAGTTTCCCAGAAAATGCTTATTATTTCAAAATTTGCATTGATGCACACAGTAAAGCTGCAGATTAATTATTCAAATGCTGTTAAAGGCCCAAGTACAACTTCAGGACTTACTTTCAAAAAGCATAGTGAGTGGAAAACATGGTCATGCTTTTTAACATATCTTCCTTGCCACTTGCTTAATTTGATGGGATGCATTTACCAAAACAATATTTCATGAACATTAATGTATTCATTAAAAAAAAAATAGAACCAGACATGTGAATCAAACTAAATATTTCACTCTCTAATAAAACACTGGGTCCTCAGTGAATGAGGAAAGGAGAATTTTGGAGGAATGGAAAGATATTGCTGATAATAATTTAACAAGTATCTTTTGTGGTAAATAAATCCCATCCAGTGGTGTAAGGAAAAGGTAATTTGGAGATTGCAGCTCTTGGACTTTTTTCATAGCGAGAACTATGCTGTTATTCTCCAGAGCTCTAGGTAATACATTTATTTTTCTACATTTATTTTTAAAAGACATAATAGTGTCTGTCATTTGCATTAAAGATCTATGAGGACATAAATAGAATAGTCTTACTATCTGGCATAAGAGTTAAAAGTACCCTTGTTTTTATGTACATATTTATGTGCATGTCATCCTATTGCCTAAAGCAGGGGTAGGCAACCTTTTTGAGCTGGGGGCCAGGTTGCTGTCCCTCAGACAATTAGGGGGCCAAAGCACCAAAAATAAATAAATAAAAAATAAAAAATAAAAATAAAAATAAAAAAATTAAAAATATGCATGCACACTCTCTCAGCCCCAGAAAAGCCATGGCAAAACCCGTGTGGAGATTTTGCCAAGAAAACCCCAAGAACAAGTAATAACAACAATAATCAATATCATCATGGTGGGTGGGGTGGTGGTGGCGGCAGCGGCAGCGGCAGGACCGGCCTGGGGCTGCATCCGGCCCCTGGGCCTTAGGTTGCCTACCCCTGACCTAAAGAGTGTTTCTGCGTATTTCAAAACATACACACATTTTCAAGGATTTTTATTGCAACACAAGTCCAGTAATGTATAGATTTCTGACACAAATTGTGTGAATATATGATGAGCTTCAGGAGATGTAAATAATCTGAAGGGAACTCAATGTATTTCTTACCCATCCCTAGTAAATATTTTCCACAAAGCAAAGACTAATGGCCTAAGCAGATGGGCGGCCATGGGTCGCCCCGGGAAGCTGCGGATTGGGGCCGAGGTAGCCGCACTCCTCAGCCCCAATCCTCAGCTTCTCAGGCCCTGGAAGGAGCGCTAAAATAGCACTCCTTCCACAAGATGCCGAAGGTGCGCTGCAAAAGGTGTTGGACGCACCTTCGGTGTCTTCTGCCGCAACATGTGCGGACACTGCGGTGGAAGTACGTCGTCGAAGTGCCGGTCATGCGGAGCAATGGGTGCTCCAATGACGTGTTCAGGAAGGGGTTGGGGCACCCAGCGTGAGGCTGCCCCTCCCCTTCCTTGCCTCGAAGATGGCACAAAGCGCCGTCTGCTTCCCCCCTAATTTACATAATCTAAATGAAGAATATTACATCTACATCCTCATTATTCACCTTTCTGACATGAAAATGGGGCACCTGGCTACATGGGTGCAGCTGAGCATCCTGTTTCCACATCAGGCAAAGTGACAGGGGTTTCTCAGCAGGAAAAATGGTGCAGAAAGGTAAGAAGCATGTGTTGGTTATGGGTCTCCAGGTCATCATGCAGACAGGCATGCCCAGAGACCAGTCTGGGTGAGCATCTGAGCCTTTCTGTCCTGGCCCATCTCCTCAGGGCCTTTCTCTCTCTCTCTCTCTCACACACACACACACACTTGTGCACAAGCATGCAGAAGATTGCTACAAAATACAAAACTCAACCAATACGCAAAATAATATTATTCTGTCACTCTGTGTGTGGGTGTGTGTGCATCTGTGCACACATGCATGCATGCATGTGTCTATGCAGGAATGGCCAGAGCATTGAAATACTACTTTTAATTGAACTTTCCAAAATCTTCCAAATAGCATGGTTCCTGAATTAGGAACAGACAGATTTCCTCAAGATTTTCTGCTATTCAGAAGGCCATTCTGAGGACTCCTCTTATATCCAAGGAGCCATCTTACTGCCCATGAGTTTGATGTATGACATCTAGAATCATCTAATGTCTCAGTGTGGTACTGCAAGCTATAAAAATATTTAAATCAATTAAAGTTAAACTATTTTAAAATCAACCCAACATTGGCACATTCAGGTTACAGTTAGTATGCAAATAAGTTTCAGATGCATAGGTTTCACAGTACTGGAGCCATAGCATTGGAATGTGTGCCCGCATGCCCACACACACACTTGAATGCTTTATTACAAAAAGTTTGCAAGTTTTTAAAAAAGTTCTTTTGGCACATCAAGGAACTGGAGCAACTCAGGGGGGTTGCAGACTGCCAGAAATAGTGCAAATTGAGTCCACTTTTAGAGTTAGGGTTAGTGCTAGGGAATCATGGGAATTGTTGTTGTTGTTTCTGAGACATTGAGCCTTCTCTGTCAGAGAGCTCTGATGTCACAATAAAATACAGTTCCCATGATTCCATAACCCTAACCCTAAAATTGGATGCAATTTGCACTATTTCTGGCAGTCTGCAACCCCCCTCACTCTGTGAGGCAAATTTGGGGCTGATCATCTTAGAAGAAGTGAGGAAAGGCATGATTATTTTGCTTCCATGGTATAGAGAATTATGTACAGTGAAGTCTTTCTCCTTCTAAATACTAAAACCCCAGTTGAAGTTGATTGCTGGAAAATTTGGAACAGATAAAGAATTTCTTTTCACAGTGCATAAAGTTAAGCTATGGGTTTTGTTACTAAAAACAGTGATGGTAACCAACTTGAATGGCTTTGAAAGGACGATGGACAAATCCATGGTGGATGTGGCTGCCAATGGCTACTAGTCATGGCTAGCAGTTACTCTGAGGCCTGAAACAGATCTGACTTTGTGTCGCTTTGAGGGTGTGGCATGCAGATGATGCATGCCCCCAGATTGGCCAGAAGCCACACCCAGACTGCCTAAAATGGCCCAAACACCGCTGCAAAAGGAGCAGGGGGGAATGTTCCTTGCTGGTGATCCATTCTGGACCACAACAGCAGCCAGCCTTGGGACTGCAGTGTCCGGTCACCATGGTCCCACACTGATCAGGGCTCGCTTGCAACTGGAGCAGCCTCACTCCAACTATCATTGGAAATAGAAGTGTAGTGTTGCTTTCATGTGCTTAAAAGTATGTCAGAAATCCAAAATCATTGTGTTGGAAATAGTCCTAAACATCTGTTTTGTAGATAGAAGCAAATTTACACATGTTCTCTTCATTAAATCTTTTTCTCTGTTTCACAGTAATTTACAAATAGGATTTTACTAGTCATTTTGAACATCTTGATTGAACAGGTCCACATACAATAGTTTTGTAAAGAAACATGCTTGTGAGACTGAGGCCCAAAACAGATGGGCAGGAAAAAACAGTTTCCAGCCACTTCAGTTTCCAGCCTGAAAGAAGCCAGAAGCCATGCAGTCGGAGCACAGAGAGCACTGCAACCCAGAAGAACAAGCACAAAAGGGAGTGGCAAAAAGCTGCTCCTGCTGGCAGATGCATTGGGAACCATGGTAGTGGCCCAGGTTGGGACCAGGTCCATGCAGTCACCGTGGTCCCATGCTGGAGTGGCCAGAGGCCACTCCAAGCTGGTGGTCTACATGACCCCTGAGTTTCAGTAGAAGTTGCACAAGATAGGTCATCAATTTATGGATAGGAGACAGGGCCAATTTAATTGAATAAGGAATATTCTGACATTCACAGGAATTTTAACACAGCCACAGGCAAGAAACAAAATAGAAAACTATCATCTCATAAGATTTGGAGTGTAGGATAAATGAGCAAATGTTAGAGTGCAGTCTTGGTGCCTCTGTTTAGGAGGGGAAAGAAGCAGAGTATTAGAAATCAGCTGCAGCAGCATTACAGTTACTTAACAATCAAGGGAGATAAAATGTTCTTTTTGAATCACATTCAAAATAGGCAAACTGTTGAAAGAGAAAATCCAGCAGTCAACTGCAGAATTCATGATCAGGCTTCAGTGGTATAATCAATAGGAATATAATCATACTGCCTGAAGGAGTTCTGGAAGCCATTCTGTTTTAACACAAAGATATTGCAATAAAAACTAGCAGTGATCAGTTCTGATCTCATGTTTATTATTTGTGATCTGAGCAGCATTTGTGATCTGAGCAGCATTAAAATGTTATACTCTCAGCCTCGTAAATATAGAAGTTCTGATGAGAATCAGATATAGATTCTGATTTGGTATGTAAATCAGCTTTCTTCATCGCTGCATATAAGGATGAATAGTTCCCATAGTATTCTCTCCACTGTAGGAGAAAAATGATGACTTCTATATAGTTTTTGATATATTCCAGGAATATTCACATTTTCCACACATTTTTCTCTCTCTGCAACCCTCTTTTTTTTTTTTTTTTTTTTTGGAGGGGGGGAACAAACATGTTCCTTGAATGGAATATCTTGGGGTATTTTTGTGAAAAGCACACAGTTTTCTGTGCAGAAAACACTTTTTTTTTGTACAGGAAAATAAATTTTTGACACAAAAATGTGTTTTTACACAGAAAAACCACATGCAATTTTGTGAGGTCCCAGCACAAAAGTTTACAAATGGTGCAGAATTTTCACTCCTGGTCTATTCTAGTCAGTTGTCTAATCTGGTCTAGTCGGGTTTCTCATTATATCCCAGAATAACCATTATTCATCTGGGAAATGAATAGTAATGAATATTCTTTCCATCCTGATAGTTCACTGATAGTCCTAAAACAATTACCAAATTACTGGGCAATATTAGTAATGTAATGTCATTTAGAACTATGCATCAGGCACATATTGAATGTGAAAACATAAATGGCCCAATAGTTGCTAAAACACATTTAGGACTCTGTGTGATTGATCTGTACCAACATGCCTTGCCTCCTACATTTGTCAAACAGTACAATTTTTGACACAAAGTCAAAGCATGAATTACAAAAATATGGCCATTATAGTGCTACTATTAGTTGACACTCTGCCCCCCCTCAAAAAACAACAACACATTATAGTGAAAAATATTGCAAGATACTCAAGTATAGCACACTAGCATTATTAAAACCAGTATTAATACACAGACACAAACAAAACCAGTAAAACAGCAAATATCCTCTAGACCACAAGAAAGCAGTATTCAAAGACAAAGGGCAGAGCTATAAGACTGTGGTAGCAAGCAACAGATATCAACAACACTGTTAGAAGCTCAAGCAAATAAATCATGTCACCATGCCATCATGAGTAATAGAATCTTAGGATTGAAGGGCATTGCAAGAGCTAACTAGTCCAATCCCCTGCCATGCAGGAATACACAACTTCCTGAAAGATACCCATCCAACTTCTGTTTAAAGACTTCAAAAGATGGAATCCTCCCAGGCACTCTATTCCACTGTCGATGATCCTAACCATAGTTAGATATCAGGTGCATAATGGGGAAGCTAATGAAAATAAACCCATTTGCACATCACCACCTTCATTCCCTATGGGGGGGGGGGAGGACATTCACTTCGTGAATTGGGTGATATTCAGAAAGTCCAATGAGCTTCCTTATAAGTTTAGCTATCTCACAATCCATATCTAGTAGACCAGGGATTTTTCAACACCAAATTGGTACTTTCATTATCTAAAACAAGGAGACTATGGAATGACACAGGCCATCCTGAAAGACTGACTCTGTGCCGCCCCTTTGAGCACCGGATCGGGGCTGTGGCAACTGCATGCCGTGGCCCCGATCTGGTGTTTTTCTGGCCCAAAAAAGAGTGGCAAAATGCCACTCCTTTTTGGGCTGGGAAAAAAGGTACCCTTTTTGCTGCTGCCATGGCTTTTCCCCATTTCTGTGGCACAGCATGTGTAAATGCTATACCACGGGAGCATCACAACACTGCCTGCCATCTGGTTGGGTGGGTGGTGTGACACTGGCTTGGAGGTGGATGCAGTCATGGACCGTGTGTATGCCACCACCCCACGCCACCTTAAAGCTGGCATTTCTTGCTGGTCTGCTTTGGACCTATGTCAGAGATTATAGCTGGTACTCTGAGAGTTTCCCTAATTTTTCTTGAGTGTATATCTCAACCTCACAGCTTGTGGTGAAACAATACTAGTTTATATACTAGTTGGTATAAAGATGGAATAAATACCACCTGGATTTAACACCATCACAAGTGTAGATGATTAATAAGACGAGTGACCAGGAGGTGCCTTGGATAGGAACCCTCTTCTTGCTAATCATTAGCAGATGCAGCAAGTTGGCATTGGGTACAGATTAGAAATTTACAGATTCAAAGTTGAGTCTTTAAGGAATTAGTTCATTTTTCCCCTTTGAGGCATTTTGACAAAATCTAGTTTTGTATACTGCTGTTATTTGTATTGACTGTGGTTATTGACATATTCTTAGCTTCAAATTATTATCATTTTGAAACCCCAGATTTAGAAACTAATTACAAGCCTTAAATGGATAAGCCCAAGGAGCTAAGCCATGCAAATATTGCTGTTTGTAAGGCTAAATGTACCAAAACTGTTTGAGCTACTGACTTAGGGGCTAAGCAGACGGTGCAAAGCGCCGTCTACAAGGCAAGGAAGGGGAGGGGCAGCCACACGCTGGGCGCCCCAACCCCTTCCCGAAGACATCGTTGGAGCAGCCGGCCCTCCGCATGGCCGGCACTCTGAGGATGCCTTTCCGCTGCAGCGTCCATACATGCTGCAGCGGAAGAGGCGCCGAAGGTGTGCTGGCAGCCTTTTGCAGTGCACCTTCAGCGATTTGTGGAAGGAGCGCTATTTTAGTGCTCCTTCCTGGGGCAGCAAAGCTGCGCCACAGGGCAGAGGAATGCGGATGCCTCGGCCCCGATCCGCAGCTTCCTGGGGCGGCCCCGTACTGCCCGTATGCTTCCCCCCTTTGTGACTGAAGTTGGAAAGCAAGCAGCAAAATCACAATAAATCTGAGAACAATCCTCAATATACCCATGGAAATCATAGTATAGATGTTTAAACAGCTACAGGGAACAGCCACAGATACATAAGGGAAATGGGTTATTTTCAAGCCTGGTATGTTAATTAACATTCATGTAATTATTTCCATACTGATTTTTATTTTAATTAAACATTGCATGGAATTGTTCTATATAAAACAAGACAAAGATTGCAGACATGTTCCTTTTAGCAAGAACTTTTTTGTTTTTGTTTTTTTTTTGTTTTGTTTTTTAAAGTGTGGCTCAAGTGGTTAAGATGCTAACTGTTGATTGTAAGATCAGCAGTTCGAGGCCCAGGTGCCGCATGATGGGGCGAGCTCCTGTCACTAGTCCCAGCTTCTGCCAAACTAGCAGTTTGAAAGCATGCAAATGCAAGTAGATAAAAAGGTACCACTTTGATGGTAAGGTAAACAGCATTCTGTGCAATCATGCTAGCCACATGGTAACAGAGTAGTCTTCAATAAAACTGGCTCTTCGGTTTAGTAAAGGAGATGAGCACCGCCCCCTACGGTTGAAAATGACTTGAAAACCTTATCAATGTGGAATACCTTTACCTATAAGACAAACATTAGAAGCTGTTACAGCTAGAGATGAGATAGTGAGTATGATGAATTTTTGTTTCTTGTTCACAAAGCTATATCCAAAACCTAGACTAAAGGCACATCCATGGTCACATTCTTTCTTCATATTTGATATTCATAATTGCCATTAGGTTGATGTATTTATTTAAAAAGATTATTTTTCTTTGGGTTTGGGGATGTGTTTTTTGTTTTGTTTATAAAATTGTGCATTGTACCAATTTGAAAGGAAGATGAAGTTTGTCACTGATGAGCTTGTTCTTGAAAAGCAAATGCAGTTTTACTGTGGTGGAGGGCTTTCTTTCGGTCCAACCACCATCGTGGGCATATGTGGACTTAGTAGAGAGTTTCTTGGTGGCTATTCCCAGGTTGTAGAACTCCCTCTCATGGAAGATTCAGTTGACTCTTTTCATTTGACTCTGCATTCTTTCTTCCTACAGGAAAAAACTTTATTTCCCAAGGACTTTGACTCTTAACTTGTTGAAACAAAGGAAGATTTTAATAAAATGTGTTGTGCTTGTATATTTTAAAAATTAATTTTAATTGTGTTTTAAACTGTTTTAACTTTGTTGCTCGATTGGTTTTTAACTTTATTGTTCTAGTAGGGTTTTTTTTAAAAAAAAAAAACTTGCACTTTGTTTTAACTTGTTGGAAGCTGCCTTGAGTCCTGTGATAAGAGAAAGGAAGGATATACATTTTAAATAAGACAAGGCCAATAATCAACCACCACCTCCTTCAATGTGATTAAAAAGTAGTGTTTCCTTCATTTTATACCCTCTCACATTTCACAAATGAAAACCAGGACAAATCTGGCCAAGCAACAACAAAGTGTGTTCAAGATGGCAAAAGTTATTAATGAGGAAGAACATCTTCTCTCTCCTCTAATTGATGAAAAGATTTTATTTATATTTATTTATTTATTTTTGCATTTTGAACTCAGTTTTGTACCAATTGAAGTAAACTAAGGATGAAGGGAGAGAAGTTGATGAGGAAAAACTGGGACAGCTGAAAAAGTGAAATTGCAGCAGATTGACTGGGACTCTCCTTGCCAAATCAGAACAGTTGGAGGGTATACTAGCTTCCACCTACATCCTCTTATACTTCCAGTGGGCCCTGCCTTCTAGTTTCGATCTTGGTCAGCAAAAAAGAAACAAAAACTGCACTATATTGGCCACTCCTTCCCTTCCCTCTCTCCCTTACTTCTGTCCTTCCTTGTTAATGCCTGACCTTTTTCCTGCCACTCATTCTATTCTAGGAGATGTAACTATAAGGAAGATACATGTGAGATCTGGCATTCTAAAACATGTGTTATACAATTACAGCAAACTTTTAGGGAACAGCTGACCCATTTTTAGCTGACAAAGCTGCATCCAACTTAATTAAGAGTTAATGAGGGTTTTTAGGAAGCAAACCCACCTGAGACTGGCACAAGGCTACTCTATTTAGCATCACAAAGATACCAACATGCTAACAATCCCTGTATGAGCCAAGCCTAATCCTTGTTTTTTCATAGGTATGTTCTGAGATATGTAGGGATTATCAAGTGGGAATATACAACTGTTTCTTTAGAAGAAAGAGATGTGCCAGTCTTTATCTGCAAAAGAGATAGTATCCCTTTCTTTTCTTGCACTGAAATCACTGAAACGTATCCCTTCAGAGGTGGATAAAAGCTTGCACATCATGCCGGCAGATGTGAACAAAAACAATGTAGTTCTCACGAGAAAGGCAGTTCACCGCTTTCTTGCTTTTGGCCAGAAAAATGTAGATTGTTTCAGGGCTATTTTTTTGTTTTTGTTTTGTTTTTGTTTTTGCCCATTGCTGATATTAGTATTACTATTATTATCGTTTTCTATACCCCAACTTTTTGCCAAAATTGTAATTCAAGGGTGCTGACCAGACAGGCCAGGATAGCACGCTTTCCTGTTCGGGTCAGTTTCAGGGCCAATGCAGAGACGGGCAGGTATTTACATGCCTACCTGCTGCTGCTGCACCATTGACCTGCTACCGTTCTGAGCTCTTACCTACCTCCACTGTTGATGCCACTGAATAGATCCCAGTCATGGCCTCTGACATGGATACAGGGTGCCTGGCTACACCACATGGCTAAGTGCCCCCTTTTCACAATAGAGGCTGTGACAGGGGTCTTCTCAGTAGCGGTGATGGAAGAGGCAGGAAAGTGGCATACAGAGCCATCCGGTCTGCTGGCTGCTGCCACAGAGTTATCTAGAAACTCCACAGCATACAGCAGGTCTTTTAGACCCACGTGAAGACTCTACGCTGGGATCAAACCAGGACCACCAGATTGGCATCCAGTTTGGCCAATCCCAGCCCAGGATTATTGGCCTGTGTCATTTGAATAGAACAACGTGAGGCCGGTGGGAACACAGGCCTTTTGACCCATGCATACAGTCCCAAGATGGCTATGTATTGTGAATGCATGTATGAAGGAAGAGAAACTGACTTTACAAATACTTAATTTTCACGTACATAATGTACATTTTCAGTAAATGCTGTTAATATTTTTATTATCAAGGAACCTTATAACCAATCAACATGCTGATTTATTTTGATCCCTCCCCCACAGTTTTATGTATTTATTTATTTAATTTATATTCCACCTTTCTCTCAGTATGAGTATAGGACAGCATCCTAAAAACACAGTACAAATTTTAAAACTCTTAATACAAAAGTTAAAATACAATTTAATACATTTGATTTAAAAAACACAAGTTGAAACAATATTAAAAGGTATTTAAAGCTTAATAAAATAAAAACACAAGACCCTTTTCCCATTAAAAACTCTATCTGTTGTCACCAAATGCTTTCTTAAATAAAACCATCTTCACTTGTTGGTGGAAAGAAAACAGGGAGGAGCCAACTGGACTTCCTATGGAAAAGAGTTCCACAGCTTGGGAGCAGCCATGAAGAAGACTCTGTGACAAGTCCTACACCAACCATGCCTGTGAAGGTTGTGAGTCTGTGGGACCCCCCCCCCCCCCCGGCAGATCTTAATGCATGACCTAGCTTATATAAGGAGACATGGTCTTTATAGCCTGGATCCATGCTGTGTAGAACTTTAAAGGTCAAACCCAGCAATCTGAATTCTTCCTGGAAACAGACTGGTAGCCAATGTAGCTGTTTCAGTGGGGGAGGGCATCACATGACCCCTGTACCCAGCTTTAGTCAGCAGCCTGGCCACAGCATTTTGAACCTGCAGAAGTTTTTGAATGGTTTCCAAATGCAGTCTGATATAGAGTGCATTGCAGCAATCCACCAAAGCATATCTGACCCCTCAAGGAATGGGTGTAGTTGGTGCACTAGTTTTAACTGTGCAAATGTACTCTGGGCAAAATCTTGGCATCCAGACTCAGATCTGAGTCCAGATGTGCATCCAAGCTGTGAACTTGAGTTTTCAGGTGTGACTCTAATCTGCGTAGGGTTAATACCTGTTCCCTCATCTGCTTTCCTACTGACCAGAAGCACATCTGTCTTTTCTTGATTACATTTCAAATTTTTTATCCTTGTCCAGTCCATTACTGATATCAGACACTGGTTTAGTACAGAAACAACTTCCTTGGAATTGGATGGAAAGGTATGAAAAGCTGCTGAGAGGCTCAGCAGAACCAATGGGGATACAGTCCCCTATCCAGTTCCCTATGTACGTTATTCCTTCAAGGTGACCAAAGCTGTCTCTGTAACATAGCCAAGGCTGAAGCCAGATTTGAAGTGGATCTGGATAATTTGTTTCATCCAGGGATGCCTATAGCTAAGAGGCCACCACATGCTTCAGTACTTTGCCCCCCCCCCCCCCAAAAAAGGGATGTTGGAGACTAGCTGATAGTTTTCCAGTATGGAAGGATTTTTTTTAATATAATGGGCTTACCACAGCTCTTTTAAGGACAAGATGGAAAACTGCCTTCTTGCAGAGAGGCATTTACTGTTCTCTTTACTCAATGTGCCAGTCCCCCTTGGGCTGCTTTCAACAGCCAGGAAGAACTGTATGCATGTGGTGGCTCTTACCACTACAAGGATCCTGACCACATCCTCAGGATGCACAAACACACAACAGTGGACAAGCAGGGACCAAGGTTACATCTACCAGACCTGTATCAACTACAGCATCTAAGTCAGAGCAAATATGAGTGATTTTATCCACAAAGTGCTGTGCAAACTTCACAATGAGCTGCTGGGTGATTTATATACTGCTTTTGTGGGCAGAATGTAAAAGGTCCCTGAACTCTTGCAACTGCTCTATTGGATGACATTCTATTGGATGATTGCAGTAGTGGCAATGAAGGATTTCTTTGCTGCTGCCATTGCCACTGCTCACAACATAGGGTTTCCTATGAGCTCTAGCCCATATTCAGTTGTACTTGGTCTGAGTTTTGTGCCATTTTCACTCTACTCCCCATGCTGTTTATTGTATCACTGCCAATTCCCTAGTGAACCAAGGTGAGTACTTAGCTCCACTCCATAGGAAGGGGTGCTGAGGAGCAATTGTGTCCACTGTCCCAACCATTACTCTCTAGATACAGGAAAGTGGATGTCAAAGAGAGGACAGTGCTATTTTAAACTTTTTCAGCTCATACAAATCCTATAGAATGAGATCATGTACTGTAGAAGTAAGTAAATGTCCTATTTCTTTTCCACTCACTTCACTCTTTGAAGATACTGCAGTAATGAGAGACTGAGAATGCAAAACTGTCAGCAGTGATATATTCCAAGGAACCATCACCAATTTGAAAAGCAAAGTGCTAGAGGCTAAACCTATCTGAAAATTACATCTAATCTGATGTCCTGAATCAAAACCCAGTAGAACTATGGGCCATTGCAGACTGACTTAAAGGGCTGGCCTGGGGGTGGAGTTGGGGTGGGACAGCCACATGCCGACCACCCCGACTCCATCCCAACCCCATCCTGATGCTGCGTACCCATTCACACAGTGCATGGCATCAGGATGCCATTATTATTATTATTATTATTATTATTATTATTATTATTATTATTATTTCTAGCCGTCTATTTCCAAAGGGAATCACAGTGGGTTACAAGCATAAAAATAAAAGAATACAATAAGAAAACAATAATATAGAAGTTGCAAAAAAAAAAAAAAAAGCAAATACATGGGGGGAAGGCTATTCTGGGAAGGCCTGTTGGAAGAGATCTGTCTTAAGTGCCTTTTTAAAGACTGTTAAGGTGGCAATGTGACGGATCTCCTCTGGCAGGTCATTCCATAACCTAGGGGCGGCAGTTGAGAAGGCCCTCTGAGTTACTTCAGCCAATCTAGTTTTTATAGGCTGCAGAAGATTTTTCCCACTTAGTGTGCAGGATGGATTGTGTGGAAGAAGGCGCCCCTGCAGGTAGTCAGGACCCAAGCCATGTAGGGCTTTAAAGGCTATGACCAACACCTTGTACTGCACCCAGAAACTGGCAATGTAGAGATTTGGCAGCCAATATAGAGATTTTAAAACAGGTGTTATGTGGTCAGTTCTAGATATTCCTGTTACCAGTCTGGCTGCCATATTCTGTACCAATTGAAGTTTCTGAACTTGGCACGAGGGTAGCCCCCTGTAGAGCACATTGCAGAAGTCAAGTTGAGAGGTTACCAGCATGTGTTTCTAGGTCACCTGGCTCCAGGAAGGGTCACAGCTGGTGAATCTGCTGAAGCTGATGACAGATGCTCCTGACCGTCGCATCCACCTGAGCATTCAGGTGCAGCAGCAAATCTAGGAGCACCCCCAGACTGTGGACAGAGTCCTTCAGGGGAAGTGTGACCCCATCCAGAATTGGCTGACGTATCTCCATTCCCGGGTTTGGGGTTCCCTATAAAAGTACCTCCGTTTTGTCTGCATTCAGTTTGAGTTTGTTTTCCCTCATCCAGTCCATTACCACCTCAAGGCAGTCATTCAGAGGAGAGATGCCATCCTTAGTCACTGCATCAGTCCGAGACATAGAGAAATATATTTGGGTGTTGTTAGTGTATTGATAACACCCCGCTCTATGTTTCCGGATGATCTCACCCAGCGGCTTCATGTAAATGTTAAATAGCATGGGAGACAGGATGGCACCCTGAGGGATGCCAGAATTTAGCTCTCGCTAAAGAAGAGCAACTGTTTCCCAGCACCAAAATCTGGAATCTGCCTGAGAATTAGGAATGGAACCACTGCAAAGCAGAGCCTCCAATTCCCAGCTCTCTCAAGCGTTCCAGAAGGATACCATGGCTGATGGTATTGAAGGCCACTGAGAGGTCCAAGAGCACATTCCCTTGTCAATGCCCAGATGGAGATCATTGACTAAGGTGACCATGGCAGTCTCAACTCTGTATCCTGTCCTAAACCCAGTTTGAAATGGATGTAGAAAATCAGTTTCATCCAAGACTGCTTGGAGTTGAATGGCCCCAAACAGAGGCAGTGCAGCGGCGCTGGGCTGTGGAGGACTCACAGAGGACTCTTAGAGGACCAGCCAAAGGACCATCTGTGCCTGACCTGCCTCAGCTGTGAGGGAAGTGGGAGGAGCACCGCAGGGATAAAGCCCTTGCTGGAGTCCATCATCTCTCCCCTGGCCCCAAACAGAGGCAGTGCAGTGGCGCTGGGCTGTGGAGGACTCACAGAGGACTCTTAGAGGACCAGCCAAAGGACCATCTGTGCCTGACCTGCCTCAGCTGTGAGGGAAGTGGGAGGAGCACCGCAGGGATAAAGCCCTTGCTGGAGTCCATCATCTCTCCCCTGGCCCCAAACAGAGGCAGTGCAGTGGCGCTGGGCTGTGGAGGACTCACAGAGGACTCTTAGAGGACCAGCCAAAGGACCATCTGTGCCTGACCTGCCTCAGCTGTGAGGGAAGTGGGAGGAGCACCGCAGGGATAAAGCCCTTGCTGGAGTCCATCATCTCTCCCCTGGCCCCAAACAGAGGCAGTGCAGCGGCGCTGGGCTGTGGAGGACTCACAGAGGACTCTTAGAGGACCAGCCAAAGGACCATCTGCGCCTGACCTGCCTCAGCTGTGAGGGAAGTGGGAGGAGCACCGCAGGGATAAAGCCCTTGCTGGAGTCCATCTCTCCCCGTGGGCTGGGCGGGGCTAACATTCTAACATCACTCCTCCGCTGGGAACCTGTCTGCTAATTCTACAGCAATGCTCCTCAGGCAGAGACAGGAGCCACACATCCTCCAGACAGTATTGGACTGCAATTCCCAGGAGTATAACTAGCATAGTACAGTAGTTTATCAATGTTCACCACCAGCACAGAGGGTGAAGAGACAGCTGTTGGAGGCTTGAAAAACTGGCTCCCCTAGACAGCCTGCAGCGTGTGCCCAGGACCATCCTTTCCCGGCGCATGTGGCACCCGCAGCGCTCTTGGAGAACTCAGGCCCCTGGGGGATTCTTTTCCCTCTTCCATCACTTGGGGGCCGGGAGCAGCTGGGGATGGTGTAGAGCCTAGGAGCACGCCAGCGGGGTTTTTAATATTATTGTTTAATTGAGTACTGTTTAATTATTTAATTGTTAATTGTTTGATTGCTTAATTATAGTTATTAGTCTATTTAGTTTGGTTCGTTTTTAGGGGTTGGGTGGGTGTAGGAAGGAGGGAGGGGATCTGATGTGATTTTATTTGTTTTTATGTTTTGATATGTTGTACGCCGCCCCGATTGCCTGGCAGAGGGGCGGGATATAAATAAAAATTATTATTATTATTATTATTATTATTATTATTATTAATGGCGACCGCTCTCTCAATAACCTTCCTTAAGAATGGTAAAAGTGATACCAGCCTGCAGTTGTTTTGTCTAGGGGGTCCAGGGAAGGCTTTTTTAAAAGTGGTTTGACCACTGCCTCTTTTAGGCACAGTGGAAGTCAGCCTTCCCTGAAGGATGTGTTGATTATAAATCTCAACAACACCTTGATGGAATCTCCACCCTGGACAGTCAGCCAAGATGGGCAAGGATCGAGAGAGCAGGTTGTCCTTTTCACACTACCAAGAAGCTTGTCCACATCCTCGGTACTTACCAACCCAAATTGATTCAGTATAACAATTTAGTGGAGGTGCTGGATACCTCTCTTATCACTTCTGTAGTAATGCTGGTGTCTACGTTAGCTCTTATCCAAGAGATTTTATCTACAAAGTGATTGTTAAAAGCATCATAGCAGGCTATAGTTGGTTCTAATAGAGAATAGGTATTTGTGTTAAATCCCTCCCCACCCTGAACAGCTCTGCTGGACGAGACTTCACAGATGCAATAGAAACAGAATAGGAAGACTTCTTAGCTGCCTCTATTGCCACTCGATAGGCTTTAAGAAAAGTCCTATAACATGTCTTGTCGGATAAGAGTTGAGTTTTCTGCCAGGTGCGCTCTAGTCATTGTCCAGTCCGCTTCATTTGCCTGAGATCTTCCGTATACCAGGGATTACGATTTGAAGCGGAGTGGAAAGGATGCTTGGGAGTGATTGCGTCAATAGCTCTAGTAAGATTGTTGTTCCAAATGTCCACCACAGTTTCGACAGAGTTGCTGGCACTGCCAACCATTAAACCCTCTAGGGCATCTTGGAACCTGATAGGTTCTATCAGTCTGTGAGGGTGGATCATTCCAATAGGTCCTCCACCCCTGACAGGAAGAGTAGTGGTCTTCAGCCCAACCTTGACCAGGATATGATCCATCCATGACAATGTGAGATATTGACTACCTCCGCCCATTGATATACCTGCTCTGTGCAAAAGACCACATCGGGGGTAGGACCTACACAATCTGTGGGCTCAGAGACTATCTGGGAAAGGCCCATGTTTGTCATGGAGACCATGAATTCTTGAGCTACTCCAGTTAAGTTTGTTAAACTGTCTTTGAGGGGAATGTTGAAATCATTCTAGCTTGGCTAGGGAATCTGTTAGGCAACGGGGTGGATGATATACCAACAGAATCCCTAGACTCTCCCTAATCTTCAGGCTAAGGTAAATACACTTGACGTAGTCCATTTCATGGATAGGTATCCTGGCCAAAGTGACATTACTCTTGTGGACCATAGCCACTCCCCCCCCACCCATGTTCCCTAACCTGTTCAGTGATGGAGTACACAGCCGGTAGGGCCTGGGCCCAAATTACAGAGCTATCTGCTCCTAGCCAGGTCCCCATAATGCATGCCAGGTCAGCTTCTTGGTCCACCAACAGGCAGAGACTTCATAGCCCACTCTTCCCTTCCATCAGAGGCTTCACCCCAGGCAGAGGCTGCATACCCCGCCCTCCCCTTCCATCAGAGACTGCATGCCAGTGGCAGCAGGGGTAAGAGCTTCGCCCCGGGTGGAGGCTTCATAGGCCACCCTACCCTTCCATTGGAGACTGTGTGCCAGCGGCAGTGGGGGCAAGAGCTTCACCCTGGGTGGAGGCTGTATACCTCGCCCTCCCCTTCCATCGGAGACTGCACACCAGCAGCAGCAGGGGCAAGAGCTTCGCCCCAGGTGGAGGCTTCATAGTCCGCCCTCCCCTTCCATCAGAGACTGCACACCAGTGGCAAGCTGGGGCAAGAGCTTCACCCCAGGTGGATGCTGCATACCCTGCCCTCCCCTTCCATTGGAGACTACGTATTGGCAGCAGTGGGGTTGGAGACTGTACACTAATGGCAACAGGGGCAAGAGCTTTGCCCCGGGTGGAGGCTGCATACCCCACCCTCCCCTTCCATTGGAGATTGCGTGCCAGTGGCAGTGGGGGCAAGAGCTTCGCCCCGAGTGGAGGCTTCATAGCCTGCCCTCCCCTTCCATTGGAGACTGTGCACCAGTGACAGTGGGGGCAAAAGCTTTGCCCTTGGTGGAGACTTTATAGCCCACCCTCCCCTTCCATCAGAGACTGTGTGCCAGCAACAGCGGGGTTGGAGCTTCATCCAAGAGAGCGACGGCAGTTCTCAAGGGTCGCAGACTTGCTGCAGCCTGTGAGAATGTTCTGTGTATGCATTCTGAGACTAATAAACAACCACTCAGGTGGAGGGTGATGGGGGAGGGCCAGTAGAGCAAATATGAGGAGCGGAGATTGAGGTTGTGCAGGGCAGAAGAAGATATGGCGATAACAGCATGGAATTTTGTTACAAAAGAAGGAGGGCTCGATGGTTGAAAGTGATTCCGCCTTCAGTCCGCTCTGTTACCCAAAGTAAGTTGAGGATTTTATCAATCTTGCCACAGAACCTTACCTTGCTCCTCTGCAATGCCAGGTTGGTAAAAAACAAAACTCATATCATCCATGATTTCCTCATGGATGAAAAAGCTGACCTGGCTTGTTTCACAGAGACCTGGCTGGGAGGAGATAGCACTATTACTTGGAACCAAGCTCTCCCAGCCACGTAATCTGTTAGTGAGCAGGTAAGGGAAAGTGGGGGGGGGGGAGTGATTCTGGTTCATAGAGATAATCTCACCTTGACCAGGATACTATCCGGAAAATAGACCACTTCGAGTGTATGTACCTAAGCCTGAAGATCAGGGATAGCATAGGGATTCTGTTAGTATACCATCCTCCCCATTGCTTAACAGACTCCCTATTTGAGCTGACACAGCTGGTCTCAGAACTGCCGTTGGAGTCACCCAGACTTTTAGTTCTGGGTGACTTCAACATTCCTCTCGAGACTGGTTTAACAGGTGTGGCTTGCCAGCTCATGGATGCCATGACAGACATGGGCCTATCCCAATTGGTTGTTGGGCCAACACACTCTGTGGGTCATACCCTCGATGTGGTCTTTAGTACTGAGCAGGTATATCTCTTTGCGGAGGTAATAAGTACCACCACACTGTCATGGACAGATCATTTCCTGGTCAAGGCTGAACTAAGAGCCACTGTCCACCCCCCTGGGGGTGGAGGACCTATTAGAATGATCCACCTGCAGAGGCTAATGGAGCCAAAGGGACTCCAGAATGTTAAAAATAATTGATGGGTTGTGATGAGTTCCATGCAGGATGCAGATCATATAGCAAGGCTGTTTGCCCTGCAAAATCACCAACACGCAGGCAGTTCCAGCAAGCCTTCTAGTCTTTATTGTAAAATAAATAGGCAAAGTAAAAACTACAAAGTCCAGTAAAACATCACTGTAGCCAGGTTGGCTAACAGGAACAAAACTATAAATCCTTAATGCTACATTGTGAAAATTTGTTAAGCTACAGCATCTGCAAAAATATTAGAAAACTAATCCATGCTGTTGCAAGGTTAAAACAGACTGACTTCTTTGTCTAAGGCACAGCTCCCAGCCGAACTTTTCCCCACCTCTTTTGGGTGTTACCTTGCAGGCTAATTGGTTGGTTAGTACATGACATATGTTAACCAAACCCCTTGTTATTCATCTTCTACCATGTGACTTACTTTCTCAAAACAACTTTTGTTATTAAATCCTCTCTGTAAACATGAACCTCTTTCTCACGTATTTCAGCTTGTTAACTTGCCTTGTTATGACTCCAAAAAAACACCTGGTCTAGGATTGTTGTGCCTTAGGCCCTAGAAGCAGTTTTCTCATCATGGAAAAATACAGACACACATATTTACATTTCAACATTGACTATATATCCCATCAAAACCTAACACAGAAAGCCTTAGATGGTTTCTTGGCTGGTAATGTCGGTGATTCTGTCGAAGCCCTAGTCAAAATCTGGAACACCGATCTTACTAGGGCTATCGACACGATCGCTCTCAAGCGTCCTTTCCAACCCGCCCCTAATTGTCAACCTTGGTTCACAGAAGAATTTAGGAAGATGAAGTGGGTTGGACAAGGACTAGAGCACACCTGGCAGAAAACTCGACTCCTGTCTGACAAGACTTGTCATAGAAGTTTCTTTGTTCTATATGAAGCCGCTGGGGGAAATCATCCGGAGACGTGGGGCAGGGTGTTATCAATATGCCGATGACACCCAAATATATTTCTCCATGTCTCGGTCAGCAGCCATGATGACAGATGGCTTTTCTCCCCTCAATCAATGTCTTGAGGTGGTAATGCATTGGATGAGGAAAAACTGACTCAAGCTGAATCTTAAATAAATAAATAAATAAATAAAATGGAGGTACTCACAGTAGGGGGCCCTAAACCAGGTATTGGGTTACAATCCCCAGTCCTGAATGGGGTCCCACTCTCCACTAAGGACTGTGTTGGCAGTCTGGGGGGGGGGGTCTTAGACTTGTCACTTCACATGGTAGATCAGGTGAATGCAACAGTCAGGAGCACCTGTTATCACCTTCAGCTGAAACACCAGCTGCGCCCTTACCTGGAAGTAAGGGACCTAGAAACTGTAGCACATGCACTGGTAACCTCACGACTCAATTTCTGCAATGCACTCTACATGGGGCTATCCTTATACCTAACTCGGAAACTACAACTAGTACAAAATATGGCAACCAGGCTGATCACCGGTAATCCAAGAATGATCATATCACACCTGTGTTGAAATCTCTGCGCTGGCTGCCTATCGGTTTCTGAGCATAGTATAAGGTGTTTGTGATTACCTTTAAAGCCCTACATGGCCTGAGCCCAACCTATCTAAGGGATTGCCTTCTTCCATACAATCTGCCCCATACCCTCAGGTCCTCTGGGAGGAATCTGCTGCAACTGATAAAAACTAGATTAGCGGCAACCTCCCAGAGGACATTCTCTGCCACTGCCCCCGATTTTGGAACACCTTGACAGAGGACATCTGTCAATTAACCAACTTGGACAGCTTTAAAAAAGCTGTCAAGACGGATCTCTTCTGGCAGGCCTTCCCAAATTAGAGCGCTCCATTTCAGTCTGGGTCCCTCCCTCACTATACACCCTTTCTACAAACCTATTGGTGCTCCAGAATCCAGGCAGTTTTTAATTTGATGTTTTTATTTTAGTATTGTATTTATTTATTTTTAAAGGGGGGTTAATTGTTATTATTGTCATTATTGTTTAATATAAGGTATGTTTTATTTAAATTGTTTTTTAGTGGAAGATGGGATGGATATCAATCATTGATCCCACCTTCCTCTGTTAATGCCATATCTTCCTTTACCCCACACTACTTGTATTGCTGCACCCTTCTCGAAATCTATCATCCCCCCCCCCCGACTCTCGGCTAGAGAACAACTTCCCCCATCATTCCCTTCTCCCTCCATCTTGTCGCCTTTTTCTGTCTAGGGCATATGCAGATAAAAGTTCTGCTATCTCTCATTGGAGCTGTTGTAGTTTCTCTAGGAAAGTATGAGAGAAGTAAAGCAGGACTATAGCCTGCCTCATTTTGGTACATAATCTCTCAACTCTAGGCAGGTTGTAAGTAAGGCAACAAAATGATTCAGATAGAAGCCAGCACTATGGTTAGGGTCCCTGCTGCGCAGTGTTGTTTCCAGTGGGGGGAGTGGGATTTAAAGCTTCAGCCTCTCCCCCAGCAGCTGGTGATGTTGTTGCTGCTGCTGTGCTGCAGTTTGGGTCCCTACGTTTTTATGCTCTCTGCGCTCCTCCTCTGCCACACAGCAGGCCCTGATGTTACTGGGCAGGGAGGAATTCCACAGTCTGTAGTCCTCTGAGGATGCTGCAGGTGATGTTCTTGCGGCTGCTGTTAAGTGCTGGTCTCTAGAAGCCTTCAGGCCTCAGCTTTTCTTGCCTCCTTCAGTCTCTTCTGCCTGCTGGATTTTAAACAGAACAGAAGGGGTGGGGCTGACAGTTGTAAGTGCTGGTCTCTAAGAAACCTCAGGTCTCAGCTTCTCTTGCCTTCTTCAGTCTTTTCTGCCTGCTGGGTTTTAAAGCAGAGCAGAAGGGGTGGGGCTGACAGTTGTAAGTGCTGATTTCTAGGAACTTTCAGGTCTCAGCTTCTCTTGCCTCCTTCAGTCTCTTCTGCCTACTGAGTTTTCAAAAGGGTGCAAAAAAGCTGCCACCATGGCTGAAAGGGTGGCCTTTTTCTGCCCCCCAAATGAGCTGCATTTTGCCACTCTTTTGGAGGCAGCAAAAAGGAGGATTGGGGTTGTGGCATGTGGTTGCCATGGCCCAATCCACCACTCCCAGGGGTGGCTCTGTGCCACCCCTTTAGGCTGGTCTGCATCAGTCCTATGAGGGTTTTTTCCTGTCATTGGCAAAGAAAAGCAATTCAAGATGTGCATCTTTCAGGGCTAGCCAGTGGATCTCCAGGTCCATTTTTCAGAATGATATAGATGCCATGTGCTAGAATCTGAACAATCCAATCTAGATTAATGTCAAACTGAACCCAGAATCCAGCTCAACTGGAGCTCTGTCCAAAAGGAATCCATGGGGAAAGGGAATATGTAATCCAATGTTCCATCCCTCAACCCAAGTATTGACCTTATAGCATAGTTGGTCTGAGGGATAGGTATAACTAAGGAATAGGTTGACTTAACTGAAAGAAGGGCTGAGAAATGATGCTTTTAAGCTAGCATCAAAAAAGTGTCAAAAAAGTCCAGAACTGCAAAGATTCTTATCAGTCCACAATTCTTTTTGTCAGCATTTTTAACACTTCAAGAACATATTTTTCAACACATTGTTTGAATATTTTGCAATATTCTTTCCACCCCTCCTCTTTCCTCCACATTCTCAAAATTCCTATGTCGTTTATTAAAAAAATTCTTCATTTTTCCCTAACACAATGGCTACTACTGCTACTTTTCCTCCTGATGTAAGTTTTCTCCTGTAAGTTTTTTAACAAGCCCTGAAAGGACATGTTTCAGTAATTACAGGGCAAGTGGAAAAAATGGGAAGGAAAGGTGGAGCAATAGGAAATAAGAGGAGATTGATTGAACAGGTGGGGCAACTGAGTTTAGTTTTAGGCCAAGTTGAGTTTTAGGCCAAGTAAGTGACTGCATGTTCACCTATCTGCAGCCTCAATGGAGTTTTGCATATTTTAGCTGCTTAACAGATTTCTTGGTATAAGTGATTATAACATTTCACTTTATAATTATGCAACACTTGAATTTGGGAGGATTTTTCTTCATTATCACTTGACCTTTTGTGTGTGTATATGTGTGTGGGGTTCTCCTAGCATCATCATTATTATCATTATTATTATTGTCATTATTACACTTCATTTATATAGCGCTGTAGATTTACACAGCACTGTACATACAATCAATAAAATAGATAAAAGAAATAAATCAAGATAAAAGAAATAAAGAAATCCAGCAAACATGGATTGGATTCCCACTCCTGAGAAATCTATACGATCACTTATAATCTCTCCAAAATGCAATCTGAAACTGATACAGTTTCACTAATAGGCAAGCAAGAAAAAAAGAAACAAACATATCCTTAACTTAAAGTAAAAGAAAAAATATTTTCACATTCATTTCATGAACTAATGAAAAAGAACCATCTGCCATCAAGTTGATTATTCTGTTGGTGATTGAGTTCTCTTTTTAAATAAGTAAACATTAAAGCCATTTAGATGGGATAAATGTGAAGGAGGCTGCCTGCCTCCTCCTCCTCCTCTTCCTTGATATGACTTATCTTTTTAAAACAACTGTTTAGAGGCATCTATCTCCCTGCCTTGCCAATGGTAACCTGGGAATAAAAATCACACAGGCTTCTGTACAACTCGATTTCATTTCATTTGGGTCTCAAAGGGTTTGGCTCAGAATGAACATCTTGTTGTTTTATAGGACAACTACACTGGAGATCTGTATTGAAAACAGCAAATTGTTTCTATTTCATCCATCATTTGGAAAGGGATATGTAGTAATATCAAATGACAAATATTGTGATAACAAATCTCTTCCTTGTAGAGCAGTATTTTCAAACAGTCTTGGTTCTGAGAGAATTTCTATGCATTTGCATATAACTGTTGTCATATTTCTCTATCATTATGTATAAATGCATAGCATAAATAAGTGGCACTTGGGGGACTGCAGTGCTAAGCGCTTTAAATACTGCAGTGTGTGTTTTGGTTGTTGTTTAAAACACAGGGCCAGAGAGCCTGCTGTGTGCCACTTGATATTATTGGAATTCAATTCCCCTAAGCTTTAGTTCACCTGGCCAAGGTGAGAGAAGATGGAAAGAATAGTTCATCAGTATCTGTGTTAACATAGATTTTTTACCCCTATCAAATTTCTTTTTTACATCTGGGCAATCTAGTCAGTATTTCTCACTTTGACACATGCAACTTGCATAGATCAAGGGGAGATGTTTTCCTTTCTCATCCATTTTACCTGTCTATCTGAGCTTGAGCCCAGTTTTTAAAATGAAGATCCTGAAAACTGAACCTGCTATCTTGTGTACGCTAAATATGTGTTCCATTGAAATATGGCTTCTGATAAGTCTTATATTGATTATTACATATATGGTTTGATATTTTGCCCCTACTGTGTATAAAAAGTAACCAAAATAAAATGAAATTAATTTATAAATAACATTATGAGGCACACACATATAAATGAATCCTGTAGCATCTGTGAGACTAACTGCACAAAATGAAAGCTTGCAACATGTAATTGTGCATTTTGGTTGGTCCAATAAAGGTATCATTGTTTGGATGTTTTTGGATTTGCTGTATGGCCAACACAGCTACCCCTAGATGTTTTTTTGGATTTCAAGATACTGTATTTTAGCCATCACAGGGGAATCCTAAAGAGAGAGCCAGCACACTGGAACCTTGCTATCTGAGGCTTCTGCCTCCAACAAAGGTAAAGCATTTTTTTCTAATATTGGGACTGATTGGTATGCTTTACCTGTACATCACCTAAAGTTTTCCTGATGCAAAACATGAAGACTTCTTGAGAAATTCAACATTCTCTACCTGCATAGGAGCCTGAGGCTTCCCAAAGGAAAGAGACATGCTGGATTCCAAGGAAACATCTTCTTTGGATTGCAAATGGACATTAAATTTCCTTGGCTTGCAAATTTTCCAGTGACTACATGGCCAAAGGGGGAGAAGCCAGCCTGCAGATAGTCCCCCTTAACATCTGAACTGAGATCAGAAACACAAAATGCAGGCCCAAGACTAACATCTTTAATTTTTTTCTCCTGTTTGCCAGATGAAGATGCCACTGTGACTTTGAAAGCTTGCAACATATAGTTGTGCATTTTGGTTGGCCTAATAAAGGTATCATTGTTTGGATGTTTTTGGATGTGCAAAACAAAGTATGGCATAAGCCAGGGGTAGGCAACCTTTCCCCTTTAAGGGCTGAGGGACTTCAGCTCCCAGAATCCCAGGAGCTATTGGCCAACTTGGGACTACTGGCCAACATGGCTGAGGCTTCTGGGAGCTGAAGTCCCTCGGCCCTTAAAGGGGAAAGGTTGCCTACCCCTGGCATAAGCTTTCATAGACTTGGTCTACTTCTTCAGATGCATGATGTGAACTGTCCAGTTTCCAGATTAATAACTGTAGAAAGACCCCCCCCCCCCCGACTCGTCGGGAGAGGGTTCTTGTTGTGCCAGCCATATTTGGACAGGGGACGGCCAGTTGGCTGGGCACGCAGGAAGTCCCGCCTTGGTTCCTGCATGCCAAGCTAATCAGCTATAGGAAATGTGATAGTGGAGCACGCTGGGAAATCTTGTAATGCACAATGCACCACGAGATTTACTGTGGGATCTTGGGGCTATATAGCTCTGTGCTGCCACATGGCGGCAGCCATTTTACAGCTGCAACGGAGCGACCCAACCAACCCACCCACCCTAATTTGGGGGTCTCGTTAAGCTACTCTCAGGCTTAGGCTGGTTGCCTTCGGGGGCCAGGAGGGAATTTTTTCCCAGGGCTGTTCCCCTGGGTTTTTCACCCTCCCTGAGATTATTTTGTTATTAGATTGTTGGGTTTGGGTCATATTTTTTATGTAATTTTAATCGTGGTTTTATTAATAAGCGTTGTGATGTATGGTTAATATTAAAGTTAATTGTTTATTTACCTAATTTTAGCTTAGTCACAACTTGGGAACTCAGGGTCTGTATCAATGTTATAGTTAATATTCGTGGGGGTGGGTAATGACCCCCTACCCACAGAAAATAATTGGCTAATTAATAAATTGGTTGGGATTAATTAGGCTAAATTAAATTGGCGGAAATGACATCATATTGAATTATATGATGTCATTGACATCATATAATTCAATATGACGTCATTTCCGGTTGGGAGGGGCAAATTGTTTATGGTTGTTATTTGCATGCTTTGTCACATGCAGTGAAGGACCACCCATTTGGGTTAGCCACACCTTCACATACACATGTGACAAAGCATTTATGTATTTAATTGTAAATTGTATTATTGGATAGACCCTGTACAGCTAAATAAAGTTGTGGCCTGTTTATACCCACAAGACGGCGTCACTTGTCCTTTGTGCCGGTGCAATTTGAAGTTGTCTGTAATACATTTCTTGACTGCCTTGTTTCAGAAAGCTGTTGTCCAAAAACTTAGTAGGTGTGAAGGAGGTTTATAATGTGATGGGTCTTTATTTGCAAAAACAGTAAAAGCTATGAATCTGTCCATGCCGCCAATATCTTTGTCCATTTTCTGATTGTGAGTCAGTTTTTCATACAGTGCAACTTTCCATAGTTGGTGTAGCCATCATTGAAAAGAAATTTCTCAGGTAGTAGCAATGTTGAGAGTTTTCAACCTAGCTGCAGGAAGCAGATAGGAAACTAAATCTTTGTTTGTAATATTATTATTTTGACCCACGCTAAGGCTCCTTTGCACCAGAATTGGACTGGGACTGCCGAATCAGCATCCAGTCTGCCTGATCCTGGCATGGGGGTATTGGTCTGCATCATCTGAACAGGACAGTGTAAGGCTGGGGGAACATGGACATTTTAGCCCATGCAGAAAGCCCTTAAGACAGAAAATAGGCAGATATTATCAGGACTCTTAGGCTCTATATTCTTCCATCTATAGGTTTTACCAGATTATATGTACTTATTTAATAATATATAAACATTTTAAAGGTAGATACATAGGTTGAGAAGTGGCCAACAAATATTTATCTGGCCTTTAATAATGGTTAAATGTTTAGGTCTTTAATGAAGAAGTCTTTACTCTATAGACGAATAGCTCTTTCTATGCTGATAATTGGTTACTCATACAACTGCAATTGACACCCAAGCATGAAATAAAGAGACCAGACATGTAAATTGGATGAATAAAGGGCCATTTATTTGACCTATAACCTATTTAATGATAAACTCTTAAACTTCAAGGTCTTAAACTTCAATACTCTTGAGAGAAATCAAGTAAAGGGAAAATCCTAGTGTGGGTCCAGCTAAAGCAAAGTGTCAATCCAAGATCTCCTCTTCAACTTTCCTACTGGGTGACAACACTAGACCCTGAGGTAAATCTGGTGATTCAGGTTGTATCCTCAGCCAGTCCTAGTGAGGTAAACATAAGGCACTCTCCCCCAAACTCCCTTGAGTTTGTAAAGTTGAGTAAAAACCTCATGTCTACCCCAAAGGCAGGTTCTTTAACAACCCCAGGTTGTGTCAGTGAGAGGGAGAGAGGCTAGTAGGCTGAACCAACATAGGGTAACCCACCCACCAACAATCCCTGCTGAACCATTGGTGTGTGTATGCCTTCCCTTCCCAAAGGTGCATTGATTGGGAGCACGTTGGATGCTATATTCCAGACTCCCCAGGGCCAAGCCTGAATCCAGTCAATGTATGAAGCCTGTGGGGTAGAATAAATGGGCAGCGTACTTGAACCAGGAGTGCTTGTTTCTGACATTGCAGTTGGGGGAACAGCATCTGCAGATGGCTGAGGAACCTCATCCTCAACAGCTACATATTGGAATTGATCTTGAAAAGCTCTATCAATTGCTTCTAAATGGGATAGAACCATAGAATTGAATGAATCACCTGAAGCCTTTATAGACTTGTGGTTTAGACTTAGGGGGGTTGCAGACTGCCAGAAATAGTGCAAATTGAGTCCACTTTTAGGGTTAGGGTTAGGGAATCATGAGAACTGTATTTTCTTGTGGCACCAGAGTTCTCTGACAGAGAAGGCTCAATGTCTCAGAAAAAAAACACAGTTCCCATGATTCCCTAGCACTAACCCTAACCCTAAAAGTGGACTCAATTTGCACTATTTCTGGCAGTCTGCAACCCCCCCTTATTGATGTCTATGTGAAGCCTCTCCAGCCAATCAAGTTTGGACAATATTGCCACTTTGGCTAACATATCACCCTCATCACCAGATGAATCAGAGAGGGTGGGGGTTGCTTGCCTTTTGGCTGGCCTTTTCACTGGTGTTTTTTTTTCTTTCAGATCCCCTGTTCCCTTTTTTTTGGTGGGATCATGAAAGGAGCACTAACTTGAGTGTGCCAATTAACTGTGTTTTAGTTAATACAGTATTGCTAGGTTGATTGCAAGCTATCTTTTATTGTTGCACCTACACCTTCTATATAGTCACTCAATTAAAATTTTCAGTTCCAGGGGAACCAAGTGAGCTAGCTGCTAACAGGCCAGAGTAATGTGATCTAAATGCTAGTACAGCAATTGTGTGCTTTCAAGTTGGATGAAAGTATAGAAGGTGTAGCTGCAACAATAAAAGATAGCTTGCAATCAACCTAGCAATACTGTACTAACTAAAACACAGTTAATTACAGAGAGAGAGAGAGAGAGAGAGAGATAGAGCAAGGATTGTATCTGGAACCCTGAGAGGTTCAGTCAATGGCTCTCAAAACTCCAGGCACTCAGCCTCTTGAGCCATCCCTGGCTGCTTAGAGATAGGGAGCAATCAAACCCAGGCTTAAGTAATGAAGTAAGATAAAAACCCCACAGCCCAAACAAAATGGTGGCTGGCATGATTTGGGCAAGGAAAATGGTGGCCAATGCAGGCCAGCTTGTTAAATGGCCTTGAATAGTGCCCCAACCAGTTTCTGTGCCCCAAGACTTAGAAGGGGGCCGTGTGGGAAGGTGAAGGTGGTTGAAGGCCAAGGAACGTCTGTGGGGCTAGGCCATGGAGATGGAGGTCATGCAAAATGTGGTGGCTGGGCAGGCCCAGAAAAGGGGGTGTGGCTGAAAGCTCCAACTAAACATATTCCAAAATGCCTCAAAAATGGCCTTTCCCTCATGTTGTCCAGGCCAGGGACAGCAGTGGGGATCAGGAGGAATAGTGTCTGGGCTTGGCTCAATTTTAGAGCGTGTGGCTGTAGAAATGAGCTGGGGCCAGGAGAAGGCACAGTGTGCCAGCTAGCAGGCCATAACAACAACCAGGGGCTGAAAAGCTCGCTCTCCAAACCCAGGGCTTGTAACCACAAGCTGGAGCCAGGAGAAGGCGTGGTGTGTAAGCTAGCAGTGCTTTGCCCCCCATCACATGCTTTTAAAACTGGCCTCATTCATGGAAGGCATCAAAGTCACACCCTCTCTTAAGAGGCATCTGCTTTTCCATTTGTGTGTGAGTTAAAGTAATAATAATAATAAGAAGAAGAAGAAGAATAAAAATTATTTGTATCCCGCTTATTGAAAAAACAATCCAAGCGGCTTACATAAAAACCCATTCAATATAACCTCAAAGACCAACCCACCCCCCTTAAAACAGTATTAAACATCTCATAATTAAATAACAATAGACATAAAAACAATTAATATAACCAATAACAAATAAAAACATTTATAAGACAGCAAAACCCGGCCAACCTCTAAGACATTCCTCATCCATCGAAATGATGGGGCCACGAGAGGAAGAAGGGGGGCCGGGAAGCCCAAGGCTGGGGTAGTTAATCCGGAAAGGCCTGCCGGAAGAGATCAGTCTTGACAGCTTTTTTAAAGCTGTCTAAAGATGTCAGCGATGGATCTCGTCCGGCAGGTCGTTCCAGAGTTTGGGGGCGACAGCAGAGAAAGCCCTCTGGGAGGTTGTCGCAAGCCTTAATTTTTGAGGCTGCAGCAAGTTCCTCCCAGAGGACCGGAGAGCGCGGGGAGGATTGTATGGGAGGAGGCGGTCCCTGAGATAGCTTGGACCCAAGCCATTTAGGGCTTTAAAGGTAATAACCAACACCTTGTAATGGGCCCGGAAGCTAATAGGCAGCCAGTGGAGGGACCTCAAAACAGCAGTAATGTGGTCCCTCCTAGATGTTCCAGAAATAAGCCTGGCTGCCATGTTTTGGACCAGCTGAAGCTTCGGAACTAAGCACAGGGGTAGCCCCATATAGAGCGCATTACAGAAGTCAAGGAATAAGGTTACCTGTGCGTGCACAACAGTCTCGAGATCCCTTACTTCCAGAAAAGGGTGCAGCTGGTGTATCAGCCGAAGCTGATAACAGGCGCTCCTGACCATCGCATTAACCTGATTTGTCATCAGGAGCGACGAGTCAAGGAGCACCCCCAGACTGCGAACACAGTCACTGGAGGAGAGTGTGACCCCATCCAGGACTGGAGGTTGCAACCCAATTCTTGGTTTCGGGGCCGCTACTGTGAGCACCTCCGTCTTGTCTGGATTCAGTTTCAATCTGTTTTTCCTCATCCAGCCCATTACCGCTTGAAGACATTTATTGAGAGAAGAGATGCCATTGGAATTCGAGGCCGATGAACAAGACATGGAGAAATAGATTTGGGTGTCATCAGCGTACTGATAACACCCAGCACCATAACTCCGTATTATCTCACCCAGCGGCTTCATATAGATGTTAAATAACATCAGGGACAAAATAGCCCCCTGAGGGACTCCACAAGTGAGGTCCCTCTTGCAGGAGCTACAGTCCCTGAGCAGCACCCTCTGGGACCTACCCGAGAGGAAGGACTGGAACCACTGAAGAGCAGTGTCCCCGATACCTAACCCCCTCAGGCAGTCCAAGAGGATGCCGTGGTCTATCGTGTCGAAAGCTGCTGAGAGGTCTAAGAGCACCAACAGGGTCACACTACCCCTGTCGATGCTCAGACGCAGATCGTCGGTCAAGGCAACCATGGCAGTCTCAACCCCAAAGCCTGTCCTGAAGCCAGTTTGAAATGGGTCTAGATAATCAGTTTCATCCAAGACAGCTTGGAGCTGAAGAGCAACCGCCCTCTCGATCACCTTGCTCAAGAATGGCAGCAGTGACACAGGCCTATAGTTTCTCATATCCAGGGGGCCTAGGAAAGGTTTTTTCAGAAGCGGCCCAACAGCCACTTCCTTCAGACAAGATGGAACATGTCCTTCCCTAAAGGATGCATTGATGATATCAATATCCATGAGGAATCTCATCAATGCATCCCCCCCGCCCGGATGGCCAGCCATGATGGGCAAGGGTCAAGAGGGCAAGTTGTCTTCCTCATCTTACCAAGCAACTTGTCCACGTCCTCAGATAGTTCAGATAATTCCAAATTGATTGTAATAGTGAAGGCTGACATACTTAAAATTTACATTAGATTTTCCAGATTGGTAGTGTAGGGTTGTGTTTTTTTGTTTTTGTTTGGTTGTTTGTTTATTTTTTAAAATGGTTTATGTATCCTTTTAAGAGGAGTGTGAATTTACTGTAAAGTATACCAATATCCTTGATATTATAAGTGAAGTATCAGCTTAAAGGATGAATGTGTCTTCTTGTATGATATGCACGATCTGTCTTAAGTTAAAAGTATCTAGATAAACTTTCAAGTTTGGAAAGGCCAATCCATCTTTTGATTATTTTAAATATTTAATCTTTTTGAGAAATCTTTTTTTCTCCTCATTTGCTATGCTCTATTGATTTTTGCCATGGTTGTACATGTTGTATTTTAAGTAGAGTGGGAATTTTGGGAATAAATAGGATACTTTAGGAAAGAGCATCATCTTCAATGTGGCAATTTTGCCTTAGAGCACTGATTCCCAAACTCTGTCCAAGATTTCTGAGGGTTCTTGGAGTTGAAGTCCAAAACACCTGGAAGACCAGAGTTTGGGACTCAGGCTTGAAGTAGATGGGCCAAAAGGAGTGTCTTCTGGTCGCTTCAAGGGCATGGTGTACAGATGATGCACACCCCTAGAGTAGCTGGAAGTTGTTCTGAGGGTGCCTAAGGCAGCCCAGAGCTCCTGCTGGCAGCTCATTTGGGACTGCGGCAGCAGTCCACTTCGGGAGTGGGTTATCGAGTCACTGAGGTCCCAGGCCAATCAGGGTTTGATTAAGGCTGGAGTAGCCAGAAGTCACTCCTAGCCACTTGTCTGTTTCACTCCTTGCTAAAATGGGAGAAATTGATTTTGATTTTATTGTTATTGTGCAGACCTCTTTGATCTTGTAGTGACATAGTGAAGCACATCATTTTTGATTTTGCAATATTATTTTGAATCCTGTATAAGTCTGAAACTGAATTAAGATTTCTTGTAGAGTAGGCATTAACATTTCTGTGTGTGATAAGGATATTAAAAATATCAAATGCAAAAAGATCTTATGAGTTCATTTCCCAGAAAAAAATACCCTTGATTCTTTAAGAGGTTATTACTTCTGAAAGTGGTTCTATTTTTGCCGCCTTTGTATTTATATTATAATTGTTTTCTTTTGTATTATATTCGTCCATATTTTCCACATGATTTTCCAGTCTCACTTTTCTTAGCTTTATCAATGGTTTATTTAGTGGACTTTCATTGGGGTGAAGCAGACGGGCAGCTTTGAGCAGCCTCTGGCCACTCCAGCAACAATTGCCCCCCCCCCCCAAACAGCAAGGGACTGTGGTGACTGTATACCTGCTCTTAAAGCAGACCGCTACCACAGTCCCAAATGGGCCAATAGCAAGGAGCAGATTTTCGCCACTCCTTTTGCTGGTAGCCACCTTAGGCAGCCTTGGAGCAGCTTCCAGCCATGTTGGAGGGAGGGGGGTCATCTGTGCCCCATACCCCCAAAGCGTCTGGAAGCCTCTCCTTTTGGCCCATCTGTTTCAGGCCTTAGTTTTTCCCTCCAAAGAGAAAAATTATATTTGACCTTTAGGGAACTATTGATTACAATCCTAACTATTCCTTCTAAATAAATAAGAGATTGATATTGAGACTGAGATTGAGATTGAGAGAAGCATCATAAATGTTTCCTGGACTTGTATTTCATTGTAAACCTTTAATTTTCTGAGAAGCAGCATAATATAGTGAAGGGATCTGAGTATTGGACTAAGACTCCAAGAGACTAGAGTTTGAATCTTTGCTCAGGCACAGAACCCCACTGGGTGATTTTGGGCAAGTCATGATTCCCCAGCCTCAGAGGACATCTTGCTGAGAAAACCTCACAATAAGTTTACCTTAGGATTCCCATAAATTGAAAAGACTGAAGGTATACAACAACATCAACTCAATTATCTATGTCTTTAGTAGTTTCAGATATAACAAACAATTTGAAAATAGTTTTTTGAATATGGGAAATGAGTTTGTATAAAGCATTCCCCTCTTTTTCTTCCTCACCCTCCCACACACTGATATGTGACCCAAGACCACATCTCATTTTAGATTTTGAGTGGGAAGTAATGGTACAGATCTACATTGTATAGTAATGAAAAGCATGCCCCATTTCCTGGCATGTTCCATCTGAGCTGTTAAGCTGAGCCTTTCTATGTTCTTTAGACATTAAAAAAAAAAAAAAAAAAAAAAAAAGATCCCAGAATCCCCCAGCCAGTTTGGTGCACAATTCCTTGTCCAGTTTGACCAAGAATTTCTCAGCCAGTTTGTGACTTTTCCAAATTCATAACATTTTCTAAGCTCTGGTAAGCAAGCCATCTTGAAAATTACTGTAATAGCAACAAAAAGAAAGACCAACACTTTCCTATTTTGGGCAATAATTGGGAAGAGAAGAGAGAGGTGTGTTCTTTATTAATGTGTCCCTAAGCACCTTGCAGTAACATTTGTATCTGAGGCATTTATATATATTTACCAATATATATCAGTATCAGAGAGGTGTACTTTGAGGCAACTGCTACAGGTAAAACAGTTTTAGGATAATATGAAAGGATAGCAAATTGATAATTAATTTATAATCCAAGCTGCCTTGAGTCCCATGTCAGGAGAAAGATGAAATTAAATTAAAATAAAATAAAATAGTTATCTTGCACCAATGGTGAGAGAGGAATCACTTTTGGAATTCTCTGCCTCTGGTGCCAGATATGTCAACAGGCCTTGAATATTTGGCTTGGTTGGATGACATTACTATTTATTTCTTTGTCCTAGGAATGTCTCAGGCCAGACCTGGTCAGAAAAAAAATGCCTTCATGAAGCTTGACTTCATCTCACCCATGCTGACCCCTAGCTGAAGAGAAAATGGAATTGTTTCCATTTTGCAGTACAGTGCTACCTGAACTTGTTGTTTTAAAACTGGATTTTAAGATTGTTTTTAGAGTACTTTTTATGAGTTTTAAAAGAGTATTTTAATGTATTTTCAAAATGTTTTTATCTTTATATTGTTTTAATTGGTTTTTATTTGTCCATTTTCTCAGGAGCCCTTGTGGGCTAGGAGGTGATATAGAAATACTTAAAATAATTAAATAAACTTCCTTTAGCAATTGATTGATTGATTTTATATTCACCTTTTTGCAAACAAACAAAAATCTCAAATTTATTAGCAAGAAAAATAAATTAATTAAAAATACTATTGCATTAGATCACAATCAAAAAGGATCTCAGCAACAGATATTCTTATTTTGGCTGTTAGGAAATCTATAGGCATGATATGATTAAAAATCAGCATTACTAGATCATCCTTTTCATTATGGTTTGTCCTCTTGGGAATCTAACACTCTTCTCCCTATTAAACATGTATGTATAGATCAGTTGACTTCAGTGAAAAAAGTAATTTCTTATATATGTGTGTGTGTGTGAGAGAGAGAAAGGGAAAATGGAGAAGACTGCAGCCTAAAATTCATTTTGTTTATAAACGAGTCATATTGGCTGATCTTGCATATGTACTTGTTTTATTAAAAATATAAGTTTCCTTATGATATTAAGGACACTATTTCCAACTATTGTGAATGCAGTCATGGATATTACCCATTATTAACCTATTTGTCCGCTCAACTCTAAAAAGCACTCCTAGGGATGAATAGGACAATTAGCAGGAGACTATACAAATGCACATAGAAACACTAGCACACACTATGTAACCCATCACTAGAGATTTTTACATCACAGCAAGAAGAGTGTGTGCAAGACATTATCAGCTTCTTCAAGGTATGCATGTTAAATTAATATACTTAGGAAACATGGGTGGGCAAAATCATTTGTGATGACCATGTCTTTGATATTGAACTTTTCCTTTGGCCCAAAGGCCATTGTACACTACACAATTAAGATGCTACGATTCCACCTTAACTGTCATGGCTCCAGCCTATGGAATTTTGGGATTTGCAATTTAGGCAGGAAAATTTAGAATTCTTATCCAGAGAGTTCTAGTGCTTCACCATCTTCACCAAACCCTAGGGAAATTCTATTGTAGCTTGGCAATTAAAGTGGAATCCTAGTGCTATAATTGTGTAATGCGAAGAGGCACACAGATCGCCACCTGTAAGCAACAGTCATAGAATAGTGAACAACTGTAATGCTGAATGTGACATCACTTAAGGGCAATGAACCTATTAGATTACCAGCATTAGAAAGCATGACCAAGAGCGATAATATCAGTTCCCCGTACCTTGATTTAGTGTGTCGTGTGTGTGTGTGTGTGTTATGTAGAGGATCAGTGGTTCATTTAGAGTCAATTTTTGAAGATTGTCTAGATGCCTAAATTAAATTCAAACTTCAGTGTTCATTCAACATTTTAAGTCATTGATATGAAAATTGGTTTTTCAGGTTATAAAATATTATGCATGACTATATGAATGTTCACTGTGTTGTTGCAAATATACATACACACACATATACACACATACCAAAATGAGTTCAGGTGAGAATGTCAAAATAGTCTGGGTAATACCGAGCTGATCGGAAAAGATGCACATCATTTAAATTGTGTTAGAAACTATATGAAGCTATTTTCATTCTGTTTCCCTGCAGTAATAACTTCTATTTACATTTTTATTTTTTTCTTCCATTATGAAACTGCATTCTATTTTTTTCTTGACACAATTTCTCATTTACTTCCTAGTTGATTAACATTTTTGCTGCCTATTTTTACCCATATATATTCATATTTATGTTTCTTTCTTAATAAACTTACCAGTCTTCTAGGATGGCTTAATAATTGCATCCAGATAGCCACTTCTATTTACTTTACATTCTTTTATTCATAGATGGATGAACTTCAGTGGAGCAAAGGAATGAAGAAAATCCCTACATCTGTCTGCAGTCTTCCATGTAAACCAGGAGAGCGAAAGCGGATTATTAAAGGGATGAGCTGTTGTTGGCAATGTGAGCTGTGTGATGGATACCAGTACCAAGCCGATGAAGTCAGCTGCAAACTCTGTTCCTACGATCAACGTCCCAATGAGAATCGCACAGGATGCAGTCCAATTCCTATTGTGAAGCTGGAGTGGCATTCCCCATGGGCTGTCATCCCAGTCTTCTTGGCCATGCTTGGAATTATTGCCACTATTTTTGTCATGGCTACGTTTATTAGATATAATGACACCCCCATTGTGAGGGCTTCTGGAAGGGAACTCAGCTATGTTTTATTGACAGGAATATTTCTATGTTACATCATCACATTCTTAATGATTGCCAAGCCAGATGTGGCAGTGTGTTCATTCCGGCGTATCTTCCTTGGATTGGGGATGTGCATAAGTTATGCTGCTCTGTTGACTAAAACAAACCGTATCTACCGCATATTTGAACAGGGCAAAAAATCAGTGACAGCACCCCGGCTTATTAGCCCAACATCACAATTAGCTATCACTTCAAGTTTGATATCAGTACAGCTTCTTGGGGTTTTCATTTGGTTTGCAGTTGACCCACCCAACAGTCTAATAGATTATGATGAGCATAAGCCAGTGGAACCAGATAAAGCCAGAGGAGTTCTCAAATGTGACATTACGGATCTACAAATAATATGTTCTCTGGGGTATAGTATTTTCCTAATGGTTACATGTACTGTGTATGCCATCAAGACTCGGGGTGTCCCAGAGAATTTTAATGAAGCCAAACCCATTGGATTCACTATGTACACTACTTGTATAGTATGGCTTGCCTTCATCCCAATATTTTTTTGCACTTCGCAAGCAGCTGAAAAGGTAGGTGAAATATAAGTAATGCACAAGATCACTGTGGCTAAAACATACATACACATCTTTATCTTTAAACAGCTTTCTGTATAGCTATACAAAATGTGTCTTAAACCTATAGCAGTACATCATATGAGTACCCCCCCCATTAGCTTCTAGTTCTTTTTGTTTGTTTTTATATAGTGATTTATGATCAGTCAGAATCAGTTGATCCATCAATTTCATTTATTGCATTTTTTCAGCTTAGTGAATACCACAGAGTTGTCATTTCAACATAAGAGACAGATCACACTTTGATTACAAAATGTAAACATATCATCTGTCAAGAACAGTTTTCTGCAAACATGTATTTCATGAGTTCAGCGCAAATGAGAGCAAAGGATTGATCGTGATGGCTGGGGCATCTGTTGAACAACTAATAAGTGATCAGTGTTGAGTTTCTCAAAATATAGACTGGATCAGCCTTACAAAAAAGATTGTTTAGCATGATAATAATTGGCTTATACTGATGACAGGAATGTCATTTCTTATGTTGATGTCATGTCTCCTTTTAAAAGTCAGTATGATCATAGTCCTATGAAAATAGAAATCTACAATAATCCTGAACTGCAGTTATAATTTAAAAACACAAATAACCTATTTATTATTCTCTGCTTCAAATACTGCAAGTTAAAATAAATAATTTCATTAGAAAGTCTGAAACATGATGACTAGGTTTGCTGAATAAAAGTAGTAAATGTGTAAGTAACAAATAGATGAACAGAATGGCACCAGGGTTATCACTGTAAGACTAATGTACTTTTATGAAACATTTTATACTTCTCTCTCTTTGTATTTTCTGTTGTGGATGAAACAGTGAAAATGAGAGGAATCAAGAAAATGCAAGAGAAGACAGGAGATAGTTTTGTACAAAGTAGTACAAAAATTATGTTTATGGTAAAAGATACATACCATCAAGTATGGACTGCTTCTGACTACCTGTCCACATCCAGTCAAATAAAAAATAATAATGTAGGGGAGTAAGACTTGTGATTACTCCTGCTCATGCTGGGGTTATCCCTGTCATTAGGTACAGAGCTGACACTCTCATATATCAAGAGTCTGGAGGAAAGCAGGTGTGGCAATCTCTCAGTTGTTTCTTCTGTGCACTTCTCCCCTCCTTGGTGTGTAGAACTGTGTGTGCCACACAGTTTGCCCTACAACCACTAAATTAACTGGCTTCCCTCTGATGTGGTGAAAGATGCTATCCAAACTAATTAAGATCCTATCCAATTCAGATTTTCTCATTAGCTCAATTCACTGCAGTGTCTGGAATAGAAGAAGATACTATCTTCCCTTTTGCTTTAGGTAGAGAAATGACTGGACACTCCTGGCTCTACTCATACTCCCATTCTTGAAAAAGAAAATTATAGTTTGAAATGCCTGGAGCCATGTTAGTGAACCTATGGCATGTGTGCCAGAGATGGCATGCAAAGCCATTTCCCCTGATACACAGAGTGGGGAAGAGGAGGAAAAGGTGCACACCTGTTCCTCCTCCTCCTAGGCCTTCAGCTGTCTCCAGAGAGGCAGCTGAAAGCCAGGGAGGGGGCTGGGCGAAGAGGACAAACAGGTGTGCACCTGTTCCTCCTCCTCCTGGGCCTTCACCTGCCTCTGGAGGCCCAGGAAGGTGCAGGGAAAGAAGGAGGAACAGGTGTGTGCCTGTTTCTTCTTCTCCCATGCTTTCAGCTGCCTCCAGCTTATGCTATTGCTCTGCAGTCTGGTGATCCCTCTGCTCTCCACCAATTAAGATGTGGTGGGTTTGCAGGCATGCAGCTGAGAAAAGGTAGATTTGGGACTTGAGTTGTCCACTGTATGGTCAGTAGTTAATTTCATCCTCTGCAATGACAAAAAAGTATGGCGTTCTAAAGGCATGAGCCAGGCTGATTCCATTGTAACCCACCAACAGAATGCCAGCTGGTGTCTTAATATTTGTATTTTTTTTTAAAAAAACACACTAATTTTTGAAAAAGGACAACAGTATTACATCTATATACTACAGCTATTTTAATTTCATTTTAAAGATGGCAAGTCAGTGCAGATTTAGGGTTAGAATGCCACTTTTGGCTCATTGAAAAAAAAAAAAAGTACAGGTTGTGGCTAGAAATGGCAATAGTTCTGCATGAATTGATTAAGTGTGTCTGATATGTCCCAGTTGCAAAATGTACTTTTCAGAAGAACATTTTCTTGTGTGCATGCATGGTGGAAAGGGATACATGCTGTGGTGAGGAATTGTGTTTGCAACTGAGAATGAAAATGGTTCTGGAACTGTGCCAACACTGCAGTCTTGTCTGATTTTTTTCCAAACCCTTTTATAGTTCAAAGCTTTGAAAAATCTTCAAATGATGAGGATTGTGAATAGTATTTAAAGAATACATATACTGTTCACATTCCGTATGGTACTATAGAGGTGCATTTGGGAGAGTTTCTTTCTACAACATAAAAACAGTTTTATCTAGTGTTTCAGCCTATAAGCAAAGCACCCAAAGCAGGTAAACAGTACAAAGCAGGTAAACAGTTTTTTTAAACTACCAGATACTAAACATAATTGTTTTTGTTACTTTTTAAGGTATATGAAAGTAAATGTTACCTTTTGATAACTCTGTGTGGAGCCATGGAATTATAATGGTAACAAATTACATTTAGACCAGGGGTAGGCAACCTAAGGCCCATGGACTGCCCGCTGCCGCCCGCCATGATGATATTGATTATTGTTGTTATTACTTGTTCTTGGGGGGGGGGGGGTTGGTAAAAATCTCCATGGGGTTATTTAGACTATTTGCAAACCCTGGTCAATTGAATTAGAATTCTACAACTAGACAGATGCCATTGTAAAGACATTTCTTTTAAAAGCCAGACAAACTGGCCTCACTTATATTATGGGCAAGAAAGGAAACAAATATAACACCCCACTCCACAGACTGAGCACATTGTCCTATAGAAGCTGAAACTGTGGAACAAGCCCATACAAAATAAAAGTTTCCTGATACTGAGCTGCCATTGTTTGTTTATTTATTTATTATTTGATTTACACCCTGCCTTTCTCCAAGTATGGTTTCCCAAGTGGCCTTGATCTCCCCCTGTAAGCAGACTGTAGAGGTGGGATCCTAAATGTTCACTGTGATCACTATATCTGAATTAAAATTCTAGAAAGTGAAATACAGACTTCTTTGTTTTTGAAGTCTGTCTCTCTAAGTAGATTTATCCTCTTTTTTGTCCAACTTTATTCATTAAAAACATTCATTCATTGATATGTTAGAACTGATTTCCAGATTTCATATTAAAATATTTTAATTATTCAGTTCATTGCTCTGAATGTGACTACTTATTTCAGGGTTTAAAGATATACCTGTGTTAGTCTGAAAAATCAGTATGTAAAGAGATATTTCAGAATCTTTGAATTAACTGAAAGAAAAAAGTTAGCAGCATGACCTTTGGTAGACTTCAGTCAATGCATCTGAAGAAGTAGACTTAAGTCTACGAAAGCTCATGCTGCCAGTCTCAAAGGTGCTACAAGATCTCTTTATATACTATTTCAGGGTTTGTTACTAAAAACCATTCACAAGGATAGATGGATCTGTCATATATCATTAAAAAATGGTGTTGTGTCCATATATAACAGTTAAAGATTGTGTGTAGGGGATTACACGAAGGGAACTATAGTTATGTACAATGTGACATAACTTTAGTTATGTGATTAGCTATGCATTATGCTTTCCCCCTACATGAGATGAAATCTGTGAAACAAACAAGATTAGAAAAACAAAAAACCTTTCCCCATTGTTATCCTAAGCTGTACTGCAGGCATGAGTATATCATGCAGCTATTTTGGGACTCCAGCTCCATGAACCCCAGTCAGAATGGATGTCAGTCAGTGAATATGACTAACAGGTTGCTCATCTCTTCTGTTCCCAGATATAGTTGCAAGATGCTGCTGTTTTTAGGAAATAAAGGTATTAGGGGGAGGTTGCTATGTCTGGCATTGTTTTACTAATTATCTCATAACCTCATCTCAAAGAAGAGTGATTAACTGAGATGCCTGGCCAGTCCCACCCACCAGTCCATCCATGGGCTATATATTCTCTCCATTCCTACAGCAAGCCCAACTACCTCTGTTTTCCTCTTATAATTATGAGTAGAAATGACATCACATCATTTTCTGTCACCATTTTGAGAAAAACTACAGAGAAAAGGTGAAAGCATTTGGAAATAGTGTGAAATTACCAACTGGATTATATATGTAATATTGGGTCTTTCAGCATGTTTTCATGAATCAGGAGGATTTGTGTGTGTGTGTGTGATTTTAACACTGTATACAAAAATACTGTATGCCCCCCAAGTTTTACATTTTTAAAAATAGGGATGGGGGGCTTGGGGAACTGGTGGAGGGGTTTGAAGGTGAAAAGATTTGGGTCCAGGGGCACATCCTTGCATTAGGAGATGCTAAGGTATCTTCTGAGAACAATTATCATTTGCAGTTGAATTGTGAACAGGAATTAGTGATCAAAACTTTCCCACACAAGATGCAGTTCAAGATAGGTGACATCTCTCATGCATTATTTGCTGCCCAGCTGACAGGCAACACACCTTCTTAACCACTCCCTTTGGAAAGTGGGTGATGTACAAATGAAACACTAGTAATAATGCTGCCAATATAATTGGTCTTGACAACAAAACTGCTTAGAATTCTCAACAGCTCTGTGGATCCCTGGAGCAGAAGCAAAGCTCCCTCCAAGAAGTGTGAGATCAATTATAGGAGGTATAGGTTTATGCAGAATCAATACAAAGTGGCACTTGAAAAGAGCACAAGCAGCCTCTGTAAGGTCAAGCAAAGCACAGCAAAATCAATAAGTCAAATTTAATCAAAATATTAGAATAGTGAAGTGAAAAGATCAGTAGTCAATAGAGTCACCCAAGTTCTGCAGTAAATTGTTTGTGTGACTGACACACAATAAAAAGAATTATTTCCTGAAATCTTTCCCTTTTACTTGCAAATATGTTTTCACTTTGAATGAGAATTTCTCTCATCTACTGAGATGGCAAAACCAGTATTTTCTGGTCAAGAAATGAGAAGAGCAGTGAGATATTTAAGGTCATCTTATATGTGGCACTTCTGTGTTGGAGAAAGAATAATCTACTCCCCCCCAAAAAAATCTTAATCTTTTATTAGGCTGTATGGTTTATTTTGTTTATTTATTTATTTTTATTTTGCTGTGTCATTGCTTTATTAATATCCTAGCTTTTCCTCCAGAACTGAGGCTCAAAGAGGCTTACAAAAGTGAAGAAGTAACATACAGACAAAAGTATTAAAATATTTGATAAAATTGATTTAATTCCATTTAAAAAGAAAGTTGAAAAGTAGAACAGCATGTTATTAAAGATTTTTCTGGGGGGGAGGGCAGAGAGGAGCTAACTATTCCCTGAAATAACTATGACTGTAGAAAGTCATGTTTGGTACTCATTTCTTGTGTCCAACCTGCAGTGTGCCTCTAATGAACTAGACTCACACAATTGAAGCAATATGCAATCAACAACATGTGATCAGCATGCAGGCTTTGTGTTTTTCTCTACATAGAAGTGCTTTGTGTGTAGGAATAACTAACCTTATGAAGAAGTCCTAAATGGTGTTGAGATCTCATCAGCAGTATGGAAATAATAGCTGAAATGAACACTATAGGGCAAAACAGACTGCTGGGAAAGCACAGCCTGAAGCCGCTCCAGCTGCAAGCAGATTGTATCCCACTCTGAAAGCAGGCTGTAGCCTTAGGCCCCAAGCCATGTGCCAGGAGCCAGATTACCAACTGGAGTGTGGTCTTGGCGCTGCTTCCAACCACGTTGGAGTTGTGCGCCATATGAACAGTGCTCCTCCAATATGGCCGGAGGCCGCTTCTTTTGGCCTATGTGTTTTGGGCCTAAGATTACAAAATAAAATATTAAGCCTCATGCTTTTGGTTTGTTTAGATTGATAAGAATCCTCTCCTTTATTGTTTAGGACCATTAAATGAATGATTTTCTCTAGTTCTAAAGATGATGAGAATATGAACTCCTGCAGGAGATCCCAGCATCTTCTGCTCTCTCTCCCTCCCCTCCCCCCAGTATTTACCTGAATGAAGAACTTTTGCATAGTTTAAAACTGCAAGTTTCAAAATGCATTCAGAAAAACAGCAAGGGTGCTTGGATGCTTTTTGTCAATATGAGCAGCTCAGGAAAGCCAGTAGCTTCCCTGAAGTGCATTCTTCCACACCCATGACAAGCTTTCCCTATAATTATTGTTATTTATCCTTGGGCACTTGTGCATGAGAACAGACTCCAATATGGCAGATGACAACCATCTTCAGTTCATGATGGAGGTAGAATTAGTAACTACTCATTGTGGAGAATTCTAAACAGGAATTAAATCAAAGAACCAACTAAACCTATACATACATAATATACATACATAATAACCAATTGAAACAGAATGGACTAGGCATGGCCTGTGGGCCACATTCAGCTCCATCTGATCCATTTTTGTGCGACATAAAGACCTCATATATGGCTCCTGATACTGGTGACATGGCACCAAATGTAGGAGGTGCTGCAGTAATTCTTTTACTAAAAGCTTCCCATGCTACAATAAGACAGTCTGTGAGCCAACAACTTGTTTTAGAGGAGAATCATGTTCCTGACCCCCTCTGCAGACCAGGGCGTTGGGGACGCCCTGGTCCGGAGCGCCGGCGGAGCTCAGCCTCCACACCACGGCGCTCCTCTGGCGACTCTAAAAGGAGCACCAAATTGGCACTCCTTTTAGATGTCAGGGAAAGTGCGCCCTAAAAGCAGCAGGTGCACTTTCCCTGACTCAAACGCCGCGGCGCGTCCGGTCGCCGCGGCGTGAAGTCATCCCCGGAGCGCCGGCCGTGCGGAGGACCGGCGACTCCGAGAGCGACCTCAGGAAGAGGAAGGGGCACCGCTCGTGCAGCTGCCCCTCCTCTTCCAGGCCTCCAAGACGGCTCAATTAGCCGTTTGCCGAGGCCCTGAGACTTCTAGGAGCACAATTTTCTTCTAAAATATGGTGCTGAAACCAAGAGTGAGGACCACAGTGAGATCAAGGGCCCCTTCACATCACACAATTATAGCACTGATTCCACTTTAAATGCCATTGCAATATCCTACAAAATCCTGGGATTCACAGTTTGGGCAAGGATAATTGGAATTCTCACAAGGGAGGCCCAGAGCCTCAATAAACTACAGATCAAAGAATTCCTTAGGACTGAACCATGACAGTTAATGTACTATAATTATGTAGTGGGAAAAGGCACTAGCACAGGTCTAGCATCCTTCATATGTATTGGGTTGTTTTTATCCTCAATAAAGAAAATCCATGCTATTTTTGCTCATATTTTCTTTTTACTCAATTGTTCCTCATTTTTGCTCATACACACATACTATCCTTTGACAAAGGTGTGTTCATTCATTGAAGATGAAATACATGTATTCTTCAAAGGCTTTCAACCATTTTATTTTCTAGATGGCATCAAAAATTTCAAAAAATATAGAGATGTTCAAACATAAAGTGATTTTCAGCCCACATTGACTTCCAGGACTACTATTAAAAAATAAACCAAATAATTTCTTCTCCATCCCTAATCTTTAGAATCCCCGTCAACACTTTACATATGAAAACTGGGGCACGTGTGGCCAAGAAACATTATGAAAACTGGAGCACATGGCAAAAATGTGGAAGATCACACAAGCTAGACAAGCCTACAGCATTTTGTCTGAACCTCCTGGCAAGAATAAGATTTCATCCTCTCCTGCCTTCTACCTGCACAGAGTTAACTGATGCAAATTACTTTTGCTCTTTGAACTCAGGGCCTTTGCAGACTGCCAGAAATAGTGCACATTAAATTGAGGCACTGCCCTGGCTCAGTGCTAGGGAATCATGGGAACTGTAATTTATTGTGGCACCAGAGCTCACTGTCAGAGAAGGCTCAATGTCCCAGAAAAAAAATACAGTTCCCATGATTCCCTAGCACTGAGCCAGGGCAGTGCCTCAATTTAATGTGCACTATTTCTGGCAGTCTGCTTAGGCCTTCAGTTTGCAGTAGAGATGGAAATAATATTCAAAAATATTTGCAGAATGGTTGAAAAAACTGATGAGAAAACTGATGAGAAAAAAATGTTGAGAAAACTGATGAGAAGTATGTTAGACTGATGAGAAGCTTTGCAATTCAGGAGTTATCCTGCACAATATTTGCATGTGGTTGCATTGTGAAGAAAACAGCATTTTCTGTGCAGGAAATATCTACATAGAAAATGCTGTAGTTGGGATTTATTCTGCACAAAATTGCATGTGTTTGATTTGCATAGAATACAGCATTGTCTGTACAGGAAACAGCATTTTTCTGTGCATGAAATAATTTCTCTGTATACAATTGGCCCTCCATATCCACAGATTGTTTATCCATGGGTGAGTCAACACTCTCAGCCTCAGGGGAAGGCAATGGCAAACTTCTCTGCACAAATCTTGCCAAGAAATTATAATTCCAAAAAGCAAACCTTGATTTTGCCATTTGATATAAGGGACATCATTTTGCTTGTGGTGGTGGTGTGCCTTCAAGTCATTTCCAGCTCATGGCAACCCTATCATGGGCCTTTCTTGGCAAGATTTGTTCAGAGAAGGTTTGCTATTGCTATTGCCATTGCCTTCCCCTGAGGCTGAGAGTGTTGATAATGGGGGGATGCAGACGGGCAACCCTGGGCCACCCTGGGAAGCAGAGGATTGGGGCCGCTGCTACCACACGCAACAGCCCTGATTCTCCCGTTTGCTGGCCCGAAAAGAGCGGTAAAATGCGGCTCTTTAGCACCCCTTCTAGTGCAGCACGTCAGGACACTGCTCCAGAAGGAAGTCTTGATATCGTGCACCGTGTGTAATGGCGTATGGCGTCGTGATGTCCTCGGCATGGGGTTGAGACACCCAGCATGCAGCTGCCCCTCCCCATCCCTGCCTCCAGGCTGGCCCTTTGGGCTGGTCTGTAGAGGCCCATAATCACCCTGGTTGAGCTGGGAATCAAACCCTGGTCTCCAGAGTTGTAGTCCAACACTCAAACCATGACGCCACACTGGCTGTGCCATTGTACATAATGGGACTTGAGCATCCATGGATTTTGGTATCCACAGGTGGTCCTTTGACCAAACCCCAGTGGATACCAAAGGCTCCCTGTTGAAATATTTCTGTATAGAAACTAGGAGAGTCTGCAGCTGTTTGCCTTTTCCTCAGTGAACTGGTAAGGGCAATACTGTTACCCTTCCTTTCCTCTCCCCACCCCAATTTACTTAAATGCAAAGTATTTTTGCACTTTAAACTCAGTTTGCAGCAGCTGAAATAAGCTGGGGTCAAAGGACAAGAGGGAGAAGGAGAGAGAAACTGGGACATTTAAAAATAGCTGAAAAAGTGGGATGACAGAAGATTAATTGGGAGTGTTTATGCCAAATTTGAAGTCATGCTTTATTGTTAAAATGGAAATGGAAAGAATATATTAACTAAAAAGGTACCCTTAGAGAAAACTATACCTTCATGTCCCAATTATGGAGCCCTCTGTCATTTCATACTACTTCAGGTATCCTAAGCACCAGAAAATGTGAAGCCCTTGATCTCACTCTTTTGTGTGAATCTAACTGATTTTTCCTCTTCTGACATTTTCTAAAATGGTCTTTCCATTCAAATCAATAGGGTAATCAGGATGTGCCAGATCCATTTTGCAGCATGCAGCATTTGCAAGTACATACAAATGATTCCTTTAGGGTAAGAAATAGCAATAACAGCAACTCCATCAATGAAGTTATTCTGGATCAGCTCCAATCTGTGAGTACCGAGGACGTGGACAAGCTGCTTGGTAAGGTGAGGAAAACAACTTGCCCTCTCGACCCTTGCCCATCATGGCTGGCCGTCCAGGGGGGGATGCATTGTTGAGATTCCTCACGGATATCATCAATGCATCCTTTAGGGAAGGACATGTTCCATCCTGTTTAAAGGAAGCGGCTGTTAGGCCGCTTTTGAAAAAGCCTACCCTTGACCCTCTGGATATGAGTAACTATAGGCCTGTATCTCTGTTGCCATTTTTGAGCAAGGTGATCGAGAGGGCGGTTGCTCTTTAGCCCCAAGCTGTCTTGGATGAAACCAATTATCTAGACCCATTTCAAACCGGCTTTAGGACAGGCTTTGGGGTTGAGATTGCCATGGTTGCCTTGACCGACGATCTGCGTCTGAGCACCGACAGGGGTAGTGTGACCCTGTTGGTGCTCTTAGCCCTCTCAACGGCTTTTGATGCAATAGATCACGGCATCCTCTTGGACCGCCTGAAGGGGTTAGGTATCGGGGGCACTGCTTTGCAGTGGTTCTGGTCCTTCCTCTCGGGTAGGTCTCAGAGGGTGCTGCTTGGGGATAGTAGTACCAGTAAGAGGGAGCTCACTTGTGGGGTCCCTCAGGGGGCTATTTTATCCCCGATGTTGTTCAACATCTATATGAAGCCGCTGGGTGAGATTATATGGAGTTATGGTGCTGGGTGTTATCAGTACGCTGATGACACCCAAATCTATTTCTCCATGTCTCGTTCGTCGGCCTCGAATTTCATTGGCATCTCTTCTCTCAATGAATGTCTTCGAGTGGTAATGGGCTGGATGAGGAAAAACAGATTGAAACTGAATCCAGATAAGACGGAGGTGCTCACGGTAGTGGCCCCGAAACCAAGAATTGGGTTGCAACCTCCAGCCCTGGATGGGGTCACACTCTCCTCCGATGACTGTGTTCGCAGTCTGGGGGTGCTCCTTGACTTGTTGCTCCTGATGACAAATCAGGTTAATGCGACGGTCAGGAGCGCCTGTTATCAGCTTCGGCTGATACACCAGCTGCGCCCTTTTCTGGAAGTAAGGGACCTCGAGACCGTTGTGCATGCGCTGGTAACCTCATGCCTAGATTTCTGTAATGCGCTCTATATGGGGCCACCCTTGTGCTTGGTTCGGAAACAACAGTTGGTTCAAAACATGGCAGCCAGGCTTTTGTCGGGAACATCTAGGAGGGACCACATCACTCCGGTTTTGAGGTGCCTCCATGGGCTGCCTATTGGTTTCCAGGCCCAGTACAACGTGTTGGTTATCACCTTTAAAGCCCTAAATGGCTTGGGTCCAAGCTATCTCAGAGACCGCCTCTTCCCATATAATCCTCCCCGTGCTCTCTGGTCCTCTGGGAGGAACTTGCTGCAGCCTCAAAAATTAAGGCTTTTTCTGTTGTTGTCCCCAGGCTCTGGAACGGCCTGCTGGACGAGATCCGTCAATTAACATCTTTGGACAGCTTTAAAAAGGCTGTTAAGACGGATCTCTTTCGGCAGGCCTTTCCAGACTAAATCACCTGGCCTCGGGCCCTCGGGCACTCCCTTTTTTAGGAATATTTTATAGTCCCCGTTAGAACTTGAAGTCGCAGGGGTCTGTTGGTTTGTATTTTATTTGTATTTTTAATTTTAATTTGCTGTGTTTTAATTGTAGATCGTTTTTAATTGAGATGTGCTTTAATAACTTTTTAAGGGGGGGAGGAGGGAATTATACTATTTTAAGCTGTATGTATTTTATTGTTATACACCACCCGGATTGGCTTGCCACAGGGCGATATATAAATAAAATTTATTATTATTATTATTATTAAAACAATATAATCTGCAAGCATACAAAAAGCCATATTAAATATTGTTATCTTACCAAGTTAGTATTCATTAAGCATTTACAGAAAGGGCCTCCCTGCCTTTGCTGTTAGATACTGCTTCACCAATAAGGCTATTGTGTGTTTAATCAAGAAAGTACAGCACACCTCTGAGAAATGCTTGATATCTTAGTTGCTATAGCAACTATATAATCATGGCTGTCACTGTCCACAGAAGTCTGTTGGATCATTTGTCATTTTCTGCAATGCTGACCTAAAATACAGATTGCTCATTTACAGAGTGTTGTATCCCTCCTCTGATCCATCCTTACTTTCCAAAAATAAAACAAAATACACAAGGACCTCTCCTCCTGAGTAAAAATAGAAAAATGCATCAGTTTTATAGTTTTTTGTGGGTTTTTCAGGGTGTGTGGCCCTGTTCTAGAAAAGTTTCTTTCTGACGTTTCTCCAGCAGCTGTGGCTGGCATCTTCAGAGAATACTGGAATGGAAGAGAGTGGGTCTATATATACTGTGAGACCCTGGGTAGGGAGGGGTGATTCCCATGTAAACTGTGTATTGTTCTGTGTTGAATAGGTTTTGTTGTGTTGTTAATGGCATGGCTTCAGGGTGGGAGGATATGCAAACAAGGTTATTGTCTGCTACTGTCTGCTGGGAAAGCCCCTGACCCTGGTTGGTTTCCCATTTGCATTTGCTGAGTGCTGATTTTCTTATTTTGTAGGACTGGTAGCTAAATCTTGTTTACTTTAAGGTTTCTTCTTTCCTGTTGAAGTTGTCCAAGTGTTTGTGGATTTCGATGTCTTCCCTGTGTATTCTGACCTGATACTTGTTGGCATGGTCCAGAATTTCAGTGTTTTCAAACAGCATATTACGCCTTGACTCGTGTTTGGACACTGTGTTTGGTGGTCCCTATGTAGACTTGTCTGCAGCTGCATGGTATGCGGTAAACTCCAACAGCTGTGAGAGGGTCTCTCCTGTCCTTCGCTGAGCGCAGCATTTGTTGGATTTTCGTGGTTGGTTTGTAAACCATTTGGAGGTTGTGTTTCCTCACCACTTCAAGTCAAGGAACATGAGAGACGCTGAAGACTGTGCCAGCCAGAAAAATCAGCAGTAGCAGAACACATTATAAACCATTCTGGGTATAAAATGCTGTTTGAAAACACTGAAATTCTGGACCATGCCAACAACTATTAGGTCAGAATGCACAGGGAAGCCATCGAAATCCACAAACACTTAGACAACTTCAACAGGAAAGAAGAAACCTTAAAGTAAACAAGATTTGGCTACCAGTCCTACAAAATAAGAAAATCAGCACTCAGCAAATGCAAATGGGAAACCAACCAGGGTCAGGGGCTTTCCCAGCAGACAGTAGCAGACAATAACCTTGTTTGCATATCCTCCCACCCTGAAGCCATGCCATTAACAACAGAACAAAACCTATTCAACACAGAACAACACACAGTTTACATGGGAATCACCCCTCCTACCCAGGATCTCACAGTATATATAGACCCACTCTCTTCCATTCCAGTATTCTCTGAAGATGCCAGCCACAGATGCTGGCGAAACGTCAGAAAGAAACTCTTCTAGAACATGGTCACACAGCCCAAAAACCCCACAAAAAACTATAGATGCCAGCCATGAAAGCCTATAACTTCACATTGTATCCGTTTTGCTTTCTTCCATGTACAATTATTTTAACCTTCAAATGTGTGAATGTTGGTAAATTTTTCAGAAATCATCTCACTTCCCAGCCTTTGCTCAAACCAGATTCAGATGAAGGACTGATTTCATTCCAGATAGGACCATTGTTGTACCTGTTTTTGTTGTTGTTTTACCTGGTGCAGCTGTCACCAATGTTGCTTATGTACATTTGCTTAAGAATGTTTCCTTTGTTTTCTTCTCTGTGCTTCTCCAGGTACCAGTATGTTTCGCCCAAAACTAGAGAAAAACTAGAGAGAGGTCTCTGAATTGTAGCCAGCCTTGTTCCATGACACTTCATTATGTCAACAGTCAGATCCATGGCATATAGGTGATTTTATATAGCAATAGATTCCCTCCCCACCCCTCCCGTGCATTGATTAATACATATCCAGGGGTAGCTGTGTTGGCTGTACAGCAAAGTACAATGCAACCAGTTAATACACTTCTCTTCACTGAAATGAAATGAAGTTTCATTTAGTTTACTAAAAGAATGCTGTATTTGTTTGGTATTTTAATGCAAAACATATCTGAGTCCAGGCCAAACATGATGTTAATTGTGTCCTGCATTTAATGTGTACATTTTAAAATGTAAAAAACAACTGTTGAAAAAAGCTAATCATTATGGGGAACAAGAAGGTTTCCCTCTTGTACTCTGGTCCTCCCCCCTCCCAATAAAAAATCTTTTGCATTTGAAGGGAATTAACATACTCAATTGGTTAGGTAAGAGCTGTTTTTAAAATGAACACTGATTTGAAATTTGCCATTCCATCTAGTTCACACTCTAGTTCTTCTACCAAGCCACTCACTGTTCTTCATTTGTAATTCATTTGTTGTTGTTAACTGGCCTCGAGTCAAACCTCAAGAATTGCCCTATGGATGAGAGATTTCCAAGAACCTCTGTCCCCCTCTGCTCTGCTCAATTCCTGAAACCCCTTAATACCCGTGATCTCCTTAATAAAGTCCATCCATCTAGCATGTGGCCTTCCTCTCTACCTACTTCCCTCCACCTTTGAATTACATATTCAAAGTAAAATGATAGAGAAGTGAATGATAAAGAAATTGAGCTAAAAATTAGAGTTAACACAATTGTCTCCTCTGTAGAAGGTCATGAACTAATAAGAGTCAAGTTCCTGACACAATAATAAACATGATTTTTGATGTCGAATAGCCCTGTCCCATTTGTTGCATCAAATTTCATCCAAAAGGTTGTCCTGGTAGGGTTTGTTATTGTTGCCGGGTATATATCTAATTTAAAATTTTGAAGAGAAAAAGCTGAAGGTTGTAATCATGCTCTTCATTAAATAACATAGGGCCTTTACAGACTGCCAGAAATAATGCAGCATGAGGCCACTTTAACTGTCCTGGCTCAGTGCTAGGGAATCATGGGAATTTTATTTTTTTCTGGGACATTGAGCCTTCTCTGTCAGAGAGCTCTGGTGCCACAATAAACTACAGTTCCCATGATTCCTTAGTACTGAGCCAGGACAGTTAAAGTGGCCTCAAGCTACATTATTTCTGGCAGTCTGTAAAGGCCCATAGAGAACTGAATGTTCATTTTCTGTTAGGAACATACCACCAGCCATGGATGGCATAAAAAGTACATTCGTACCATGGTAACCTTCTGTATCTTTAATAGGAATATACAGATGAATGCAATGGCATAATTAACAATCAGTGTCCTTTGTTGAATTTTTAGTTATTAAAATCAGTGTCTTCACAATGAAAGGATAATACTCCTATTTAATTTATATGAAATTGCATCATAATGGTGATGCATTCATTTAGGCTCAAATTACTTTTTTAAAGTTGGCACCTCCAGAGATAGGTCTGCAGTCACTGTGGAATTCTTTGAAGCCTGCAAGCTCTGCTGCTTTGATGTTTCATGCAGCAAGTCAAGATTTATTTTATTTTATTGCCTTTGTGATTATTCTGGCCTCTTTTGCTGGCTTGATCTTGCCTATATAAAGGAATGAACACAATGCAAATAAAATACATTAAAAATAAAATTAATCCCTCAATGAGCATGAATTAGAAAAACAAGAAAAGGAAATATAATGAACCTAAGTTGGAATGAAGAAAAATATATGCTGCATATCCCACATATCTTCACACCCACTTTAAATGTTTGGGTTTTTTGTGCCTCGGAGCTAAAACATAACAAAACAAAAAACAGGATGAAATATAAGCATCATCTCCTGTTGTCAATTATAAGACATTACTTGGGTAAGAATACTGTGATATAGGAGGATCATGGGTTTCTGGCTCATAAATGTAGACTCATTTGTAGGTTCAAGTGGTGCAATTGTTCCATGGGGCCCAGTGGTAAAGGAAAAAGCTCCAGTGCAGAATTCCACCAGTCAATTCCTGAATCTCACAGTGTTTCTGTCATCGCCCCCCTGTTCTGCTTCTCCCCCGATCTTGTGATCTGGGAGGAACCTTTACTGGCCTCTCAGTGGAGAGAACAGCAGTTTTTAAAAGTAAACAACTAGCTTTTATTGACTGTTATGAGAGTTGGAGGTGGGGGTGGGGCTCAGCCTAATTGAGGCTTTTCCACCCTGCTCTCTCATTCTCCTGAAATGCTGGAGCAGGATGGTCCTGCCTTGTTCCAGCTCATTGGTTTGTAGGTCTGGAGAGCTTTGGCCAGGAAAGATCAAGAGCCAGCATTGCAGTTGACCAGCAGTGGGGCATCCTCAGCAACCAGGAGATCAGCTGGGAGATACCACCATCCAGCATTGTACACATAATAAAGGAGGCTAAGTTTCTGGCCTGGGGGCTTGGTCCTTCCCACTAGGCCCCCTTGTTGGGCCATTTGGGTCAGGGAGGCCCCTGAGGGACTGGAAGGCAACTGCCCCCTGCTTGAATAGTGGCCTCCCTGTTAATAAGCTCTCTGGCCATTTTGCTTATGGGCTGGCCACTATTTTAGGCCCAGTGGGCATTTTATATTGTTGTACCTGCAGCCATTTTGCTCATAGGCCTGGTGGCTATTTTATATTCCTGCACTTGCAGCCTTGTTTATAATAGCCCTATGGCTTTGTGGGTTTTTTTTATATACAACAAAAGAGGGCCCCAGCTCTGCAATAGCAAGCTGGCATCACCGATCTTAGAACTAATTGTCATGCTAAGCCGGGTCAGGTCAGATGGTTTTTGGATGGCAGTCTGTCAAGAAATGCAGGTGCTTTTGGTTTTTATTTTACTAAATCACAGTAACACACCCTCCCCAGTCATGTGAGTGGTTGAGTGGGGTGATATTCAATGGTGGGCTTGATATTAAATACCTGGGTGTTTGATCACATCCTAATTTGGGTTGCCATGAAATACTCAGCAAAAGCAATTTTCAATGGCTCCAAAGAAGCATAGTGTTTAATTGGAGATCCGCACCTATTCAGTGCAGAATTCCACTAGTCAATTCCTGAATCTCACAGTTTCTGTCATTATCACCATGTTTTGTGTTACCCAAGTAATCAAGTAAAAATGCATGGGATCAGTCTTTTAGTCTCCTAGGCAGGACAGAAGAGGGGTCACACTCACATATTTATTCATTTTCTGTGTCACCATTCCTGAAATAGCTGATACATGTTTGCATAGAAGGGCTGTTTCTGAACCTACTCCTGAGCCCCAAACTTCTCAATCCTTTCTTGTTCCTTTGCTACTAATCTACCCTCCAACCAACCCTATTTGGCAGGGATATTCCTGATTAATCCTCTGCTGTCCCACTTTTTCAGCTGCTTTTAAAACATCTCAGTTCCTCTCTCCTATCTTTCAATTTCCCCTTTGTTCTTCACTAACTTTCATTGCTGCAAACTGAGTTCACAGTGCAAAAGTGAGGTGAGGAGGGGGTAGAATCCTGCCCTTCCCAGTAGGCTCAGGCAAAAGCAAGATGCTGCAGCCTCTCTAAGCTTATGTGTTCTTTCTCATTAATAACAATTGCCATTTTGACCACAGTTTTCAGTTTTCATCTGTGAAATGTTGGAAAGTATATACCAATAGAGAACAGCTCAGTGTTGCTTACTCTCTCATCAGGCTGTTCTGTTAGTAGTGTTTCATTGCACTAAAGCAAAGGGAAGGAGACAACAGATGGAAGTACACAAACTACAGTACCATGGACTCTGCTTAAGTGTTCTTTCTGTTTCATTTGCTCCAGGTGTAGGATGGCCTGCTTCCTCTGCCCTATATAATTGTGAAGAATGTCTCTATAGATCCCTAACCAGTTTCAGTTCCTTTTTTGGATAACACTTGAATGGAATGGAATGTTGGAATTTATATGTATTTTCCTAGTGCTTTGTGATGCAACCTCAACAGCCTCTAGCTAAATGTTAAAATCTAATATTTTTATAAGGCATTGAATGCATCATGTTGACACTCAACCTCCTTTTCTTCTTTTCTTTAGAAACTGTAGCAGTGCCAGCCGAGTTTGAATATCAGATTCTTAGTTCCTCCTGTGATATTACATAATCATCAGCCTACTAACAAAGATGACAGCAGCTTAATAGGAAATAATTGACATTCCGCTTACAGTGTTTGCAACACCAAAGGGTTATGATTAAAACTCTGCCCTTTGCTTAAACCTTTATTTTAAAAAAATCAAACAAAGCACAACTATAAATAATTCAAAGGACATTTTACCTTATTCAGTTAAAATATGTATTATTTGGTGAAGATTATGTATATAATTTAACCATATGTACCAAATCCTGCCAGTTTTGACTCAGTGCTTGCCTCCATATTACCATACATATTCCAGTTAATTTGTATTGTGCAATGTTTCCCTAATAACACATTTTAAAAGTTTGTAGAATGTTATAAGCCACATTATAAAAACAGATTTACCACAAAAGCATCAAATTATAGAGTAAAAGGACTTTTCATTTTACCTTGGTTGTTAAGTAAGAAGTAATGAGGGAGAATATCAACATCATCTCCTTCATGTATAGATCATGGCCCAGTATAATGATTTCTTTTCTTTTCTTTTTTTTAAAAAACATGTTTGGTACCTCCAAAACAGGACAGAATTCCAGGATTGTAGATCGTAAAGAGTCCATCAGCCAGCTCCATTCCCTATAATGGCATACTCATGCATTCTTGTATTTTTCCCGAATGCATTTTATCCTTATAAAAGATAGAATAAAATAGGTGTAATCATGTTTATATTGTGAGAAAAATTCGGGAGGTTTGAAGGCAGCTCATTCCCCTTCTGATCTTGCCTCTTTTTCCAGTATGATGGTGAAGTGATATTTGAAGCCCTCTCAGTCTCATTACAGGAACAGATGGATTACCTGACAGGTTGCAACATTGCTTGGAGGCAGATGGATTCTTCTGTAGTGAGACAGCTTAGCAGTTTGTCCTTCTCAGTGGTTTCCAGAGGAGTGGGGTGGATATAGGATCTTGAGCTCACATTCATTATTTTGATTCAAGTGAAACAAATATACAAAGACTATAGTGAATAAATCTGTAGGGCACAAGATTATCATACTTTGGTCATATCATGAGAAAATATTACTCTTTACAAAAGATATTAATGCTTGGTAAAGTAGCATAGAGAAGGAAAAGAGGAAGACTGCAGGGACAGATTCAGTCATGGAATCTGAAAGACCTATATTTTTTCTGGAGAAAGAGGAGAAGACAGATGTGGAAGGGACAGAACATATGTGAAAAGTGTGAGGTAAGAACATGGGAGCAGAAGAACATTTAGAAGGATAATGATGTCAGGATCAGAGGACGCAGTTCCCAATAACCAAGACAGCATTGTAGTGTGGTGGAAATTAGAGATTTATTCTGGATATCAAGGCAGAAAGTTCTCCATCCTGGGTTCAGTGTTAGAAGTAAAAAAGTCCCCCCTTAGACCATCACAAATACATTCCCATCCTCCAGCCCCCCTTTCCAACCCCAATCACTCCCCTTTAATCCAGATCAAAGGGGCCTTCATGTTTCTCTCCTTCCCCTACTATCACTTCATCTCCCTTCAGGGCTCAGATCCATGGCAGGAAGATTGAGGTCATAAACAACAGCTCCTTTCCACCGCTGGACATCTGCCCCTCTTCTTTGTTTCCCAGGCTTGGATTTAACATAATTGATATTCCCTTCTCAATAGCAAACATACTATACAGCGTTAAATCACCATATCATCATGCCAACATGACAGAACCATGTATATGGATTCTGGCAAATAGATTGTATATCTTCTCTTGAACTCCATCCCTACCCCTGACCTGACCTCCACTCAAGACTTTATTCTACATGACCAAAGATACATATAACTGTATGGTGTGTGTAGAGCAGACTCTGGTTTCCTGTCTTTGCTTCCTTGTACTATACCTTTCACTATCAGTTGATTAGTTTTCATGTCAAGATTATTATGGTTGCCATAAAGATGACATAGTACTGAGTATGAAATTGGAAAAAAAACAAACCACACAAACACACAACAGAAAAATCAAAATAAGTAATTTAGGATAGGCTTCCAATACCTATCAAATGTATGGCTCTTTGATTATTCATTCATTTGTCATTAGTGTCGCATTTTAGAACCACAGCCTCCCAAAATAGTTTCCAGTATAAAAAACAAACAAAGAGAACAATAACAGTTTAAATCTCATGCCAATTAAAAAATTACTTACTTCTGGGGTGAGGTTTTTTTTTTATTATTATTATTATTATTATTATTATTATTATTATTTGATCCTCATGGAATTCCAAAATATTTCAAGGAATAAAACTCTTCAAGGAATAAAAATCAACAAAAGTATTTGTATAGAATATAGAATGGAAGGTTATAAATAATACCAAAACATCAGGAGTCAGAAAACCCATGCTCACATGAACTAGAACTTTTTTTACAATAGCTGATGGACCTTCTTCTCTGCCCAAAAATATAGCCAACATAATTTCTGTGTCCTAAAACTATTACCACTGTTATTTCCTTATTATTATTATTATTATTATTATTATTATTAGTTTTAGTTTTTTTAACAGGTCATCTCATCATACCAATATTTGCCATAAAGAAATAAAAAACATATTATCTTATATTATCTTAACTTTATATTTCTTCTGTATATGTAACAAACACAATATAAATATTAGATATAACTTATAATACTGCGTATCATACACAAATTATTTTCCTTTAGTATTCTAAACCTATCACAGATAAATTCCCCCATCATTCCCTCCAACATAGTATTAAAAAATTCCTGTCTTTCCTGAAGTTGATCAGTGATCGTTCCTTAATCAAAGCCATAAATCTGCACATTTCCACTGGGTCATATAAATTAAATAGCCACTCTTCTTCTGCTTCTGCTTCTATTTATTAGTACCTTGCTTTCCCCCAAAATTTGGGATTCACAACAGCTTGCAGTCTAAAAACACAGTACAATTAAAAATTACCATATTAAAACAGATTGTTTAAAAATAGAATACAGTGTGCCCGCCCCATACGCAGGCTTGCCATCCGTGGCTTTAAGCTTATGCAGAGGCAAGCCTCAGATGTTAAAATGGCACGCATGCACGCGACAGTGCATGGCAATTGAAACAAATGGGACTTGAGGTTCCACATTTTTTCTTTACACGGAAAAAGGAACGGATCCCCTGCATCTACTAAAGGCACACAGTACAATTTTAAAAGATAAAAGCACTTAAACAACACTTAAAAATCACAACTTTAAAATAATACAACACTTTCGATTTTAAATGCCTGTCTGCATAAGTTTTAACCTGCTGGTAGAAGGACAAGAGAGAAGGGGGCATTGTGGCTTCCCTGAGAAGAAACTTCCAGAGTCTATGGGTGCAAGGGTAAGCCTGTGTAAATCACTGCAGAATGAGATTTCTGGATGCTGGAATTCTTATGCCAAGGCCTTTGCAGGACCAGGATCAAGCTGCTAGAGTCCTAGAAGGATAGGGCTAGCCAACAGGCACAGCTGGCTCTACTCTTGCAGGGCTGCTGGAGCAGCCATTTAAAAGCTGTATTGGTTTCTCCACCATGAAAATTAGCCACAGTAATATAGTCTTCTGTTGTGTTTGTAGTTGCTCTGTTTGTATTTTGCTTTGTTAGCTTTGCTGTGCTTAGGCCTGGTCTGCTTTTTGACTCTGCCTCTGGACTCTTGGACTCCTGGAACTCTGTCTTGCTGTGCTTAAACCAGGTCAGGCTCTTGCATCTTGTCTCTGGCCCACTGGACTCTTGGATAGTGACCTTGCTGTATTTATACCTGGGCTATTTCCTGACTTACTTTCTGCTTTTGGCCCATTAGACTCTCTATGGCTCACCATCCATAGCCCTGGCCCCAACAGCCCTCCTTGAAATCCATACTGCCCATGCCTTGGACCCTGACATGGGCCAGACACTGAGAAGGTTCTCTCTTGTGTCCCCAACAATCATGCTTGTGATGGGGGTGGGATTGAGAGAAGGGCCTCTCCTGAGGATCTCGGGGCCCAGGCTGGCCCATACAAGGAGATATGCTGTGCCAAATAGCCTGGACCTCAGCCATACATGGCTTTATAGGTCATAACCAGCATTTTGAATTGTGCCCAGAAACAAACTGGCAGCCAGTGGAGCTGCTTCAATAGGGCCATTGTGTAGTCTCTGTAACCTGTCCCACTTAACAGTCTGGCTGCAGGTTTTTGGATCAGCTGAAGTTTCTAAACACTCTTTCTTCCATCAGAAATTCTCATACTTTTCAGAACTCTTGACCCCTATTAACACACCCCTTCTACACTGGCAGTTTCAGTAAGATCTCTGTGAGGTTTCTCTGGTAACTGGAATGCTACATGGTCAGCACTGGAGACTAAAGGCACTTTGGGAGATGTTTGAGCACTTACAAGGATGTCAAATATTCTGGGATAGAAAGCCTCTTGAGCATTCCCAGAAATGCCTAAAGAGAAGCTACACTTTTGAAGTAATGTGTGCTACAGGTTATAGATGACATCAGAGACTCCAAGCTCCCCGGGACTTCCTTCTCTTATGATTTACCAAGCCACACACACTGCTAAAATATAGCATGGAGGATGATTTCCCTTTCAGCTTCACCTTTTTGTCCAGCAGGTATCTTCCTTTTCCCCTTCTCCCTCATCTGAAGCTTTCCCCACGTTTTGAAGTTCTGCATTCCCAAGTTCTTAAGAACTTATACAGTTGGAGTTATCCTCTAGTTTCTTTTTTATTTCCAAACAATCTAGTGCATGATTGAGGACTACATTTACATCATTGTTTCTTTAACTTGTCCTTTCTTCTGCATTCCAATATCTATGTGCATGATTGTACAGTACTGAATGTGCAGATTTAATATTTAAGATTTAATGTTTCAGTTGCATGCCGTCCATTTGATTGCATCAATAATTTGGTGTGTAGTGCTACATCTATGTTCAGAGTAAATCTCTGCATCAGTAAAACTCCTACCAAAATTCTTGATACTTTATAGATTCAGTCAAGTGTTTTTAAAGCCCTATCCAGCTTTAGACTATCTGAAAAGCTATATTTCTCTATATAAACCTGTCAGAGTTTTATGTGTACTAAGAAGCACTTTCTCTCAATCCCACCATCATCACAGGCTTGGTTGGTGAGGTCATAGGAGAGAGCCTTCTCAGTGGCTCTTTCCACCCAGTGGGGTTTCCTTCTACAGGATGCTAGGCTATCCCATTCCCCACTCTGATTTGAATGGCAGACAAAACCTTTTTGTTCAAATAGGCTTTTAATGAGTAATGGTTTTCAAGGACCCTTCTTATGGAGGAGTAGTGGTGAAGTCTACCGCTTAAGCCACCACTTCTCTACCAACTGTAAATTTCTGCCTAAACTTCTGCTGCCAGCAAATGCAAAAACATCCACAAATCTCACTGTTACCAGCAAGAGTGAGGGCTCAAAAAAAAAAAAAAAAAAAACCACAAAAAAACAAAACAAAAAAAGACCCACCCATTTGTGAATTTTGTACAGAATATGTCCCAAACTGTGAAGATTATTTGCAGTCTAGGATATTTCTCATCAAATTTATTTATTTTATTTCAAGGATTTTTATCCTGCCTTTCTCCCACAATGAGATTCAGAGTTTCCTGATACTCAAGATACACTCTTTTCCCACCCCACCCCATTTTTTGAGACATCATGAGGAAAGATTAATCATTAGAAAAGGTAGTGATGATAGAAAATGTGGAAGGCAGTAGAAAGAGTGGAAGACCACATACCAGATGGTTAGACTGAATCAGGGAGGACACAGGCCTAGGGCTGCAGGACTTGAGCAGAGAGATTGAGGACAGGCAGTCTTGGAGATGTGCCTCATCCACAGGGTCAACGTCAGTTGAAAATGACTTGAAGGAAGTTATCAACAACAACAACAGAATACACAGTTAAAGAAATAAACAAAACTGCTTCTGTCATACATGCAAATAGTGAAATGGGAATTTTAAAAAAATGAAAATGATGAAAATTCCTCTCAGCTCTACACAAAGAACTCAGACCAAAGAGAGATAGTTTACAGATTTTAATCTACTATATGTGTACAGTATGCTTTACTCACAAGAATGCCTCATTAGAGGTTTGTATAGAAAGAAGGGGGGAACAAAAGGAAGTAGCTTTCAAAAAAGGAAAGATTGTATAACACGTATGTTCTTCTCCTCTGATTCCAATCCTGAGGGCATGAGGAGAAAGAAACACAGCTGGAAATATGTCCTGAGGCTCTGGGGTCAAGGGAGGAAAAGTGCTTCAAAGTCTGATGCTGTCTGTCACTTTATCCTACAGAACATCCCTGTTCAGTCCCCGTCTTTAGTGCTCTTCATTGTGAATAGGCAAGAAAGGTGTGTGTGTATGTGTTCTTTTGGCAGAGCCAGGTGCTTTAGAGCTATGTTGAACCTGGTCTGTTCATGACAGCTGTTCTGATTTTCTCTCTCTCAGTCTCTCCCCTTTCTGTCGGTTCAAGAGCTTTCATTTTAGCTAGAAAATCATTTGTGCTGCTTTCCTGAATCAACTGATTGGCCCTGATCTACATTTTGGGAAGCACTGTCTCATCATCATAAATTTTAAAAGTTGAACAGAAGTTTAGAAGTGAACATTTAGAACTGAACTGCACTATTCCTCTCCATCCAATGTTTTGTCATTGGAAAAAAAATGGCCACAGTATCTAAACAACAGAATGATCTGAGATGGAGGATGATAAAAAGCTAGTGAACACAATTGATGGTTGTTGTTATTATTTGCCATCAAGTCAGCCTTGACCTACGGTCACCCTATGAATGAGAGCCCTCCAAAATTCCCTGTTATGTTCAGCTCTAGCAAACTCGGTAATGTGGTTTCCTTGATCAAATCAATCCATCTTTACTTTGATCGTCCTCTTTTCCCACTTCCACTTTACCAACCATCATCACCTCTTCCAATAAGTTATCTCATCTCATGATATGTCCAAAGAACAACAGTCTCAGTTTAATCATCTTCATTTCTAGGGGGAGCTCCAGCTTGATTTGTTCTTAAGTTCCATTCATTTGTTTTTGTTCCACAGAACACTCCTCCAACACTACTTTACAAATGAATTTATTTTCTTTCTATCATCTTCCTTCACCATCCAGATTTAATGACCACACACAGAAATGGGAAATACAGATGATTCTGGCTCTGATATTTAATTATATGTCTTTACACATGAGGATTTTATCTAAGTCCTTCATGGCTGCCATGAAGTAAACACACATTTTCTTATCTATCTATCTATCTATCTATCTATCTATCTATCATGCATGCATGCATGCATGCTGCCTGTTGCAGTCCAACAATATCTGGAGATCCACTATAGTTGATAGCCCCATTTAAATGCCCATAAAAAAACTCTCAAATTCAAAAACAACAGCACTGAATAATAGGACTCCTATTCAGCACCACGGACAGATTGCAAAGAGCAGACAGTTTCTTCCAAGGGTCTTGGCTTCAACTGAATTTAGAGGTTGTTCAGACATTTTTTTTTTATTTTTTTAGTATGACTATCCAAATAATCTCATTCACACATTCTGTTTTTGTTGTTCACACTATTTTTAAAAAATCAGAACCACATCTATGTGCATCTCTGTGAGTTCTGTTGCTCACGTGTCAGCACTCGAATAAAGATGGAGTCAATGATGTAGATGAATTCAAAACACATTCAAGACATGTAATAATAATAATAATATAATAATAATTTTTATTTATAACCCGCCCCTCTGCATAGCAACCAGGGCAGCATACAGCAAAATTAAAACAAACAGCAGTTAAAATACATCTTCATCCTAACCCCTAACTGTCTCACCCCTTAAAACTAAATTAAACTAATGCAGAGTTAAAATAATGATTTAAAAGAGCATAAAATACAATATAAACAGCTTTAGAGCAAACAGGCAGTGACAGCAGGAGGGGCGGGTAGCAAAACTCCTCCGTTAGCAGGGAGGTTATTCCGGGAAGGCCTGCCGAAAGAGATCCATCTTTAATGCTTTTTTAAAGCTATCCAAAGAGGTGATAAGATGGATCTCGTCTGGCAGGCCATTCCATAGTCTGGGAGTGGTTACAGAAAAGGCCCTCTAGGAGGTCTGCACCAGCCTAGTCTTCATAGGCTGCAGCAGGTTCCTCCCAGAGGACCAGAGTGCACAGGGTGGATCATATGGGAAGAGGCGGTCCCTGAGATAAGATGGACCCAAGCCACGTAAGGCTTTAAAGGTTAAAACCAACACCTTGTACTGTTCCCAGAAACTGATCGGCAGCCAGTGGAGAGATTGAAGTACGGGTGTTATGTGTTCTCTCCTAGGAGTTCCCATAATTAACCTGGCTGCCATATTTTGTACCAGTTGAAGTTTCCAGGTTAGGCACAAGGGTAGCCCCATGTAGAGTGCATTACAGTTTTCATGTACCACAATTTCCAGATCCCTCATATCCAGATAAGGGGGCAGTTGGCGTATCAGCCGAAGCTGATAACAGGCACTCCTGACTGCCGCATTCATCTCACTAGTCATGTGAAGCGACGAATCTAGGAGTACCCCCAAACTGTGAACACAGTCCTTGGAGGAGAGTGTGACTCCATCCAGGACTGGGACCTGTATTCCCAAATCTGGTTTTGGGCCTGTGACTGTCAGTACCTCTGTTTTGTCTGGATTAAGTTTCAATCTGTTTTTCCTCATCCAATTCATTACCGCTCTGAGACAGTCATTGAGAGGCGAGATGCCATCTGAAGTCTGAGCCGATGATCTGGTCATGGAGAAATATATCTGGGTGTAATCAGCATACTGATGACACCGTGCTCCATGCCTCCAAATGATCTCACCCAGCAGCTTCATATAGATGTTAAATAGCATTGGGGTCAGGATGGTGCCCTGAGGGATGCCACAATTAAGCTCTATTTTGGAAGAGCAACTGTACCTGAGCCTCACCCTCTGGGTGAGAGAAAGGAACGGAACCACTGCAAAGCGGTCCCTCCGATTCCTAACTCTCTCAGGTGATCCAAGAGGATGGAATGATCTATTGTATCAAAGGCCGCTGAGATGTGCCTCATGCAGAGTTTTATCTCAGTTTATTCCAGGTGTATTTGCATCAGTTATCCACACAGTTGATAATGTGACTCTTTTATGAAAACTCAGTATAAAAACCAAGATCAATTATCCTGGGTTCAATGGGATTTTTTGGTAGCCCTTCCAATTTGTTTGGGTGCATTTGAAATGCATGCGAACAACAAAAATTCAGCCCACATTCTATTGGGGTTGTTTTCAACATCTAAATAATCCCTTAGTCAACAGATTTGCATTATTTCAACCTAGTATCTCATGGTTTCAAACTAGATGCAAATACAGATAATACAGATAATGTGCTTTGTAACTTCAGTTGAAGAATCCAGGCTGCTTCTGTCTTATTGTCTTTGTTCCCACCCAGTTTATGGCTATGGGGTGGTGGTGGTCATGTTTAATTTAAATACACTTCTTCTGGAGGAGAATATAGATGCCACCAGCACCACCATTGCTTCATTTTCTCTGTATGCTATGTTTCCATTTCTGCTCAATGAAGAGGTTTCTGAAATTTCAAAGCCGAGTGTGATGAATTTTACATCTTTTGACTGGCCCAAGAAAGGTATTGCCAAGTGGCAGATTTTGAATCTTATAGGGCTTTTAAAAACTGAATTTACTGGAACAGTAGTTCTTTAATCCTACTTGTTTGTTACAGAGTGGCTGGGCTCTAATACCTCTTGTGTACAGTGAGCTGCACACTAAACAGATGGGGTCTTTTGCAGAATAGATAGACATGCTTTCTGATTCTGCCATCCAACTGCAGGGAATGTCCTAGAAAGGTGATCAAAAAGATATTTACCTAAATATACGATTCTCATTGATAGGACTTTTTCTTTTAGCTTACAGAATAGTCAGGAAGTATCTACTGTAATTCATTTCAACTGATATATATATATAATTCATTTCAACTGATATATATATATATAATAGATGGGTCACCTTTTTCAACCTAAGAGCTCAATTCCAATTTGAGAACAGCTTTGAGAGTGCCATTGCAGCAGTGGGCTGAGCTGGGGTAGATATAGAAATATGTGTACTGGCAGGCAAGAACTAATAAATTTTACTATTTTTCACCTCACTGGTAGAAAACTGCAATTTCCAAGAATTATTCACTTTCCAGATTTAATTCTGTGCAAAAGAAAAAGAAAAAGAAAAGAAAAGCATCATTGCACTGAAAACATGTTTCCTGCACTGAATACAGCATATTCTGTGCAGAAAACATTTTGTGTAGAAAATTGTGCTTTATGTGCAGGAACCATTATAAAACACATACAAGTTTTACAGAGCACACATACTGAACTGTGAAGATTAAAAGCACCTCTTAGTTCTAAATATATATAAGAGTAATCCCCAGTATGGGGGGTTGCAGACTGCCAGAAATAGTGTGAATTCAGTCCACTTTTAGGGTTAGGGTTAGAGTTAGGGAACCATGGGAACTGTATTTTATTGTGGCATCAGAGTTGTCTGACAGAGAAGGCTCAATGTCTCAGAAAAATAACAGTTCCCATGATTCCCTAGCACTAACCCTAACCCTAAAAGTGGACTGAATTCACACTGTTTCTGGCAGTCTGCAACCCCCCTTAGTCTGCTTTTGGAGGCTGAAAAGCACAGCTCAGTCCCATGCAGTAGTTTTCTAGACAGCAACATACAGCATAGTTCTTTGCAACACCCCTTTACACTGAAAGTACAATTCACTTCCATGTTACATGGAGCATTGGGCTGCAAAGCATATCTCAGTTGCATGGAACAACTTGTCAGTCTTCAAAGCACAGCTTAGTTTCATATAACACCTCAGCACCTTTAAATGTAATCTATCTCGGATCAAAGAAAGATAAGTACTAACAGCAGAAGAAACTTGCAGGCAGGATGAAGAGTCCCTGTAGGCCACAACTGGTCCTTAAGATATTCCTCTCTATATATTATATTTGGTTCTCTTCACTGCCTACATGGTGATTCACTTGAGAACAAAATATAAATGCACTGATAAAGTTATGAGCTTTCTGTATAATGCATATGTTTTACCAAGACCCTCAAAGACAGATACTAGTTGTTTGTCTGCTGACATGAGACCTGTGTTTTACTTCTTTCCCTGTCTCTCCTTCCTTCTGCTGCACATACACCTCCACTTTGTTCCAATCTTTTCTCACTGTTGTCTTGTTCTTCTTGTTTTATATTCTCTTTCCTGTACTGACTTGTTGATACATGTTGCATTTGTTTTTGTAAATAACAATAATCTGAGAAAACACTTGAAAATTAGCTAATATTATACATTTGATCAAAACAACATTATTCATCTGACTCTGAATTTTGACTACAAAAAAAAAAAGGGGGAACTAGTTACCATGCTATTGATTCGTCCAGTTTCACAGTTAAAGAGATTTTGTTGTCACCTTGGAATAACTAGAAATTTTGGTTACACAAGCAGTAATAGTTTTTCATCTTGTTGGTATTAGTCTTTAAAGAAAGCTAAAGAGGAAGCAGTTGTTCAGTGAAACAGAAAAAGAATAGGCAGGTAGAATACTTGTTGAATAAAATGCCAAGGTAATCTCTCTAATTAGAATTTACATTTTTCTATGTATTAGGAAGATGTAACATTTGAATAAGAAATTAGAATTAGAAGAAATTTGAATTAGAAGAGATTTGAAGGCAAGCTAAAAACAATTTCTGTTAACAACCCTGCCATATTCATCTCTTGAATGTCCTGCCTAGGGAGGCTCACCTAGTGAGGATTGTTATATGCTTTTGTTGCCCAGTGAAGATTTTCTTATTTCTTCAGGCTTACATTTTTAATAATTCAAATGTCTGTTGGAATTGTTTCAATTGCTGTTCATATTCAGTTGTTTGTTCATTGTTTTATATAGTAGTATTGATATCAGTATCTGTTTATTGCTCTCTGTGTCTGACATGGATTTGCCACTCTTTGTTCTGACTCGGACAACAAGAGATGGATGCAAGGGCTCAGAGGCAATTGGATGGTGCATAAGCTTGTTTGATTTCTCCTATGCTTTCCTCAATTGGGGAAGAGGGGAATAAAGTGGAATGTGCAGCAGCATCAACACATTCAAGACTATGTCTGTTTCCAGAGCTGGCTTTGCTCCCTTCCCCTTCCCTTCCCTTCCCTTCCCTTCCTCTCCTACTTGACTATCTTCTGAGGGAATGTACCATTGTAGAGAAGAGGGACTTCACCCATTGCCCTGTGGCTGGTATGTGCTAGCCAAGTATTTCTGTAATGCCACCCAGCCCACAAAACTCCTAAAGGCAGTCTTAAAATAATTCTAGAATCGAGTTTCAAAAGTTAAAACAACAATTTCAAACACTGAATGCAATGCAGAAAAGCACTGCCCACTGGAAGCTTAAAAGAGATGGGAGCAGCCTAACTTCTTTGGCTAGGGAGTTCTATAGTCAAAATATACAGAGAAAGCCCTGTTATGTGCACCCACCAACCTAACTTCATGAAGTGTTGGGACACACAACAGGGCCTCTTCTGAACATCCCAAAATTCTGGCAGGTTCATATGGTAGGAGGCAGTCTTTCAGATATCTTGGCCCCAAGTCATTTAGGGCTTTGTAGATCAACACTAGGACCTTGAATTGAGCTCAGAAGCAATTAGGGAGCCAATGTAGCTCTTGCAGGACCAATGTTATGCAGTTTCTAAAATACAAAGACACCAAAATGCAGTCTGGCTGCTGCATTTTGCACTAACTGCAACTTCCAAATACTTTTCAACGGCAGCTCATGTAGAGCACATTACAGGAACTAGTTGAGAAGTAACTAAGGTATGAACCACTGTGGCCAGATATGCCTTCCCCCAAAAAGGACACAACTGACACGCCAATCAAAACTGGGCAAATGCACCCCTGGTCATTTGAGCACAGAGGGAATGCAAGTCCATTCAGAACAGATTGTGATCCCAATCCCAGGTTGGTTTTTCTACTGAGTAGTAGCACTTCTGTCTTGTGTGGCTTAACCCTCAGTCTGTTCACCTGCATCCAGTCCTTTATTGCATCCAGACAAGTATTGACCCCTGTGGGATCAAACAGACTAATTACCAAAAGGCTGAACAACAGTCCCCCTGCACCATCCTCTGGAAACTTTCAGCAAAGAAAAACCACAACCACTGCAAATGATAAGCCCAAACTTTGCTCACACTGAACTGGAAGTATTCTATTTCTGGCTTCCATTGTCTCCTATGTTTTTGAATATCTACATGAAGCAGCTGGGAAAGATCAAAATGGCAATAATACAGTGGTGAAATTCATATAATGGCAAACAATTCTTGCCAAGAAACCCCCATGATAGTTTCACCTTAGAGTTGCCATAAACCACAACAACAAACAAAGGCCACCTTTTAAGAAATGAATTCCTATGGACACTTTCATGTGGTATGGGAACAGGGGGATCAGCAGGGATGAATCAACATTGTGATGTGGCAGCTAAAAAGGCCAATGCAATTCTAGGCTGCATCAATAGGAGTATAGTGTCTAGACTGAGGGAAGTAATAATACTACTCTATTCTGCTTTGGTCAGACCTCACCTGAAATACTGCATCCAGTTTTTGGCACCAAATTTCAAGAAGGATGTTGACAAGCTGGAGTGTATCCAGAGGATGGTGACCAAAAGGGTGAAGGGTCTGGAAAACATGTCTTATGAGGAGAGACCTAGAAAGCTGGATATGTTTAGCCTGAAGAAGAGAAGATTAAGGGGTGACATAATAGCCTTGTTAAATATTTAAAGGGATATCTTATTGGGGATGGGGTAATCTTGTTTTCTGCTGCTGTAGAGACAAGGAGACATAATAATAATAATAATAATAATAATAATAATAATAATGTATTTATACCCTGCCCTTTGAGGTCAGTTGGGGCGACTTACAGCATTAAAAAAACAACACATCAGCAACCCACATCCGCCCCCCTTAAAAAGTTTTAAATCAGCTACAACTTAAAAACAATATAAACAATAATTTAAAAAATATCAATAAACATAATAGTGCATAAGGAATTGTGGCCACGTTACAATTCCTTTCAAAAGAGGGCATGAGAGGCTCCCCTAAGAGAGGGGAACTCCAAAGAAAAACTCCAGAGGAAAGACTCCAGAGAAAATGCTCCAGATTATAGCAGGGATCGGTAACCCCCACTTACCGGCCCCCGCCGACCCCTGCCACTGCCTCCTGCCACCGCCCCTGCAAGTTTGGGTCGCCGCGTGGCTGTGCGCATCACACTCACCATTCCCCCCCAGCCCGCCGGAAGGGAGACTTCAGCGGACCGGCCCCTGGCTGAAAAAGGTTGCCTACCCCTGATCTATAGATTCAAACTACAAGAAAAGAGATTCTAACTAAATATTCTACCTAAACTACAGGAAAAGAGATTCTGCCTAAACATCAGGACTACCTGATGGTAAGAGTTTTTAACAGTGGAATATGCTGCCTTGGAATCAGAATATGGTAATGTCTTCTTCTTTGGAGAATTTTAAACAGAAGCTGGATGGCCATCTGTTGGGAGTGCTTTGATTGTGTATTCCTGCATGGGTTGGATATGATGGCACTTGAGGTCTTTCCAGCTCTATGATTCTATGACAGGGGTAGGCAACCTTTCCCCTTTAAGGGCTGAGGGACTTCTGCTCCCAGAATCCCAGGAGCTATTGGCCAACATGGGACTATTGGCCAACATGGCTGAGGCTTCGAGGAGCTGAAGTCCCTCAGCCTTTAAAGGGGAAAGGTTGCCTACCCCTGTTCTATGAGTTCATATAGGACAGGGCAGCACTGTTTACAAGGTATGTTTTGGCCAATAGTATTGAGAGATATAGCTATGAAGGCATATCCGTGTGATACAGGATTCCACTACTTTTGTTATTGATTCTCCTTGGATGTGGGTAGCTCAGTGCAAATTGCTTGTGTCTTAAATCAAGTGTGAATGGAACATGTGCTAATGGCTGTGGTGACCAGGGAAACATCAGGAGTCTACAGCAATGGATTTTGCAGCTTTAAAAAGGAGTAATTCTCAGCTGAGGAAATATTTTTTTCACCTGGGTGCAATATGTACACTACAAAGTGGATCTCATTCAAAGTAAAGTCAGTAAAGTTACTTCCATGTAAACCATAAGCAAAGACTTATGCCACAGCATCCAGGGACCTGCTTTCAGTAAAGAAATAAAACAGGCAGGGATGAAAAGGCAGGCTTAGGAATGTGCACACAATGGTGTTGCACATAGCTAAAGAATGGAGGCTTTTAAATAATGTATCACTAGCATTACCCTGCCTGGATGGAACGTGGAAGATTTAAGTGAAAAGATCAAATGCGTTGCTACATGAGTCCTTGTTAAATCAATATGATTCATTAGCTTCCTTTAGTTGTAGAAAAAGAAAACTGATAATGACTTGGGATAAGAATTAGAGGGCCTGGCCCTTTAAATTTTTATTCTTTGCAATCAATGGCTCACACTTCACCCCATCTCCTTTGGGAGGTGAGCTGCATTGTCAATGGAGTCAGCCTAGAAGAGAGCTACTGTTTGAAGTTACAAGGAACAAATTCAATCTGACTTGAAAGTGAGCAAGAAGGACTTGTTTGGAAGAAAATAAATCCATCTCTTGGCCATGTACTGAAGTATTCTTCTGCAAATAGTTGGGGTTCATATTGAACATGCAGTTGCTATGAAATGTGGTGTGGAGAAAGCCTCCCTTAATACTGAGCACACTTTCATTAAAAGCTTGTTGAACATAGATTTTTTTAAAAAACTTCAGGAACCTCTTTTTTTGCTTGATCATTTTGAGGAGGAGTGATTTTCATGTATTCTGTGTTACAATATGTTTTATCTATATAATGTTACAACAATATTACAGTTATAATAATATTGCAGTTTCAGAGAGAGAGAGAGAGAGACTGACAGGCTGTGAATCTGCAGACCAGGGTTCAAATCCCAGCTCAGCCATGTAAATCCACTGGGTGACCTTGGGTGAGTCACACACTTTCAGCTTCAGAGGAAGGCAATGGCAAACCCCATCTAAAGAAAAACCCTAGATAAGGTCATCATAAGTTGGAAATTATTAAAAGGCACAAAACAACAACAAAGGCTGACAACATAGATTACATGCATTGATTGTGTTATACAACCATGTGTCAAATGACAACATTGCAAAACCAAATAAATAACCAAATATGCAACCAGATTATGTATTTATGTTTGGTTATATTCCCCCTCTTCTCTCATGATTGGGATGCAAGTATGATTGAAAACTATTCTAATAAAAACATAATTTGTTGAGTCTCAATTATCCAACATTTCAAAATCCAAAATACTCCCACAACCAACTCCCACAACCAACACTTTTTTTAAAAGGAGAGCTGAGATACTAACATCTTTGCTTTCAGATGGTTCAATGTATACAAACTTTGTTTCATGCACAAAATTATTAAAATGTTGTATATAATTACCTTCAGGCCATGTGTATAAGATGTATATGAAACATAAATGAATTTTTGTTTAGATTTGGATCCCATCTCCAAGATATCTCATTATGTACTTATATGGAAATACAGGTATTTCAAAATCCAAAATCTGAAACACTTCTCATCCCAAGCCTGTAACAGTGGAAACATGTAATTCAGATTGGGAACTATAAGTATTATGTAGACTACATGTAATTTAAATTTCTACCTAAATCAGAGCACTAAATCAGCTCCACAACATAGGAGAAGAGAAGAAGGCAATTCCTTATATAATATTAAACTTAGTTCCTGCTTAGATAAATAAAGATGATGAATTCTGATGTTCTCAGTACTCTTCTCTTTTCCAACCATTGTAAAATGCAAAGTAAACTATACCTGATTAGTGCACAATAGAAGGGATGTGGAGCTAGCTAAGATAGTGATTTTTATGGAAAGAGACCCAGTGCCAAATGTCTGTTATGCCTCACTTTAGATCACAGCAAGGTGTTCCTGCTGAGATCCCAAATATACAAAGATTACATTCTGAGTTTTCTATATGGTATTATTCCAGACACACAATTGTACAAAGGACAGTGCCTGAAAGAAAAATGGAAGCAACTTGCCTATTATCTTGGGATGTTATTAATGCATTGTTGCAATTTCAAAAGGACATTGCTTATTATCTCTAATGAGTGAGTGAGTGAATGGAATATAAATGTTTTTGAACTGAAGGGGAGAGACTAGAATACCTTTCATATGAGCAGCTTTGGATAGGAATCTCCTGCACCCCTTACAGTGGATGTCTCTAAAAATGCAATTTCTTTTTCACATCCCAGAAATGTTGACATCTTAGAGTGACTAAGCTTGGGTGCTAGAATCCAAACTGATCAGTGCCTCCTGTTCAATATTCTTTTGAGTGAGCATCTAAAATATCTTGTGTTATGAAATTACCAAACCTCAGTTGCTTCATAATGGATGTCCATTAGCTTGCCTGGGAAGACAATAATCCTTTATGCTAAAATGCAGGTTTATTTCAGTTTATAAATTACTCTAGATGGAACACAGTCCATAATTACAATTTTGTTTGATGCATTAGCAGCAACACAGCTTAGATGGGTGAAATAATTTAGTTAATTAGATTTAGTCAAAATGCTGCCAGAGGAATGATGGGTGGAAGTTGTATCCAGGAGGATCCTCCCCTCATACAGAAAATATTATTTCACATGTGCAAAAAAAAACAAAACCCTTTGTTGCAGTTTTGGTAGAAGTGTAACTGCCTGAGGGAGCAAAATTTGGGCACTTTGTCCTTCTTAATAATAATAATAATAATAATAATAATAATAATAATATAAGAAGAAGAAGAATAAATGTTTAACCTGCCTCTCCCGAGGCAGGGAACAACAATTAACAGGCAAATAACATCAGTTAAAAAGACGTCAGCTAAAAAAAAAAAAATCAATTTAAAAAGGAAAAACAAGATGTGCATATAATAAAACAATCTACATTTAAAATTCTTTATTTAAAATTCACAATTTAAAAATCATCTGGATAAGCCTGCCAGAAGGGACTGGTTTTAAAGCTCCTTTAAATTCAGACACCATATTCAGCTGTCAAATCTCTTCCAGCAGGTCATTCTACAGTCTAGGGCAGTGCTTCTCAATTATTTTCTGTCATGCCCCCCCAGGAAGAAGAAAACATTTCACACACCCCGTGTGACTGTAAATAGTATCTGTACAGTATTTGCTGAGGTCAAACGAGCCCCCCTTTACCGAGCCTCATGCCCCCCTTTACGGAGCCTTGCGCCCCCCCCCCCCTTGGGAGCGTGCCCCACTATTTGAGAAGTACTGGTCTAGGGGAAGCTGAAGAAAAAATCCCCTGGCTGACATTTACCAACCTAATCCTGACTGATTGGAGTAAATGTCCATCAGAAGCCCTGAGTGGATTATATGGCACACCCCATTAAAAACCTCTCTGCACAACCAATTACAATTTTGCTGTTTCCTTCCAAGTTGTTTCTGACGTATGACAACTCTAAGGCAAACCTATCACAGAGTTTTCTTGAAAATATTTGGTTAGAGGGGGTTTGCCATCATCTTCCTCTGGGGCTGAGAGCATATGACTTGTCCAAAGTCACCCAATGGATTTCCATGCCTGACTGGGGGTTATATACCTGGTCTGCAGAGTCCAATGTTTCAAACACTATACTATGCTGGCTCCTTATGCAATTGTTGTTCATTGCCCTTGAGTCAGTTCTGACTCATGTTGACCCTATGGATGAGACATCTCCAAGAACACCTATCTTCCACTGCCTTGCCCAGATCCTGAAAATTCTTCCCCATAAACCCCATGATTGAGTCTATCCATCTGGTTTGTGGTCTTCCTCTCTTTCTTCTACCCTCTACCTTTCCCAACATTCTTTTTTCTAGTGATCCAAGCCTTCTCATTATGTGGCCAAAGTACGATAGTCTCAACTTGATCATCTTTGCTTCCAAGGAGAGCTCTGGTCTGATCTGTTCAAGAACCTATTTGTCTTCTTGGCTGTTCATGGTATCTTCTCCAGCACCACATTTCAAATGAGTTGGTTTTCTTTCTGTCTGCTTCCTTCACTGTTCATCTCTTGCAAACATACATGGTCATTGGGAATACAATGGCCTGAATGATTCTGATTTTAGTACTCAGTTGTATGGCTTTACTCTTCAGTATCTTTTCCAGTTCTTTCATAGCTGCCCTTCCCATTCCTAGTCTTCTTCTTATTTCTTGACTGCAGTCTCCATTCTGGTTAATGTTTGATCCTAGATATCGGAATTCTTTAACTATTTCCATTTCCTTGTTGTCTAGATTGAATATGTATATTTCTTCTGGGGTCATTATTTTTGTTTACTTTATGTTCAGCATCAGACCTATAAAAAGGTCTTTGCATGATGGTGAAAAGGGAGCAGAAAGGGACCAACCAAGCCTCCTGTGAGAGGGGATTCCATATTCTGTGATCACCCACTGAGAAACCTCTTTCCTGCATCCTTTCTCTCTTTCCTCCTCCTGTGAAATGATGGCTGGTCAGGGTGTTCAGTGGGGGTTATTTTTGGGAGAGGAGTTGGGGCACTAGAGAGATATTGCACCTTTTTGGATTTTTTTTTCACATTCTCTAAAATTCTCAAAAATATAAATGTTGCCATGTTACACGGGCTGTCAATAAGTCCTTGCATTGGAAGTGTTGTTTAAATTTCCCTGTCCTTTTGTTCTTGCTATGTGAATGTGGATATGCTTAGGGACACAAAGGAAAATGGCATAGGTTTTTTTTTGTCCCAATTACGGAAAACTGAACAGAGAAAAGAAGTGTTTGATGCCTTGTTTGCTCATGTGCTGGAGTTCTGGAGACTTGTGGGATAGGGATATTTCATCATCCTGAGCCTGTACTGACCAAAACGTAACTTAACTGCATTTTTTTCCATACTCCTATGTATATAGCAGAGCTTGTAAAAGTTATCTTTTTGAACTAAAACTACCAGAATTTCCCCATCCAGTATCACTATTGGCATGTAGCTGGAGTTTGAGAGAGCTGCACGTTAAATTGGTAACTCTGATACATATGTACACTTAGTATGTATATAGTCTCAAAAATAAATCCTATTAATTTCAAAGCTGTCAAATTAATGTGTACAGGGGTGCAGCATATCATCTTAAAATAGGAGTCTGCTTTTTTTTTTTTTAAGTCTGGTGCCATCTATTCATTCCTTTTAGGTCATACATACATTTTGGTGAATGCCAAATTTTCATATGAAAAATGCAGTCATTAAGAAATGTTAATCATTGTTCAATTATCTAACACTTGTTGTTGTTGTTCTTGTGTTCCTTCAAGTCATTTCTGAATCATGGTGACCCTAAGACAAACCTGTCATAATAATAATAATAACATTTATTTATATCCCACCCCCTGAGATCAATCGGGGTGGCTAACAAAGTTAAAAGTACAGTACATCCCCACCCTATCCCCACCCTCACCCCACCCCCAAGAAAATCATAGGATTTTCTTGGCAAATTTCTTCAGAGGAGTGTTGTCATTGCCATCCTCAGAGGCTGATAGAGTATGACTTGCCCAAGGTTACCCAGTGGGTTTATATGGCTGAGCCAGGATTTGAACTCAGGTCTCCAGAGTCATAATCCAACCACTAGATTACACTGGTTACCTTTTAAATGACCATCATCTTTTCATTATCTCTTCTGACAACTAGCAAAATCCTTCTAGTATGAGTACACAGTTTCCTCTTCCTGGCAGAATTTTCACTTCCTTTGTGTCATGAATGCAAGACATCCTAACCCCATCAATATTATTAGAAACTATACACATGTACCAGAAATGTTTTACCCTGTTACTGAATTTTGAAGGTGTGTAATGGCAAACTGGCAAGAGTGTCTCATGTGCATTGTGCATTGATGTGGTGTGCATTGTTGTATAATATACATCACTGTGTGATATACACTGGTGTACTGCAAAGCACATTGGGCACTGTTGAACATTGCTCACTAATGTGCATTGGACAATTTGTGGGCTTTGCTATGTAGTAATGCATACATTTTTGTATCATTTATATATATATATATATTTACATTATATAATTTTGTATCATTTGTGAGTGAGTGAATTAAAATGGAGAGGAAAGGGCCACTTTGTTTCAGACAACCATACAGTGTTCTACTCAGAGAATGAAAAGACATGAAGAAATGGGGTGGCTTTCATACTGAAATAAGAAGTGACAAAAGCAGTCAGAGGATACGATGCAAAACCAGACTGAATTATTTCAATAAGGCTCCATGGAAAACCTATGAACATCACCATAATTCAAATATATGCACCAATCACAGAGGCAGAATAGGAAGAAATAGAAAGATTCTATGAAGGAGTACAGGAAGAAATTGACAGCACACCAACACAGGGTGTCAAGCTGATTATTGGAGATTGGAACACAAAAGTTGGAAGCAAAGAAGAATAAAAAACAGTAGGCAGATTCAGATTAGGTAAAATAAATGAAGCAGGTGAGTGTTTGATAGATTTTTCTGAACCCAACAACCCATTCATTGCTAACAACCAGGAAAAAAGGCTATACACATGGACATTACCAGATGGTCAACACAAAAACCAAATAGATTATATAATTGGAAGTAAGAGATGGCAAAACTCCATACTGGTAGCCAAGACTAGACCAGGCACTGACTGTGGCTCAGATCATGAATTACTCATATCAAAACTAAAAATAAAACTCAACAAGAAAACAAAACCAGTCATCATATCAAAATATGATCTAAACAATATCTCAACAGAATTTGCACTACTAAACACAACAGACCAAGAACCAGAAGAATCATGGTCTGAAGCCAGGGACCTAATAAAATAAGAATGCAGACAGACACTTTCAACAAGCAAAAAGAAAGAGAAAAAACTTTGGATGACAGATAAAACTCTACAAGCAATAAAGGAAAGAAGGGAAGAAAAACTAAGAACCATGAATGCAACAGTACAATGCAAAAATAAAAATAAAACTACTACAATGACCAGTTCAGAGGAGTAGAGAACAACAACAAAAAGGGAAGAACAAGAGATCTATTTCACAAGATCCGGGAAATCAAAGGAAAATTCAAACCAAGGACTGGGATGATCTAGGACAATTAAAAAAACATAATTCAAGACCAGGAAAGAATAAAAAGATATTGAATACAATGCACAGAAGAATTGTACAAAAGAGATGACAAAGTGAAGGACACATGGGATGAAGAGTCATATGAAGATCAACCCCAAATTCTAAAAAGCAAGGGGGAAGCTGCAATAAGAGAAATAGCAAAAAAACAAACAAACAAACAGAAATCACCAGGAACAGATGATATTCCAGTTGAACTGCTGCAATCAACTTTGACAGAATCATCTCTAGTGCTAACAAACATATGTCAACAGATATGGAAAACAAAATGATAGCCAACAGATTGGAAGCGATCAATATGCATCCACATCCACAGAAAGGGAGACACAAGAGACTGCAGCAACTATAGTACCATAGCACTAATTTCCCATGCAAGCAAAATTATGCTCAAAAATTCTGCAATATAGACTCCAATCTTTATGGAGAGAGAAATCCCAGAGGTCCAAGCAGGGTTCAGGAAAGGAAGAGGCACTAGGGACCACATTACATATATATGATGGCTAATGGGGCACATCAGAGTGTTTTGAAAGAAAATCAGCATGTGCTTTATAAAAGCCTTTGACTGCATAGATCATGAAAGGCTATGGAATGCCCTTAAAGACATGGGAGTGCCAACACATCTGATGGTCATAATGAGGAATATGTACTCAGCACAAGAGGCTACTGTCAGAACAGAACATGGAAAAACAGAATGGTTCCCAATTGTCAAAGGAGTCAGACAAGGCTGCATCCTTTCACCCTACCTATTCAACTTGTATGCAGAACATATTATGAGAAAAACAGGCTTGGACACAGAAGAAGGAGAGAAAATAGGAGGAAGGGATATCAACAATCTAAGATATGCAGATGATACCATAATACTAGCAGAAAACCTCACAGAACTGGAACAACTACTAAGAAAGGTCAAGGAAGAAAGTGCAAAGGCAGGCCTGTTGCTGAACATAAAGAAAACAAAAATAATGACAATGGAGAATCTTGACAAATTCAACCTAACCAATGAAGAAATAGATGTGGTAAAAGAGTTCTCATACCTGGGATCAAACATTGATAGAAATGGGGACTGCAGCCAGGAAATCAGAAGAAGATTAAGAATGGGAAGAGTGGCTATGAAAGAACTAGAAAAGATTCTAAAATGCAAAGATATACAACTCAGCACAACAGTTAGAATTGTATAAGCCATTGTATTCCCTATTACCATGTATGGATGTGACAGCTGGACAATGAAGAAAGTGAATAGGAAGAAAATCAATGCATTTGAGATGTGGTGCTGGACAAGAGTGCTGAGGATTCCATGAACAGTCAGAAAGACAAACAAATGGGTCCTGGAGTAGATCAAGCCAGAGATCTCTCTGGAAGCCAAGATGACAAAACTGAGGTTGTCATACTTTGAGCACATCATGAGAAGGGAGAACTCACTGGGGGAAAAAAAAACAATAATGCTAGGAAAGGTGGAGGGAAGTAGAAAGAGAGGCCATATGCTAGTTGGATGGACTCTATTAAGGAGAACACGGGTATCAGTTTACAGGCCTAAGCAGAGCAGTGGAAGACAGGGAGTCTAAGAGATGTCTCATCCACAGGGTCACCATGGGTCGAGATTGACTCCAGGGCAGTTAGCAACAACAGCAAATGCAATAGTTGGAGTTCCCATACTTTGGTTCAAACATTGATCAGAATGGTAACTGCAGCCAAGAAATCAAAAGAAGACTACGAATGGGAAGGGTAGCCATGAAAGAACTAGAAAAAATCTTGAAGAGTAAAGACATATAACTGAGCATTAACGTCAGAATTGTCCAAATCATAGCATTCCCCGTCAACCTGTACAGATGTGAGAGCTGGACAGTGAATAATGCAGATAGGAAAAGAATAAACTCATTTGAGATGTGCTACTGAAGAGGAGTGCTGAGGATATCATAGACAGCCAAAAAGACAAAGGAATGGGTCTTTAAACAGATCAAGTCTGAACTCTCCCCTGAAACCAAAATGACAAGACTGAGGCTGCTGTCCTTTGGCCATATCATGAGTAGGCACAACACACTAAAACAGACAATAATGCTAGGAAAGGTCAAGGGCAGTAGAAAGAGAGGAACATTGCACACCAGATGGATAGACTCAATCAGGAAGATCATGGAAACTGAACCTACAAGACATAAATAGAGGAGTGGAGAATAGGAGGGCTGGGAGATGTCTCATCCACAGGGTCACCATGAGTTGGGGCTGACTTGAGAGCAGTTAACAACAACAATGGCAACAACAATCACAATGCAACAACAACTCTCTACTGAATACGTGGATGGAACACAACTGCACAATTCGAAGTCCACTTACAAAGTTTTAAAAACCCAAGGGGATTCCAGTGAAAGTTTATATTTGATCTTGTGTTAAAAATTATATTGTTTTGCAAATATTACCATAAATGACAAATGCTATACATACATATAATATCCACAAAACATGGCCAGTGCCCTATCTAGTGCTGACTAGAATCTGCTGGATTCACCTGTGTGTTGACTCACCATGCAAAAATTGATTGAATGGATCTATTCATGGTGGGACTCTCCAACAGTAATCAGCATTTCTTCTTTTTTAGTAATAAATGTGTGTTTTTCAGTAGTACTGCAATTTAAATGAAAGAATTCAAATATATATATATATATATATATATACTTCTAATTCTTCAAGTTTGCATCATCAGCAATTTTATTTGCCTGTTGAATTTATATCCCACCTTTTCCTCCAATGTGGGACTCAAGGCAGCTGACAGTATATCTCAAAAACAAATAACTTGGCATAATGGAAATACAAAATTAAAAAGAAGGCACATTAAAAACAGGTAAAACGCCAGTTAAAATATACTAATACAGATTTTAAAAACACAGCACATCCCAATTAAAAGACATTCTACAATGGCCAAGTAGCAGTCACAGGCAAATAATGTTGTTTGGTTTGTTTTTATTTAGATAATTTAGATTTTTACTATTTGTCTTTCATTTTTAAACCATTCTTTTTTTTTAAACCCTTTTCTATCACAATGGTAAATTCTGTTTAGAGGTCATAAACATGAAATACAAAATCAGTCCAAAGAAGTAATTGAAAAAGTGCAGCCCAGAGGGTGCATGGCCTTATTCTGGATTCCCCCCCCCCCCCCCGGTAGTACTTCACTCCCCAAATGTGTGGGGATGGCTTTTAGCTCTTTAATGACCAATAGTGCCTCCTAAGCATTGTGGCTCTATTAGTCATTTCATTACATCTTCATACATTGGAGGAGGGTTGTCTTTTTAAAGGATCTATAAAGACAAACTTGCTCTCCATCCACATTGCCAGGTGCCTGTTGGCTTATAGTTGGGTCCCCTTTAAGTTCAACTATTTTTTTTTTTGTTCTATCACCCCAAGTCACCCTGTTTTGGTCCCCTATCTGATGGGCAATTGTTGATGGGGATATTCTACATTTGTTGGGGGTTGGTGCCAAAGTCTAGTGCTGTCACCTGGTCTTTGTTCTCCTTTTTCTTTAGGATACAGGCTTTGGCTCTCAAGGTGTATAAAGAAGGCTTTCCATTTACCATCGAGGTGTGGCCACCTAAGTCTGTTGTTGGGCTTCTGTCACTGTCTGAGATCACCCTAGACAACCTCCCACTGGCACTGCTATCAGCATCTGCAGAAGGCCTCGGGCAAGCCAATTGCTCTACCTCCTTTCCCACCTCTGAAAGGTTGAGGTCTATCACTGGGCCCCCTGAATGTTGCCATTTTTTGAGTCATTGGAGCAGATGCTTTTGGCCACCAATGGGTCTCTGTAAGTTCCTCCTGTTGGTTTGGGGTTTGACCCACTCCCCTTGCCAGTGGGATATGTCACTTGGCTCTGGCTTATATGAGTCCTGTTGGGTGAACCCCAGGTTTATAGTCTCTGGGTAAGGCTCAGCCTTGCCTGCCCCCCCTTGGTTATCCAAGGCCTGGGCTTGGGTGGGGGGCAGTGTGGCTCTAGCCACCTCTTCCCAGTCTGTAGCCTATCCCACTCCTTTGGAGCTTTTCACCTGTCTCAGGGAAACTGCAGGTTCCATAGTTTAGGTCAGGGGTAGGCAACCTTTCCCTTTTAAGGGCCGAGGGACTTCAGTTCCCAGAAGCCTCAGCCATGTTGGCCAATAGCTCCTGGGATTCTGGGAGCTGAAGTCCCTCAGCCCTTAAAGGGGAAAGGTTGCCTACCCCTGGTTTAGGTACTAATGCATAGGGTTTGGATCTCACCATGGCTGTGGTGGCAGTCCTGCATGGAGTGTCTTTCCTCCTCCAGGGCTCTCCCTCCTCAAGATCCATTTGTTCACCCTTCTGAGTGGATTGAGCATCTTGGCTCTTTGAAGCTCTATCTGGAGTTTTCCTTATTGACAGCCCCCTGGTGTTCTCACTTGGAGTCCCTTTTCTCTTTGGTTACCACTGTCTCTACAAGTTGCAGAGCTAGGACCTGGAGGAGTGAGGCTGGGATCATGAGTGTGGGTGCTGTCGGGGGAGCTGCCACTCCCATGCAGGTCCAAGTCAGTTGCAGCAGCTGCCAGGGGAATTTTGAGCATAATTTTGCTTGCATGGGAGTTCAGTGCTATGGTCCTATAGTTGCTGCAGTCTTCGGTATCTTCTTTTTGGTGGATAGGGATGGATATTGACTGCTTCCAATCTGTTGGCCATCATTTTGTTTTCCATAGCTGTTTGACATATATTGGTCAGCACTAGAGTTAACTCTGGCAGTGTGGATTGCAGTAGTTCAATTGGAATATCATCTGTTCCTAGTGATTTGTTTTTGTTTGTTTGTTCGTTTTTTGCTATTTCTGTTATTGCAGTCTCCACCTCATTTTTTAGAATTTGGGGTTCATCTTCATATGGGTCTTCATTCCATGTGTCCTTTATTTTGTCATCTCTTTTGTATAATTCTTCTGTGTATTGCATCCAGCATCTTTTTATTCCTTTTTGGTCTTGAATTATGTTATTTTTATTGTCATAGATCATCCCGATCTTTGGTTTGAATTTTCCTTTGATTTCCTGGGTCTTGTGAAATAGATCTCTTAAACTTCCCTTTTTGTTGTTGTCTTCTATTTCTCTGCATTGGTCATTATAGTAATTTTCTTTACCTTTTACAGGCCGTTGTACTGTCACATTCACGATTCTTAATCTGTTCCTATCTCCCTTTTATTTTTCTTCTCTTCTTTTCTTTATTGCTTGTAGTGTTTTGTCTTTCATCCATGGTTTCTTCTCTTTCTTTTTGCTTGTTGAAAGTGTCTGTCTGCATTCTTCTTTTATTATGTCCCTGGCTTCAGACCATAGTTCTTCTGGTTCTCAATCTGTTGTGTTTAGTAGTGCAAATCTGCTTCTTATGTTGTCCCTAAATTTTGTTGAGATATTATTTAGATGATATTTTGGTAAAATCACTGGTTTTGTTTTCTTTTTGAAACAGTTAAAATACAATATTATAAAACCATCAAATATACCTATATATCTACAGTCTTTAAAACACAAATTAAAAATTCATGATTTAAAATTGACTGGGTAGGCCTGCTGGAAGAGATGTGTCTTTAATGCTGTTTTAAATCTCTTTAGCATTTTCAGTTGTTGCATCTCTTCTGGCAGGTCATTCCACAGTCTTGGGGCAGCAGATGAAAAAGTCCTTTGGGAAACTGTTGCCAGTCTATTCCTGGCTGATTGGAGCAAACATTTTCCAGAGGACGTGAGCATACAGGGCAGATTGTATGGCAGAAGGTGACCCTGTAGGTAACCTGGATCCAAACCATATAGGGTTTTAAAGGCAATAACCAACACTTTGTACTTTGCCTGGAAACTAATTGCCAGCCAATGGAGTGATCTTAAGATCTGTGTAATGTGATCACTCCTGGATGTACTCATAGTCAAACTAACTGCCATATTCTGAACCAGTTGGAGTTTCTGGACTTGGTACAAAGGTAGCCCAATGTAAAGCACAGTGCAGAAGTCTAGCCTTGATGTTACCAGCATGTGCACTAACCATCTATATGTCCTGTATATGGGATGTGGTTTAAAAAAATGAGTGCAGTCTCTTACAGGAATATTACAGCGTAAACAACAGAATCAAATTGAACAACTCCTAAAATCAAGTAAGGGTAATGATAGAGAAGTATTTTTTGTCACCCTTGAGTGACTGTGTTCTTTACTGGAGATGCTGTAGCAATGGATCTCTCTAGGGTTTTTTAATTAGCTCAATTAATTACTGGGTTGTGCTACAGATGTATACTAAGGGAAAGGAGACTTAAAGAATCTCACAGAGGCACAATTCTCTAAATGAATTGTATCTTTTATTAAATGGGAAATCACACAGCAAGCGCTTTCACACATACACATATGTGGACTAAGAAAACCAGGAGTTAGCATTGGAATAGTTAGAGGCTGAACTAACAGTGATACTTACACAAGACGAGGCTTGGCTGTGGGTTCCAATGGGTGTGTGGCATGGGACATGGCCATTCTGGTGAGTGGTGGGGAATGGATGTATCAGAACTAGTCAGAATTCACCGTGACAGAGTGTCTCCATGCATTCTACCTAGCTTGCTAACAATAGACTTTAGAGATTTTTTATAAGCCAAAACTGGCCTGAGGGCAAAGGTGTTTGTCCTACATCAAAGGGAACCAAATCTACATGAGGGAAGATCACTTGGTCTGGCAGTTCTGGGGTGAAAATGAAGTTGTAAATTACCCTTATCTGGTTTGTCCTGCAGAGCATCCTACTTGTAAATCACCTATCTTCCTTTCTGTGAAGTGTGAATGTCTCTTCATTTGCAACTCCCAAACTAATCTGTTTGATGTATTTGGGGGTGCAGTGAGTATGTGACTCTCCATCTTCAGGATTATGGCAATTCCCAGTCCAGAGTCCGTTTGGGGCCATGAAGAGAATCTCACTGCAAAATTGGAAGATTTTTAGTGAGAGTAACAATGCCTTCAATTATATCAGACACCAGTGGGAGAAATGTCCCTATGCTGATAGATTTTCCTGTCATTATTGTAGGGGCAGAAGTGAGGGACCCTCACTCTCCTTGCTCAGTGAAATGACATCATATTGCAATATTAAGCTACTATTTGTGCTAGAATATTAATCTTGAATTATACTTGACACAGATACCAAGGCAATCTTCATCCACTTTATTTATTTATTTTATAATTTATTTATTTTTTATTTTCATCCACTTTAAAGCTGCTAAAATGTACAAGGGAGGGAAAAAAGCACCCCCACTGCCTGTGGTTTTCCACACCATAGAATAATGTGAGTCATATTTTCCCAGCACTGACAGTGTGAAGCAGCACTAAATATCAGCCTTATTCCCAGCCTCTTCATTGTCATGCCAACAGCATCTGAATTTATGAGCTGCTCTCCATTGTCAAACTGAGCTGTCAGTTGTGACCCACTTGACAAAAAAAACCTGCATTACACATGCCCTATTGTGAGCTGTTATCTCATTTGTCCATACTGATGAAATGTAATGAGGGGAAAGAGAGAGCAAGGGAGGCAGCAAATCCAAGAAGGTCGGCTGTCTCACAAGCCAATCACAGATTCTTCACAGACTGTTGCCTGTCCCTTTGATATAGAGATTTTACTCTGCTTTATCTAACCACTTATTTTTTTCTGCAACCAGCTCTTTCAAACAGACATTGTTCCTATTCAGCATTACTATATGAAGAGCTATGGCTGGAAATGAAATATAGGCCCAAGCATCTAATAGTAAATCAACAGGTTTTCAATGGACTTTATTGTGATTAAACAGGTTGAAACTAAATCTGACTGGGCAATGGAAATAATTTTGGAAGTGCATTGTCTTAATGCAGTTTTTAACTTAGATGTATTCATAAAGGTAAAGGTATCCTCAATTGACAAGGTTGTCAAGTCGTGTCTGACCAATATGGGCAGTGCTCATCTCTGTTACTAAGCCAAAGAGCCAGCATTATCAGAGACTACTCTGTGATCATGTGGCCAGTATGATTGCACAGAATACTGTTTACCCTCCCACTGAAGTGGTACCTATTTATCTACTTGCATTTGCACGCTTTCAAACTGCTAGGTTGGTAGAAGCTGGGACTAGTGTCAGGGGCTCACTCCATCATGCAGCACCCGGGCCTCAAACTGTCAACCTGCTGATCTTGCAATCAAGTCAGTGTCTTAACCACTTGAGCCACTGTATTCATACTCATTGCTTAAAGATCAGCAGGGAAATCAAAGTAGGGAACCCTATTTGTTCAACTTGTATGCAGAACATATTATAAGAAAAGCAGGCTTGGACACAGAAGAAGGAGTGAAAATAGGATGAAGGAATATCAACAATCTAAGATATGCAGATGACACCATAATACTAGCAGAAAACCTTACAGAACTGGAACAGTGCAAAGGCAGGCTTAATGTTGAACATAAAGAAAACAAAAATAATCACCACCAAGGACCTTCACAAATTCAACTTAAACAACGAAGAAATAGAAATAATAAAATAATTCCCATACCTGGGATCAAACATTGATAAAAATGGAGACTATAGTCAGGAAATCAGAAGAAAATTAAGAATGGAGAAAGTGGCTATGAAAGAACTAGAAAAGATTCTAAAATGCAAAGATATACAACTGAGTACAACAGTTAGAATCATATAAGCCATTGGATTTCCTATTACCATATATGGATGTGAGAGCTGGACAGTTAAGAAAGATGATAGGAAGAAAATCAATTCATGTGAGATGTAGTGCTGGTGAAGAGTGCTGATGATCCCACAGACAGCCAAAAGGACAAACAATGGGTACTAGAGCAGATCAAGCCAGAAAGCTCCCTGGAAGCCAAGATGACCAAAATGAGGCTGTTGTACTTTGGACACATCATGAGAAGGGAGGACTCATTGGAAAAGACAATAATGCTGGAAAAGGTGGAAGGAAGTAGGAAGAGAGGAAGGTCATATGCCAGATCGATGGGCTCTATTAAGGAGGTCATAGGTATGAAGTTGCAGGAATTAAGCAGAGCGGTGGATGACAGAGTTTCTTGGAGATGTCTCATCCATAGGGTCACCATGAGTTGAGATCAACTCAAGGGCAGTTAACAGCAACAAGGGAAGTCAAAGATATTTTCCTGCATGCATTTGCAAAATTAACATGACAAGTTGATAGCTGAGGAATTGTGTACACTGACTTGATCTGAAGTTGTCTATTGGATGCTAACAGGACATTTAGGATATGGATGTAAATTCTGGCTATTTGATCCATGCAGGCAAATAATTAACAAAAAAGAAAAAAAAAGAAGAAGGTATTTTTCTCTCCAGTGCAGGAGAAAGTAAAGATTCTTCCAAGATATTTTCTACATATCTGAACATCCCAAAGTGTTGTGCATGAATTATTTTGTAAAGAAAAACACATTGTGTATGTGTGTGTGCATGCGTGCATGCGTGCGCCAAAAGCAAAATACAGAAAGCAGATTTCCTGAACAAGAAATAGAGTTTTTGGTGCAAAAAGCTCCCCATTTTTCTCTGCAAAATAATTCCTCTTCAATCCTTTGATAGACTGGATACCAGCAGAAAGTTGTTCAGAATACTTGTTGGTATATTATCCTTCTCAATAGGAGTTCTCTCTTTTTTAAAAAAGTGAATGGTAAGTTGTGAATAACCTTCCCATTCACAATTTGACCTATGTGGCAGGCATATTCTATGGCAGGTATATGTGGAAGGTATAATCTATTATTGCTAATATTTCAGGTAGAAATTAGGACAACAATTTAAGCAGTTTGATTACTTTTAAAATGGGAATGTTAATCATGCAGCCTTCCAGATGTTGCTTGACTGAAAATCCTGGCAGCCCTGGCCACTATAGTTAATGGTGAAGACAACTGGGAGTTACAGTCAAACAACATCTGGAGTGCTGCATGAGTCCCACTTTTAGCATTTCACATACTTTGTTTGCCTCAAATTGTTCAGAGCCCAAAGTTACTTCTGAAGGAGAGACTTATGTACACAGTTTAGTGTACATTTCTGTACTGTTTCCATATGTTTGTCTTGCAGGGGAGTCAATTTCAATTGAACTCCAATATCTAGTCAGGGATAGAATAAATGAAATGCAGTAAGTGTGAAGAAATATGATTTATAACAGTAACTCAAGCCTGGCACTGAATACCATAAAATGCCATGATTGTCTGTCAGTCAATGTAATGGCACATTTGTGTCTGTGAAAAACGAGACAAAGCTCCCTGCTTTCATTTGTTTGAAAAGGCAAAATAAGCACACAAAATCATATCCAGCTACACACACACACACACACACACACACACACACACACAAAGATTAGGGAGAAAGAGAGGCTTGGATGCTATATAAAAATGATGTCCCCATTGAGCACTCTTGTTTTCCATGTGTCTGTGTCAACCTTTTGCTTTCTCTCCTCTAAGCTTTGACAAGCCCAGCAATACTTTTGTTGGATCAGTTCCCTGAAAAAGAAATATACTTTCCAGTTGAAAGCTCTGTCAGTACCAGAAAATGGGCATTCTCCATCTGCCTCTTTATGCCATGACTCTTCCCATCATTCTGGCACCAACACTGCTAATTCAGCCATTTGCAATTAAGAGTTCTGCCTCATAATGTCTATGTACTGCTACTATTACTATTACTAGGATGAATGGACATCAGATTATGAGGAATTCTGAAGTCCAAGATAAATGAGGCCCCTTTAGACAATGCCAGGTAGTTTTCTAAGGTGGAAATTATTTCCCTTGGCAGTTATGAGAATCAATGGTGGACCTCACTTAAGAACTTCATTCAAATTTCAGGAAAGAAAAGCAGGGGGTGGGGAGCATTCAAAAGCCTAACTTCTTTTAGGTTTCATTTCTGTGAAAATACCCATGGTGAAAGAAAGGAAAGAGGAGATGGGGTGGCTGACAAGTAAGCAGCTTTCTAACTGCTGTGCTTGTAGGGAAATATGGTGAATTTGATAAAACTCATTCTTCTTCGTGGTCTCTGCGAATCACACAAATGGGTTTTGTTTGTGCATGCACAGCTAGCTCGGAACCTTTTGGAATCACTAGGCAGAAGCTGAATTGCAACTTTTTGGCGGTAGCTCCGCCCACCTCTATATAGGCCCTCGTGTTCCCGCTCAATCCTCAGTTCCTTTCGTCCACTGCTTTTGCAGCTAGCAAGGGACCTCACTACTAGTGCAGTTACTCGACTAACGGCTTTGACCACGCTTTTCAGCTAGACTATTCTTTGAATTGCAACTACTGATTTTTGACTCGGACTGTTTATCGACTTTGCTTTGCTCACTCCTTCAAAGACAATACTGATTTGGTAGATTTGACTTGGATGGTTCTTCGACTTTGCCTTCACTTCATTCCTCCAACCCGGCGTAATGGCTTCATTCAAACATTGCATTTCATGCAATTCTGAGCAGCCGACCTCCGACCAACATGAGGAGTGTGTTTTTTGCCTCGGAGAAACTCACAATCCCACAACCTGCAAAATGTGCAGGAAAATGACTCCTCAGGCTCTGAAGAACAGGATGGTGAAATTGAAGGCAGCTCTGTGGGAGAAGGCCTTACAGGCTGAATCACCTGCTACGGCCCTGGCTACCGTGGCTATATCTAAACCTTCCTCGGATCCTTCTCGACAAAGGGGAAGAGCCAGGGAGAGATCAAGGAGATCATCCAGACGCAAGGAGAGCGTGAGTCCTGTGAGCTTGGAAAACCGCAGAAAATGGTCTTCCAAGCGCAAACACTTGGAGACCATCAAGGAATCCTCCCTTTCTTCTAAAAAAGCTCATTCAGCATCTTCACCCCACTCTACTGATGGGGACCACTCAATGCACTCGAGAAGACACTCTAAATCCGGGGGAAATCCAAAAACCCCTCTCTCATCACACTCCGCTCCTCCACCAACGACCGCATCTGTACCGATGTCCACGGGCCCATCAGTTTCAAAACCTACCACTCTGATGGTCTGCGTTGACACTGAGTCCGAGGCGGAAATCCAACAGCCTCCAACCACGGCACCACGGTCGGCTATTCTACCTACCATGTCTTCTTCTTCAGCCTGCATCTCCGGATCCGATGGTGGACCATCTCCTCAATCCGATTCAGGACAAAAGCAAAACCAACCCATAATCGAGCCGGCTTCGGATCTGTGGATCTCTAGGTACCCCCAAATGGTGTACCATGAAGCCTCCAACAGTTACTTGTTGCTGGTCCAACCCGACCAGTTGCTCCATATGGAAGAACAGAGGCATCAATGTTAACTCTTTCCTGCTATACAGCAGCCCCTTCCTGCCTCATCAAAAAGGCCTCACTCCTTTCCTGCTACAAAGCAGCCCCTCCCTTCTCTGGTGCCGTCGTCTCATCTCCTTCCTGCGGCTCAGCAGCCCCCCTCTTCTTCGATCCCGACGCACCGTGCTGCTTCTGTCTCACCATCTCCATCACCTGGACTGTCTCGAGGACATCATCATTCCAGTGCTTCCCATAAGCAGGGGATCATATCTTCATCCCCTTCAACTCCACGAAGGCATCGATCTTCCACATCCCATCATCGTTCCTCTACATCCAGACGTCATCGATCCTTATCTCCTAGTCCGTCGCCTCCAGCTAGACACCAGTGCTCAAGAAGTGAGCATAAAATTCCACGTCGACCCTCGTCTCCCGAGTCCACCCCGTTGTACCGCTCTATCTCACCGGCTCCGGAGAGTGAATCCGGTGATGACTTTGATTGGTCTCCTACTCAAACCCAACCTCCTCTTAACACACAGTCTTCGTCTCCTTCGGATGATATACATGCCTTTGCGGACCAGATCTGTCGCATGGCGCACGCACTTGACCTGGTGGTTGCCCATCCTGAGCAAGAAGAGGCTTTTGACCAGCTGGAGAAATGGGTTCAGAGCAGAGTGATAGATAGGCTGGCTATCCCCTACATGCCGTCCTTAGCCAAAATCTTAAAGAGATCTTGGGAGGTATCTACATCTACCTCAAACACATCGAGGCACATGGACAATCTTTATCGCATCGCCGACCCCAAACCTGCTTAGATGGTAGACCATCCCCATCAGAATTCAGACATTGTAGAAGGCGCTCAGTATGTTTCCACCTCCAAATCTTCCACCTCCCCGGCAGACAAAGAGGGAAAGAAGATTGATTTCTTGGTCAAGAAATCTTATTCCACTTCAGTCCTCGGCCTTAAAGTGGCTAACTATGTAGGGTGTTTGGGTGCTTACACCCAACATCTTATGGAAAAAAAGGGACCACTACTAGAACACTTGCCGGAAGAGCACAAACTGTATGCCTTTGCCCTTCAGCAAGAAACTCATGCAGTAGGAGCACAACACATTGTGACAGCTAGAAACCTAACCGACCTCTCAGCAAAAACCTTACTTAATGCCATCTCATTGCATCAACATGCGTGGCTGCGTGCAGCTGATTTAACATCTCAGGCCAAGGCAACCATAGAAGACCTACCATTCGACCAGTCCGGCCTTTTCCATAAAGACACAGATGAGAAGTTAAATCTAAAATAAAAAATGAAGACTGCTGCTCATAAGCATGGTGTTCAACCACCTCAGTCCTCCAGGAGAAGATTTAGTTTCTACCAACTGAGACCGTGGTGTTCTCAAAATCAGTGTTCTTTCCAACAGGACACTTCACAGTCCCAAGGCCAACCACGTATTAGACAACCTCCTCATTCTTCTTCATCTTCAGGCTGCCACCAACACCACCAGAGGCAGGCATTTTGGAAGAAACCCTTTGATACCAAGAGGAGGCAATGATGTGTTGCCGCACACTCCACCGACACCACCTTTGATGACATCTTAAGGCCCTTCTTTAACACCTGGGCCACCATCACTTCTGATTCCTGGGTGCTTGACATCGTCAGCAGGGGCTGTGCCCTGGAATTCGAAGAGCTCCCACCAACTGGAGCTATTGTCATCACTAACCCCTCTGACACCTTACTTGACGAAGTGCGTGCCTTGATGGAAAAGGGAGCAATCGAACCCGTTCCCGCCTCTCGGGCTCGATACTGCTTCTTTTCCCGTTACTTTATTGTTCCCAAGAAAGACTCGGGCCTTAGACCCATTTTAGACTTGAGAGCACTGAACTCCTTTATTGAGTACCGGCATTTCCGCATGACAACTCTTTCTTCTATTTTGCCTCTTTTGCAGAAAGACCACTGGTTCGCCACCATCGATCTCAAGGACGCTTATTTTTATATCAGCATCGAGAAGATCATTGCAGATTCCTAGCCTTTGCAGTAGGCACGGACTATTATCAGTACATGGTCCTTCCGTTCGGACTTTCCTCGGCACCGAGAGTTTTCACCAAGTGCATGGCTCTGGTGGCCGCCTTCCTACATCACAACAGGATAACAGTCTTCCCATACCTAGATGACTGGCTCGTCACGGCACCATCCCAAGAACAACTCCTGGTCGACATCCAGTTCACTCTCAATCTGCTCCGTTTGTTGGGACTCAGAGTTAATGAAGAAAAATCCAACCTTACTCCGTCCAAATGGGTCAGGTTCATTGGAGCTATTCTGGACTCAAACCTAGAAAAAGCCTTCCTCCCGGAAGACAGATTCACAGCCCTCACTGCTTCCATCAGAGCTTGCCTCAAGCATAACAGGATCCAAGCCCATCTGGTGCAGACAGCAATGGGACACTTGGCCTCGACAAACTTTGTAACACCATGGGCAAGACTGCGCCTCAGACCCGTACAGTCCTGGTTCCTATCCTTGTTCGATGCTACTTCCGACTCCCCCTCGAAGTGGCTCAATATCCCGCCGCGGATTGCGACATCTCTGACATGGTGGCTCCATCCCAACAACGTCTGTGCAGGGATGCCATTCCTACCTCCTCAGCCCAATGTCACCCTGACCACGGATGCATCAATGGCCGGTTGGGGAGCCCACTCCTGCGGACTGACTGTAAGGGGAGTGTGATCCCGAGACGAAAAGGCCCTGCACATCAATGCCTTGGAAATGCTCGCTGTCAAGAAGGCACTCAAGGAATTCCAGATGGACTTGTTGGGCAAAGTAGTCCTACTCATGATGGACAACACCACCGTCATGTACTACCTAAACAAGCAGGGAGGAACCAAGTCTCTGATTCTGTTCAACATCACACTACACATCTGGGATTGGTGCATCGACCACAACATCCTTCTCCAGTCCATTCACCTCCCCGGACAGGAGAACGAACTGGTCGACAGCCTCAGCAGGTCTTCCAATCCATGTCATGAATGGCGTCTCCATCCCGACACAGTTTCCCGGCTGTTCTCCCTCTGGGGCACCAGAGATATCGACCTGTTTGCCACACAGGACAACACTCATTGCACAGAGTTTTGTTCGAGGATACCAACCCGAGCTTCTCGAGGCGATGCCTTCCAGTTCGTGTGGTGCAGGAGGAAATTTTACACGTTTCCTCCATTTCCACTCATAACCAGAGTGCTCACCAAGATGCGAATGGACAGGTCAGATGCCATCTTGATCACTCCGTGGTGGCCCAGACAACCGTGGTTTGCTCCACTTCTGCATCTTTCTCAAGAAACCTACTGTCGCATGGAGTATCGCCCGGACCTCCTGACCATGCACGGGGGCAGGGTGCGTCACCAGGACTTGGACTCTCTACCCTGGTAGCATGGAGAATCCAACCCTGAGCTCACTTCCATCTCATCTACAGTCAATAATTAAGGCAGCCCAGAAGCCTTCTACCAGGTGGTCTTACTCTTACAAGTGGAGGAACCTGACCACTGAGGTTGAACAAAGACTACATACACTGGACGTTCATAGGGCTTTGTCTTTTTACCTGGAGCGAGGCCCTCGGAGAGACTTTTTGTATGTTATTCTGAACACAAGAAAGGACTGCCTGTCACTCCACAAAGACTGTCCAAGTGGGTGACTTCCACCATCCACTTGTTCTTCAAACTAGCAGGAAAAACTCCACCGGGCCAGATGCGTGCACACTCCACAAGGGCAGTAGCTTCATCATCTGCTTTCCTGTTTGGCATTCCTTTAGAAGATGTATGTAGGGCAGCTGTCTGGTCCCAACCAATGACTTTTATTAAACACTATAGGTTGGACACACGGGCCAGGCAAGAGGCTGCCTTTGGGAAAGCAGTATTATTATCTGGACTTCATTGAATGTTCTTCTGTATGTTTGCACTAACTCCGTTATGCACTCACTTAAATGAATATATTGAGTACTGGGCTTATAGTACAATTTACATACAGTGATGTAAGAATTGAAAGTTTATTTATTGTTCATGAATTGCAATACGGGTTCTTCTTGAATTCTGACTTGAGTTATGCAATTGTTTACTATTATTCCATTTGCACTTGAAACTCACTGACTGTTGAGTTACAATCAATTCCTGATGTACTTGAATTTGATGCCTATGAAGGTTCAGGTGCCTACTACCTTGGCTAATTTTGTGCCAATAAACTTTCTTGTTTGCACCTCTAAGCCTTGTGTCAGGACACTCCCTCCTCCAGGGACATTAGCTTGCTAGTCTGAATAACCCATTTGTGTGATTCGCAGAGACCACGAAGAAGAAGGACAGGTTGCACACCTGTAACAGTATTTCTTCGAGTGGTCATCTGCAAATTCACACAAATCCCGCCCAACCTCCCCTCAGTCGTGTCCTGCTCTAAGTTGATAACCTTGCTGTCGCTTTGTAGTGGTGTACTTGGAACTGAGAATCGAGTGGGGCGAGAGGCTATATAGAGGTGGGCGGAGCTACTGCCAAAAAGTTGCAATCCAACTTCTGCCTAGTGATTCCAGAAGGTTCCAAGCTAGCTGCGTATGCACAGACAAAACCCATTTGTGTGAATTCGCAGATGACTACTCAAAGAAATACTGTTACAGGTGTGCAACCTGTCCTTATTCCACCTTCCTTCCTCTTTGTGGGATAGAAAAGGATATGGGAGGGAAGGAAGTGAAAGAGGCTGAAAGAGTTATTGAGTTAAGAGGGTTAGGAAGGTTGTTTTCTGATGTCTGTCAATTCCTTTCACTACTTTAAACTTCTAAGATGGGACATGGTGGAGCAAAGATAGGAGCCTGAGATGGCCACCATGCTTCACTTTTTTAAAAGACTTGTACTGGTTTTCAGGTATCATAATTCTCCTGAGCCTGAACCTATCCTTCTGAAGGTTTTCAGTTTTTGTACTTGACACATACTTAACAAAGTGATCTAAAATCCCAGAGGGAGAGAAAAAGTGAATTACTCCTCACTCATTTTTTAAGACCCCTTCCTTCTGCATAAGCTGATGTAACTATCCTTCTGAAACTTTTTAGGTTTCTTATTTAGGGTCATCTTTATCCTGTCCATTCTTTTTATAACAGTGAACAGGAAATACAGGGAAATTAACTTCAATATATAAATACTTATGTGTTTCTCACACATGACAAACAGCATACTTTTCCCCTTCGGCTGTGACATGGCAAGACAGCTCCTGCCCCTTTTCATAGATTTATTTATTTATTTATTTATTTATTTATTTATAATATTTTAAATGCAGACCCTTTATCATGAGATCTCAGGGCAGCAAACAGATAAAACAATCTAATCAATTTAAACATGTGCAAATTAAAATTAATAAATATTTTTTAAAAGATAAGAACATATTGAACTATTCAGGAGAGTTAATAAAATGCACTTAGTTAAATAGTTAAAACCAAGTACACACTTAAAAGTAAATTAGTTCCCAAAAGGTCTAATAAAAAGTCCTGTCTTGACCTGTTGCCAAAATATTGTGAATAGTGCTCCTTCATCTTTCAAGATCCTAAAATGTTTAGGATTTTGAAGGTCATCACAACAACCTGAATTCAGACTGGAAGTGAACTGGCTGCCAGTGCAGTTCCTTTAAGACAATGGGCCTTTGCAGACTGCCAGAAATAGTGCAAATTGAGTCCACTTTAAGGGTTAGGGTTAGGGTTACGGAATCATGGGAACTGTATTTTATTGTGGCACCAGAGCTCTCTGACAGAGAAGGCTCAATGTCTCAGAAAAAAAAAAATGCCCAAGATTCCCTAGCACTAACCCTAACCCTTAAAGTGGACTCAATTTGCACTATTTCTGGCAGTCTGCAAAGGCCCAAAGTTATGTGTGTCTGTATGGTCAGCAATTGTGCTGGTGTATTGTTCACACAACACATTTCCATAGCTTTCAAGTCATCTTGAAGGACAGCGCCACATGACTTTCAGGTTTCTAAGGGCTAATATCACTACTAATTTCAACCAAATATGATAAAAAAACACTTTTAGACATTTTTTAATGTTAATGATAATTAATGGAATGCATGAACCTCCCATTTTTTAAAATCTCATCTTGCATTTAGGAACTCAGGGCCTTTGCAGACTCCCAGAAATAATGCAACTTGAGTCCATTTTAACTGCCCTGGCTCAGTGTTAGAGACTCATGGGAACTGTAGTTTATTGTGACATAAGAGTTCTCTGACAGAGAAGGCTCAATGCCTCAGAAAAAACTACAATTCCCATGATTCCCTAGCACTGAGCCAGGGTAGTCAAAGTGGACTCAAGCTGCATTATTTCTGGCAGTCTGCAAAGGCCCTCAGTCAACATGGGTCAGTTCTGAATCACACTGAGCCAAAGCACAACCTTTTCCACAGCATGAGATCAGATTGAGTCACATCCTTAATTATTAATAAAATATTTCTAGTGAATACTCAAGGTTGGATTTTGAAACTCCAGTAAATTGGTATACTAGCCCTTTATCCATTTCTGGGTCCAGAAAAGCTCCTTCTTATATTTAATAGCTTTTTTTGATGTACTATTTCTTAGGTTTAGGTGCTTATATCATGATACTTCCCTGGCTATGATCTTCATTCTACTAATTCCTCTACCCTCCTTTCTCTAAATGTCTCGCATGTGCTCTCCCAAAATGTTGGAAATCCTCTCCCCCCCACACACACACACTTTTGTGACAGCATTGTATCTCTTTCTGGGTTGAATGGACCAATTGTAAATTAATATTGCAAACACATGAATACTTGTAGGGCAAAAATCTCCTCAAATATGTAATGTTACAGAGAGACTGGCTGACAAGACTTGTCAAGCCCAGTGACCATTATCCTTTCCTTTTTGTCCATGTCAGAACCAATGATACTGTAAGGCATAGCCTTCAGAATATTACAAAGTATTATGAGGTCTGTCCTTCCAGTGGAAAGGCATGGCCCAGAAAGAGAGGAAAATAGTGGAGGTGAACAATTGGTTCCTCAATTTGTGCCACCAGGAACTATTTGGCTTCCTGACCATGTTGTGTAGTTTAACAGAGTTGGATTTCTGGCAAGGGATGGGTTGCACTTCATAGCAGTTGGCAGAAATGTTTTTGCTAAGAGCCTGAAAGATCTGATCAGAAGGGCTTTAAACTGAGTTATATGGGGGAGGAAAACAGTATTCTTGAGGCTAAGAGTTCATCAGCTGCTGGAGATATTAAGCTAAATATTATAATCTCGGCTGCCCTTATCCACAGATCTTTTTATCCATGGATTAAAGCATCCAAAAAAGTATAAATTCCAAATAGCAAACCTTGATTTTTTCCATTTTATATAAGGGGCACCATTTTGCTGTGCCATTATATTTAACAGAACCTGAGCATCCACAGATTTTGTTATCCATGGGGGGTCCTGGAACTAAACTTCAGTGGATTAATAATAATAATAATAATAATAATAATAAATTATTTATACCCCACCCCTCTGCATTGCAATTGGGGTGGCTTCCAACATAAAAATACAATGCAATAAGATCAACCCAACCCTAACCCTCCCGACCCTTAAAAAATTATTAACCAACATTAATTTAACAATATTAAAATAGGCAAATGCCCAAATTACAGATTAAAATTATAATAATATGATAATTATGATAATTACAATAATTAAAGCGGCAGCAAATAGAGCGGCTGAGAATGGAGAAAGAAACATAAACTCAATTCTGTGACTGGGGAGACTAGTCGGGAAAGGCCTGCCAGAAGAGATCCATCTTTACAGCTCTTTTAAAGCTTTCTAGAGTTGACATATGACGGATCTCATCCAGCAGTCTGTTCCATAGTCTAGGAGCGGTCATCGAGAAGGCCCTCTGGGAAGAAGTCGATAATCTAGATCGGGGTAGGCAACCTTTCCCCTTTAAGGGCTGAGGGACTTCAGCTCCCAGAAGCCTCAGCCATGTTGGCCAATAGTCCCATGTTGGCCAATAGCTCCTGGGATTCTGGGAACTGAAGTCCCTCGGCCCTTAAAGGGGAAAGGTTGCCTACCCCTGATCTAGATTTTTCCACTTGTAGTAGATTCTTCCCAGAGGACCGAAGAGCGTGGGGTGGATTGTACGGGAGGAGGCAGCCTCGAAGATAGGCTGGGCCCAAGCCATGTAGAGCTTTAAAGGTAATAACCAACACCTTGTACTGGGCCCGGAAACTAATTGGCAGCCAGTGAAGGCTTTTTAACTGGTGTAATATGGTCTCTTCTAGATGTGCCAGAGACCTGGCTGCCATATTCTGGACTAATTGAAGTTTCCAGACCAAGCACAAGGGTAACCCCATGTAGAGTGCATTATAGAATTCCAGACGGGAGGTTACCAGAGCATGTACCACAGTTTCAAGATCCCTTACTTCCAGGAAAGGGCACAGCTGGCATATCAGCCGAAGCTGATAACAGGCATTCCTGGCCGTCACATTCACCTGATTAATCATGTGAAGCAATGAGTCCAAGAGCACCCCCAGACTGTGAACACAGTCCTTTACGGTAAGTGTGATCCCATCCAGGACTGGAGGTTGTATCCCAATACCTGGTTTTGGGGCCGCTACTGTAAGTACCTCCATTTTGTCTGGATTCAGTTTCAATCTGTTTTTCCTCATCCAGTCCATTACTGCCTTAAGACAGTCACTGAGAGGAGAGACATCATCTGAAGTCGAGACTGATGACCGGGACATAGAGTGGTATATCTGGGTGTCATCAGTGTACAGTCAAGGGCTCACTGTATAGAGAATAAGGCAAATAGTGGAAGAACCCACCCAACAGTGAGAGGGAAAAATCATTAAAAGGCAGATGGGGAAATGACCCATGTCTTAGATATCTCAATACTAATGCACAGAGCATGGGAGATGAACAGACGAACTCTCAGCACAGCAAAGTAAATATGATATAATAAGCATACCTGAAACCTAGTGGGATGAGTCTAATGATTGGAATGTACTAATAGAGGGGTAATGCTGAGAAAGGTTGAGGGCAGAAGAAAGAGAGGAAGACTGCATACCAGATGACTGGACTCAATTAGGGAGGTCATGGGCATGAGTCTGCAGTACTTGAGCAGAGCAGTGGAGGACAGGGAGTCTTGGAGATGTCTCATCCACAGGTTTGTAATGAGTTAAGGCAAACTCAAGGGCAATTAACAACAATAGAGGGTATAATAGAGAAACAATAGAGGGTATAATAGAGAAATATAAAAGGTGGAGTAACATTATACATTAAGGATATGTACACTTATCAACAGATCCATGACTTAAGTCCTGAAAGCCACATTGAGAGCATCTCAGTAAAAATTAAGGGGGAGAGAAGCAACAGGGATGTGATTTTGAGAATGAATGAATGAATGAATGAAATTTGGGAATAGTGATGGTGGCCCTTGGAAGATTTAGGATGCTGCTTGTGGCCTATGGGTCACACATTCCCCATTTCTCTGACTCAACCACTAAATCTGGATTGAGGGGAGAGGTATTTCAAATGCATCTCATTCAGAATTCATAGCCCAACTGTGCTCAAGTTTCTCTGATGTTAGACTTCATGAATAATGAGGTTTGCCTCCACCTAGGAGCCCCCCAGCACCACAACTTTCCCTGTTCATGCTAAGCTGCAGTGAGGTGTGTTTTCTGGTGAGGCAGAGAGAAATTATTGAGTTCTACTTAGCTAGGAATCAGATGTAAATAACTCTCCAAGGTTGACAGTCTGTAACCAACCAACCCACCAAGCAGGAACACAGCAAAAAAAAAAAAAAAAAAAAAAAAAAAAAAAAAAAAAAAAAAAAAAAAAAAAAAATATTACAAAGGTCCAAAACACACTGCAGAAATAATCCAGTTTGAGAGTGCTCTAACTGCCCTGGGTCACTGCTAGGGAATTCTGGGAACCAGTTTTGTGATACATTTAGCCTTCTCTGTCACAGAGCTCTGGTGCTACAGCAAACAGTTCCCAGGATTTCCTAGCACCGAGCCAGGACAGTTAAAGCAATGTCAAACTGGATTATTTCTGCAGTGTGTTTCCAAAGCTATCTATATGCTCTGTTCTCCAACAGAATCATACATTTTATTATTTTCCAGCGGTGTGCCTTGTTGTTTAGCAGCCTTTTGTGGCAGTGGCAGGATACACTGAAGCCACAAAATGGCCAGAGGGCTACACAGGCCCCTGAACAGCATAGAGACCACTTTTGCTGTAAAGATACTGCTCTTGAGCATCTTTCTGAGTGTTATTTCCTACACTGATTTAATGCTTTTTGAGTTGTAGAGCAAATCTTATGAAGTGCACTAGGAAACAACTTCTGTTGGGATGTGAGTGTGGTTTCTAGTTAAGAAAAGGCCTATTATTCTAGTTAACAGTTCTAGTTAAGAAAATGTCTATCAATGTCCCACCAGTGCTGCCTCCAGTGTAGAACTATATTGCTTGGATGGGTTCAGGCAATTATGACTGAAGAAAATCTTTTTCACATTGAGAAGTTACTGATTTGGAGATTTCCCAATAAAGGCACCCCCTCTCCAATGCACCACAGGATTGTGGCATGCTGAATTAGAACACTTCAGCCATAATTTGGGTACCATTATGAACAGTATTTTATTTCCCTATAACAGCCACAGTTCTTCAGTGTTCTGTGGAAATCATTTCAGAAAGAGGAATATAAAAGCAGGTATGTATTATTGTCTGAATAAATCATATATACCTTTTGGTTATAACATGGCTGTAACATGGAAGAGGGCATCATTTGGTGCTCTGTTTCAGAAAGCAAAATGCCTTTGGATAGCACCACTGATAGCAAATAATCCAGGATTCCTGGAAGTCTGTCATTCTTTGTATTTTTAAATATATATTTATTAGAATACAATAATAAAATCTTACAAACCAACTTCATTATTTTACACTTTGCAAATAAATTTCATTAAACAATACTTAGTACATTCTGGAAATTGGCTATATCTAATTTAGCCTGTCCTTCATTTCCTCCACCTGTTTTCTTATCCTCTACCAATAAATGAAATCTCTTATCATCCATATAATATTTCTTTCAAATTTTCTATACTTTCTGTTAAAGTTAATATCTAAAACTGAAAATAAATTTACCATTACATAGTTATGTAAAAATACAAACTATTAATTATTATTAAATTCATAATTGAAGCCTAATGTATATAAATCTCCCTGTCTTTTGATTTAAATAATTTATTAAAGGTTTCCATTCTTTGATAAAGCTTGATGTTGTTCCTTGTCTTATGAATGAGGTTTCTCATTCATAGGGTTGTCCTGGGACAAAGTTGACATGATGACAAATATTATCAACAACAAAGCACCACCAAAAGAGCATAGCATTTTCAAAGATTTCTGTGAAACGTGAAAAACAACACCCAAAAGTTTTTGCAGTCAAGCCGGTGGGAATAAACCTATCACTCACTCTTGTGAAATAGAATGAATAAATATTCAGTTTCAGAAAATCTTAAAGCATTCATGCCTTGTCTTTATAGTCAGTCTTCCCTTCCCTCAGTGTATCTCAGGCTTGTGAAATAAAAAAGCCTAACAACCAATACTCTCAAACCATCTGCCAGGTGTTATGCTGTAAGACAAGGAAATTTAGGTTGGATACAGCAATGCAACACCTGGATAAATAGTTATTGCATTGCTGGAAGGGAAATTGAAAATTAGTCCTAAAGAACCTGTTTACCATGGCACTGTCTTCTTTTTTTTCGCATTTGGCCTCTGCAGGTGGCAATCTTTCACAATATGACCCCAATTTTCTCTTTGGTACCTAAAGTCTCCTGCTGCTGAGAACATACTGAAATATCCTAACACCCATAACCTGGATATCTATGGTGCATAATTTTGCTATTGCTATGCTTTTAATAGCCCAGTGCCTTAAGCTGAGAGGTTTTTGTGTTGATCACTTAGAAGAACGTTTACGAGTTTATAGGTGTTATTGTGCTCCACATTCTTCTATTCTCCCCACTTTTATTACCAAAGCATGTTGACATGACAAGCATGATAGTATGCCAAGGTGGGAATGAGATCTCAGCTGAAAGTAAGAACAGCACTTAATACCAAATGAAATGTCATGCTAGGTATGATCTCTTCCTCTCCTCACAAAAATACTTCCACTGCTTTGTCACTCTTACTGGATGTTGAAAATGTTATATTCCAGCCAATTGACTTGAGATAGAAAATGTCAGCTCCACTATCAAAGAACAGAGCCAATCAAGGGAAGGGCTATACCAATTACTATGATAATTTGTAGTGGGCTCAGGAGCCAGTACAAATTTCCCATGGAGGAAAACAGACATAGGAGTTTATTGTGCCTCCTAAATGACCCCACTTGCCTCTCCCAAATTGGACTCAAATTCAGGCTACAGCCGGGTCCTATCACATGGCTTTTGCAACTAAAAATGACATCCAGGTACATCCCTGCTCCAATACAGGTCCCAAAACGTGCTCCAGTGGCCATTTTTCAATTGGAAGCTTCCAATTTAGAAAAATGGCCACCAGAGTGCATTTTGGGACCCACATTGGAGCAGGGATGTACCCAGATGGCAATTTTTAGCTGAAAAGGCCATGCAGTAGGACCCAGATGCAGCCTAAATTCGAGTCCAATTTGGAAAAGGTAAGTGGGGTCATTTAGGAGGTACAATGATCTCCATAGAAAATGTTCCTGTTGACTGCTCTATCTGTTGTTATAATTGTATGTGCGGGGAGGGGTTTTTTTAAACAAACATATGGCATTGTCTTTTCCATGGAACATCCAGAGGCAATTCCAAACATAAATAGAAACAGTTTATTCTCACATAGAGACTATTGTTGTTATTATAGGATTCATTGTAGAAAAAAAACATTGCCCTTGAAAAGGACCTATGAGGTTAAAGAATATTATTTTCTCTTCACTGGATTAAGGGCTCCAGGGCACAGGGTCTTTATGCTAAAAAGTAAGGTTTTTGGAACATTGTACTTTTAAAAGATAAGACACGCCCATCCAGGTGAGCAGAGCCAATAGTGAACAAAGACATTGAATAGATTGTGTATAATTGGCCAGTTGTCTATAGCATTATGAAACCTGCATATTTCTTTTTATTATTATTAATTTTATTTAAATATCCTATACATAATCTAAACAAAATCTTAACAATAACTAAATACAATCAAAAGCAGCAACCTAAACAATACTATGAACTTCCTATGAATTCCATTGACAACAAATACCATATTTATCCTCAATCATACATCATGTTCTTTATTCTATTTTACTCATATATAATTTTAGCTCTCTTCCAAAAAACCAAAAAAAAAACCCCTATATCTATATAAGTTTGTTATACAAAATCCTTTACTATAATGCTTATATATTATGTCTTTTGATTTTCTTGTCATTTCCACATAAAGTTCCATGAATGTTACTATTTTAGCTTGCTCTAATCTTAACAGTCTTCTCTTACAATAATCATCCAAAGGACACCAATCCTGATCTACTCTTTCTAGATCCATATGATTCAACAGAGCTGTTAACCTATCCATTTCTCTCATTTCATATAACTTCAACAACTAATCATCTATAGTTGGTATTTCTTGCTTTTTCTACCTCTGAGCAATTAGCAATCTTGCAGCTGAAATCATGTATAACAGAATTCTCCAAAATTTTCTTTGTATTATCAAATTGATATGGTTTACCATGTTTAATAAGTATATTTCAGGTTTCAATTGAAACTTGATTTTGAGAATATCTTGAATTACTTTGTGAATTTTCTTCCAATATAATTTCATCTTTGAGCACCTCCACCAAATATAAAACCAAGTACCAATATTTTGCTTGCATTTCCAACAAGTATTTGATTTTGTATTATATATTTTTGCAATCTTAGCTAAAACCCGCATATTTCTTGGTCAAATTGCCTAGCCAAATTCCTTCATCCTCCCTTCCCCTCCATGCCATATAAAGAGTTCTGGGTGGATTTTTTTTTTAAAAGCATCAAGAAAGTGCCATTCAATGATAAGTGAGGCTTTCTGTTGCAAGGGATTTTGTTTTTTTTTACAATAGGTTGGACAATCCCTATCTTGTATATATTTTTGTCTTTCTTGAAATTATCATTTGTTGGTTGCTTTTCCAACTCATTGTAAAAACACTGAATTTCAAAGAAAATAATAATGCTGTTCAAAATTCTGTTTTATATTCAGAGAGATTTTTTAGCTGGTCCACTCTTACTCATAATAATAATAATAATAATAATGGTTGTGATAGCCTGCATTGTCACCATGTTTTTGTTTCCTATGGACCATTTTAAGCCTAGAAGAAACCTTTTTAGCTTGGAAGTCACTTCATGTTCACTTCTTATTTTAGAAAAAAAGACCTCTGCTGAGTGAGGTAATTGCTGAGTGTATGTGTGTAATTGTTTTGTTTAGAGCTGGCATCTCCACACATTAGGTCTGTATTTAATTTTCATCATTTTCATTACAATACCAGGGGAGGGAATGAGCCATCCACAATAGTTCCTTTGTATAAAGATCCAATTTTCAAAAGAAGGCACTTCTTTATGAAGCCCTTTATGAAGTGATATCTGACGTGTAAATTAGCTACAATAGCCTCTGTTCATGTAAGTTTGCAAGAAGCAATAAAACTGTTGAAGTGAAGACCAGAGTATTGTAGGAGCAAACCCACCAATATCCCCCACCCCAAATCTTTTAAATTAGATGCACAAACTTGAAGAGTTTCAGGGACACACTCCAGGTGTTCTTCCTCAGGGAACAATTAGATACAAAAAGATCGGTCCATGAAACTAATAGAACACTAATTCACTTTATAAAGATAATCAAACCCTTTTCAGACTGTCAAAAGTAGAAAAACAGGTGTCTGCTCTGCATAATTTGTGAAATAGCCCTAGGCGGATAACTCCTTGTTAGCTGTTATAAAATCCTCTATAAGAAGCCTTATGACAAATTTTACCAGACTGAGGAATCATGCATATTCATGAGACAGGGAATTTCAATTTTAGTGTGAAAAAATGGTTGTGTTGTCTTCATCACCTACTTAGATCCATATGACAGCTAATTAATTTCTTCAGCCATAAATGCATCTCCAGTTTCAGCCTCAACCAGTGACATTTATCCAATATGATTAATAATTGCATATTGAAGTTCCTGATGGATAAAAAGAGCAGTCTCCATTGGGAGGGTCTACTGAATGGAAATGGTTCTTTATATGCTAAGCCTACAGAGACTAAGGGCATAGCCTGTTCTTATGATTTGTTTCATTTAGCAACATTACAGAAATGTAGATGAACGAAATCTAGAGGTTCAAGTTCAAAATGAGAATGAAGTCTTTGCCGAAATGTAGAAAGAAACTGAGCCAATATTAAATTTAAACTATGAAATTAAAAATGACACAATCTTGTTTTGTTTCTACCAAATGGCAAAGAAAATAAAAGCATGAAGGAAGGAAAATAAGAGGCATAGGTTTTAGAGGGATCAGTATGCAAGTTTTCATGAGCAAAATAATTTGTAGTCTTTAAGACTCCCCTCCAGAAAGCTGAGAGGACATTTATTATACATGCTTTCCCTTGAAAATCAGAATACTTACCTGAGTTAATCGAATCCATTGCAGCAGCATGTGACTTTAACAGAAAGACCCATGTTCTCCACACTTTTGCATGGCAGGATGGGTCATGGATAATGTTACCAACAAACCGTCATAAATTTGTTTGATTCATTTTCACCTTTGTTGCAATGGGCAATCTATACTGATTTGTGAAAAAATACCAAATTTTTGACCCCACTCTAGACTTCTTAGGTTGTGCTCATAATCCACTAGATTCTATTATCCATGAACCATGCAGTTTCATCCTCATTCCATGTAGCCTGACAAAATGAGCCTTTGGTCCATCTTCCTTTTACAAGTTACATCTGCTCAAGAGAAGCCAGTGTTTTAGAAAGCAACATTTAGCCAGCTCAACTTTATCAGAGACTTTTTGGGCTGCTATGTCTGCATGGCAGTTATATTAGAGTCAAAATGGTTTCGAAAAGCTGTTAGTGCCTGTAGCAAAGAAGCTAGAAGATGTGGATACTATTGTGAACAGCAAAAGTAGTAGCATCTTGGAGCTCCGAACCATCTACTTGATTTGTCAAACTAAGAAGAAAAAAAAGAGAAAAGATAGAGAGATCTAACTTTTGCCTATGGATAATTCAATACATAGCTCAGAACTTTCAGAATTAGCCACTCTTTCACTGAGAGTGAGAAGAAGAGGCCAGAAAATCTACCAGTGGTGCTACCTGCTGTTATGAGCATCTTGTATAAACTTTGAAATGTACCAGTAGTCTCTCCCATTTCATTTTTCTGTTTAGTTGCCATTCACCCAACTCTATTATACTTTTTAATAACATAGCTTAGCATGCTAATACAATCCTTCTATGAGGTTTCTTGAGTTTAATAGCAAATCAGTATGCCTGGCATCCAACATGCAGTATTACCAAGTGTTAAATGGCAAATGTAGTGAAAATAGTTCCCCATCATTTCCTTGTCCTTACACAGAATATTACCCTTTGTTTAATTATAAAGCACAGAATTGACAATCAGGTGGTTCAAATGCTATCCTGACATTCCTGTGGCTATTACAGGCCTTGTTATTTAGTAGAGTAATAGCTTCAATCATCATAAAAGTATCATTTGTTTATCAAGCATCCCCTGGGTGCCATGATTAGGTGCTGGTAAAACTTAGTGAGCTGTGCTTCAGATATAGCAATCAGCTTGGCATTGCTTTGCAGATCCAATTGCCATTCAAAAAACAAAACACTTGTGTGCCCCCCAGAACCACCTAATCTAGGTGGATTTGTGTTGAAAGCTCATGGTGTTTAAAAGGCCCACAAATAGAAATGTAAAATTCTGTATTTGAAATAAATTATCCATATTTCATAGTACCTACTTGTTGTCATCCTTACAAGCAATTGAGAATCCATTTAAGATCTGGGGTATAGATTTAGCTGGTCAGTGGCTTAATCTCAGGCTTGGATGGAAAAGAGTTGCAATGAAAGTAGTGCCCAATGCTCAGTATAAGAAGAAGCACACCTCACATTGGGAGTTCAAACAGTTATGAGGCTTATTAATATTTGGAAGAAATATTTTGTGTGTAGAACTATGTGCATATTTGAATATGTGAGTGGATAAAACTGTTGAAAAATTCATGTAAAATGCTTTATTCAGTGAAGGAATGTATACAATAAGGAATGCAAATATATATGGATTTGAATTCAGGAATTAAAACAAAGCCTCATAACAAGGTCATCAACACAATTCAGGAGCAATTTGGAGAAACACAACAAAATCTGGATTGACAGATTTTCAAATCCCTGGGCTCAGGTTATCCTGGGAACTGCCTCCTTCCACATCAACCCAGACCTTACATTCTTTTTTGGAGAGCTTTCTCTTATTGACATCACAAAATGCAGAAGCCTGCTAAAAGAGAGAGGGCCAACTCAAATATGGCAACCTGTTTCTAGAATACCAAAGAGTTTTACCTATACTTTGGTCTTTATTACTAGATTAATAGTTGCTGTTGTGTCCCATGTTTTTTGCTTGAAATGATGCTCCAGGTGGCTTAAAATAATAAAATACTGGGCCTTTACAGACTGCCAGAAATAATGCAGCTTGAGTCCACTTTAGCTGTCCTGGGTCAGTGCTAGGGAATCATTGGAACTGTAGTTTTTTTCTGAGACATTGAGCCTTCTCTGTCAGAGAGCTCTGGTGCCACAATAAACTATAGTTCCCATGATTCCCTAGCACTGAGCCAGAACAGTTAAAATGGACTCAAGCTGAATTATTTCTGGCAGTCTGTAAAGGCCCACTGTTTAGAAACAGAATCTTACCTTATATATTCCACTATAGGTCGACCTCATGTATAAGTCAAGGGCAGATTTTGGGGCCAAAATTATGGATTTTGCCATGACCCATGGATAAGTCAAGGGCAAAACTTGGAGGCTTCAAGTAAAACTTCAGTGTGTGTATGTGTGCACATGGCAAGAGAGACTAATTGAGGCTTTTTACTTTCATCTCAGCCTTCACTCCTCTGTTTGTTTAAGACCAATAAATCAGGACTCTTTCTGCTTGGCTCAAAAGAGAAAGAAACTTTTCTAAGAGCAATAAATCACCCAGGACTCTTTCTACTTGGCTGAAAAAATTAAGAACTTTTTCTCTCCATGGCATGGGGAAATCTAAAAGAGCTGCTCTCACATTACCATATTGACCTGTAAATACGTCGACCTGGCATTTTGGGGTCAATTTGGGGGCCTAAATTTTTTGACTTATAGATGAGTATATACAGTAATTAAAACATAGCATACAACAAATCAGTTAAATACAACAGTAATGGAAAGCATTGGACCAGGAGTAGGCAACTTTTCCCCTTTAAGGGCTGAGGGACTTCAGCTCCCAGAAGCCTCAGCCATGTTGGCCAATAGTCCCATGTTGGCCAATAGCTCCTGGGATTCTGGGAGCTGAAGTCCCTCGGCCCTTAAAGGGGAAAGGTTGCCTACCCCTGCATTGGACTACAGCTCTGGAGATCAGGGTTTGAATCCCTGCTCAGTCTTGGAAACCCACTGGGTGACCATGGGCTCACAGTTTGTCAACCTTAGGGGAAGGCAAGGGCAAAAGCTGCTCTGAACCATTCTTGCTGAGAAACCCCATGATTTTATGGGTGCTGCAAGTCAGAAAGGACCTGAATACACACAACAAAAATGACAGCATTCCTCCCCAAGCAATACCTCCCTGTGTTGCCAGGAAATAATCTGAATAGGACTCAGCAAGGCTGGCAGCCCTGATGTGTCAAGGTGTTTGATTGTGGAGAACTCTGTAATCATATTCAACTGAACATGGTTACAACTTCTCTTCAGTACTACCACAACATAAGTTATTTTTATGTACCATCAAGCCAGCTTTGATATATGGCAACCCTATGAAAGAGAGACCTCCAAGAATCCCTGTTATTAATAGCCATGCAAAGGTTTTCCAAACTCAGAGCCATGGCTTCCTTGATTGAGTCAATCTACCTAAAATGTGTCCTTCCTCTTTTCCTACTGCCTTCACCTTTACCAAACATCCTATTTTCCCAAAAAGAGGATGGACAAAATGGAAGGGGCAGGGCTGATGTTTGTGTCCTCTGCTCCTTCTGCTTATGTAGAGAAGCAGATACTGGAACAGGACTAACACTTGCAGTGCAGTCTTGTGTATGTGTCCTGGAAAACAGGTATATAATCTTGCCTTGACAGTAATAGAAGAACCTGGATTCAGTGTTATGAAAAATAATGATTCAGTATGCAAAATTTTACTTTTCACATCAAGTAACATGGTAGTACCTTAGAAGTCTAAACCAAAATAGTAAAGGCATATTAATTCTTCAAGATCTAACCAACCAAAATAAGTGCTTGGAAAATTAAATATCTCTCGCTTTCTCCTGAATTATTCAAGGAATTTGTTGCCTGAATAATGTTGTCATTCATATGAGAAAATAAAGTATAAAATGTTATGAAATAGACAGCTGGGGGACATAATGCAAGTTCATAATAATGAAGGTTGAAATTAGAAAACCATAGCTGATAGAAATTTTACTGTACACATCAGAGGAGTGTGTGTGTGTGTGTGTGTGTAGATATATAGCTTTCAGCATTTATTGCTATTCCCTTTCCCATTGACTTAAGTCTCAGGATAAAAGAGTTCAAAACAGTTTTAAAAGCTTTAAAACATATGGAACAAACATGTCAGTGTTGTCTAAGCATAGAGGTGAGCTTGCCATTCAACAACAGACCAACACACACATTAACATGTAAATCACTTCCTCCCAAGAAAAGTCACACAAGTATATATATCCCCCATACTTCCATGCCACCACCCTCTGAAAATGCCAGCCACAGAGGCAAGCAACCCCACAGAAAACTATGGACACCAGCTGTGAAAGCCTTCAACTTCACTCTATCATTTCTTAGTCTTCACCAACCTAAACTCTGAGCATTCCTTTGGGTCTTGGTACATGTTTGTCATTCTCCTCTAGACACATTCTAACTTGTCAGTATCTTTAAATAAGTGCACCATGTGAGTTCTGACCAGAGAAGAACTCAATGACAGTATTATTTAATTTGATCTGGATAGTTGGTTGACGTGATCTACAATTTCAATTATTATTTTTCTTGCCACCACCACATCGTATTGTTGACCCATGTATAGCTTGTGATTTACCAAGACCTCTCGATCCTTTTCTCATGTGCAGTTACTGAAATATAAGTATATACAGTTTAAAGTGGGACATAAATAATTATATCTAACTAATTAATTAAACAACTACTGTGCAATAACAAGAACTCTTGATCCAGTTTAGTAGAAAGGCCCTTAAAGAGATAATAATTTCTGCTACTCACATTGGAAATATAAGCCATACGGAACAACTTGGATGATGAAGGTCATAAGGAAAAACAATCTGCTAAATGATACTTCTTTCTAAAGTGTTAGCACAAAAAGTAATTTGTTCTCAGATGGAGGCAATTGTGACGTCCAACCCCACAGTAAAGTAGTTTCAACTTCAGAGCCTCTTCTCTCTAGAGTAGCTTTTTATGGTGAAAATGTGGCAGAGCCTGAATAAAATATGACGCCTAACTTTTTGGCATTTCATACTACAGCCCCACAAGGACCTAATCCATGAGTGATTTAATGATACCTGAGACCCTAAGCCATTAAAACTGTCTGTTTGGTACCATATGTGCTGTACAAAGATTCAAGTTAATGCAGATGCACTTTTAAGACTATTTGTAGCATTTTAAGGTAATTTTGTGTCATTTGCATGTAGAACGTGAGATTGTGGAACACATGGAAGTTCAAATTGAAATATTTTATGTAAAGTAAATGATCAGATCTACCTATCTTTGCATCCAAATGATATCCTCAGGGTGTTTTTGTCACTAATGTACTTCAGGAAAGTTTGATGTGTTCTTGGTTTCAGTTTGACATAACTTTTTTTTAAATTTCAACAAAAAGGCAGATTAAAATTTTGAATTGTTTTAAGGACAGTACATTATTCATGTGAGCAAGGCATGAAGAATAACAAAAGCAGGCACATTGTACTTTCTGATTTTTCAAATGACACTATATGTTCTGTTTTTTTTCCTGTTATGGAGTGGTAAGAAATGACATTGTAGTTTATAGTATATTATATTATGTGGTTGATACAAAAGGTGGTTTAAGATTATCAGAACACCATTGGTGATGGCAATTATGAATTTTTGAACAAAGCATAAGTATTCTTTTGAGCAAAACATAAGTATCATATAATTTTGGTATGATATGACCTGGGTTCCAATCACACTGCACAGTTATAGCATTATTATTCCTCTTTTAACTGACAGGTTTCAATTCTATTGAATCCTGAGATCTGCAGTTTGGTGATGTACTGGAGCACTTTGGGTGAGAATTGAAAAGGTTCTTCCTAAACTTCCAGTACCAGGTTTCCATAGAGAAAAAATCATGGCAGTTAAAGTGGAATCATAGCACTATAATTTCTTTATTGTGAATGGGCCCTAGATCTTGGATTAATGTGTAGATCCAATATATTCAATATATATGGGTGTCACTAGATGGGTGGAGGGTGCAGGCTGCACTGAGTGACACCCTAAAGGGATGTGATACCACTGCTCTCCAAATATCTGCCTTTTGGCGGAAGTGGGCTGTGGCGTTCACCTGCATCTCCTGAAAACCCTGGAGCTCAGTAGAAGAGAAGGCATGAGTGGGATGAGGCTCAGTGGGTGGAGAAATTAGAGGCCTCATATTTTCTTATATTAGAGGCCTTATTTTTTCTTATAAATGTTACTCTTTTTACATTTTCTTTAAAAGTAATCACATCTTACCAAATTTTCACTTTAACACATGAACCTATCTAAATTTAGGTTGTGCATATGATATTGTCATTTAAAGGTATAATTTTCATTTTGCTAGTTTTAGGTAAATAAAGAAAAAAAGGGATACCATATCTCTACAGCTTTGGGATGCATCAGGAGATGATATGACACACTGGAAACAACAATAATACTTGCTAAAGTGGAAGGAGTAGGGAAAGCTGGGTTACAATGTTGGACTAGGACTGGGGAGAATACAATAACATCCCAACCCCACAAAACAGCTATACCTTTATTGAGCAAAAATGTACAGAATACATGATGCAAGCTTTTGAAGCTCCACTGGCTTTTTCATCAGTTAATGGTGTTTAAAATCATTCAGGAGAAGAAGAAAAATGACTATATTGGAGTTAAAAGGTAAAGGTATTCCCCATTGACAATGTTGTCTGACCATAGGGGGCGATGCTCATCTCTGTTACTAAGCCAAAGAGCCAGCATTGTCAGAGACTACTCTGTGATCATGTGGCCAGCTGTATTAGAGTTACAGGCATACATTTTGTCAAGATGCCATCATACTCCAAAAAAGTAACTTGTACAATTTGACTTAACTTATGAGTGCAGACTTTTCATTAGACTGCATACATAAAAAGATCCCTATTTGGAAAGTCCCATCGTTGGAAAGTGTTTTATATTGGGATATATATGCATGCTTATCTAAACTGAGGATGGTCTATACAAAAATGAGGAGTTGGAAGGTACTAAAATACTTGCCCAAAATTAACTTTTGACATCTTTGTCTATAAAGAATTCACAGCTTTATGTATTAGTTAACTGGTAAGTGTCATAAATGGGATAACTGATTGGTTCTGAATTCTCTTGAAAGTTCTTCCTTTCTGTCCATTCCTAGCTGCAGAAGAATTCTTCAGGAAGTAATAACCATGTAATATTGAGCTCACATTGCAATGTGAATTACCTTGTGTAAAGATTTGCATTTCCAAGTAAGAAAATATTTTTAAAAATATTTCAGTAATCTTAAAGACATGCTAGATGCTGACTTGATATTTACATTACCTTCATAATGAACATGTTATGAATTTAGATCTACCCACACTGATAAATAGAAAGGAACTTCATGTTGGTTTTATATATATATATATATATATATATATATATAATTTATTTTATTTCTATTCTGCCTTTCTCCCAAAAAGGGACTCAAGGAGGCTCACAATATAGAAACACATTAAAACAAAAATTTTAAAGACAACTAAAATAGTCTAATTAAAACACTACAAAATTAAAATTTAAAACATACAAAAGTTAAAAACATAATCTAAAACAACCCCCCAAGAAAACCAGGCTTGAATGATTTTAAAATGCTTGCAAGCATAGGAATATTTTTATCTAATGGTGAAAGGCCAGCAGGGAGGAGGCCAGTCTAGCATCTGGTGGAAAGGAGTTTCATAGGGTAAGAACAGCCACTGAGAAGGCTCTCTCTCATGTCTCACCAGGCAAGCCTGTGATGGTGGAGGGACTGAAAGAAAGCCTTCTCCTGAGGATCTTAGGGCTCTAGCTGGTTCATATGTGGAGATACAATTTCTCAAATAGTCCAGACCTAAACTGTGTAGACTTTATAGGTCATGACCAGCACTTTGAATTGTGTTCAGAAATGAACAGATAGTCAGTGAAGCTGTTTCAATACAAGAGTTATATGCTTCCTATAACTGGGTCTGGTCAGTATTCTGGTTGTAGAGTTTTCAACCCACTGAAGTTTCCAAACAGATTGCAAAGGCAACCCCATGTAGAGTGCATTGCAGTAGTCCAAATGGGATGTAATCAAGGTATGTGTCACCATAGCAAGATCTGACCTCTCAAGGAATGGGCACAGCTGGCGCACCAGTTTTAACTGCAAAAGCATTCCTGGCCACTGCTGAAACCTGGGCATCCAGACTCAGAGTGCAGTCCAGGAGGACACCCAGGCTGTGAGCCTGAGATTTCAGGGGGAGTGTAACCCCATCTAGCACAGGTAAAGCCCCAATTCCCTGATCTGCCTTACGACTGACCAGGAGCACCCCTATCTTGTCTGGATTAAGCTTCATTTGTTTGCCCTCATCCAGTCCATTACTGGCAGCAGACACTGGTTCAGCACAGAGACAGCTTCCTTGGAGTCAGATGGAAATGAGAGATAGAGTTGGGTGTCACCCCAAAGCTCCAGAGGATGTCTCCCAGTGGTTTCATGTAGATGTTAAATAACATGGGGGACAATACAGAACCCTGTGGGACCCCACTGGCCAGTGGGCAAGGAGTCAAACAGGAGTCCCCCAACACTACCTTCTGGGTCTGCCCCTCCAAGAAGGACCGTAACCATTGCATAATAGTGCCCCCAAGTCCCATCCTAGAAAGGCATCTCAGAAGATTACCGTGGTTGATGGTATTGAAAGCCACTGAGAGATCTAGCAGAATCAACAGGGACACACTCCCCCTGTCCAGTTCCCTGTGTAGGTCATCTACCAAGGCGCTCCAACTCTCTGTGCCATAGCCAGGTCTGAAGCCAGATTGAAATGGATCTAGATAATCCATTTCATCCAGAAACTCCTGGAGCTGGGAGGCCACCACTCACTCCAGAACCTTGCCCAAGAATGGAATGTTAGAGACTTCCCAACAGTTACCCAGGAGGGTAGGATCCAGGAAGGTCTTTATCAGTAACGGTCTCACCACAGCCTCCTTTAGGCAGGATGGAAATTTGCCTTGTTGCAGTGAAGCATTCACTGCTCCTTTTACCCACTCAGCCATTCCTCCTCTAGCTAATTTCAGAAGCCAGGAATGGCAAGGACCCAGTATGCACGTGGTGGCCCTCACTTCTCCAGGGATCCTATCCACATCCTCAGGTTGCACAAATACACACACACACACACACACACTTTTACCTATAAATAACATTTATGCCTCCAGTACTAAACATTGATATAAGCCTACAAATATTATAAGGCATTTTCCAATAGACAAATTAAGTGGTTATTATTTAGTTGCTTTATAGCAAGTGTTAGGGAGAACCAAGATGATAACAGTTTCTGTTTTTCTTCTGTCTTGAACTGTGTGTTTATCACAAACCAATCTAACAGAATAGAATGTAGTTTCCACTATAAAAAATGACTTCAGCTGAGGGGGGTGGGGTGGAATCCACATATTAACTTTACACATGTATAACAAATAAAAAAAATCCCCCAAGTCTTTGATGAAAAAAGTGCCAGCATTTATTTATTTCATTTTTTTTTGTTTTGTTTGTTATCCCACCTTTCTTCTGATACAGGGTCTCAAGACAGATAACAACAAATATAACAATATAAAAGTGTTAAAAGTATAAATATATGAAATTAAAAACATTAAACATTTAAAATATTAAAATATACCAGAACAACAACAACAGCCCTAGACAAACCTTTAAATCTGAGTCACATAGTACCCAACCCTTATCAGTTTGAAAAAGCCTGACAGCACAAAATGTTTTACCTGCCACTGAAAAGAGAACATGGTTGGTGACATCCTGGCCTCTCTAGAGATGGAGTTCCAAAGTCTCTGAGTAGCCACCCAGAATACACTTCCCTTGTTCCCACACCGAATGAATCTGAGAGGGTTGTGTGACAGACAGAAGGGCCTCTCTGGATGAACTTAGCATTCTAATAGGCTCATAAAGGGATATACAGGCCTTCAAATAACCTGGACCCAAGCCATATAGGACTTTATATGTCAAAACCAGCACTTTGAATTGTGCTTAGAAATGGATCAACACCCAATGGAGTGAGTGCAAGAAGGGAGTTGAGTGCTTCCTGTACCCAGTCCCAGTTAACAACCTGACTGCAGTTCTTTGGTCAACTAAAGTTTCTGAGCACTTTTCAAACATAATCCCATAAAGAATGCAGATAGTTAATCCAGACAGGATGCAACCAAAGGCATGTACCACTGTGGCCAGATCTGACTTCTTCAGGAGCAGGCACAGTTAGTGGACTATTTTTAACTGCAAAAGTACACCTGGTCGCTGCTGAAACCTGGGCCTTGAGGCTCAGTTCTGAATCCAGGAAATATGAACCTGTGTTTTTCAAGGGGATTGTAATCCCATCTAACATCTGTCCTTTGACTGACCAGGACCACCTCTGTCTTATCTGGATTAAGCTTCAATTTGTTTGCTCTCATCCAGTCTATTGCAACTGCCAGGCACTGGTTTAGCACACGAAGAATTTATGTGGAGTGATAGAGCAGGGTATCATCAGTATACTTGGTGACATCTGACTCCAAAACTCCAGACATCCTTTCTCAACAGTTTCATGTAGATGTTAAATCAGGGGTAGGCAACCTTTCCCCTTTAAGGGCCGAGGGACTTCAGCTCCCAGAAGCCTCAGCCATGTTGGCCGTCCCATGTTGGCCAATAGCTCCTGGGATTCTGGGAGCTGAAGTCCCTCGGCCCTTAAAGGGGAAAGGTTGCCTACTCCTGTGTTAAATAGCAGAGGGGTGAGGGACCCCATAGGCTAATAGCTAAGGAATCAAACAGGAACCCCTCAGCACCACCCATGAGAACAACCCTCCAGGGGAAAAAATAGAGGACAGTGCCTCCAAGGCCCATTCCAGAGAGGTGACTCAGAAGGACACCATGTCTGATAATATCAAAATCCCCTGAGGGGTCCCACAGAACTAACAGGGACACACTCCCCCATCAAGTTCCCTGCATAGGTCATTCACCAAGGTGACCAAAGCTGTCTTTCTCCCATAACCAGGTCTGAAACTAGGCCGAAATAAATCTAGACAATCCATTTTATCCAGGACTTGAGAAGCCATCATACACTCTAGTATCTTTCCCAAAAATTGGAGATTGGAGACTGGCCTATGGTTATCTTGTATAGTTGGATCCATTTTTTTTTTTCTCCAGAAGACATCTCATCTTCAGGCATGTTGGGAGCTGCCTTGTTGTAAAGAGGCATTAATAACTTCTGTTAAGTCTCCTTTGACCTGTTTAATAAGTTGGGAAGTGCAAGGGTCTGTTACACATATGGTTTCACTCACCTATCCAAGAATCCTGTCCACCTCCACAGGGTATGAAAAATATGCATAACCACTGGAGAAGCAGGGGCCAAGGTTACATCTACTGGAACTGTATCAACTCTGTATCAACTATATCAACTAATTCAGAATGAACTGGAGTAATTTTATCTGCAAAATGGTGATAATTTTTTCACAATGAGCTACTGAGTGGCTTACATTCTCCTTTGAACCAGATCACAACCAATCCTTAATGACTCAAAGCATATCTACTGAATAGTTCTATGCAGAAGCATTAATGTTAGCCAGAAACGTTTTTCTTCTTTTTTTTTCATTTCTTTTTTTGCTACCTTTATTCCCCACAATATGTCTTCAGGTAGATTTTAGACTGTTTTCTGTTGTACTCACTCTGAGTTTTCTGTCACTGTCACTCTAGTCTCCATCTTGTTCATTTCATTGCTGCCACCTCCTTTGAAAACCAGGGAGTGTACTCCATGGGATGGGGTCTTTAGGAGCTATTGTGTCTACCTTCCTGGATACTTCTTCATTCCAGAGATCAACCAGGGCTTTGACAGGATCACCTGCAAATACAAACAAATACAGGAATACCCAGAACATAATCATTTTAATAAAAATAGCAATCAGGTAAACTTATATTAGAATACAAATTATCATGATTCTATTAATGAATAAACAATGTAGTCCTGTGATTATGACCAATCATAACATTTTTAACAGTATAAATACAGCTAACATTTTTAATACTATGAGTGCAACATTATTACTGTAACAGAAAATGGCATTTCTCTAATGGTAATGCCTTTTATGTTTATGGTCCACAAGCATATCTATAAAGGAAATTGTCGATATGTAGCTACAGAGTTTGTTGAAGTCTGTACCACCCATTTTTCTGCGATTATATTTGTGGATATCTTGTAAACAGTCATTCAACCAATAATCCTGTTAAGGCATGCAAAACCCACAGAGGTAAATGATTCTTTAAAGAAGTCATGCAATGGAACAAGCAGAAATCAGAGGATGACTCAATGGAACTCACATGTGTCTAGTCTAGATGGGACAAACAATTGAATTAAGGTTTAAATTCCTTTAATTTTGTCATGCAGCCCCAGGGCTGCACTTTGCCAGACCACTAAACTAGGCCAAGAATCCTCCATCCTAATTGAATTGACAGGGATGATATCAGGTATTTCATTAAATTAGGTATTGGAAAAGTGTGTTTATTTTTGTACAAAACATCCATGTTCTATCTATCTGCTTGTTTAATAACCTAAGAGCAGGTTAGGCATGAAATATTATTCCTTAGTATTCATTTCCTGGCCAAAACAAAAAATAAAAGCAATTTGATTGTGCAAAAATAAGTACATTTTTTCTGGGCATCACCCTCCACATTTTTGTGTTGAAAATAAGTGTTTTCCCTACAAAACACAAGACTTGTCAGCATAGGCTGAAAGGCCCATTCTCTCTCCCCCCCCCCAACTCTGTTCTGGAATAATCCTGTTCAGATAACACATGTCCCAAAGCCTGGTTCTGATGCAATCAGTCTGGATGATACACCAGAACAGAATGTGTCAAATGTCATCCAGACTGACTGCACCAGAACCAGGCTTTAGGACATGTGTTGCTCAAATAGGGTGACTCCAGAACAGAGTTAAGCATACTCTAGCCTTAAACTGCATTTTAAAAATGTACCTGTTTCCAAGATGATCTGGAGCACTCTGTTCCCACACTGGGGTGGCTGTTTTCATGGGCATTTCAGTGAGCCACCTGATGCATCTGCCTCTGTCATGGGTCCTTCAAGTGACCTGAAGTAGTGGTAGGCACACTGGGTAGCTCAGTGGGATGTCCATGCAGGCAGCTATCATGGTGTGGGAACAAAAGGCCAGGTAATGGGGGGATATTGCAGAAGTTGTGGGGCAAGGATATTCCAGGCTGCCCCCAGAGTGTCCTGGCCATTTCAGATGCATGCTACGGAATACTGGGATTTATCAAGGAAGGCACTAGAGGAGCTCTCTAAAAGAATATTCTAGGTGTCTCTCCCTAAACTGAAAATCCAAGGATTTCATAGGATATTGCCATTGCAGCCATAATAGAATCAGTGCTAAAATTGTATAATGTAAAATAGACCCTGATAGTACTGCCCCCTTTTTTAAGTTGCTAAGCACTTGAAGCAGAAGTACCTAATTGAAACTAAGATCTGTTTGACAACAAAGTTTCCAAATTTCTTCTAGGAAGAGGGAAAGGGAATGTGCCTCTCCAAGTCTCTGTGCAAATAGTTCTTATCACAAAATAATTAAAAGGGTGAACTGTAATCTGCAGTGAAAGCATTAGTTCATTAAGCTCCTAAATAAATAAATAGATGAAGCTTGCAGTATATTGCCTGTGCTCTGTAACGTAAGTAATTCTTCATCCTAAGCACTGCACACTGCACACTTATACAGGTGAGTGACCCACTGAGGCACTTAACTCTCACCATATATCCCATTTGATGGAAGCAAATGTGCAGGCAACTAAAATCATGCTTTAGTGCTCCACTAGTTTACTAGACTGAAAATATTCAATCTCTTGTTGAAATGAAAAGAATCTTTGATTCCAAATGGCATGGCAATAGGTGGGTTTTATTCTTGATTTACCATAGAGTACCTCAGAGAAAGTATAATTATTCTCTTTTTAGAGTCCTTTAAAGAAAAAAGAAGAGGAAAAAGTTTGCTGCTGGATTTCCACATGATTTTATAAAGTTCAAATATAACTACACACACACACACACATATAAACTTTCTCAAGATGGTTATTTAACTATGCCCACAATTAACTTCATGGCATACTCTTATACTCTGTGAGCCAATGTAGTGTAGTAGTTTGAATGTTAGTTTAGGATTCAGGAAACCCACTTACTGATCTTGGACAAGTTACTCTGCCAGGAAGGAGAAGGAAGGCAGTTTCTGAGCAGCCATATTGAGTGAGTGTTTAATTTTAAAAAAACAAAACAGTTGGGGAGAGTGTGACTGCTGCTGAGAGGGTGGGGCTTTGGTGAGTCACATTTGTGAGTCAATAGGGGATGGAGCTAGCCAATTAGCTCTATACAACTCCTTCCAGAGGCGCGCACCTAACGGTGTGCAACTTTTTTTCATAAGACAAGGAAAAGTACAGTACAGGTAGAAGGGGGGCTTTGACCTTTCTTTTTTAACCCTTCAACCTTTAGCAGTAGTAGCGACTAGGCCGAGAGCTGTGTTAGGCTGAGCCTCTTTCTTCCAACTTCCCTGCCTCTATATTTGCAGGGACAATCTCAGTACGAATCACGGTTGAGAGGGTTACGTGGTTCTAGTGACTTCTCCACCAGTTGAGGCCAGGAATGGTTTGGGGGTGGAAATTATAGTTGTGCAGGGAAAAGGGAGGTATGGTTGGAATAGAGAGTGAACTATTGAGTGAGTGAACAGATGTTACAAAAGAAGGCAGGATCGCTATTTGGAAGCTATCCTGCCTTCAGTTCACTGTTTCCCAGAATGAATTGGAGAGTGTACCAACCATTCCATAGAACCTTACTTTGCTCCTTTGCAATGCCAGGTCGGTTAAAAACAAGACTCATATTATTTACGATCTTCTTTTGGATTAAGATGCCGACATGGCTTGCTTTACAGTGACCTAGCTGGGAGAGGATAGCGCCATAACCTGGACACAAGCCCTCCCAGCCAGGTATTCTGTGAGTGAGCAGGTAAGGGGAAGTGGGCGGGGGGCAGACTGGCTGTGGTTTATAAGAACAACCTGACTCTGACCGGGATACCTGTCTGGAATTCAGTCCACTTCGAGTGCATGTACCTGAGCCTGAGGATCAAGGATAGTTTGGGGATTCTGTTAATATACCGACCACCCCATTGTCTACAGACTCCCTAACCAAGCTGACACAGCTGGTCTTTATTAAGGAACAGGAATATCCATGGGCGGAGGTTATTAAAACCACCGCATTGTCATGGATGGATCATTTCCTGGTCAAGACTGAACTAAGAGCCTCTACCCACCCCACCGGGGGTGGTGTCCCATTAGAATGGTCCATCCTCGAAGGCTAATGGAACCAATAGGATTTCACAAAGCCTTGGAGGGTTTAATGGTTGGTAATGCCAGTGATCCTGTTGAAAAACCTGGAACACCGACCTTACCAAGGCAATTGACACAATCGCTCCCAAGCATCCTTGCCAACCCGTTTCAAATTGGAAGCCATGGTATACAGCAGAGCTTAGGAAAATGAAGCAAGTTGGACAACGACTAAAGCACACCTGGCAGAAAACTCAACTCTTATCTGGCAAGACTCATCATAGGAACTTCCTTTGGTCCTATTGAGAGGTAATACATGCAGAGCAGAAATCCTTCTCCTCTGCATGTATTGTGTCTGCAGAGTCCCATCCAGCAGAGCTGTTTAGGGTGGTAAGGGAGCTGACACAGGTTCCACCTGTGCAGAACCCGTTACTTAACCCAACAATGGCCTGCTGTGATGCATTTAACAACTTTTTTTGCTGACAAAATCTTTGAGATAAGAGCCGACTTAGACGCCAGTGTTTTGACAGAAACAATTGATGAGGTGTCCAGCAACTCCATTAACAAAATTATCCTGGATCAGTTCCAATCCATGAGTACCAATGACGTAGACAAGCTCCTTGGTAGACTGAGGAAAATGACCTGCCCTCTTGACCCTTGCCCATCATGGTTGGCCATCTTGGCGGGGGGGGGGGGGATGCATTGAGGATATTCCTTACAGACATCATCAATGCATCCCTCAGGGAGGATTATATTCCATCTTGTTTAAAAGAAGTGGCTGTTAGGCCGCTTCTGAAAAAACCTGCTAAATATCTAACAAATTGTTAGCAATTTCCACAGTTTCAGGTGCAGACATACTATCCTGACCTGAAACTACAGCCCTCTGTACCAAACTATACAAGTCTGCCAGAGTAGGCTGCTCCAGCACAGGGACAAGCGCACCCTGTTGCGTCACACCTGGAACTCTCTTTAACAGTCCCATAACGTCTGCTATGGTTGGCTGACCAACCACGTGGTCCTCTAGGATCCCTTTTCGATGGTAGTCTTGCTTATCATGAGATTACCTGCGAGATTTGGGGGGCTATAATGGGTCGCAGCCATTCTAATAGAGCAGAAAAGCAAGGAGCTTGTCTGCCTGTTCAGTGGAGGAGGCCTGTTTGGTGACCGGGAGCCTGAGGCTTGGGTCGTGGCCTAGTTGGCCATTCAAGAGACCTGTCGGCTTGCGGCTGCAGCCGGTGCTCCATGGGCCGTGCTGCTGCGGCTTGGAGGGAGCGGCCTGGGGGGGGGGGGTTGGCCATTTCGGAGACCTGGAGGCTTGTGGCTGTGGCCGGTGCTCCATCGGCTGTGCTCCTTCAGCTTGAGGGAGCGGCCTGGGTGAAGAGAATTACCTCGGCACACAGCTGTGGCCTGCGTGGCTGGAGGGTCCTGATCCTTCTCCCGGCTGGGAGAGGCTACAGACAGAGGCCCGGCAAGGCTGAGGTTTGAGGGCCCTGAGTGGTCCATGGTGCCCTAGATCAGTATATAATAATAATAATAATAATAATAATAATAATAATACGCCTATAAGGTCTAAGCAAGAGGCCTTGGAGGCCTGGGCAGGTTGGGCTGCAACCTGACTGGTATACTGGTGTGTGTGTGTGTGTGTGTGGGGGGGTGTCTCATAAACCATACAAATATAAATAAAAATATTAATTATAAATACAATAAATAATAATCCCCCCCCCAAAAAAAACCACAGTGGATATACACTTGTAAAGGGTTGCTGGCTTGGCTTCTCTGTCCCAAAAAGGCAAGTTTTGGGCCTTTTGGTGTCCAAAAAGCAGGTTGTAGGCCCTTTTTGTTGGGTCTTTATCTGGTGGTCCTACACTAGCCAGATATTCTGGTTGGTTTCTGGTGTCCCACAAAGGGAAGTGATAGGCCTTTGGCCATTAATCTGGTCCCTATTTAGGGGCAGGCTGCTGGTTGGGGGACATGTGTTCATTACATAACTTACACTCTGCCCATTTAAATTAAAGAATAATAATAATTATATATATATATAGAGAGAGAGAGAGAGAGAAATAGAGTGCAAATTAAAATTATTCTTATATTAAGACTTTAAAATAATAAATAATATTTCAGTCTCTCAGTTAATCATAGCTGAGTCATGCTGCGCAGTAAGCCACAGTCTAAGCGGCGTGCGGTTTCGGCTGGGCCCAATTCCTGGATGGTCAGCACCAAAGAGACCAAATGATCCTCAAAATAGAAATCTGGCCCAAAAGATAACTTAAGCTACTCAACAACCCACTGTGAAGAATTAGCCCCATCCTTTCTTGAAGGGTATTCTCAGAGGATGGTGCTAGGATATTTCTTTTTGACTCTGTGTTTTGCAGTGGTTCTGGTCTTTCCTCAGGGGCAAACCCTCAAGTCTTGGAAGACTCATTGGCTTGTGTGGTCTCTTGGGATTTCGTTTTGTTTCCCATGCTGTTTAACATTTATGTGAAACCACTAGGACAGGTTGTGCAGAGGTGTTTTTTTTTGGGGGGGGAGGGGGTCAGTAGTTGGCTGATAATACCCAGCTCTATTATTTCTTTTTACCTAATGCAAAGAAAACTATTTCTGTGCCAAAACCAGTGCCTGACAGCTATAATGGACTGGCTGAGGGTGAATAAATTGAAGCTCAGTCTAGAGAAGACTGAGGTGATCCTGGTCAGTTGAAAGACAGATCAGGGATTAGGAATTCAGTCTGTGTTAGATGGGGTCACACTCCCTCCTGAGTTTGTAGTTTAGATGTACTCCTGGATTCATGGAAGCCCAGGTTTCAAAAATCTCCAGGAGTCCATTTGCACAGTTAAAACTACTATGCCAACTGTGCCCATTCCTGGAGAAGTCAGATCTGGCCACAGTAACATATGTCTTAGGGCTGATGCAGACAGGTCAAAAGGGCCAGCCTGGGGGTGAAGTTGGGGTGGGGTGACTGCATGCCAGCTGCCCCGACTCCGCCCTGATGCTGCCATCATGCCACGTGCCTGACCGCATAGCATGTGGCATCAGGGCATCCCATTGGTGCAGTGTGGAGACATGCTGCACCAAAGGGACACAAAAGAGCCATGGCGTCAGCACTAAAGGTGGCTTTTTGCCATCCCCAAAAGGAGCGGCATTTACCAGCTCTTTTTGAAGCAGCAAAAAGCTGGATCGGGGCTACGGTGTGTGGTTGCCATGGCCCTGATCTGGTGCCTCTTAGGGGCCATCTGTACAGCCCCTTCATGTGCTCTGTGTGGGGCTGCCTTTGAAAAGTACTCAGAAACTTCAGTTAGGGCTTTTACAGACTGCCAGAAACAGTGCAAATTGAGGCCACTTTAACTGTCCTGACTCAGTGCTAAGGAATCATGGGAACTGTTGATTTATGTGATGTAAATATAGATGTAGCAGAAATCAGAAGACTGGCTCACCGATCCTGGAATGCTTCCTTTCATCAGCCATCCTGGAAATGCTATTCCCTGCATTCTTCCAGCAGCAGCTTCAGTTTTTTCATGAAGACACAGTAGTAAATCCAAACTAAAGCTCTTATTGTTATATAGAAAACAAAACAAAACAAACAAACAAACAAACAAAAAACCCAGAAAAGAACTATGTACAATCCATCTTGCAGGTTGTAGAAACACAGGAACACAACTTGTTGTTAAGTTGAAAAGCAAGGCAAGTTCTAACAAAGAGAACAAAGGAGCCCTTGGCCCAACCCATAACTCCACCTCCTGGGTGGCAACCTACATAGTGATAGGATGATCAGCTTTATCCCAGTCCCTTGGACCAGCCCCTAGCTGTGTGTCACAGCTTGTTTCAAACCATCTGCAGGCTGAATCCTCTTTGTTTGCTTAGAAATTTTTCTCAGAAGAGATTTTTCACACATCTGTCCATTTCCACTTTGACTGAATATCCCATCCACATTCCAACAGGAATTGTAGTTTATTGTGGCACCAGAGCTCTCTGGCAGAGAAGGCTCAAAGTCCCAGAAAAAGATACACTTCCCATGATCCCCTAGCACTGAGCCAGGACAGTTAAAGTGGCCTCAATTTGCACTATTTCTGGTAGTCTGTAAAGGCCCTTAATCAAAAGACTAAGAACCAAATTATTGACTAGGGACAGATACAGGGAATATACAACACCCCAGTTGCAACAACTCCACTGACGGACTAGTCCACTTTTGGGCACAATTCAGTGCTGGTGAAGATCTATAAAGCCCTATACGGCTTGGCTCCTGGCTATTTGGAAGACCACATTTCCCTATGAGGGCATTAGAACTCTAAGATCTTCCAGAGATGTTCTCTGGCTCCATTGGTTGGAACAATTGAGAGGGCCTTCTCAGTGGTTTCTCCCAGTCTTTGAAACTCACTCCCTAAGAAGGCCTAAGATGGCTCCCTCCTTGCTCCCTTTCTCTTGACAACTGGAAACATTTTTGTGCCATCAGATTTTTGGAAACTGAATGGGATGGGGTTTAACGATGTGCTATGCTGGGGTTTGTTTGTTTTGCTTTATTTGTATAGTCTTTAATCAGTTTTAATATTTAATTTTTAAAACGTTATATATTGCTTTAATTAAATAATTTTTATATTTATACTTTTATCAAACTATTATATAGTTTTTATCTATATTGGTGTGTGTGGTTTTTTTCCAAAAAATTGTTAGCTGCCTTGAAAGGCAGGATAAAAATTAATAAAAAGCTTATTAAATTGAGACTTTCTCTTCTTTCTTATTCTGCTGTAACCCTCTGTGGCATCCCAAAATCTGCCCTGGAGGCTTTCATAGTCCTTTGGAGCAGCCTTTTAGAATGCAGTGTCTAGAGAATAGGTTTTTCGGATTTTCAAAACAGTAATATGGGACACAGTTGAGTCCCAGATCAAGACTGGCTGAATCACCTAAGGTAGGCTTATATAAGTATAATTCAAATCTTATGAAAAACATTCATCTTTTGAGATTTTCAGGCTCTCATGAGATCATAGGTCTTGTGGGATCATGAAAAGATAAGAAAAAGAAAACCATGCAAATGGCAGGTCAGCCGTTATGAGACAACATAATTTTACTTTGTTAATGGGCTCTAGTATCTTAAGGGGAGAGAAGGAAGTGTGGCACCACGGAAGCCACAATTTCAATAGATAAGAGCCCTAGCATTTGGTACATAATAGGCCAGATTGCTACATACCAAATGTTCAGGGGTCAGTCTGGTTGGAGCACAACTGATGACACTCTCAGCTACAGGATTTGGGGTGTCTTATATCACCCAGATATAGGACTGAACTTAAAATCTTAAATAGTGGAAATCCTGTATATAACAGGGCACCTGTAAATCCTGCTGCTGAAGAAAGAGAGGATTACCCCATTCCCTACCCCTGCAGCACACAATTATTATCTTCTATTGTCAAATGTGACTTCAAGGAGTGCAGGGAGAGGTTTGCCAGATAAACTGGGGGGGGGGGGGGGCAGAGTACAAGGGGTTTTGTTTTTGTTTTGTTTTTTTGTTTTGTTTTTTTACAAGAACAAAACGAAAACTATAAAGACCACTAAAAACTATAATGTCTCTGCAAATGTTATAAGCTGAGAGAGTAGTCTTCAAAATTAGGAATATTTCGTCTCCAAAAAAGCTTGTCAAGAAGGCTTATAAACAGTAATACCAAGCAATTCTGGATCAAATACAGACAAATGCATACATTGTTCTTCCAGCACTTGTGGCTGATCCTTTTGGATTACAACCACACAAACACAGCATTCTGCATTCCAAGCCAGAATACGCTTTCTCAAAACTCAGTGGTTCAGTGCAGGAAGTGTGTGTAATAAAGAAAATGCCAATTATAGCTGCAATCCTATTTAGCAGTAGACTCATTTGGTACAGAAAGATCTAATTCTGAATAAACATGAACTATAAAGTTACAATCCTATGTATTTTAATTCTGTTGAACTTTGAATTTGCATCAGGACCACATTAGTTTTCTTTTGCATAGTCTGGATTTTTTTTCTTCTTCTCTATTTAGAAATAATTTGCAAGTAAAAGAATTCTGCTGCAAAATTCAGAATAAGGAACCTGTGGTAGTCTGTGGCTTTCCCATCAATGGGCAGTGAAACTGCTCTGGGTTTGGTACAAACTTTCTGTCAATTCTGTCTGGAACAACATAGCCATGAGAGTAATCTTTTTTAAAGGTACAATTGCTAACTTCTCTTATTCTTAAGTAGTCTTTTTATATGTTCTGTCTTCTAGGTCTACGTACAAACTACTACACTTACAATATCCATGAATTTAAGTGCTTCAGTGGCCCTGGGAATGCTTTATATGCCAAAAGTGTACATCATCATCTTCCACCCTGAACTAAATGTCCAGAAGCGGAAACGGAGCTTCAAGGCAGTAGTGACAGCAGCAACCATGTCTTCACGGCTTTCACATAAACCTAGTGACAGACCCAATGGGGAAGCAAAAACAGAACTTTGTGAAAATGTAGATCCAAACAGTAAGTAGTCATTATTAACTTGTTGCTTTCGCTCTTACTCCTTTACACAGGTTGTGTTGATGCAGTACCTTCTTTTTAGAGTCTGCATCTATTCTTATTTCCAGTAATGAAGATTATACAAAGATATATCAAAAAATCATTTACTATATCTGAATTGTTCTTTTTATGACCATTATTCTTTCGTCCCTGATCTTTGGCCCTTTCTACTGGGAGTGACCTTACAGGCACCTCTTCAAAATTACAGTTCTTCCTCCTTGCTTCACTTTCTTTTTTAGGTGTGTCTTTCTAAGCATAAAACTATATTTTAAAAGTTGATCCAAATACTGTGCACTCATATATAGTCTAGGCATATCATATGATAAATGAAGAGGTATGACAGGAGCTGGGTGGTCTCTCTGCTTTCTATATCTGACCAGCTTTACTTATCCATGCTTTTATTTGCATCTGGCAAGGTTTTTTTTTTCCTAGTCTATAGAACTGTGTTTTAAAAAAATCAGAAATAGGGACAGAAAGTTGAATAAACTGGGTCATCTAAACTTCTAGTCATGAATTTAGAACAAAATTCTTCAAAGAAGTGGTGCACTGTATCTGTGCCAAATATGAAGAAAGAAAAACTTAAGTAATGTTTTCTTTTGATCGGTACCCTTAAGCAACCAGTATTTTACATTTTGTGATGCAATTATGGCGTTCTTACTGGCACTAAAATATAGCAGGAAGATATGGTGATGTCTATATTTGGTAGGCATTTGGCTCATGTTTGTTTGCACCAGATTCTGAGTCCCAAACAAAAATGACATTTTATTCTACTTTTTGTAGTATGAGATGCTGTTATGCTATTCCTTCAATATGGCAGTATCTTAATTCTATACTGAGGATTCTTTTTTTAAATACACATTTATTTAAGTAAATGAATTGAAAGCTAGGTGATAGACTAACAGTTTTGATTGACAATCCTAATCATAAACAGAGGCTCTGGCAAACTTCAGCATTATCCATAAATGCAAATTAGATACAAATTATACTAGAAAATGTTTTAGTGGATAATCATTATCTTCATTAGGGAAGACTTTGTATGCTCTGCCCATACCTTTTATACTTCCACTTTCTGAACATTTGTCAGCAATTGTTGACAACTGTCAGTGTTAGGTGGGAATTTTCAATGCCTTGTGGGTTGTTTTGTTAGTCTTAACTAGTGGAATGTCCCAGATGCCTTACCACTTAAGAAAGTCAAAAGTCACTTTAGTGTTATAGTTTTATTTTTTATTTTTAAAAAATCCAAGTCATAGTTCAGTTTTATGGATTTGACACATTCTTAAATTTGCTTCTTGGTTTTTCAATATGCTGCTATGATTCAGAATTTCTTTGCAATGTTTTCATCTCTAAATGATGTTAAAACAAAAATCTAGTCATATACAATGGCAACATACAGCAATGGGCTTGAATTGCCTCAGAAATGAATAGAGATAGAAAAAGTTGTTTTTGGGGACTACAACTCTCAGAAATTCCCAGAATCTTCCAGCCAGCATGGATATCCTGCCTAAGGGATTCTGGGAGTTGTAGTCCCAAAAAGTAATATTTCCAAGCTCAGTGGCTACTAATTGTTCTGTTAAGGCAAATTCTCAGTCAAATGAAAATTACAAACCAAAAGACCAATCCCTCCCCTCCAAAAAAAAAAAAAAAAAAAAAAAAACCCAAAACACCAAGCCCCAGTAGCAACTCATTTGTTGCAGTTGTTACTGTTTGGTTAAGAAAGATGACTTATAAATATTTAAAATAAATATAAATCAAGAAAATACTGCTAATGCATACAGTGTTATGAAAGCTATATTATCACTGACTATCCTATAAGTAAACCATGTTTAAATGGCACTTCATTTATTATTTCACCCTTTCCCAGTGGAGTACAATTCCCTGGGAAATATGTGTACTTGAAGAGCTAGTATTAAGATTGAAATTAATTAACTGAAATTAAGATTGAAAGTTCCCCCTATAAAACATGCTAAAATAATCTTGCCTTGCACATCTATGCAAAACTGGTTACAGGTTATAGTAACATGTAATCCATCCCTGCAGAGAAGTTCCCCTCCTGTACTTTAATGGAAGTTTATTGTTTGCCTGCTTTCCTATATCTCAGTGTCACATTAGGTAGTACAGGTGGCCCTTTATATCCATGGATGCTGCATCCATGGATTCAACTATTCATGGCTTGAATTTTTTTTAAATCTCAAAATGCATACTGTAATTTTGCCATTTGATATAAGGGACACCATTTTACTATACTGTATATAATGGGACTTGAGCATCCATGGATTTTGGTATCCATAGGGGCTCCTGGAATCAAACCCCAGTGAGTACCAAGGGTCACTGTAATACCATCACATTAAATAGAGGTGAAGAAAAAAATCTTTTTATCCTAGATTACTGCAGTATGGGGTGTAGTGGCTCAAGTGGTTAAGACGCTGATTCTGTTGATTGCAAGATCAGCAGGTTGGCAGTTCTAGGCCCAGGTGCTGCATGATGGGGAAAGCTCCTGTCACTAGTCCCAGCTTCTGCCATCCTAGTAGTTTGAAAGCATGCAAATGCAAGTAGATAAAAAATGGTGGGAAGGTAAACAGTGTTCTGTGCAATCATGCTGGCCATAGGATCTCAGAGTAGTCTCTGACAATCCTGGCTCTTCGGCTTTGTAACGGAGATGAGCATTGCCCCCTATGGTTGGATAAGACTCAACAACCTTGTCAATGGGGAATTCCTTTACCTTTTACTACTTTATTTACAGTGGTAAGGTTTTTGAGAACTCTAACATGCAGGGCAGTCCAGCTCCTGTCAAGTCTCTTCTGTGCAAGGGATGAATTTGTCTAATTTAACTACTTTCAGCATTTGCTTTTTTTTTCTTTTAAAAACCATGTGTTCTTTCCATCCTTTGTTTGCAATAGTTAATAAACACTCAGAAAGATGCACATGCACATTAATGAAAAGACTTCAGTTTTTAATGCTCATTTTTATACACATCTTCAAGAGCTGTGAAAATTTCTCAGTGTTCATTTACTGATTTTCTCTGAAAACCATATGCATTTTCTTCCTTTCTCCCTTTTTTCTTCCTGTATTGAGTTGTGAGGCTATGATTTAAACCCTATTGTTAGTATCAATTACAGCAAACACTAGGAATCAATGGAATGGACAGAAATTCTGACTTACTATGTTATCATAGGTTTTTGTGGGTTTTTCGGGCTGTGAGGCCATGTTCTAGATGTATTCCTGATGTTTCACCTGCATCTGTGGCTCTTCAGAGAATGGTGGCATGGAGGTATGTGGGGTATATATACTGTGTGACCCTTGGTTGAGAGGATTAGTATGTAAATCTGTATATTTTTCTGTTGAGGCATGGCCTCTAGGTAGAAGGATAAGTGAGGAGGATTAGTGTCTATTTAATTAATGGTCCATTATCTGCTGGGAAACCCCCTGACCCTGGATGAAGTTCATTGGCATTTGCTGAGTCCTGATTTTGGTTTTTGAGGACTGATAGCCAAACTTTGTTTAGTTTCAAACCAAACCAATGATTGTACCACATCGTATACAGAAAACATACACACACAAACAGATACCTATACAAAAATTCCAATCATTACCCAGGACAAAAAGAAGCACAATAAAAACACTAGTAGACTGCACAAAAAGGATCTGTGAACCCCACTACCTGGAAGATGAACTGAAGCAACTAAACTGGGCTCTACGAGCTAATGATTACTCCAGTTCAAACATCAGAAGAGTGGCTAGACCCAGAAAAAAACCACAGGAGTGAAGAAAAACAACCATGCAAAGAGAAAGTACTTTTACCATACATCAAAGGAGTCACAGACAGAATAGGGAAACTGATGAGGAAACACAACCTCCAAATGATCTACAGACCAACCAAGAAAATCCAGGAAATGCTGCATTCAGCGGATAGGAGAGGCCCTCTCACAGCAACAGGAGTTTACCGCATACCATGCAGCTATGAACAAGTCTATATAGGGACCACAAAACACAGTGATCAAATGCAAATCAAGGAACATGAGAGACACTGCAGACTGGGCCAGCCTGAAAAATCAGCAGTAGCAGAACACATTATAAACCAACTTGGTCACAAAATGCTATTTGAAAACACTGAAATTCTGAACTATGCCAACAACTGTCGGGTCAGAATGCACAAGAAAGCCATTGAAATCCACAAATAATGATTTATTTCTAGCCCGCCTATATCCAAAGGAATCAAAGTGGGTTACAATGTTAAAATAAAAGAATGCAATAAGAAAACAAATAAAAGTTACATAAGAAGCAATCCCCTTCCCAATCCTCAAATCCCAACATAAACCAAACAATTTAAATATAAAATAAAATGAATTACAAGATGATCCCAATAAAATCGACTAAAATGTGAGCTAAAACTTGCAAAAAAAAAAAAAAAGGTAAAGATAGTACACAGAGTGATCACCAGTAATCACAGGGTGGAGTGGCCATTGTGTTCATGTACACGGGGAGGGGGGCTATTTTGGGAAGACCTGCTGGAAGAGATCCATCTTAACTGCCTTTTTAAAGGTGGCGATATGACGGATCTCCTCCAGCAGGTCATATAGGGCTTTAAAGGTTATAAGCAACACCTTGTACCACTCCCGGAAACTAATTGGCATCCAGTGTAGAGATTTTAAAACAGGTGTTATGTGGTCAGTTCTGGATGTCCCTGCAACAAGTCTGGCTGCCATATTCTGTACCAGTTGAAGTTTCCAAACTTGGCACGAGGGTAGCCCCATGTAGAATGCATTGCAGAAGTCAAGTTGAGAGGTTACCAGCATGTGTACCACTGTTTCTAGGTTGCCCGGCTCCAGGAAGGATCATAGCTGGCGTATCAGCCGAAGCTGATGACAGGTGCTCCTGACCGTCACATCCACCTGAGCAGTCAGGTGAAATGACGAATCTAGGAGCACTCCCAAACTGTGGACAGAGTCCTTCAGGGGAAGTGTGACACTGTCCAGAACTGGCTGACATATCTCTGTTCCCTAGTTGGGGGTCCCTATAGCAAATACCTCCATTTTGTCTGGATTCAGTTTGAGTTTATTTTCCCTCATCCATTCTATTACCGCCCTAAGACAGTCATTCAGAGGAGAGATGCCATCCTTAGTCACTGCATCAGTCCGAGACATAGAGACATATTTGGGTATCATCAGCGTACTGAAAACACCCTGCTCCATGTCTCCAGATGATCTCACCCAGTGGCTTTGTGTAAATGTTAAACAGCATGGGAGACAGGATGGCGCCCTGAGGGATGCCCAATTTTAGCAACTGCCTCTCAGCATCACTATCTGGGATCTGCCTGAGAGGTAAGAATGGATTCCGATTCCCAACTCTCCCAAGGATACCAGAAGGATACCATGGTCGATGGTATTGAAGGCCACTGAGAGGTCCAAGAGCACCAACAGGGTCATACTTCCCCTGTCAATGGCCAGAGGGAAATCATTGACTAAGGTGACCATGGCAGTCTCAATGCCGTATCCTGTCCTAAATCCAGTTTGAAATGGATCTAGAAAATCAGTTTTATCCAGGACTGCTTGAAGTTGAATGGCGACCGCTCTCTCGATAACCTTGCTTAAGAATGGTAAAAATTATACCGGCCTATAGTTATTTTTGTCCAGGGGGTCTAGGGAAAGCTTTTTAAAAAGTGGTTTAACCACTGCCTCTTTTAGGCACGGCAGAAGTCGGCCTTCCTTAAAGGATGTGTTGATTATAATTCTCAACAACACCTTGATGGAATCTCCTCCCTGGACAGTCAGCCAAGATGGGCAAGGATCAAGAGAGCAGGTTGTTGTTTTTTTCATACTACCAAGGAGCTTTTCCACATCCTTGGTACTAATCAACTCAAATTGATTCAGTATAACAAATTTGGCAGTGTCACTGGATACCTCTCATATTGCCTCTGTAGTAATGCTGGCATCTAGGTCGGCTCTTATCTGAGAGATTTTATCTGTGAAGTGACTGTTAAAAGTGTCACAGCAGGCTATAGTTGATTCTACTAGAGAGTTCTGGTTGAAGGGTATTTGTGATAGATCCCAAACCACCTTGAACAGCTCTGCTAGATGAGACTTCGCAGACGCAATAGAAGCAGAATAGAAAGACTTCTTAGCTGCCTCTATTGCCACTCGATAGGCTTTAAGAAAAGTCCTATGATGTGTCTTGTTGGACAAATACCTGGACAATTTCAACAGGAAAGAGGAAACCCTGAAAGTAAACAAAGTTTGGCTACCAGTCTTCAAAAACATCAAAATCAGGACTTAGCAAATGCAAACGAACTTCACCCAGGGTCAGGGCATTTCCCAGCAGATAATGGACCATTAATTGAATAGACACTAATCCTCCTCACATTTCCTTCCACCTTGAGGTCTTGCCTCAACAGAACAATACACAGATTTACATGCTAATTCCCAGCTGACAATGGACCATTAATTAAATAGACACTAATCCTCCATGCATATTCTTCCACCTAGAGGCCTTGCCTCAACCGAAAAATACACAGATTTACATGTTAAACCTCTCAACCAAGGGTCACACAGTATATATACCCCACACCTCCATGCCATCATTCTCTGAAGATTCTAGCCACAGATGCAGGTGAAATGTCAGGAATACATTCTTCTAGAACATGGCCTCACAGCCTGAAAACGCCCCAAAAACCTATGGATGCCAGCCATGAAAGCCTTCGACTTACTATGCTATCCTTCATTCTTTGGTTCTCTTCCAGGGATATACATCTTTGCTATCTCATCTTCACATGCAAGGGCAAATAATGTATATAGTTGTCTTGCCAATGCAGAAGAAAACCCATATTTATGTGTACTATTCTACTGTATGCACATCCTGAGATTTTCAGGGGAATTACTTTCTGTACCAAAAAAAAGGGGGGAGGTGAGGATGAAGAAGAAAAAATAGATGTACATCTGTGAAAAATAGTTCACTGGTACACTTGTCACTGTGAAAACTGAGAAAAGTGTAGAAACTTCAGTGCTGGCTTATTCTTCCCAACTGAGTTTTTCAAGAACCGAGATTTTCAAAGGAAATCCTTTTCTCACCTGGGGAGTAAATAATAATAAATACCTCCCCCTCATCCCCATTCTGCTCTAGTTGGGACTAACAATTGAATTTATGTGCCATGTTTTCCCACACACACACACTGAAATCCATACACATTTCTTATTTTAGAAATTACCTAAAGTAATTCATGCAATTTTCCCCATTGACAAAACCATGTTTTTGTATATTTTTAAATTATGTGCATTTTACTCATGCACATGAAAAATATGTATTGCTTTTTGTGCCTTTTATTTATTGAAATATCATGTACACCTCACAAACATGTAAATGCTTATGGTGAAATGCACATTTCATGGTGAAATGCACATTAGAACATCAAAATTTGTTGTCAAGGATTTACAAATATCTGCTATAAAGTCTAGAGAGGGTATGGAAAATTGCTGTACTTTTAAAGGTTAATTAGCAGAATTTTAAAATTGTATTGACTTTTCTTTTTTTATAAGTGTGTGTAATGGTTGTTTGCTAAATCACAATAAATCCATGAAATCTTGTGGAAATCCATGAAATTTCTTCAGAGCCCAAATTTCTCCTAAATACATACATTTTAACACATTTCTCCTAATATTTCTCTGAATAATTTTTGTAGACAATTTGTGGTGAGAGAAATTGATTACAAAATTTGGAACTGTATGAAATTCATCATCTGTTATAAAGCTTTGTTTTTTCTGTTGGATGCAGAGAAGTATGTATCATTTAGAACATCAAAATTTGTTGTCAAGGATTTACAAATATCTGCTATAAAGTCTAGAGAGGGTATGGAAAATTGCTGTACTTTTAAAGGTTAATTAGCAGAATTTTAAAATTGTATTGACTTTTCTTTTTTTATAAGTGTGTGTAATGGTTGTTTGCTAAATCACAATAAATTGGTCTGGATGTTTTTAAGGTGTGAAAACAAAAGAATAATTGAATTCTGTATGCAATGTCTAGTTGGAGAATTTGTTAGGTTCTTCTTAAAATGTCACTCTTAAAAAGGAATTTGTACCCCTTCTCTGTTCTACACATGCAGTGAAATTGTGATGGCAGGAACCTCACCTGTTTTTTGTTTACAGTGTCATAAATCTGAAAAAGTGGCAGATTGATGCATGTAGAACTGGGAATCTTAAATATAGCAATTTCTTACTTTCATGGAGCACAAACAAATCTCTGTTCAGGCATGCTGTATGTGTGGAGAGTAAACATGTGATGACTAGGAATGTTATTGTCCTCCAGAGATGGATGTTGTATTTTTGAAGACAGCCTTTTTTACCCATGGAGCCTCACCATGTGACATGAACACTTAAAAATCAGGGAGAATTGCCACTATAGAACACTGCTGTCTTCAAAAGAAGAGTAATGAAAGCAGTGACAAAGGAGTTTGGATTAGCACATTCCTCTGCCTTCATGTTAAACCTCCATACTTACAGAACACCTGAATAGGGCACAAGTTTGCATATGTATGTTCACTGTTAGACGTTTTATGCCTTTATCTGTAATTCAGTGGGGCAGGTCCACTGGAGCTTCTGGGACCGTTAGGTGTGTTCCCATTACTGTGCATGAGAAAGAAGTCTGAAAGGTATGAAATGGTTGTAAAAATGTGCTGATTGAAGATTAAGAGAGTTGAGTGAAGAGTTCAAACTAAATGTAGTGTTGAGGAAAGGCTAAGGATGGAACAACCAAAGATTATTCTGGCAAAATTCCAGATAATGTTAATGTGTCTTACTGGGAAACAGGAACTTGTAGCCTTAATTTAGATATTAACTATTCTGGCAGAGCCAGATTTGATTTGCAAAGGTTGCTGTCATATGTTTTGTGGGATGAGACTGCTTAACAATGTGTTATTTAATTTAAAGAAAAGGCTGGATTTCATATTTGTGGGCAAAAACATTTTTCATAAAGGAATACAGCAAGAGATTCATGTACCTCCAAACATTGGGGTGATTGGTCTCCAAAAATCAAGAAAACTAACTATTGCATTATCAAAAGTGAGGCAAGAGCAAGTTGAGACATAGACTGCAGGTAAACCACTGACATGAACCAACAGAAACTGTAATGAAATGTACACAAGATAATTACCTTGTGTATCATTCCATTGTTAGTCATAGGTTCATAGGTACTATCACTCATGGGGAAGTTTGTTCCAGCAGCAATTTGTTTCAAAAAACCAAACAAAACATGACCATGCTGTTAAGTCAGTTTACAGCCTGCTGAGTAAAAAGTACCAACAAAGATGTGTGTAGGTCAGTGGGTGAAGCATTCATGGACATGGGGAAGATATTCAAGACTTTTGGATAGCGGTGTCATAGTACATAGAAAACAAATTATTTTACAAGATGAGCAGAAGTTGGAAGCTGTGCACTTCCTACTTTGAAAAACAAGACCCAGCATTCTTCTGGGAAAATGTTTGGGATGATGCAGTGTCATTATCAGATTATGTTACATAAAGTATGGCTTCCCCCTTGGTGGCAGCTGTCTTCTTCCATACAGAGTGATGGTCATGGTGTTGCCTCCTCTTTAGCATCTTCCCAGTTCCTTTTTGGAAATAGCGGTACTCCCAATGGTTGTGCAGGCAACTTTTGGCTCAACTTTTAAAGGAAATAATCTTTGAAATATTGATAAAGTTTGAAAATATTTGAAAATGGTTTCAGAAATTTCTTATGTTTCAGGAAAGCTTGACAATGAGAACTCTAGATAGGTTAGAATCTTTGAAGATTGAGAGTTATTTTGTGCAAAAAATGCATGTGGGTGGGGCTTTTGAATAAAAATAATATTTTCTGTTCAGAAAACAACATTTCTATGAAGAAAACATATTTCTTGTGCAGAAAATTCTATTTTCTATGTGGGAAAGTTGCCTTCTGGACAAGAAACTTGATTTTGATACAGAAAATGCTATTTTCTGACAAAAAGGGGTTTGGGGTTTTATTGCACAGAATAAGTCCATAGAATAATAGTCCCCAGAGCTACACAGGTTTTGATTACTTTCTTAAAGTGAGGGGAGAGCTGGTAAAATGGTTCATTCTTGCCTTCAGGAACACAATTTACAAAAGATTTACAACCCAGTAAAGAAGCTAACTTTATCTCTAAACTTTGTCCCCCACCAAATATCCACCTTTGGGATTTAAAAAAACTATTTTAAAAAGTATTACTTTAATTTTTTAATTTTATTTTTAATTTTTTGATCTTTAGGTAAATTTCCCTTTCAACACTCTCTCACCCATGCTGAGAAAGTCAGAGGCAGCCAGTCTCTTTAGGGTTAGTTCAACTTAAGGTAGAAGGTAGCTAACCAAAGTACAATGGACAGTGATCATTACCTGCAACCTATGCTAAGGCTCTTGCTACAAGGCAAGGACAGAGAACTTGTTATCCTCCAGAAATTGTTGAATTCCAACTTCTCTATCAGGAAACATACTAATAAGAAATGATGGGAGCTGAAGACCAACAATATCTGGAAGGTCACAGATTCCCTTTTTCCAGTGTTTGGCTTGAACTGAGCAGTCTACCCAAAAGAAAAAAAAAAGAAAAAGAAAAGAGAAGAGAAGAAAGAGATCAGTGTAAACAGATACACAGATACAAATGCCTAAAAGTTTCCCCAAGTTTTTAGAAATGTCTTTCTAGTCATTATAGTTGTCTTCTGATACATGCATGCTTTTGTCATTGAAAAGCCTGGCTTTGCTGTTACATGTTTGCATTGCAAAGACTTGACCTTTGTGCTTGTGTTTGAGATTTTTAAGTATTTAGCAGCAGTTAATAATGCATAGAAATGTTGGGTGCACTGTTACTCCACCCACCTCAAATTGTTCATTCTTCTCTCATGGATTTCACTGGCTCAGTTTCATAGCATTTGACAAAATAACACTTTGTGTTTTCATTTGAGTAAGTGGAGTTTCTGGTCTCCTCATTGATGTCTATGATAGCTGTTTGTGGCAAAACTCGACTTTCACAACCAAGTTAATAATATTTTTCTGAATTCAGTGGTTGTGTTATTTTCTTTAATCTCTCTATGTCAGTGACAGGGAAAAAAGCTCTCAGTTCTTTCTCACAAGAAACTTCATTTGCTTTAAAGCAGATTTTTTAAAAAGTACTTATCAACTCTTCCCTGCTAAGAAAGTTAGAGAAGCAAAAGAATTCTCTTAATTTGTGCAACATGAAAGCCAAATCTAGGCCCTACCATAAAGCTAAGTGAGACTCCTGTCTTAAGCAATGGTCTGAAAAGGGTTTTCAACTGAGTACTTCCATCTTCAGACCAAGTGTTTGCTGCAGCTGTGAAAGGAATTCCCTTCTTGGCTCTGGAGCACCAGTCTCAGCAGCAGGCATCTGCCATTTTAGATCACCCAAAATGAGAGATAAGAGGCAGCATAGCAACCCTCAGAACCAGTGAGATTTCTGAAAGCCAAGCATCCTTTGCTAAGATTGAAAACACTGAAGGTAAATTAAGGCCTGTTGGGATTCTTTGCCTTTTTTAGTAGACCTTCATTTGAGACAAAAAGTACCTCCCAAGGTCACTTTCCTTCCAGCCCTCAGCCACTGCCACTACTAAAAAATGTTCCAGGATTCTCAAAAGGGTAAATTGTCTTTCCTAGCAGCCTTCAGGAAAGACAATTCATTTTATAAATAGGCTACATGGTCCACAGTGCTGTCCCCACACCACACACACACCAGTTTTTCCAACAAGAAATTGGTAGTTCAGCAAATATTGGATTATTCAAATCAAAGGATTCTGTAAGCCTTATTATCTTAACATTTTCCTCAACAAGTGAGTACAGATAGGAGTTCTGTTTTAACATTGTTATACTCTAAAACAGCCGTAGGCAACCTTTCCCCTTTAAGGGCCGAGGGACTTCAGCTCCCAGAAGCCTCAGCCATGTTGGCCAATAGTCCCATGTTGGCCAATAGCTCCTGGGATTCTGGGAGCTGAAGTCCCTCGGCCCTTAAAGGAGAAAGGTTGCCTACCCCTGCTCTAAAAGGTTCAGAGGCATTATTTTTCATCTCTGTGTATTTCCTTCAATTTATTATCACTATCAAGGAAAAAAAAAGAGAGATTTCATAACTCCCCCCCCCCCCCCCGTGTTTCTTTGGGGAAATTTGTTATGTTTTAGTAGAGAATTCTTTCTGATATATGTGATATACAAGAATTGTCATTCTGAATGACATCAATAATCTAGTTTTCTCAGCACTCAATTCTGCAAAGATTGGCCAATAAGAAGGATATATTGCTGGTATCGCAGGCATATATTCACCAACATTTAACATCCAGGGGAAAACAACAACAACAATAACAACAACAACAGTATGGAGACATGGCTGGCTCTATCCATTTTAGGGAGCCTTGGTGGCACAGTACTGAAATGCCAATACTACAGCCACAATGTTGTGAATTCAATCCTAGAGTTCCAAGGTTGGCTCAGCCTTCCATCCTCTCATAGGTCAGTAAAATGAGTGCCTAGCTTGTTGGGGGCAATTGGCTTACACATTGTAAACTGTTTAGAGAGTGCTGAGTTCACTATTAAGTGATACAGAAATGTAAATGCTATTGCTATCCCAGATGTATGCAGCTAATGATAGATAGATAGATAGATAGATAGATAGATAGATAGATAGATAGATATTGCCCATCACATGTGTGATGTGGCAAAGAGAGGCAACACCTAATAATTTTACAACATACTGCTGATCCAACTGGAAGTAAACTATGAGTGAAATCTCTACCAATCAGGGAAGAGGTCTACCAAATATCAGCCCACTTTATTATAAGTGGGAGGAGGACAGGCAAGAGGCTTTCTCATGGTGTCCTGTTGCTTCACCCCATGATAGCAGGGCTCCTCATTATTGGCATAAAGACTGAGGGAGAACTATGTAGTTTTCAGAGGAAAAGAGCAACTGAACTCTGGATGAAAAAATCAAAGTGTTTTCCTATCTCCTATATCCAGATTTTTTCATATGTTGATAAATTATAACAGAAAATGAACTGAAGCAAAATTCTCAGCCATGAAATGTTACAGAGATGTGACTATGGCAAAAACTGTGGATACATATTAAAAACCAATACAGTGTAGACCATTATAAGTGCAAGAGCTCCTTGTTGACCTAAAATTTTATATCTGTTCATAAAATGAGATTCACAAGCTATTGAATATATCTAAAAGTTCACACACTCATACAAAAACACAGTATGATGTATGGCTGATGTTACTGGCAAATAATATTCTGAACTGTGAAATATAAGCCCTGTTTAAGTAAATATGTTCTTTTTTTTAAAAAAAAAAAAAACCTGTCAACTGGAACAGTTGGCTTCTCAAATGCCATAAGTTATACTTGAATAGCAAGATGAAACTGATGTCTAACATATTGAGTGAATAGGTTTGATATATTCTGTTCCTTCCCATTTATGTTTCTCTGCTATGAATTACCAGGGAACATGATTCTACCAGTAGTGAATCATTAAAAACCAAAACCAAAATTGAACTCCTATGTGACTCCCCATTTCTCAGTACAATAAAACTAAATCTAATAAATCTTCATTCAGGCTGCCTGTAAGATGAGGGTTAAGAGGATATGTTGTCTGAAGGATCCTGTAAGTGGGTTGTGAATGATGTACGCATGAAATGAAAACATTTCATAGTCTACTTCAGGGAATGAAGTAAACCCAACTGTACAAGTGCTGCTATGCTGTCTCTCTCTTTTTTTGATCATTTGTATTGGTTATTAAAATCATTGGCATGTTGTGGCCTATTTCATACTTTGGAAGGTTGCAATGTAGGGTGAGCTTGTATAACTGCTCAAATTGAAATGTTTTGGAGAACAGTGAAAACTGACTGCTTGGCTGAAGCTGAATGGATTCTGTCTGTAAACTTCAGTTAGTACAAATAATTCTAGGGTTGTCTATAATTCATCCAGTGGTCTATCTTCTGATATATGAGAACCTCCACCTATGTTCAGAGGTACTTGAACCTTTTGGGGGACTGTTGTTGTTGTTGTTTTATTCAACATACAGGATAATTTGTGTTTTGAACTATTCCACCAGCTTTATAACATGACTAAAACTAGCTCATAAAAATAAATAACATGGTCTATTTAAACATCTCAATTATATAAATCAATATATTTACTTTTCCTATAGACTGCATACCACCTGTAAGAAAGAGTGTACAAAAATCTGTTACTTGGTACACTATTCCACCTACAGTATAGCTCTTGCCTGCTTTCTTAGAAGGTAAGACAAAGCTCTAACTTTATACTGCTTCATTTCAAAAATATTTTAAGCGCACTAAAATGTTAATAATGTATATTGGCTTTATTGCACTGGGACTAGGATGATAATGAAACTAAAACTGATAATGGAAACTAAGCTTGTTCTTAATCTCACAATAATTAAAATCAATTAATAAGGAAATGATATACAAATGAAAATTTTAGAACAGTCCAGTATTTCACAACAGCTTCTTCACAGAAGATACTCTGGTCCTGGCCATTCCATCTCCAGCTTCAAATAACAATATCCTTTGAAGGTCTGGGTATGGAATCTTTTGAAAGCATGTCTGAACTGGTGATGAGAAAAGGTTATGTGAAAAAAAATGGGACTTGAAAAGAATGGAGCTGAAGCAGGTGATTTTCTTTCAATAGGAAAGAGTTCTCCCTCTTCTTTAAGAGAACAGATTTACTCTCATAGCTAGAACAGAGATCATTGCGGTGTTAAAAAATGCAAGGAGAAATTGCATTTATTGGCCAGATACAATGGTCTACTTCTTTATCCAATGCCAACCAAATCAAGACTCATAACCTCTTCTGCTGCAGCTCTTCATGATGCCAAAAACATGTCCTAAAGGCATCACCAGAGTTGGGGGAGGTATTTGCAAGAGGAAGGGCAGATCTCAGATTCCAGGGAAGCAATAAGTTACAGCAGAAATACATTTTTGGATTTGGGCCACTGATTAAAAATGAAGCCGCTTAAAGAAACAGGATATGATCACCATATGTAGGTATGTTAAGAGTCATGAATTAGGAGAAACTGTAGGAGATCTTCACATAACTTGCCATGCATTCAGTGAAGAACAACCAAGATTATAAAAGCCAGACATGCCTTTAGGGCTGATGTACCTCTTACCACACTTCCTCAGGGACTTTTAAAAAGTCTCCATCCCTATACCCATGCCATTTTTTCCTTGTGATTGAAATCCTTGGACCAGTTAGGGTTATTGGTTGGGAGGAAATAAAATTGCAAGAGTACAAGAACCTTTCTCAAAAATTCCAAACACTTGTCTACTAGTGGAAGTAGCCAGCAGACCTGCTGCCACCCAGCCCCCTAAACAGATGCATGCATCCACTGAACATATGAGAGAAGGGGCTATGTAAAACCAATTTTAGATATAGATTAATCTACTGCACATATTCTATGGCCAACCAAGTGCCTTGCTATGATTGCAACTAATTTCTGGGACCATTCAGTGTTCACTGTGTAGGGAAGAAAAGCATCTTCCTAGTAAAATGATGCATGGACAGAATTGTCAACAGAAGGCCTAAGCAGACTGCCAGAAATAGTGCACATTAAATTGAGGCACTGTCCTGGCTCAGTGCTAGGGAATCATGGGAACTGTATTTTTTCTGGGACATTGAGCCTTCTCTGTCAGAGAGCTCTGGTGCCACAATAAATTACAGTTCCCATGATTCCCTAGCACTGAGCCAGGGCAGTGCCTCAATTTAATGTGCACTATTTCTGCTTAGGCCCAGAGTTTAGGCACAATTTTGAAATGAAAATGTATGACATCAATATGTTATTACTTTTATAGATGAGACATTAAATACACATTTTGAGCATGCAGATAATATTTGTATCTTTGTTAAAGACAATTAATATTGCCATTTTTTAAAAAGATTGCTACAAATTATATTTGAATTGTTTCCACAAAATGAAATGGTTTTGTTTTTTTAAAATGTATGGATTATTTTTGTAATGGACACAGTCCCTCCACATTTTCATTTTCATTTTTGAAGGGGAAAAAAAAGAGATTCACAAAACAATGGTAAATCTGGGATAGTAAAATGAAAAATGTGGAGAAATAAATCTTTAAATTCCCTGCATACGTAGGAAAATAACTATATAGTAGATCCATTTAAAAAAAACAATCAAATGGTTCTAATATAGTAAAGACACAAATAGTGAAACTGAAATACATAGCAGAAGTAAGCAAGAAATAATAAAAAGAGTGGATTCATGTCAGCTACAAGCTGAAGTCTTGTGTGCTTTTAATTTTAAATGTTAGCTAGCTGGGTATGTCTTAGCATTTTCCAAAAGGAAAATAGGGCTAGAGCAGACAGACATGCTCTGGCTGTAAGCAGGTCAGAACCCTGTTGTCCATATGGCCCATTCTTGAGGCAGGCCATGCACGCAGGGGCCGACCAACACCACCAGGAGTCAGTTTATCCCAGCTCTTTTTTGCTCCGGTCCTAAGGACCATTGTGTAGCTTCAGTGTGGCTTCCGGCCACTTTGGAAGTGTGCATCCTTTAACTGCCACAACTCCAAAGGAGACAGAAACTGTTTCAATTGGCCCACCTGTTTCACCCATAGAGTACTCATTAACATGGGCCAGAATTGCATTTTGATAAGTGGCCTTGTATTAGCAGGAAATGTAATTACAAAAATGTGCAACAACCAATAGAGGGCTGCTGTTACTTAACTACATAGCAGAGCCAGCAAAGGGACTGATGTACATATTTGCAATTCAATAAACGGGTCTCTTAATCCCTCTGCTACTTAGGGTGCAACTATATTGTAGAAATAAAACAGTTTGGTATGACTTTAACTGCTGTGGCTTCATCTTACAGAATTATGGGGTTTATAGTTTTGTGAGACACCAGTCTACTTTTGCAGAGCAAGTTAAAGACCTTGTAAAACTATAAATCACAGCATTCCATAGGATGGAGGTACAGCACTTAACATGGTGTCAAATTGCATTACTTCTACAGTGTAGATGCACCCGTAGTTAAGCATATGCAAATTAATGTTGCATGAAAGGTCATACAGATTCGGGCCACTTATTGTAAATAAACAAATATTGATGAGTTCTTACAACGTTTCTTATTCCAACTTTTAGATAATTACTAATAATACCTTATTCCCTTAATTACCATGCCTATAATGACTTGAAGGCACACAATGTCAACAATAAGATGAGTTATTATATTCCTTTAAAAAAAATGAAACAGAAACCAGAGGTGGGAATCTTGTGGTCCTCCAGCTGCTGTTCTACTGCACCTCTGAGCATTCACCACCATTGGCTAAGCTGGCAGCACTGTTGGGAGTTGAAGTATAACAGCACCTGGTAAGCCATATGTTTGTTATTGCTGGATGGAATTATTTGAGTAAGGCTGCTTTTTATCCTTTTATGACATGGCTGACTAGTGACAGATATAGAGGTACCATTGCTTTCTGACACTGCAGCATACATTGATTCCTTTCAAGTGGCTGGCTTCCAGCCAGATCGACTGAGTGGAATCTCTACCAGGTGGTCCATTCCTTTCTTTCTGCATAATTGCAAGGTTGCCTCCTTGACTTTCTTTATCAAAGTCATCCCAAGATATTGTACCTTGCCCACAAAGGGTTCTTTCAAGCAGACATATCCAGTTATTGCTAACCAAAGGATAGTGAAACTATTTAATCTTTCCTCTTATAACAAGTTTTTCTGTGATATAAAAAAAGGTGAAAGAAACATTGGGGAAACAAAGGCTACAAGGGAAAATAAAGATGTTTGTATAGCACATGAAATTTTGCTAATGGGGCAGGACGATGGCACATAAAACTCTCATGTAGAGACATCCTTACCTTCTCAAAAATTTGGTTTCCAAAATGACCCAATTTTTAAAATGGAATTTCCCCCACTGGGTGGTAGTGATCATTGACATTGAAAACAGAACCATACACCATTATTCAAGAAAAATATTCAGCTGAAAAGAAACCTTCATTTTTCCTGAATGCTAAACACAGTTTTAAAAAGTGGTTTAAACAAAAGATGAACTCTACGAGAATGCCTCCTTCCACTGTATCTATTCTTATTGTTATGGGTGAGAGTGGAACAGAATGCTCTTCTTTAGTTATCTGAAGTGTTGCATCACAAAGGCTTCCATTTCTTGGATTTGAAGCCAGCAGCTATTTTGCTGTCCTCATACATGCTTTGCCCTACTTTTAAAATAGGACAGATATTCAAAGTACAGTTTTACCTGTGGTCCTTTGACGTTTCAAATTTCTTCAGCTGAATTTTTTTTTTTTTTTTTTTTGGTAGCTCTATAGTAGACCACAGTTACTTTATATCTCTCCTACAACTGACAGTACTAACTCAGCTTATTCTTCAGTTAGCATAAATAAGCAGAAACTTATTGAATCCTTTAACTAGTTTAACCAGAAAAATGTGCATTAACCTTTTGCATTGATTTTGAAGCATTAATCCGTATGTGTGTGTGTGTGTGTGTGTTTTAATGATTCAGAAAGTGTGTATGTCCATACATGAGAGATGAAGAGCATCAATCCCCCTCCCCCCATGAATTACCTGAAGGGGAGAGCCTGTTTGATCCAGGAAGGTTCTTCAAGGAAGCCAGAATCCTTATTTTTCTGTGTGCTGGCTCACACAGAGTATTCACAATAGAAACATCACTCACAATTGAAGAAATCAACAACAGAGGAGTCAGATTCAGGCTTTCTCCTCCTTGCATGCCAAGTACACATGCTTATCAAATGCCTGAAATAAGGATATTCACTATACAGGATGTCTTCCTAAGTCTAAACCCAGCAACCATTATCTAGTCATTGTTCTTAGGCAGGGTTGTACCTCTGTGCCTACAAACCAGGATCTTCTTGAACCCTGAACTAAGTGGGGAAGCTCTGCCAGTCTCAGTGGTGTTTTTTGGCAGCTTGGGTTAGTATACCAACTGTAATTCTGTCTGGAGAGGATGTGTTTCCTTTCGGCTATCCATAGTTTGTAACATCCAGTGTGGATTAATCTAATTCACTCCATATGTTGCTGTCTTTAAAGAAGGTCCAGAAGCTTCACAACTTGAAAAAAATTCAGCCTGTCAAGTATTGGTAAATGTTAAACAGTTGGATTATGTGACACCCATATTGTACCAGCTGCTCTAATTAATCAGCTCATTTCTGTTTCAGTTTAAACTACTTGTATTGGAATTTAAAGCTTTAAATAGTTTGGTCCACATTAACTGAAGGACCTCTTCACCTATACAAACCTGCTAACACTTTGAGAGCAACTGGACCAGTGGAGAAGGGATAGTGGCCCCACACTTGTCTATCTATCTATCTATCTATCTATCCATTCATTTATGGAATTTTGACCATGCCTCAGTGTTTGGACAGGCGTGCTATAAGACTTTTTATATCTTACTATTGTACAGTGAAGCTCATCCATCCATCCATCTTTGACCAATAAATGTAGCTTACATTCTGCTGCTGTAAATCAATTTCCTCTCCCCAAGGGATGTTTCAGCATATGAAGCAGAAGTTTCCATCTCCTTCATTATGCCATATGTGTGGTATGTGCTCTCAGTTACTACTGCATAGAAACCTTTCTTGATACAAAATGTGGTGTTTGTTAAGGGGATAGTTTCTTGAGCTTCACTTAGTTGGAAATGCAGCTTGGTCTGGCTTCTAGAGCAGATTGTTATTACATGGTAGAAATAATGTGAATTTCAGGCACATTCAAAGCATCCATCACCATATTTTCCTCCTGAATAGGATCTTGAACTACATGAATGCCAAAGGTCAGCAATGTAAATAATAGGGGTTTCCCCCCACCACCACCACCTTGTAAATCATGTTTTTAACTGTGCCCAAATGTCTGTAAAGAAATCTTACACGGAAACCTGGTGTCAGGTACACTAAATAATAATAATAATAATAATAATAATAATAATAATAATAATTTTATCCCGCCCCTCTGCAGATGCAACCAGGGTGGCTTACAACATTAAAAGTACAATACAAATGCAATACAAATCCCACAAACCCATCCACCCCTTAAAATAGAATTAAACGATGAAAGAATTTAAAACATACTTAAAATAAGTCAAAGAACACCGAGCAACAATAACAATAACTGTGGCAGAGTTTGGGAGAGAAAGATGAATTAACTCTTGGGGCTGGGATGTCTATTCAGGAAAGGCCTGCTGGAAGAGATCCATCTTAACAGCCTTTTTAAAAGCTGTTTAAGGTGGTAATAAGATGGATCTCATCTGGCAGGCCATTCCATAATCTGGGAGTGGTTGCTGAAAAGGCCCTCTGGGCGGTTGCCGACAGCCTAGTTTTTATAGGTTGCAGGAGATTCCTCCCAGAAAATCTGAGTGTGTGGAGTGGATTGTATGGAAGGAGGCATTATTACATGATTGATTTTAACAATACTGATACAATACTGATAGCAGTGCCCGAAGTTAAACTAGCACATGTGTCTCTGCAGAGCTGGATGTGACACCATGACCCTCCAGGTATTCTGCTGCATCAGAATGCTCCAGTTGGAATTTTAAGGATCAGTAATCCCCCCCCCCCAATACATTGCTGCAGAAAGTCTCTCCATCTGGGTAATCAGAAAACTGTGCAGTGCTTGCATTAGCCATTCACATAATTATTGATTACAGCATCACTCTTTGCCATCTGTAAGGTGTTTCCTAAAGGCTAAGCTCTGTTATGCTGCTCACTCTAGGTAGTGTATTAATTGAGATGTCAATAAACATTTCAACCCACTGGATGTCTAAACTTTATTTCCATTAATTATAGCAGTTGCTTTACCCATTGAAACACAACATAAGTGTTCATACTGGAGGATCTGATGGAAATCTTTGTGAAACTTGCAATTTCTAGGTCAGTTCACTATACATAGTTTGATTGAATTGAGCCTGCTTTATATCTGTTTAGAAAATTGTCTTGGGCTTGAATCATCAACACAAAAGTTTAAGAAGAGTATCAAGAAACAGGGACATGATCAAAGAAAGGTAGGAAAAACCAGGGACATAGAAATCAAGTGTACAAAGAAAGGCTGAAAATAGGTTGCTTTTGTTTAGACTGGAAACCCCATGTTAAAAGATAATATAGAAGCTGTGTTAAAGTACTGGAAGGGATGTTACTAACTGGTTTGTTGGTGGTGGTTTGTGGGGTTGCATCTAGGAAGTAAAGGATTACAACACCACCTCATGTAGTGTAATACTAATCAAGGGACTCTCCACACTACACAATTATAGTGCTATGATTCCACTATAATTGCCAGGGTTCCATCCTATGGAAACCAGGGATTGAATGTTTAGGGAAGGGCACTTAGAATCCTCAGCCAGAGAGTTCTAGCACTTCACCAGACTACAAACCCTACATCATTGCCATAGTATTTAAAATGAAATCATAATTGCTGTAATTGTGTAGTGTGAAAGGGTCCCTGGATTAGGGTTCTTCACTTTCTTTATAGCAAAACAAAAACAGAGAAGTAACCGCACACAGCATGCAAAACTATACACTGCAGTTGTGTATGTTACTAGGTCCTGTGCTGGGAAAAAGGTAGGACACAAAATTAACAAATAGAAACCTGAATCAGTGTCCACAGAGTTGTGCTACATCACCCTGATTGTGACTATTAAATTTGTTTATCTACCAATGTGCTTGCTCATTGCCTCCACTGTGCAATGAGGAAGGCACAATAGAAGTCACATGGTAATGAAGCTATGGATCAGGTTGTCTCCACAATCCCAATAAATTAAGGGTTACATTGAAGGCATTTACAAACAATTACATATTGCATGTGCAACAGTATGTGGAATAGTTATGCTTGCAGAACTCTGCTTGCACAGCTATGACTTGAATATGACTGGTGAATACCAGAGAAAGGGAACATATGCATGCAAATGACACCAATAGATTTCCATCCTATAATCAAATATCACATATGTTTTGAGAACCAGTGTGGTGTAATTGTTTGAATGTTGGACCAGGTCTCCAGGAGACAAGAGTTTGAATCTCTGCTCATCCTGGAAACCCACTAGGAGACCCTGGAAAAGTGTAAGAAGACAATGACAAATCTCTTCTGTATAAATCTTGCCAAGAAAACCTTTTGATATGGGCACCATAAACTGGAGTCAGCTTGGAGGCACATTACTGTTGTTTGTTTGTTTGTTGTTGTTGTGTGTGTGTTTTCAAGTCATTCCAAATTATAGTGACACTAAGGTGAACCTATCATAGATTTTCTTGGCAAATTTCTTCAGGGGGCTGCTATTGCCTTCATCTGAGATGGAGAGCATGTGACTTGCCCAAAATCACCCAGTGGGTTTCCATGGCAAAGCAGGGATTGAAATTCTGGTCTCCAGAGTCAGTCCAATGCTCAAACTGCTACACCATGCTGGCTCACATTACTATTACTACTATAGTAAGAGTGTCTGCCAGTGAAATGCGCTGCCTAGTGAGTGGTTAGTGAATTGTAATATTTTCATTCTAAATAGTCAATATATTTATTTGAGACATTTTATCTCCTATTATCTCTTGATGAATCTTGGTTGCTTTCCCCCATATCAAATTAAGTGCTACCCATGCCATCTCCAACATACAAATACATACCCCACTTCTTTTGTGTATCAACTCCTACTTCCCTTATGCTCCAATATAGGGGCTATGCAAATGGGTGGCTCTGGGCCAACCCTGCTAGTGGCAGATAGGGGCCGCAGCAACCCCATGGCGCGGCCTCAATCCTTCCTTTTTCCACTCCTAAAAGAGTGACAAAATGCCACTTCTTTTAGGAGCGGCAAAAGGCTGCCCTAAGAACCAGCGGCACAGCTCTTCTGTACCATTTTGGCACACTGTGTCTGAGCTCCATGCAAATGGGCATGCAGTGTCAAGATGGCATCAGGGTGGGGTTGGGGCAGCCGGCGTGCGGCTGCCCCACCCCACCCCAACCCCCAGGCTGGCTCTTTAGGCCAGTCTGCAATGCCCCATAGTCTTTCTTTTTTGTTTATTTTTTCAAAATCCTTTCTGGAGAACCAGCAAGCATGGAACTGAGTAACAACAAACAAAAAGTCAGCAACCCATTAGAAATTTTCGTTCATGCATGCAAAATGAAATTCTTTTTGTTTGTTTGCTTGTTTTTGCCAATACTATTCCAATGCACTCTTACAAAGATAGTATCCAACTGCTTACCTTTCACAGGGTTACTGATAAGCAAAGTGACAATTCCCCCCTTCTTAGCACACAGGGCAAACCTGGCTCATCCTGACCATCCCTGGCTAGATTTGACCTCTCTTCACATCTTCAAGGGAGTGAACTCATGTTCCTGTGGACTTTGCACTTTTTTGCAATAGGATCCTAACTCTTCCTCAGTCCATGCAATGGTTCAACAGTGAGCAAGTTTCAGCATATTTACTGGCTGGTATTCCAACCAGATTTTCTCTTCTCTTCATTCTGGTTGGTTAGAGGAGCCTTCTCATTAGGCTGAGTTATCAGACGGAGAAGACAACTAGAAAGCCCACTTTTGTCCACCACTGTTCATTCTCAACTGGAAGTACTAGCATTTGCTACCCTGTTCTTGCAGACTGAGCATGTTCCATCTTTTCTACTTTTGGGAGGAAGTATATAACAGAGGGTTTTCTCCTAGGATATGCAGTTGTGTTTTATACCATGCTCAAACAGAAACATGATCTCAATCAGCTGCACATGTTCATGATCCCATATCTAGAAATAAACATATTGTAGTCTAGAGAAGGTATATATATGGTGCTTTTATGAAAGGGCATGGCTCTTAAAAAAAAAAGGCTAAGCCATGTAACCGTACCACTAGATTAATAATTCTGTTGAGAAACATTAACACAACTAACTACCACCAAAGTAGCTATTTAGAGGAAGGGGAAAGAGGAAAAAAGAAATGCTAGAAATCAATATGAATGGTAAGGCAGATGAGACTGGGGCAATGTGTAGCTATGTCAGGGAAATGGTGACTAAATATAAAACAAAAAAGCATAAGAAGGTGAGATAAAAGGACTGAATTGTGTGAACAATTCTTTAGTTTTGAAAGCTACCCCTATGGAAATAATACTTTAAGCAAAGGATCATGAGTCAATTATCTGGATCAAATTCTTCTTTCCATTGTACCCAGAAAACTCATTTAGATCCAGGCTGCAGTGCAGCAGCCATGAGAGCAGCTGATCTCTAAATATACTATTTTCACTTGCTTTTTAAATAAGGGCACAGATGAAAAGTTGCCATGGTTACAGCTAGTTGATATTATGCCTATCATATTTGGGAGGAAGAAGCCTCCTGTTAAGTCATCATGCTATTAAGCTCATATTCAGGCCTCAAAAAAAAAATAAAAATAAAATAAAATAAAAAGGCCTTCAGAAATACTGTCCAAATCTTACTGTAGTAACATTTTGGCATTGGACCAAGTGGATAAAACTCACATTCATATCTACTGATTTTTCTATGCTAGAACAGCTAAATTGATTGACCAAAATAATTCAAATCTCATTTATAATTAATTCCATTCTGCTGTATTTAAAAAATAAAATTATATATGAATGTATGCTTTCATTGAATATGGGTGGTGTTAAAGACGAGTGATAGGAATAAGATTTGGATCAGGCTTTGGATCAGGCTTCTCTTAAGTACTCTATTGAAATGACAACACTCACAAATGAGAAAGCTGAATATAATCACAGAAGTATTGAAAATGCTCTGAAACTTCAAATTTGAGGATGGAAAAGGAAATGACAGCCTTCATTTCACAATCAAGAAATGCAATAAGGCATCTGTTTGCACTGTCTTATGCTAACCTTCATCGCTTAGGGTGAAAAAAAATTCTGAAGACATTTGTGCCTTGGGTAACATTTTGATTAATATTTATTTGGGACTTTCTGAATTTTATTTTCTACAGACTGAACCTCTGTGATGTAAACAGTCACCCAAAACATATAGGTCAAGATTTTTTTTTTTTTTTGTATGACTTAAATATGCACATGAGAAGCAGCATGGTGTAGTGGTTTGAGCATTGGACTATGACTCTAGAGACTAGGGTTTGAATCCCAGCTCAACCATGGAAACCCAGTCGGTGACCTTTGGCATGTTATACGCTTCCAGCCTCAGAAGGAGGAAAAGACAACCCCCCTCTGGACAAATCTTTCAAAGAAAACCCCCATGATAGATTTACCTTAGGGAAGCCTTAGGGTCACCATAAGTCAGAAGTGACTTGAAAGCATACTACCACCAAATATGCAACAGTATATTTGGTTTGGATCCCACATTTAATTGACCAGTGTACAACTGGCAATGTGGCTTGAACTTGACAGTTGTGCAGTGGTCAAATATCTACCCTTCTCATAAAGACAAAACTTTGAGGGAGCTGTGCTCTTACATAATTATTGATTTTACTAGGGTCTGTACTTACATAACCTCTGAGAAAGCTCAATAGTTTATATAATGAATTGTATGCCAACACAACCACATCCTGGATGTAGGGGGGTTGCAGACTGCCAGAAATAGTGTGAATTCAGTCCACTTTTAGGGTTAGGGTTAGAGTTAGGGAACCATGGGAACTGTATTTTATTGTGGCATCAGAGTTGTCTGACAGAGAAGGCTCAATGTCTCAGAAAAATAACAGTTCCCATGATTCCCTAGCACTAACCCTAACCCTAAAAGTGGACTGAATTCACACTATTTCTGGCAGTCTGCAACCCCCCGTAGTTTCAATGCATGCCACTCCTTTTATCACAGAGTTAGAGCTGGGGAGAAGTGGACTAACCTGCATGTCTGCCTTGAATATAATTGTTAAAGACATAGAGTCTCTTTCAGACAAACAGAGTAACAACTTATGTTATATTTAGCATTCTAAAGCTATTTGTATGTTGTTTACAATTGGTATTTGAATCCAAATCATAGGTGCATATTCAACTATTCATAGTTTTCTCCCAAACCCACAAAATGTTTCTTTTTAAAAGAAAATGTGAAGTTTTTTGGCACCATTAAAAGTGGATTCATAAACATACTATAAAATATGTGTACAGTTTGGTCTAGATACATCAGCATGTGATCTTTAAAACAATGGAAATCACTCATTATTGCAAGTAAATGGCTGGGTTGCTACTTTGTCCAGTGTTGCATTAACTAAGGCATTAAAAAAGGAATGTTGGGGGGGGGGTGCAGACTGCCAGAAATAGTGCAAATTGAGTCCACTTTTAGGGTTAGGGTTAGGGTTAGTGCTAGGGAATCATGGGATTTTTTTCTGAGACATTGAGCCTTCTCTGTCAGAGAGCTTTGGTGCCACAATAAACTACAGTTCCCATGATTCCCTAACCCTAATCCTAACCCTAAAAGTGGACTGAATTTGCACTATTTCTGGCAGTTTGCAACCCCCCTTAGCCAAGATTTCAGAATGAAAACATCTGCCAATTTTCATTTCTTCTTGGTTTTAAGTAGCTGAAAAATGTTTAAAAGATAGATGAATTAGAGAGAGAAAATGAACTTTATATTGCAAAAATTATATTTACTGAATTTGAGCACCAGCAGTACTATTACAATAATACATAATGGAACTTGGGATGAAGGGCGTAATTCAGCAGGAACTCCTTCAAAATTGTTGGTGAAATTAGTGGGGATGAATTATTACAATATAGTTCATCTTCTCTCTGGCCCCCAGGTCTTAATCACTTTATCAAAGAATTGTGGTAAGGTATGGATACATTTTGAAACCCTGTGCTGGGAAAAGAAGAAAAAAGGTTGCTTATGTAAAATAAAGCTATGCACATCCAATGACAATGGTGATAATGGTATGTGGATATCAAGAAGTTGTATGTTTCAGAGTTAAGATTAGGCCTACTGCCACACTCCCCAATTAATGAAGTTTGGCACTGCTTTTATTATTATTATTATTATTATTATTATTATTATTATTTATATCCCGCTTATTGGCAAACAATCCAAGCGGCTTACAATAAAACCCGTATAACATATTTCAAAAAAAAAAAAAAGAAAAGAAAAGAAAAAGAAACTGACCCACCCCCTTAAAACAGTATTAAATTATTCATAGTTAAAATAGCAATAGGATAAAAAAATAAACATAACAGTAAAAACATATAACAACATTAAAAACAGATTACAATATTCTCATCAACCTCTACTGCGTTCCTCATCCATCAGCTACTGATGGAGCCACAAGAGGAATGCAGGAGTCGAGGAACCCAAGGCCAGGGTGTTTAATCTGGAAAGGACTGCCGGAAGAGATCTGTCTTGACAGCTTTTTTAAAGCTGTGCAATGATGTCAACTGACAGATCTCGTCCAGCAGGCCGTTCCAGAGTTTTGGGGAGACAACAGAAAAGGCCCTCTGGGAGGTTGCCGCAAGCCTAAATTTTTGAGGCTGCAGCAAATTCCTCCCAGAGGATCGGAGGGTGCGGGGAGGATTGTATGGAAGGAGGCATTCCCTGAGATAGCTTGGACCCAAGCCATTTAGGGCTTTAAAGGTAATAACCAACACCTTGTACTGGGCCCGTAAGCTAATAGGCAGCCAGTGGAGGGACCTCAAAACTGGAGTGATGTGGTCCCCCCTAGATGTTCCAGATACTGGCTGCCATATTTTGAACTAACTGAAGCTTCCGAATCAAGCACATAGGTAGCCCCATGTAGAGCGCATTACAGAAGTCAAGGTGTGAGGTTACCAGTGCGTGCACAATGGTCTCAAGACCCCTTACTTCCAGAAAAGGGCGCAGCTGGCATATCAGCCGAAGCTGATAACAAGCGCGCCTGACCGTCACATTTACCTGATTTGTCATCAGGAGCAATGAGTCAAGGAGCACCCCCAGACTGCGAACACAGTCACTGGAGGAGAGTGTGACCCCGTCCAGGACTGGAGGTTGCAACCCAATTCTTGGTTTCAGGGCCGCTACCGTGAACACCTCCGTCTTGTCTGGATTCAGTTTCAATCTGTTTTTCCTCATCCAGCCCATTACCGCTCGAAGACATTCATTGAGAGAAGAGGTGCCATTGGAATTCGAGGCTGACAAACATGACATGGAGAAATAGATTTGGGTGTCATCAGCGTACTGATAACACCAAGCACCATAACTCCATATTATCTCACCCAGCGGCTTCATATAGATGTTAAATAACATCGGTGACAAAATAGCCCCCTGAGGGACCCCACAAGTGAGTTCCCTCTTGCTGGAGCTACTGTCCCTGAGCAGCACCCTCTGGGACCTTCCCGAGAGGAAGGACCGGAACCACTGCAAAGTAGTGCCCCCGATACCTAACCCCTTCGCCCAAGAGGATGCCGTGATCTATTGTGTCGAAAGCCGCTGAGAGGTCTAGGAGCACCAACAGGGTCACACTACCCCTGTCGATGCCCAGATGCAGATCGTTGGTCAAGGCAACCATGGCAGTCTCAACCCCAAAGCCTGTCCTGAAGCCAGTTTGAAATGGGTCTAGATAATCGGTTTCATCCAAGACAGCTTGGAGCTGAAGAGCAACCGCCCTCTCAATCACCTTGCTCAAAAATGGCAGCAATGACACAGGCCTATAATTTCTCATATCCAGGGGGTCAAGGGAAGGTTTTTTCAGAAGCGGCCTAACAGCCGCTTCCTTTAAACAAGATGGAACATATCCTTCCCTGAAGGATGCATTGATGATATCCGTGAGGAATCTCACCAATGCATCCCCCCCCCGGACGGCCAGCCATGATGGGCAAGGGTCAAGAGGGCAGGTTGTCTTCCTCACCTTACCAAGCAGCTTGTTCACGTCCTCGGTACTCACAGATTGGAGCTGATCCAGTATAACTACATCAACGGAGTCACTGGACGCCTCGCCTATAGACTCTGTTTCAACAGTGGCATCTAAGTCGGCTCTTATTTGAGAGATTTTATCTGCAAAGTAGTTGTTAAATGCATCACAACAGGCCGTTGTCGGGTTAAGTAAGGGATTTGGCGCAGGGGCCCCCTGCGTCATCTCCCTCACCACCCTAAACAGCTCTGCTGGACGAGACTCTGCAGACGCAATACGTGCAGAGGAGAAAACTCTCTTCACTGCACGTATTGCCTCCCGATAGGAACGAAGAAAATTCCTTTGGCGAGTCAGATAAGAGTCGAGTCTTCCGCCACCTGCGCTCTAGCCGTTGTCCAATCCGCTTCATCCTCCTAAGCTCCAGTGTATACCAAGGCCTACAGTTAGAAGCGGGTTGGCATGGGTGCTTGGGAGCGATCATGTTGATAGCCCTGGTAAGGTCAGTGTTCCAAGTATTAACCAGGGCTTCGACAGGCATTCCTAACCATTAAATCCTCCAAGGCTTTCTGGAATCCCACTGGCTCCATTAGCCTTCGAGGGCAAACCATCCGAATGGGTCCACCACCCCCGGTGGGGTAGATACTGGCTCTAAGTTCCATCTTGACCAGGAAATGATCCATCCATGACAATGCGGACATATTTACTACCTCCGCCCACTGATATTCCTGTTCCGTACTGAAGACCGCATCGATTGTATGACCTGCACAATGTGTGGGCCCGGTGACCAATTGGGATAGGCCCATGTTTGTCATGGTCTCCATGAACTCCTGAGCCGCACCTGTTAAACTGGTCTCGAGTGGGATGTTGAAGTCCCCCAAGACTAAAAGTCTGGGGGACTCCAACAGCAGCTCTGAGATCAGCTGTGTCAGCTCGGTCAGGGAGTCTGCTAGATAACGGGGTGGTCGGTAACTAGCAGGATCCCCAAACTATCTCTGGTCTTCAGGCTAACTGTTTAACTGTTATGGCTCCATCCTATGGAATCCTGAGATTAGTAGTTTGATGTGGCACCAGAGCTCTCTGACAGAGAAGGCTATATATCTCACAAAAATACAAATATCAGAATTTCACAGCATTGAGCCATGGCAGTTATAGCGGTGTTAAACTACATTAATTCTGCAGTGTAGATGCAGCCTCAGATATCTGTATTGTGATTTTACATCTAAGAGTGTGTCCGTATCACACAGTTATAGCAGTTTTATACCACCTTAACTGTCATGGGTCCATGCTGCAGAACCCTGGGATCTGTGGTTACACTGAGGTAGTTTAGGTTGACCTTCCTAAGGTAAAGACTACAGATTCTTCAAAGAGAACTCAAGGTACAAACTAAAAGTCAGGATTAACAGGATAGACTTATGGCAGTTAAAGTTGCATCAGATTGCTATCACTGTGCAGTGTGGGTGTCCCCTAAATTGCTCAGTACACCATTATGGGATTATTCTCAAATAAATATTTTATCCTTAGATAAATCCTGGGTGAGTTAGGCTCAGAGATCATTATTTTCCTGATAATTGTTTACATCTGAACAGGGATTTGATCTCAGTTCACAACAGTCATAACATACTGTCTCTCACTTTTGACTTTTTCTACATTTGTGATAAGATCTCTATTTACTAGATAAAATTCTAGACAGAACATGAGAAATATCATATTCAGTTTCAAAACACAGGTGATTCATGATGTTCTGTCTTTGAGTATATATACTTGTCCTGGTTACAATTATGGTTATTGTTGGACTTTGCTAGGTTGAGAACCAGTGTAGTCACTAGAGTATTCAAATAGAATTGGTAGGCTGTTTCAGATACCTGTTGAATCATAAAGCTCACTGGTGACTTTGGGCCACTCATCATCATTTTATAGGCTGGTTGGTTGTGAGGATAAAAATGTTACCTTAAGCTCTTTTGAAACAAGGTAGTATAAGCACACACAAATAAATTCCTGTTCTTGCAGAGGATGGCTTTGTAACATGTTTATTAGGATGGAAATCCAATGCACTGGTGGGATATGGAAATTTTTCATAGGGCTTTTAGAATTATAGAATTTAAGATCGCATAGGTCATGACACAGAGCTGATGGCTGACATCTAATCTGCTGGATCACAGCTTTGGATAGTCTGTATTTAGACCAGTTGTGAACTGTGTGAGATGACACATATAAGGATCTTTAACAACACTTACTGTTCAGTTTGTTTTGCTAGTAAATAAGCTGGGAATATGAAACTTGATTTAAGTTTCAAGTACCTAATTACTTACAATAATTGAAGCACTGAGGAAAGCAGAAGCAAACACAAAATGGTAAAATGCACCACATTTGTGACCTTTCTGACCATCCTTACAACATGAGAGAAGCTGTCCCATTACATAAGGTTATCTTCACAGGATTAGTGCAAATGACTTTCTGTGGTCCTGTTCTTCTGAATTTCATTTGGATTTCTGAATGTTGATATAGCCTTGCCTTGGTGAGCATAGATGGGATTATTTGAGCACTGTCAAGTAAGTCTTTGCTTTCATGGTGGAGCCTGAGCAGGTATTGAATCAAAGAATTGCAGACCTTCTAGCCCAACCTCTACCGATAGGAAAATTCCACAGCAAAAGCGCACCTGATAGATGGCCATCCAACTTCCCTGACAGTGACATAATGGTGGCTCAGAAGTGAGAAGTAAAAATGTTGCCTTCTGCTATCATCATTGCCTCAATAGGGCCTACTCTTCTTTCTTTTTTTCCCCTTCCTTCCTTCCTTCCTTCCTTCCTAGCTGTTGTTCAATGCTGGTGCCCCTCTAGTGAACACGCATGTGTTTACACCTCTGCCTGCACCCATGTCTCAGATTATCTTCCTGCACTTCCATAGGACCTTTGCTCAAGCAAGCATTGAAATAATAGCCAGGCTCTGTGTCATCAACCTCTTGATCACTCCGATTGCAATAGCAACTGTCATCAGTGTTTCACTCATTCTCATAGAATCATAGAATTGTAAGAGAGCACAAGAGCCTTCCAGTCCAGCTCCCTGCCATGTAGGGAGACAAAATCAAAGCACTCCTAACAGATGACCATCCAGCCTCTATTTAAAAGCCTCTAAAGAAGGAGACTCCACCACTCTCCAAGGCAGTGTGTTCCATTTTTGAACATCTCTACCTTCAGGAAGTTTTTTCTAATGTTTAGATGGAATCTCTTCTCCTGTATTTTGCATCCATTGTTTGTGTCTTAGTCTCTAAAGCAGCAGAAAACAAGCTTGATACATCTTCAGTATAATATCCTTTCAAATATTTAAACATGGATCTTAACCTTCTCTTCCCCAGGCTAAACATAGCCAGCTCTCTAAGCCACTTGGCCATGATTTCCAGACCTTTCACCATTTTGGTCACCCTCCTCTGGACACACTCCACCTTGTCAACATCTCCCTTATTCACCTTCTGGGAAAGGGACTGGGAAAGGGCAGAGAATGTGGCATCTGGTGGCCCTGACTGATTGGCAACCCAGGAAACCTATTTTCACCCCAGAACAGCCTAGCTACATATCTGCTTTTTGAGTACTGGTGCATTATTTGGGTGGCACTGATATTGACTCATATAATCATGAAATTGCAGCATTGGAAGGTACACCAAAGTTCAATATTTTACTCCCTCTTGATACAAGAAACCTAAGCTACAATATCCCTGATAAATAGTCATGTGACCTGTGTGAGTGCTGGTGGAGTTACCTGAATGTTTGCAACATGTTCCATATTTTGGTGATGTAATATAGCCCTGTGGATACTAACGGAGTGGACAACTGTCAGCTAGCTGGTAAAAGAAAGTATAGACTCAGAGATTCAGAAATAATAAATAAATAAATAATGGAGAAAAACATACAAGAAAGTGTGTGTGTGTTAAGATAGTGAGTGAATTCATGTGTAAATTATTTTCATACATGATTTAAACTGTACAGTGGTCAGAATCCCCTTGGTGTGATGCACCTGCATTACTGCACCAATTTTGATGGGCATGAAGGAAAAGGCTGTGGAGGAAGAAAGGCCTAGGAGCAACAGTGTGCTGAGAGCCAGAAGTCTTTGACTGGCATCCTGTTAGTGACATTTTCAGACATAATTAGTGCTACACATGCCGAATGGTTCATCTGAAATTGTATAATGGCTGCATTCAGCTGATGGCTGCAGAAGCAGACATGTCAATGTGAAACCATTGTATATGCTGATGCACAAAAGACAAATAGATAATAGATAGATGATGAGCTGGATGGATGCATGCATAGATAGATAGATATTTACATCACCAACAAGTCATTGTGATAGAAACATATTCTCATTTAAAGTTACAATTTTACAATACACATAAACCATTATAGCTAAATGAAGTCCATTCAAAATGCAATACAAAACATTTTGGAAGCTATATCAAAAAAGGATTTAGAAAACTATGCTCGCTCTTGTTTTAAGAGCACCCACTATGATTTTGCTGACATAGTTGTCACCATATTATGTTGGGGATCAAGCAGACTGGCAGCTTTATCTCTTTTAAGGATACATAAAAATAAAATTAACATTCTGACATAGATGACAAGAGGGGGAGATCAGTTCTCTTTTCAGATCCCTATAAAAATGTGAATCCTGCAATGGGACTTTTTAAAAAATGGCTCTCAAGCAGAGCAGTCCAGGGTGTATTCAAGCTTGCTTGAGTGAAAACACTTCTGTATTTAGAAACTACTGAATGTTGTAAATGGTGAATCAACAGACCTAGGAGGTAGGGGTGAAATCATGGGTATAGTTTTGTTATAGCAGCCAAATTATTCTGCTCATCATCACCAAGTTCTTTCCCAATTAAATCTATTGCTTTGCCGCACCCTAAAAACAACTGTTCTGGAGAAAAAGCAAAATGATAGAATTGTCTAATATAATAATAATAATAATAATAATAATAATAATAATAATAATAAATTTTATTTATAGCCCGCCCCTCTGCGGTGCAATCGGGGTGGGTTACAACATATTAAAACAGACAAGTTAAAATGTTCCCTCGTCCCATAATCCCACCCTCCCATCCCCTTAAAACAGAATTAAACTAGAAAGAAAGTTAAATACAACAATAAAATACAGCAATAAACAATAAGGAATTGGAGTAATAAAACCAGATAAAAACTCATTTCCCATCTGACAGCAGCTATTCCGGGAAGGCCTGGTGGAAGAGGTCCATCTTTACTGCTTTTTTAAAAGCAGCAAGAGTAGTAATAAGATGGATCTCGTCCGGCAGGCCATTCCAAAGCCTGGGAGCAGTTGCAGAGAAGGCCCTCTGGGAGATTTGAGACAGCCTAGTTTTCATTGGCTGTAGCAGATTCCTGCCAGAGGACCTAAGGGTGCATGGGGGATCATACGGGAAGAGGCGGTCCCTAAGATAAGATGGACCCAAGCCATGTAGGGCTTTAAAGGTTAAAATCAACACCTTGTACTGTGCCCGGAAACTAATTGGCAGCCAGTGGAGGGATTTAAGCACAGGGGTTATGTGCTCCCTCCTAGATGTTCCTGTAATTAACCTGGCTGCCATGTTTTGCACCAGCTGTAGTTTCTGGGTTAGGCACAAGGGTAGCGCCATGTAGCGTTGCAGTAGTCCAGGCGTGAGGTTACCAGAGCATGTACCACAGCTTCCAGATCCCTCATGTCCAGATAGGGCCGCAGTTGGCGTATCATTCGAAGCTGATAACAGGCACTCTTGACCGCCGCATTCACCTGACTAGTCATGTGAAGCGACGAGTCAAGGAGTACCCGCAGACTGCGAACACAGTCCTTAGAGGAGAGTGTGACTCCATCCAGGACTGGAGACTGTATTCCCAAATCTGGTTTCAGGCCTGTAACTGAGAGTACCTCCATTTTGTCTGGATTCAACTTCAATCTGTTTTCCCTCATCCAACCCATTACTGCTCTGAGACAGTCATTAAGAGGAGAGATGCCATCTGAGGTCTGAGATGATGATCTGGTCATGGAGAAGTAAATCTGGGTGTCGTCAGCATAATGAAGACACCGAGCTCCATGCCTCCGAATGACCTCACCCAGCGGCTTCATGTAGATATTGAATAACATTGGGGACAGGATGGTGCCCTGTGGGATGCCACAATTAAGCTCAATTCTAGATGAGCAACTGTCCCCAAGCCTCACCCTCTGGGATCTGCCCAAGAGGAAGGAACGGAACCACTGCAAAGCAGAGCCTCCGATTCCTAACTCTCTCAGGCAATCCAAGACGATGGCATGATCTATAGTGTCAAAGGCCGCTGAGAGATCCAAGAGCACCAGCAGGGTCACACTACCCCTGTCGATACTCAGGCGGAGGTCATCGGTCAGAGCAACCATGGCAGTCTCAACTCCATATCCTGTCCTGAAGCCAGTTTGAAATGGGTCAAGATAATTGGTTTCATGCAAGACTGCTTGGAGTTGGGAAGCAACTGCCCTCTCAATCACCTTGCTTGAAAAAGGAAGCAAGGAGACTGGTCTGTAGTTGTTTCTATCCAGGGAATCCAGGGAGGGTTTTTTGAGGAGTGGCTTAACTGCCGCCTCCTTTAAACAAGATGGAATAATACCTTCCCTGAAGGACGCGTTGATTGTGTCCCGAAGGAACACCCTCAACACATCCCCTCCCTGGACGACCAGCCATGATGGACATGGATCGAGGGGGGAAGTTGTCTTCCTCACTCTTCCAAGTAGCTTGTCCATGTCATCAGTACTCACAGATTGGAATTGATCCAGTAAAATGCCATCAACGGAGTTACTGGACAACTCGTCTACAGATTCTGCCAAAACACTGGCGTCCAAGTGGGCTCTTATCCGAGAGATTTTATCTGCAAAGTAGGAGTTAAATGCCTCACAGCAGACTGTCGTTGGGTTAAGTAGAGGGTTTGGCACGGGGGGAACCTTCGTCAACTCCCCCACCACCCTAAACAGCTCTGCCGGGTGGGACTCTGCAGACACAATGCGTGCAGAACAGAACGATTTCTGTGCTGCACGCAAAGCCTCTCTATAGGAATAAAGATGTTTCCTAAGGTGAGTTCTGTCAGATAAGAGTTGAGTCCTACGCCATTCTCACTCTAGTCGTTGTCCGGCTCACTTCATCCCCCTAAGTTCCTCTGTATACCAAGGCTTACGATTTGAAGCGGGCTGGAAAGGACACTTGGGAGCGATTGTGTCAATAGCCCTGGTGAGATCGATGTTCCAGGGGTCCACCAAGGCTTCAACAGAATCACCGGTGTTACCAACCATTAAACCCTCTAAGGCTTTCTGGAAACCAATTGGTTCCATTAGCCTTTGAGGGTGGACCATTCTAATGGCTCCACCACCCCTGGGAGAGCGGGAAATAGCCTTTAGTTCCACCTTGATCAGAAAATGATCCGTCCATGACAGTGCGGAGGTTCTTTTAACCTCTGCCCACGGATATTCCTGCTCCGTACTAAAGACCGCATCGAGGGTATGACCAGCACAATGTGTGGGCCTGTCGACCAACTGGGATAGGCCCATGTTTGTCATGGTATCCATGAACTCCTAAGCCGCGCCGGTTAGATCTTGTAAACTGGTTTCGAGTGGAATGTTGAAATCGCCCAGAACCAAAATTCTGGGCGATTCCAGCAGCAACTCAGAAACCAGGGCGGTCAGCTCGGATAGGGAGTCTGTTAGGCAATGGGGTGGCCGGTATACCAACAGAATCCCTAAGCTATCCCTGGTCTTCAGGCTAAGGTACATACACTTGATGTGAGTCGTTTTCCAGATAGGCTTCCTGATCAGGGTTAAGGTGTTCTTGTGGACCAAGGCTATGCCGCCCCCCCCCCCCCCCGCCCACTTTCCCTCACCTGCTCACTGACTGAGTACCCAGCTGGGGGGGCCTAGTGACTGCCTTCATCCATCTGCTCTTGTGAGAATCTCTAAGAACTAGAGAGCAAGCCAAGGGGAACAGACTTCAGTTGAGCCAGCAATTAAATGTTCTCATCCGAGTCTATGAGACTACAGAAAGAAGCCCCACTTCTGTCCACAGAGAAGTATAGGAAACAAGTATAGGAAGTATAGTTGGAGGCTGAGTCTAAAAAACTTAGACTTCAGTGCTAGGGAATCATGGGAAGTGTATTTTTTTCTGGGACATTGAGCCTTCTCTGTCAGAGAGCTCTGGTGCCACAATAAACTACAGTTCCCATGATTCCTTAGCACTGAGTCAGGGCAGTTAAAGTGAACTCAATTTGCACTATTTCTGGCAGTCTGCAAAGACCCTAAACAACTTGCAATGAGTTTAAACAGTTGCCTGCCCATACAGAAGCTGAAAAGAAGGGCTAGGCTTAAAAACCTTGAATACAGAGAGTATGAAATTGCCAGCTTTAGTATAGACCAAAAGTAGTAAGATTGTGATATTCTGGGGGACGTTTTTAATTACACATTTCTGGTGGGCTATGCAAGTTGTAAGAATTAAAAGACTATGCCCACATATTTAAACACTCAAACTTTTCTGATTGTTTATCTATAAACTGTCCAAAGGGTCTATGTTGATTAGTGAACACATTACCTTAGTTTTCTTGTAATTCACCACTAGATTTTCTTTTGAGAAGCTTCTCAATAATCTTTTGAATCTTATTAATTGATATTTGGGAATGATTTCTCCCCAGAATTAGATTTATTATTTTCCTGTTCCCCCAAAAAATCAATTAATGGAATCATAAACTCTTTTCTCCATTCTTCTCTTGTTGTATGGAGAAATTTGAATTATTTGATAGCTCCCAATCCCTCTCCAATTAGGCCTTTGCTTTTGCATCCTAAATTTAAAAGTCCCAACAACATTTTCCAGTTTGGAGTGTGGAAAAATAAAGTGCTCTATACATTGCAATATTTTTTCCCCAAGGGTAAGCCCAAATCAGCAAACGAGCTACTCAGTACCCATTCACCCCACATGGATTCAGCTACAGCAAATTATGTCCCTTTTAGCAAACTTGGTTAGGGGAGGGGAGACTTTTGTAAGGCTTCTACCCAGCTCCCTAAAGGTATTGTGGGGAAACTCTACAATTGGATTATAGAAGAAAGTTATGGTAATGGGCTGGCATATAAAATGAGATGGGAATTAGACTTGAAAATATTAATTTCAGAGGCTGCTTGGAATAAGATTTGGAATCTCCTCCCATTTAAATCAAGATGTACCCTGCTTAGAGAGTGTTCCCTAAAATTACTGTATGAATGCTCCTCTCCCCTGTGCAACTGGCTAGATTTTCTAAGCAATCAACTACAAAATGTTGGAAAGGCTATCATTGCAAAGGAACGTATGTCCATATGTGGTTACATTGTGATAAAGTTACACAGTTTTGGTCAAATGTACTATCTGTTATTTCTGAGATCACTCTTCAAGAGATAGCTCCCTGCCCAGATCTTTTATTACTCTCTGTATTTCTGGGAGAGGACAAAGACTTGAAACATAAATAATTGATTTGTTTTCTCTTGGTCATCACAAAATTTGAAATATCCAAGAACTGGAAAATGGGCAGTTCTTGGACAACTGATGCCATAGGGGATGGTAAGTGCTCACAACATCATTGATATATAAATTAAACAATAAGGGGGCCAAAGTACATCCTTGCATAACCCTTTTTGTTGCTGCACAGTGTCTATGAGCTGCCCATTAGTGGTATACAGTACTTTCAACCAATTATTGTTATATAACCATTTAATCATAAAAATAAATATTTTGTCCATAGCTGTGAAGGCTAAGATTTCTCAGAGTCTCATGCAGGAGATGGAGCCAAATGCTGCCTTCATGTCAGTATGTGCCCCATTTAATACACTGCCAGGGTTTTTGGTTTTGTTGTTGTTGTTGTTTTGCATATTTATCAGTTAGATGGGTTTAAAAAACAGTGATCTACAGTTGATCTGCCCTGCCTAAACCCATGTTGTTCATCAGCCAAAACAGCTTTTTTTGTATTTAATAGGTTTTTAAGGGGGGTTGAATTGTTGGGGTTTTGTAACAGATTTTAGATATAAGCCACTTTGACAGCTCCGGCTAAAGGCAGGATATAAATAAAATTATTATTATTATTATTATTATTATTATTATTATTATTAAAACATCCAGTTAGTCAACTAGTAATGAAGATGATTAACATTAAGCTTACTGATCCCATTTAACTAATAAACTGATAATTTTCAGGCCAGATCTGGAGCCTTTTTTAAGATATAGGGAAAATAATAATAATAATAATAATAATACAAACAAACAAATTAAAACAGTACAACAGATTAAAACATAAATCCAACAACCCAATTCTCTAATCCACCCACCCCTTAAAAATAGATTAAATTAGTACAACATTAAAATAGAAAAGGATAAAAACAAGCATATATATATATATATATATATATATATATATATATAATTAAAACCTTAGAACAAACAGTAGCGGTTGGGGGAGTGGGGAGCCAAGACTTGTCTGTTTTGGGCTGGGACAATTATTCTGGGAAAGCCTGCCGGAAAAGATCCGTCTTTACTGCTTTTTTAAAGCAGTAAAGAGTGGTAATAAGACAGATCTCATCCAGCAGAATGAGCAGAAAAGGCCCTCTGAGAGGTCAGCAACAGCCTCGTTTTCATAGGCTGTAGCAGATTCCTCCCAGACAACCAGAGCACACGGGAGGGATCATACGAGGAGAGGCAGTCCCGGAGATAAGTTGGACCCAAGCCATCTAGGGCTTTAAAGGTCAAAACTAACACCTTGTACTGTGCCTGGAAACTGATCGGCAGCCAGTGGAGAGATTTCAGCACAGGTGTTATATGCTCTCTCCTAGATGTCCCAGTAGCCAGCCTGGCTGCCATATTCTGAACCAATTGAAGTTTCTGAGTTAAGCACAAGTGTAGCCCCATGTAGAGTGCATTACAGAAATCCAAGCGTGAGGTTACCAGAGCATGTACCACAGTTTCAAGATCCCTAGTCTCTAGGAAAGGGCGCAGCTGGTGTGCTGAAGCTGATAACAGGCACTCCTGACCGTCGCATTCACCTGATTAATCATGTGAAGTGACGAATCTAGGAGTACCCCCAGACTGCGAACACAGTCCTTGGAGGAGAGTGTGACTCCATCCAGGACTGGAAGTTTTATTCCCAGACCTGGTTTCGGGCCCACGATCGTTAGTACCTCCATTTTGTCTAGATTCAGTCTCAATCTGTTTTTCCTCATTCAGTCCATTACCGCCTTAAGACAATCATTGAGAGGAGAGACGCCATCTGAAGACTGAGCCAACGACCAGGTCATAGAGAAGCATATCTGGGTGTCATCAGCATACTGATGACACCACGCTCCATGCCTCCGAATGATCTCTCCCAGCGACTTCATATAGATGTTAAATAGCATCAGGGACAGGATGGTGCCCTGAGGGATGCCACAATTAAGCTCTATTCTGGAAGAGCAACTGTCTCTGAGCCTCACCCTCTGGGATATGCCAGAGAGGAAGGAGCGGAACCACTGCAGAGCAGTGTCTCCAATTCCAAACTCTCTCATGCAATCCAAGAGGATGGAGTAGTCTATTGTATCAAAGGCCGCTGAGAGGTCCAAGAGCACCAACAGGGTCACACTACCCCTGTCGATGCCCAAGTGGAGGTCGTCAGCCAGAGCAACCATGGCGGTCTCAACTCCATATCCTGTCCTAAAGCCGGAAAAACTTCAGGAACTAATCCTATTGAATCATGAAAGAAAATAAACAAAATAATGATTGGAAATACTGAATTAATGCAGCTAGCCATGGATGTAGTCATTCTCTAAGAGCCTTATGATTGCATGCCAAAAACACAAGTGTCTTTGTAATTAGAAACTGTTCTTAAAGTTTGCCAGGCATGTTTTTTAGCTTGTTGTTTTCCCCACTTCCCGATGAGTTTGTACCTTTGCTTAAGATGACATACTGCAATAGCGGGGTACCAGGATTGGTGTGCTTGTAGTGCCAGAAAGTTCTCCACAACATGTCCCTGGTTTGCATTCTCTATCAAATCTGCCAGATGTTCTTCTTGAAGCTGTAAATGTTGCTCTGGTCTTTCTATAATTCTGTAAGGGCCTTTGCAGATTGCTAAAAATAGTGCAAATTGAGTCCACTTTAAGGGTTAGGGTTAGGGAATAATGGGAACTGTACTTTATTGTGGCACCAGAGCTCTCTGACAGAGAAGGCTCAATGTCTCAGAAAAAAAACAAAAAACAATTCCCATGATTCCCTAGCACTAACCCTAATCCTTAAAATGGACTCAATTTGCACTATTTTTGGCAGTCTGCAAAGGCCCTAAGTTATTCATCAATATTTTTAATATTTTTATAACTTCAGTAGCTGATTTGGCTAACAAAGTAGCAACACAAACCATCAAAAAATTCTCAGTATATAGAAGGTGGCATGCACAAAATTGTACACTGTGCAGTTGTTCCTTTCACCTTTGGCCCATAGGCCCTGTGATTTGTTCTGTACTCAGATGTGTTCCTTCATTGCACATTGAGCATAATGTATTGCACAATGGGTTTCCAATCATGCCTATTCCTGAGCATGTATTAAACAATGTTGCTATTCCATACGGGGCTTCTATAACTCTAGTGTGGTATAACTCTACCAGTGGATAATTATGTTGCACAGAGATAATATGGATTAGTGCTATTGTGTACTGTTCCTTGCCAACAATGCATGAACCTGGAAAAAGTGAAGTTGCTAGCACAAAGTACCTACAAAGAGTCTATGGAGAAACATTGTTAACAATATGTATGTATGATGTGTGTGTGTCTGTGTCTGTGTGTGTGTAAGTAATTTGAAAGCATTTCTTATCTTTCAAGTCAATAGAACTGAAATGAGAACAGGTGTATTCAGCAATTTTAGGACAGTTTACATTAAAATGGAACTCTGTAATTTATGCTTTTTAATTAAAGGCACTTAAGGTTTAATGTAAATGATGTGAAATGGCTTGGTTTCTGCATAATGCATCTTTGTTGCAATCACAATGAAGCCATGTAGTTACACATTTATTAAGACTTCACTGCCACAGAACAAATCTTGAGGTCTTTGCACACCAGAGAACAGAGGCAAGCAAGCTTTGAAAATGCATTGAGAGCACTGAAATATTTTCCTACCCTACACAGCAAGTACAGTATCCTTTTTTTCCCCAGAGGACTCTTCCAAAAATATAGTAACATATATTCCCAGCTAACAGCTATTCCCCAGTTAATGGCCACCTTCCCTTTGGGCTCATGATCTGTGGTAAATGTTGAAATGCAGATCTTCATTATGACAGTCTCCAAAACAGCATCCCTGAGGACAGTCTGAAAATAGAGGCAATTGTGTTGATGTGTGTATGTTTTTGTGTATCTCAGTACTGTATCAATACTGTTATGTATATAATGTCTAGCAGTTTTTATCTTCATCAGGATCTTGCCCACTGAAGACCAAGCTGTCCCAATATATTCTGGATACTAACAGTTATAGCCCATAACAATACCCTTTCACTGGGAAAATCAATTTTACTTCTAGCTACTATGGGGAATGCAGCTAAACGTTGAAGGAACAGCGGAGTCCAAGGAAGGTAGTGGGCAATGTCATAACACCTGCTAATCAGAGCCAAACCTGTAAATAGAGCCAAGCCTGTTATCTGTGTGATTGTGCTTAATATGCACATACATTTGATATCGATAGTAGCTATTGGAAATCAGTGGAAATAATAGCTTCAACAAAGGTTATTATTGTCAGGAAAATGGGTAAAAAAAAAGAGTTATTTCCAAGGCTGCTTAGGCTTCTTCTAGTCTTTACTTATGTAACCAAAAAGAGTGTTGATTATACTCCTGCAATTACCATCATGTCAAGTGTGACCTCTGTTTTCCTCCCAACACAAACACATTTTGTCAAGCTACAAAAATGTGTATGTTATAGTTTAGTCATAAGTATTTATTAATATATCCTTCGCTGTCCTTTTAAATAAAATGAAGTTGTAATTGTACTGATTGCTAACAAGAAAGATTTAATATATATGATCAGATTTATATCTCCATCTAGTTTACTTTGAATGGTCTATTAACTTTTTGTTATGTCTAAAATGCACTTACTTTACTTTAATGGCTATCCATTTAATTATAAAAGGTAATATGAATATATCTAGGTCAATTACAACGTGCTGATAGGTCCTTGAAGTGAAGCAAATTCCTTTGAGGAACAAATCGTTATGTCCTTTGTGCTTTCAAAAGATTGCTAAATTATTTTTAGATATTGTCTGTATTAATGATGCCATCTGGAGGATGCTGCTCTTCTACTGACTTGCTACATTCTTTATACTACATTGATTAGCTGTCTATACTGCCAATAAATATTACATACTCCAGATGGCATACCATAAAATATATTTTTCTGCAAATGATGCACAACCTACTTAGCACGTTAAAGGGACAACAAGTGTGTATTACTTCAAAAAAGACTTTCCGTTGTCTGTAAATGTTTTCTGATTGTAGCTTGTCAAAACATTAATAACCCCACCACCTTTTATTTCCCACTAATTACATTAGAAAGGCTAATTTTATTCACTTCTGAATCTGATTTCCTGCAATAAAGGTTGCTATGATGACTTGTTGCATTCCCCACCTCTTTCTCCAGATATTTGAAATATATATTTTTATGGTGCTTGATAGACTCATTACATCAGGGTATTGGTTTGTAAGAATTACTTACAAAAATATTTAATTATTATTTAAAAAGTTATTTCAATCATTAGTCACACGAACATACCACACTGATCTAAACTGATTTTGGAAGATAAGCAGGGTTGGGACTGGTTAATTTTGGGGACAGCACAAGGGAATTCTAAGGAGTTCCAGTAGGTCTTAAGACAGAAACATCTTTGAAAACCTTCAGAGTCCAGACTACCAGTCTGGGTTGATAACACTGGGCTAAATGGACCAATGTCTCATTCAGTATAAGATGTCTTTCTGTGTTCCTGATTCTTCTACTACAAAATTGGCTTGTTCTCCACTCTAAGTAGAGATGGACATATTAATCTTGCTTCAGTTTATGCTACATAGGGATCTGATAGCTTCTTTGAGATTAATTGAGCAAAAGATGTTGTAACATAAGCTTTTGCAGACTTAGGTCCAGTGCAGACTGCAAAAATAATCCAGTTTGACACCATTTTAACAACCCTATTTCAGTGCTAGCGAATCTTGGGAATTGTAGTTTATTGTAGCATCTGACAAAGAAGACTAAGGGGGGAAGCAGATGGGTGGCCGTGGGCCGCCCCGGGAAGCTGCACCGCGGGGCCGAGGTATCCCCACACCTCGGCCCCGCAGCGCAGCTTCGCCGCCCCAGGAAGGAGCACTAAAATAGCATTGGGAAGGGGTTGGGGCGCCCACCGTGTAGCTGCCCCTCCCCTTCCTTGCCCCCAAAACGGCACTTTGTGCTGTCTGCTTCCCCCCTAAATGTCTCACAAAACTACAGTTCCCATAATTCCCTAGGATTGAGCCAGGGCAGTTAAAGCAGTGTCAAACTGGATTATTTCTGCAGGATGGATTGGACCTTGATCTACTTCCTCGGATGCATGAAGTGAAGTCTTGCCCAGGAAGGACCTTTGCTTGAACTTGTCACCTTATCACCATAGTCACAAGTTTTGCATTTCTCTGGCTATTCATCTATGTGATTATAAAAGGCTTTCCTGAGTTCTAGTTCATTTCATGCATCTGAGGAAGTAGACCAAGTCTATGAAAGCTTATGTTACAACTTTTTTGCTCAGTGAGTCTCAAAGGTGTTACAGGAACCATTGTATACTGATATTACAGACTAACATTGCTATGTCTGAACTCTGAACAAACTCTGAAAAGTTGGTCCTGTTTTATTCTTGCTTTTGTTTTAAAAATGTCTTCAAAGTTTGTACACTTCATATGGTTAGTCAGTGTTGCTTCCTGATTCGGGGGGAGGGGAGGGGGGAGATGCTGCACTGATGTGTTATTATGAATTCTAAATGTAAATAGTATTCTAAATTTAAATTTAAATATGTGTTTTTTGCTGCCCAGCTCCAGAAATAATGAGCTAAGACACAAGATTGGGATGAAAACAGGGCCATTTATTAACTGATCTATTTATTAATTTCTTAACAGAACTGTAACTAATTCCAAACAACAACCAAGAGTGGGAGAAGCTGCAGCCAGTGTCTGTCTCCAGACCACCTCTGCAGCTTATTTGGACAATAACACCTGAGCCCTCAATGATAACCCAAAAACTGGGTTATTCATTGGCTGGCTCATATCAGGAAGTCAAACCAGAAAGTCTCTCTCCCAATCTGTAAAGATTAAAGAGGGGGGTTATCTTTCAAGCCAGACCTAAGGGCAGTTTCTTTCTGCCACCCCTCAAGTCACAAGGCCTAAAGAGGTGGTTCCAGAAATGTTCCTTCCACCCAAATGGTGTCCAAGGTGCTCGCCGAAATATAATTCAATTATTTATGTCACAGATATGGGGCAAGCATCTGCTTAACCCCTATATACCACCTCGGCATCGAACACCTCCTTAACACCTTGTTGCAGATCTGTTAAGTAAATGGCATTACTAGTTTTGGAAAGGTGAACACTGTCAACCCTATAGAGCTCAGGTCTCCAAAATATAATCTGGGGGTGGGGTAGGTAATGTCCTAGCCCAGTCTTGAGGGCCTTCCGAATTTCCCTATTACCCCACCTTCAGGCAGTATCAATGGCCATAGGGTTGCCACCGCATTTCCACTCACGTTGTGGGAGCATAGCCGACCAAACAATTTGAACAAGTGGCCATGACTGTTTAATAAGGCAGAAATCATGCAGCACCTGCAGAATATTGCCTTTCCCTTTAACAAACCAAGATTGTTGACCCCAGGGTGAACCACCAACATGTGGGGGAGAGGCCCTCAGCACTCCTTAAACCAGGGGTAGGCAACCTTTCCCCTTTAAGGGCCGAGGGACTTCAGCTCCCAGAAGCCTCAGCCATGTTGGACAATAGTCCCATGTTGGCCAATAGCTCCCGGGATTCTGGTAGCTGAAGTCTCTCAGCCCTTAAAGAGGAAAGGTTGCCTACCCCTGCCTTAAACAATAACATCAACAGGCTGTGCCAACAAAGACCCTCTTGCCCAACCAATGGAAACAGGCAACATCACCAAGGCCCAAGTGAGTACCAAAGTGGCTTGTTCTTGCTTGCCGGGCAGCCCAATAGATCATGCTATGGCCACAAAGTAGTACTCAAACTCTTGATGGCCCAGGGCAGGGATCTGAAAAATAAAGAAACACCAATTAACAACGTAATCTCCTAACATATTTGCAATATGCAGAAGACCTCCAACGACCAATTTGTTTGATGGCGTCTGGTTGAAAGCCCATGGCAGCAGCCATCAAAGCAGCCCCAATCCAGAAAGAATGGGTTGCAAAGTGGACATTAGTGAACCCCATAGAAGACAATGCCCTGGAAGTAACCATCCAAAACTGATGTTTGGTCAAAGGGGAAAAGATCTTGATGAATAAACAGAGGTCCTGAGCTGGAATCTCTGGCTTGAATGTATTCACACAAGACCTATACTGGACAGATAGAAGTATCTCAAAGGCTGTATAGAGAGGTGAGTACCTTTGCCATGCTAGTCAGTTTAAGATGATTGAATGACTAGCGTAATATACTGTCCAGTAAACCTAAGATCACTATAGCATCATGCTTTGTCAGACTTGTCATGCTTAGCAGCCAAAACCAACTCACTAATTCTCAGGGCACCAAAAAATGCAGTTAATGCTGCAGAATAGAATAATAAAGCCTCGTACAGCTATACACAAATATCAGCCCTTACGGATCTCAAACCCTTAATAATGTCAGGGAACAAAGGCATTCTAATATCTCTGATCTGACCTCTCTCTCTCTAGACCAATACCTTTTTAATCTGAAAATCAGGAGTGGTATCATGGACCCCTTGTAGCTTCTGCCAAAAAGCAATGGCAGACAAGTGGCCACAAATGTACTGAGGAGCCAATCCCCTGTCATGGAGAAAAACACAATAGTGCAGGAGCTGAGGAACCAGAACAGGTAGAGCCTCTCCCAATAGGTGTATCACCCAGAACTTGAGGAACTCTTGCACCAATCTAAGATAAATCCTCTTCATACTGGTAGTGACCAAGAGACTGACATCACCCCACACTACCAAGGCTTCAAAACCTCCAAAGCTGTTTGGACATTGGTAGTGCCAGCCGAGCCACCCTGGGGGGCAAATTCCAGAAGCGATCCATCTGTTTACGAGAGAGAGCATCTGGAATAGAATTATTAATTCCCACAACATGCAAAGCTGTAAACAAGATATTCAAAGGTAAGCATTTCAATGTGAACACCTGGATAAGGTGCAGGAACCTTGGGGATTTCGGCATCAAAGAGTTGATGACATGTACAGCTACCAAGTTATCGCACCAAAAGTGCACGGAAGAATTGGCAAAGAGAATGCTGAGGGAGCGGCTAACCTGTAGCCACAGAGCCTGGAGGACTCAGGAGGGTTCAAAAGGGCCCTCCTTGCTCTTTCCATCCAGCACCTCCCCCAGAGAATGCCAAGGGAGTGGCTCACCTGTAGCGGCAGGGCCTGGAGGACTTAGGAGGGTTCAAAAGGGCCCTCCTTGCTCTTTCCACCCAGCACCACCCCCAGAGAATGCTGAGGGAGCGGCTCACCTGTAGCGGCGGAGCCTGGAGGATCCAGGAGGGTTCAAAAGGGACCTTCTTCCTCTTTCCACCCAGCACCTCCCCCAGAGAACGCCGAGGGAGTGGCTCACCTGTAGCGGCAGAGCCTGGAGGACTCAGGTGGGTTCAAAAGGGCCCTCCTTACTCTTTCCACCCAGCACCTCCCCCAGAGAATGCCGAGGGAGTGGCTCACCCACAGCAGCAGAGCCTGGAGGATTTAGGAGGGTTCAAAAGGGCCCTCCTTGCTTTTTCCATCCAACACCTCCTGGCTCGCCGGCAAAGCATGCGGCATTGCTTGTAGACTCTTGGTGGAAAACATTTTAAGTAGCGATTGGGGGACAAACTGTTACACTGGACCTGAAGTTGATGTGGGTGGATATAAGATCCTTATTATTAAGCCTCTTGGTCTCTCATCATCGGATCGCTATAGTAGTGAGATTATGGGATTGGGGTTGGATTATCCCCTAAATACCCCTTCTTTCCAGTGGCTTTAAGGATTGTTGCTTCCCCTGAGGCCGGGAATGGGGTGGGGGCGGCTATAGGAGTTGTGCAGGGGAATGGGAGGTATGGCAGGAACAGAGTGAACAAATGTTACAAAGGAAGGTGGGATCACTGTTTGAAAGCTATCCTGCCTTCAGTTCCCTCTGTTTCCCAGAATGGTTTGGAGAGCAGACCAACCATTCCACAGAACCTCACCCTGCTCCTTTTCAATGCCAGGTCGGTTAAGAATAAGACCCATAGCATCCATGATCTTGTCATGGATGAAGATGCCAACCTGGCCTGTTTTACAGAGACCTGGCTGGGAGAGGATAGTGCTGTTACCTGGGTGCAGGCCCTCCCAGTCGGGTAGTCTGTCAGTGAGCAGGTGAGGGGAAGTGGGCAGGGGGGCGGAGTGGCTCTAGTTCACAAAAACAACGTGACCTTGACCAGGATACCTGTCTGGAACACAGTCCACTTTGAGTGCATGTACCTGAACCTGAGGACCAGGGATAGTTTGGGGATTCTGCTAATCTACCGACCACCCCGTTGTCTAGCAGACTCCCTAACCAAGCTGACACAGTTGGTCTCTGAGCTGTTGTTGGAATCTCCCAGACTTTTAGTTTTGGGGGACTTCAACATTCTGCTCGAGACCAGTTTAACAGGTGCGGCTCGGGAGTTCATAGAGACCATGACAAACATGGGCCTATCCCAATTGGTCTCTGGGCCCACTCACTGTGCAGGTCATACACTCGATGCGGTCTTCAGTATGGAACAGGAATATCCATGGGCAGAGGTTGTAAGCACCTCTGCCTTGTCATGGATGGATCATTTCCTGGTCAAGGCGGAACTCAGAGCCTGTATCCACCCCGCCGGAGGTGGTGGACCCATTAGAATGGTCCGCCCTCGAAGGCTAATGGAGCTATTAGGATTCCGGAAAGCCTTAGAGGGTTTAATTGTTGGGAATGCCGGTGACCCTGTCGATGATCTGGTTAATACTTGGAACACCAATCTTACCTGGGTTATCAACACGATTGCTCCCAAGCATCCTTGCCAATCCACTTCTAATCATAAGCCATGGTATACACCAGGGCTTAGGAGATTGAAATGGATTGGACAACGACTAGAGCACAGGTGGCGGAAGACTCAACTCTTATCTGACAGAACTTGCCATAGGAACTTTCTTTGCTCCTATTGGGAGGCAATACGTGCAGCACAGAGATCCTTCTCCTCTGCACCTATTGCGTCTGCAGAGCACCATCCAGCAGAGCTGTTTAGGGTGGTGAGGGAGCTGACGCAGGTACCCCCTGCACCAAACCCCTTACTTGACCTGACGACGGCCTGCTGTGATGCATTTAACAACTTCTTCGCAGATAAAACCTCTCAGGTAAGAGCTGACTTAGACGCCAATGTTTTCACAGAAACCATAGGAGAGGTGTCCAGCAACTCCGTTTATGGTTATTCTGGATCAGCTTCAATCTGTGAGTACCGATGATGTGGACAAGCTGCTTGGTAGGGTGAGGAAAACAACTTGCCCTCTTGACCCTTGCCCATCATGGCTGGCCTTCCGGGGGGGGGGGGGGGATGAATTAAGAAGTTTCCTTATGGATATCGTCAATGCATCCTTCAGGGAAGGATATGTTTCATCTTGTCTGAAGGAGGCGTCTGTTAGGCTGCTTCTGAAAAAAACCTTCCCTGGACCCCCTGGATATGAGTAACTGCAGGCCTGTTTCCTTACTGCCATTTTTGAGCAAGGTGATCAAGAGGGCGGTTGCCCTTCAACTCCAAGCTGTCTTGGATGAAACCGATTATCTAGACCCATTTCAAACTGGCTTTAGGACAGGCTTTGGGGTCGAGACTGCCATGCTTGCCTTGAGCGATGATCTGCGTCTGAGCATCAACAGGGGTAGTGTAACCCTGTTGGTGCTCCTAGACATCTCAGTGGCTTTTTATACCATAGATCACGGCATCCTCTTAGACCGCCTGAGGGGGCTAGGTATCGGGAGCACTGCATTGCAGTGGTTCCAGTGCTTCCTCTCGGGCAGGAGACAGATGTTCGAGCAAAAGAGAGCTCACCTGTGGGGTTCCAAAGGGAGTTATCCTGTCCCTGATGTTATTTAACATCTATATGAAGCCACTGGGTGAGATAATCTGGAGTTATGGAGCTGGGTGTTATCAGTATGCTGATGACACTCAGATCTATTTCTCCGTATCTCGTTTGTTGGCCTCGAATTCCAATGGTGTCTCTTTTCTCAGTGAATGTCTTCGGGCGGTAATGGGCTGGATAAGGGAAAACAGATTGAAATTGAATCCAGACAAGATGGAGGTGCTCACGGTAATGGCCCCGAAACCAAGAATTGGGTTGCAACTTCCAGTTCTGGATGGGGTCACACTCACCTCCAGTGACTGTGTTTGCAGTCTGTGGGTGCTCCTTGACTCATCGCTCCTGATGACAAATCAGGTAAATGTGACAATCAGGGCTGCCTGTTATCAGCTTCAGCTGATACGCCAGCTGCGCCTTTTTCTGGAAGTAAGGGGTCTTGAGACTGTTGTTCACAGGCTGGTAGCCTCACGCCTAGACTTCTGTAACACGCTCTACATGGGACTACCCTTGTGCTTAGTTCGGAAACTACAGTCAGTACAAAATATGGCAGCCAGGCTTGTTTCAAGAACATCTAGGAGGGATCACATCACTCTGGTTTTGAGATCCCTCCATTGGCTGCCTATTGGTTTCCGGACCCAGTACAAGGTGTTGGTTATTACCTTTAAAGCCCTAAATCGCTTGGGTCCAAGCTATCTCAAGGACCGCCTCCTCCCCTATAATCCTCCCTGCAGACTCCAGTCCTCTGGGAGGAATATGCTACAGCCTCAAAAGTCGAGGCTTTCGGCTACCTCCTGGAGGGCTTTTTCTGTTGTCGCCTCCAGACTATGGAATGACAGATGAGAACTGTCAACTGACATCTTTGGACAGCTTTAAAAAAGCTGTCAAGACAGATCTCTTCCAGCACGCCTTTTCAGAATAGATTATCCGGGCCTTGGGAACTCTACCTCGGGAATTCCCCCTCCTTCAGGCGAGCCCCGTGATTACCATATATGTATGTGTTTTATTAGTATTTTAAGTGTTGTTTTAATTCTGTAACTTGATTTAATAACTTTTTAAGGGGGGAGGGGAGTATACTGTTTACTTTGTATGATGTTTTAATGTGTTAACCACCCTGATTGGTTTACCAAAGGGCGGTATATAAATAAATTTTATATTATTATTATTATTATTATTATTATTATTATTATTATTATTATTTCCTTTAGCCCATATGATGACTGCTACCAACATGGGAAAAATTCAAGAAAAGTAAGATCAGAAGTTAATCCAACTTGGATCTACTCCTGTTGCCAAGAATGGGCACACCACTGGCCATGAAAATAAACCCCAAAACCCATTGAGCCTGCTGCAACTTTCTGTTTTCTTAGGTGCCAGTGGAACACCCAGCTCATCAGCTTCCCAGAATGGACTGGAGAGCACACCAACCATTCCACAGAACCTTACACCTTGCTCCTCTGCAATGCCAGGTCGGTCAAAAACAAGACCCACATTAAACATGACCTCCTCCTAGATGAGGACTCTGACCTGGCTTGCTTTACAGAAACCTGGCTGAGGGATGATAGCACCATAATTTGGATGCAGGCCCTCCCAGCCAGGTATTCTGTGAGTGAGCAGGTAAGGGGAATTGAGCGAGAGAGTGGCAGAGTGGCTCTGGTTCATAAGAATAACCTCACTTTGACCAGGATACCTGTCCGGAACTCAGTCCACTTCAAGTGTATGTACCTGAGCCTGAGGTCCAAGGATAGTTTGGAGATTCTGCTAGTTTACCAACCACCCCGTTGTCTAGCAGACTTCCTAACTGTGCTGACATAGCTGGTCTCAGAGTTGCTGTTGGAGTCACCCAGACTTTTAGTTCTGGCCAACTTCAACATTCCACTCGGGACCAATTTGTCAAATTTAACAGGTGCGGCTCGTGAGTTCATGGAATCCATAACAAACATGGGCCTATCCCAACTGGTCGTTGGGCCCACACGTTGTGCAGGGTCATACCCTTGATGCGGTCTTTAGTACAGAACAGGAATATCCATGGGCGGAAGTTATCAAAACCTCCGCATTGTCATGGATGGATCATTTCTTGCTTAAGGCTGAACTAAGAGCTACTATGCACCCTACTGGAGGTGGTGGAACTATTAGAATGGTCCGCCCTTGAAGGCTAATGGAACCAATTGGATTCCAGAAGGCCTTCCAGGATTTAATGGTTGGCAGCGCCGGTGATTCTGTTGAAGCTTTGGTCAATACTTGGAATACCAACCTTACCAAAGCTATCAACACAATCGCTGCCAAGCATCCTTTCCAACCCGTTTCAAATTGTAAGGCATGGTATACAGAAGAGCTTAGGAAAATGAAGCGGATTGGACAACGACTAGAGCGCACCTGGTGGAAAACTTGACTCTTATCTGACACGACTCATCACAGGAACTTTCTTTGGTCCTATCGAGAGGCAATACGTGCAGCGCAGAAATCTTTCTCTTCTGCACGTATTGCGTCTGCAGAGTTTTGTCCAGCAAAGCTGTTTAGGGTGGTAAGGGAACTGACGCGGGTTTCACCGGCACAGAACCCATTACTTAGCCCAACAACAGCCTGCTGTGATGTGTTTAACAACTTTTTCACAGATAAAATCTCTCAGATAAGAGCTGACTTGGATGCTAGTTTGGTAACAGAACCAAGAGATGAGGAGTCCAGCATCTCCGTTGATGTAAATTTACTGGATCAGTTTCAATCTGTGAGTACTGAGGACGTGGACAAGCTACTTGCCCCCTTGACCCTTGGCCTTCATGGCTGGCCATCCAGGGGATGGGTGCCTTGATGGTGTTCCTCAAGGACATCATCAATGCATCCCTCAGGGAAGGGTGTGTTCCATCTTGTTTAAAGGAAGCAGCAGTTAGGCCACTTCTGAAAAAACCTTTCCTGAATCCCCTGGAGATGAACAACTATAGGCTGGTGTCTATGTTACCATTCTTAAGCAAAGTGATCGAGAGGGCGGTAGCTCTTCAACTCCAAGCGGTCTTGGATAAAACCGATTATCTAGACCAGGGGTAGGCAACCTGTCCCTTTTAAGGGCCTAGGGACTTCAGTTCCCAGAATCCCAGGAGCTATTGGACAACATGGGACTATTGGCCAACATGGCTGAGGCTTCTGGGAGCTGAAGTCCCTTGGTCCTTAAAGGGGACAGGTTGCCTACCCCTGATTTAGAGTATTTATACCCTGCTCTTCAGCCACAAAGGCTCTCAGAGTGGCTTACAAATGGATTAATTAGATGGTTCCCTGCCCTCAGGCTTACAATCGAAAAAAATATGACACAAAAGGCGAAGGTAATGGTAGTGGGAAGGGGATCAGGTTTAGCATTTCTTCTCTCCCTCTGAGGCTGGGTCATGGCAGATGGATTGGAGGGGGGCTCTCCTTAATTTAGGCTAAACCTGATGGAACCGGCCTGCACCTAGGCCATTCTTTAAATGCTTTCTGTTTTGAATGCCTGTCTGAAAAGGAAGTTTTTCACCTGTTGTCAGAAGGCCATCAAGAAAGGGGCCATTCTGGTCTCCCTGGGAAGGGAGTTCCAGAGTCTAGAGGCAGCTACAGAAAAGGCCCTCTCTCGTGTCCCCACCAACTGTGCTTGTGATGGTGGTGGGATGGAGAGAAGGGCCTCCCCTGAGGATCTCAGAGCCCCAGCCATCTCAGAGGGGGAGATACAGTCTGCCAAATAATAATAATAATAATAATAATAATAATAATAATAATATCCTGGACCTGAGCCATATAGGGCTTTATAGGTCATCATCAGCACTTTGAATTGTGCCCAGAAACAAACTGGCAGCTTTCAACAGGGGTATTGTATGATCTCCGTAAACTGCCCCTGTTAGTAGCCCAGCTGCAGCTCTTTGGACCAGCTGAAGTTTCTGAACACTCTTCAAAGGCAGCATCAAGTAGAGCACATTACAATAGTTTAAATGGGATGTAACAAAGACATGTACCACTGAGGCCAGATACGGCATCTCAAGGGATGTATGCAGTTGGCTCACAAGTTTTAAATGTGCAAAAGAACTCCTGGTCACTGCAGAGACCTGGGCCTCCGGGTTCAAAGCTGAATCCAGGAGTACTCCCAAACTGTGAACCTGCATCTTCAGGGAGACTGTGACCCTTTCTAACACAAGCTGAATCCTTGTTCTCTGATCTGCTTTCTAACAGACCTGTAGCACCTCTGTTTTATCTGGATTAAGTTTCAACTTGTTTGCCTTCATCCAATCCATTACTGATGACAGACACTAGTTTAGGACCAGGGCAACTTCCTTGGATTGGGGTGGAAAGGAGTAGTAGAGTTGAGTGTCATTGGCATATTGATGACACTGAACCCCAAAATTCTGGAAAACCTCTCCCAGCATATTCATGTATATATTAAATAGCATATTAAATAGCAACACAGAACCCTGAGGGACCCCACAGCCCAATGGCCATGGGGTTGAGCTGGAGTCCCCCAGCATCACCTCCTGGGCTCACCCATCCATGAAGGAATGGAGTCACTGTAAAACAGTACCACCAAGTCCCATCCCAGAGAGGCGGCCCAGAAGGAAACCATGGTTGATGCTATCGAAAGGCACTGAGAACCCTGAGGGACCCCACAGCCCAATGGCCATGGGGTCAAGCGAGAGTCCCCCAGCATCACCTCCTGGGCTCACCCATCCATGAAGGAATGGAGTCACTGTAAAACAGTACCACCAGAGAGGCGGCCCAGAAGGAAACCATGGTTGATGCTATCGAAAGGCACTACATACTCTCCCTGTCTAGTTCCCTGGGTAAGTCATCCACCAAGGTGACCAAGGCTGTCTCTGTTCCATAGCCAGGCGTGAAACCAGATTGAAATGGATCTAAATAATCTATTTCATCCAAAAACCCCTGGGGGTTGGGAAGCCACCACATGTTCTCAAACCTTGTCCAAAAATGGTATGTTGGACACAGGCCAATAGTTATTCATTATTGTGGGGTCCAGGGATGGCTTTAAAAAAAAAAAGGCCTCAGAACTGTCTTCTTTAGGCAAGTTGGAACTCTGCCTTGTAATAGTGAGGCATTGAATACCTCCTTTACCCACTTGGTTAGTCCCACTGTAGCCTGTTTAACAAGCCAAGAAGGACAAGGGTCGAAGACACATGTGGTGGCCTTTACCTCTCCAGGGATCCTGTTCACATCATCAGGCTGCACAAGTTGAAAAGTATCCATTAACACTGGACAGATAGTTGCCAAGGTTATATTCACTGGCACTATATCAATTGTAGCATCCAAGTCGGAGCTATGCAAAATGCTGTGCAAATTCTTCACAGTGGGCCTCTGAGTGGTCTGCATTTTCTACTTGAGGGCGAGTGTGCAAGAGACCCCTGACTACTCGGAACAGCTCAGCTGGATGACTTTGTGCAGATGCAATGCTAGCAGCAAAAAATAATTTCTTTGCTGCCTGCACTGCCATAGAGTAGGCCTTCAAATAGACCCTAGCCTGTGTTCAGTCAGATTCACTTAGAGTCTTCCGTCAACATCACTCTAGTCTCGGTCTCACTCACTTATCACCATCATCTCCCTGGATGATGCCTGTATATAATCTCGAAATTATATAATCTCCAAAACCAGAGACAGTATGCCTTTGTATATCAGTTGATGAAGAACAATTGCATGAAGGTGGTGTTGCACTCATATTCTGGTAATTGTGTTCATTCCAAAAAACTGCTTGGCTATAGGAACATAATCCTTTGTGTGGCTTGTCTTAAAGTCCAGAATGCAGAGCATAACTTCTCTAGTACTACTTTGTGAAAATAGCCTGGGAGGTTGGTGCAAGCCACTGCAACATCATGGTATCCAAATCCAGTCATGTGGAAATTCAAAATATTACAATAACTGATGAAAGACAGTCAGAGGCCAAGGAAAGTGTACAGGCTCAGAGAATGTAAAGATATAAAAAGATATCAATTTTCTGGCAGAAGTCATACACTAGGGCAACCATGAATGCTTGTCAATTACATCAGGCCTAAATCTGGATGGGCATGGATTCAAAGAATTTTGTCCTGTTTGGTGAAGCAAAATCTTTTGGAAATATATATCTATATTCAGGTCACTTACAGGACAGTCTGATAAATGTCTACTCAAAATATATACCATTAGGTTTGTTGTTGCTTATCCCCAGATAAGTGTGTATTGGACTGCAGTCTTAAAATGAAATTGTATCCTCACTTGTGTGTGTGTGTTACTGAGTTTTAGTTGTTGTTCCTTTTTCTTCCCTTGGGCTTTTTAAGCTTCCTCCTACTTGTCTCTGTATGTGCCTTCAGGCTGCCTGTTGATGTACAAAAACCCCATGGATTCATAGAGTTTTCTTAGGCAAGGAATACTCATAGGTGATTTTATCAGTTCCTCTGAAATAGTCAGCCCTCCATTTTCATGGGGGATCCATGCTGGACCACCCTCACCCCGCAAAAACTTGCCAATATTTAAGCCCCATAGGCTTGAATGTGGTGTATCCCATTGATTTTAATGAAGGTTGTCCCTCCGTGAATATTCAAAACTGTGGATTTCAAGTCTGCGAGAATGAAGGAGTGACTGTATAGCCTACAGCACTTGGTATTCATTGGTTGTCTGTGATCCAAGAAACCTGGACTGACCATGCTTAGCTTCCAAGATTAAATAGATTCTGGTTAGATGGGAATTAATTACATAGTATTTAATAGGTCTTTGTGGAGAACCGGCAGAATTATGCCAAGTTAGGAACAGCCAATCAGGAGTAAGCTGGTGACAGCCAATAGAATCTTGGGCTATTGGTGATAAAGAGTTCCGTGGCTGACAGTTGAAGTCAGACCAGGTCTGGATGAGTAACAGTCCAGAAGAAAGGGACTGTGAGGGCTAAAGTTCAGAAGGGAGGGACTTAGCTCTAGGACAGAACTCCAAGTGAGGGAGTTTCTGGGATTTAGTTAGCCTGAGGGCTAGTGTAGAAATAAGGTTGGAATGACCACAGTAAATAAGGATGGTGTGAGAGTCCTAAAGACTAGTAACTGTTGTTCTTTAGAGTTAAATAGTATGTAACAAAGTATAACAAGAACAAGAGAATGTAACAAATGAAACATTGTTAACCATCATTGAAATAAAGTTTTATTGTTGTTCATTCACAAGCTTGTTAGAATCTGGAATTATTATCCATGCTACTAAGAAATAAAGAAACCAAGATTGGGGAGTAAACCCATAGATATACATAAAAGTGGTCTGATACACCACATATTGGGGCAGCTGTGAGATCACAATACTCACAGGGCTGCCATCTGAGGAACAATAGTTAGGTGAAAGAGTGGCTCTTCACAGTCTTCTAATAGATATAGATCAGGTTGCCCCAGACTCTGAAGTGTATTTAATTTCTACTCTCCCAGACAAAAAGAAATCATATTTCTTGCATCCCAGTTTTTATTTTAAATACTAGGTAAATAATGTACTGTATTCTGGATGGCAGAATTGTAAATCAGGTGCTATGCCTTCAAGGGCAATCAGTCTGTGTAGATAGAACAAGTAGAAGAATATAATAGATTTTAAATTTGCTAGGAGAAGCCCAGGCTTGAAAAGGCAAAGATCAGTTAAGCATATAAGTGGATTTTAATGTTATCTCTACAGAAACATTTCAAATCAGTGCATCAAAAAACTACCTGCTTGTCAATGTATTACAGCGTATAAAAGAGAAGTATAAGTATAAGAAAGATACTGGTGGCATAAAATGAAGTTGCATTTCCTTCAATTCTGTGTGCTTCAGTTTCAGTGATAGAGTGTACCAAACAACTGTACATATAAAGTCACATCTATTGTAATGTTGAGCCCAAAATGATCTTACGTAGCCCTGAAATGCAATCTCAGGCAGCTTATACTGCAGTTAAGATCTACAGTTTGAATGGTTTCCAAAAACCACACAGTCAGGAAGAAATATGTCTATTATAACATACTAGAATGTTGTGATTTTGCAGTGAAATGGCTTATGGTGCATCCATGTGAGGGTAAAGAAATAAATTGAGTTGGACCCCCTCCCACATCCGCAACTGACCCACAAGTTCACGGAGGTGCATCCCCAGCCCACCATCTCACTATAGAACCATTGCAGAACTTCAGATAATGAGAGAAGGTTGTAACTTGCATAGACCACCAGAAAATGGACACAAAAACAAACACAAAAATGCCAGAAGGTCCAGAAGACCACTTCTGATTCTGAGAAATGTCCTCCCTTCATGTTGAACAAGGTGCATGGACTCGGAAAAATATTTAAAAGGTGAATTGTCATTCTTGGAGCCTTCCAAGGGAAGCAAATCATTGGGTAGGAAGGATCACCAAAAATTACAGTTTGTTTTGTCTGTATGGGTAGAGAACCACAAAAACAACTCTGGGGAGCTTCATTCATCTTTAGAGCTGCACTTTATCCACCTCTTCTTTTGGACCTCAGCTTTAATCCAGACCCAATACAGAAGGCCCTTTCACACTAGAGTTAGTGCATTATAATTCTACTTTACCTGCCACAACTGCTTCATATGTAATCCTGGAGTTTGTAGTTTGTTGAGCTGTATGGCTGAGAATTCTAGATATCCATCCTTCATTGCAAAGTCCAGGATTCCCTAGGATGCAGCCATGGCAGTTAAAGATGGAATCACAATGCTATGATTGTGTAGCATGAAAGGAGCTATAGTGAACATTTGTCTGTGAGAGGGATGATCTCTCCATCACTCTATTACTCTCTCAACCCATTTTTGGTCCATTTTGTGGAGCAGCAATTATTGCCCATATGAAACAATTATGAATTTCAGGATTTTAGTGTACCTGTGTCTGGTCACTAGGATATACACCACCAAACAACTAGGATATGATCTGAGGGGTTTTTTTTTCTAGTTCAGAACCAACCTTCCTTCCTTCCTTCCTTCCTTCCTTCCTTCCTTCCTTCCTTTTAGGGAGGAAATCACCCCATTAACAAGATTCCCCTGCCATTGTCAATAAAGTCTACCATCATATCAATAGCACGGATGATGGGGTAGGATGGGATTACTGTAGCTGAATGTGGGTTACATAAACTATGCCCAATATCTGTTTTTGATATGTGTATATTGTTGGGAGTAAAAGAAAATAGCTTATAACACCCCTGTTGTTATTCTGTCTACTGGTAGTAAGAGTTGTTGCTGTTTTTAGGAAAATACAATTATACAGTAACTTTAAACAGCATTAACAAGGGAGGGAAGATGGAATAGAGGGCAGAGAAGACAGATTTAGGTTGCAGTTTTATGAACATTAACCTACATTATGCACATTGTGTTTTACCGAACACAGTGAGACAGTGGTATATTTTTCTCAGTGGTATATTGTAAGCACCAATAACCTGTATATGCTTACCTGAGAATAAGGCAATTAAGTGGAGTAATTAATGTGAAGAATGCTATGTCTGGTTCTGTGTAGTGTGTGTGTGTGTGTGTGAGAGAGAGAGAGAGAGAGAGAGAGAGAGAAAAGGAGACATAGAAGAGAGGTGGAGTTGTGAGTGTCTAGGTGCTTCTATTTTCTTTGCCTGTGTGGCTTATCTGCAAATGGAGAGATGATGAATGAGAGGTAGAGAGCTCTTCCACCAGCAATGTAGTCCCCTTCTGCTTCCAGGACAGAGTGAAAGTTTTACTGAATATAGGTAATAAAAACAACAATTCTGCTTCTGCATTGCTCTTTAATGTGAAATAACTCTTGCAATAGTATATACAAGTTCTGTACTGGAAGCAGAATAGAGGACTTTCTCCAGCCTGTGAGCCTCTGGACCCACCATGCCCTTGATTCATTCCTGCTCTCTTGCTCCCTCCGTATATGAGAGCTAAATTCTGAGCATGTTAAGGCTCCAAGACAAAAACGTTGAGCTTAGCTGTATTGTGAAGCTTGCAGAATTGCTGCTGACAGATTGGTGCTGAAATTCAAACTTTCTTTTCTGTCCTACTTTCAATCCATTTTGCCCTCAAAATTTCAGAAGCCTTGTCTTTCCCTCTCAATGACAGGTAGCTCCTTTTGTAACATGGTGACACTGAATGGTTGCCTATACATTTCAAGAAGCAAATATCAACAATTCCAGAGTTTGAACTGCCTTCATGTACAGAAATGGTAATAGTTGCTAGGCAACCTTCAAGCCTTCCTTTCTGTTTGCCACTATAGTTCTTTTTCAGCTTTCTAGGCTGTGTCTAGAGCAGCTTAATTTGATCCTATTTGTGGTGACAATTCAGCCTCCATACTTCAAGTATCTCTATTCTGGATACTGGCATATTTTGCGGGGTCTACCTTGCAAGGTGGGAGGGAAATATAAATGGTGTATTTCTGTCCCCTTGTGGGCTTTCAGAGATTGTTAATACCTTATAAAACCAAAACAGTTTGATTCTATCCTGCATAGAGATAATGATAATTTCCTCTAGGTTTGTATTCTGGGTTTGTATTCCAAAATCTGCAGAATGTTTTATAATTTTACATTACAGGTTTGAGAAGGAAAAATATGAGCATGCAAGAAAGCAGAACAGATATATGAACCATCTGGTTATAGAGTATGGAGGGATTACTACTTTAGCTTAAGTTTTATACCCTTGGGTCTTCAATTCCTTGTCTATTCAACCATGGTCATGATGCCATGTCATTTTTTTCATAGCCTCCACATTTTTAAGACAGGCAGTATCCATCCTGAAAATTATTGTATCTATTGAATTTGGCCAGGGCAGATAATTGAGACTTTAGCTTGGTTTGATTTTGGCTGCATCTGCACTGCAGAATTAATGCAATTTGACACCACTTTAACTGTTATGACTCCATCCTATGGAATCCTAAGATTTGTATTTTGTTGTGTTACCACATCTGTCTGGCAGAGATGTCTAAATATATCACAAAACTACAAATCCCAGATTTTTATAGCATTGAGCCATGGCCCTGTCAAACTGGATTATTTCTGCAGTGCAGATGAGGTAAATAATACAAATAACACAAAATTCTATCTAAATTTAATAATGGTAGGAAACTGAGATTGAAAAAAACTGAATATTGGAAGATGCCTGACAAAACCATCAGTTATTTTCTACTAGGATATAGGAAATTTCTATGTGCACATAAATTTGGGGGACTTGCCATACAGCACTAGAAACAAATCTTCCTTTGATTCATAGTTTTTCTTGCTGGGAGAAAAAAAAAACCTAAAAACTCTTTATGGATTATTCCAATCCATCCAAGCTAAAACTGTACAGATTTAAAACTAATTTAACAGTCAGTTCATTCCCTGTTTTCTTGTAGCCTTTGAAAAGAGACTGTAGTTCAGTTATGAAGTACAGATTTTGCACATAGAATGTCTGCATTCAGTCCCTGCATGAAACTCTGAAAAGCCACTGTGAGTCAGAGTAGACAGTACTGAATATACAGATCAATATGGTCTTAGTCTCCACAAGGCAGTTTCTTGTGTGCTAAAGATGTTTAGATGGATGAATGGAAATAGGCTAGCAACAAGACAACAGTACTAAATTTTTGAATCCAAATTTCTCCAATACTGCTTGTCAGTGACACATCAGAAAACAGATATATATTTATGAAAGATTCATAATTCCGCATTGCTATCATATGTGAGGAGCCTCATGGGGAATTGTGGATACAATGATGCTTCTGTTATTATGATCCCCCTCATGTAAACCAAATGTGAAGTGCTCTTATCACATTACCACATTTATTCCACCATGAATGTGGGCATTTGGGGAGTGAGTGTGTAGGCCTGTATTATTTGCCCTCACTCTTTTATGCATACCTCTTTACTAAGACTCCATTTCTGTGTCTTTGATAGGCAGCACAAAAAATTAAGAGATTTATTTGTCCCATCTCTCTCACACAGAGAGAGAAAGAGTAAATGTTACTATTGAAGAATAAATAAAACATTTTAAGTATTTGTCATATTCCTTAAAGGATATTAGTTAAATTCTGTTCTTCCTGAATGCAATTGTTGATGTGTGCCTTTAAGTTTCTGACTTAAGGTGACTCTAAGGTGAAGCTATCAAAGGATTTTCTGAGGTTAAGAGTGTGATTCACCCATGATCAGCCAGTGGGTTTCCATGGCTGAGTGGGAATCAAACTCTGATCTCCAGAGTCCTATTCCTATGCTTAAACCACTACACCACACTGGCTCCCTGAAAATAATGCTGGCTGTAATACTAGAAAGGGAGATATTACATTTATCATATGTTTGTGGTGACAGGCAGGATGACATAGCAGAACTTTGAATACAACTACAAAGACAAATTCTAACATGTTTGTTTTACAAATAATATAATTAAATAAGACTTTTAATATCAGTAAAACAGTACAACAGTAAAAAGAAAGGGTAATGACTTTTCTTAATGATCTTTACAGTGATTCACTATAATACTGGAAACAGGAGAGGTGGCTTTATAACTTGTGAACTTGGTAGTTCTTGATACTTTCATTATTTTTCTGGATATACAATGAGCTAAGAATTTACTTCTCAAAGAGAAGGATGAGGGCAATGACAATAACAACATTAAAACAATGGCCCTGGATCATTTGGGAAAACAGTATTCTTAGATAAATTGCATTAAAAAACCAACCCTTCACTCCTGTCACTCACCTCCAGAGTCCTCCACCTGTGATATATTTTACTGTGCATCCCAGTATGTGCTCTTTCAAGCCATACATCACTCCCATGCATTAAAATATTGGCTGAGATCCTTCATCACAGGCTGCAATGCATAACTTTACAATGACAGAGTTGTGTTGATGACACAGTATGAAACTATATTAGAGAACTGTAACAATGCTCAATGAAACATCATGCAAGTTGTCCTACTTCTCAGTGTGGGCTGCCACTGAACAATGGGAACTGTGCAAGATGTACTACTGTGCAACAATGGCATCCATTGCACAATATGGTGCTGCAAAAGGTGAAGACATTTGTCTGGCTAGGTACAGGGTAACTATGACTTTTCACTGCCCTCTATTTTAGATTACAGGTGCTCTGTGGCTCTGTTAGGGGTTGTTGCCCCTCTCTTTGTACTGTCATAGCCATGCTATTTGCTTGGCTTGTGCAGTGGTCTCAATGGCACAGCTACAACAATGCTCCTATCCTGGGAATATGACCATTGCTCAACACCTCAGTTCTAAAGTGTGCAACCCTAGATTGTTTTACAGCATTATAAATTCCCAACAAGATACCATACTCTTATCTTCTCCTATGCTATGAAAAGGAAGCATCTTTAATTTTGTGGTGGCATGTGCAGTAGTAATTGTCATGGGATTTAGCCAGCTCCTATGGCTGGCTTTTTTATTTTGTCTAAAGAGGCACAACAGACTACTGGGGAAAGTATTTAAAATCTTCTCAGTTCTTTCTCTGCATTCTTCTGAAGAGTGCGTCTCCCAGGCACTTGCTTGTGCTGTAGTTTTCCATTCTGTTAATCTTTAGTGCCTCATATACCTCCTTTATAAAATATCATTATTAAACATGCATCTGTTTGGGTGGTTGTTTAACCAGAAAAATAAATCATTTATCATCTTGCCTTTGCACATGCTTGGTATGCCTGAAGTTCCTTAGAGGAGCTTGAAAATGCCTGAATTTAATATACACTTTAAAGCAATCTGATTAGAGAAGCCCTACAACTGCCTTAGTAAAATGAATACATACAACAATATTAAGCAGTCTTTATGTTGTAAATTACCTAGCTTAGCTCTGTATAGCAACAGTAGAACATGCAAATATACAAATGCACCCAAAATCAAATTACTCTAAAGTTAACTACAAATCTCAGGGACCATTTTCTTGTTGTTCCACAATAGGGACTCCTGTTTCTCCATTTAACTCTGTTGAAGACAGGCTGTAAATGAATCTTTTTAAAACCATGTCAACAACTATGTGAAGTATTACATCTTGCAGTACAAATTAGATTTTCCGTAAAGCATGGGAGGTGTTCAGCGTACAGAAATAAAAGTAGCTTTTTAAAAAAACCAATATTGTTTTGGTTCAGCTTCTGCCTTTATGTAAGACGTGAAGTTTTAAAGGCAACTATTGGATTCTGATAAGTTGATAATAGTGTACTTCCATTTACAGCTATCACAGTGAGAAAAGGAAATGGGTTAAGAGAAAAATTGTACATTGAATTTATATCCAAATTAAATTAGATTGCACTGATATTCTGAAATAATCTAATTTTTTTTTCACATGCATGCTCACACACTGTTAATAACATACTTCCCACCATTATCCCTGGTAGGAATGTAGACTGACAACAACAAAACAAAGTGCCTTCTTTTGCACAACTGTAAAAATGTCCAAGGGCCAAAAAATACTAAAAATTGGAAGGGGACTATTTCAGTGTTTGCTAAGGTCAGTGGAGACAGAAGTCTACAATTGCCAGTTGCCTATATTGCTGGCTTGTAGCCCAAAGAGTTTATTCACTTAGGGAGGGTGAGTTAACCACAAATAGAACATCACATCCTTAAATATAAGCAGTTTTGAAATTTTATACCCATCTTTTCATCAAGCTTTAAATCACATACACTTCCTAAGAGCATATTCTCCCAAAGAATCTTGGAAAAAAATAGCAAAATAAAGTTTATAGGATAAGCAAAAACTGGTGAGCAGTCAAAATCTGCAGAGGGAACTGCTTCTTTATATTAAAAAAACAACAACAACCATCAATAAAGCAAGCATCAATTGAGAATCTTGAAATGTGTCTTAAGTTTCTGCTGTGGAAAATAAAGTTTATAGCAAGTAAGAGGTTTAGAAGAAGCTATGGGGACACAAAGGTTTTCTATCTACTTTTTGCAAAGAGAAGCTGAGGCCAAGCTCATAGATATCTAACGGGTATGTTGATTTATAGCCTTGTTTAGGTTTTCAGTTATTTAGTTAGATTTTGAAGGAAATGGAATATTGTAAAGGTATGCATTTCATGGATTGAGTTTATATATAAATAATCTTCACTGAGCAGCAGGTCACAGTGCTTCTTAATGAGCAAACAATCAAATGCCTTTTCCAGCCGTGTCAGTCTCACAATCAAACTGTCAGTGCTAGATCAGGTTCTGTTAGTATCATGTTGAATTGAATATAATGGCTGAATCAATACATAGGAATGTTTGCCTAATCTACCCCGTGAGTGGAGTTGTGGGACAGTTCTAAAGGCTGATTGTAACATGATAGTAAAGAATACATATTTTATTATTCTAATGAGGAATTTAGTTTATTAATACATGTGAAGATAACTCAGAGTTGTTACCTGAAAATATCACTTCTCGGCCTTTTGGTTAAGATCAAATGTAGAGTTGTTACCTGAAAATGATATGCAATGTCATCTTTTGCTCTTAATTTCCTATTTTTTTAGTTTTACTGCATATACAAGTTGCATTAAAGACACATTAAAGACTCTCTGGCAGCATCCACCCTTCAGAAATTATGTGGTTTGATGTGACTCCAGAGCTCTCTGACTGAGAAGGGTAAATGTCTCCTCAAAACTACAATTCCCATAATTCCATAGCATTGTACCATGACATTTAAAGTGGCATCAAACTACCGCATCTACTTGGACTATAAGTCAATTTCATGAATAAGTCAAGGACAGGTTTTGAGGTAAAATTCTGAATTTTGTTATGGCCCATGGATAAGTTGAAGGTATAACTTAGGAGCATATAACACCAGGATGTAAAGAACAAAGCAAAGGAAAACATTGCCAAAGATCTTACAAAATTCTAGCAGACATAACTGTTTGTGACATGCTCACTCTAAAGGTGTGATGGATGAGGATGGAACCACAGTAAATGATGGCTGTGCAGTATGTGAAGGGAGTGACCAGGCACAGGCAGGACTGAGAAAATGTGCCAGTGTCAAAAAGGATGAAAAGGCAAAGCAAAGAAAATGGTGGCTATGTTAGCAGTGATTATAGCCTTTATCTTTAATATGATAATTTTGCCTGTTTATCCCCAAAAAGCTGACAAACATACACAGGCACAAAGCAGACTGCTCCAAAGGAATGGCTTGCTGCTGCCCCTTTGATCGCCAGGTTGGGATCATGGCAACTGCATGTCAAGTCCCAGTCCAGATATTTCCGGGTGCAAAAAGAAGTGGCAGAAAGCTGTTCCTTTTTGCACTGGGGAAAGGGCACCTATTTTTTAAAAAATTTTTTAGCTCTGGCAGTGTGCACTGTATAAACAGTGTGCTGCTGAAGCCCTGAAAAGCTGCTGCCATGTGGTTGTTCTGGAAGCTTGACAGCATCTTCCCAGTGTCCTGGATGTGTACATCGTGCATACACCATGGCCCCAGGCCACTGGGAAGCTGGCTCTTCAGCTCGTCTGTTTTGGCCCACAAATGTCTTATTCAGATCCTGCAAAGCCTGATTGCTCTCAGCACACCTTTTGGGGGGGAAGCATCAAAGAGCTGCAACCATCATCTTTTTCCTGTTCAGACATTGAAAAAGGGCAGAAACTGCCTCATAGCAGAGAAGGGATAGAGGGGGTTAGTAATTCTTTTAGGTGGACTACGGGCTGGCCTGGAGGCAGAGATGGGGAGAGGCGGCTGCACGCTGGCTGCCCCAACTCTAGCCCAATGATGTCCTGATGCCACGTGCTATTATGCATGGCGTGCAGTTTCAGGACGTCCTCCTGGCGCAGCATCCTGATGCACTGTGCTGGAAGGGACGCTAAAGAGCCACGCACCGGCTCTTAGGATGCCCTTTTGCCTCCCCTGAAAGGAGTGGCATTTTGCTGCTCTTTCAGGGGCAGCAAAAGGGAGGATAGAGGCCGTGGTGTGGGGTAGCCATGGCCCTGATCCGCGGCTAGCAGGGGCGGCCCAGAGCTGCCCATTTGCAGCCCCCCTAAGATGGTTTTGTCTTTAGGTGGACTTAGATGGATTAAACTCTTGTCTTTTGACACACTGCTTAGAGAAGGAGATGGTTCCTTTTTTGATAATAGTTAAAGTATAGTACTTACATTGATCCATGGATAAGTCTACCCAGTCTGTTGAGGTCAATTTTGTTTACTAAAATTTTTAGACTTATACATGAGTATATTTTGTTGTTTATTGTGTGCCTTCAAGTCCTTTCTGACTTATGGTGACCCTAAGGTGAACCTACAATGGGGTTTTCTTGGCATGATTTGTTCAGAGGAGGTTTGCCATTGCGTTCTCCTGAGGCTGAGAGACTCTGACTTCCCAAGCTCACTCAGTGGGATTATATAGCCACACTAGGAATAACTCTGGCCTCCAGAGTCACAGTCCAACACTCAAATCACTACACCACACAAGCATTCCCATGAGTATTTATAGTAGATGATTTATGTAGTGTGAATGCAGCCTTTCTCTTGTTCACCACAATTCCTTTCATTCATTTTTCAATGTAACTTTTAGAACTGATACTTTTCAGTATCCTCACAACAGAATATGCATGCTGCAGAGCTGATACTCTGATGCAGAGTATTTTAGGTTATATCAATTATTGGAAGGCTCCCAAACCCAAAATCAGTGTATGTTCCATTCTGGCCATTTTGTGTGCACATTTGATGACACCTAATGCAATTACTATTATTGCTTTCAAGCTCTTGTTTACCAGCTGCTCTTATTTGATTAGATTTATAGCATTTTGCAACAGCAGATGCTCAGAAAGTTACTGCTGATTCCATCCCCCCCCCCCAACACACATGCAACAGACATAACAACCTACTTGCAGCTGGCCATACATAAACACAGTGAATGAATTAAACTTATGCCAGAGCACACATCTTTAGTTTTCAGATAATAGCTACTTATTTCATTGGGGTTGCTAAGCAGTAGTTTTAAAGGGACCACACTGTTCTTTATTCTATGTGAATAATGTAGCCATACCTACATACTCAAGTTAATAAAAATATTCTATCTACAGTCAGATTCTTTATACTTCATAAATAATCTGAAGCTGTTCTTCAGTTTGCCATGGATGACAATAACCTAGTTTGCTACTTTGTATTGCAAATAACATGACAAGGAACCTGCCTCTTTAAATAGAAGCACTGTCATCTGTCTTTTGATAAACACACACATGCGCGCACACACACTAGCAAGTATCTAGAGAATTTTGTCATTTCTTTTATACTTCCCAAAGGGCTTTGGTTTGTTTAAAGAAATTCATAAATTGCTTTTGTAAACTGAAGAACTTTCATAAATAGTTGGTGATATGGCATGTAGGTCTGCTCTTCAAAGATAAAAAAGATCCAGCAATCATAGTGGTAAGTATAAATCCTTGGGAATACCTTAAAGTAACTCTTAGTATCAAGTCCATTGAATTTTCAATTACTTTGCTCTAGTCTTGGATGTATTGTGTATATCATGATGACCAGACATGGACTTTGATCCAGTAGGCTTTAATAAAAATGTACAACAAGATTTTTTTCTCCATTTGTAAACATTGGCTCCTCCCTAGCTTGCATCTTCTGTTAAATCTACATATTCATAACCCTTTCAATTAAGCGGAAATCCTGCCCATTTAGCTTTCTGGCAGGAAAGGTAGAACAAAATCTAATCCTTGCATCATCCCACTCCTAAAAAAATGACTGATGGGATTTCAGCTGTGCTTAAAAAACAATGTTTATTGTAGCCATGAATGAAAGGAGAAAGAGAATTATTCCTTATTTATGTGGACACTTTCAGCTAAAATTTGTGTAGCTTTTTCAGTTAAAATGTGTGTAAAACAACCTATTTCTACACACTGACAGGAAATAACACCCCACCACCACCACCACCACCTTTTAACATGGAATATAATGAGAAGCCCAATGGAATCCCACAATAAATGTTTTTTGGTGAACATGCACATACTTGTCATGGAGAGATGTTTGACATCCTTCCCCAAATTCAAGTTCCTTTTGCACTTTGTGTACTCAACGCACAAAGGTTTCTATCCAAGTCAGGGACACTGAGATGGGGCCATCTCTCATACAACTGATTTCTATCTCATTATAGTTGTAGAGCTATCCATGTGTGATTTGTAAGTGCCTGGATAGGCTGTTTACACCCACTAGGAAGAAATGACAGACACACTGAACTGGTACAATTATGACCACATTTTGTTATCTATTCACTTCTGTAGAAGTGATAGAAGCTTCTGAAGTAATGAGGGTAGATGATACTGGATCCTCCAGGACTTATTACCTCCCTCTACCATGTCATGGGCAATCCTCTTGTGCAGGGGTAGGCAACCTTTTCCCTTTAAGGGCCGAGGGACTTCAGCTCCCAGAAGCCTCAGCCATGTTGGCCAATAGTCCCATGTTGGCCAATAGCTCCTGGGATTCTGGGAGCTGAAGTCCCTCTGTCCTTAAAGGGGAAAGGTTGCCTACCCCTGCTCTTGTGGCTTCAGGATCAAACCAATAATCCTGGTTTCCACCTGACTATCCTCCCAGCAAACCTATCCTCCTCCTCCTCCTCCTCCTCCTCCTCCTCCTCCTCCTCCTCCTCCTCCTCCTTTGTCAATCTTTATTTATTTTCCCCAGGACTAGGACTTAAGATGTTTTCCTGATGGTCTACAAATATAATAATAACAATAATTAAAATTGAATTAAACATAGAATGAGATTAAACATGGGATTAAACAATTAAAAATAATTTAATGGTTTTAATTTAATTTAAAAAGCATTCAGTGCTCAAAAGCCTGTCAGAATAAAAACAGCTTTGTCTGTCAACAGATGTTTTCACCAAGGAGGGAATCATTCTAACCTCCCTAGGAAGAGCTCCAGGATTTAGGGTCAGCCACCAAAAATGCCAATAGCAGGAACTACTCCAAAATCTCATAGCTTGAAAGACCCAGCCCCAAAAGTCATTTCCCTCTCCACCTCTGGGCCTGATGATCCAAAGGAAAGACCAGAAAAATCCCTTTTGGTTGCTTACTGCTGCTCCGTGTTTCTACAGTAACCCACCAATTTGATAAATAATTAGGTAGCACCAATTTAGCTAATTATTCCATAATTCCCAACATGGTACAATTTAGGATGGGCAAAAAATAGCCCCCTTCCCATCCTATGTGGCTGTGATGCAAAGCCAGAATTACTACTCATTTACAGAGTGGCCAGTCAAAGCCTGTGCTGTCCAGTCAGGAGGTAAAGTGGGTGGACTGATCAAAAGGAAAATGGGTTGGAGGTGAAGCTAACTGAAATCATGACATCTGACCCAACACAAATGTCAAAATAATCCAGCAATTTCCCTGTTTCAGTGAATAAATTGTGTCCTCCCCTATCACAGGAGCCACTCACAAGGCTCCACATTCATGGGACCATGCAAATTGATTCAAGAGTCATGAGTTCAATGTTCAGTGGGATGCAATTCCAGACAAATGGGCATGAGGACATAGCATGAAACTATCATTCCAAATATGTTTATTAGGGAACAATCCATAGACTTAGATATGAGAAAATATGCATAACATTATGCTGGATGCATATGTTTAAGGAGGTAAACATCACTTTGGTATTTGTTTATATGTATTTCAATTTTATAATTTCATATAATAACTGAATTGCAGGCCCAGCTTGCATGTTTCTAGTCAGCAGAATATATGCTGTTCTGTGCCTAAATGATATGGCATGAGGCCCTTGTAAAGGATGAAAATGTGATGGTTCTGTCACATTGACTGGCATTGTTTTGTCTGCTAGACTGCAAACCTTAATCCTCTTAAATTGCTCTGCATTTTTATTGTGGTAGGAAGGAAGAGTGAAAACTAGGATAGAAGCCAGTAATCATAATTAGAAGACATGAAATGTATCTTTTTTGACCAAAAAGGTCAGACATCTTTAAAATATGAAAGCTCTATAAAATATTATATACATGGAAGGTATTTTATGTGTGGTCACTATAAAATTAAATGGAGGTATATGGAAGAGTTTAATGTTATTGGAATACTTGACTGAATATTGCAATAATTGTAAAAATGCAAAGGCAAACTTGTGTAAGTTAGAAGCTCTATATGGGAATTCACGCTTGGAAGCAGGACTTATTTTGATGTAGTCCAGGCAAACAGGAGGGGGAAAAAATGAAAATGTTAGTCCTGGGCCTGCATTTTCTGTTTCTGATCTCAGTTCAGATGTTAGGGGAGGACTATCTGCAGGCTGGCTCAGACTGGCCTTATTTGAAGGTCTTTAAAAAGAAGTTGGATGACCACTTCTTAGAAGTGTTATCCTCTGGGAGAAAGGAAATTCCTACCATAGAAGTCTGGAAATACATAGCTATTTGCCTATGGCGAATAAGAATTCCTTCCAGGCCAGCAGTCATACATATATCATTCTGGCAGTAATTTGGGTGTATCTTGCTCAGATTCATAATGCTGCATTTATTACCAACAATGTAATTCTATGCATTTCTCCTTAGATGTATATCTCATAGAGTTCAAAGGTGCTTACTCCCAGGTCATTATGCAGCCCACAATCCATGGGTCACATGGGACCCTTGACTGATTTCCTTGAAGCCCAAAGGCCCATTCTCCAGTGGATTCCCCATTGCATTACTTAGTTGATGGGCAGTGAGGAAAGCTGTGAAAAGTAATAATTGGAATGTCTGTCAGCTGTGTGTGTGTATGTGCCTTCAACTCACTTAATGAATTTCATAGGGTTTTCGTAGGCAAGAAATACTCAGAGGTGGTTTTACTAGTTCCTTCCTCTGAAATATAGCCTACAGCCCCTGGTATTCATTGGCAGTTTCTTATCCAAGTACTAGCCACAGCATACCTTGCTTAGCTTCCACGATCAGCTGGAATCTGAAGGGGGTTGTACCAACCTTCAGTCATCTTGGGCAGTGGAAGGCATGGAATGGTATCTCAGTATACTGGGAGGAGCAGTTTCAGTCTGTCCATTCCTGTGCCACTGCAATTGAAAGGAAGTGTTGTATGGACATGATTGGAGAAAAGTATGTTGTATGTGTGTGTGTGAGAGAGAGAGCGAGAGAGAGAAAGGAAGAGGGAGGGAGGGAGCAGCAAAGAAATGGGGAAGGACCTGTGTGTGAAAAGTATTTGTTGTTATTGTTGTTCATTTATATCCCAACTTTCTCTCAATAATGAAACTCAAGGTGGCTAGCAACATAATTAAAACAATACAGATTGAAACTGCAAAACCTTCAATAAAAGTACAAATATACAAGTTTTTTTTTAAAAAAAACATTTAAGCAATTTATACAGTTAAAAACATTAAACACTGAAAACATTAAAATCTATTTTAAAAACTATATACAAACCTTAAAAACAGCACCACACAGCATTGAAAAGGGAGTTCAAAGTCTGGGAGCAGGCACTGAGAAGGCCCTCTAATCTACCAAACAAGCCTGAGAAGGTAATGGAACAGAGAGATGGATTCTGATGGACTCATAAATGGACAATTGCCTGGGCTCAAGCTGGGTAGGGCTTTATAAGTCATCACCAGCACTTTTTGAATTGTGCCCAGAAATGTACTGGAAGATAGAAGAATTAGAGGAGCCCAGATCTCATCCAGCCTAATACTGGCAAGTGGCCCTGACTCACTCCTGCATGCAACCCATGGGGTCCAAAAAAGTGTTGACCTGAGGCAGAGGTTTCTCTACAGTGTAACAAAATGAGAGCATTGATACCCCTAAACAAGAATTCTGCTCCCTAAAATGAAATTTCCCAAGTTGCTGATATTATAGCATAAGATATTGAAAATCAGTCAAACCTGGAACTCTTATATTTGCAATGCTCACATTCCCTTGATAACATTGCCTGCCTCTTTCCTATATTTCTAAATGCTCGATTGAATGTCCAGGTTACTGCAATGCTGGAAATTTGTGGGCTGAAGGAAAATTTCAATTGAAGGGCAGAATTCATATGGGGGGCAGTGTCCTCTTTTTTCCTCCCTATAAATACACTTCTGTACTTGGGAGTCCCAACAAATGCATTGGAATTTACTACTAGATCTGTGTATGTGTGTGCACGCGCATGTTTATGTATCTAATTATATTGAAAGTCACTATTTCAGCATTTCAGAATCTCACTTTCCATCTGAAACTGGGGATGTTTAAAGATTCTGTTCCACAGAGTTACAATCACATAGATCTGGAAAGCTGGGCTATTGCCAGTGTCACAGTATCTGCATCTATTCTGGTCCCATTCTCCATCTATGGTGTGTTTCGGGGGTGGGGAGACTTGAACATACTGTAATTTTGTGAGGCAAAACAGCTGAAGAAATCCATTTGTGAGTTGGTAATGGAACTCATTAAATTAGTGTCTCAAGTATGACAGAAATAGCCAGAGGACACATTCTACACCAACATATTGCCCTCAAACATTCATTATTGTGCACTGGTAATCTGACTTCTTTCTTTGTTGCCTCTCCCAACACATTTTCTTCTTTCTCTATTTCTCTTTCTCTTTTTCATATTTTTACCCTTGTTCCTTTTCTTCCTGCCAGATTTAGCAGTTTTTGGAAAAATGCAAGACTGTAGTAGGGACACAATGTAAATATTAGAAAAGGGATTTTCTTGTATAGAGATTATCTATGTTTTTATGTTATAATAAAAAATATTAAATAAAAAATATCTGAAAAAAGGGGTCTTATAGCACTTAGAGGGAAAACATGTTTTTCCTAATTTTTCCCTCCATATATTAATCATTCTTCTCCTAACTTTGTATTGCCATTGGTTCTTGCAAATAATAGAAAATATTTGTCATAAATAAATAAATCACTGAGATTTGGAATTTATATCAAGGGGTAAAGCTTGGGGGAACCTGTGTGTGTTGTGTCTGCATGTTATCATGTGTACATATGTGCACCAATGTATCTGTGCCTGCATATGCTATCAAATACCAGCAGTGTGGTGGTGAAGATATATGTAACCAAAACAAGCAGTATTTTTTTATTTTTAAAAATAATAAAAAATATAGTCCTAAGTCTATTAATTAGTCACTACTTGGATGGACCAATAGAATCAATGGATTCAACTCTCATATAAGAGATGAAATACTAAAGTACCATTAATTTAGCTGTTCTACTCTAATTTGGCCAGCTATTGGATTTAAGAGCTGGAGAATATTATTTGTGTTCTAGAAATGAGTTACATTGGTTGGGAGGCATGAAAATGTGCGGTATTAGAAATGTTTGCATTTTTCAGATGTGGGTGCATGGCAAAGCAAGACATCTTAAGGGGAGGAATAAAACCTAAAGCAAACCAAAAGCCCTTACTCTTGCCTGTGATCATGAAATACAATTTCATAAACATTGATATTTACCACTGGGAAGCCACAGCAGGCTTTTCAACAGATTTTGTATTGGTGACTGCTTTCCTCTTGCCTCTCCCTCCCCCCCCCCTTTCTTTCTTTCTTTCTTTCTTTCCTTCTTTTTCTTTCTTTCAGGCCCTGCTGCAAAAAAGAAGTATGTCAGTTATAACAACCTGGTTATCTAATCTGCTGCATTGGATGGAGTCATGGGGGGATGGAGATTTTCATCCATTCAGTCACCTAACCTCGTGTTGGCCTGTTCCCAAAAGACTGCAGTGTATGCACTGCTGGAAGCATTGAAAGGCCAGACAGTATTTTTGAAGGATCGAAGTATTCTGAACAGCTGCTCTATGAAAATTTCCTTAACTTATTCTTGGCTTAATAAGTCACTGGCACTGCCATTAGGCTCTGGTATTGGACATGTTTCTTTGTATGGGAAGTATGATCTATGAGCTCCGACCTGTGAGTTTAGACCCAACTTCTCCTGGGTGAACTGCAGTTGGTGATGGTGACTTTCAAGGGGCTATTTTGTCTTTATATGTACTTCCAAACTGCAAGTTTTTGAACTTTCTGTACAGCTTATGAGAGTTTTTTGCATATTGCCATCTATGTTTCTGAGGTTTTCCAATTGGTTTCACATGCACAGCATCATGCAAGCCCTGTTCTTTCTAACTTTACCACATCAACAAACAAGGAAAAATCCCTGAAATTTTTTAAAAAGACGTTATGTACATGACTTGTATGATCATTACTGTACCACTTCAATTCATATATGTTATTTTTTTAATTAAAATAAAAGTGAGAAAAAGATACTGAAGACCAAAAACTGTGCTGACACAGCAAGCCCCTCACTCTGTTCCCCACCTTCCCACTTCCACCTCCATTTTCTGCCTTTCATAATTCTGATGACAACAGAGAAAACAGAATGGATTGCTGAATTTTGATAGAGATCGTCTTGATATTTGGAATGCATGCCAGTAATGTATTTTACAGTACATGTTAATAATTTATGTTGAATATTTGTATTTGTGTTTCGATTTTGTTCTTTTCATTTGGGTATATAACTATTTTGCAATAATTTCAGTAACTCTTATGGTATTTGGAAGAAAGAAAATGGCTTTTACATGTCTTGAGAAGTTTTTTTCTTTGTTGATGCCCCACTATTGACTGACCAGTGTGATTTAAAAAAAAGAATTTTAAGGGAAAAAGCATGTATATTTTATACTGTTTGTAATAAGTAATTTCGTTAATCTTGCTGCTTATGTGCCAATTTAGTGAGAACAATCTTTGCCGCAGAACTCCCTTCTTTCCATACTCTCAATCCTGTGATATTGTCCAAGAATGTATCAATAAAACATTTTGGTTAAATTTTCTTTATTTATTGTAACAACCCTTTTTATTTAGTTGGCATCCAACTTCATGCTTCAAGAGTTATCAAGATTTCAACAGTGACAGCTGCTATTAGAATCATGGGATTATGGAATCATAAAGTTGAAAAAGACCACAAAGGCCATCTAATCCAACTCCCTGCCATGCAGGAAGACATAGTCTAAACACTCCTGACAGATGGCCATCCGACCTCTGCTTAAAAACCTCCAAAGAGACTCCACCACACTCCAAGAGCTGTTCTACTGTTGAACAGCTCTCACCACCAAGAAGTTCCTCCTGATGTTTAGGTGGAATTTCTTTTCCTTTAGATTGAATCCATGATTTGTCCCCTAGTCTCTAGAACAGCAGAAAACAAGCTTGCTCCATGCTCAATATCAGGGATAGGAAACCTTTCTCCTTTAAGGGCCGAGGGACTTCAGCTCCCAGAAGCCTCAGCCATGTTGGCCAATAGTCCCATATTGGCCAATAGCTCCTGGGATTCTGGGAGATGAAGTCCCTCGGCCCTTAAAGGGGAAAGGTTGCCTACCCCTGCTCAATATGATGGGGTGTTACCCGGTGTGGTAGCCACCCTCTAGTGCTGCCACTGCCATGACTAACTTAAGCTAAACTTGCCAAAAAAATCTGAAAAGGCATACTGTGATGCCTCATTCAAAATCCTATATCTTTAACAGGTTTAACTAAGTAGTGTCTCCTAGCTTGACCTCTCCCACTCACCAATCCTGCTTTACCAGGCTGCAGCCACTGTGAGCAATGAAGGTGTGTTCTCCTATCAATGAGAGTGCAACAGAGTGATATGTCCAGTGTGATTTAAAAAAAAGAATTTTAAGGGAAAAATATGTATGTTTTATACTGTTTGTAATAAGTAATTTCATTAATCTTGCTGCTTATGTGCCAATTTAGTGAGAACAATCTTTGCCGCAGAACTCCCTTCTTTCCATACTCTCAATCCTGTGATACTGTGATCTCCGAGTGATCTTCAGTGTAAGAAGAAATTGTGACAGAGATCCTACTTGATTGTTGCACCAGAGATCACTGGAAGACAGGGTGGAAATATCAGTGCACTGTGCCCCAATTAATAGATGAGCAGACCTCTTTTACTCATAGTGGCTGCTGCCTGGTAAAGCAGAATTGGGGAACTTTTATGATCATTGAAACAGTGCCATGATCATGAATATGTAGGGACTGTGAGTACAATTCAGTTACAGATGTGTAACTCTATGTTACATATATCCATAGCTATCCTATCCATATCTTATCCATCACTGTGACAGCCTTCATCATTTATCAGTCCAATCTCTATTTTAAATCTATGGAAACAGTACAAAGGGACTAAGACCTCATTGTACAATATAATGATCAGTTATATTGTTCCATACAATTCTACACTACTGGATATCAAGTGTGCTATATTCCAACAAATATATAAAGAATCTATACAGGTTTGACTCACTAAAGAGCCAATTAATTCTTTAAAAGTAATGGAGAAACTGCCCACAAAGCTGATGGTCCATAAAGAGACACAAAATCATTCTGTAATTGCAAGTGTAGTCATTCAACAATAAGATTTAAGCTGCAACACAGAGAATGGTAAACATCATTTATCCAGACCAATTGGGAGGTCTAATACATGGATCCCACATTCAAGGTGCTTTATCCATAAAAGGGCTTGCCTCTCTAATAGAGAATATCCCTTGAGGTCAATTTACTGTGAGTGTGTGTGAAATCATAATTGATTATAGTCAATAAGCCCAGCCCCTCTAACTGCCAAAATTGAGGGTAGAGAAATATTTTTATATAGACAAACTCTAATGCCATCTATCAATACAAATGCAACAGGTAAACAGACTCTAAAATTACTCATATGGATATATGCCTGAAGGGAATATTGCCATGTGTTTGTACAAGACAAAATAAATTTGTTATGATACAATAAAGATGAAGAAATTAAGGGCCAATGCAGACAGCCCAAAACACAGACCTGCCCTGGGAGTGGTGGATCAGGGCCATGGCAACCACACGTCGTGACTCCAATCTTCCTTTTTGCCGCCTCCAAAAGAGCGCTTTTTTGGTGCAGCATGTGCGCACACTGCACCAGGAGAGCATCCTGACACCACACACTGTGCAGCTGGGCATGCGGCATCAGGATGGTGATGGGGTGGAGTACCCTGATCCAACTCCATCCCCAGACCAGCCCTTTGTGCCAGTCTGCATCGACCCTAAATCCACATTCAAAAATTGACAGCTACGTCTTCTCAAGTGAAAAAGAAGGTAGGGAAGACCTACCACCTGCCCAGTTTGAACATTCTAAAGGAAATTTAGGCAATATGTTTTGAAAACAATAGTAGAAAACACTATAGAGAATAAACTATTGTGGCAAAATATACATTATTTTATCATTTTAGTGATAATTATTATTATTTTTCAAATCAAGGGGCATTTCTATTAACATTTATCTTTATCGGCTTAGTCATTTGAGGAATATCCATAAGGGCCAATGTACCAAGATAAGCAATAATTACCTTGAAATTTTCAGTCATCCAATAAACAAGATGACTCAGTAGTCCCTGCTGGTATTATGATGGATTTCGTCTAGTTGATAGAATAACCAGAAAGTGTTTACAAAGTTTCCATTTCAGGTTTACTGATAACTCATACCAGTTCATCTGCAGACAAATCTATATTGTATTCCACTTGTTCATGTACAAAAATGTGAATCACAACAGTTATTAGTATTAGTATTATTTTAAAAATAAAACAAGACTAAACAACCAAAAAATTAAAACAGGCTGAAAATATAAATAATTAAACATACACACCAGCACAACAATTAGCAAGATCCAGCACATTGTTTAGGTGAAATGGACCTTATCTAATCAATCCTCAAATGTGTGTTGGAATAGAAAAGTCTTTTTACCTGTTGGTGAAAAGAAATATCTTCTTTCTTTTCTTTTCTTTTCTTTTCTTTTCTTTCTTGAACTACTATCTCACTTTTCTACCAAAATGAGATCCAGTCTAACTTCTCCATGCTGGAAGTTCCAGAGCCTGGGGGCAGCCACTAAGAAGGCCTCTACCATGTTCTCATGAGATGAACCTGTGAAGGTGGTGGGACAGACAGAAGGGCCTCCCCAGCAGATTTCAAACCATGGACAGGTTTGTAAGGGAAAATACAGTCCTCAAATAACTTGGAATTGAGCTGTATGTAGCTTTATAGATTAAGACCGACACTTTGCATTGTGCCCAGAAATGGACAGGCTGCTAGTGACGCTGTTGCAACAAGAGAATAGCATATTCCCTGTAGCCACCACCAGTTAGCAATCCAGCTCTTTGCACCAGTTGAAGTTTCCAAACACTCTTCAAAGGTTGCCACACATTACAGTAATCCAACTGGGATGCAACTAAGGCATATGTCACTGTGACCAAATATGATGTCTCAAGGAATGGGCACAGTTGGCACACAAGCTTAAACTATGCAAACTACCGGTACTAGCCACTGCTGAAACCTGAGTTTCTAGGCTCAGAGTTACATCCAGGAGCACACCCAAACTGTGAATCTGTGTCTTCAACAGGAGTGTAACCTAATTCACCACAGGTTGAATCTCTATTATTATTAATTATTATTATTATTATTATTATTATTATTATTATTATTTGTATGTCCCGCCTCTCCTAATGGATCGAGGCGGGAGTACAGCAATAGAAATAAAACAACAAGGCTTAAAACATGGCAATAAAAATATGACAAAATTACAATAAAAATTCTTAAAACAAACATTAAAATTACAAATGCAATAAGACAATAAAATTAACATTAACATTAACAATAAAATTGACAATTACATTTACTAAAGCAAATCCAGGCGATAACGGAGGTCTTCCTTCCCGGGGGATCATTGTCTAGTGTTATTTTAGGTCAGGTGGGTAAGCCCACCAGAAGAGTTCTGTTTTAAATGCCTTTTTAAAGGCCTCCAACGTAGAGATGGTGCGAACCTCATCCGGCAGGCTATTCCATAATTTAGGGACCCCAGCCGTAAATGATTTCTGGGAGGTGAAAACCAACCTAACATTATGATATTTCAATAGGTTTTTTTCCAGAAGTTCTGAGAGTGTGGGGCGGATTGTGTGGGGAGAGGCATTCCTTTAAGTAACATGGACCCAAGCCATACAGGGCTTTATAGGTAATAACCAACACTTTGTATTGCGCCCAGAAGCTAATTGGCAGCCAATGAAGGGCTTTCAACACAGGTGTAATGTGGTCTGCCCTAGATGTTCCAGCGACCAGCCTGGCTGCTGCATTTTGAACTAATTGAAGCTTCCGAACTTGGTACAAAGGTAGCCCCATGTAGAGCGCGTTACAGTAGTCCAAGCGAGAAATTATCAGGGCAAGTTAGTATGTCCATATTAGTATGTCCCAAAGTAAATCAAATGTCAAAGTGGACAGGGAACATGCCTTTCCTCTGTTTTTCTATTTTAAAAAGGAGCTTGAAAGGGTTTCATTTGAAATACTTGTAAATTAGGAGAGAGAGAGAGAGAGAGAATTCAAATCCATTTCAAAAATTACAGGAGAAAACCAAAGTTTGGTTTGGCATAATATACCAATGATCCCCCCCCCATGTTTTTCTTGCAGTGAGTCAGACAATCCCAGATGGATCAATTCTGCTACCATTTAGGGCAGGGGTAGGTAACCTTTTTGAGCCGGGGGGCGGGTTGCTGTCCCTCCGACAATTGGGGGGCCAAAGCACCAAAAATAAAAAAAATAAATAAAAATAAAAATAAAAAAATGCATGCACACTCTCTCAGCTCCAGAAAAGCCATGGCAAAACCCCTGTGGAGATTTTGCCAAGAAAACCCCAAGAACAAATAATAACAACAATAATCAATATTATTATGGCGGGCAGCGGCGGCAGCGGCAGGACTGGCCTGGGGCCTGTCCAAAGGCCTCGGGGAACGCATCCGGCCCCCGGGCCTTAGGTTGCCTACTTCTGATTTAGGGCAATCGAGTTAGTTACTAGCCTTAATTTAAATGCTTCCTGTCTCTGATGAATACATCTCACATGGGCTGGATGGACTATTGTTGTGATCATGTCCTGAAGACTATTAGCTATGACTACTGTTACTATTTTTGGTAGATTCAAGGTAAGCAGTAAATCAACACTTATCATTTTCACTAAAGCAAAGAGAAAATTGCATTGACTTTAATGGAAAACAAGCACAAGGTGCAGTTGTATATTTTGGATATTTTTTCTTTGGATAACAGCAGAGTTTCTAAACAAAAAGTCACTGGCAATTTGTCTGAGTAGTAATTAATTCCGAGTGCCAGGAGGAAAAAAAAAAAAAATGCTTCAACAGGTGGAAATTCAGTCCTATAGATTTCTGGTCAGAAAGATGCTAACTGTTCTTTCCCACACCACTAAACATTACAGTTTTTCATGCACAAAGAAAGGTTTATTAGTTATCATTCATTACCTTCTTTGTGTCCCATGGGAAGGGAAAAGGGGGTATATACCTTGTTTTCCTGAGTATAAGACTACTTTTTTACCTGTAAAATCTGTGGCTAAAGTGGGGGTGTCATATAAGGATAATGAGGATAGAGGTGCTAAAACTCTATATTTTGACTGGAAAAATGGGGGGGGGTCGTCTTATACGTGGGTCGTCTTATACGCCAGAAAATACGGTAAATTCTTTGTATCATCATCATCACCACCACCATCCTAAAATGGTGTTGAAAATGGCAGTGTAAAAATTGCATGGTACTTTAAGCTTCACACTGCAGAGAATTAGATATGCCAGGCATAACTGGACCGGAAAAAAGAAATGTGGTATCATACATGTGTCAGTCCTGTGGGGAAACAGAATCAATGAAAAAAAAAAGAGGAAAAAGAATATGGAAATATTAAGATACACAAACAGATTCAGAATCTCTAGGAAAAGATATAAATAGTTGTTTCAGAGGTTATAAGTGTTCTGGTAGCAATTCCATATTGACTGAGAAAACATCTGAATGAAATCACCATAGGTAGCATCTCAACAGCACAATTACAAGAAGTGACACTGCTTGGAGCATGTGACATTATACATGACAATGCCTTGCTGATTCCTAGATTTGTAGATAAAAATAGAATTATTGATGACCCAGAATTCCCATTGGTAACACCTGAAAGACTGTGAAACCAATAATAATTGATAATTATTATCAATCATTTTTCATTATCATTATGATAGTAGTAGTGGTAGGTTGGATTATAGATATGGCAATCACAGGGTATAGCACTAAAGACAAATCGTGAAATATTCATATCTACAATTTGAGATTTGGCGATAGATGCTCTTGGAGAAATTCCAAATGGATTGACAAAGCATCTGAATGAAACTGCAGTAGCACAATTACATAAAATAGCAGTACCTGCAACATCCCACATTACCTGACAATATCTCACCAATATCTAGATTTTTGGATAGAATCAAAATAATAGATGAACCAAAACTCATATCAGTAACCCCCTGACAAACTGTGAAACTGAGACCACCACAACCATCATCAACATCATAATCATATAAAGGATCACAAAAGCACAATTACAAAAAGTGACTGTACTTGAAATGTGCACACATTATTTCATTGATTCCTAGATTTTTGGATAGAATCCAGAACACCAGTCAGTAACACCTAATAGTCTCTGAAGTCAAGAGGTAATAATAACTACCAATTATTATTATCCATAACTAACTATACTGCCAAGACCTCATCCCTGACTTTTTTTCCGATTCCTCAGAATCTTTAGTGTGGTCAAAAAGCCTTTGCATGAAGAATTATCCCCAAACTGCAACACGTTTCTCTCGCTATGAATGTGAGGAAAAAGTAAATTTAGCTTTCCCTATTGAGTTTGTGCACCATGGCTATGCCATAGGTTGTGTGTGTGTTATTCATAATCTAGGTACCTGTGGAGAATCATGGCAGTGAAAACAAACTAAAATTCACTATGTCATATTCAAAAAGACCTCAAAGGGCCAAACAACAGGTAACATATAAGATGAAAGAAGAGGGACAAGCAATTGCTAAAAGGAAAGAGACAATTCATTTTTATTGCCTCTCCACCAGATGAGAAAGTGCACTGCATATTACCTTCAGGCAATGCAGCAATATTTTTGTGTCTAATTTGAAGATTAGATTTCCATTTCAGCTAGGCAACTTGATAAATTATACTGATGAAGGTAATCAGCATTAAAAGAAAATGTGACATCCTAAAGGCGTTTGCCCACAACTGAAAAGCTATGGATGAAAGCCCCCACATACCATATTTGACTGAAATCTTGACATTGTTATTTTAAGGGATGGGGAAGAAAAGGCATTCAACCACACCTTAAAGAAAATGCCTTAGTGGGAGAAAATTTCGATAGAATGCCACTCCAGAATGTGCCTAGGGTTGCCAGATGAAAAGTAGGTCTGCTGATATTCCCTCATCTATACAACCATTGAAGCTTAAGTACTTTAAAGGCACCAGATCCTGTCTGATCTTGGAAGCTAAGTAGGGTTAGCTGTGGTTGTTACTTGGGCTGAAGACTGCTAACAAATACCAGATACTATAGGCTAACATGGGTATTCCTTGTCAAAGAAAACCCTATGAAATTCATGGGTTCACCATAAATTGATAACTTCAACAACTTGAAGGCACACACACACACACACGCAACAATTAAAGGTAAAGTACCCCTGGCTTGTTTTTCATATGGCCAATCTAGATATGATATTATTAAGGAAGATATCCATGCCAATTCACCACAATTTGTGATACATTACAACAATGAGCATCATTGGCTGACATGATCATGCTGTTTCAAAGGGCCCCATGGCTTAGAAGAGACCCTCCCTGATCCTACTGGCCCCATCATTATTGAAATAGCTATGGCTACCACTATCACAGTTGTGCTACAACTTGCTGCTCCTGCCATTTGTCATTTACCACAGCAAACTCTTATCTTACCAAACCACCCATTTAGCCCCTCCAAAAAGTTTCCCTAATAGACAGAGGTAAGTCCAAATGTGAATCAAACTTACCCATAACTTGTCTGCTCAGTATGATAGTCATTTGCCATGTTAGATCATTTTAACAGCTTGAGCAGATTTGCATTCAAACTGAGGCCCACCATCTCACTGGACTGACTGGAAGAGCCTATTGTACACAAGGTTTTCACTGAAGATTTCATACCACATGCATAGCTGAATGGTAGTGAACATCTTGGAAAACAAGCCATTAAGAAAATATCTTTCAGTGGAGTAAACATAATGAATATTAATAGTTTAAAAGCATTTAGCACATGAGTGCAACACCTGTAACTCCCCATTGGCTTTCTAACATCATTTCAATAGCAAACTGGAAAACAAAGGTAATTGGAGGGGGAGGTCAGGCAGATTGCTTTGCTTTCTCTTAACAAGACATATTGGAGAAATTAGTGGCCCTTTCTGCTGTGTCTGTAAGATTCAAGAGAGGCAACTAATCATGACATAGCAGAAGTATAATCATGTTGTTAATGTTAAAAATGTTGTAGGAGTGTTGGAAAACAGTCCTTTAAAACCAAACATCCAAACCTGGAACTTTCAGCAAGCTTCTTTATTGTAAAATAACAAAAGCAAAAACAAATAATAATAATAATAATAATAATAATAATAATAATAACATCTTCACTTTAGCCAAAGCTGGCTAAGCAGGAATAAAAGCTATTTGCTACATGATTCAAGATGTGTTAGTAGCATCATCAAAAAAAATGGTTTTAATTAGTTCATTACAGTTCAAAAGTCAAAAAGCAAGTGAAGAACTTTCAGATTCCCAGCCCTCAGCCCTCCAAATCTCCACCCTTCTGGGCGTAGCCTATACAAGCTGATTGGATGACAATACATGACGTGTTCTAGTCCAACCCTTAATTACAATAACAAATCATGTGACTACATTTCCCATAACAATAGTGTGTTGACAAAAACCTTAATATAAACAAAACCTCTTTCCCATAGAATGGAGTCTTGTTAGCTTCTTGTTTTGGCTAAATCACACCTGGGGCTGATAACTGTGAATCTAGCTCTCAGAAAAACAACTTTCCACAGCATGGGAAAAAATACAGACACACATCTTTTACATTTCAACATTTTTAACATTGACTCTATATCCCATTTAAACCTAACAGTTAAAAGTATAAATCAAGATATTTAACTTAATTTTCAATCCAGTCCTACAAAACAAGAGTTGTGGAACAAAATATTTTTTTGATTGCGCTGACAGTAATAACACTAACAGATATTTTTTTTCTGGGGGGATGTTTCTGAGCTTTGGTAAGTTGGATATGATGTGGTTAGTTTATTTTACAGCACAAAGACTTATTTATATAGGATCTTGGGGTTTGTTCCATCCCATGTCTAAATACCTTTGGAACTTTTTATTTTTTTTAAAAAAAGTTGGCTCTAAAATTTGCTTGCATCTTAGCACATTTTTAAAAACTCTATATATTTTGTACATATTTTTCTTTTATACAATCATTGAATTGGAAGGGACTAAATGGATCATCTTATCCAGTTCCCTTACATGAAGGAATATTCTACTCAAGTACTCCTGAAAGACAGCCTTCCAACCTCTGGTTAAAGACTTTCAAAGAAGGAAAACCAACCACGCTCTAAAGCAGTGTATTTCATTGTTGAACAGCTCTTACTGTACGGATAGCCTTCCTAATGTTTAGGTAGGGTTTGTTTTATTTTATTTTATTTTAATTTGAATCCTTTGGTTCATGTCCTAGAGTGCACTAACACTGTAGAAATAATGCAGTTTGATGCCACTGTAAGTGCTGTAGCTCTATCCTGGGTTTTTGTAGTTTTATGGGTTTTTAGCCTTCTCTGCCAAAGCGTGCTGGTGCCTAACAAAAGTACAAATCCCAGGATTTTGTAGGATGGAACCATGGCAGTTAAAGTGGTGTCAAACTGCATTAATTCTACAATGTTAATCTCCCCTAGTCTCTGGAGCAGCACAAAACAAGTTTGTTTCAGAAAACATCTTCAAATATTTAAAGACAGTTATCATCTCACCTCTTAGTTTCTATTTGCCTAATATATGAACCTGACTGAGTTTTAATTATGTGGGAAAGGGTTTTCTCTCATTTCTACAACCATCACAGGCACAGTTGGTGAGGACACAGAAGAGAGCCCTCTTGGTGACTTCTCCCAGTTTATAGATCTTCCTTCCCTGGGAGATCTGGTTGGTTTCTTCCCTTCTATCATTCTGGCATCAGGTACAGATGTTTTTATTTATCAATCTTTTAATGGAGGGGGGTACTATGTTTCTGTTTTACTGTGTTTTAAATGTGTTTTTAAAACTTCTTTTTGCTTGTGATTTTAAGATAGACTTTAATCCCAGGTTAGGTTTCAAGTTAGAGAAAGCAATAAATCAAGAGTTTACTCATGAAAATATATGCAGCAGACAGAATGAATGTGAACATCTCCCAAACATTTTGAAAAAAATAAAAAGAATCAACTGCAAACAGAGTATTTCAAAAAGGAAAATCATATAAATCAGTGGGCTCTTTTAAGCAGTCAGTGCTGGAAGCACATAGGAGACCAAAATGGGTGTGCCATGATTGACATGCAATGGTGTAAATATGAGTGTTGGATTGGACCCTTGGAGACTAGGGCTCAAATCCACTTTTAATCATGGAAACCAACTGGGTGGCCTTGGGGAAGTCACAATTTCTCAGCCTTATAGGAAAGCAGAGGCAACACCCCTCTGACCAAATCTCACAAAGAAAACCCTGTGATTGGTTTGGTTTGGGGTAGTAATAAATCAGAAATGTCTTGAAGGTAAACAAAACATTTATGCCATTTTAAGTATTTTTTTTATAACTGGTGGTCAGAATCCTCTTTCCTTCTTATAATGATCAGTCTCCCTAACCACACTACTTTTTAAACTGCTGCAACCCCCCCCCCCCAAGGTGGCTCCAAAGGAAAAAATAATCATTCTGTGTCCAGGATTCCCAACCCCCATGGCTCCCTTAGTCTTCACATGCCAATAAGTGACCATGTTGGGAGGTGCAGCAGCTGGTATTTATGTTTGGAGGAGGGGGCTGATAGGGGAGATGAGACACTGGGCGTTATCACACGCGGTGGCAAGAAAGCAGCATGGAATCAATCCAGAACCATACCGGAATAGACCCCGTAGCTTCAGACAAGAAAGCAGCATCATTCCGGTATGGTTCTGGTCGCGGCAGATGTAATTCCTCAAATGAAAGAGGAATTGCAAAGAACGGGGATGATGCCGCAATGCGCCGGGGATGGCACTGGATGGGGCAGGATTTGCTGTCACGTCGTTTGAACCCTGGGGGAAAGGATCCGGAATGGGACAGGGATGCGCCGGGGATGGCACTGGATGGGGCAGGGTTTGCTGCGACGTCGTTTGAACACAGGGGCAAAGGATCCGGAATGGGACGGGGATGCGCTGGGGATGGCACTAGATGGGGCGGGGTTTCCTGTGACGTCGTTTGAACACAGGGGCAAAGGATCCGGAATGGGACGGGGATGGTACGGGGATGGGACTGCTTTAGACCCCGTGTGATAACGTCCATTATTGTGCCATGGAACTATGGGCCTTTACAGACTGCCAGAAACAATGCAGCTTGAGGCTACTTTAACTATCCTGGCTCATTGCTAAAGAATCATGGGAACTGTAGTTTATTGTGGCAACAGAGTTCTCTGCCAGAGAAGGCTCAATGTCCCAGAAAAAAATACAATTCCCATTATTCCCTAGCACTGAGCCGGGGCAGTTAAAGTGGTCTCAAACTACATTATTTCTGGCAGTCTGTAAAGGCGCTATATCTCATATCCTGACACAGGATCTCAGCCCATCTGTCAGTTATAATCAATGCACACTAGAAGCGAGATACTAGAAGAGGTAGTAAAAATTAACTTTTCTGAGCTCTGATTGTGTAGGTTTGGAATGACCAGAAGGTCGATCAGCTACTACTAGTGTTATGGATGGTTTGGATTGCAAGAAAAAGTATCTAACTCCCCAGTAGGTTAGCAACAGCAACAGCACACATGCACAAATTCTGAAAATTTAGACTGATAGAATCTCTGATAGTCAGTCATTTAGTTATCTGATCTTTAGGCAAGCAAGGACTTCCACTATGTACCTTATGGGTTACAGATGGTAATTGGTTTCACCTTCACCCAAACACCAAAATACATTAGTTGGCATATGCTCTATTGGGACAACCTTCAGGGGGTTAGTGAAGAATGAACTAGATCTGGCAAATGTGTAAGTAATATTTTTGTAACACTTCCCCCCCAAAAAACTGAAGAGAACATGGAGTTCCAAATTTTACTTTCTATGTATTTTTTTCTCTTGAATGTTGCTAACATAAAAAAATATATATCCTTGAAGCATATGTGTTTAACTTTCATATTTACGCTGATCTCCATTTTCAATAGGAATGTTCTGCCCTTCACTAAAGCTCACAATAGTATGATCAATTACCTCTGGACAAACTAAATACACCATTTGAGCTTTTAGACCATTTATTTAGGGCCTTTGCAGACTGCTAGAAAAAGTGCAAATTGAGTCCACTTTAACTGTCCTGGCTCAGTTCTAGGGAATCATGGGAATTGTATTTTTTTTCTGAGACATTGAGCCTTCTCTGTCAGAGAGCTCTGGTGCCACAATAAACTACAGTTCCCATGATTCCCTAGCACTGAGTCAGGGCAGTAAAGTGAACTCAATTTGTACTATTTCTGGCAGTCTGCAAAGGTCCCTAGTTAGCTATTAACCTACCTTTCTGCTAGGATGGAAGAGTACAATGAGCAGTACACATGGCTTGCAGTCTTCCTCTGCATTTTGAACTCTGTGAAGTACAATATTTTTCTCCATATCAGTGTCTCATATTATATATTGATCTGTAAGCATTCCTCAGATGCTGTATTCTGTAAACATTTTTAAAAATCAAAGAGGGCACTGTGGCTATTGAGTCATTTATCCATGGGCAAATATAAGTACATTCTATATGTACTTCTTACATGCATGTTTTACTAAACACTACTCACATGTTCCCTAAAGCATTCATTATTTTTGTTTTGAGTCACATGCATTCAACAACCTGCCTGAGCTATTTAAATATTTACATGAAGAGCAACAACAGGGGAAAGCAGAGCCTAAATGGACACTTCAGTAGTGCTCACAGTGTAGTCCCATATATGTGGATTCAAAAGGAAGTCCAATTGTATTCAGCTAGGCTTCTTCTGAGGAATTTGGGTATAGCAGGAGTAAGAAATCTACAGTCAAGAAATAAGAGGACTAAGGAGATTATCACATAACACTTTAAAACTGATATTAAAGCTAGAGAATAGCACCTTTAGTGCAATGCTTATAACACAACAGCATCTCACTGCTGCTTTTCCTTTGAGGTGATGTTAAAGTGTCCCTTTTCATTGACAGAGAAAACCCTTCAATAAGCATTCATACTATTGTCTCACCAATCCTCAGGTGCAATAAGTTCCTTGAGCTGCAATTCCGATATTGGGCAGTCATATGGGGTTAATCTCATCCTCTTTCCCTTTCCCTCCACTAGCTATTCCCAAACAGGTTGTTTTTCTTTCTTTTTAAACTTTTCTTTCTTTCATTTTTACTTAATCAGATTAAAATTGAAATTGAAATTTAAATAAAACCAAAAGGCATACTGGATAGGGCATTGGGTAGGAAGATGGGATAAGGAGTGCAGAAGAGAATGCAAGAGACCATCGATGGCAAAAACAGCCCTAGTCATGTTATTGAAGAGACATGCAACAATGAATGTTCCCAAACTGGTATGTATCCATTTCCTTTTACTAACGTGATTGCAGCAAGAACAAGACTTGTGTGATAATGTCCTAAGACTTCAAAGGGCAGCTATGAAGGAATTAGACAAGATCCCGAAATTTAAAGATATATAATTGAATGCTAAAATTAAAATTTGCATGTCATCGTATTTCCAATTTCTATGTATATTTGTGAGTGGTGGACAGTGAAGAAAGCTGATAAGAAGAAAATCAACTCATTTGAAATATGGTGCTGGAGAAGAAAGAGTTCTACAGATACTGTACACTGCTAAAAAGACATAAAGTGTCCTAGAGCAAACCAACCCTGAACTCTCCCTAGAAGCCTAGAATGTTGGACTTTGGACAGATCAAGAGAAGACATGACTCACTAGAAAAGACAGTAAATGTGAAGTCGAAGGCTTTCATGGCCAGCATCCATAGTTTTTTGTGGGTTTTTCGGGCTGTGTGGCCATGTTCTAGAAGAGTTTCTTTCTGACGTTTCACCATCTCGCCACAGATACTGGTGAAACGTTAGAAAGAAACTCTTCTAGAACATGGCCACACAGCCCGAAAAAACCACAAAAAACTAAAGACAGTAAAGCTTGGTAAAGTAGAAGGCATTGGAAAAAGAAGACCACATTATAGATGGCTAGATTCAAGGAAGCCATGAACCTGTGTCTGCAAAACTCGAGCAGGGCTGTTGAGGACAGGGTGACTTGGAGGTTTCTCATCCATAGGGTCACCATAAATTGAAGTCAACTTGACAGCAGCTAACAACAAACTAAAGACTCCCCATAGCACTACTGAGAGGCAGAGCAGCCAGACTTACCTGGCATCTGCATATGCCAACTAATGTGTTATGGGTTTATTATTTAATTGTTATGATTTTTTATTAATTGTTATCAGGATTTTAACTATGTCATTGTTTAATACTGTTTTAAGGGGGGAGGGATATGCTTTTACTGTAATTGTGTTATGTTGTAAACCGCCCGGATTGGGTAACCATTGGGCGGTATATAAATAAATTTTATTTATTTATTATTATTATTATTATTATTATTATTATTATTATTATTCATTTTCACTTGAGTCATTGGGCAATAAAAAGGCAAAGGTAGAAAATGGCATTGCATGTTGAGGCTTCTCTTTCCCAGAAGCCCATTGATTTTGTGGGAACAGGGGACCATTCAGGAGACAAATAGACTTGTTAATGGGGATGGGGTTTCCCAGGCCAACATGAGCATGAAAGACTTAAATCTGCCTGTGGGGGACATAAAAATAATCTGCTCCTGTATCTGGCTTCAGGGAATGAGGACCTTGTATGTCCTTGCATCAAGGGGCTGACTGAGGCATATGACTGGTCCTGTTTGAATTGTAAAATCCTGGGAGGTTGCTGCAAAGGATCCCATTAAACATGGTGGAAGTCATAGCTACTCCAAAACGGGTCAAACTGTCTGATCGGTCGATCGTAATAATAAATACAAGGGGTCAAACTGACTGTGTCTGCAAACTTTGAGGACAGTTTTCCCCCCCAATAAGACCACTAAGCATTCAGCAAGGAATAGGGCCAGCAAGGGGGAATGACCAGTGATGCTTCAGTGCTGGGCCTCTACAAGACTTTAGAGCAGCCCATAGAGATGGTTGAGTAGCTGGAATCCCAAGCTGGGGGAAAAAAAACCATGTTTCACCCCATGAAACAGACCCTGCCCAGCCAAGAAGAAACCAGAATAAGTGAGGGGCCAGAGAGATGATGATGATGATGATGATGATGATGATGATGATGATGATTTGTATCCCACTCTTTTCCCAGAACTGGCACCCAGAGTGGCTCACAATATTAAAAGTACATTACATAACATAATTGTAATAATAATTTTAAAAAAGAAATATTAAAAAAGAACAGTACAATTAAAAACAGAAAAGTGATACATTAAAATAGAATTAAATTATCACATGTTAAAATAGATTGCTTGTAAAAAGAATAAAATACAGTTAAAAAGATAAAACTGTTTTAAACAATTTAAAACTCCAGCCTGTTCTTTAAAAACTTTTTGTTTTAAAAGCCTATCTGCATAAGAAGGTTTTAACCTGCCTGTGGAAAGACAACAAGGGGGGGGGATTCTGGTCTCCCTAGGAAGAGAGTTCCAGGCATCATTCCCACTTACATTTAAACCAGTTCGCAATTCACCTTCGCTCCGTGTCAGTGAATTGATTCCAAAAGGTCCGTCATTCCCACTATGAAAGTAGATAGTTTCATTTATTTCCTTGTAATTACTTCTTTTTTTGGCATGATTATCATTCCCACTAGTTTGCACCACTTCAAAATGCATGTCAATCATCTATGTGTCATTCGTGATGCAAGTGGCAACATGGTGAGGATGGGGCCAGAGCACGGCAACTTTAGCAGGCTGCTCAACAGTACACCATTTCCCCTTTGAGCAGCCTGGCTTGGGAACTAATTCGCTATTCTGACTCCTTATGCTAATTTGGATGTTTTAATTTATTTATTTATATGGTATTTTAATTGATTTATTGTTTAATCCTGTTTTAAGGGGATGGGAGGGTGGGATTATGGGATGAGGGAATGTTTTAACTTTGTTCTGTTTTAATATTGTTGTACCCCGCCCCGATTGCCGCGCAGAGAGGCGGGCTATAAATAAACATTTATTATTATTATTATTATAACTATTTTTTTTAAAAAAATGATAAAAGATTCAATCCATTGGTTTTGCAACTACTTGTCTCACTGAGCTGCCATTGGCCTGATCTCCTGGCATGCCGCCAAGTAATTGCAAAAACAATGGATCGTATATTCGGTAATTTGGTCACACAAGCACAAAGTCAGTGCTGAGGAGAGGAGGATGGCAAATCTCCCAAAAATTGAGTTGGGATGGTAAATACTCCTCTGCCATTAGTCCCTCCCCTCCAGTATAATCCAATTCAGACCCATAATTCCCACTTTTTGAACACGCTTCAGAATCAATTCTTTTCCAAAGAATTAGTGTCAGGAAACAGCGGGTTTTTTGCATTTGCCTTGCTTCATTGTGATTGCAACTGAGTGCAATAGGATCAAAACCAGTTTCAAGTGGGAAGATGGTCTGATAACCTGATCTGCAATTAAATCATAGTGGGAACAAGGCCCCAGGAGGCAGCCACCAAGAAAGCCCTCTACCGTATCCCCACCAACCGTGTATGTGATATTGATAGGACTGAGAGATTTCCTGAAGGTCTCAGAGCCCAGGGAGATATGGTCTGCCAAATAGACTGGACCTGAGTCATATCAGGCTTTATAGGTCATCACCAGCACTTTGAATTGTTTCCAGAAACAAACTGGCAGCTAGTGGAGCTGTTTCAACAGGGGCATTGTGCAATCTCTATAACCTGTCCCTCTTAACAGCCTAGCTGCAGCTCATTGGACCAGCTGAAGTTTCCAAACAGTCTTCAAAAACAGTCCTGAATAGAGCATGTTACAGTAGTTGCAACAGGATAAACCAAGGCATATACCACCAAGGCCAGATCTGGCATTTAAAGGATTGCGAGCAGTTGCCACACAAGTTTTAAATGTGCAAAAGCACTCCTGGTCACTGCAGAGTTCAAATTGAGTCCAAAAATACCCCAAACTGTGAACCTTTAGGGGAGCATAACCCAATTAACACAGACTGGATCCCTGTTCCCTGATCTACCCTACGTACTTTCCGACTGACCAGAAGCACCTCTGTCTTTCAATTTATTTGCCCTCATCCAGTCCATTACTGATGACAGACACTGCTTTAGGACCAGGACACTCTAAAAATCCAAAGGCTTCTCTCTAGCAACTCCAGCAAGGACTTTGAGGGCTCAGAGGTAACACACCCCAAGAGAAACAAGCCAGCTGTGAAGAAGAAGCAAAGCAAGCAATGAGGACTTGAAACATTGATTTTTTAGAAGGTTTTTATATTTCTTTTACTGGTTCATTTTTCCCCACTTAATTTAGGAATCTTCAAGTCTGTCTTGAGAACTTTTTGGGTAAAGCAAGAGCTGAATCAGCCTGTATTTGTCTGGGCATTCTTGGAAACTAAATCCAAAGAGGATATCAAAAGGGCTGTTGGAGATGCATTAAAAAAGCCTGTTACCCCATTCACTACACATTCCTTCTCAGTCATAGAATCATAGAATCACAGAATTATAGAGTTGGAAGAGACCACAAGAGCAATCCAGTCCAACCCCCTGCCATGCAGGAACTCACAATTAAAGCATCCCTGACAGATGGCCATCCAGCCTCTGCTTAAAGACCTCCAAGGCAGGAGACTCCATCACACTCCGAGGGAGTGTATTCCACTGTCAAACAGCCCTTACTGTCAGGAAGTTCCTCCTAATGTCGAGGTGGAATCTCTTATCCTGGAGCTTACATCCATTGTTCCGGGTCCTAGTTTCTGGAGCAGCAGAAAACAAGCTTGTTCCCTCCTCAATATGACATCCCTTTAAATATTTAAACAAGGCTATCATATCACCTCTTAACCTTCTTTCCTCCAGGCTAAACATTCCCAGCTCCCTAAATCGTTCCTCATAGGGCTTAGTTTCCAGACCCTTCACCATTTTAGTCGCCCTCCTTTGGACATGCTCCAGTTTCTCCACATCCTTTTTGAATTGTGGTGCCCAGAACTGGACACAGTATTCCAGGTGAGGCCTGACCAAAGCAGAATAGAGTGGCACTATTACTTCTCTTGAGCTAGACACTATACTTCTATTAATGCAGCCTAAAATTGCATTGGCCATTTTAGCTGCTGCATCACACTGTTGACTCATGTTCAGCTTGTGGTCTACCTGGACTCCTAGATCCCTTTACCACGTAGTCTCATTCAGCCAGGTGTCCCCCATCGTATATCTGTGCTTTTCATTTTTCTGCCCTACGTACACTACCTTACATTTCTCTGTGTTGAATTTCATTTTGTTAGCTTTGGCCCAGCTTTCTAGTCTGTTCAAGTCATTTTAAATTTTGATCCTGTCTTCTGTGGTATTAGCTACTCCTCCCAATTTGGTGTTGTCTGCAAATTTGATAACTATGCCCCCAATACTGTCATCCAAGTCATTGATAAAGATGTTGAATAGCACTGGGCCCAGGACAGAGCCCCGTGGCACCCCACTGGTCACTTCTTTCCAGGTTGAAAAGGAGCCATTGTTGAGCACCCTTTGGGTTCAGTCCGTCAACCAATTACAAATCCATGTAACAGTTACTTTGTCTGGCCTACATTTTACCAGCTTGTTTGCAAGAATGTCATGGGGAACCTTGTCAAAGGCCTTACTGAAATCAAGATATACTATATCGACAGCATTCCCTTCATCTACCAAGCTGGTAATTTTATCAAAAAAAGAGATCAGATTTGTCTGGCATGACCTGTTTCTCTGAAACCCATGTTAGCTTTTTCTGATTATAGAATTACCTTCCAGGTGTTCAGGTGTTTAATGATCTGCTCTAGAATCTTTCCCGGTATTGATGTCAGACTAACTGGACGATAATTGTTGGGATCCTCTTTTTTCTCCTTTTTGAAGATGGGGACAACGTTTGCCCTCCTCCAATCTGCTGGGACTTCTGTTCTCCAGGAGTTCTCTAAGATTATTGCCAATGGTTCTGATATTACATTTGCCAGTTCTTTTAGTACCCTTGGATGTAATTCATGTGGTCCTGGAGACTTATATACATTTAGATTAACCAGGTATTCCTGCACTATCTCTTTACTTATTCTGTGCTGAAATTCTCTTGTTCTGTCCTCTGCTCCATTATCCTCAGGTTGAACACCCTTTGCTTTTTCTGAGAAGACTGAAGCAAAGAAGGTGTTGAGTAATTCTGCCTTTTCTCTGTCCCCTCTCAACTTTTTGCCACCTTCCCCACACAGTGGCCCTAAGCAAAGCCGCTTCATTTATATACCTTCATATCGCACTATGGGATGTCTAAGCAGTTTACAACTGTAAGCTCATTGCCCCCCCCCCCCAACAGTTGGGTACTCATTTTAGCAACCTCAGAAGGATGCAGGCCTGAGTCTAGCCTGAGCCTTGTCTAGTATTGAACTCGCAACCTTTTCGTCTATGAGTGAGTGGCTGCAGTACAGGCATTTAACCACTGCATCACCAGGGCCCTACCATTTCCTTCTTCTTCCCTTTGCTGCAGACATACCCAAAAAAGCCCTTTTTATTGTTCTTACCCTCTCTAGCAAGCCTGAGTTCATTCTGTGCTTTAGCTTTTCTGACTTTACCCCTACATGTGCTAGCTATTTGTTTGAATTCTTCTTTGGTGATTTCCCCATTTTTCCATTTCTTATACATGTTCCATTTAAAACTTAGTTCAGTTGAAAGTTCCTTAATCATCCATCCTGGTTTCTTGAGGCACCTCCCATTTTTCTTCCTCATTGGAACTGTTTGAAATTGTGCCTTCAGTATCACCCTTTTGAGAAACTCCCATCCATCTTGAACTCCCTTCTCTTTTAGTATTCCTGACCACGGGATCACCCCAAGTATTTCTCTGCATGTCTGACTATGCCTGGCTTTAACTTTCCACTGTATAATAAATTCCAGGAGAACATGATCACTCCCACCTAAGCATCCAACCACTTGCACCCCATTAACTAGGTCTTCCCTGTTTATTAGGATCAGATCCAAAATAGCTGATTCCCTTGTTGCCTTTTCCACCTTTTGGAAAATGAAATTTTCTTCAAGGCAAGTGAGGAATTTGCTAGACTTTGAGGATTTTGCTGAGTTTGAATTCCAGCAAATATCAGGATAGTTGAAGTCCATCACTACTATATCTCTCCTTTCTGAGTGTGTGGTCACCTGTTCTAGAAAGGCATCATCCAATTCTTCTGCCTGAGTCAGGGGTCTGTAGTACACTCCCACACTAACATCCCTGCTGTTTCCCTCCCCTTTAATTTTTATCCAGATGCTCTCCACCTGGCTTCCAGGATTGATGTCCTGGATTTCTTCATTGGTGTAAATATCCCTGACATATAATGCTATTCCTCCTCCTTTCCTGTTTGGCCTGTTTCTCTTGAAAAGGTTATATCCCTGTATTTCTACATTGCAATCATGAGACTCATCCCACCAGGTTTCAGTGGGATGAGTCTCATTACTGGAATGTAGAAATACAAGGGTATAACCTTTTCAAGAGAAACAGGCCAAACAGGAAAGGATCCCACTATGGATGGCAGCTTTCAGACAAATTTAATGTTTCCTGATTGATGGATCCATGTTTCATGCTCAACTAACATTTCATCTGTGTTCAACACAAGTTGTGGTCAGTGTTTCGTTCCATAATGGATGGGTCTGGTTCTTTATTGGAGCACAATGCTGAGAGCTGCAAAACCTGAGGCCGGGAATGAGGTGGGGGCGACTATTGGAGTTGCACAGGGGAACGGAAGGTATGGTCGGAACAGAGGGAAAAGATGTTACAAAAGAAGGTGGGATCGCTGCTTGAAAGCTATTCCGTCTTCAGTTCCCTCTGCTTCCCAGAATGGTTTGGAGAGCAGACCAACCATTCCACAGAACCTCACTCTGCTCCTTTGCAATGCCACTACAGTGAAAAATAAGACCCATATCATCCAGGACCTCCTCCTGGATGAGGATGCTGACCTGGCTTGCTTCACAGAGACCTGGCTGGGGGAGGATAGTGCCGCTACATGGGCGCAGGCCCTCCCAGCCAAGTACTCTGTCAGTGAGCAGGTGAGGGGAAGTGGGCAGGGGGGCAGAGTGGCTGTGGTTCATAGGAACACCTTGACCTTGACCAGGATACCTGTCCGAAACACAGTCCACTTCGAGTGCATGTACCTCAACCTTAAGACCAGGGATAGATTGGGGATTCTGCTAGTCCACCGGCCACCCCGTTGTCTAGCAGACTCCCTGACCGAGCTGACACAGCTGGTCTCTGAGCTGTTGTTGAAGACCCCCAGACTTGTAGTTCTGGGGGGCTTCAACATCCTGCTCGAGACCAGTTTAACAGGCACGGCTTGGGAGTTCATGGAGAACGTGACAAACATGGGCCTAGCCCAATATGTCAATGGGCCTACACATTGTTCAGGTCATACACTCGATGCGGTCTTCAGTACAGAACAGGAATATCCATGGGCGGAGGTGGTAAGTACCTCCGCATTGTCATGGACGGATCATTTCCTGGTCAAGACGGAACTGAGAGCCAATATCTGCCCCACCGGGGGTGGTGGACCCATTAGAATGGTCTGCCCTCAAAGGCTAATGGAGTCTATTGGATTCCAGACAGTCTTAGAGGGTTTAATGGTTGGGAATGCCCGTGACCCTGTCGAAGCTCTAGTTAATACTTGGAACACCGATCTTACCAGGGCTATCGACACGATCGCTCCCAAGCGTCCTTGCCATCCCGCTTCAAACCATAGGCCTTGGTATACGGCAGAGCTTAGTAGGATGAAGCGGGTTGGACAACGACTAGAGCTCAGGTGGCGGAAGACTCGACTCTTATCTGACAGAACTCGCCATAGGAACTTTCTTTGGTCCTATTGGGAGGCAATACGTGCAGCGAAGAGAGCTTTCTCCTCTGCACGTATTGCATCTGCAGAGTCCTGTCCAGCAGAATTGTTTAGGGTGGGGAGGGAGATGACGCAGGTGCCCCCTGCGCCAAATCCCTTACTTAACCCAACAACGTCCTGCTGTGACACATTTAACAACTTCTTTGCAGATAAAATCTCTCAGATAAGAGCCGACTAAGATGCCACTGCTAAAACAGAGTCTATAGGCGAGGCGTCCAGTGACTCCGTCAATGTAGTTATACTGGATCAGCTCCAATCTGTGAGTACCGAGGACGTGGACAAGCTACTTGGTAAGGTGAGGAAGACAACTTGCCCTCTCGACCCTTGCCCATCATGGCTGGCCATCCGGGGGGGGGATGCATTGATGAGATTCCTCACGGATATCATCGGTGCATCCTTCAGGGAAGGACATGTTCCATCTTGCTTGAAGGAAGCGGCTGTTAGGCCGCTTCTGAAAAACCCTTCCCTGGACCCCCTGGATATTAGTAATTACAGGCCCGTTTCATTGCTGCCATTTTTGAGCAAGGTAATCGAGAGAGCAGTTGCTCTTCAGCTCTAAGCTGTCTTGGATGAAACCGATTATCTAGACCCATTTCAAACCAGCTTCAGGACAAGCTTTGGGGTTGAGACTGCCATGGTTGCCTTGACCGACGATCTGCATCTGAGAATCGACGGGGGTAGTGTGGCCCTGTTGGTGCTCCTAGACCTCTCAGCGGCTTTTGAGACGATAGACCATGGCATCCTCTTGGGCCGCCTGAGGGGATTAGGTATCGGGGGCACTGCTCTGCAGTGTTCCTGGTCCTTCCTCTCGGGCAGGTCCCAGAGGGTGCTACTCGGGGACTGTAGCTCCAGCAAGAGGGTACTCACTTGTGGGGTCCCTCAAGGAGCTATCTTGTCCCCGATGTTATTCAACATCTATATGAAGCCGCTGGGTGAGATTATACAGAGTTATGGTGCTGGGTGTTATCAGTACGCTGATGACACCCAAATCTATTTCTCTGTGTCTCGTTCGTCGGCCTCGAATTCCAATGGCATCTCTTCTCTCAATGAATGTCTTCGGGCTGTAATGGGCTGGATGAGGAAAAACAGATTGAAGCTGAATCCAGACAAGATGGAGGTGCTCATGGTAGCGGCCCCGAAACCAAGAATTGGGTTGCAACCTCCAGTCCTGTATGGGGTCACACTCTCCTCCAGTGACTGTGTTCGCAGTCTGGGGGTGCTCCTTGACTCATTGCTCCTGATGACAAATCAAGTAAATGCGATGGTCAGGAGCACCTGTTATCAGCTTCGGCTGATACGCCAGCTGGGCCCTTTTCTGGAAGTAAGGGATCTCGAAACTGTTGTTCACGCACTGGTAACCTCACGCCTTGACTTCTGTAATGCGCTCTACATGGGGCTACCCTTGTGCTTGACTTGGAAATTACAGCTGGTTCAAAATATGGCAGCCAGGCTTGTGTCAGGAACATCTAGGGGGGACCACATTACTCCAGTTCTGAGGTCCCTCCACTGGCTGCCTATCAGCTTCCGGGTCCAGTACAAGGTGTTGGTTATTACCTTTAAAGCCCTAAATGGCTTGGGTCCAAGCTATCTCAGGGACCACCTCCTTCCATACAATCCTCCCCGCGCCCTTCGGTCCTCTGGGAGGAACTTGCTGCAGCCCCAAAAAATCGAGGCTTGCGGCGACCTCCCAGAGGGCCTTTTCTGTTGTCGCCCCTAAACTCTGGAACAACCTGCCGGACGAGATCTGTCGGTTAACATCATTAGACAGCTTCAAAAAAAAGCTGTCAAGATGGATCTCTTCCGGCAGGCCTTTCCAGATTAATTATCCCAGCCTTGGGCTTTTCCATCCCTATGGCTCCTTTCGTGGCCCCATCATTTGATGGATAAGGAACGCTGTAGGAGACTGCCATGGCATTGTGTAGTGTCTCTTTTTTAGATTATGTCTTTTTTAGATTATGTTTTTAAATTGTGTTTTACTTGTTATGATATTTAATTCTGTTTTAAGGGGGGAGGGTTGGTACGGGGACATTTTGTACTGTTTTAATTGTAAGCCGCTTAGATTGATTTAGCACATATGCAGGATATAAATAAATTTTATTATTATTTATTATTATTAATATAGAGATCTAGCTTATGTAGAATCACACACACACACACACACACACACACTCCCTATAAAGAATTCCACTAACATCCTCCTTTTTGTTTGATAGGATTAATGTTGAACTGTTGTGTGTCTGTGCTGCTCTGTTTCAGACAACAAGACAACTTCAGCTCAAAAGATTCTAAACAAAATGACATGCCTAGAGAAAGGAGATCCATCAGAATTGCAGAGTGTCTTTCAACTTTTCTCCTGGACCCACTCCCCCTTTTTTGACACAAGATTGAGGAGATTCCCTGACCCTCAGTAGATATGTTATCAGAATGTTCAATACAAAAGCAACCATCATTGCATTTAGAAATGACTTCATTTTAGATTAAGCAAACAACACAGACAGAAATACAGTATACTTTATATGTAAATATTTGGGAGGAGATAAATGCTTGCAAAGCAGGAGGCTTTTTGCAAAAAAAAAAAAAAAAAAACAGGGAGAAAGAAAGAGAAGCAGAGAATGGGAAAGGAACTATATGTACTGGCATACAGAGCACTGTTCATTACTGCAAAATCAATGTTAAGCATTTACAAAAATGCTTCCCTTAAAAACAAGTTCACTTACTGAAATGTCATTCATATTTTTTTCTTTGTATGTACGAATACCATGAATGATACACACTTTAATGGAAGTTAACCAATTTGGGCAATCATACCTGCATTAGGCTGAATGGTCATGGAACTGCTGTTGTTCTGGCCTTCAGGGACTGTAAATAAGACACAAGGATTAACTTGGCATATAGCTCTTCCAGTAGCTGTCCTCAACAGAATCACATGTATAAATTGGTTCTAGGGCACTCTTTGCCAAGCCAAAAAATAGATCTGACATTGCCAACCATCATTTCCAGAGAAATAACAAAGGAAGCTGCTCACAGCAAAAGGCACATATATTTCACTTCTATAGGTTTTTGTGGGTTTTTTGGGCTGTGAGGCCGTGTTCTAGAAGAATATATTCTTGATGTTTCACCTGCATCTGATGATTCTCTGAAGATGCCAGCCACAGATGCAGGTGAAACATCAGGAATGCATTCTTCTAGAACATGGCCTCACAGCCCCCAAAAGACACAAAAACCTATGGATGCCAGCTGTGAAAGTCTTTAACTTCACATCTTTCACTTCTATATGAACATCTTTAGATCAGAGTCATTAAAGGTGAATGCCCAGGCTCCTTGAATCAAGAAGTGTATTTTTGATATGGCTGGAACAAAAAATGGTGTTCAGATGGCTCAGAGTTAGGGATGAGAAATCTTTCAATGGGGCTAAGCAGACAGGCGGGCATGGGCCGCCCCGGGAAGCTGCGCCGTGGGGCCGAGGTATCCCCATGCCTCGGCCCCGCGGTGCAGCTTCGCCACCCCTGGAAGGAGCGCTAAATTGGTGCTCCTTCCACAAGTCGCTGAAGGTGTGCTGCAAAAGGCTGCCGGCACACCTTCGGCGACTCTTCTGCTGCAGTGTGTGCGAATGCTGCAGCGGGAGGTCCTCCTCGGAGCGCCGGCTGTGCGGAGGGCCGGCTGCTCCAAGGACGACCTGGGGAAGGGGTTGGGGCACCCACCATGCAGCTGCCCCTCCCCTTCCCTGCCCCCAAAATGGCTCTTTAAGCCGTCTGCTTCCCCCCAATATTACTATCTCTTGCTGATGAAGTGCTTAGAAATCTCTCATTCTTTCTGTTCCAGATATGATGACAAATATGATTTTTGGTAAATTCCTCAAAAAACAAATTGGAACAAAATCATCTCCACTTTAAATAGGTGTACATCTTTCCAGGATGGAGATGACCTGCCTGCCATATAGGTGGTTAAAAAGAGACTCTTAGAAAAAAACCAAGAAGTGGCAAGCCTGATTTAGCATTTACATGGCCAATTACACAAGGATTAAAACCCAGACTCAATGCCCTAGACCTAGATGGGCATATTTGCCAGTTTTGGGTTCTTCCTCATTTGATTAAAACAACAACAACCAAATCCTCAAATTCTTTCTATTGTGTGTATGATGAAATTGGCAAATTTTGGCATACAGCTATGCCTCATTTCATGAAGTTAGTGTGCTCCTGGTCTGATTTCTTTAACAGAAAGAACATTTGGTAACAAAGGAAAGAATAAGAAGAAGTTCCTACACCACAAAAAGAAGAGCAGTTGAATATGTTTGAGTAATTTTTTTAATTCAAAACAATTAATATATGCATGAAAAATGAAGAAAAAAAAAGCAGGTCAGGTAAGCCTTTCAGACTCCTTGAATTCCTTTTCCTAAAATGCATCCAGGGTGACTTTCTTTTGACAGCCTCCAGTCTTATGTCTTCTGCTTTGGTGGCCTAACCTACTGATCTACGCTTTTTAACATGCTGCGAGGAGTGGATGAGTCAATCTTACTTGCTCACTCCTTTTATTTCTAGTTTGCTGTTAATACATGTGCTGTAAGGGAATTTGAAGGCAGCTGCTGCCTATAGTAGGCTGATGCAAACAGCTACTGTAAGATCAGCTAGAACAGAAACCTGCTCTTCCCCAACCTAAGCTCTGTTTCATTATTTACACCAGAAATGCTGCTGCAGCTGGATACTAAAAGTCAGTGTTTCTTCAGTCCTCCTTTGCTGTTCTTCCTATGCCAATGCTGCTAAAAATCTTCCAGCTAGATAGCAAATGAAGAGAAATTGGGAATTGGAAAGTATTTTTTTTTAAAAAAAACTTTACAAATAGGAGTTTTGTTTTTTTCATAAGAGGTTTTGTGAAGTGGGGAATATCTGTACTCCTATCAAAACAAATGGAGAGAAACATCTCACCTAGCCTGCTATGTGATTTGTTAGTAATGCTGATAGTATACTTTGCTTTTATAGGAAATTAACATTCTTGGGACTTATTATAGAAAAGCTAGAGGAGTTGGGACCTTTCTTATAAATCAGAGACTATACAGGAAGGATTTTCATTGCTACCACAGTAGGGGAGGAAAAGGCTAAATTTCCATCTGCTGTAATCACCAAAATTAGATAATGTCCATCTCTGATTATTTATTTTGGACTATCTTCTTCCATCCCTGTTAATCATTTATTTATATGATTGTTGTTGCTGTTGATGTGTGACTTCATTATTTCTGATTTATGGCATCCCTAAGCAAACTCTGTAAGGGATGTGGTGGCTTAGGGCTGATGCAGATGGCCGATTTGAAGCAGCTCTGGGTCACCCCTGGGAGCAGCAGATCAGGGCCACAGCACCCACATGCTCTTTGGGGGGAGGGGTGGAAAGAAATTGTCCTTAGAGCTGCTATGGCAGCTCTTTTGCACCTTTTTGGCGCAGCATGTACACACACTGTGCCAAGAGGGTGCCTTGACGCCATGTGCCATGTGGACAGGCACGCGGGATTTGGGCAGAGTCAAGGTGGCTGGCGTGTGGTCGCCCCGCCCAAACTCCACCCCCAGGCTGGCCTAAAATGCTGGTCTGCATTGGCCCTTAGTGCTTAAGACACCAGTTCTGACAATCAGGAGGTCAGAAAGTTGGCAGTTTGAGGCCTAAGTTCCACATGATGGGGTGAGCTCCCATCACTAGTCCCAGCTTCTGCCAACCTACCAGTTTGAATGCATGCAAATGCAAGTAGATAAATAGGTACCACTTTGGTGGAAAGGTAACAGTGTTTCATTCAATCATGCTGGCCACTTTACCACTGGAGTCATCTTTGGACAACACTGGCTCTTTGGCTTAGTAATGGAGATGAGCACTGCCCCCTAAAGTCGGTTATGACTAGACATTCATGTTAAGGGAAAAGCTTTACCTTCAAGGTAAATCCATCATGGGTTTTCTTGGGAAGATTTGTACAGAAGGGGTTTGCATTTTCCTTCCTCTCAGTCTGAGAGATGTAACTCACCCAGTGGATTTCCATGGCTGAGTGGGGATTTGATCCCTGGTCCCCAGAAACATAGTCCAGTGTTCAAACCATTATACTATGCTGGCTCTCAAGGTCTCAGTATGCTCAGTAATTTTATAAAACAGATGTGTACTACATTTTGAGGTTGAAGAACCATATTGTCTATCTAGTAAACCTTCAGAATCTGCCCCTTTCTCTCACTACCTTCATGGTAGCCAGCATTGTAGTAGTTGGCACCAAAATGTGGCAGCAGTTGTGGAAGCTCTATGATTCAAGAGAAACCAAAGATATCAGTGGGAATGCAGATCATTTCACAGGAATTGGGAGACTCCCATGAAAGCAGGAAGCAGAGGAGGGTTCAGCAGTGTTTTAGGAAGACTTTTTTATGTACTGATTCTGGAGATTAAGAGCTGAGGAGAAGGATGTCAAGCACATATCTGTAATGGTTCTCCTTCAGGAGACTAGAGGACAAGGGTGAATTGCAGAACCCTTTAAAGAGACAATTGAAGGGCAAGGATAAAATACAGCATTCATTGAAAACTAGTGCTTTTGGTGGGAGGGGGATTAGAAATGTGGAAGTGAGTGCAGCAGATGGGACTACTGTGTCACTTGAGGTGACTGAATTTCAGGGCCACCACATTTTACCAGCAATTTCAGTGGCAAGGGTGGGATTTCAAAGAGGGTAAATATCTATACTTGATTGACTTTGTCTAGTGTACACAACCACATTGTTTGATCATACTCAGACCACTTAAGGGCCATTATCAGAACCTTTGTGCAGTTCTGCCCCTTTGCAAGCACATGTTTCCATCATATTTTGCCCCACCCAAAGGTGTTCCCTTCACTCCTAGGAGACTGCTGTCCATGTTAGGAAGATGATAAAAGACAGACACGGAGATAATATCTCTTTTTTCGACCTGAATCTCTCTTTGATCTGTACCCCTTCCTTTGACTTGCCCTTCTCTCTGAGGCTTGTCTCTTTGCTCCAGTCATCTTCTTCACATTGGAATGTGGAAAAAATTCATGTGTGTATTTTTGCCTGTAGTACCTTAAACTTAGCTCTAACCCTCTTAGATTGGTTAGAAGTGTATTTTGCTTCCATGCTGTTTTTCCCCTGGTTTACTTTGAGAATCATAGAATTATAGAGTTGTAAGAGACCGCAAGGGTCATCCAATCCAACCCCCTGCCATGCAGGAACACACAATCAAAGCACTCCTCCAGCTCCAAAGAAGAAGACTCCACTACACTTCAAGGCAACATATTCCAGTGTTGAACAGCTCTTACTATGAGGATGTTCTTCCTAATGTTTTGGCTGAATGTGTTTTCCTGTAGTTTGCATCTATCTCTCCATGTCCTAGTCTATGGACCAGCAGACAACAAGCTTGCTCTATCCTCAATGTGACATCCCTTCAAATAATTAAACATGGCTATCATGTCACTGTGAGCCAATGTGATATAGTAGTTTGAGTGTTGCACTATGATTCTAGAGAACAGGGTTTGATACCTATCTTGGCCATGAAACCCACTGGGTGATGTTGGTCAACTCACATGCTCTCAGCCTCAGAAGAGGGCAATAGCAAACCTACTCTGAAGATATCTTGCCAGGAAAACCCCATGATATACACCTTAGTGTTGCCATAGGTCAGAAATGATTTCAAGACAGAGAACAATAACAAATCATGTCACTTCTTAATCTTCTCTTCCTCAGGCCAAACATATTCAGCTTCCTAAGCTACTCCTCACAGGACATGCTTTCCAGACTTTTCACCATTTTGATCACCCTCCTCTGCACATGCTCCAGCTTGTCAATATCCCTCTTGAATTGTAGTGCCCAGAACTGGACACGGTATTCCAGGTGAGGTCTGACCAAAGCAGAATAGAGTGGCACTATTCTTTACTTGAATCTAGATACTATATTGCTATTAATGCAACCTGGGGGGGATGCAGACGGCGAAAAACGCCATCCTCAATCCCAGGAAAGGGAGGGGCAGCTGGACGCTGGGCGCCCCATCCCCTTCCTGAGGATGTCATCGGAACGATGGCCTGTCCACATGACGGGTGCGCCGATGACATCCTTCCGGCTCAGTATCTGGACATGCTGAGCTGGAAGAGACGGCGAAGAGGCGCGCCACACCTTTTGCGGCACCCCTTTCGCAGCTTGTGGAAGAAGCGCTATTTTGCAGATGCCGAAAGAGAGGATCGAGGCCGAGGTGTCCGGCAGCCTCGGCCTCAATCCTCCACTTTCGGGGGGGTGGCCCAGGGCCACCCGTCTGCTCCCCCTAGAATCACATTGCCTTTTCTAGCTGCCACAGCACACTTCTGACTCATGTTCACCTTATGCTCTACTAAGATTCCCATATCCCTTTTGCATGCACTGTTGTCAAGCCAGATGTCATCTATCCTATATCTCAGCTTTTCATACAGCTTGCATTGAGTGTTCTGTTGTTGTTTTTTAGTAACATCTTTTTCTGTCTTTAAAATAAAGGAATAATTGTTGTTGTTGAAATATACATTTGTCCTTCTATCTCACTTTTTCTTGGAATCATTTTATTTAATTGTCTATTTTTGAAACCTTCAGCCTGCAAGGTCACGCAGAAAGTTAGTGCCTAGAAGAACTTTTTACCCCAGTTTAGTAAACCAGTGCACTGCTATTAACAATATATTGCCTACACATGGTTAAGGATAAGTGAAAATTTGTGCTTTTTTTCTGAATTGACCTAAATTTGCAAAGTTCTAAAATGGAAGAAAGTGAAATCGAGAGATTTGTGCATCCCTATCCCTGATACAGAAGGTGTTTTTGTTGTCAGTACTGAACAGCAAGCTGTACCAGCCAAAGTTCCCTTTTTGACACTAGAAGACTGTTACATCTGACCATGTTTACATAGGCTGATCATCATACATATAGATCCATTGGTTTAAAAAAGCAAGGATTCCACTTTTCTTATTTTCTAAATGTCCCCTAAGCATTGAAATGTATCATCCAAATGCATCAATAATTTGTTCAGTAAATGATATAACCTGAAGTTTTAAAGAATAAAGGCTCCAGAGTGGGTGTTGTTGTTGTTTTAAAACAAAATCACTTTTTTTTTTTTCATTTCAGTAAAATCTACACTGACACTATAAGCCTGGGCCATTGCCCTGGGCATTAGCACAAGCGAATCTCACAGTCCTGGCTACCAGTGTAAAAAGTCTGTTTGAAAGAAGGCATATACAGTAAGGTGACAAACACAAATGATGTTGTGTTAAATGATGGCACACAAACTGGGACTATGGTCTTTAGACTGACACCTTCCTCTGATCTGATCTAATGTAAGTGAAAAGGGGAGGAGGAAATGTATAATGTTGGTTTTATGAACAATAACTTTGAAGCACTTTCCTAAGCAAGCATAAACATGGGAATTGCAAAAATGGTAGTAGCAACATCCAGAATGCCCTGGTTGATTTTTTTTTTAAAAAAATGTTTCAGGGTGAAATAAAGACCTTACGCTGCTGCTATTGCAGCCCTAGTTATTTGAAATGCTTGTAATGGAAAAGCATCCAATTTAGCTGAGATTCAATTATGTACGAATGTAAAGTAAACGTAAAGGTATTCCCCATTGACAAGGTTCTCAAGTCATGTCTGACCATAGGGGGTGGTGCTCATCTCCATTTTTCCCAAATGGCCTACATTCAATTGGTAATCCCAATGAGAATAGATCTATTGAATTAACAGGGTTTGGACAATTTATCATTAGCAATTGATTCATGGATCTACTCCATTTAGGACTAGCAACTGGCTTTAGGATTTACAGAGGAAAGCTTTCTCTTGGTTCCACCACCATTGCAGGCTCACTTAATGAGGTCACGAGAGAGAGCCTTCTTGCTGGCCTTCTTGCTGGCTGCTCCCACCTTCAGTAACTCCTTCCACAGGAGGCTTGGTTAGCCTCCTCCTTGCTTTCCTTTCAAAGGTAGGCCAAGACATTTCTGTTTAAGCAGGCTTTTAATGTATAAATAGGTTTTTATTGGAAATGTTTTCCCTATCTTTTAAAAATTCTGTATGCCTTTTATATGATTTATACTGCTTTATGTGGTGATTTTGTTTTTAAATTTATATTATGAAGTTTTTGGGGAGGTATTTTTTAATTGACACTATCTGGAAGCTGTGTTGGATCACACTCTAGGAAAAGGTGCATACAAATGAAATCAATCAATCAATTTTAGAGAACATTATTTGATTCAGTGACTCTCATAGGGCATTTGCAGACTGCTAGAAATAGTGCAAACTGAGTCCACTTTAACTGCCCTGGCTCAGTGCTAGGGAATCATGGGAATTGTATTTTTTTTCTGAGATATTGAGCCTTCTCTGTCAGAGAGCTCTGGTGCCACAATAAACTACAGTTCCCATGATTCCCTAGCACTGAGTCAGGGCAGTTAAAGTGGACGCAATTTAAACTATTTCTGACAGTCTGCAAAGGCCCATATAGTCATATAGATATGGGAAATATATAGTTTGAAATATGAGAAGATGCCGTTTTATTTTACCCCACTACTGTTTGGTTTAGCTTGCAGCAGTCCACCTAAATCTTAAACAGACGTTTTTATCATCATCTTTACAATGGAAATGCCAACATTGAACCTTGGTCCTTCTGCATGCAAGGTGTTAACCATGGAAATTTTTTATCCAGAGCTTGGAGTGTTGAGTTTCAAAATTAATTTTATAATATCAAACGTTAGAAATTAGATAATTAATTCACTAGCATAAAAGGCATAAGAGAATTGTTTAATTTGCTAAGATGTCAAGGTGTCAATGATGATTGAAGCAGATTGGAGGAGGGCAAATGTTGTTCCCATCTTCAAATAGGAGAAAAAAGAGGATCCCAACAATTATCGTCCAGTTAGTCTGACATCAATACCTGGAAAGATTCTGGAGCAGATCATTAAACAGAGAGTCTGAACATCTGGAAGGTAATTTCATAATCACAAAAAGTCAACATGGGTTTCAGAGAAACAGTTCATGCCAGACAAATCTGATCTCTTTTTTTGATAAAATTACCAGCTTGGTAGATGAAGGGAATGTTGTGGATATAGTATATCTTGATTTCAGTAAGGCATTTGACAAGGTTCCCCATGACATTCTTGCAAACAAGCTGGTAAAATGTGGGCTAGACAAAGTAACTGTTACATGGATTTGTAATTGGTTGACTGGCCGAACCCAAAAGGTGCTCAACAATGGCTCCTTTTCAACCTAGAAAGAAGTGACCATTGGGGTGCCACAGGGCTCTGTCCTGGGCCTAGTGCTATTCAATATCTTTATTAATGACTTGGATGACGGTATTGGGGGCATAGTTATCAAATTTGCAAATGACACCAAATTAGGAGGAGTAGCTAATACCCCAGAGGACAGGATCAAAATTCAAAATGACTTGAACAGACTAGAAAGCTGGGCCAAAGCGAACAAAATGAAATTCAACACGGAGAAATGTAAGGTACTGCACTTAGGGCGGAAAAACGAAAAGTACAGATATACTATGGGGGACACCTGGCTGAATGAGACTATGTGTGAAAGGGATCTAGGAATCCAGGTGGACCATAAGTTCAACATGAGTCAACAGTGCAATGCAGCAGCTAAAAAGGCCAATGCAATTTTAGGCTGCATCAGTAGAAGTATAGTGTCTAGATCAAGAGAAGTAATAGTGCCACTCTATTCTGCCTTGGTCAGGCCTCACCTGGAATACTGTGTCCAGTTCTGGGCACCACAATTCAAAAAGGATGTGGAGAAACTGGAGCGTGTCCAAAGAAGGGCAACTAAAATGGTGAAGGGTCTGGAAACTAAGCCCTATGAGGAACGACTTAGGGAGCTGGGAATGTTTAGCCTGGAGAAGAGAAGGTTAAGAGGTGATATGATAGCCATGTTTAAATATTTGAAGGGATGTCATATTGAGGAGGGAACAAGCTTGTTTTCTGCTGCTCCAGAAACTAGGACCCGAAACAATGGATGCAAGCTGCAAGAAAAGAGATTCCACCTCAACATTAGGAGGAACTTCCTGACAGTAAGGGCGGTTCGACAGTGGAACACACTCCCTCAGAGAGTAGTGGAGTCTCCTTCCTTGGAGGTCTTTAAGCAGAGGCTGGATGGCCATCTGTCAGGGATGCTTTGATTGGGAGTTCCTGCATGGCAGGGGGTTGGACTGGATGGCCCTTGTGGCTTCTTCCAACTCTATGATTCTATGATTCTATGATTCTATGAACTTGTTGATCAAAACATTAATGTGGAGGCAGACCATGGGGTTTACTTATAATGGCTTGGACCTCAGGGAAGCACACTTTGTTACTGACTCCTCCAAAAGGGCTCATTTGATCCTTTTAAAGTTGCTTTCAACCTTGAATTTATCACCACATGGATCATAAAGACATAATCTTCTGAGAAAGTAGACTGAAGTCTACAAAAGTTCATGTTGCCAACTTCTTTATTTCAGTAAGTCTCAAGGGTGCTACAAGATCTCTCTACATACTGATTTCAATTAGGGGGCACTGAGCTCTACAACGATTGTACCACCACAGTACGGACTGCGGAAGGTGAGACAGCAGAAATCCAAGTTCGTCGTGGGGTGAAACAGGGCTGCCCACTTAGCCCAATCATCTTTAACTTGGCTATGGAGCCTCTTCTCCATTATATTATTAACGGTCCTGGTGGCTTCAAGCTACATGGTAATAAAGTGAGTATTCTGGCCTACGCTGACGATCTAGTTCTGGTAGCTGAAAAACCTGACAAACTCCAGCAAATGATAAATGCGATTGTACATGCTGCAGATTGGATGGGCCTGCAGTTTAACGCTAAAAAATGTGCAATGCTTCACATTAATGGGAGCCTGAAGGATCGGGTTTTGCCAACAGCTTTCACCATCCAAGAGAAAACCATGATTCATCTTGAAGAGGGAGATACTTATCAACACCTGGGGACTCCAACGGGCTTCCGAAGCTGCCAGACTCCTGAGGCCACGATACATGCCATTGTGATGGATGCCATGAAGATTGACGCATTTCTCTTGGCTCCATGGCAAAAGATCGACACACTTAGAGTTTTCCTCCTCCCGAGGATTGATTTTGCTCTTTGGGGATTATCAGTCCAGAAAACAGTGCTCAATAGAGTCAATCGAGCAATTACAGCTTCTCTGAAGAAGTGGCTTAGTCTTCCTAAGCGTGCTACGAACGACATTCTGCACATTGCTCAGCGACACGGAGGAATAGGAATTCCTAAGTTGGGAGACTCAGGGGATGTGGCAACCATCATCCACGCATATCGCCTTCTTACTTGCCCTGATAAGACTATAAAATCTATTGCTCTTGGCTCCCTTAAAGAAGTCATCCAAAAACGCATTGCCAGAATTCCATCCGAGAGCGACCTGGCAATTTATCTTTCTGGTTCGCTGGAAAACGAATTTGGACGCGATGGCGGTGACTTCTCTTCCCTCTTCACTTGCACCTGAAACACAACCCGTCGCTTAAACAAACTTATTGGCTTCCAATGGGTGTGCGCTGCTGAAGAGGGACCTCAGTTCACCATCACCAAAGGGAACCCACCAGAGGTGCAATATTTCTCCCATAAAACAAGACATTTGTTAGAAAGTTCATTGAAAGATCTTTTGAGGGAGAAATATACCATCGCGCTTCTGAGCAAGCCTGACCAGGGCAAGGTTTTTGAAGTGACATCACAGTGGGATTCAAGTAATCACTTTATACCACACGGACTTTTCACCCACTTTGCTGACTGGCGATTCATTCACCGAGCCCGTCTGAATGTTGTGCCTCTTAATGGTGCGGTTAAAACTGGCAACCATGATAAACATTGTCGTCGTTGTGGTCATCCAAACGAGACACTTCCACATGTGCTCTGCAATTGTCCCCCACACTCGACAGCCTGGAAACACTGGCATGATGCCGTGATGAACCAACTGGCTAAAGCTGTCCCAGCATCACTGGGCACCATCTCTCTTAATTGAACTGTGCCTGGGACAGATAGTCAGCTGAGACCTGATATAGTCATCACAGATGAAGACCACAAAAAGATCATAATTGTGGATGTCACCATCCCCTTTGAAAACAGGAAATCAGCCATGAGGGAGGCTAGAGAACGCAAACATCAAAAGTACACCCCTCTGGCTGATGTGCTGAGACAAAAGGGGTATGAAGTCTCTGTCCATGCATTGTTTGTTGGAGCCCTGGGTGCCTGGGATCCAGCAAATGAACCTGTGCTGAGAGTGTGGAGTGGGAAAGCGCTATGTAAAACTCATGCGCAAACTGATGGTGTCAGATACCATTAGATGGTCCTGGGACATCTATATTGAGCACATCTCCGGCCATCGTCAGTATGAGGAACCAGCTGCGGTTTTGGTAGAGAAGGAATTGTGATGTTCTCTCTGTTTTCATTTTCTCTACCATATTTCTTTTGTCTTCCCTCCCCCCCCTTCTTCTATGGTATGCAACTGTTTAGATATATTAGTGATTGCCTGTTGGTGATCTGAAAGTAAAAGATATATATTTTGGTCTCCTTAGTATGTTTTAATTACCTAAAATATGTTTTAATAATTTAATCCATACTAGGAATAAAATTTGCTTTAAATTTAATTTTTTATATGTTACTATTATATATATATATATATATATATATATATATAATTTTTGCAACTGCATTCCTTGGATTTGATATGTATTACTTATTATTCTATGTTAAATTGTATCTTTAAACATTCTCTAATAAAAGTACAGCCATAAGTGAATAACTACAAAGATTGGTCAGCAACTCAAGAGCAGGGAATTCTTAATCTGAGTCTCTGAGCATACACAGAACATTTGTCTGCACAAGTGAATCATGGGGTCCTCTCTGCCTCCCCACTCACAATCAAGAAATGTGGTCTGCAACAATTTGTGGTAAAGCATAAGTTTTGCATGCAGGAGCCAGGGTTCCCAAATACAACCTGTGAAATCTGTGGTTTTAGCAAATAGCAATAGCATTTACATTTCTAAACTTTTTAATAGTGCTAAGCACTTTCTAAGCAGTTTACAATGCCAATTGTCCCCAACAAGCTGGGTACACATTTTACCAATCTACAAAAGGATGAAAGGGTGAGTCAACCTGGAGCCCCGCAGGATCAAACTCACAACATTTTGGTGAGAGGGGGCAAGATGGCAACAGAGGCAGACACATAGTAGGAATGCTCCTGTCTTCCCAAACAGAAAGCTTTAAATATTTTCCCAGATCCTCCCAACTGCAACCTTTATCAACAAAACTGCAAATGCAAAATATTGGTAATTTCTTTTGGTGAGATTTGATAAGTATAGAAAAGGAGAAGACTCTATTGGGTTCGAGCTGTTTGAAATAGCTTGGAGCAACATGAGTAAGAGCAAGAATTGTTGTGGAAACAGCCCAAACTCTCTCTTCTTCTCCCCCCCCCCCCCCAAATCAGCAAAACAACCAAAAATAGAAGAATTCCTCAAAAGAATACAAAAGATAACAGTAAGTAAAACAAAGGCTTCGCTTAACTCCCTCTATAGCAGCCCTTGAATCAGTAGAATTCACAGAATGGAATCTTCAAACTAAGCTTGAAAAGCAACCTCATCTTCATCTTCGACTTCTATTAGGGGTGGGCTAAATGAAAATTAGAATATTTCTGACTCTCGTTTTGGATTTTTGGATCACTTAGGTCCAAAACACACTGCAGAAATAACCCAGTTTGAGATTGCTTTTACTGTGCTGGCTCAATGCTAGGGAATCCTGGGAACTATAGTTTGTTGTGGCATCAGAGCTCTCTGATAAAGAAGGCTCAATGTCTTTCAAAACTACAGTTTCCAGAATTCCTTAGCACTGAGCCAGGGCAGTTAAAGTGGTCTCAAACAGGATTATTTCTGCAGTGTGTTTTGGACCTTAGTTAGCTCTCCCAATCTCAAGGGAAATAAGTTTAAAAGCAAGATACAAAAAAAAAAAAAAAAGAAAGAAAGAAAGAAAGAAAAAGAAAGAAAGAAAGAAGAAGAAAAAAAGAAGAATTTGGAGAGATTTCCCTGGAAAAGTACAACAGAATATATGGCCAAGCAATGGCTTCTTACAGCTCAAACTGTTATTGCATTATTTGAGCAATTGTCTGATATTAAATACAATCTAAATGGTAAAGGTATTATCCGTTGATAAAGTTGTCAAGTCATGTCCAACCGTAGGGGGTGGTGCTTATCTCTGTTACTAAACTAAAGAGCCAGCATTGTCAGAGACTCCTCTGGGATCATGTGGCCAGCATGATTTCACAGAATGCTGTTTGCCTTCCCACCAAAGTGGTATCTATTTATCTACTTGCATTTGCACGCTTTTGAACTGCTAGGCTGGCAGAAGCTGGGACTAGTGACAGGAGCTCACCCCATCATGCAGCACCCGGGCCTCGAATTGCCAACCTGCTAATCTTGCAATCAACAGAGTCAGCATCTTAACCATTTGAGCCACTGTATCCCACAAATACAACCTAGACATGCTAAAAAATAATAAAAAAAAAAAGCTCGAGCTTTTGATTCGACTTACTGTTATAACTAAGCAAAATGCAGAAGCCATGGGAAAGCAAAAGATCTCACATATTTGCTCAATTAAAGGGCAAGTCATTAGAGGAAACCAGACTGATAAAAGCAAGCAATGCCCTAATGACAATAGTATTAACAGACTCCAACCCTCTGACAATGCAAAGGGAGATATTCCCTGTGTTAACTCCATTGTCAGACCAGCTGAGGATTTCTCCTGTAAACAAAAATGCATATTACAAATACAGAAGGTCTCACTTTATATTTCCTTGAATAAAACCAACATGGGACATTGGAACTCCAAGAGAGCAACAAAAATCTCATTAGGTCAACTCTTGCACTGTCATCAAAGATTGATAAATCTAGAAGCTATCGAATGGCTTCTTATAGTGAAAATTAAAAATGGATTGTGTTATCATTCAAACAGCCCATGATATCTAAGATGAGATCATATTTAGCATCTTTTCAAATTTTTCCCCACTAGAGTGTTTTGAGAGGCAACAGTTAATCCTTCATTTAGTGCTGCTGTATCTAGAAGCAGTTCCTTCACCAAAAGTTCAACAGAAGCTAACAAGTTCCCTCACCCTTCACAAAACCCTAGAAAAGCAAGACAGGGGGAATCCAACATTTTTCTTAATCAGACAGTGAGGGTAATTTTGCTGATGAAGGAGTCATTAGTGCCTATGGCCTATTGCCCAGGAAAGATCAAGATGACATTATATATAAGTTAGAAAATCTCAAGAAAACCTTATGGGATATTATGGCAGTTCCATCAATGGACACTAATTACCAACACTTGGTGGACAAAGCTGCAGAGGATAAGTGACAATCAACAATTGTGCTAGTCCATGTGAAATAAACAGGGATCAGCCCATGCAAATAACTGATAAGGCAGCAACTCCCACACCACTGACAGATGCTGACCAGTGCCTTGTTAAAAGTGGCCATCTGTCTAGCACATAAGCCTGCCCCTCAGAGAAAGATACCCAAAAGCAGACCCAGAATCTACAGGAGACATGCAGACTTTGCTGGAGGCTTGATTGCCCACCACTGGCTCTCCAGTTCAACACAATGATTATACATTATCACCCTTCCAAAATTAAGCCTTATGACAGTTCTTAAAGGATGATGTAATCTCCATTTTAGCTTGGAACATCGTTGGCTGGGTAGTACCATCAAAAAATCAATCTTTTTTTATTAACTATCTGCCACAATTTGATATTCTTTTTCTATAGGAAACCTGGGCCACAGCAGAGATGGGGATAGATGACTATTGGGCTAACTCAATTTTGGCTATGCCAAGCAAGGTAGGAGGGAGATCTAAAGGTGGCATTGTGACATACAGCTTTACAATTTAAATGTGTATCATTACCTCCGTTGGAGCAATGGGTAGTGGCCTCTCTACTTTCATTTAATCATGTTGGGACAATGGATTTGAAAAGAGACTAATGAAACAAGGTACTATAAAAGGCTTTATATAAATACTTAAAAGGTAACAAACAACATATATAACAGAATCATACAAAACCCATATATATAAGACAAAGCATAATAATAATGGCAAAAGTAACAAATAGCAAATAACATAATCAAATAACACAAGTATAAAACAACATAAAGTAAAGCTAAGAATAGAGTGAGCAAAAGAGAGAGAGAGAGCTCACTACAGAAACAGCCTTATTAAGGCTTAAAACTTGATTAGAGCTATGCATATACAGCTGTAGGTCATCTGTGTTCTCAGTAGCTCTCCATTAACCCTATGATGGTTGTTAACCCTATAATGGCTCAAGTGTAGAGCTTGTTACTATTCCAACAAATCAAGCTGAAACTTTGCTTCTTAATATTTATATTCCCCCCCTTTAAAACACGCACTCAGATTAACACCATTTGAGAGAGTATAGAAAATTATATCCTTATTTGTTTAGATAAATATTCTGCAGCATCAATAATAATTTAGAGGATCTGAATGCTAGGATGGAACCAAATGATTATAGATTATTTTGCCAATTCATGGAGAAAATATCTTAGTAGAATCATTATGCATAAGAGAATCTAAAGATTTAAAATCTAGCGGGGCAGGCTTATGTGCTAGACAGATGGCCACTCATCTAGAGCTGTATATTCATTACGGTTCTGTAGCAGGGGATTGCTGAGCAGAATATACTTACTCCAGGGCAAAAAAGAGCTCCATAATTGATTACTGGATGGTTTCAAGCAATCTTTTGAAATAGAGCCATGACTAGAGAGCGATCACCATCCTCTAACATGTTAGTGCAGAAATAAAGAAGGCACCTGTCAATAGTTGTATTTTTTTTTTTTTTTTTTTTTTTTTTTTTTTGCCAAATCACATTTCTGGATATTGAGCCATAGGCTTGTTTACTTTGGGATTTTCCGAAAGTAAAAAGAAGCAGTTTCTTACTACTTTCCTTTCGGGTTAACCCCATTTTAACAGCAACATTGTCTGAAAATCTGCCCACTTTTGTGGTCCCCCCCCCCAATTTAAAACCCCATTTCTATATGGGATTTCCCCCATGTGATGAACTCCTTGGAATGGTCTTCCACTCTAAAGGTATTTGGAACATGCATCAGAATTACAATCAGCCCTCAGGTCAATGAATGGCATTACATGCTTTTCCTTCACTACCTTTTTGAGGCCAAAACATTGGCCCAAATTCTTTATGGGGCTCAAATAGGAATTTATATGAAGAAGGTGTCACAGGAAATAATTCAAATAAAATTTCAGGGGTCAGTTTTGGCTGCACCCAATGGTATACCAAATGCCCAGTTAAGGCTTGAGACAAGAATGCCATTAATTCAAATGAGGGACTGGAAGTTGATGATAAATTATTGGCTAAAAATTCAATTCTTTCCAGTGGATTTAACCCCATTAGTTCTAGTAGATAATTTTTCTTCACCCTGGAAACAAGGAGTAGAATATAAACTGGCTTTTTATGGACTATCTCCTTTATTCTTGTTATCATTAGGTAATGATCAAAACAAACAAATAGTTCCTCAAAGAATAAAGGATATGGAGTTCCAAAATGAATTTAGTAGGCTGCCACAACACATTAGAATTTGGATAAATAAGGGAGTATGGGAACCAGCAAGATATTTCTTAGGTTGAGAACTGCTTTCTTTAAAGCTAGATTTAATATTCTCCCATCTGCACTACTCCAAGGCAGATTCAACAAAGTTCCTATAATTGAGTGCACTTGCCCATGTGGAGAAGTGGAAGTAAAATCTACTTTACACATACTATTACACTGCAAATTTTATGAGTATGTCAGGTCAATTTATATTATACCTCTAAAAGAAAAATTTCCAGGACATGCAGATAAGTTCTATGTGAAGTATCTACAGGATTTAAATCCTTACATTACATGTACAGTTGCTAAATTCTGGGTTGGTGCAATGAAATAAGACAAATTCAGACAAAAATATCTCCCTATCTTAAATGTACTATATTTTATTATTATCATTTTGAATTTGAAATTTTAATTGAAAAATTGTCAGGGGAAATACACATTTTGTATTTTATTTTATTTTATCTTATAGTATTCTATTATATAATTTCTAATGTACCAAGCTCACTCCACAAGGTAGCAAAGGTATTAACAAAATCACAGGAGAGTATTTTACTACTGTGAGTCATTTTGTAATGATCCACTATCTAACAAGCCCTGTCTTTTTTAAATCTCTCTTATCTTCATTGTATAATTTTAAAAGGATGCTCTCAGCCTCAGGGGAAGGAAATGGCAAACTTCCTCTGAACAAATCTTGCCAAGAAGAGTGGCCATAAATCAGAAAGGACTTGAAGTTTAAAATATGCTTTAGTGAATTAGATCATTAGAATGTACTACGGGAAGAGTATGTCTGTGACCCTCTGTCACATTCTGTAAAATGTAATAAGCCTGCTGACTCACAAGAAGAAATACTAGAATGGTGTCACATGGTTATGTTGTTATGCAGACTAGCAACAGACTGTGATTGTTGAGAAAACAGTGGAGGAAAGGAGACTTCCAGAAACTCAGGTCATATAGCTCAGTTTGTATAGCAGTTAAGTCCAGGAAAGAAGAGAAATAGCAGAATGGGAAAGAAGAAAAGGTGAGTCTTCAAATGGAATTGAGTAGGAGTAATACTTTAGCAGTCCAATGACCACAAGCAGCCAGTATCCTTTAAGAATGTTCTACTCCCCATGTACCTGCATAGGAGGAAAGTGTTCAGTGTCTTTCAATGGGCTGGGGGCAGTGTGCCTCTTTTCAGTAACTTCTCTTTAATTGATTATATTCTGAATTGTGGTATAACATACAAATGTTTGTTGTTATGTTGTTTTATGTTCTCTCCAATTCTATGTTCTCCCAAAAATACATAAAGGTACATATCCCCCCCCCCCCAAAAAAAAGACCTTTTGTATCAGGTTGTGGGTCGATTTTGGAATCATTGACACAATTTGTGGGTTATTTCTTGAAACCTTTTATACCTTGTATACAATCGCACATAAGGGACAGCACAGACTTTATAAATAAAATAGCATCCCTTATGATCATGTAAAAGGATGTACTGGGGCCCACAGATGTGAGATCATTGTATACTAATATACCCCAGGATGAAGCCTTAAACATTATAAAAATCACTTTGGACAAGAGGGAAGACAAACATCCCCCCACCCATTTCACACTTTACCTAGGAGAAATAGCTTTAACACACACACACATTTCAAATTTAAAGAAAAATATTAGGGAGCAGCCATGGGGTCTTTGCGCCTGAGGTTCTAATCTTTACATGGAAGAATTTGATAAAGCAATAATCTGTCCTAATAATGAATATAATGGAAAACTCATATTTTGGGCTACCCATAAGACATATTTTATATCTGGTGGGGTGTTAATGATGATTTAAAGCAATTTCATAAGACAATTAACATCGCCAGTACAAATATTAAATTTGATTTTGAATACAGTTAATACAGAGGTCCATTCAGTAGGGAAAAATAGTGAACTGATAACAAGTTAAACAATGAGTTAATTCCAACCTCTGATTTTTTTACCACTGCACTTACAGAACCTCCTAAGTATGTATGTGTCCATATAGCCTGCTTTACAAAAGAAAAAAAATTTTTTTAATATAAATGTCATTCTTTAAAATGGCTGAGAATATTTTACAGATCATTTCTGATAATGTGCCAGAATATCCAAATATCTTGATATCCAGGAGGCAAACTTCAGGTTTCAAAATCTGAATGTGAGTGAAACTGAAGCTGTGCATCTCATTACAGAGCTCTGGGTGCTCAATGGTCTGCCTTTAAATTCCCTGTGTATTTAAGCAGGTTAATGCTGAACTGGGGTACACTAGGGTCTAAAACACACTTCAGAAATAATCCAGTTTGAGACCACTTTAACTGCCCTGGCTCAGGGAATTCTGGGAACTGTAGTTTTGTGAGACATTTAGCCTTCTCTGTCAGAGAGCTATAGTGCCATAATAACTACAATTCCCAGGATTCCCTAGCACTAAATCAAGACAGTTAAAGCAGTCTTAAACTCAATTATTTTTGCAGTGTGTTTTGGACCTAGGTTCCCTTGCAGTCTACAAAAGCTATAACTTGTTTCTCACAGCTATAAGCTTATCACACTGTGTTCTCGGAACGTAATGAGTACTTGATGAGAATGGAACAGAAATATTTTATAAAACGGTATGATCCTCATCGAGTTCCCATTCTGTGCTCTGATAGTCCCTAGCCCATTCCAGGAGGAGAACTGTAAAAATTCATCCTCAGCCAACAAGAACACTTTCAGACCATTCGATATGATGTGTGTGCAATAATCCTATCGGTCTCAATCTGTCCTCGTGTTCTGATTGGCTAAGACAGCCTCCTCCCCTCCCGTCCTAGAATGTCCACAAACTCAACTCTTCTGGTGTTGATGCAAGGAAGGTGCCACAGGCAATTTAATTTTTTTTTTAATTTTTGTAGATTAAATTGTGTCATGTTTACAAAAAAAAAAAAACCAAAAAAAACCACACAAAAAAACCCCAAAGAATGCTCACTACATAAACCAATGCAGACATAAGGGTTTTCGCAACAGTGAGAATGTGCAAATGAGGGATGGCTAAGGAACTACTTTAGCAACAGTACTGGTACAACAGTAAATGCAGTGTGATAATATGTGTTCTCATAGTATTACTATCCCGCTATCAATAGTCTAATGCAGTAACATCCGTTCCCATATTGTTACGTTCCAGGGACTCTATGGGAATGTTACAGGTACTAGTGTAATAAGCTTACTAGTCTCAAACATGCTACAAGATCTCTTTGCATACTGACATTCCAGACTAACACAGCTATGTCTCTGAAAATGGCATGCATGTACAAGATGGTCCTCTCAGTACTGGGAAGAATTGTATCAGTTGAATTTGGTTAGAGTAGAGGTTTCCAAACATTGGTCTTCCAGGTGTTTTGGACTTTAACTCCCAGAAACCCTAGGCAGCTTGGGAGGAATTCTGGGAGCTGAAGTCCAAAATATCTGGAGAATGAAAGTCTGGGAACAACTGGGGCTGGGTTAGTAAATTGTTTCAATTCATTTAAAAAAATTCCCTAAATTCACAATTTTCTCATGTTTGTGACAAAAATAATTTGAGGTTAAAAGAAACCTGAATGTAGGAGAAAGTGGAAGTGGGAGATTTCACCATTCCTAATCTTTTCCTAGAACTCAGGAACATAGGAAGCTGCATTGTTCACCATCAGACCTTTAGTCTATCAACTTCAGTATTGTCTATACTGAAACCAGAAATGTCAGGGATTAACCTTAAGATCTTCATGCAGCCAATAGCAGTTCATGTGCCAAACGGGGAGAGATGGCCCCATTTGGTTCACCAGCTATGCCTACCATATGCCTACCATATGTTGTTCCCTTGAATTGTGCCCACTTTTGACAGACTTTCTGTTTAATGCAAGCCTTCCCTGATTAATTTCCCAGCCAAGGAGTGAGTTACTCTTTCCCCCCACCCGCTGCCACATTCAGCCATATTATTTATTGCTAGCGGTCTGCTTGTTAGACTACTTTTTTATTGTCTTATTGTCTATTAGTATTGTAAACTGTCAACTTTGTTTAATTGTTTTGTTTTAATTGTTTTAATTTTTATCATATTTAATACTATTTTATGGGGAGGGTGGGTCTAGGAGTGTATACTGTGATATTTTATCAGTGTAAGCTGCCCCGATTGCTTCGGTAGAGGGGCGGGATAGAAATTAATAATAATAATAATAATAATAATAATAATATAGAATCATTTCATTACTGTTTTTTAAAAAAGTTTTACTAATATTTAATAATCATATGGTTTTTCCTACATAATGCGAAGACCTATCCTTCACCGAGAAGCATATTTCTCTATCTTTGGTGAAATTCTCCTGCTTAATAGAGTGCAGCCTTTACTTTTGAAGCAAATTCTTTTAAAAAAGAAAGAACACCCCCTGCTTTTTTCCTTAAATGCTATTTTTATTCCATGCACAGTCTGAATAGTGATTAGGAAAATAATTTCTATGTAGTTCCATTTTTAAAAAGCCCTCAAACAGAAAACAACACAGACACCAAAAAAACTCATAATGATATGGAAGGATTAAAGAGAAGGAATTAAAAGTAAAATTAAGAAATACATTTGATTAGTTCATGCACGGGTGCCCAAAATACTGTAGATAGAAGACCAAAACAGTATTTAATTATGCACATGGAGTAATTAATTTTACTAAAGGAATTCTGACTCAGCCTAAATGTTTGTTATCAAACAGAATATTCAGAAAGCTTGACTTGAAAGTACAGTAGTTCTGAATTGAAAGTTCCCAGTGAACTTAGGGCCTTTACAGACTGCCAGAAATAATGCAGCTTGAGGCCACTTTAACTGTCCTGGCTCAGTGCAAGGGAATCATGGGAACTGTATTTTTTTTCTGAGACATTGAGCCTTCTCTGTCAGAGAGCTCTCTTGCCACAATAAACTACAATTCCCATGATTCCTTAGCACTGAGCCAGGATAGTCAAAGTGGTCTTTTAGGGCCTTTGCAGACTGCCAGAAATAGTGCACATTAAATTGAGGCACTGCCCTGGCTCAGTGCTAAGGAATCATGGGAGCTGTAATTTATTGTGGCATCAGAACTCTCTGACAGAGAAAGCTCAATGTCCCAGAAAAAAATACAATTCCCATGATTCCCTAGCACTGAGCCAGGGCAGTGCCTCAATTTAATGTGCACTATTTCTAGCAGTCTGCTTAGGCCTTTAGTTAAGAGTGTATGAGAATGGGCCCTTGGAAATGGAAGTAATTTGGGGGGGAAGGGATTTCTTATATCATACATGGGCAGGTGGGAGTACTGTACTGGTGGAATGATGGTGGAACAGAATGAAGGTGCTGAGAAATGTTTGTTTTTCCTTTTAAATTTCATAATGGAAGTCTGGAAATACTTTCAGAAGAATGCTAACAAAAATGGTGTTCTGCCTACTTTTTGTTATGCCTGCCTACTCTATCCCCTTAAAGATTCTTGTTTTTGGCATTCAGATGAGGACAGCAGTTTATGTCAGAGGTCCTCATGGTTGATAATGTGAAAAAAAGGCTTCTATGTCTGAGCTGAACTGAATGAAACCCTACCCATCTCTTCCCAACAGCATAGCAGTGGAAAAGAGAGGTATTGCACAATGCAGTTATATCCCTCTCTTTCTGTTTGTACAGATTCCAGACTTCCAGCTGAATACAATCCTTTCTGACCTATGATAACCCTAAGCATGCATAAATCTTGCAAATCAAACATTACACTGAGCAGTTTTCACCAATCTTTGCACGAATGGAAAACAAAACCCAAGAAAACTGTTGGAACCAACTTCTATGATTTAAGTACCTTGTTGTATTTGTAAGAGCTAGCTGAGAAATAGTAAATTTGTATACCTCCCACTTCTGCATGCAGTTGTAACTTTTCAAAACTTTAACAAGGAGGAGGCAAATATCTCCTCCTGCAAGCACAGGTACATTATTGCTGCATTCTCCATGCTGTTTGGAGGGAAATCTATCTCCCCACCCCCACCCCACAAACTGAAATGATCACTGATTGGGTTAGAAGGTTGGGCCAAAAGTCCTGAGCCAGCTCTTTTGATGATGGAGCTTCCTCCCACCATTTTGATTATTGCTAGATGCTTTGTCCTTCCTTAAACCAGGATCCAGTGTAAATATGTTAGTAGGGGTTTTCACTCTTCTCCATTATATTGGATCTCATCCATAGCAAGCAAGGAAAACATCCATGCTCAACTCCCAATGAGAAATCTATTTTACCAGAACAGTTTCAGGGTCATTCAAAATATCTGGGTAATCAGATGAGCAGGTGGTGTACTTATGCAGAGTTACAGTGTCATCAGCAATGCAGGAGGCCTGCAGTAAAAATATTGAGCTTAGATAATGCAGGACTCCTATAGGAGTGCATTTCCCCACTTCATTAAGAGAGTAGATCCACACGGAGCCATGAAGGATAAGAGACAGCATCCAAGTGTCAGCCAGCTTAATCACACAGGCAGAGCAGGCTGCTGAACTACCTGAACTGTTAAGTAGACAGATGCTGCTGTTGCTGGAAACAAAAAAACCTTATTTTATAGCTCAGCATTAGAGTTTCTCCTAGAGCATCTGTGCTATAATTGACTTCAGCCATAACATTAAAAAGAAATTCTATGGTTGCAAAATAAACACATAAAAATAAACCTAGAACAGAAAATAGTGGTGGCATTAACAGCTTATGGCCACATTTTATGTGAAAATGAATCCTAATTTATACCCTACAATGATTGGGTGGCCATGGTCCCAAAATGTTTTACAGTGTGGTTTGATCCTATGTCATTCCAATGACATATAAATCTCTGATCCTGAATTGTACCAATTACAATATTCTTCTCATGTTAGCAATGGATAATAATCCATTATCCAGCACTACCATATCCCATATTTGCTAGCACAAACAATGAAAAACTTCCCTGGATCCAAGGGAAGCAGTTATATATGTGGAACTAAATTCCCATTGATTTTTCAGGGCCTTGGGCACAATTCCCATATTACCAAGTAGCCACTGAAGCAACCACTACTCCTTTCAATCCAAGGAAGCCTATGTAACACATCAACATAAAATCATATGGAGTTGGCTGACTACAGACTCATTTTAATTCCTATTCCTGTGAAACTCCCTGAATGACATCTGCCCTTCTGCCAACCATTAGTGTTTTACTGAGCCAAACCTCACAGGAAGCAGATTTTGGACAGCAAACTGGCATCTCAGAGTCTGCAGCTCATTCTGTCACACACTCCACACCACTAATACATTTAACACACTACATTGATAGTATCTGAACTGGAAGCAAGCTCCAGTAGAATCAGTGAGATTCAGTTCCACATTATCTTAGCAACCCCCAAACCCACTATGCACATAGGATCCCTACATTTAACCTGCTTACTTGATCATAGACATTGATCAGAGGTCCTTGTGAGAATACAAGTATCTTGGGGAGCATCATTTCCCCTTCATCTCTTTACTTATCATAGTCTATGTCTTTTATGTTACTCAGACACAAAGTATAGAGCCTTTTTGCTCAATATGTATTTGAAAGATAGTGGCTGGCCTAGGAAACTTTATAGCAAAAGTAAGCCTATGTTCAGTTCTTATAAAAGCGTGTCAGACAAGAATGCCAACAAATGTATGTGTCAGCTTGCCTTTCTATATCTGTAGAGATACATTTAGAGATACAAGGCAGCAATGGACTCCGGTACTAAAAGGTACCTGGGTGATCTTTATGTCCTTTTAATCACACTAAGAACATATGTTGCTCTATCCCAGGAATGGGAGAGAAACTGTTGCTTCTTTTCTAGTCCCAAAGTATAATAGAGACAAAATGTGCCCCCCCTTTTTAATTGGAATCCCATTTAATAGGGTGACACAGACTTTGTGATTATATCATCTGAGCAAATGGAATAATATATAATGTAGTATAAAAGCTGTTTTTAATTGCACGACATTAGGCTACTTTATATACACTTGTTTATTGTTTGGCACTACCTGAAATAATTGTGTCACATATCGTCATTGGTTTTATTACAGATAAAAAATGTCATTGTGCATATTAAAGAAATCAGTGTGCTTCAAAAAGGTGCATATAGCTAAATATTGGCACTAGGACTGGTGTCATCTCATGTGGTAATTAATGGTATCACACTCCTAGTGATACACCTGAGTATTGGTATTGATGTTATCCAATGTTTTTCCAATTCCTAGACACTGTATGAATCTTTGAGAATTGTATAATACAAAATGTGTATACCATGCAACATTTTCTCTAGAAATAGAAAATAATTTTGCACAAATTATGCATTTTCTATACAGATATTTTTGGCCAAATCAAATTCAAAAGATTTTTTTAGACATTTCCAGGACATTTCCAGGGATTCTCCTAAGCACATTTCCGAAATTGAAAAATACTTAGAAACTATTAATATAACTAAACTGACACAAATACAGAGGACATCTCTTAATGAACCAATTACACATAAAGAATTAGAAGATGTGATAAAAAGGTTAAAAATTTCGAAATCCTCTGGTCCAGACGGGTTCGGTAATGAATATTACAAGATATTCGTGCCTCAGATATCTTTGCCACTGTTGCAAACGCTGAACAACATATTTAAAGGTGAATTGCCCCAAACATGGAGCTCCGCAAACATTACGTTGATTCCAAAACAGGATAAAGACAGATTAGCCCCTAATAATTATCGCCCAATTTCATTGTTGAATTCGGATTATAAAATATTTGCGGCTATACTTGCTAAAAGACTTAAAAGTGTATTAGATGATTGGATACATAATGATCAGAATGGCTTCCTCTCTGGGAGAAAAACTAAGGAAAATTTTAGGAATTTATTAAATTTAATTGACATCCATCAAAAAAATTTACACAAGAAATTGGCATTGGTTTTTCTGGACACAGAGAAGGCCTTTGATAATATTAAATGGAGCTTCATGTTTCGAGTTCTTGACAAAATTGAGGTTGGTGAAGTTTTTGTTAATTGGATTAAAAATATATATTCAAAACAAGACACACATATTTTGATCAACGGAGATAAGACTCCAAATTTAGTATTTATAAAGGAGTTAGACAGGGATGTCCTCTTGCCCCTCTTCTATTTATTCTTACTTTAGAGATTTTATTAACTAAAATAAGGAATGATACTGCAATCACAGGGATGCAAATTCAAAAGCAAAATTATAAATTGAGGGCATACGCTGACGATGTTGTCTTAACATTATCTAACCCATCTGAATGTATCGAAACCCTTATGTATACACTTAAGCAATATGGAGAAGTGTCAGGATACTGAATTAATAAAACCAAAACTGCCATGTTACTGATAAATATCCCTAAAAAAGAAGCAGAGAAGATTGTAGTAACATCAGGCTTTCAAAATGTTAATAAAGTTAAATATTTAGGGGTTTGGCTGACCGCTAAGAATTCTGATCTTTTTAAAAATAACTATCAAAGGATTTGGAAGGAAATTAAAGAGGACTTTAGAAAATGGAATAACTTGAAATTATCGTGGTTTGGTAGAATTGCGGTTGTTAAAATGTCTGTTATTCCTAAACTAATATATTACTTTCAAAATATCCCTATTATCGAGAATGACGCTTCATTGAAGCTATGGAATAGGGATATTTTAAATTTTATTTGGGCAAAGAAAAAATTGAGGATTAAAATTAGTAATATGCAAGACACAGTGGAAAGAGGTGGGTTAGCAATACCTAATTTAGTGTGGTATCATGATGCTTGTACAATGGAGTGGATTTACGATTGGCTTAGATTAAGTGATAAAAGGTTATTGGATTTAGAAGGAGAGGATCTACAATTTTGTTACCACGCTTATTTATTTTATGGAAAAATTACATCAGACCGAAATTTCAAGAATCATTATATTCGTAAAGCTTGCTGGAGGGTATGGTTAAAGTATAGCAAAAAATGGTGTCCTAAAATCCCTCTATGGGCCTCTCCGGCGGAAGCTATTTTGTTAAAGGGTTTATACAGTGACGGGAATTGGGTTAAATATAGAGACTTGACAACATCGGAAGGTGGAAAATTAGTATTTAAAACACAGGAAAAATTGACACAAGAAGGACATAAGGTAAATTGGTTCACGTATAGACAGTTATTGGAGCATTTCAAATTGGATTCCCGCTCAGATCAAATTGGTCCCGCAAATAAAAATTTTGAGAAGATTATTAGCGGAGACCCTATAAAACTGATATCTAAATTTTATACAGCAATTAGAGACTGGGAACTTGAGGAAAATAGTATAAAGGATTATATGATTAAATGGGCTGAAGATTTAAACCAAACAATTAAATTAGATGCGTGGGGAAAAATTTGGAAGAAAAGACTTAAATATTCACTCAATGTGGATTTAAGAGAAAATTTATATAAGTCAACACAGCATTGGTACTTCACTATGACTATCCAAAATTTTTGGACTATCCAAAATGTTTAATAAATGTAATTCAAATTATTGGAAATGTGAGGACGAAACTGGGTCGTACCTGCATATGTGGAATTCTAAGGAATTCTGGAGAACAATCAACACTGAAATAAGGGATGTTATGTCTATAAAGGTTTATCTTGACCCAAAGATATACCTGTTAAGTAGCACCATAGATGAGTTGGATAAGGAACACGGGAAATTACTTTTTTTCTTAACAACAGCAGCGAGAATGATTTATGCAAAACATTGGAGAAAAAAAGATATCCCTCTTTTGGAGGAGTGGAGAAATAAGGTTTATGAAATTTATGAAATGGAAAAAATAACAAAAATTATAAAGGTTCAATACATTAACGGATTTCCATAGGACGTGGAAACCCTGGTATTAATACGTGGAAAAAATTGCAGTTAACAATAAGATACGAAGTATAACGTTTGTGGATTAACAATATTGAGTTATTGTGATATGAAAAAGGAAAAAAAAAAGGATAGTATGCTGGGATTACATTATGTATTGGTAAATTTTTAGAGTGAGGCCTAGATAGATATTGTTTCATTTGCTTAATAATCAGATTTTGGTAAGATTAAACCTTATTAGCCAACGTAAGTAACGCCTGAGATGTTCTACAGACAGGGCATAATGTAGTTATTCAATTTTATTGTTTTTCTTATCCTTCCGACCTGCTTAGGAAGATAGTATGTTTAGTTGTTTCAGTTGTCTGTATCGTTTAAACGTTTCTTGTATTTTTTCTCTTTCTTTTTCTTTTTGAATTGTCTGTTTGTACGTGATTTGTATGTATGGTGTGTTTTGTGTTTATGTTTATGTTTATTTTATCTCAATAAAAGTTTTTTTAAAAAAATAAATTTTTGGTGTAGAAAATGGTGTTTCACCATACAGAAAATTTTGTTTAATTGGGGAAAAAAGGTAAGATTTGCCGAATATGCTGCAATTAGCAAAGATTTTTTGTTAGACCAGGATGTCCTTTGTCAAGGTTTCCCAACATTTGAGGAATATGTTTTTGACCATTTTTTTTTAAAAAAATCCTTTTTATTTTCATTGCTATTTCATTTACATAATTATTACATCTAGCTTGACTGTAAGTGTTGCTTTATCTATTTCACTGTATTATCTTATTCCAGGACTGTAATCGGGGGAGGAGGGAACTATTGGAAAGTTTCAAGATGCTAGACTCTCATATAGCCTAAAATGATTTCTGGTTATAATAAACCATAATCAATCTGTGGAAATTGTCTAATATCTCTTGTTATATATAGTCTTTGCAAAATACAGATGGTTTCCTTGAATAAGACAAATGGGAAAGCATTGAATTTATTTTTTAAAAAAAAATCACAACACAATAACTTCATTCTGACACACAGTGAATGCTTATCCACAAGAAGGATTTATTTATCATGAAAGCAACAATAGCTATATGAGGAGACAATTCTCCTGAGAGCTTTCAGAAAGGCATTTGATGAATGCTTTGCCCAGAACCAAAACATATTGTTCTCATCATGAAAAAATGCAAAAAAACAACTTTGGTGCAGTGTTGCACATCAGCATATTCCTTCATGCAATGAATATAGACAGAAAATATATGGAACCATATATTGTACAGACCTGTTGATGGTTCTTCATTTAGATCAGGGGTAGGCAACCTTTTTGAGCCGGGGGCCAGGTTGGTGTCCCTCAGACAATTGGGGGGGGCGAAGCACCAAAAATAAATAAATAAATAAATAAATATTAAAATAAAAAAAAATTAATTTTTTTAAAAAAATATGCATGCACACTCTCTCAGCCCCAGAAAAGCCATGGCAAACCCCCTGTGGAGATTTTGTCAAGAAAACCCCAAGAACAAGTAATAACAACAGTAATCAATATCATCATGGCTGGGGCTGGCGGCGGGGGGGGGGGGGGCGGTGGCAGGACCAGCCTGGGGCCGGTCCAAAGGTCTCGGGGGGGCCGCATTCGGCCCCCAGGCCTTAGGTTCCCTACCCCTGATTTAGATGTTCTATCAACCCTTCCACATTACATAATGCAGGGGTAGGCAACCTTTCCCCTTTAAGGGCCAAGGGACTTCAGCTCCCAGAATCCCAGGAGCTATTGGCCAACATGGGACTATTGGCCAACATGGCTGAGGCTTCTGGGAGCTGAAGTCCCTCGGCCCATTTTAATATTTAAAAATCAATTTAAAAAACCTTGAGCCCTCTTCTTGCTCTCCGCACTGAGACTCACCCTATTAACAAACTTTCTTCAGTGTTTTAAAGGAATGAAAGTGAACACCATAGCCCATTTCTTCCGAAAGGCAGATGTTTGGATAGCACCGGTGTCACCACTTCCTGATGTGGCCTGTACCCCTGCACCCTCCTAGTGTTACCCCTGTTTGCGGGGGGTTGTGAAGGGGTCTCTTTGTTTTTTGCCAACTGTCAACATCATCTTGGCCAAAACCCCTAAGGAAGAGTCCACCTTTCCAATTTCAGAAGCAATATTTATATCTGGAATCTAGACAATTTCTGAAGTAGCAATGTCTGCTCTGGCTAGATGGAAATAAGCCAGATAGATCAGGATATAGGTTTTGCAATACTCACAGTCAGATGTCCTCCAGACATCTATTTCAATGGGCTTTATTATTAGGCAAGTGGATATAGGATCAAAGTCATAAGGGAGCTGTTATTCTCTCTTCCTCTCTCATATACACTAACTCTTCTAATGCAGCTTACAAAATAAAGATATACAATACAACATGTATATACAGGTTGAGTCTCCCTTATCCAGAATACCAAAATCTGAAATATTCCAAAACCCAAAACTTTTTTCATGGGTGGCTGAGATAGTGACAACTTTACTTTCTGATGGATCAGTATACAGAAACTTTGGCCCAAAATTCATGGGCCAAAAGAATTGTGGCGTTTATATAACGCATGCCCCCAAGGTGGCAGGAAGCCTCTCTGAGGCCGTGATCTGGTCCTCTGGACCAGACCAAAAAGAAGTGGAAATAATCCAGCTCCTAGTGGTGGCTGGCTTGGAACTGTGGTGGCATTCCTCTTTGGAAGTGGGCCATGCAGTCACTGTAGTCCCAATACAGTTGCAGCCAGAGTGGCTCTTAATTGGCCATGTGCTTTGGCCTTTGTTTCATGCACAAAATCATTTTAAAATATGGTATAAAAATTACTTTCAGCTATATTTATAAAGTGTATATGAAACATAAATGATTTTTTTTTGTTCAGACTTGCTTCCCATCATTAATATGTACATATATGCAAATACAGGCATTCCAAAATAAATTTTAAAAGTCAAAAAATCAAAAACACCTCTGGTCCCAAGGATTTTGGAGAAGGGAGATTCACCTGTATACATGTGTAAGTACAGATATGTCTCCATGTCTATACATAGTATTTGGGTCAGGAAAGGGTAAGATAAATATGATTTGTGTTCCAACAGCAAGAGGAATAGAAATGAGGGATTTTATACTTTGGTTCACCATAACTCCTCACCAAACCAGCTGAAAGCATTTAGACAGATTTCCCAAGGGTTCCTTCTCTTGATTTGGATTTATTACTTCTGAGAATTCTTCTTATTCCTGAAGACCTCAGTGTCTGTTGCCTACTGTCCTACTGATTCAATTTTTGATTAGGATTTTAAAAACCAACAAATTTATTTTTATTAAGGAATAGAAAAAAACTGAGGTGGGTTGTATATGTTTTAAGGGAATGTGAAGGAAACTTCAAGTGATTGAGGGTGGAAGCAGACGGGCGGCACGGGGCTGCCCCAGGAAGCTGTGCCGCAGGGCCCAGGTATCCGCACACCTCGGCCCTGTGGCACAGCTTCGCCACCCCTGGAAGGAGCGCTAAATTAGTGCTCCTTCCACAAGTCGCTGAAGGTGTCCCGCAAAAGGCTGCCGGCGCACCTTTGGCGACTCTTCCGCTGCAGCGTGTATGGACGCTGCAGCGGGAGGTCATCCTCGGAGCACTGGCCGTGCAGAGGGCCGGCTGCTCTGAGGACGTTTTGGGGAAGGGGTTGGGGCACCCACCGTGTGGCTGCCCCTCCCCTTCCTTGCCACAAAAATGGCGCTTTGCACTGTCAGCTTCCCCCCTGAGTTATTCATCCAGCAGATTCATCCAAGCATAGGATTTGATGTGAATTTGGAGTTGAATTTCTGCACATTCAGCCAAATTTATAGCAAATTAGGATTATGGCCTCTGGAGTGGTCCATCATCTTTAACATCTTTGCAACAGGTTGGCACAATGTGGTCCTTCCCATTCTGGAGCATAGCTGAATCTATTTAATTGGTCCACCACAAATTGGACAGCATACAGTTTCCATTACTTTTTGCAGAATTTACTAAAAGAACAATAAGAGTTTGAAGTGTTTAAAAATAAATAAATAAATAAATAAATAAATAAAGCAGGGAGAATGAAACAGTCCATAACAGGAAAAGATTATCCTTTCCTGATGACTGGTAGCTTTTCCATTTTGAACCAACTGTTTCCAACAAAATAACCACATCATGAGTGAAAAACAATCCAGTTCAGGATGAGGTGCAGTCTTTTATTTTATAGAATCAATAATGGCTCCTGAATGACTTTACAAATAGTTTTTCCTCAGGTAAATAGGTCTGTGGCCCCACAAAGAACACCATAAAGGCTTTAAAGGTGAAGAGTTTTTCGGAAGAAGAGTCAATAGTACTAATTCCTCAGAAACATGGTTGAACATTCAGGATTCAAAGCAATATTTTGAGTTAAGCACTCAACGTCTTCGGTCAAATTGGCTGAATATTTCAAGGTTTGTGTGTGCATGTTTTTTGGGGGGGGGAGGGTGAGTGTGTACTTCTGGCATTTGATTTTTATTAAAAACAAAGTGACATAATGTTTAAACTGAAAATAAAAACACACTGAAAAGAGAACTATTTAAAATTCTTTTAAAGAGTTTTAAATTGGTCAAGCAGATTTTAATGGATCTCACTCTGAAATCTTTACATATAGGACTGGGTATAAATATTCTAATACTATTAGAAATAATTAGGAAATAAATCCTCACTCAGCAGAAGTTTAAACAAGAATAGAAGTCTTTATATGGTTGATGTTAGCAAGTGTTCTCATCCGTCGAGAAATATCTGTTTAAATCTAAAGGGTAGTCACGGGATGGCAAGGCTGAGAAAGTCAGAAGAGTAATCTGATACAAAATAAGGAGACAGAAGGGCAAGAGATAGCCTGCTCAATACACAAACAGTGAAAGGGGGATTTTAGTCTGTAACCAACACCTTGTTAAGTAAAGGCAGCATGGATACTTTACCTGGAAAAACAGATGCACTAAATAATCAGAGAGAGAAAGAGCTAGAAAGGTATGCAGATAACTTTCTTTGGGCCTTTGCAGACTGCCAGAAATAGTGCAAATTGAGTCCACTTTAAGGGTTAGGGTTAGGGTTAGGGAATCATGGGAACTGTGTTTTATCGTGGCACCAGAGCTCTCTGACAGAGAAGGCTCAATGTCTCAGGGGGGAAAAAAACAATTCCCATGACTCCCTAGCACTAACCCTAACCCTTAAAGTGGACTCAATTTGCACTATTTCTGGCAGTCTGCAAAGGCTCATAGTCAAGATTCTGTGGATGAGGTGTTCATCCAATTGTGTCCGGCTAACAGATTATGAGAAATGGGCAGAAGTTCAGCCTCTAGACTCCCTTTGTTGTTGTAGTGTGCCTTCAAGTCATTATCCATTATCCATTATGGCAAACCTATCATGGGGTTTTCTGGAGCTGAAAGTATGTGACTCACCCAAGATCACCCAGTGGCTTTCCATGTCTCATCAGAGAACTGAGTCCTGATCTTCAGAGTCATAATCCAATGCTCAAACAATGACACCACACTGGCTCTCCCTTTAGCCTTGTACAGTATAAGTTTGGGTAAAGATTGTCAAGGGAGGACAGAAAAATAGTGAAACTCTATGTTCTCTTGAAGTCTTGTTAAAACTGGAGGAATAGAGCAGAAAGAGTTCTGTGTGGGACAAAAGAACTGGGGAAGAAGCATATAAGAGTGAACAAAGCTAACTTGGAAATGGATTTCAGCTGTTAAGATGATAAATGGGGGCAGGAGAAATTGAACTCTTATGTGCAAAGATTTTTTTTTTAAACCTCTTGGGGTTGGGAGTGGGATTTGGATTTTTTTCTCCTAAACTTCAAAAGGGAAGGGATAACAGTGATATAGTTAAGGTAGTGGTGTCCCCCCACAGCTGCTGAAGACAATTCCTCAGTGGTGATGGGTAGCTGCCATGTCACTTGGGCTAGTGAATCAGCTCCAGTTTTTAGTCCAGTCTTTAAGGGAATGATTCAAACACTAGTTTCCAAATAAATTCAGCTTGTTCACTAACCCCTTTAATGTCCAAACATGGAGTGGATTTAGATTCCCTCAGTTATTACCACTGTAACCCAATCGACTGAAGACCACCCTCCACCCTGAAAAATGTTCATCAGCTTGGACATATTTATATGGTATACTACAGCCATGGTATCCTTCTGGAATGCCTGAAGGGTTTGGGAATTGGGGGCATGTGCTTCAGTGGTTCTGGTTCTATCTCTCACGTAGATCCTGGATGGTGGTGCAACTGCTGGGAGAAATCATCTGGGGGCATGGGGCGGGGTGCTATCAGTATGCTGATGACACCCAAATTTATTTCTGATGCCTTCAGAAGCAGCCTCAGCTAAGGATAGTGTGTCTCCTATGAATGAATGCCTGGAGGAGGTAATGGATTGAATGAGGAAAAACAAATTTAAGTTGAATCCAGAGAAGATGGAGATGCTTACTGTCAAGGATCCTAACCTGGGTTTAAAGATATGTCAACCAGTCCTGGATGGGGTTACACTCTCCCTGTGTTCACAGTCTGGGAGTGCTTCTGGTTCTGTCACTCAAGACAACAGTTCAGATAGATGTCACAGCCAGAAGTGCTTATCATCACCTTTGGCTGTTATGCCAGCTGCAACACTTCCTAGGGCTGGAGGACCTATAGATGGTAGTGCACATGCTGGTAACCTCAAGACTGGACTTCTGTAATGCACTTTAAATTGGGTTAACTTTGTACCAATTTCAGAAACTTCAGTTAATTCAAAACATGGCAGCTAGATTGGTTACTGATACATCTGGGAATGATCACATCACACCAATATTAAAGTCACTCTACTGATTGCCAATTAGTTTCCTGGCAAGTTATAAAGTGAAAGCTCTACATGGTTTGGGCATACAGGATCACCTGCTCCCAGGTAATCTATTTAGTACACTCAGGTCCTCTGGAAGACATTTACTCCAGCTAGCCAAGACTAGACTAGCAACCCAGACAACTTTTTCTTCAGCTGCCCCTAGACTGTGGAACAACCTGCCGGAAGAGAATCAATTGCTGAATACACTGAATTTTCTTTGAATTTTGTGTGAATTTTAAACAGCATTAAAGATCAGTCTCTCTTGGCAGGCCTATCCAAATTATTTTTAAACTGTGAATTTTAAATTGTGAATTTTAAACTGTGGATTTATTGTTTTGATATATGCTGGTCTTATTTGTTCATTTAAATAAATGTTATGTGTTTTGTCTAGTTTTTAACTGTCATTATATTTTTGACAGATGTTATGTGTTGTGTGTGAATGTTTTGGTTTTCTCATGGGGAAAGGAGGTGGGTTAATAATAATAATAATAATAAATTTTCAGACTAAAACCTGGAGTCAGTTCAAGAGCTCTCTGGCATGGGGGCTACCAGTTACTACAGAAACTGTTGATCCTATGTTCAAGTATAATTTTCATTCAGTGTCCAATTTTCCATATATACAGGGTGTTAGAGCAGGAACTGATTTTATGGATAAATTCCAGACAGATCTCAGGCTCAGGGGTTTCCTTAGCAGTACTCTAGATGTCCCTGCTGAGAAGAAAATATTCATCCATTTAAGCACAACTCCAAACAGCTAAAGGATGTGTCCAAATGACTTAATTACATTAGGAATGTAGTAGAGAATCAGGAGAGTATTCATATCAGAAGTCCAAGACCCCATTCCCAGAGCAAGACCCAATCATAATTTCAATTAAAGTAGAACAGCCAATGACATACTATAACAACTCTTTTTTTAGCTTGTTTTAGCAGCCTAAGCTAGTTTAATCTACATCTCCCAGATAAAAATTAATATTTTGGAGTCAAGATGCAAGACAGATCTCCATATGTCAGTGAGATTGATTGTCTTGATAAAGTAGCAACTCCCACCCCACATACATAGAGTCTGAGCTGGTGCAGTCCATTCTATGTCCACATTCTTCTGTATATTCAGATAAAGCAAAGCAAAACAAAGCAGCTTCATTTATATACCACTTCATACCGCTCTATGGGGTGTCTAAGCAGTTTACAACTGTAAGCTCATTGCCCCCCCCCCCCAACAGCTGGGTACTCATTTTAGCAACCTCAGGAGGATGCAGGCCTGAATCAAGCCTAAGCCCTGGCTAGCACTGAACTCACAAGCTTGTGGTATATGAATGAGTGGCTGCAGTACAGACATTTAACCACTGTGCCACCATGGCTCCTTTTGCTCAAGCTTAGCTTGGATACTCTCAAGGTGGAATAGAACAGAAAGATGTGTATATTACTTTGTAGGGAAAGACAAAGAAAAATTGCAGGGCTGGGATAAGAGGCTGGGAAGTAAAAGAGGCAGAGACTTATTTCCTATATCAGAATCATATGAAGATTCTAGATGCTGTTACATGTACCAGAAGTCTTCCAATTTTGTGGCGTGTGTGTACCTCTCTATGACCCTAAATGTACCCTATATAGCAGTCATAAGCCTTGAAGAATCAATCAAGTCACATAGCTCTGAGCCTCAGAAATCAGTTTGGGAGTTGCAATAAGGGGGCAATTAACACTTCAAGATCAGGAAGCCTAAGCAATTGATCAACAGGATGTTTGGCACCCCAAGCCAGAGAGTGTCCATTTATTGTCACAGTTCCTACTTCAAAGACCTCTATCTCAAGTGATGCAGAATTGGACCCTTTTGATGTGGACACCTGGTCTTTGCCCCAGGCTTGGTTTTCCCTTATAGAAGATCTCCAAATTCCTTTGTTCCCCAGGCGAGTTTGGATTTCAGACTGACTTCATACCACTCTGAATTCTGCTAGTTCTGACTCACCCATCTCTGAGCAGTCCCATATGACCAAGTCCCATTCACAACATTCCAACTGGACCATCAGGAGTGGCCGCATCTTTGGTAATTATCACCATTAGTGGAGCCTTTGAATCTATTCCAATGCTCACCTCTTTATTTCTTAGCTCTTGTGTGAGTGTGTCTATGTATGTGCATTGATGTGTGTTATCCCCTTAATAAAATACAGTTTATAAAGAGAATTCTGCCTCTGTAATCCTTGTCTCTATACCTTGGAATACAGGTGAGAAGATCCCAGGACTGCTTGTAATTCAGTCTACTAATTGAGCTAACATTAAAAATTCCCCTAGAGTTTCTTAGTTACATTACTAAATCACTCAATAAATTATGCCAGTCTAAGCAAGCAAACAAGATGGACAACCATCTTTTCATTTTCATGATTAGATTTGTAATTTTGTAATTTTTGAATTATATACTTTCAGGAAATGGAAGATTCCTCTAACACAAACAGCTCATTCATATCCCTTGAAGCCATTAAATGTTCACAGAAAATAATTTGAAGAGAAGGAAAACTGCATCTGTGCTGACACTACACTGAGAAGCAGACTGATCAGCATAAAAACATAGCCAGTTACAAAGAAGTTTCATCAAAACATACAGAGCAGTGTAGTCAACAGATCTAAAGGTGACAGATTTTTCACAGATGATGTTTCAACATAACTGCATCAGAAAAGAGAATCAGAGAAATCAAAGAGACCACTGTACACACAAGATGGACAAAACAGAGATAAATAAATCCCTCAGTAAAAGAGGTAAGTGAAACTGATAAATAACTGTTGTATGGCAAGCACTGATAATAACTGCATAGAGGATCTGAGATATCTGAAGAGAATTTCTGAAAAGTCATGCGATAATGTTTAAAAGACTGTAAAAGGGATACCTTTCCCCTAGCCCAGAAGGAACTTTTCAGGTCCAGGAAGGCTGCACTGAATAACCCAAACTACAGGCAGCCATGCCATTGTTACAGTTCTTAACACAGCTAGTGGAAACTGGATTGTAGTCATTGACTTTCCTAATGCCATAGTCACTGTTGATATTTGGCAACTGAAGTAGTTGTCTATGGTGTAGAAGGGTGCCAGAGTGCTCTCTTATCCCATAGAACCCTACCATTCTTCAGAGCAAAGTGCCTCCTTTTTAGGAATGAAAGACAACCAAAAAGAGCAGGGTTACTTCCCTACTGCCAGTTTTGGATAATATGGTATGTTAATACCATATTACCATTAAGGGACATGGTGGCTCAGCAGTTAAGACACTGACTCTGTTGATTGCAAGATCAGCAATTATACAGTTTGAAGCCAAGGTGCCATGGGATGGAGTGAATTCCCATCACTAGTTGAGGGGGCTTGCAGTGTCATCCTGAAGCATCCCATTGACCATTCCACAGCTTTCCATTGCTTGCAACGGCTCCCTGGAGTTTTAAGGTGAGTTTCAGGTGATGATTTTTTGTTTATCTAGCTATGAATGTGATATAGGATCTGGGCCCATCATGTTTTTCCCTTTTGCACATTTTACACAAATGCACAAAAAAGTGATTAAAATACACAAAATCTTTCAACTACCAACAAAAGAAAACACTGACATCTCATAGGGAGAACAGCCTGGTAAAGAGCAGTATAACATTGTACCATTTGCTGTGTAAGGGCAACCCCATTCAGGATGTGCATTTCCATTTGCAGTATGATGAAGATAATGGCTAACAGCATCATGATATAACTGAGGCTGTATTATTATAGAAAAGGCTATAAAAGCAGAGGGCTTAAAGGCTGCCAGAGATTGTAGAGTCCCTGACGGTAGCAGGGAAGCAATAATCTAATTGATCCTATTAGACATTTCTAGATGTCCACATTCTTCAACAAAATCAGCATGACTTACTACTATTCATTACAGTATGCAGACAACTATTGCAGTATGCAGATTTATTAACAAATATAACATTTCTCATTAATTTAATAAATACTATTTCCTTTCTTGGAGCTTCTTTCTTAGTACATGGAAGCAAACACTCTTCACTTTCTGGGAGTCCCAAGTTATATCTTTCCCCATACATCAATTCACCTTTGTTTATTCTATCCATCATTTAGAGAGAAAGGATATTAGAGAATTTGTTTTCATGTAGGGAAGTTTTCATCTCCTTTGGCTGCTAGCCCAAATCTCTTAAGTCATTTCAGGGGTCATGATTGGTATGAAAATAATGAGCAGATAGCAGGAAAATTCCCTGATGACTCACCTACCATGTCTTTTCCCCAAAGAAAATATTAAAGTTGGCAGGCTGCGTGTATTCGTACTGGTCACTCACAGGACTTTGATACTACCTGAACTATAATGGCTTCAAACTGAAAGAATGGGGCTTGTAATTTGATGAGGTAAGGGACTTACTGGGTGACTTTGGGCAAGTCACATGCTCTCAGCCTCAGGGGAAGGCAATGGCAAACCTCCTGTGAATAAATCTTGCAAAGAAAACCTCATGATAGGTTCATCTCAGAGTCACCATAAGTTGGAAATGACTTGAAGGTACACCACCACAACAAAGGGTCTTAAATTTATTTTACAGTTATTTTAATTTAATTTATTTGTCATTTATTGTAACCTGTTATTTTTAAGTATATTTTAAATTTCAATTGTTTAATTGTATTTTAAGGGAGGGTGGGCTACTGGGGGACTGGACTGTTTGTTTTTATCTTGTAAGCCACCCCGGTTGTATTTTACAGAGAGGTGGGATATAAATAAATAAATAAATTAATAATAATAATAATAATTCTCTGATCTAATGCTTCAGTTTAGTGGGGAAACTAGATAATCCTAATCACCTCCCCAAACTACATATTTCAGTATTCTAAAGAATGGAGCCTTGGGAGTTAAAGTCATGTCAAATTTCTTATTACTGTGCAATGTGGACACCAGTCTGGGTACTGTTGCAAGATTGAGGGTGGGTGTGTGGAGAAGATGATTGGAAGTGAAGTTAAGAATGCTAGTGCTGAGGAACCAATTGAAAGAAATTAGATGAGCTGGTCTGGCCATGTCTAAGAGGCTCCACTGACTAAAGCCATGTGATAGAGGCTTAACAGGCAGATAAATTAAAAATGAAAATAATAAAATGAATTTATAACATTAAACAAAGAAATGAATGTGGTTTTCCCCTCTGTGGTTTAGTGTTTTCTGTGGTTTAGTGTTTTTGCTATAAATCTAGTACACACAAACTGACATGGCCCAATATCATACTGGTTGAACATATTAAACTGTTTTGTAAATAGGGAAATTGAACTGAAACTAATTTGTAAGTGATTGGGACTATACTTCTAGCAGAAAATGCCTACCTTTTAGTACATGTGTTATCTTCCATAGTTTTAAGCGAGAAAGAGATAACACTTCAATTCATGGCACCTGTCACATTCTGGGAGTACTATAATTATCTCCTGTTACATCAGGCATTGCAGACATTATATGCAATTTCATGGGAATAGTTATTGTCTCATTCTGTGCAATATGAGTGCATTTGCACTGTCAAATGCATAATAAAAATACCCTTTCCCTATTGTATGGTTCTGTGGAGTTCAAGAAGAATTAGTATGGAAATTATATACACCTGAAATACCACACATATTTTTCTTCGTGTATATGGTTAAAGTAACTGATGTATCCATGAGTAACAAACCAGTTTTCTTTACCTGTACAATAATAACATTCTCTGATACCACCCTTCATTTCAGTCATGAAGGTGAGAGTAATTCTTTTCCTGCATAAAATTATCCCACCTCAATCTGTTGCTACACCTCCTACAACAAAGTATCTGTCTATGATTGCAGACCTGGTACGTTGAATTCTATTCTACTTCAAAACTAATAATTGAGACAGTTAAAAAATCTATAGGAGAACAGCATTCATTCTTGCATTATATTAACTTGAACAGATTTTTCCTTTACTACTTGAAGTTGTCAGTGCATAATAAGCTGTATCTAAAGTTGTAGCTTTCCCTGTGGTACATTTTAAAACAACAGTACCTAAAACCCTACATGTAAGGGAAAAAAATACTGTCACGAGTTTGCCCACACAAAGAGCTGAGAATCCCCAAACTATCCCGGATTTTCAGGCTGAGGTACATACACTCGATTTAGGTTGTTTTCCGGATAGGCTTCCTGGTCAAGGTTAAGTTGCTTCTATGAACCAAGGCCACACCATCCCCCCTTTGCCCACTTTCCCTTATCTGCTCACTGACCATATACCCATTAACACCCTAGTTGCATTTAATTCCTATTGAAATCAGTGAGAACTGCTAGATCATCCTTCTAGCAAGAAGTAAGGACTTGCCTTGTATTTCTTCCCTGAAGAAACAGATGCCTGCCAAGTGAGAAACATATACTTCCAAGATTCAGAAGAAATAAAGAAGGCAAAATTGATGATAATGATCCAACAGGTGCAGACTGTCCCTGCTTAGTCAAACCACTGAGCATGACAGAGCTGGTAGGCTGCATTGTTTAAAAGAAAAGGAAAGGAAAATATTTAATAATGATGAACCAAGTAGAGTGGGGGGGAAATGATTCTCATGCTATATCAGCTCTGTATATATCTACACATTTTTGATTCCACATTCCTGTGCCATAAAATCTTAGAAAATGAACTGACAGCTTGAATTAGGTATCAACCTAAGGAAAACTTCTAAATTTTTTGATCTGAATTTTTATTCAGGGAGGAAGCCTTAAGCTTTAATTCTAAACCAATTGTGGTCTCATGATAAGCACATAATTTTGTCTATGATCAGGACAGTAGATTCTGCAGTCTGGAGATAAGCAGTAGCTATTGACAAAGGAGATAAATCAAGCTGTTGTGACAATGAAAAATAATTATATGTGTCATTTTTAAAAAAAGCCACAGTCAAAATGGACATATTTCTCCTGCTGGGAAATATTGAGCCTTCAGGAAAAAGAAAATTACCTTTTTTGTCAATTCTCTATATTCACTGTATTCACACCTGAGAGTTAAATAACAGAAATCCACATGAATAGACTTAATGGTTCTTCAAACCAAATATTTTGTTAAGTATTATGCATGTTAGACAGACTAATTAAAACCTGGACAGCAATTCCTAAAGATGTGTATTCAGTTTGATGTAAACTGGATAACACATAGCAAATAATACATGTTCTGTGCTCATTTGTACCATCACTGAGCCCAGAAGACCAAAAAATCATATTATCTGTCATCTTTACTTTTTTTCACTCACTCAGCCTGACTCTATAGTTAATAAACCATTGACTCTTTCTACAGTTTTAACTTCCTAGGTGGATAATAAGCAACTGGGCTTGCTCTTAATGTGTTTATAACAGCAAAATGTCTGTCATTATAACAGATGGTTTATGCCAAAGGGAACACTGTTGTATATTATATTGCAAAGGTCCTATGCATTTCAGAAATAGGTACATGAAAATCCATCTGTATTTTGGTGTTTTTTTTAAATCCACCAGCAGTATTGTTCTGCCTCATTCCCATACCTCATTGTGAGACACTTCACTCAATATACAAGCTTGTGCATATTTTTATGTGCATGTTCCCAAATAAATGTATTTTGTATACATTTTTATTTTTACTATATTAGATTTTTTAAAAGCACAATTACAAAGAAAGGAACATAAAAAGGAAGGGGATGGTATACAGGATATGATTGGGCTAGTCATAGATTAATATAAGTTAACCAAATTTCAAGAAAAATATTTTATCAAAATTGCCATCTAAAAAAAATAAATGTTCAAATTAAGCAGAGATATTTTCTGATCACTGGACAATAGATCAAGAATGTTTGTCCTGGGGGATGAATGTGGAACTCCTTCCCAAGGGAGACTCATTTAGTTCCCTCCCTGTTATCATTTGACCAGACCTTCAGCCTTCAATTGTTTGGGGGGTAGAAAAATATCCAATGCTTATGCTGGAAATTCTTTAATATATAACATGTTTCTAATGTATTTTAATTATTTTTAATTAATAATTTAATTGGATTGATTTTTAAAAAGTTTTTAAAACTTTTGTACCACATATTGTTTTAACTTTGGGCTCATTCACCATTTTGGATTACTCTGCACCCACCACCATTTTGGACTACTCTGTGTCTCTGGGAGGCTGTAGCACCCCCAGCATAGCCTTTATTTTTACAGACCAGAAGTGACAGTTGTATATATTTGACATCCATTTCAAGGGAAATTAAGACCCTGTTTCATGGGCCAAAAGGCCATCTCCCCCCCGCCCAATACTTGTCTCATCCTGTTCAGATGATGCATGACTAAGACCCTGGTTCTGATAAGAGCAGTCTAGATGCATCCAGCATGTCCTTCACCAGAACCAGGGTATAACAAGATTGATACAAACTTTTTAAAAATAAACACCTTTGCTTCCATACTGTGACAGCTGTCTGCATGGGTGACCCACTGGGCCACCTGATGCATCCACTGTCACTGCAGGTCACTTGTTCTGAGGTCAGAATGAGGCAGCCAGTATGGGTCTATTGGTGGATGCCTCATCAGAAGCTAGTGATCTGTGGTGATGGCAGACACACTGAGTGGTTCAGCAGAATGCCTATGCAGACAGCTGCCACAGAGCAGAAAGAGAGGCCAAGATAACAGTGGGGAAACAGGGAAGCTATCAGGCAAAGGTACTCTGAGCTGCCCCAGTGGTATCCTAGCCAGTAATGACAAGGCTTAAGAGTGTTTGGGGATGAGGGAACCTGCCCCCCAAACAACTTGCAGTGGCCTAATTTCACCCCAGTTAGTGATCCTGGTGGAGGTTAAGGGGTATCCAGTGATTCCAAGGGGCTCTCCCTAAGAGCCACACAATTGCCACCCCATATTACAAAAACAAAAAAACCCCACAAAAACACCCTGCCAAATATCATTATATCATTTTATCTGTCTCAGAAAGTAACAAGAGTAAAAAATAAAAAAAATCAGCAGTTTTCTTGAAGAATGTTAAATGTTAGAAACAAAACAGAACTTTAATTGGAAACATCTGTTCTCAGTGAGACTGTCTACCTCATTAATCTGTGATATCTGGAAACAAATAATCTACTTCTGTCTTTAATCTTGAATTCTTTTCATTTCCAGGGAACCATTCACTGCTAAATATAACATCCAAAAATAATAAATTTAAACATTTAGAAAATGTAATTGGTTGTGTACAGTATGTCACCTTTGAGGTATATTGTTCTTTAGTAGTCTGTCATCTCATCATTGCTGGTTCTTGCTCCTCCAGAGAAGATTAGTGGAAATGTTTTGTCAGCTTTGCAGACTACTTACTTTCACACATGTAGGTAACTTAACTTTTGACAAGGTGGTTGGCTGGCCTCTCAAGTGCCCATCCCCTATTTAACTTTAGACAAATGGTTGCTGTTCACTGCCAAAACCTTTATGGGTGTTAACAGTATTGGAAGTAACAGGATGCAAACAAATTTGCATTGACAACACAAGTAAAGGATAGAGAGCAAGTGGAAGGGGAGAAAGAGAGCTTATTAAGTTTTCTAGGCTGTCCATTACTTGCACTGATCTATTATGCTGATTTTCCTTCAAATCCTAGACTTATACTCTTAGGCTGCTGAAGTCACTTCCTCCTCCAATATCAAATGGCAGCCCCTCTTCTTGGAAAGAAGATATCTCAGCTTCGGGTAGAAAACCTGGATGTGAGAATGACTCCCTACATTTGTTTAGCTAAGCAAGGTTCTATCTTTTTTCCTTTCACGATGAATTTCCTACAATAAATAATTGTTGTCTTAACTTGCTAATAATAAAAGCCTCAGCATAACTACATTCAGTGTTAAGATGTGTTCTTCCAGGGATCATGATATTCCAGGGAGCTGAGTTCATTTATCAGGTACTGCATCCTCATACTCTGCTAACTGGGAACATCCCCACAACATGACATGGTGTGGTTCCCAGTCACATCATATGGACACAAATGGCTGACCTCAAGAGACTAATAATCTCTTTCCCCTCATAGTATTGCTAGGAACTGTTCTACACCATGGCATGGCAATGGTCTCAATTCTGTTCATAAAATGTGTTTTAAATTCTAGCTGACTTTGTTTGAACTAAAGAAGGAAAGAAAGAAAGAAAGAAAGAGGAGGAAAAATGACTTATATTGCGGTATCGTCCTTCCCACTCCAATGTACACCCACATCTCCATCTTCTAGTGGGTTTTCAAACTTCCCATGATGACTTATCAAAAGATAAAGCACTCTACAGGGTGTATATTTTAACCAGACCTTATATTACTAACTGAAATATTTTGTTGCCTTCAATTTGTGTGAGGGTCAGTACTTCCCTTGTAAGGCTTTTCATTATGAATGACTGTGATATTTGTAGTGGTACAGTTACTCATATAGTTGTATTCTTCTTCTTTTGCAGAAAAGTGGCTGTTAGTCAGAATGGGTCATAAAGCAAAAAAGGAAGTGGATTAAATTTCAAAGGTTCACTCAAAGGTATATCTAAAAATAATGAAAATGAAACAAGTATTACTCTGCTTTGTTCTGTTCTGCCTCTGTGTTTTTCTCTATTTCCTTAAAAAACAAAACAAAATAAAAATATAAATGTAAAACATTTAGCAGGAAAACATCCTTGTACTTTTTCTTAGCAAAATCTGTCATATTTCATCTCCTCATCAGTTTCTACAAAATTGGGAAAAAAATCATGGCATTCTGTCAAGCAGCCAAAAAGCTACAGCTATTATCTGCTTCAGAGTAGTGACTATATGCGTTAAATCAGGGTATTTTCCAAATCAGGGTCTGAACAAAATCTTGTGCATCCTCTTTAAAATGCATACTTTTAAAAAGAAAGTATGTCTTTAAATATATATTTGATTCACATAACCACTTATTCCCCAAAATACCTCTATATTAATGCAGAATGCACTAGATACAACGGGCTTAGAAATTTATACCACTAAATGTAATATACAGAAAACATGCTGAGCTATCAATCCTTAGACACTATGTATTAGATATAATAATTATTTATAATTTAAGGCAGTTATTTATCACTTCTTTTCATATCAGGGATTTCAAGGTCATGCACAATAGATAATGAATAGATTATGAGTTAGGCCAGGGTGAAAGTAGTCCTAGATTTTTCCAGCATCCCCACATTGGAAGGGGTTCAGATTGAGCATGTTAGCCTAGTGTAAGGTCAGATCAGCCTCAGTCTGATCCATTTTAATGGGACTGAGAACAATGTGGAAGTTAATAAGGAATAGAATTAGTCACAAGACCCTGCTGTCAGCAGAAATATCCTTTTACCAATACTCTTCTACTGGCTCAACTCAGAGATCTAGTGACAAAGCAAACTATTGTGGGAGGAAGAATCAAAAAGGATGTGGAGAAGGAGTGGGGAGGGAAAAGAACTGAATTATGCTGGATTCAAAACTCCTCTGACCCAAGGACTTCAGTTATGTCACAGAGTTAGGGTAAATGTAGTCCTAAGTGGCATTCCTATATTGGGGAGGGTTGGAGTCATTCAGCATGCTGGCCAAATTAGTACTATTGTGCCTGCTCCTGACAACATTCTGTATTTCAAATGGACAGATACCAGCTCATGCTTTCATCACGCCTCCATGTTTCATGTCACCATTCTGTGTTAAAGGATGATTAACTTCCATGCTTGTTTCTAGTTAGACAACATATATGTAAATCACAATATCACTTTTTTCTTTGATGTCTAAGTGATATTGGAATACATGGGATTTTAGCCTTGACACAAGATACTTTAATTAATGACAGATGAGGCACAGAGGTTGGAGTGGAAGTCTTACCATATAAACAGAATCTTTGAATATTGAGGTTGGGCTGTGGCACATGAAGTAGAAGAGGCATTTTATTTTTTATAAATCTACACTCTAGTGTTGGTAAGCATTGGATTGAAGCTGTTTCTTTGCAAATACAATGAGCCCTTGGTACCCCCTAGGTTTTGGTTCCAGGACCTCCTGAGGATACCAAAATCCATGGATACTTAAGTCCTATTAAATACAAAGGCAGAGTAAGATGGTACAGTGGTTAGGGAGAGCTGACTGTATGTGTACTTAGAATATCAATATGATTATATACAGTAGGTTTTTTTAAAAAACAAACAAACAAACAAACAACAATACTTCAGCTTTTTCTCTGGAAGAAATTCCTAACTCTTTCTGTTTGCTTTTTGTTATTTCAGTGTATTGGATTTGGTCCTTCTGTCCAATCTACATGTTTGTCACTTAATCCAAGAAATGATGTGAATAAATATACAGACTCACATGCCTGAACCTCTGTCTCTCATTCTTTCCCTTTCCTCCTCCACTCAAATGGACCACGACACCTTTTTGCTGAGATGAAGCAATAAACCTCCACATTCTCAAGGTGCATCATGGTCAGAACCAGCAAAGTGACTCTGGTACATGAAATAGATAATCCCATAAACACCTCTTTACAATGGAAGCAGAGGTGGCCTATGATCCAAGGGCAAGAGGAGAGGCTCATCCCAAAATATCGGGGTGAAGTCCCCTCCCTTGCATGTCTGACATGATAAATACTATAATAAATTAACTAAGAATTTGCTGCCCTTTTATGACTCCTGTAGCGTGTTTTCTGGGGTGGCTGCCTCACTGGTAGGTCTATCATTTCTCTCTCTCTATGACAGATGCCGCACATATTAGGGTTTCCCAATCTCAGGGCCTGGATCCTCATCTCCAGTCCTCAGAGCAAAAAGAAAAAATATCAGGGTGAGATCACTTCTTTGAGCATTACATATCTTGTCCCCTTTTTGCTCCAGGTTGCTTTGAAGTAGCAAATGTAGACTGCTTACTCTTCAAAGCAGAACCTGGAAAACTTTCATTCTTGAACTGCCACTCTTGTGTGTTGTTAAAAGCTGTGATTTTAAAAATGTCAACATAGAACTGGGGAAAATGTTGCTTTGATGTTGTTTTCTTTACAGTACAGAGCTCAGAAAACTTAATTTCTAACCAGAGAAATATTTTCACCTTTGCTAGACGTGATGTTTCTTATTTGAATTACATGCAATGAGCAATTGTGGCTGAGGCTCAATATATACTGAATTACATCAAAACGAGGTGTTGCTAACTTTCAGGATTTCGACCTAAAATTGCAGGGTCTAGAATGCTTCTAACTAATTGTTACTTAAGCACAAGATGATACAATCCTGACATGAGTAGTGTGCCAGAAAAAAGTGGTCCATGTTTAGGTAAGCCTGTTTTATAATGCTTGGAGGACATGTGTGTCTCACATTTAATATGAGATCCCAGATATGTTAATAGTGAATATGAGTGAATACGATAGTTCACACCAGACTATCTCTAATAAATATAAAAATAAAGAAAGAAATCGAGTAAGTATCTTGGACTTTGGTAATCAGAAAGGGTTTTGTTTTTTTCATAACTGATCTACTGCTGTTAACACAAAATCATTTGAGTAAAAATCCCTAGTAATTGCTGATATGGGTTGATGGATCAAATCCAATTCATTTTTCTTCTGTAATACATCAGGGAAATGAAATTGTATCTGTTACCATAGGAACATCTTACTCAATAGTTTGGGGAACAAGAAGAAAGATACCATTTTATTGTAGTTAGAAACTAAAAAGCTCCATATTGAAAAGGGGGGGGGGAGGGAGAAGGGATGTTCACCACTGTGAATATTTCAGCAACTGGAAACCTTTTGTTGTGTTTACAGTTGTGGAATCCACAACCTTTTGTCCTTTCAGTCATTCATGAGGTAACAGACAGCAATAAAGAGAAAAGGGTGTGTTTGTTCCAGCACAGTACTTCATCATATAGTACTTTAAAAAAAAAAGAACAACTACTATATAATATTCACCTACTGTTTATGCTTTGTGAAGGTGTGTATTATAAACAAAGGAGTACAGAAAAATATAACAGCATTTTGTTGATATAATGGAGTAAAGGCACAGAAGACACAGAAGACTATTCAATTCTTCATGGCATGGAGAAACAAGACAGGGAGAAATTGCTTTTTTTCCTAATACTAGAAACCAGGATCAGCCACTGAATCCATATGGAGGGAGATTCATGACAGACACAAGGAAAATCTTTCTCCTCACAAACCACGGAATTCACTGCCATAACTTGTAATGATAGCTGCCAACTTAGAAAGCTTTAAAAGGGGGGGGGGGGCTAGATAAATTAATGGAGGCTAGAGCCATCTGTGGCTATTAGTTAGGCTGGCTATATATCACCACCAGCATCAGAGACAGGATGAACCATTGTTCTGATCCAGCACAGTTCTTCTTTTGTTCATGGCAAGTGGTAGCAATGAATGCAATTGTTTTGTCGTGCTAATTAAGCCTTCAGTCCTATACTCACTTAGAGCCTGAATAGACAGGCCAGGAAAGCATGGGCCAAGCACATGCTTTCCTGGAATCACTGCTCATCTGGATTGGTCCCTGGGTCAGTGTGCAGATGGACAGGTTTCCATACAGCTATCCTAGTTCCAACTTGGACCCAGGACTGTCAGGCACTCCTCACCTTGCCATCTGTTGATCTGACTGAGCCCTCTAGTCGCCATGTCTGACATTGGAATGGGGTGCCTGGCTCCACCCACATGGCTTGGGTCCTGTTTCCACATCAGATGCAGAGACTGGAGGGCTTCTCAGTTGGATCAATTGCTGGCAAGGTAAGATACATAAGAAGGCTATCTGAACAGCCCAGTTTTGCTGCAAAGATTTCCAGAAATTCCTCTGATGTACAATTCTGATAAAGTTTTTGATTTTAAGAAATGATACATCTCAGATAGCTTAGAAAAAAGAAAAGAAAAAGATCAATAAATACAGACTTGTGAGCATCATATTAGAAGTCTCTTTTTAACTCTTGGACTTCAATACATTGAAGTCCAAGAGTTAAAAAGAGACTTCTAATATGATGCTGACAAGTGTGTAACATATTGTTCTTATGGATCTGAGGAAGTAAACTGAAGTGTACCAAAGCTCATGCTACCAACCTCTTTATTTCAGTCTCAAAAGTGCTACAAGATCTCTCTACATACTGATTCTACAGACTAAACATGGCTATATCTTTGAATTATTCACAGAGATAAGCATGATCTATGATAGCAATATAATTATTTCCTGTATAGCAATCGCTTGATTCTTTTTAACTGATTCAACATCTGTAACTCAGTATTTTATGTTAAGAAAGCATTTTAGGAAGATAATTTTCATTTAACATTGGTTGAATTAGATGCCAGAATGCAAATCTCTCTCCCAAAGACAAAGTTCATGAAGTATTCCTTCATTTAGTTGATATATTCCTGAGAGGACAGGTGTCTCAAATTAGCCTAGAATTAAAGAATAAGGTGACCATGCAGGTGGAATAAACAAGCAAAGAGCATAATGAGATAAGTCAAAGGATTTGGAAATGATAGATACTCTTTCAGAAAATGTATGTGTTCAATATGAAGGTGATAAATTTCAGCCTCCTGTTACATTTATTTGCAAGATCCATCAACCTGAGTGGACTATCTTGATTGGTATTGACATATTTCACTATATATATATATATATATATATATATATATATATATCATATATATATAAAGCAGGGGTAGGCAACCTTTCCCTTTTAAGGGCCGAGGGACTTCAGCTCCCAGAATACCAGGAGCTATTGGCCAACATGGGACTATTGGCCAACATGGCTGAGGCTTCTGGGAGCTGAAGTCCCTCGGCCCTTAAAAGGGAAAGGTTGCCTACCCCTGATATAAAGAATGGACCTGCTCCAGAGCCAAGAGGGCTGTACTACCCAATGAGTCTCACTCCTGAAGCTCATAAGGACTTTCTGATGTCAACACAACCACCATTTTGAATGATCAGAAGTGGTCATGTGTGACTTCCAGTCACCTTGCAGGATATTTAGGAGAGCTCTTTTGAGCACGACAGCATCAAACAGCCCACAAAAAAGTTTTGCACCAGCACAAAGGACAAGAGACGCCTCTTTTGGATATAAACAGGCCACAACTTTTATTTTACTGTACAGGGTCTATTTGCAAACAACTTTACATTTAAACACAGAATACTTTGTCACATGTGTATGTGAAGGTGTAACCAACCAGTGGGTGGTCTTTTACATCATGTGACAAAGGATGTAATTAAATAACAACAAACAACTTTGCCCCTCCCAATTGGAAATGACGTCATATTTCATCATATGACGTAACTAATTTAATGACGTCGTACACTTAACAAATGATGTCACTTCCCCCAATTTAATTTAGCCTAATTAACCCCCATTAATTTTGATTAGTCAATTATTTCCCTGTGGGGAGGGGGTCATTACCCGCCACAAGAGGGGGCCAGCCTAGCTTGGCATTCCCTCTCCCCCTCCCAAAACTGATCTCCTGATATGCTTGGAAAGCGATTGTACATAAACATCCGAACCCTCTGAGGATAGGTGCACCCCATCACCCCTGTACAATTGAGGCATCGATATTTGTATACCAACATGGTCAATCACAAAACTGCCCAATCTGGTCAGTTGCTTTGAAACAGATTGATTGAGCCAATGTTGTGCGCCATTAATGGCAGCATCTTTACGGGCCCCGGGCCAGCTGTGCCTTGGTAGCAATTTAGTCCATAATAATATGGCCCAGGGAATGTGCTTCCATATCTCCTGTAAATCCTTCACAATTTGTTTTGCGAGCTGGAGACATGGAACCTTCACGAGGTCATTCTCCCTCAGGTGTATTACTAGAACCCGGGGGTGCAGATGGGCCTTTAAAAGTTCAATAATCAAGGGAAGCAAGGCTCCTCAATGCATGCCCCTGCAACCAAACCACGGCAAGCTGCCGATGTTCGTCAGTCCCAGGGTGGGGTCCAATATGTGGCGCTGCTCCAATATGTGGCGCTCTGCCCAGAACACAAGACTGTGGCCTACTATCCATATCCTCCCTCTGAAGAAGCCTGCTTAACAAAAAACAATAATATTAATTAATTTTAACAATAATTGAGCAGTTCAATCAAGTGTGTATGTAAGATATAAATGCCTTAGATCACCACCGGCCAATTTGGCGAATATCGGCATCACTCAAATCATGAACCACCGCAGCTGTTGCTGCACCAATATGAAACAAATGAGAGGAAAACTGGGTGGCAGGCAAGTTGGCTCACCTCAAAGTCTCCTTCAAAACTGCCCTAAACTGAAACTGAGTTAGTGGCATGCCTGACACATGCACAAACAAATATCCTGGCACCTTTGGCCTCACTTTCAAGTAGTCTGCCAATGCTAGTACAGGGCAGATCTGGCCCTCAGGTGCCTTAGCTAAAGTGATAAACTGACCTCTAGCTAGCTGATCTGTCTTTGAATGCCTAATGGAGATCTGAATTCCATGCTCTGACATTATGACATCAGAAAGGAGAAGTGCTCTACCAGATTGATCATTGCGACACCCGGGGACAATCTTGCTAATTCTCTAGGCCGCAAAGAAAGCTATGGCGAATACAGCCTTAAACAAAGCCAATTCCTTGAGTGAAAAACAAGTATTGGCTAAATGTTGCTATAATTTTACCAAAACTGGGCCAGTTATCGGCAAACGAGTGTCCTTAACCACAGGAAATTCTCTGGTCCAGCCCTCCAAACCCTCCTAACCCTGAAATCAATAGTAGGATCATGAAATCCATTGGCCCTGGAGTAAAAGGCCAGTGCAGCCAACCTGCCCCTAATAGAAACAGGAACCAAACCCGTTTGCCTAAGATGAACTATGAAATGAAGAACAAGGTCCACCCTAATTAGCCAGACTTCCACTTCCCCAACATACAACAAAAATTGTCTAAATGCATTCAGAGCGATCTGATAAGACTTGCATGTAGATGGGGCGATAGATTATAGGATTGCCCTGTCAATTTCTAGTCTCCAAGGCTCCAAAGAAGTGCTGGTACTCCAATGGATGCGTTGAAGCCTCGGGAGCCAGCTGCCAGAACCTGGAGAACTGAAAACAAGAGAGGGCATCCACCAAAGGGTTAAGCAAACCAGGCACATGGTGAGCTTGAAACAAAACATTGAACTTCAAACACTGAGTCACCATAGCCCTGACCAAGTACATCACCTTGGAGGACTTGGAGGATTTGGAATTTACCACCTGAACAACTGCCTGGTTGTCACACCAAAACCAGATGGTCTTGTTTGCAAATTGATATGCCCACAAGTGCACAGCCACAACTATAGGAAACAGTTCCAAGAACGTCAAGTCTTGAGTCAGACCACGTTCTGCCCAAGCAGGAGGCCACACCTCTGCCACACACTGACCATTCCAATAAACTCCAAAACCGTGGGTGTCAGCAGCATTGGAGTGTACCTGAAAATCTGCCCGTAGCAGTAGTTCAGACCTCCAAAACGAAATACCATTGAATTGTTCCAAGAAGGACTCCCAGACCTTCAAGTCCTCACAAATCCCTTTAGTGATTCTTATATGATGGTGAGGAGCGGACACCCCTTTAGTGGCTCTATACAGTCGTGTGCAGAATGCTTGTCCCAGAACTATTACCTTACATACGAAATTTAACAAGCCGGTAATGGATTGGAATTCATGAAGTGTAGCTTTATGCTTCCCCAGCATTGACCTAACCTGCTCCCTCATAGCCACCAGTTTGTCATTCAGCAAATGAGATATCCCGGCAATGGTATCCATCTCGATTCCCAAAAAGATAAGCCAAGTGTCAGGACCCTCTGTCTTCTCCTCTGCTAAAGGAACTCCCAACTCTGCCATTAAACCCTGAAAGGTGGCTAAGGTGTCACTACATTTTGACGAGTTGGGACCTCCAGCTATCAAGAAATCATCCAAATAGTGGGTGATCGCAGTATTACCTGACCTCTTAACCGTGCACCAATGAAGAAAGGTGCTAAAGGTTTCAAAGGATGAACAAGAAATCAAGCACCCCATTGGCATGGCTTTATCAAAATAATACTTCCCTTCAAACTGAAAACCCAAGAGGTCAAAGTCATCTGGGTGTACAGGGAGCAACCTGAAGGCTGATTTTATATCACACTTCGCTAACAGTGCTCCCTTGCCTAAAACCCTGACAGTCTTAACTGCTGTGTCAAAAGAGGCATACTTAACAGAAGTAAGCTTTGGATCTATGGCGTCATTAACAGAATCACCCTTTGGGTAAGATACGTTGTGAATTAACCTAAATTCCTTAGGGACTTTCTTGGGTACAACACTCAAAGGGGATAAGCGAAGGGTAGGGATTGGCAGTTGATCAAGAGGGCCTGAAATCCTCCCTACTGCAACCTCTTTTGCCAGCTTGTCCCTTACTATAGCTGGCAAGTCCTTAACAGAACGAGCATTAGGCGCATAACGGTATACCCTAGGACCTGTATAAGGGATATGAAAACTCATAGAAAAACCATGCAATATATAAGAGGCTGATTCCCTATTTTGGTAGGTCCACAACCATGCCACCAGTGCATCCAGTTTAATTGGTGATGGTGCTTTTCCCTCCTGGTGACAATGGCTGGGGTGTGCCTCCCACTCCTGAGTTCCTACCTCTAACACAGGAAGCACCAGGGTGATTCCCCCTGCAGGTGTTGCACTTATGGTCAAACCTGCAGGGTTGTCTCCTGCACTTACTTGTATTGAAGTCCCAGCAGATGCCATATTGCTTCCTTTCTCGCGTGCCAGGCCTTGCATTCTGCCCTCTCGGCTGCGTGACCATGGGCACAAACCCATTATAACAACAGTTCAGACTGTACACATCTCCAGGACAGAGAGCGGTCTTGGACAGCCCTCATTCTAAACTGCTCATCATATTGCAACCACGCTGCACCCCGAGAATTGTGATGGCAGTTGGTATATGCTTTAATCATGATCTCCTGATATTTGGAGAAATCAGGTGACCTATGATGTTCTTTCTATAACACCCCTATAGATAGTGAAGCCCATTATCCAGTTAACAAAATTGCACTCCAGCTTAGGGCGTTTAAGTGCCTGAAACTCTTTAGGGAGGCTAAACACTACCCCATCGTTTACCATGATCCTTGGTTCAGGATCATGAAATGTCAGGGAAAATAAGTCAGTATATTCCCCTTTCCAATTCTTTTCTTTGGTGGTGAGTGGGAGGTGTGAGCCCAGAGGAGTGGACATCCCCGCATATGGGTTGCACTCCACAACTCTGTCCACCCCTAAACCAACCACCCCCAAAGAGGACATTCTTGTGGTATCACCAGCCATGGAAACTATTGGCTGACCCGCCAGCACCCTCGAGTCAGACACCTGGGAAGACTCAGGTGCCAACAGGGGTGTTCCCAGCAATGCAGAGATGGGGCATTCCACCCCCAAGCCCTGCCCAACTTGACCACCTGGAGCCCATACCGAGGTGGGCCATGATGCCTGTGGAGAATTAGAAAGAGGCGCACATGATGTAGAAGCTTGCTGGGAAGCATCACCAGCTGACTGCATTGATCCCCCAAAGTGTGGCCCCGCAACAGCTCGGGTGTCAGGCTGAGATGCAGAGGCACCTGCCTGGTCTGCTCTTCCCGCCTTGGAGGTCGTCTCCATCACACCTCCACCTGAAAAAAAAAAACGCTCCTCACAGGAGATCATATAGGTCAGCCAATGTAGGCTGATCAGACACAAGGGCAGCAGCACCCTGTTGCCCCACACCTGGAACCTTTTGTAAGAGTTCCCACACATTGGCTATGGTAGGTTGCCCTACCTCAATAGCTGGAGCTGCCATAGGATCACGTGCTGTTTCCACTACCTGAGACTCATGTGAGGATTGAGGGGGCAGCACTTCTGTGTTTTGTAATGTAGAAGTGGCAGCAGAGGGCTTGGCGGCTGTAGCCTGAATCCCCATCTGGGCAAGCTGATTGCAAACTGCCACACAAGCCTTCATGGTCTTGCCCAGTTGTGTAAGTTGTGCTACAATTTCCTCGTCTCTGCTGGCAGTACATGAAGGCCCCTTTGGAGCAGCATGTCCACCAGATGCAGCCAGAGCTGTGCACCTCTTAGATTGGGCCTTGCTGCGGGGCATTGTCCTGCGCAAGTGTTTGCCCAGCAATAAGAAAGCACGGGTCCACCAACACGAGCCACCTGGTTAGGATGACTATACCACAGGCTTAAGGGCCACCCTTCCCAAGTCCCAATCAGAGACGCTAACTGCCAGGCAAAACACCATGGGGAGGTGTCCACCAGGTCCTGAAAGGCATCCCCAGTCCAGAAAACACCCACCGAAGAGGATGAGCATCTAGCTCATGGACGCTGAATGTGTCCCCAACCCCCCCCCCCCCCAACCAGACAAGTGGGATCCCGACCTTAACGGTCCAGAGTCACCGGGGCTCTGCTAGGCCTCAGATTCAGCCGAAATGGTCCGTGCACCCGGCGGAGAGCCACCTTTTGCAGCACCCGCCTCGGCCTGGTGCTCACCTGAGCCGGGTGTACAAGATGCTGCAGGTCGCTCTCTAGGTCTGAGGTGACCAGCCCAAAGGCCTCGCCCGGCCTTGCATGCCAATGAAAAAACAGGAGCTAAAGATCAATCTCCTCCTCGTGGTGCTCCAAAATTGAATTCAAAAGCTGAATAAGGCAGCAGTCAAAAGTTTGCTAGGCCCAAAAGCCGCGCTAGCAACCAAAGAACAATAGCTAAGCGAAGTGACTCACTCAGCTGCAGCTCTAAAATGGCTGCCACCATGTGGCAGTGCAGGGCTATATAGCCACAAAATCCCACAGGAAATCTCGCGATGCCTTATGCCACACAAGATTTCCCATCATGCCTTGGAAAATCATACACAATACCTGATTGGTCAAGTGTGCAGGAATCAAGGCGGGAATTCCTGTACACTTAGCCAACTGGTTGTTTCCTGTCCTAAAATGGCCAGCACAACAAGAAGCCCCTCCCGACAAGTCGGGGGGGGGGGTTCCTTATGCCTAGATGTGTTTTTTTCAGCCCCAAAAATCCAAAAACCAACAACAGCAAAAACTCTTTTCATTTGCCGAAAAGTGTGTGTGTGTGTGTGTGTGTGTGTGTGCCAGGACCTGTATGGGACCAGTTACTACAGTCTTAAGTTTATGATATTCACAAAAATGGGTCTTGAAAATAAAATAAAAAATTATCTCAGAGATTCCCCACAACATGCAAATTTTGATATCTTGTAACAAGGAATAAAATTATCACAGTTTCTTGTTTTCTTCATGGAGACAAAAAAAAAAAAAACCCACCAAATTTCATATCACTCACACAGTACATACACACAAAGTATCATATAATGATACTGCACAGGCTGGAACGTTGATGCCTACAGGTGGCAAGTGACCCCTGTGAACCCCCCAGTCCCATTTTTAAAAATCATTTAGTCACTTACAGAACCAGCATGGTTTATTGGTTTGAGTGTTGGATTATGACTCTGGAGACCAGGATTCAAATTCCCACTCACCCATGAAAACCCACTGGATGACCTTGGGCAAGTCACACTGTCCTTGGAAGGCAAAGGTGAACCTCTCTGAATAGATCTTGCCAGGAAAAACCTGTGATAAGTTTGCCTTAGGGTCAACACGGGTCAGAAACAACTTGAAGGCCCACAGTGACAAAGAAGCCTTTTTCTGAACAAGGAACTAATACCTTGTCAGCATCATATTAAAAGTTTTTGTTGTGGGGATAGCCTCTGCAAGTGGGACAATTATTTTAAGCAGTTTTTCAGGTAGTTACAACATCTGGATAACCCAAATTATTTTCTTGTAATATACAGCTATACACAATTCAGTAGTGCTTTCTAGAGAGTAAGTGTGGTATAGTGGTTTGAATGACCATGCTAGTTTTGTTAACCTATAATCAAATGCATTCTAGTAATTGAAAAAAAAAGAACATGAAGGTGCAGACTACGCCTTCCTATCAATACACTGCACCTGTGATGGGCAAACAGTCACTCAAAGCTGAATGGCTACACATGTTCTGACACTTCATATACAAGGCAATCTTTGGATGCACTTGATCTGTTTTTTGCTTGTTTCAGCAAGTGTTTTACTACAGAGGCAAACTGCTCTTACAGCTCTGGGCATTTGTTGTCTAGATGTTTTACTTTTGTATTGATTGGTTTGTTCCCATAAAGAAAGAAAAATGCAATTACCTCCCTTGGTATATAGTCAAAATATAAAGTACCTGTGAAATCATATTTTCAGTGCAGTATAGTACAAACAATATGTGTACACTCCCATGCAGAAATAAACCCAGTTCAGACCTTTTACCATCCTCTGCCTAATTTCTAGTTGAATGCAGTACAGTAATAAAAGAAGCAATAGATATGCTGAAGTGGTTTTTACTTCTAAATGTATGTTTTCATCAAAATCAGGGTCTAAAACATTGACTACGACACAGGGCTTTTGGTGTTGCTGGCAGCTAATACAGAAGAATTTTTACTAACTGATACTATAGTGCAGGGGAAGGCAACCTATTTAAGACCTGGGCCCGTCTCCCGTAGCCCAGGTCTCGGTTGGGCCGAGGGGGGGGGGGGAATGGCAGCGTGCGCCCTCCACCGCCGTGCTCGACCCCCCCACGCATGCTGCTGCAGCGGTCGCAGCCACCGCTGGCGCGACGTGTTTCAGCATGCACAAGAGTACTGCGCATGTGCAAATGCATCCCAGCCACCATTTTGATTTCCAAAATGGCGGGTGCAGCGAGCGTGGCCGCAGAGCGGCAAAAATGCGCGGCGGCGGCAGTGTGCGGTGGCGGTGGCAACCTTCGGCCTGGGCTGGTAAGTCCAGGGACTGGGGCCTTAACCGGCCCCTGGGCCGTAGGTTGCTGGTCCCTGCTATAGTGGTTTATGATACAGTAGCCATGTATTAGTCTACAGAGCATATCTTTGTACAGGCACATACAATGACCATCTACAATTTACAGATATACTAAGAAGACACAAGCCTCTAACTGTACATTACGTCTCTCCTACTGATAATCCAATAAGCTGTTGTGATGATTTTTTTTTATCAGAGCCTTCTTCCCAGATATTAAAATGTTAAATGTGGGAGGAGGTACATTATAATGAGGGTTCACATCAAAGCTAATGAGATTGTAACTGTCCAATGAGATGAGCAGTTGGGAAGATGCATGAAGATTTGCAATGGTTTGGGGAAAGCTTTTTGTTTTTGTTTTTAAATCCTCCTGGATGTAACATGAGGAGCTGTCTGTCTGCCTGCTGGCTTTTGTCTCTGGCTCATGAGGAAGACCATGGGGAGGCTGGTGGAGCTGGATTCCAGGCTCTCAGCTATCCAGAAACATCAGGGACTCCATATCCCATCTGATCTGTGAGTAAGGTTAGAGCATGTACCAGTCAGTGGTGTCAGGATTTTAATTTATTTTGCTGGTTTGGCTAAAATGATTGTACTCTGTAACTTATGCTTTCCATCTTTGCTTATAGGACAAGTTGGTCCTTCATGTAGTGATATCCTTTTGCTCTAGAACTCCCTTAGTTAGAATAAAGCTTTTCAAACTCTTCCTCTTTGCACTCTTTTCCATGTGCCTTAGCTTGGATAGTTCTTCACTTTGTTTGCAAACATCAGTGGAATTCCACAGCAACAACACAATGTATTACTGAAGTGTAATAATTTAATCATTGAGTGGTGGCAGCAAGGGTTTTTTTTAGATAAAAGGTGGTCTCAAAGGGTCCCAGCCAGCTCAGCAGGAGTGGAGGGGGGCACATGAGGCCTTTACAGACTGCCAGAAATAATGCAGCTTGAGCCCTCTTTAACTGCCCTGGCTCAGTGCTAGGGAATCATGGGAACTGTAGTTTTTTCTGAGACATTTAGCCTTCTCTGTCAGAGAGCTCTGGTGCCACAATAAACTACAGTTCCCATGATTCCCTAGCACTGAGCCAGGGCAGTTAAAGTGGACTCAAGCTGCATTATTTCTGGCAGTCTGTAAAGGCCCATAGAGAACTTTCACAGTCCTAATCAAGATTACTTTTTGCCATCTGGAGCTGTATCAACATACTCTAAAATTCACATTAATTCCTTCCCACTTCCGATTAAACTGCAAGGTGAATCCAAAGCAGGCAGACTGATGTGAATCTGTTCTGACTATGTGAAGCAGCACACATTTCTAATGAAAGTATTATAATAAGCATTTGGATAAAGACCAACCACAACATAACAAGGCCAGACACAAGAGACTGGGTTAAACAAGGGTCACTTGATTTGACCTAAAACCTATTTAAACTGAACTTGGTGATAACCAACAAAATGGGGGAGCAAGCTCATGCAGGTCCAGCTGAGGCCCAGGTATCAAACTGTTACCACTTTTCCTTGGGTGAAACACCTGACTCTGAGGGCAAGCCAATATCATGGGTTGCTCCCCAGCTGGCTGTTTACTTGAAGGTAAACCAAGGGCACTCCTGCTCCAAGTGCATAGACTTTACAGAAGGGAGCATTCCCCCCCCCCACACACACACATATACATACACAGAGTCAGCCCCAAGGGGAGGCTATTTCCCTGTCTCCCAGGCCTCCCAGCCTGTGGAGGTGGTTCCATAGAGTCAGCCCCAAGGGGAGGCTATTTACCTGCTTCCCAAACCTCCATAGTCCAACCCTTAACCAAAAAGTTCCCAAAGTCTAATACCGCCCCCCCCCCCAATAACCTGTCACACACAAAGGACAAGCATCCACTTAGTCCATTTCCCTGACCAGGCCAGCAAAAATGGCCCTCATCTCCTGTTGCATATACCAAGGACCAACAGATTACCCTCTTCCAACAAAGAAATGACATTATCCCAGTAGAGCTCTGGGTGCTGGAATAAAATAGTGGGATGTGAGAGAAAAGTGACCCATGTTATTGTAAGTTGAGCAGAGTAGATAAATCTTTGTGGAAACCTCCACTGGTGAAGCCTTCCTCTGCTGCGAGTTGATCTCCATGCTGGTCATCTCTGGTGCTGACCTTACTACCTAGGAATGCAGCCTTCCCATTAATCAGACCTGAGGCAGAAGATAACTCTAAAGAGGCACATTTTATTCTCCTGTTGCAGTAAATATAAAGTAACTATTTACAAGTAGATCAAAACATCAGCAGGCAGAAACAAAAGAATCATAAGGGCTAACCAACTAACCAGCAGAAGAAGAAAAAACTCCGTCCCCCAGCTGAGGGCTTAATTCATTTGTGGACACTTGCTAAACAGCCTCAAAGTCCAGCCTCTTCTTGTGACTCATAGTCACATGGACAATGGTTCTCACAAAATATGATGTTCTAATATGTTTACATCTTGCCTTCCATGTTCCCAGACACATACTGTCCTTGATTATCTTCTCTTGTGATTGTTTTCTTATTCCACCTGCAGGCAAACTTTCCCATTTTGTCATTTCTCCCACATCTATACATTTCCACACAAGTTATATTTTCCAACAACCAACCCCTCCTGCAAGGCATTACTGACTTCCCTATTCACCCTTCCATGGGCAAGATCAATATATCAGGGAGTTCTCAGCTCCTGCCAAATTTAACTTTGGAAAAAAGCCCAAGCAAAGTTATGCCATGGCATCTGCCTTGGATATCCAGGAAAACATAGCTAGCCGGTAAAATAAGGGCCTTGTCTTTGAACAAGCCCAAGACATTCCCACCAAGGTGGATGACCAAACACATGCTCCCAATACACAAGAGGCCATCTGTCATGACTACCATAAAAATCATGCAGAGCCTGTGAAGAGGGCTTGTGAAGGGGTAGCAGAACCAAAGGAAACCTCTGTCTCTGCCCCCTCACAATCTATAACCTCGTGCCCTTTGTGCCAGGTAAATCAAATTTGGCCTTTGATTCTGAAGGCCAAACTCCACCCTTTCTATAGTATCTTCCAGATGCCCAGGCACACATTATTAGCAAAGGAGCCCTGGTGGCACAGTGGTTAAATGCCTGTACTGCAGCCACTCACTCATATACCACAAGGTTGTGAATTCAATACTAGCCAGGGCTCAGGCTAGACTCAGGCCTGCATCCTTCTGAGGTCGCTAAAATGAGTACCCAATGGGGGGGGGGGGGCAATGAGCTTACAGCTGTAAACCGCTTAGACACCCCATAGTGTGGTATGAAGCGGTATATAAATGAAGCTACTTCACTTTCAAAAAGCAGGTGCTTTGGGGGCAGGAGGGGGGAACCTTACAGCATTGGAAAGGAAAACCTTGTAACATTCTTAAAGCACAACTGAGTAATATTCACAACCAGAAAGAAAATAAAATATAAAGAAAAAGAGAAAACTTTAGTGTTCAGAATTATATCTTTACATTTTAGTATTTTGTCCAGTTCCTTCAAAGCTGCCCTTCTCAGTCCTAGTCTTCTGATTTTTTTATTGTATTCTCCATTGTGATTAATGTTTGATCCAAGATATGGGAACTCTTTTACTATTTCAATTTTCTTGTTATCTAGGATGAATTCTTGTAGATCTTCCATGGTTATTATTTTTGTTTCCTTAATGTTCAGCCTTAAGACTTTGACCTTTTTTGGTAATTGCTTCAGGTCTATGTTGGTGTTTGCTAGTGGTATTGTGTCATCTACATTGTTAATGTTCTTTCCTCTGATTGTCACTCTTTCTTCTTCTGCTATGGATTGTAGCAGTTCTATTGATATGTCATTTGTTCCTAGAGATTGATTCTTCCCAATTGCTTTGAGTATGGCTTTCACTCCACTTTGCAGAATTAATTAGATAGCACCTATACATGCATGATATTATACATTTTCCTTTAAATTGCTACTCAAAATAAATTTTACTCCTTTGATCCATATTTTCTCCATATATCTATTTTCACATTATGCCCAAAGATTTGTGCCCAACTTATCATATAATCTTTTACAGATCCACTCTCTTTTTCTAGTTTCAAAAGGCATTTATACACTTTTTAAAATAGGTGATCATCATCCTTACACAGTTCCAAGTAAAAATCATTTTTTCACTCTCTATATCTCTCTTATCTTGTTTAAATCTTTCCTTGAGCTGCAGATAAGGAAACTAATTAAGTTCTTTGCCTGCTTTAAGGAACATCTCTCTTGATTTGAACTCCCAAATGTCATGTGCAAGGTACAAAAAGATCATCAAAAACAACAATTTCCAATTGTTAGCACAATCTTTCTTTTAAAAAGGCTTCTTGCAGTGAAATATCCAATGCTATATTGGGAGAAAAGTTTCTGCTTATATTTATACCAAACTTATAAAATAATCTTTCTAATACAATGATTTTTAAATTCAGCATGTGTTGCAAATACTTTGTTTCAAGTCATATGCATAATTTACTCATGGTTTCCATGTAGCATCCAGAGCTTGGGAAATTACTTCATTGAAGTATGCTCATACAAAAAGCCAACCAAAAGTAATTCATTGCTTGTTCATTGCTTTGTAGGGTTTTTCTAAACTGTTTTTCAATTTCATAGAATTATAGAGCTGGAAGGCCATCAAGTCCAAGTCCTTGCTCAATTTAGGATTTCCTTCTAGAACAGTGGTTTCCAAACTTTGGTTCTCCAGATGTTTTGGACTTCAACTCCCAGAATTTTTGACTGCTAGTCAAGCTGGCTAGGGCTTCTGGGAGGTGAAGTCCAAAACAGGTGTTACACCTGGAGGAGTAATGTTTGGGAATTACTGATCTAGAGCATCCCCAGCAGCAGTGACATCCCTACTCCTGTTGTCACCCACTGTGGGGGAGCTGCATGGGGAGTGGTGGCAGCCAAAAGGGCATGCTCAATGCTCTTCTTCAGCATGGCAGCAAAGTCAGGAGGGGCACACTCAGGCCCCTCCTCTACCACCGTGATGGAGTCCTCCTTGTGAAGCACTCAGCCCTTTTCACTCTGCAGTGTGAAGAAGGCTCATCCATGTGTCAATCCTCTTCTGAGTGTCACTCAGTGTGGGCTATACCCCCCACACCCCCTAGTACAGCAAGTGGCTTTCCCCCCTCTTTTGGAATATATGCAGAGAAGGATAGTACAACTCTAGGCAATTGGTTCCACTGCTGAATTGCATTTACTGTCAAGAGATTTCTTTTAGTGTTCAATTGAAATCTATCCTCTTGCAACTTATAACCATTCAACTTATAACCATTGCAACTTATAACCATGCTCCAGAGGGTATAACCATTGGTTGTACCCTCTGGAGCAGTAGCAAACAAGCCTGCATTCTCCTCTTTGTGACAGCCTTTGAAGTATTTAAAGAGGGGAAGCTTTGCATCACCAGGCGGAACATGCCCAGATCCTTCTACTTTTCTTCATATGATCTTGCAGCAGAGGAGGACTCTGCTCCACGCCGGCAAAGACTGAGTTCCCTGTTGCTTGGCCCCTGCCTGAAAACACCTGTGGGCAGTGGAGGGAGGAGTCTGCGTCAGCGGAGGCTATAAGAACTCTCCTGCCTGCTGTCTTTAACATCTTGCAGCAAAGGAGGGCTCTGCTCCACGCCGGCAAAGACTGAGTTCCCTGTTGCTTGGCTCCTGCCTGAAAACACCTGTGGGCAGTGGAGGGAGGAGTCTGCATCAGCAGAGGCTATAAGAACTCTCCTGCCTGCTGTCTTTAACATCTTTCAGCAGAGGAGGACTCTGCTCCACGCCGGCAAAGACTGAGTTCCCTGTTGCTTGGCCCCTGCCTGAAAACACCTGTGGGCAGTGGAGGGAGGAGTCTGCGTCAACGGAGGCTATAAGAACTCTCCTGCCTACTGTCTTTAACATCTTGCAGCAGAGGAGGACTCTGCTCCACACCGGCAAAGACTGAGTTCCCTGTTGCTTGGCCCCTGCCTGAAAACACCTGTGGGCAGTGGAGGGAGGAGTCTGCGTTAGCGGAGGCTATAAGAACTCTCCTGCCTGCTGTCTTTAACATCTTGCAGCAAAGGAGGGCTCTGCTCCATGCCGGCAAAGACTGAGTTCCCTGTTGCTTGGCCCCTGCCTGAAAACACCTGTGGGCAGTGGAGGGAGGAGTCTGCGTTAGCGGAGGCTATAAGAACTCTCCTGCCTGCTGTCTTTAACATCTTGCAGCAAAGGAGGGCTCTGCTCCATGCCGGCAAAGACTGAGTTCCCTGTTGCTTGGCCCCTGCCTGAAAACACCTGTGGGCAGTGGAGGGAGGAGTCTGCGTCAGCGGAGGCTATAAGAACTCTCCTGCCTGCTGTCTTTAACATTTTGCAGCAGAGGAGGACTCTTGTCCACGCCGGCAAAGACTGAGTTCCCTGTTGCTTGGCCCCTGCCTGAAAACACCTGTGGGCAGTGGAGGGAGGAGTCTGTGTCAGCGGAGGCTATAAGAACTCTCCTGCCTGCTGTCTTTAACATCTTGCAGCAAGGGAGGGCTCTGCTCCACGCCGGCAAAGACTGAGTTCCCTGTTGCTTGGCCCCTGCCTGAAAACACCTGTGGGCAGTGGAGGGACGAGTCTGCATCAGCGGAGGCTATGAGAACTCTCCTGCCTGCTGTCTTTAACATCTTGCAGCAAGGGAGGGCTCTGCTCCACGCCGGCAAAGACTGAGTTCCCTGTTGCTTGGCCCCTGCCTGAAAACACCTGTGGGCAGTGGAGGGAGGAGTCTGCATCAGCGGAGGCTGTAAGAACTCTCCTGCCTGCTGTCTTTAACATCTTGCAGCAGAGGAGGACTCTGCTCCACGCCGGCAAAGACTGAGTTCCCTGTTGCTTGGCCCCTGCCTGAAAACACCTGTGGGCAGTGGAGGGAGGAGTCTCCCTCCGAGGCCCAGGGCAAGACTACTTAAGCCCTGCCAGGAACAACCGGCATGGAGGACGTGGCAGAGGCGGCTGCGGAGGCTGGGCCGCTGGAAGGTGGGCGTTGGCCCTCTGAGACGCCTGCACTATTCCCTCCTGGGCGCAGAGCTGGCAGCGGCGGAGGCATGTCCCTCCGAGGCCCAGGGCAGGACTACTTAAGCCCTGCCAGGAACAACTGGCATGGATGACTCGATGACTGTGGTGGGGCATTTAAAGATCAAGTTGTTATTCTGGACTCATTGGGGATGAGGATGACATAGACAATTATTGGTAGTCTTCTGGGCCTTCATTATTCCTTGTTGACTGGATTTTCAACACTTTGTATTGGCCCGAAGCTTTATCATCCCTCCCGAGGCTGGAAGAGAGACAGGGGCGGCTATAGGAGTAGTGTTGGGGAATGGGAGATGTGGCCGGAACAGAGTGAACAAATGTTACAAAAGAAGGCGGGATTGCTGTTTGGTAGCTATCCCGCCTTCAGTTCCCTCTGTTTCCCTGAATGGCCTGGAGAGCAGACCAACCATTCCACAGAACCTCACTCTGCTCCTCTGCAATGCCAGGTCGGTGAAAAATAAGACCCACATCATCCAGGACCTTCTGCTGGATGAAGATGCCGACCTGGCTTGCTTCACAGAGACCTGGCTGGGAGAGGATAGCGCAGCTACATGGACGCAGGCCCTCCCAGCTGGGTACTCTGTCAGTGAGCAGGTGAGGGGAAGTGGGCAGGGGGGCGGAGTGGCTCTGGTTCATAAGAACACCTTGACCTTGACCAGGATACCTGTCCGGAACACAGTCCACTTCGAGTGTATGTACCTAAGCTTGAAGACCAGGGATAGTCTGGGGATTTTGCTAGTCTACCGACCACCCCGTTGTCTAGCAGACTCCCTGACCGAGCTGACACAGCTGGTCTCTGAGCTCTTGTTGGAGTCCCCCAGACTTTTAGTTTTGGGGGACTTCAACATTCCGCTCGAGACCAGTTTAACAGGTGCGGCTCGGGAGTTCATGGAGACCATGACAAACATGGGCCTATCCCAATTGGTCAATGGGCCCACGCATTGTGCAGGTCATACCCTCGATGCGGTCTTTAGTACGGAACAGGAATATCCGTGGGCAGAGGTGGTAAGTACCTCCGCATTGTCATGGACGGATCATTTCCTGGTCAAGATGGAACTGAGAGCCAATTTCCGCCCCACCGGGGGTGGTGGACCCATTCGAATGGTCCGCCCTCGAAGGCTTATGGAGCCAATTGGATTCCAGAAAGCCTTGGAGGGTTTAATGGTTGGGAATGCCGGTGATCCTGTCAACGCTCTGGTTAATACTTGGAACACCGATCTTACCAGGGCTATCGACACGATTGCTCCCAAGCGTCCTTGCCATCCCGCTTCAAATCGTAGGCCATGGTACACACCTGAGCTTAGAAGGATGAAGCGGGTTGGACAACGACTAGAGCGCAGATGGCGGAAGACTCGACTCTTATCCGACAGAACTCGCCATAGGAACTTTCTTTGTTCCTATCGGGAGGCAATACGTGCAGCGAAGAGAGCTTTCTCCTCTGCACGTATTGCGTCTGCAGTGTCCCGTCCAGCAGAGCTGTTTAAGGTGGTGAGGGAGATGACGCAGGTGCCCCCTGTGCCAAATCCCTTACTTAACCCGACAACGGCCTGCTGTGATGTGTTTAACAATCACTTTGCAGATAAAATCTCTCAGATAAGAGCCAACTTAGATGCCACTGTGGAAACAGAGTCTATAGGCGAGGCGTCCAGTGACTCCGTCGATGTAGTTATTCTGGATCAGCTCCAATCTGTGAGTACCGAGGACGTGGACAAGCTGCTTGGAAAGGTGAGGAAGAAAACTTGCCCTCTCGACCCTTGCCCATCTTGGCTGGCCATCCGGGGGGGGATGCATTGGTGAGATTCCTTACGGATATCATCAATGCATCCTTCAGGGAAGGACATGTTCCATCTTGTTTGAAGGAGGCGGCTGTTAGGCCGCTTCTGAAAAAACCTTCCCTTGACCCCCTGGATATGAGAAATTATAGGCCCGTGTCATTACTGCCATTTTTTGAGCAAGGTGATCGAGAGGGCGGTTGCTCTTCAGCTCCAAGCTGTCTTGGATGAAACCGATTATCTAGACCCATTTCAAACCGGCTTCAGGACAGGCTTTGGGGTCGAGACTGCCATGGTTGCCTTGACCGACGATCTGCGTCTGAGCATCGACAGGGGTAGTGTGACCCTGTTGGTGCTCCTAGACCTCTCAGCGGCTTTCGATACAATAGACCACGGCATCCTCTTGGGCCGCCTGAGGAGGTTAGGTATCGGGGGCACTGCTTTGCAGTGGTTCCGGTCCTTCCTCTCAGGTCGGTCCCAGAGGGTGCTGCTCGGGGACTGTAGCTCCAGTAAGAGGGAACTCACTTGTGGGGTCCCTCAGGGGGCTATTCTGTCCCCGATGTTATTTAACATCTATATGAAGCCACTGGGTGAGATTATACGGAGTTATGGTGCTGGGTGTTATCAGTACGCTGATGACACCCAAATCTATTTCTCCGTGTCTCGTTCGTCGGCCTCAAATTCCAATGGCATCTCCTCTCTCAATGAATGTCTTCGAGCGGTAATGGGCTGGATGAGGAAAAACAGATTGAAACTGAATCCAGACAAGACGGAGGTGCTCACGGTAGCGGCCCCGAAACCAAGAATTGGGTGGCAACCTCCAGTCCTGGATGGGGTCACACTCTCCTCCAGTGACTGTGTTCGCAGTCTGGGGGTGCTCCTTGATTCGTCGCTCCTGGTGACAAATCAGGTAAATGCGACGGTCAGGAGCGCCTGTTATCAGCTTCGGCTGATACGCCAGCTGCGCCCTTTTCTGGAAGTAAGGGATCTCGAGACCGTTGTGCACGGGCTGGTAACCTCACGCCTTGACTTCTGTAATGTGCTCTACATGGGGCTACCCTTGTGCTTAGTTCGGAAATTACAGCTGGTACAAAATATGGCAGCCAGGTTGCTTTCGGGAACATCTAGGAGGGACCATATTACTCCTATTTTAAGTTCCCTCCACTGGCTGCCTATCAGCTTCTGGGCTTGGTACAAGGTGTTGGTTATCACCTTTAAAGCCCTAAATGGCTTGGGTCCAAGCTATCTCAGAGACCGCCTTCTCCCATACAATCCTCCCCGCACTCTCCGGTCCTCTGGAAGGAATTTACTGCAGCCTCAAAAATCTAGGCTTGCAGCTACCTCCCAGAGGGCTTTCTCAGTTGCTGCCCCTAGACTCTGGAACGACCTGCCGGACGAGATCCATCTGTTGACATCGTTAGACAGCTTCAAGAGGGCTGTCAAGACGGATCTCTTCCGGCAGGCCTTTCCGGATTAAACCATCCCGGCCTCGGGCACTCCCACCCCAGTGATCCTTACGTGGCCCCATCTAAGGATGGCGAGGATTACTGCCGTGGGTTTTATTATTGGGTTTTAATTATTTTGTTGATTGTGGATTTTAAATTCTGTAGATTTAATACTGTTTTAAGGGGGGGGGGTTGGATTGGATTATTGTATTGTTTTTATTGTTGTAAGCCGCCCTGATTGGGCCTCCAAAGGGCAGGATATAAATAAATGTTATTATTATTATTATTATTATTATTATTATGTTTTGTTCTCTATACTTCATGAATAATTTCCTTTCTGGAAAAAAAAATAAACACATATATCTAAAGTCATAAGAAAATGACCAACTTTTGGGGCTTCCAAATGCATTTTATGCCCCACAAAGTAAGGAGGGGGAAGTTATTCGGCTCTGGAATGCTTTTGGTAACCTCTGCTTTTGGTAGGTATATTTACAGACATTCTGCAAGGAGTATGCAATACTTCCTTGTATTATTTTTTGCCTAGGAATCCAGATGATGCTGAGAGAACCCTGCTTCTTAACTCAACAGGCATTCATTAGCTGGCAGAGTACACTGGGAGAGCTTTGTTGCTTGCCTGGCAGCAGTTGTCCCACTGGATCTCCATATATGTAAGCTGGTGGTGCTTTATACTATTTGAATATTAAAAAGGATTTGAACAATAGTGTTGCTTTTACTAGGGATAGAATAGGTACTTGCAAATGCCCTAGTAATGGCCGAATTCTGTATTCTTAACAGTTGAGTACACTTTCAGTAAGCCAAATTTGGAAGGGGAAAATAATAATAATAATAATAATAATAATAACAATAATAATAATTTGTATCCCGTCCCTCTGAGAACAATCGGGGCGGCTAACAACAACTTAAAATTGCAAACAATACAACTCCAAAAAGGCCCCAAAACCCACCTACCCCTTAAAAAAGTATTAAACCAACAAACTATTAAAACAACTTAGTTAAAAAGACATACAATAAAAACTGGCTACCAATAACAATATAGCCATTTAAGAATAAATTTAAATAAATGGAATATGACAGAAGGCTACAAAAAGGTGGGAGATAAAACCCTTGACAATACATTTTATTCAGCAAGACCTAAGAAATTTACTCTGATAGATTTATTTATAGTGAGAAAAGAGAATACAATAATAGATAAAAGAAATTAAAACTTAAAACTTAAGGATCTGGTTATCGGATCATGCCCCCTTATATATGAAGTTAGCAATACCATCAGTAAAAAAAAGAAAGAAAGAAGTGGAGATTTAACCCTATAGTGATGATGAAAGAAGAGAACAAGGATGAGATAATTAAGGAAATTAAATCATATTGTGAAACAAATGATACTGGGGAATTATCAATGCAGACTCTTTGGGACACCTTCAAGGCAGCAATAATAAGAGGGAAATGCATGAATTTAGAGATAGGAATTAAGAAGGAAAAATATCTTTATAGACAAAATTTGGTAAAGGAAGTGGAAATTTTACAAAAAGAATACCAAAAATATAAAAGGACAAATATAAAGATACAATGAAATAATAAGAAGAAATAGCTAGAAAATTTAGATCAGGCCTCCAATACAAGGAATTTATTATATATATGGAATGTATATTATATAAGGAATGTTTTTCATGCTTGGCATGAAGGCTTGGGCAAGATTTTTAAAAAGAGAAAAATTGAACAAAATGGATTAATAAGATACAGGGAGAAAATGGTGAAATATTATATGAAGATGATAAAATAAGAGAAGCAATGGAAAAATTCTATGAAAATCTATATAGAGAAAGGGAGACATTACATCAGAGGATAACTATTCAAACTAAATTAGAAGAGGTTCAAAGAGAATATTTGAACACACCTATATGAAGGGAAGAGATTGAAAAAGTAATTGATTATTTGAAAAGAGTTAAATCTACAGGCTCTGATGGGTTTACTAGTATTTGTCATATCCAAAAGGGTATGGATCTGCCAGAATAAAGGATATGAGGGAATGAGGATAATTGAGATAGTAATATATCAATATAGAGAAGTAGAGATGAATTGGAAGGGAATTATGATCTGAATGATCTGCAATTGGGAGAACATATGGGCTATAGGAAGGTTGTTATGACCTTTTTACTTACTAGGATCAACCTTTAATGGCCATCAAAATATCACCTTTAATTTTTGGGGCATATGCAGGAGATTGCAGAAGGTGGGAGAAGTGGACACTTGAAAGAATATTTTGATGTATCCCAAGGCTTTCGCATTGTGAATTGGGAAAGGGGAGGAGTGGAAGAGAAGGGGTTTAAAAGGGTGTTTTACATTGGGGAAACATAGGGGCCAGCCTGGGAGTTGAGTGGGGGTGTGGTGACCACATGCTGGCCACCCTGACTCTATCCCAATGCTGCCATCATGCCGCCCACCCAACCTGGGCTGTGTCAGGACATTCCCTTGGCACAATGTTCATACACGCTCCGCCAAAAGAGTGCCAAAAAGCCACCGCCACATCAGCAAGGGCGGCTTTTTGCTGCTCTAAAAAGGAGCGGCATTTGTGAGCTCTTTTTAGAGCAGCAAACCACCAGATCGGGGCTGCGGCATGCAGTTGCCATGGTCCCAATCCGGCAAGGAAAGGGATGGCGGGACGCTACCCCTTAGGGGCCATCTGTTCAGCCCCTTAGTCTGGATACTTTGTCTGTAGCAACCTCTGTTTTGAAGTCCAAGATAAATTGTCAGTTAAACTCACTGCAATGTTTTCTTGGCTCTTCAAATCTTGGTCAGCTGAACCTGACAGTATTTTTTACAAGACATTCAAAAATGTATTGAGCAACTATATGACCAAAATATTTAATGAAATATTATGCACAAAGTTAATACCAAAGACCTGGGGAAAAGCAGATATAATTTTGATTTTGAAACCTAATAAAAATCCTGATAATCCTGAATCTTACCACCCTATTACCCTCTCTAATCAAGATTACAAAATCTTTACAAAAAACTTTGGCTAATAGACTACAAACCTTTCTCCCAAAATTAATTGGAGAAGATCAATATGGATTTATTAAAGGGAAAGCTATTGAGGAGCCAATTAGAAATGTTTTCAGTGTTAAATATCACGTGAAACAACATAAGAACAAAGGGGCATTAATTAAATTGCATGTATATAAAGCCTTTGATTCAGTGAATCATAACTATCTGTATAAAATGTGTACAGAATTTGGTGTACAGAGTCAATTTAGTTAGGTAATAAAAGAAATATATACAGGTAATGAGGTTCAAGTTATTGTTAATGGGAATAATTCGTGAGATATTAAAATTAAGAGTGGGATAAAACAAGGATGCCCTCACTCTGCTTTATTGTTTCTATTAGCATTAGAGCCTTTGGCAAACAAAATTAGGGATGAAAAAGAAATTAAAGGATACTATTTTGGTAAAGAGGAATTGAAATTAAATTTATTTGCAGATGATGCATTGATAACTACTCAAGATCCATTTAGAAGTGTTAGCAAATAATGAAAATAATTGAGAAATCTTAGAAATCATCTGGTCTTACAATAAACATGCAAAAATCAGAAATACCGTTTTTAAATACCAGATGAGAAAAGAAGAGGAAAATAAAAATTGCCGCTAGTTTAAAGTTAAGGATAAAGAATATGAGGTTTTGGGAGTAATTTTGACTAAAAATTTGAATAGGATAGTACAAGGCAACTATAACCAGTTATGGAAGAAGATAAATTAAAAAATGAATAAATGGCCAAGTAAAAAATGGACTATGTTTACAAAAGTAAGGATGTTTAAAATGACAGTATTACCCAAATTTCTATATTTATTGCAAACAATTCCAGTAAGGATTCCCATTAAAATAATAAGAGGATGGGATAGAACAATTAAAAGATGGATTTATGACAATAAAAAAATCTAGATTTACAAATGCATTAATTTATAGTCACAAAAAAGAAGTATCCCTTCTTTAGAAATTTATTTTGAAGCATCTCAGATGAAAAGAATCTTAGAATTTAAATATGAGAGGGAGAAGAAATGGGCAAGGTTAGAAAGATTAATAAATAATATGGAACACAGTTTGTTAATTAGTTTGAGTGGAAAGGGACAGAAGCATAAAGGTAATTTGATTGGCCCCTTGAGTTTATTAAACAAATTTTGGGGAAATATAATGGTAAATGGAAATTTTAAATGGTGTCCTATAGAAAGTTTGAATACATGCAATAATGAAGACTTAGGGAAGACACTAAAGAAAATTAAAAATTGAGGTTATAGAGTTATAGGTGACCTGCTTGACGAAGATGGTAAGCCATGGGGAATGGAGAGATTCACCAACTTAATTAGAAAGAAGGATTGGGTCCGTGCAACTGGAATGTTGCAAGCTGATGAAGTATATAGTTAAAAATATGAAGGAAGATGGGATTTCTGGTGGCATGGCAGTGCGAGAATCACCTCAAGCGGTTTAGCTCTGTGAGGTGATTGCTTACCGTGGGGATAAGATCGATCAGTGGATATATTGATCGATAGGTGGCATCTCCCCAGTTAAGGGGGAAGCAGAGGGGCACATTGTCAACCTTGGTTTGTTCCCAGGTGTCCCAATCCAAAGGAAAAATGGCTGAGAAAGATCAGTGATCGTAAGAGGGATGTGGAGGACAACAGAAGGGTCCAAGCAAGCCACATCTATGCTTAAGCAGCTGTTTATGCAGCATAAGTGCCACCGCCACCAAATTTTATTTATTCAAGTTGTCAGAAATATATTTATCTACTTGCCAAGTTCTGGGAAGTTTACCGTCTTCTTTAAATCAGTTTGTGACAACTTTTGACTGAAAGCAGTCTGGCTGAGTCAGTAAAAAAAAAAAAAAAAAAAAAAAAAAAAAAAAAAGCTCAGCACACATGGGAAAGTAGAAAGTGAAAGTAGAAGTAATTATGAGTCACTTTGACATAAAATGAAGGAGAAACAACTCTACGGACTAGTTTAATAATCAATGAGAAAGTGAACATTCCTGCAATCTGGACTTGGATTGTGACAGCGAACAGGATATTAATGGAGGAGTGCAAACAATAAGATTTTTTTCTTTTTCTTCTTCTGAGAAATGCTTGAGTATTGATGAAATCCTGTTTATAAAAACTGAAAAAGAAGGACTAAGGGATATTATTGATTTCCAATTGGATAACTTGTTTCTTTTTTGGTGGATTTCTGTGAATTTTCTGGAAAAGAAGGATAGAATGTGGACTCTCCATTACGGACAAAAGAGCATGGTCAATTTGTAGAGGCATGCTGAAATAGAATAAAAGGACTCAGATCTGGACTTTGATATACAAAATAAGCAAAGAGAATTAATTTAGGGAAAGAAAGGATCCATAAGGATTTATAAATAAATGAACACAGTGATTGGACTTTGAATTGGATTTCACTAGACTTACATGGGGGGTAAAGGAGGACATTTTGATACTTCTACACTGAAGGAATGATACAAATCAGATCTACGTAGAGGATCTGACATAAAGGGAAAACGAATGAGAAAGAAATCAAACAATGGATAATAACATATTTAAGCAATAGGAAGAACCATTAAGGACAATTGGGCTAACTGAAAACTGATATATAAATTAATTAATTGTTTTACTTATTTTTAAAAAGTGATTGATTCGTTAAAATTTAATGTCTATTACTTTAGGATTTGATTATCTGTATTGATAAATTGCTGTATTGATTAATTGACTAATAGAAGGAATTTAACTAATTTAACTGATATCTGACTATTCAATTACTCAACTAACTGATCAACTGCCTCATTAATTAGTACTTTTATTTTGTAATAATAGCTTGTAGCTGATTAGATTGTTAAGATAATGAATTGAATCATATGTGTTAATGAAGTGAATCAGATATATTAACTATATTAAGTAATCTGTTCAGAGATATTGTGTAGATTAATGCTATTTATAAATTGATCGATAAGGAGGATAGAGTTAATTAATTAACTATGTTTTGAATATATGATCTGATTCATTCATTTAATTTGATTAGACAAATAGCCTTTGCAGACTGCCAGAAATAGTGCAAATTGAGGCCACTTTAACTGCCCTGACTCAGTGCTAGGATCATGGGAACTGTAGTTTATTGTGGCACCAGAGCTCTCTGACAGAGAAGGCTCAATGTCTCAGAAAAAAATACAATTCGCATGATTCCCTAGCACTGAGCCAGGGCAATTAAAGTGGGCTCAATTTGCACTGTTTCTAGCAGTCTGCAAAGGCCCTTAGTTTACTCAATTTTTTTTTTATACACATATTTTATTGAATTATTTTAACATATATACAAGCAGCAAAGGCTGTTTGTCTAATTCTCCAATTTCCCCTAATATGACCAATGCATTAATTTATTCAAGTTAAACCAATCTGACCCCCACTAATCAGAAATTAATCTAACCTCTCCAAATAATTATAAGAGTTACTATCCCCCTACCTAACACAACAACAAATTCTTACTATTCAAATGTCCCCCAATATAATCAGATTTCCTAAATATAATCAATCTAATAATCAAGTCTGAATTAAATTAGTTCAATCTGAATCAAACTTGACAAATCAATAAGATTATCAATCCAGTCTAATCAAATAAGGCAATAAAGTAATCAATCCAGTCTAATCAAATTAAATGAATCAATCAGATCATATATTCAAAACATAGTTAACATGGTGGCAAACTTTTGCATGTGTGCCAGGGATGGCAGGTGCACACAGCTGAAGGCCCAAGAGGGTGAGGAGAAGAAGTCCTGCCCTGGAACTCCCATCCCCGGAGGGTGGAAGTCCTGGCTCATAAGTCCCATTCCCCCTGGAAGTACTGCCTCTGGCACTGGGTAACACCCGGTGCTGGAAGGCCTTTTAGTTTGGGCACTCAGTCCCTAAAAGGTTCACCATCACTGCACTAGGGTTTGGTTCCAGGACCGCCCATGGATACCAAAATCCGTGCATGGTCAAGTCCCATTATTGGTTGGTTGAATCCATGGACAAAAAATCTGAGAGGACTGACTGGATACAAGAGTCCTTGTTGCTGCACATATAACAAAAGGAATCTTCTCAGAGATAGTTTTGAACCCAGGGAAACTGAGTTTGGGTATGCAGATTTATTGTTTTCACACATCAACACTAACTGGCCACTGTAAAGATCTGAAAGGCCTGCATCACCTAGTCCTGTCTTTTGAACATCTAGGGCAAGAGACATGATTTGCATCTTTCTGGATCCTATTATATGCTATCCCATTGCCACAAGTGTATAATAAGGCTTTATTCTTGAGGCCTTAGTAACGTTCTCTAGCAGCAGAAGTGGGTTTATATCCACAAAAGCTCATGTTAAAATAAAAACCAGTTAATAAATAATAATAATAATAAAATGTATTTATACCCTGTCCCTCTATTGAACAATTGGGGCAGCATACAACAAATTAAAATTCCATACAGAATACAGAATAAACATCCCCACCCCCTCCCCCTTTTAAAAAAGTATTAAACTACATATCCATTAAAAATAATGCATAAAACCACACAAGATAAACAAATAAGGTAATTGAAGAGGCCATAGCCAAGTCTGAGCACTGACAAGGGCCAAAAGTGGAAGAAATAGAGCTGGGTAAACTCCTGGGGCTGGGAATCTAGTTAGGAAAGGCCTGCCAAAAGAGATCCATTTTCACAGCCTTTTAAAAGCTGTTTAAGGTTGGATTTCATCCGGCATGCCGTTCCATAGTCTGGGGGTAATTACCAAAAATGCCCTCTGGGAGGTTTCACACAGCCTTGTTTTTATTGGCTGCAGCAAATTCCTCCCAGAGGACCAGAGAGCATGGGGAGGATTGTATGGGAGTAGGCAGTCCTGAAGATAGGTTGGACCCAAGCCATTTAGGGCTTTAAAGGTAATAATCAATACCTTATACTTGGCCCAGAAACTGATAGGCAGCCAGTGAAGGGATTTTAATACCAGTGTTATGTGGTCTCTCTTTGCTGTTCCTGAGACCACTCTGGCTGCCATGTTTTGTACTAGCTGAAGTTTCCGGACCAAGCATGAGGGTAGCCCAATGTAGAGCGCATTACAGAAGTCCAGACGAGAGGTTACCAGTGCATGCACCACAATCGCAAGATCCCTTACTTCCAAGAAAGGGCACAGCTGGCGTATCAGCCAAAGCCGATAATAAGAATTCCTGACCGTCGCGTTTACCTGATTAGTCATCAGGAGCGACGAGTTCAGGAGCACCCCCAGACTGTGAACACAGTCGTTCACGGAGAGTGTGACCCTGTCCAGGACTGGAGGTTGCAACCCAATTCCTGGTTTCGGAGCCGCTACTGTGAGCACCTCCGTCTTGTTTGGATTCAATCTCAACCTTTTTTTCCTCATCCAGCCCATTACTGCTTAAGACAGTCATTGAGAGGAGAGATGCCATCGGGAGTCGAGGCCAACAATCGAGACATGGAGAAATAGATTTGGGTGTCATCAGCGTACTGATAACACCCAGTCCCATGTCTCCGGATGATCTCACCCAGCGGCTTCATATAGATGTTAAATAGAATCGGGGACAGAATGGCACCCTGAGGGACACCACATATAAGGTGTTTTTTTGCAGAACAGCTGTCCCCGAGCAGCACCCTCCGGGACCTGCCCGAGAGGAAGGAACGGAACCACTGCAATAAGGTGCCTCCAATTCCTAACCCACTCAGGTGGTTCAAGAGGATGCTATGATCTATCATATCAAAAGCTGCTGAGAGGTCTAACAGCACCAACAGGGTCACACTACCCCTGTCGATGCTCAGACACAGGTCACCAGTCAAGGCAACCATGGCAGTCTCAACTCCAAATCCCATCCTAAAGCCAGTTTGAAATGGGTCTAGATAATCAGTTTCATCCAAGACTTCTTGGAGTTGAAGAGCAACAGCTCTCTCAATCACTTTGCTCAAAAAGGGTAACATAGACACCGGCCTATAGTTGTTCATATCCAGGGGGCCCAGGGAAGTTTTTTTCAGAAGAGGCTGAACTGCCGCTTCCTTTAAACAAGATGGAACGAGATCTTCCCTGAGGGATGCATTGATGATGTCCTTAAGGAACACCATCAAGGCACCCACTCCCCTGGGCAGCCAGCCATGAAGGGCAAGGATCAAGGGGGCAAGTTGTCTTCCTCACTCTAACAATGAGATTGACAACATCCTCAGTACTCACAGATTGAAATTGATCCAGTAAATTTACATCAACAGAGATGCTGGATACCTCATTTCTTGATTCTGTTACCAGTTAGTCTCAAAGGTACTGTCACATTTCCTATTTTTACACCCCTCCCTCCTTCCTTTTGATGCTATTTTTATGTGTTTTACAAAGAAGACTATGGTCCAAAATACACTGGAGAAATAATCCAGTTTGAGAGCACTTTAACTGACCTGGCTCATTGCTAGGAAATCCTCAGAAGTGCAGTTTGTTGTGACACCAGGGCTCTCTGTCAGAGAAGGCTAGATAGCTCACAAAACTACAGTTCCCAGAATTCCCTAGCATTACACAAGGGTAGTTGAAGTGGTCTCAAACTGGATTATTTCTGCAGTGTGTTTTGAAAGAAAAGCCTGTTTTCTTTCTCTGATGGATCTTCTAGATGGGTGGCTGTGAGACTGGTTGTCGTACAGCCTTTTTACTCTTTTTGAAAATTCAACACTGTCTTCCAAATTCCCCAACACCTTTTTCCCAGGAACTTTGGAAGAGAAAACCAGGGCAGATTGTGCCAGCATTTTTCAGCCAAACCAACCAGATTCAGAAGATTATCATACTCTTAAATAAAATAACTTACCTGACCTGGGTTAAAATTTAAAGAGGGCAGCATCCTGATCTTATCAGAAGGATTTAGCTGCCGAATTTGCCACTTGGGTCCATACTGGGTCCATTCCCGCTCCCAGGGGTGCTCAGTGCAACTCTTTTAGAAACAGGGAGGTTTCCAGCTTAAGAAAATGGCCACTGGAGCATCCCTGCAACCAGGGATGGACCCAAGATGTACCTGGGTGGCAATTTTGGTGGCTAAATCCTTCTGATAAAATCAGAATGCCACCCGCTTCAAATTTTAACCTAGATCAGGTAAGTTGTTGTATTTAAGAATGCCATAAGCATCTCAGAGATAAATTCCGTGGCAAACAGTTGACTTTAAAAACAACATTCCAGAAACAACACATTTTTACAAGCCTTTTTGTCTCCTAGGAATAGGGAGCAGATGGCAATTGTGTCTGCTTCTGCCATGTGGCAGAAACAACTCTTTTCAATGAAGTAGTCAGCTGCATAGAATATATAGACCAACACATCTTTAAAGGGCATAATTAATCCCTTTTGAATTAATATCTGTCTCTTTTGTGAACACAATGCTATTTAAAAGTGCAACCTGTAGGATTTGGGCTATATTGCAGGAAGGAATTAGTTTTAATTTTGGCAGAGCTTTTCAGCTTGCTTATTAGGAGATTATGCTTCACACTTGCTGGATTAAAATTTCTTGAACCTTTCTTTCTCTCATTCCTGCCTTCTCCTTTCAGATGCCATGTACTATAGATATGGAGAATCTTCTATATTTTGTAGTGTTTGTAAATAGGATTAACTGATTTCTGCTGCCAGAGATTTTACCAGTCTAAGAATAAAAGCAAACATGAGCTCTGTTGTCCAAACAGAGCCCTTTCATACAAACTGTGGCTACTGATATCAATTAAATGGGCAAATCTGTGCTGATTTTCTCTGGATGGTAAGGTGTCTATTTTAAAGACTTATCTATTGGAGGGCCAGAGTGGTATAGTAGTTTGAGCATTGGAATACAACTCAAGAGATCAAGGTTTAATTCCCCAGTTGGCTATAAAATCCACTGGGTGACCTTGGCCAAGTCACTCTCTCTCGGCCTCAGAGGATGGCAATGGCAAACCCCCTTCAAGAATCTTGCCAAGCAAACCCCATGATAGCTTCACCTTAGGGTCACCATAAGTTGGAAACAACTTGAAGGCACACAGCAACTACTACGATTAGAAAAGAAGTCATGTCTCAAAGCTCTTTAACTCAATTAAATTTTATGAACCATATGAAGGAAAATTGGGGGTCCTGCATTTGCCAATTCACAGTATTCACCTGGACAGAAAACAGAGGAGGCAGGTACACAAATGATTGGTTTGTGGTGAGATTTATTGTATTTCTTTTTACACTAAGAGTGGGGAAAATGTGGACCATATGTAGTTCTCCCAAAACCACTTTTGCATCCCACAAAATGCCGCACACACACTCTGACAGTACCCCAAAGTCTTAAAAATTTTGGTATGATTTTAGGTCATTTCTCCTCAAAATGTGCTAAGCATCCAACACAAAAACATACCAAAACAAAGAAGCAAACAAAAGCACCACCCTTCCATGCAGCCACTTCCTGATACCCCAGAGTTCAGCCAAATACCAGTTAGAAACGTGAATGGAAATGTTTCATCATTTCCAATTGCTACTTTGGCTGGTATATGGCCAAAACTAGAGATATTTTGCAGGACCATTAGGTGGATGTGGACCATGGTATGTGTATTTGTGTGTGTGGGGGGGGAGATGAGGGCAAATTGATTCCCAGAAATTAGGATATGCTGATTTTATTCAAATCTGTAACTTTTCTTTCGATTTGTTTTTAAGCAACAGACTAACCCTGAGCAAATATCCAACCTAGCTGAGGCCCTCTGTTATTGGCGTGACATTCCCATGTCTCCATTTGAATTGTAACAGGAATTCAGGGATTTGGAATAGCATGAATGGGTTTTTACAAACATTTGCACTTGTGTAGTAAACCTGAGAATTTGGAAAACAATTAATTTTAAAAGTCCATGAGAAAACAGCTCCTTTTTATTGTCTCCATATGATCCTCAATCAAATTCATTGGGTGACCTCTGGAATGTAATAGCTTTTGAGAGATTAGTTGCATTCTCTGCATTGTTATATTCTCTAACTTGTATACTTGTATTGTCCTTTTACACCTCAGTGACATCACTTCTCAAAAGAATGAGCTCATGACTTCATTACTTCTTAGATTAGATAAACTTCCACAACTTAGAACAGCCCTGCACAACTTGGCAGGGAGCCAAAATTAAAATAGGCTAAACTTCTTCAGGAAGCAAATAGGTTTTAATTAAATATTATTTAATTTAAAAATATTAATTACGGTAATATTAATTATTAATATTAATTATAATTAATTAATATTAATGCCATCCTCCTCTACTCAACCCTCTCAGGAGAAAGCTGAGCAGCAGAGCAGTCTTACCTCTTTTTCTCCTTTTCCACCCAGACTTCCACTTGGGAGAAAGCCAAGCAGCAGAGGAGCCTTCCAGGGTGGGTGTTTGTCTATTCTCCTCCTCCACCACCACCTAACCTTCTCCTCAGGAGAAGCCTTGCAGGGCAAGTGTTACTTGTACTCGTCCTCCAGCCATCCTTTTCCTCAGGAAAAAGCCAGGAGGTAGAGGAGTCTTGTAGGGCAAATGTTCACCCTTCCTCCTCCTTCTCTGCATGCAGGAGGCTGAGTGGCAGAGAAGCCTTAAAGTTGCTCCACATCATTAGGGGTCACCCAAAATCCCATATGTTGTGCAGGCCTGATTTAGAAGAACAAGCAATGTTCCAGTGTGCTGCCTTATTCATCTTCCTCTTAACACCCTTGTATTGATCAGAGTAATAACAGGGCTTAAGACTGAAGTTAGGGCTAGGGTTACTGTGTGCTTTCCTTCAGTTCTTGTAATGTGTTAAATATAATTTTCTCAATTATTTTAAAGCAGACTTTTAAAATTAGATTGATTTCTCTTCCATGTAACATTTAATAAGTGAAATAATGGGTTGAATCCAGACTTAATTATGGTTAGAGCCATTGGTGTCCATACCAGTCATTTACCACCCAGATATACCCTAGTGGGGCAGGTGAGAGCAGCAGCAGGTATGTGTGCTCCTGGATTGAGCCTTTTACTCTTTTGCCCAGCTGTGCTGGAGGAGAAAGAGGAGCCAGTGGTGGAAGCACCACTAATGCCAACCTCTTTGTCCTTGCCATGGCAGCTACTGTCACCTCCCACTGGGAGTCTAAGAAATTTCTTGTACCTCCCCAGAGCAACTCTGTCTCACACACCCTTTTGGATCATGCCCCACAATTTAAGAACAACTGATCTAGACTATTCTGTAACTTGTAATTTACCTGAAGAGAACATGTCCTCCATGAAGAGAGATCTCTTTTGCTAATGTAGATGTCTAACGGCCTAAGCAGACTGCCAGAAATAGTGCACATTAAATTGAGGCACTGCCCTGGCTCAGTGCTAGGGAGTCACGGGAACTGTATTTTTTTCTGGGACATTGAGCCTTCTCTGTCAGAGAGCTCTGGTGCCACAATAAATTACAGTTCCCATGATTCCCTAGCACTGAGCCAGGGCAGTGCCTCAATTTAATGTGCACTATTTCTGGCAGTCTGCTTAGGCCCTTACTTAGAATAAAGCCTTTCTTTTAACGTACTTCTCCTTTCTCACACTCTTCATGTTCCTTCATTTAGTTTTATCTCCCACCAGGGTTGAAGGGACAAAAGTCTCTATAGTACCAGAGGTGAAAAGCACAAGTTGAATCCCAAAGTAATTTCCTACTGAGTTACTAGGAAAGGGTAGGGGTTAAATCAGTAGGTGGTGACAGCTCAGTTCAGAGAGATGGCCTCTGAGAGATTCCATCCCAGCTCAGGCAGAAGTAAGAGTGGAACATGAGAGCTTGACAGGCAGCCACATACAAGTTTCCCACAGTATATAATGACCACCATTCTTCAGTCCACATTCAGTCATGGATTAAAAAAAGAGGTGAAAGGTGCTCTCTTGAACATGGTGATAATGTTGTGTTTTCCACTGGCAATATACTTCCCTCTTAAAGAATCAATAACACTGGGGAAAATTTAACTCCAATTTTCCAGTCACATTGGCTGCTGTTATTGTCACCTCTTCCTAGTCTGTAAGAGTTTACTACTCTACATTCCTATTGAGATGGAATTTACCATCTTCATTGTACTGTTTCTCCAAAGGGCTGCTGAATCCAAATGAGTGCTTCTTCATTTGGCATGGATTATACAGTAGTGCTCATTTTTACTTTTACAAAGTGGATAAGAAAAATGGCATGAGTTGAAAGATGACAGTTCAGAAATCTGTTAAATTATAGTGCTTTCTTGAAGCCAGTTTAATTCTCAGGTATGAAGTCTGGTTGCACTGGCCTATGAACACAATTGTATTCTAGGCTTTGAACGTTGGCACAGACTTGGCACATAATATGATGCTGTATAATGCTAGCTCTAGGGAAGCAGTGTCTTAGTGGTTAAGATGCCAATTCTAACTATCATAAGAGCAGAAGTTTGGCAGTTCAAGACCCACGTGCTGCATGATGGAGTAAGGTCTTGTTACTAGTCCCAGTGTCTGCCAACCTAGCAGTTTGAAAGCATGCAAATGCAGTAGATAAATAGGTACCACTTTGTGGAAAGAAAAGCATTCTGTGCAGTCATGCTGGCCACATGACTACCAGAGTAATTTTGGACAACCCTGGCTCTTTGGCTTAGTAATGGAGATGAGCACCACTCCCTATAGTCAGTTACAAGTAGACATTCATGTCAAGGGGAAACCTTTACCTTTACCTTACTTTTAATGCTAGCTATATTATTGTATTATTCATTTACATATTCTTCCACAAGGATAGCCCTATCTTTAGGCAAAATATGAAGATTGCTTCAAGCATCCCCAGTAGTCTCTTATCTGTTGACTATCCATCACTGTCTCTTTCTGTTGGACATAATATTCACAGATTTTCTCATCCTCTAGTAGGAAAGGTATCTCAGCAAATTTCAAGAAATTGATCATCTGCTGTGAGATTCCTGTACATTTCAAGACTTTTTTTTTCCATAAGCAGTTTTTTCACATACAAAAGTCCTGACTTTCAGAAAAAATAATTATATAATGTGTCAAAACTGTGGTAATCTTAGTTAAAAATGAAGTCTTTTTATTTGTATAATGATTGTGTGTAGTATTGGTTTATGTGTTGTTTTGTATGTCTTTTATGTTGTGTTATATGTTTTTTTTTTTTAAACTAATAAAACTTTACACCTTAAAAAAAACCTGTGGTAATCTTGCCTAGCAGAAATAAAACTTTTGAAGTTACTTGTTTATAAGTGAATAGCACACAAACCTCTTGAAAACCCTAAATTAGTTACCTTTGATGTGGAACATATTCTTCCATTATTGTTGTGAATCTTGAAGTTGTTTCTGACACATAGCAGCCCTAAGGTCCTGTCATGGGATTTTCTTGGCAAGATTTGTTCAGAGAGGGTTTGCCTTTATCTTCCTCTGAGGCTGAGAGAGAGTGATGTACCCAAGGTCACCCAGTGGTGATTTGAACCCTGGTCTCCAGAGTCCAACGTACAAATCGCTACACAATACTGGCTCTCATTGTCCCAGTAGAGGTGTTTAAATAAGATAGAAATTCCAGCCCAGTCATTCCCTGCACATCCCTGACCTTTTCCCCCATTTCAATCAACACTTCCTATACCAGCCCTGTAAATATTCTGTTAAGGAACATATACAGGCATTCTAGTTGGATGAGCTTTTCCTTAGGGAGAGAGTGTATACATGTATAACTGAATGGATATAGCCTTTCCTCAGCAAATGGGTATAGAGGCAGAACTTGCATATTTTCCTGTCATCCATGTGGGGAGGAGACATTCTGAAAAAGTCTGATAAGTAAGCTGCTTAAGTCCTATGGATTCTGGTGAGATTTAAGCAACATGATTGGTGCAATAGCCTTTTAATATTTGCTTTGATATAGAATGGCTAATGGAGCACAGCAGGGAGTTCCAAAAGAAAATCATCATGTGCTTTATAGACTATAGCAAATCCTTTGACTGTATAGATCATGAAAAGCTATGGAACGCCCTTAAAGACATGGAAGTGCCAACACATCTGATAATGAGGAATCTGTACTCAGGACAAGAGGCTATTGTCAGAACAGAACATGGAGAAACAGAATGGTTCCCAATTGGCAAAGCAGTCAGACAAATAATAATAATAATAATAATAATAATAATAATAATAATAATAATATCCTGCATTCTATCACCCTACCTATTCAACTTATATGCAGAACATATTGTAAGGAAAGCAGGCTTGGACATGAAAGAGAGCAAATAGGAGGAAGAAATATCAACAATCTGAGATATGCTGATGACACCATAATACTAGCAGAAAACCACACAGATCTGGAACACCTACTAAGGAAGATCACAGAAAAAAGTGCAAAGGCAAGCTTACTGTTGAATATAAAGAAAACAAAAAATAATGACCACAGAGAATTTACACACATTCAAACTAGACAATGAGGAAATAGAAATAGTAAGAGAGTTCTCATATCTGGGATCAAACATTGATCGGAATGGGGACTGCCGCCAGGAAATCAGGAGAAGATTAAGAATGGGGAGGGTAGCTATGAAAATTAGAAAAGATCTTAAAATGCAAAGACATACAACTCAGCACAAAAGTCAGTATCATACAAGACATTGTATTCCCTATTACCATGTATGGATGTGAGAGCTGGATGGTCAAGAAAGAAGATAGGAGGAAAATCAACACATTTGAGATGTGGTGCTGGAGAAGAGTGCTAAGGATTCCATGTATAGCCGAAAAGAAAAAACATATGGGTCCTAGAACAGATCAAATCAGAGATATCCCAGTAAGCCAAGATGACAAGACTTAGACTGTCGTACTTTGGAAACATCACGAGAAGGCATGAATAATTGAAAAAGACAATAATGTTAGGAAAGGTGGAGGGGAATAAAAAGAGAGGAAGACCACATGCTAGATGGATGGACTTTGCTAAAGAGACCACGAATAAGAGTTTGCAAGAGCTGGGCAGAGCAATAGAGGACATGTGGGGGCTGGAGATGTCTCATCCATAGGGTCACCATGGGTCGAGACCGACACAAAAGTAGTTAACAACAACAACAAAGTTTGAATGATTCACAACATACATATGATTTTATAATTCCAGTTGTATGATTATTGTGATCTCTTCCAATCTCTTGGATTGGATCAGATGCAACCAAATCAACTGTAAACTTTATATGGGCTATAGGTGGGTGTCCCAAGAATCTCTTCAGCAATTTTCCTAGCATTATAAGCATTCTTTAAGCTTCTCTTGTAATTAATTCCTAGGCTGTTTTGCCTAGGTAGAAAAGTATAGCTCTTGCTCTAATTTAAATGGTTTGACAACTTTCGTTGTTGCATACTTGTTTAGTAGAATGGTTCCAACTTGGAGCATAACTTTATACCCCCTAAAAGTGTAGACTGGTCAAAGCCAAACTAGTACAACAAGTGACTTTTGGTGCTGCCATCAAACTGGGCTGCTATACCTAGAAGATTCCTATCCATGTTCTTGTTACAATCACATGTACATCAATGGTCATTAGGGCATACCCTTAGTTGACAAGATGGGAGGATGGGGAATTAGATTGGCCCTAACACTAGGGAAATAAAAATCTCTAAGCATATTTTGTTAATGTTGCATTCCCCCCCCCCCAACCTACTAGCCTTCTTGTCCTACACAAGTTCCATATACGGTTGCAAAACTCCCCTTGCCCTCTCACTGTGTATGTGTTTTATTGTACTCCCTTTTTTTATAACACTGACTTCTACAATTCCTTTCAGTGGGCATATTTCCCACATTTACTAAACTATGTTTCTCAAATATACAAATTTTAAATTATGCAGATCTATGTGCATATAAATTAGAGAATTAGAGTGGAAAATAAAACAAAAAGATACAGTCTTTCAGTCTTGTGGACTATACATTGGATAAATTTATAAGAATTTTACATGAATTTCCACTCCATCTCTACCTACTTTTAGCTATTTTACAAACATATGAGCAAAGTTATATCTTATTGTCATTCCCTATGTCACCAGCAAGGGAAGAGGGCCTCTGAAAGGGGGCTTTATTATGTGCTGTAGAAATTTATATGTGTCTTCAAGCTACTAGGACCATGAGGAAAGGAGAGATGTGCTTAACCAGTTTTCCATTCAGACATAGGACTAATGCGTATACATTGCCTATATAACCAGTAGTATTTTAGTATATGTTATTGAGAGTTAGCATGGTGTAGTGGTTTGAGTGTTGGGCTATGATTCTGCAAACCAGGGGTTAGAATCCCAGTTCAAACCCACTGGGTGACCTGGGTCACATTCTCTCAGCCTCAGAGGATGACAATGACAAACCCCCTCTGAAAAAACTTTCCAGAAAAACCCCATGATAGGCTTGCCAAAAGTTAAAAATGACTTGAAGGCACATAACAACAACAATAACAAGCATGTTATTATATTCAATTGCAATATAATTAAACAGAGCTGTTTCAAGTTTAAAAATATTTTGCCCACTGGGTGCTTCTTTTCTCTGCAGCATGCTCAAATTGTCTTTCACCAGCACTCTGTTATATGGAGCCACTGTTTGATGTGTTGCGCCCTATATAATACATTCCATTTCAGATTCACTGCTTGGGTGAGTATCCAGTGTTTCCCCTTTTTATACATTTGTTATGGCAGGCCAGGTTGGCTCTTTATAAATCTAATCAGTGTTGCACAGAAATGGGAATATATCTGCCTGCCCAAGGATACATGTGAGCATCCATTGTAAATCCAGAAGAAAGAGCTGCGCCCACATAAAGCAGATTCTGGGCACTTTGCAAATCCAATGATCTTGTCTAGAGTTAATGAGTATATTTTTAGCACAGAAGTGTAAGGAGTTTGCAGAAGTTCAAGTACACGATTATTTTTCATATTTTCTCCTCCTTCCTAATTTTTTGAGTAGGAGCCAAAGATGGGCAGTGATCCAGATGCAAAAATCATGAACGTTTTATTGGAAGAAACAGAATGGCATTAAGCACAGCTGTATCTCTATCCAGAAATCAATGTCAAAAAGCAGAAAGTGAAATTACAAGCATGTTTTTCCTTTGCTGATACATAGAGCACAACCAGTCCATTATGTCAATTCATTTAAACATCTACTATATAGTTTCTGAATCTGCTGAATTCTGTGCTTTGGCACATTCTTGACACATAGTCTTTTTAGTGCACAGGCTGGGAAAGGTATTGCCCTCAGGCCTCAAGCCAATGGTCCAAAACACACTGCAGAAATAATCCAGGTTGAGACTGCTTTAACTGCCCTGGCTCAGTGCTAGGGAATTATGGGAACTGTAGTTTTATGAGACATTTAGCTGCCTCTGTCAGAGGGATCTGGTGCCAAATTAAACTACAGTTCCCTGGATTCCCTAGCACTGAGCCAGGGCAGTTAAAGAGGTCTTGAACTGGATTATTTTGGACCAATGTGACTTTCTTCCTGCTTCCTACCCATCCCAGTCCCTGCCAGTCCCTTTATATAAATCAGGGGAACGATTCATATAAAGTTATGCCTTCTGGTGCCAAGTTAAATGGCATGATAATCATACACAGATCACATTAGAATACCTCTTTGACACACATAAAGTTACCCACAATCAAATTTCTCATGTACCTGGTATGAAATGAGCATCACCAAGGCAAAGATACCCCATCTTGGTTGAAATAATCTGCAGGTCATTGTCTTTAGTTTAAAAAAAATGTTCACACACTATTTTGAAATTTACTGATGAAATTTATTTTGACTGGCTGAGACAGCAGAAAAATCCAAAAAGCAATGGGCAATGGCACCATTCAGATTAAATTATTCCAGTGGCTTATAAGAGGAATGTTTTTTTTTTTTTTTTTTAGATTTTGAGTCACAGTTAGGAGGGAGCAGCAAGTAGCAAAGCTTTCTGCTGTGGATGAATGAAATGCTTTGCATTCCAGAGTGGAAACTTCAAAGTCCAATAATCTTTCTGAGGGCAGCACATGACCTTTTAAAAATAATAAAAGAAATCATGGTTCTGCAAATTGAAGGAAAGATTTGGGCCACATGCCAAAGATACAGTGATCCTCAATATGCTTCTAAAAATCTCCTGGTGTTAAATGCTGTTGCATAATAATATACTAAAGCTGAAGTTATCAGCACTTTGTGGAGTAGGGGAAAACTCCAGACAAATGCAAACTATTCTTTTCATCTATGTCAATTTTTGTTCATCATGGCTCTAGTTGAAGACTTCCCACTGGTTAACATTCTAGGGAAGGTTTTGTTTGCTTGCTTAAAGGAACTTCCATAATTGATTTTTCCTATACAGAATTTCTCTCCATTTTGAGATTTCAGCCTTATAACAGTGTTGTTGTGTGTCTTCAATTCATTTATGATCCTTAGTGAACCTATTACGGGGTTTTCTTGGCAAGATTTGAGATGGGGTTGCCTTTGACTTGCCCAAGGTCAGTCAGTTGGTTTTCATGGATGAGTGGAGGCCAGGGATTCAAACCCTGGCCTCCAGAGCCATAGACCAACACTCATTACACCATGCTGATTCTCAATATATTAGTGTAAACATTAATAAAACAAAAAACAAAAACAAAACCTCCTTTATACAAAGGTTATAGAATTGAAAGGATCAGAGAATAGAGAAATTAATACCCATTATGAGCCCTAGACAAGCTATGAGAAAGCAAAGAGCAGAAGTAGTTTTTAGTGTGTACAGAAGTGAAAGAAATAGGAGAAAATACAAATTTCATCTATCGAATAGAGGACCTTGGATTCTTTCATAAACAAATGCCTAATTTAAAAGGAGAACACACTCTTAGAAAGCTAAATTTAATGCCTGAACATAAAAACTATCCAATACAGGTCACAGATAAATCTGTCAGTTTAACTTTCCCCAATATTAAGGATTTTTTTTAAAAAAAAGAGAAACCTTCATTCCTTTTTATGAATAAAAGTAGATTTTGTTGTTGTTAAATTCTGATTTTAAAAAATAGCAGGACAGAATTCCCTCATTTTCACAAAATGAATTGAATAGATACTGCTATTTGCAGTATGGAGAGCCTATGGGATAAGAGGGTTAGAAGCTTGATTCACCATCATATATATGGCTAAATAGAATACATAGGGAGACTGATATGTAAGAGCTGAGCATCCAAGGCCCTCTGCTGACATGATGATGATGATGACAACCTTTGGTTATATTATGATTGTTATTATCGTTATTTATAGCTTGCCTCTTCCCAAAGATTGAGATTCAAGGCTGCTTATCAACTCAAATTATTACACTATAGTTAAATACATTAAAATAAAATTAAACTATTATCAGTATTAAAACAACTTGAAACATACACTTAAAAGGAATAAAAACATATGAAATAGATGTTTACATCTGGCCAGCCCTAGCAGCTGGCAGATTACATGCTGAAGTCTTTCAGGGTTTTCATCCAAAGTTTAGAAGAGTTTCCCAAATGATGAATCATATCTCTAAAAAGAGGTTAAGGACCTTTGGGGCTTCTTTAAGCTTTGGAAGATAATCTAGAACAATTTCACTACTTCAGTGACACTGAAGCTACCATCTATCACTGCTTGTCAATTTCATTCTTTCCCAGATTTACATTAAATAATCTCAAATTATTTATATTCCATATATGAAGAAGTTTGGAAATTTGAATACATTATTTTAAAATAAATAAATAAAGAGAAAGAAAGAAACTCAGTGGATTTCTCACTTTTCCCTTTGGTAAAGGGAAACTGAAAGCAGAAAGTAGAATGAACAAACAGAATTTCATTTTCTACAGAATTGTCAAGAAATGGGAGGCCTCTTCCCCCAAGATAAAATCTGCAGGGGAAAAATACCCATAGACAAAGTCTGAGAAAGCTCACAAGGGAGGTATACCGCTATGCATTTTAATGCCTGAATTACAACCAGCTGTAGTGCTGTGAAAGAAGAACTTGAAGAGAAATCTCTGTTGAGTTTTTATAATAGCATTTAGAAATATTCTTTTTCCAAATAAAAAGTGAACAAAAGGAGGAACCTAGGGAAGAGCAATTGCAAGCTAAAGTGGGAATTGCATGACAAAGTAATATCAAGATATGCCGCATGTTAGATACAAAAGGAGGAATCTCTAAAAGAACTTAAGAAGGCCAGTGGTGTGAGTAGTACATTTGCAAATGAGAAGCAGCAAATCTATTAAGAGTATATGGAAGCATAGGGTGAAACCAGCAAAGCAGCAGGAAGGAAAATAAAATAGAAGTCATTTGAGGAAAACTGTACCTGTTAATTCATTTGGGAATGAATGAAAAGGTAGAGCACTCACATGTATGTCTATGGTCATTCAAGGAAAACTGAAGGGGGCAGGGGATGAACAACTACTGTTTGTGGCATGAAAAATCCATATGAGAAATGAAGTACAACAACCATAGTGGAAAGGATTCACCAGCAGCACACTCCCAGTCCCAGGCAGATCTGGTTATGGCTCCAAGTAGCAGCTCTTCTCATCTGCACTACAGATGAGCATCAGATCACATAAGGGTGAGCTGGTGGGATTCTTTGTTGACCTTCCTTATTGACAAGACAAGATATAATGCAAGCAAAGCTCTGTATACTTTACTGCTGCCAACACAGTCATACCCAGGAGCCTGTTCCATAAATACGGTCTCCTCCAAATGTGTATTCAGGTATGCTGTTTCAAAATCAAAATGCCTGACTACAAGTCCTTTCCTAGCTGCTAAGACTAGCACCATTCTTAAGCTTTCTGGCTTGGCAGTGGGGAAAAATGTCATATCATAACTTTCAAATCTCTCCTGTGAATACCCTTTTGCCACAAGCCTGGCTTTGTACTTCTGGTACCATCTGGCATCTCTTTTTTTATTATTATTATACACCCACCTGCAGCCAACTGCTTTATGTTCTGCTGGCCTTTCCACTATTTCAAACACTTCTCTTTCAATGAGTGATTCAAATTCTGAATCCATTGCCTCATTCCATTTCTCCTGTTCCTCCTTAGGATACAACAACAACTATTGAAAACTGTCAGGTTCCTCTGCTATCACACTGCAGATCCTTGTCTCTTGCACTACAAATCTGTCAACTTTCCTCCTTATTCTCTGAGTCCTCCTAGGAATTCTGACTTTTGTCCTTCCTGACTCATCTTCACTGTCATTGCTAGTCTGTATTCCTGTTTCTACCACAGACTAATGATTTTGCTCAAACTTTCATGTTGTGATGTTCTGCATTTGTGTCAGTGTCTGAGACATGGCTGTGGTGTCATGTGATGTGCCTGGCTTTTCCTCTGTTGTAGCCACTAGCAAATCCACCCCTCCATTCTGATACTTCGTGACACATTGCTCAATGATATGAAAACATCCTGATTGCAGTGGATTTTCTCCCAACCTGAGTGCTTTTTAAAATTTGCACTCCTGGAGAATATTACTCTTCCATGACACAAAGAAAACCTGTAACTGTTCCCCTCACAGCCAACAAACCTCAATCTTTTCCACTTTGGCTGTGAGGGGAAACCAATACATTTGTGGAACTGAGGTGAAACCAACACATTTGCATATTGACCAAAGACCCTCAGGTACTTCAAGTTGGGTGCCCATCCATACAAAAGGAAGTATGGAGTCTGTTGAATTGAAGAACACCACATCTAATTGATGAGATGGCATGCTGTCAGCGTAGCCTCTCCCCACAAGCTGGGAGGTGCATTCGCATCCAGCATCATGCAGTCACGCATCTGACTGATGACCCCTATTCACCTCTCTGCTAGTCCATCCTATGAGATAGCAGGATTCGTGATCTTGTGGTGTATGCCCTTTTTCTTAAGCCAGTTCTTCAAATTATGGCTGAGTAACTCACCTCTTCTATTTATAATCAAAGTGCCAACTTTGTATGTGAACTCTCTCAATTAAGTTGACCCATTGTTTAAATTTCTCAGCTGTCTCGTTTTTTGGCTTTAAGCAAGAACACATACCCAAATCTGGTGTGTCTGTCTACTAACACAATCACATACTTATTTCCCCTTCACTCAGCTCAAAAGGCCCTGCCAAATCTGAATGCATTACTAGAAATAGCCACTGGGTGGCACACTTGCTCTCTTTTGGCACAAGGTAAGCTTTCGGCTTTATCTTTTTGCAAACAGAAGATTCCAAATATCTGTTGCAAGGATTCAGTTTTAGCTCTGGACAGACCTTTCCCAATTTTGCTAAGCTTGTGAAGCTAGTACGTCCCTGGTAGTAACACAATTTAAATGTAAAGATACACTTAATACATTGGCACATTCTACTTTTGCAACCATGTGGTAGAGCATATTCCTTTTCACTGCTCCAGCACATACATTCCCATTTTCTGAAATTATGCACTTATCCCCCTTAAAAGACAATTGATACCTATCTGATGTCAGAGATGATACACTAACCAAACTGTTTTGCAAGTTTGATGCACACAGTACATTTTCAAATGTCCTGTCAAAACTGAGAATATAGGCAGTTCTCATCTTCTGTACTTTGCCAGAACCACCATCAGCAAGGCATACAGAATTCACAGAAGTGGATTTCAAGTCTTTCAAGAACTTTAAATCACTTACCAGATGATGTGTTGCCCCACTATCAAGCAACCACACCTCTCCCTAAGTGTCTGCCTGATGGCAAAACAAACACTCCCTTGAGCCTGAAAAGCAAACTCCCTCCTATTCTGAGGCTTTTATCTTGTTTCCGGCTGGCAGACATTCTCTTGTTTGCTGCTGAAGACATCCAACAATCCTTCCAGAAATGTCCAGTCCTCCCATAGTTAAAACAGCATTTTTCCCTGCAGGTCACAGCTCTTTCACTCTATGGAGATGGGGGAGATGTCTGGGTGCTGTGTATTGGTGGTGTGCTGACTTTCTCAATCCTCTGAAACCTGGTCTCAAAGTCACATATCTGGACCTCTTCCAAAACATGTATCAATATTAGATCTACATTGAGATCTTTCTCAGCAGTGCTTTGCAGGGTGTATATTAAGAAGTCCCAATCCTTTGTCAGACTTCCTATCAAAATATATGCTTTCTGACAGTCTGAAATTACCACACTTTGGTTTTTCACCTGTGCAAAAAGTTCCTGCATTTTGCCAGGATGCTCAGTTATGGAGTCACCCTCTCTTAACTTACAAATATACAGTGTCTTACACCAAATCATCCTTGAGAAAGAACTGTCGGACTTGTGAACTTCTCTTAGAGCATGCCAAACTTCAAAAGCAGTGTTTTTACCACTCACATGATTGAGCTGACAAGGTTCTATGATCAGTAACAGTGTTGCCCTAGCCTTTCTGTCTTTCTCCACTTGCTTTTGGGGATGATTCCACCACAAATCTTCTCCCACCAGAAGAGCTTCAGCATACACACACTACGTGGCATTGTTTCCTGCTTTCAGCTTCTAAATCTGAACTGCTCTCTCCATGCTTTCACTATCTCAGCAACACTGTCAAGGACATGCCATGTCTTGGCAGACCTCTACCTCAGCTCACAGATAAAGGCTTGAAGACATGCACAGCATGTTAACTCTTATTCTGTCAAAATCTTTGACTGTCTGGAGAACTTTGGCAAACCTTGCACACATCAGAACTTACGCAGTCATCTGAGCATCATCCTTAGTGGAGACTGGGCCCATAACCCTTGTTGGTGCATGTGTGACCTGAAGTCCACATGCAGAAGATTTGTGCTGAGAACAAGCACCACAGAAAGCTCTGCTGTACAGTTCGTGCAAATTGGAGGAATCCTTCTCCCACACAGAAGCTCCAGACACAACTGCTGAGTTCTCTTTGAGAGGCTTTTAATCTTCATTGCAATATATACAGGTACTTACACCAGCTGACATAATGCTCTGCCACCATCCACTATACACCACACACACACGGAGCATTGGAACTCCTCCCTTATATACACAATCTGTAGCAGAGATTTTAGTCCATCCCCCAACTGATGTGTTACACAGTTTCCTGTCTCATACGTGTCATGACTGTGCAGTATTGAAGCTTGATGACCTCATGTCCTGTCTTTGTGTCATTATCTTCTTGACTTTCTGTTGAACTCAGGTTAGCTTTCACCCTTGTTCTCTATTGCAGCATCCAGGACATTTTCCATCTTGATGCGATCCATCCTGACAGTCACCTTTACAGCTCCACTTGATTTATGTCTAGATTCCCTACAGTATCACCTTCACACATAAAAACCACTCTGTATCTTCATGTCTTCTTGGGAACATTTACTTCGGTCATCCAGGACTAGACTGGCAACTGTTACCCAGAATATTTTTTCTTCAGCCACCCACAGATTCTAGGAATGACCTGCCAGAAGAAATATGATAGCTAGATATACTTTCTGACTTCAAAACAGCATGAAAAACCAGTCTGTTCCAGATTATTTTGAATTTATGAGTTTTAAATTAGGAATAGATTGTGCTGAACATATATACTCTTTTAACTGATTCTATGGTCCTTTCACTGATATTATGCATTTTAACTGGTGTTGTATGATTTTAATTGGTATTAACATGTCCATCTGGTATTGAATTTTAATCTGTTGTTTCCCACCTCAGTCCAGAGGGAGAGGTAGGTAATGATGTTAATAATTATGATGGAGGGTGAGAAAGAAAAGATGAAGTAATGCATACATATATTATGTATAAGAAGATTAGCATACCATTTAGAAAAGTTACCTTTTGGGGACTATAGCTGCCAGCAGCCATGCAAGCTATGGAGATTCTGGGAGCAATAGTGCAAAAAAGGAATGTTTTTAAGTTTGAATTATCAGACGAGTTTAGTGGGATTGGTATGGGGTTCAGTTATTACTGCTTTCTTCATGTTCTGAGATGTGTGTGTATGTGTGTACTTGTGTATACTTGTAACAACACCATGTGTTTGGCATATAACACCATGACAAACTATCAATTACCTGCATTTAGGACATTGTTGAAGTAGTGTGTCTCAAAATACTTAAAATTTCTGGAATTCAAATCTGCATTTTAAAACACAAAATAATATGAGTCCTAATTACAAATTATTTTATAGAAATGAAGGTGGTTATGTTCCCAAATGTATTTCCACTTTAAAATCAAAAGGTGTTGTTATCTAAGCATGAAATGGTTGTCTAAGGATTTTGATCTGAAGTAAACTTTCATGATTACTTTCTTAAGAATGTTTCAATGAACAAATAAAGTTTTAGATTTGTTTTTGTATTGGGCTTAGCAGAAGTGTACCTAGTAGTTCAATAATATGCAAATGCAAGTAGATGAATAGCTACCACTTCAGTGGAAAGGTAAACAGTGTTCTGTGCAATCATGCTGGCTACATGATCACAGAGTAGTCTCTGACAATGCTGGTTCTTTGGCTTAGTAATGGAGATGAGCATTGCCCCCTATGGTTGGACACAACTTGACAATCTTGGCAATGGGGAATACATTTACCTTTTTCTTTTCTTTTTTTTTTTTCTTTTTTTGCACTATAGCTCAATAGCTAGAATTTTGCATTTATGGTGCCATTCCTACCAGATGTTATAGCTGTTCATGCCTCTTTACTGGAAACACATTAGTAAGAACATCAGCTATGTTATTTCTGGTGTCTATGTACTGCAGACTCAAAACTTTGTTCTAGATCATTTCCCTGACATTTTGATACCTTACACCTATGTATTTCGTTCTGCATTTCAAATTCTCAGTTTCTGAAATTGCAATCCATGATTGTGAATCCACATGTATTACAGTAGGTTTAGTGCATTTTTTACCTAAGTCCTCAAGCAATTGTCTTATCCACTGTATTTCTCCACCAACTCTGACAATGCTGCAAATTCTGCTTCAGTCGTGCTAAGAGCTACACAGTTCTGCTTCCTGCTGTGCCAAATTATCAGACTTTCTGCAAACTTTATCAACAAACCCGAAACTGACTTTCTGTCATGTAACTCTGATGCGAATGAACTATCAACAAAACAATCAAGTTGAACCATGCTGCCCTGTATCATCAGTTTTCTGTCTTTGCTGCCTTTCAGATACCTTTACACATGTTTTACTGCAGTCCAGTCCTCAACTTTTGGATTGCTCACCTTCCTTCTAGGTACTCCAACTGCAAAAGAAATGCTTGGCCTTGTATTGTTTGCAATGAACATCAAGCTACCTACTACACTTCTAAACAGTTCTGGCTTTTTAAACTCCTTTGTTGACTCACAACTGATGTAACCAGGAGTCATTGGACTTCTCACCACTTTAGCACTTTGCAGTCCACTTTTTGCAATCAATCTTTCTATCTTTTTCTGTTGGCTCAGCAAACATCTACCATCCTCAGTCCACTGTACCTCAATCCCTATGTAAATCTTGAGATTTCCCAAATCTTTAAGCACAAATTTCTTTGCCAATTCCTTCTGTACTGTCTGTATCTCATGCTCTGACCGCTGTGACACACAAGTCATCAATGTAAATCACCAACGTTACTTCTCCCTTGCTGTATACGAACGCATCCGCAATGCTACGTTTGTACCCTAGTTTCACCAATTCCTATTGAATGCAATGATTCCAACTCCGTGCACTTTGTTTCAATCCATACAATGCCTTGTTCAACTTGTACACTTTTCTATCATTGTCCTGTTCAAATCCTAAAGGTTGTTCCATGAACACTTCTTCATCAAGACTAACATTCAAGTAAGCAGTTTCAAAATCAAAATGCCTTACCCCTTGGCCTTTCCTTGCTGCTAATGCCAAAACCAACCTAAGGCTTTCTGGCTTAGCTGTAGGCGAAAACGTTTTGTTAAAGTTCTCAAACTTCTGCTGTGCAAAACCTTTTGCCACCAACCTGACCTTGTATCTATGGATACCATCCAGCATTTCATTTCTTTTGAAAACCCATCTACAACCTATAACCCTGTGGTTTTTAGGCCTTTCAACAACCTCAAATACTTCCTTTTCTAGCAATGACAAATACTCTTGATCCGTAGCAGGAAACCATTTTTTTTCTCCTCGGGATAATTCTTCAGATCCTTAAAACTCTCAGGCTCATCAGCCATCACTGTACAGGCTCTTGCACTCTGCACCACAAAATGTTCTGGAGGTCTTCTTACTCTCTGAGTCCTCCTGGGTATAATCACCTTTGTCCTACCTTTTTCATCTTCACTATCAGAACTAGTTTAAACCTTTGTATCTCTCATTTGCACTGACTCAAATTTCCTAGCTGTGATTGGTAACTGAAGTGTTGGTTGTGTCTGTGTAGGGTGTGCTGAAGTACTAGGCTCACTTTCTGGTGATGCTTCTTGTTTTATCACCCCTCCATTTCCAGTACTTATTCCTTTTGTTCCAGTTTAAGAAAAACCTCTTTGTTGGAATGCAGCCTTTCCCAACCTGAGTGCTTTTCAAAGTTGGCACTTCTGGATAGCAAGATCTCCCCATGATCAAGATGAAATCTGTAGCTATCCCCAGAATACCCTACAAACATTAACCTGCACCATTTAGGATCACCCTTTTTTCTGAAGCTGGCAGGTATATGCACATTTGCATACTGCTCAAACACTCTCAGGTATTTCAGGTTAGGTGGTTTGCCATAAAGCATATGAAATGGGGTTTTCTTTACAGCAGAATTCTACACATGATTAGCAATGTGATTTGCTGTCAGAATACCTTCTCCCCAAAGCTGCTCAGGTGCTTCTGCATCTAACATCATGCAGTCATTCATCTGTCTTAATACATCTATATGTCTTTCTGCCAACCCATCCTCCGGGGGAACTGCAGGATTTCTGGTATTGTGATGTATTCCCTTCTTTCTCAACCAATTTTTCAAATTGTTTGACAAGAATTCTCCACCCCTGTATGTGACCAAAACCTCCACTCAAATTCCCTCTCAACCATGTTGACCCAATCCTTGAAATGTTGTGCTGCTTCACTCTTTTCCTTCAGGAGAATTACATATGACTACCTGGTAAAACGATCCACAATTACCATAAAATATTGGTTGTTTCCCATGCTTTTTACCAAAGGACCAGCCAAATCAGCATGGATAATTTGAAAAGGTCTTTGTGTTGTGCATTTGCTGCGTTTGGTCATAGGAAAAGCCTTCAATTTTATTCTGCTGTAAACTGAGCAGTCTAGGTGATTTGAGCAAGAAGACATTTTGAATTCTGGACATACTTCCTCCAGCTTCCCAAGACTTATGAAGCTTGAATGACCCAATACCTGATGGTAGTAATGTGCACAGTCCAAATGCAAAGGCATATTGTTGACTACTGCACATTCTGCTCTATCCATCATATAATACATTTTGTTCTTTATCAATGCTTTTGCAAAAACCTGATCATTCATGGTAATTACACACTCATCCCCCTTGAAATTCAATGCATACCCATCAGTGGTCAAAGCAGACACACTAACTAAACAGTTTTGCAATTTAGTTGCACACAATACATTATCAAAGTCTTTTACAAAACCTGGGATGAACACAGTTCTCATGTCCTTTATCTCCCTTGGCACACCATCAGACAAAGCAATTGAAGGCACATTGGAAGATTTCTTATTTTTTTTAATAAAGTTTATTTAAGAAATATAAAATATCAACAATCTGACAAACAAACAATTAGACAAACAAACAGACCATTATACTAACATAGAAGAACATAAAACCAACTAAAATCCTACATAACTACTTAACATGTAAACCTATACAAATAAAACTTCCTAAACTGTACATACGGAGATTCAACCTCCTACAATATTACATATAACTATTTTTCATCTACATTCCTGCATCTAGGAATTTAATATATTTACGCAAGTTATCCACCAGGGGTCAATTCATATGTTGTATATTGTGTAACAATCTGTCATTAAATTCTCTACAGATATGCCAAAATGAGTAGTTTATATACTTATAACATATAACATATGCATGTAAATTTATACATATACCTTACATACCTATAATACATATATGTGTATCTATTTATAGAATTATATCAAACCTACCTTAGTATTTATCAAACTAAAATCTTTATCAATATCAAGTTTATCTAATACTCTTATAAGATGAAGTCATCAAGACCATCAAATTTTATTCTACCAAGGCAATACTTCTATATACGTTACCATTTTATTGTAAATAAACCGTCCATGGTTCCCAACTTTTATAGACTCCTGTTAATGTATTGGTTTTCATTAACTGTGAAAACTTATCCATTTCAAAAATCTCATACATTTTCAGTCTCCACTCTTCTAACATAGGAATTTCCTTCCTTTTCCAAAATTTTTCATAAATTACTCTGGCTGCTACTACCAAGAAAAATATTAATTTCCCAGACTCCTTTACTAATTTTTTGCCCTCAACAATATTCAACAAATAAAATTTGGGGTCTAAGCATGTTTGTATATTAATTTTTTCCCCCCATCTCACCAAGAATCGTTTTCCAAAATGTTGTTGCTACTGGACAGTTCCACCACATATGTAGGTAGGTACCCGGTTCAGTCTGGCATTTCCAACATATGGGGCTACATCTTTTGGACATTTTGGATATCTTAAATGGAGTTAGGTACCATCGGAACACAGATTTATATAAATTTTGCTTAAGATCAACACTAACCGTGTATTTTAATTTTCTCTTCCAAAGCATTTCCCATTCTTCTAAATGAATAGGCTGATTGAAATCCTATGCCCATTTAATAATATAATCCTTTACCGTATTCTCTAATTTCCAATTTCTTATTAAATTATAAAATTTTGATGTCACTTTGATAGGTTCACCTTCTAAAATTTCTTCAAAACTTGAATTTGCTTGACCAATTTCTTCCAAATTATTGTCCATTTTAAATCTCTCTTTCAATTGTCGATGTGCAAACCAATTAATTTCAACTCCCAATTGGAATATTTCCTCTTGTGATTTAAAAACCCATAGATTGTTATCTTTTTTTTAAATCAGGTTCTTATATCTCAACCATACCGAATCACCACAAATTTGCTTTTTTAACATGGCTTCTGCTGGTGAAGCCCATAAGGGAAGTTTAGGGCACCAACTTTTACTATATTTTAATCATATTCTCATGAGTGCTTTCCGTACATAATGATCTTTGAAGTTTCTATCACTTTTAATCCTGTCATAAAACAAATAGGCATGAAAACCAAAATGGAGATCTTCACTCTCTAAGTTCAGATTTCTCTTATTCTTCAACAATAACCAATCTTCAATAAGAAGATTTCTTATTTTTCAGGACCTTAGATGTGTTTACCATATGTCCTGTTGATCCTAAATCAAGAAACCAAACTGGATTAGGCTTGACTTCTTGGTGGGTTACACAGTCACTGCCTTTTGCCACAGCCACAACACCCCTCCGGGTCCCAGAATCTTTGGGCTGTTGTTTCTTAACTGCTCCAAGTTTTCTACAGTCCTTCTTCAGATGACCGGGCTTTCCACAATGAAAACACTTTCTCTCTCTGGACACTGCTGCCTTCTCTGGTTGCAGTTCCCAGGAAGCCTCTGGTGTGTGTGCAGATCTTGGCGCCACTTGCTGATGCCTCTGGAGCCCTGCCTCATACTGGCGTCGCTGGCTCTCTTCCAAGACACATGCAGCTACCAACTCCATTGTAATCTGCCCCTCAGGAACTTCCTGGAGACTGTACAAAATATGCTCGTAGTCCTTTGAGAGACTCCCCAGCAAAATGTATGCTTTTTGTTCTCTTGTCATGGTCAGTCAGGAGCTGGACTCGGGGGATGAGGAGGAGGATGAGCCTACTCCAGTGCAGGAGGAAAGGGAGGCTCTACCAGGTCCTAATCCTGCCCTGCTAGATCCCAGCCCTGTCTTCCCAGCCCCAGAGAAGGAAGAGCAGACAGGTCCTAGCACTAGTAGGATCCCTATGGAGGCACAGCAGCCTAGTGGTAAGGATCAGGAAGAAACAAGCATGGAAGTGCCTTCCTTCGGACAACACAGGGCAGAGAGTGCTTGTGTGCATCGGTCAAGGAGGCTTGCAGAGAGGCAATTGACTAACAGGCCTCAGATGACACGGAGGAGGGAATCTCCTACTTAATCACCTGGGAGAGGAAAACTCAGTGCCAGAGCTTATTGCAGTTCCCTTGTGTGATACTGTCAGCACTGGCTCCTTGCTCTTTGGAACCCTTGTGTGCTGTGAACCTTTGAATTCGGAACAGACTGGACACTTGTTACCTTCTGGCTGCCCCGACCTTGGACTGAACTGGCTACTGTGAACTCTGGAATCCTGACCATGACTTTGGTACTGGTGTGCTTCTTGGGAACTAACAGAAAGGTCTGTAGCCTGCCTTTTAGCTCCTTCCTTGTTAAACCATCCTTATCAGCGTTTGTTTGGACTGGTGCTGGCCGTAGTCCAGGACATCTCTTGGGATCCCGACACCCCTCATCTGAACCTGATTGAACAAATTTTGGATGATTTCCAGATGCCTTTCCGGAGATTGTCCTTGCTGCATTTTGCGAGCATATAGTCTCTTACAGATTATCTGTGACAACGCCATACTTGACTGGTGTGTGTCCTTAAGTGCTTACTTTCTTTTATTACAGCCATTCGGCCAACATAAAAAAAAACACACACACAAATAAAAACACAATAAAACATCTTAGTTATATACAGTACAGTAACTTCTTACAGGAACATACTGGTGGCTACTAGCATGTCCTAATTTAAAAGACAGAGGTAGGACAACATCATTTCCTAAGCAAGGTATTATTAGGAAATTCTAGTTACAATAAAAATAAAATTATATGATCTCATATATGTCTCAAAACTCTAGTGCTACCTCTAAGACATTTTTGTTCAAAGGACAACAATCTTTTCCTTTAACTAAGAATAAAAAGGGGATGGACAATATAACTACCTAGTTGCCACATATTTCTCTGGATTTTTTACAAAAACATTTTAAAATACTTTTAACAGACCGTATATCTAGCATTACAATATGTGGAATATAAAAGTATAATTATGTATTATAATTCTTATAAATTATAAAACTGAAAGATTATTTACCAACAACATAATATAATAAAACAATAACATCTGAGGGGTATTACCCACTTGAGTAAAATAGTTAATTAAACTATCAACGTTAGGCATGACTATACTATAGTTAAATCCCTTGAGACTTAACAATAAATTTAAAAAAATTAAACAGATAAACTAAAAATGGACTATGGCTGTACCCCCTAAAACTTTAAACATTTGTCATGTCCATACAGCAGTTGGATCCTCTATCACTTGTCAATAGATGAAAAGATTTACTACGGCTGTGCCCCCTGACACTTTAACAAGTTAACCATTCCTAAACTGAAGCTGGTCTCCTAATACCTGTATATAAATTGACAAATTACACTACGACCGTACCTCCCTAAGACATCTCATCTATACTATTTGGGCAAATCAAATTTATTATAACAAAACTCTAAGCAAGTAGAATATAATAATCGTAACAAGTTATAAGGATAATCTTTACATCTGCTTTAAGAATTTTTTACAGTTTACAATAGCAGCTGCAAAAAATTTAGCAACTTTTCGGGTTATATCTTCATTGCGATCCGCAAGAAGATAATTAATATAAAATTTCTCCTGTCTACCTGGAAGCTGCAATACAATTGGGGTTATATATAAGGCACATATTTCTGTGTACAGAGAACATCCAAAAAGAACATGACTGATATCTTTGATTTCCTCAGTGCCACAAGGACAATATCTATATTGGTAGGGGATCTTTTTATATTTACCTTCCAGAACTGATGATGGTAAAATGTTGAACCTTGCAAGCATAAACGCTCTCCTAAACTTCAAAACACTCAAATGGTCAAAATATCTGGCATATTTGCCAGGTCTACTGGATTCTCTAATGAGGTGCAGGGTTGATTGGATTAAATGTGTTTGGAAGTCAATGTCCTTTATACGCTAGGAAATGATAGATTTTGCTTTATCATACCCTAGAGCAGCTATAGCTGATGATGAGAATCCAAGGGAAAAAAGTTTTAATGTAAGATATTCCTTCCAAGAGGAAGAAAAAGAATCAGTTAAGATTAATGGCGCCAACCCAACTGGAACAAAAGACATTTTAAGCCATTGATTGAATTTGCGTATCCATAAGTGCATCCCACAATCCTTTGTGATTCTCTTCTCCCAGACATAATTAATTTGAGCCGGTATGATTGACAAAAAGATAGTGGGTTTTTCTTTTTTTGCTTTTCTGTCATTTTCCTGAGTACCTGCTGTAGCTCCATTCTGAACTACATCCCACAGTCCCTCTCTAATTAGCAAAGATTCAGTGTAGGCACTCCATGAGGTATAATTGCTTTCATCTAGCTTGGGAAATTTAACTGCCTCCATGATTAATTGGAACTCAAGAGTCCTGGCAGTTTCCCAGCTTCCACTGTCTATTGTGATAAGACACAGACCATAGTCCAAAAATCTTAGCACTCTTGCCTTCCAGCACCAACATTGTAGAGAGGAACAAATCACAGCAACAGAATTAGTGCCACTCACTCACAACCTGATGAACTCCTCAGAGCAGCAGAAGCGTACTGGGCCCGTAACCTTTGTCAAACAATTGAGTGCACAGACAAAGTTTTTTCAGAAGCTTTCTTCACTTTGCAGAGAAAAACACCCAGCGACCTTGGAGCTGTCTGGCTGTTCAGGAATGCATCCTCCCTGCTTCTGATGAAACAGACTGAAGCCAAGTTTAACTCCAAAGAGGCACTTTTATTCTTTAGTTGCAGTATGTACAGAAAACTATAGACACTCACCACCGACCAATGACAACCCACAATAACCCACATGCTGTGGTTTTGGGGTTTTTTTATAGACACTGTCCATGCGGCCTCTAAGTCAGCCTCTTCCTGTGACTTCTTCCTGTGTCACTTGAATTATTGTCACCCGAACATGATGACACAATATGTTTACACTTGTTCTACATGCTCTCTGGCACATCCTGACCTTGGACACTGCTCAGATGTTTTGAGTCCCAGCTGCAAACAACTTTACCAGCTAGCAAGCTGTAAAGTGACCTGTAGTACCCTTTGTCACTTTCCCACATTTGGACATTTAAACTCAGGTTACAAATCCCAACACCCATAGCTGTTGGTCCACTATTTTCACTGACTTTCTACTAAGTCAGAAACCTTTTTTGAGAAGTGAAGCCCAGTCTTCCACCTAAGATGGATAGTCTTAAAACAAACATATGAATGAACACATACAAAAGAGACAGGGTCTGAACATGCACTGTTCCATTTATCATTATTCAGCAGAGGCCAGCCAGTGAGATGTGGTATTGGGTGGTGCTCAGTAGCACCCTAATAATAATTTTAATAATAATTTTATTTATATCCCGCCCCTCTGCCAGGCAATTGGGGCGGCGTACAACATTTCAAAACATGAAAACAAATAAAATCAATTCAAATCCCATCTCTCCTTCCCACACCCACCCATCCCCCAAAAACCAATCAAACTAAACAGATTAAATAACAATAATTAAACAATTAAACAATAAACAATTAAACAATAATTTAAAACCTGCCGGCATTCTCCCCAGTTCCACGCCATCCACAGCTGCTCCTGGCTGCCCCAGGTGATGGCAAGGGACAAGAGAGTCCTTCAGGGGCCTGAGTCCTCCAAGAGCACCAGAGCGCCGTCGGCACCGCGTATAGGCAGTATTTCTCTTCCAAGGCTGCCCACTGTTGCTGATGGTCAGGGCTTGGGAAGCTTTGAAGGCTCAGCTCCCTTGGGGCCAGGTGTTCCAAGGCAGGAGGGGGCGGGGGAAGGCTCTCACTACCTGGCTCCTGTCCTCCAGAGTCCTCCTTCTAAGGCCTCCTGCTGTTGCCAATGGTCAGGGCTTGGGAAGCTTTGAAGGCTCAGCTCCCTTGGGGCCAGGTGTTCCAAGGCAGGAGGGGGCGGGGGAAGGCTCTCACTGCCCGGCTCCTGTCCTCCAGAGTCCTCCTTCCAAGGCTGCCCACTGTTGCCGATGGTCAGGGCTTGGGAGGCTTTGAAGGCTCAGCTCCCTTGGGGCCAGATGTTCCAAGGCAGGAGGGGGTGGGGGAAGGCTCTCACCGCCCGGCTCCTGTCCTCCAGAGTCCTCCTTCCAAGGCCTCCTGCTGTTGCCGATGGTCAGGGCTTGGGAAGCTTTGAAGGCTCAGCTCCCTTGGGGCCAGGTGTTCCAAGGCAGGAGGGGGCGGGGGAAGGCTCTCACCGCCCGGCTCCTGTCCTCCAGAGTCTTCCTTCCAAGGCCTCCTGCTGTTGCCGATGGTCAGGGATTGGGAAGCTTTGAAGGCTCAGCTCCCTTGGGGCCAGGTGTTCCAAGGCAGGAGGGGGCGGGGGAAGGCTCTCACCGCCCGGCTCCTGTCCTCCAGAGTCCTCCTTCTAAGGCCTCCTGCTGTTGCCGATGATCAGGGCTTGGGAAGCTTTGAAGGCTCAGCTCCCTTGGGGCCAGGTGTTCCAAGGCAGGAGGGGGTGGGGGAAGGCTCTCACCACCCGGCTCCTGTCCTCCAGAGTCCTCCTTCCAAGGCCTCCTGCTGTTGCCACATCTCACTGGCTGGCCACTACTGAATAATGATGAATGGAGCAGTGCATGTTCAGACCCTGTCTCTTGTATGTGTTCACTCATATATGTGTTTCGAGAGATTGACAATCTTAGGTAGAAGACGGTTAGAAGGCCTTCTCAGTGACTGTCCCTATACTCTGGAACTTTCTTCCCAGAACCTAGAAACAATCACTGAGAAGACTCTCTAACATTAGGGGTAGGTGTCACTGAACACCAGAGAGGTTAGATTGGCACCCTTCCTACTCTCTTTCCATAAATAGGTGAAGATATTTCTCTTTTCACAAGCCTTTGAAAATTGGATATTTAGGTGGGACAGGCCTTGTATGATGTGCTGGTTTTTTTTATTTATTATTTCCCTCATGCTGTTGTGTGTTTTATGCTTCTATGCTTTAACTGGTTTAAAAATTGATAATTTAATCCCTTTTTAATAATTATATTTTGTTAAGTTTTAACTATTTTTAAGCAGTTGCAAGCCATCTTGAATCCTGAACTAAAAAAACCATGGGATAATCATCATTATCATCCTGATAAAAGCTTCAGTTACTCTTGTTGTATTCTTAAAGTCAACATCACAGGGTTTTCCTGGCAGCATTTATTTAGAGGAGGTCTGTTACAAAATAGTGGGGGACCCCACCCAGCCAAGTCAGCATCTCCTTCGAATGCTGCAGAATGAATTCGCTCAAAAGGAGGAATACAAGAGGTGGTTTACTTATTAAATTTTTTTTACACCTGTTTATATTAGTACTAACTATAAAAACCTCTAGTTTGAAGTAAATAAAATGTTTTTATTTAGAAGTGTGCAAAATGTGCATACACACAAACACACAATGCTAACAGGGGACAGAGACAAGGCAGAACTACTCAACACCTTCTTTGCCTCAGTGTTCTCAAAAAGGGAAAAGGTTGCTCAACCTGATGAAAAGTACAGGAATACCTGGTTAATATAAATAAATTTAAGTCTGCAGGACTAGATGAAGTACATCAAAGGGTATTAAAAGAACTGGTATATGTAATATCAGAGCCATTGGCAATAATTTTTGAGAACTCTTGGAGAACAGGAATAGTCCCAGCATACTGGAGAAGGATAAATGTCCCATCTTCAAAAAAGGGAAACAAGAGGATCCGAACAATTATCATACAGTTAGTCTGATGTCAATACCAGGAAAGATTTTAGAGCAGATCATTAAACCAAGTGTCTGTGAACATTTGAAAGCAATGCCATGATCACAAAAAGTCAACATGGGGTTCTGCGAAACAAGTCATGCCAAACTAATCTGATCTCCTTTTTTGATAAAATTATCAGTTGGGTCAACAAAGAGAATGCTGTAGATATAGCATATCTTGATTTCAGTAAAGCCTTTGACAGGGTTCCCCATGACATTCTTGCAAACAAGCTTGTAAAATGTGGGCTAGACAAGGCAACTGTTGCAAAGGGTGCTCAGCAATGGTTCCTCTTCATGCTGGAAAGAAATTATCAGTGGAGTGCCACAGGGTTCTCTCCTGGGCCCAGTGCTATTCAACATCTTTATCAATGAGTTGGATGAAGGAATAGAAGGCATGCTTATCAAATTTGAAGATGACACCAAATTAGGAGGAGTAGCTAATACCCCAGAGGACAGAATCAAAATTCAAGAAAACCTGAGTAGATTAGAAAGTTGGGCCAAAGCCAACAAGATGAATTTCAACACAGAGAATGTAAGATACTGCACTTTGGGCAGAAAAATGAAATGCATAGATATAGGATGGAGGACACCTGGCTTAACAAGACTACTTGTGAAAGGGATCTAGGAGTCCTAGTAAACCACAAGTTGAACATGAGTCAACAGTGTGATGCAGCAGCTAAAAGGGCTAATGTAATTTTAGGCTGCATAAATAGACGTATAGTGTATACTCAGGGGTAGGCAACCCTTCTCCTTTAAGGGCCAAGGGACTTCAGCTCCCAGAAGCTTCAGCCATGCTGGCCAATAGTCCCATGTTGGCCAATAGCTCCTGGGATTCAGAGATTCACACAAGGTTACCAAAAGGAAACTTGAAACTTGAATAGAGGACAGTTAAGAGTTAAGTGGGAGATAATAACCAATCCAGCAGAGGGAAGTCCATAGAAAGATGGTGAAAACTAAGGCAGCAGTCAAAAGAACATCAATAAAAAGCAAATGTGTGTGGCGTGAGGGGCAGGGGGGGGGGGGGAGCTGAAGACTTGACAACACCCAAGGTAACACCAAGAAAAAGTGAACCCTGAAAACTAGGCAGCAGCTGAGGTACACTGAGAAAAACTGAACACAGATAGATTGGACTGGGGGTGGGGTTATACCCACCAATCTACCCTCAAGATAAGTCTGTAGGTACCCAAAAAGGTATGGGAAAAGCTCATATGTTTTTCCTGGGAATGGACAAACTTGTTTGCAAAACATAGTGATTTTTAGCACCAAGATGTCAATACATTGATATGATCTAAAACAAACCGTTTTTTTTATATATATTCTTTATTTTAAATAAACCAAACAAAATAAACAATAACAAAACAAAACAACAATATAACAACAAATTATACAAATACAAATAATACAAACATACCAACAATAACCTAATAGAATTGGATAGATAATAAAATAAAATAATTAAGTTTTACTAATATATTTCCTTTCCCCATTCTTCTTTCCTACTAATATCAATCTTCTTTACCAAACTCCCTTCTTTCCCTTAATTTCTTTAGTCCCCTACCACTTCCTTTCTCAGAATCAATCCATCCTTTCTTTCGGCTATCGTTAAGACTTATCTTCCTCTCTCATACCCTTCATCACCCTCCTTTCATCACTTTCTCCTACCATCTCCTACTTACCTAACTCTCATCACCCCTTTCTACAATTCAAACAATTAACTAAACACTATATATATATATATAATATATATATATATACACACACACATATACATACACACACACACACACACACACACACACATATAACTATAAAAATACAAACACTAAATAGCTAAAGTTACCTACTGACAAACACATATAAACACAAAAAAAGACTTCCTAGCTACCACTTCTCTTTACAGGATATTCAATGACTTCCTATAAGTTTCTTACATAAACCTTAATTTCCTTAGCTTAATATATTAATTCTTATCCTTCTTAACTGTCCTTAATTTTCTCCAAACTAATATAGTTGATTTCTTATTGTTCGTTTAGGTTTCCTAGTCTTTGATCTTACTCCCTGTTCAAAGACGATTTGGCTTAGATCAGGGGTAGGCAACCTTTTTGAGCCGGGGGCCGGGTTGCTGTCCCTCAGACAATTGGGGGTCCGAAGCACCAAAATAAATAAATAAATAAATAAATAAATAAATATTTTTTAAATTAAATAAAAAATAAAAAATATATGCATGCACACTCTCTCAGCCCCAGAAAAGCCATGGCAAAACCCCTGTAATAACAACAATAATATAATTATGGGGGGCAGTGGCGGCAGTGGCGGCAGGACTGGCCTGGGGCCGGTCCAAAGGCCTTGGGGGGGCCGCATCCGGCCCCCGGGCCTTAGGTTGCCTACTCCTGGCTTAGATTTACTATTCTAGCTCACACATGGAACTATAAATTAATTAATACTGATTTCCATTGATCATTGCAATCCCTCCCCATTGCTCTCTTATAAATTTTACCACTTTCTCCAAATCCTTTATATAGTTTTCTGGGGAGTAGCCCTTTAACAGTAGAGTCAATTTGTCCATTTCTAAAATGTCATATAACTTCCAAAGCCATTCTTCTTTGTTTGAGATTTCCTTCAATTTCTATCTACTTGATCATCCAAGATCCCTAAAAGATAACTTTCTGGTTTTAATTCTATATTGGTACCTAGTATCTCATTCACTAAATCATTAATCATCCCCCAATATCTTTTTGCATGCTTGAATGTCCACCAGCAATGAAAAAAATGTGACATTCGGCTCTCTACATTTCCAACAGCAATTATCGCAATTTTTATGTTTTAGACAATTTGCTGGGGCTCATATACCATTGATAGAACATTTTATACCAATTCTCTTTCAGATTTTGTGAAGCCATATGTCTTAAACTTTCCCAACAATTTTTTCCCCATTGTGCTAAATTGATGTTATGACCAGGCGGCGGAGAAGCAGCGGTAGCGCCCGTGCGGGGCGAAGCAGGGCCCCACCCACCCACCCAGAGGCTTCTTTTGGCCCGCCGGGGCCTGGGAGAGAGCGGCGGAGGAGCAGCGGCAGGGCCCCACCCACCCACCCAGAGGCTTCTTTAGGCCCGCCGGGGCCTGGGAGAGAGCGGCGGAGGAGCAGCGGCGGCGCCCGTGCGGGGCGAAGCAGGGCCCCACCCACCCACCCAGAGGCTTCTTTTGGCCCGCCGGGGCCTGGGAGAGAGCGGCGGAGAAGCAGCGGTAGCGCCCGTGTGGGGTGAAGCAGGGCCCCACCCACCCACCCAGAGGCTTCTTTTGGCCCGCCGGGGCCTGGGAGAGAGCGGCGGAGGAGCAGCGGCGGCGCCCATGCGGGGCGAAGCAGGGCCCCACCCACCCACCCAGAAGCTTCTTTAGGCCCGCCGGGGCCTGGGAGAGAGCGGCGGAGGAGCAGCGGCAGCGCCCGTGCGGGACGAAGCAGGGCCCCACCCACCCACCCAGAGGCTTCTTTTGGTACGCCGGGGCCTGGGAGAGAGCGGCGGAGAAGCAGCGGCGGCGCCCGTGCGGGGCGAAGCAGGGCCCCACCCACCCACCCAGAGGCTTCTTTAGGCCCGCCGGGGCCTGGGAGGGAGCGACGGAGGAGCAGCGGCGGCGCACGTGCGGGGCGAAGCAGGGCCCCACCCACCCACCCACCCAAAGGCTTCTTTAGGACTGCTGAGGCCTGGGAGAGAGTGGCGGTGGCATTACCCGTGCGGGGCAAGTTTGGGCTCCCTCACTCCTCTCAAGGGTTTTTAGCTGAGGTTGTAATTGGGGTTTGTTATAAACTTTTAATTTTTATTTATTTATTTATTTATTTATTTATACTTTTATAATTTATTTCAGTCTATTGCATTGTGAGTTTTGAAGTCCTCCCTTTGGGTCATTATTTATTATTTGTCGTTGTTCCCCATTGTTTTTTGGCGCAGCTACTAAGATGGGCACCAAAAAACGTTTTAGAACAAGTCCTGATATAAACAAACATAATAAGGCCTCCAAACAGCTTAAGGTTGACGACTTACTAGCAAATGAGGAAACTCTGAACAGTTTAATTACACCTGTAGACTCAAATTTAGAGTTTGCAATACCAACTGGTAATAGATTCCTCCCCTTGGATAAAGAAAATGAACTTTCATCCGAACATTTAGTTTCTCCCAAAAATGAGACAGTTATCTCTCATGAAGAAGTGTCCCTAGAGTTAAACGAGTCTGTCTGGGAAAAATTAACAGATACGGAAAAGAAACTCCTTACTAAACAACAATTAAATTCCCCTGACTTTGTGACCAAACAATGTCTATGAACAGCTCACACTGTTATTTCAATTTATTAACGACTAGGGAAAATAATGCACCAGGTAGAGCTTCTTAAACACTCCTTTGAGACCTTTAAACAGAAACAGACAGTAATAAAAGAAGACTTGGATTACACCAGTAGAATAACATCTAGTAAAATGGGGAATTCCAACAGTCGTGACTCTAAAGGTAACTTATCATCCAGGGAGAAAAGGAAAAGAGACTGCACCAGGATCCTACAAACGAATCAAGTTATGTTGCAAATTGCCCATAATAGAATAAACAATGGCAGATGGGGGTCAGAAAGAGCTATTAGATCTTCGTTGAGCCAATTATTACAGGTACCCTCTTATGATGTGGATATTCTTACTGTAGAATGGCTACCAAATGTATTAGACCACAAGCGTATTCTGTTAACCTTTGTCCAATCTACAATCCCCCTTATGTTGATAAAAATGAAATCTTTTCTATCTAATTTCCGAATAACTCCAGTACAGGTCTTTCGAGATCAAATTATAACCCCTCTGCTTCACTACAAGCATAATAACGAGGAATTTATAGAGCAAAAGAGGACCAGTTTGACATCCTCTAAAGGAACTTTCAAAAGAACCATAATAGAGCCTGGTTTAACTAAAATTCCCATCAATAGGACTGAGAGACAACCCATAGAAGAACAAACCATGAATTTAAGGAACGGATCAAATAACGCTGAACAAAATGATTTTGTTGCTAGAGTAGACGATCTCCAAAATATGTTGCTCACCACTAAAGATCTGGCCTTACCACTATTAAATTCAATAGTTAATGTGGAAGCCCCCCATATGGAGTGGGCTCGGTCCAAGAATCCTATTGATACTCTATTATCAATGAATGAGAAAGATCTTACAACCATAAGTTCAATGCAACTCTTAGAACCTATGAGAGTTAATACTACATCTTCCCTATATGATCCACCCTACAATTCAAAAGCCATAGCACAATTAGAATTTGTGAATACTGACGGTGACAGAGCCCTAATTACTCCAACTTGACAATTAAACTTACTATGCTGGAACATTATGGGATGGGGGAACAAATTCTATGATGCAGATTTTGCAAATTATTTACAAAACTTTAAAATCCTGTGCCTACAAGAGACATGGGCTCTTGAAACCAATTTGCCATCCCTACATGGATTCCAAGCATTCTCTGTCCCTGCAGTTAAAACTTATACAAGAGGCCGTGGTAGTGGCGGACTTACAATATTCATTTCAGTTGATTTACAGGCTGAGATCCATTCAATATCTAGCTCATTTCCACAATATATACAAGTGTTGCTTATTGAGAGTAAGTATTTTGACTCCTTAATCTGCATAAACATCTATTTTCCGCCTAACTTAGCAAAGAATGTAGGCCCTAATAATATTTGGGAAGGTTTATCCGAAACCTTGGCCTCTTTGGAAAATCAATATCCTTCGGCAAAGCTAGTAATGTGCGGAGATTTAAATGCTAGAATTGGAAATGATCTAAGGCAAGTCGAGAGTACTAATCACGGGCCAGCAGCCCATGGTATTTCTATTTCTAGAGTTTCTCAAGATATGAACATTAACAAATCTGGTTTAAAGCTAATAGAAGTCCTGTCTTTGCACGGACTACAATGTCTTAATGGAACGTATTGCGACCTAACATCGGGACCTTTTACCTATGTGACCACTAGGGGAGCAAGTACGATAGATTACATAATTGTTTCTGCAAATTTAATATCTGATGTTTGCAAACTAGAAGTTATTAATCGAGCTGAAAGTGACCATTTTCCGCTGTCATTGCTGTTTAGTTTTGGGCCGTTTTACTCCTCAAATATCCATCAAAATTTAAATGGAATCCATATAGGAGAACAGAGAATACGATGGACAATCAGTTTAGGCACTTCAATCTCCCAGATATTGGAGAGTCCCATCTATAAGTCTCTACAAAAGACCATTATAAATACTAACGTGGATATCTTGCATGTTTTCCAAACTATAATTCAAAATCTTAGGCCCAAGTTGGTGAGTAATAAACAATTCAATTCCAACAAAGTAGTAACTAGTAGGTGGTTTGATCCAGAATGCCGAAAGGCCCGGAGAGCATTAATGAACTGCTCTCGACAGGTACTCAGAAACAACAATAATATTTCCCCTGACCTTCTAGCCTCTATGAGACAGTCCTATAAGGCACTTCTAAAACAAAAGAAGGATGCGCATGTCAGATCACAATGGAAGCAACTTGCACAGGCTGTTTCTGGAAAAATGAAAAGCAGTTCTGGGATATTATTGCCTTAGGCATGAACAGGATCAGACCGGTTATTGTTGGACATATCACAGCACAGCAATGGTATAATCACTTCAGTAAACTTTATGGAGACAACAATGTAGAACATCATTCCCCTATTGCTTTAAAAACCACTAACTTACCCCACTGGCTCCCTGTATCAGAGTCTGAGATAAAAAAAACTGATAGCATCCCTTGCATTGAATAAAGCTCCAGGTGAAAATATGATGCCCCCTGAAATATTCAAAAATTTTCCTGATTGGTGGGCTCCAATTCTGGCTAAGGTTTTCACCCAAATTAACAACACAGGGATGATTCCACCAGGCTGGAAACAGAGTGTAGTTGTTCCAATATATAAGAAGGGCGATAAGCAAGATCCTAACAACTATCGGCCTATAAGCCTGTTAGATGTGGATTCCAAGTTATATAGTAAACATCTGTTAAATAAACTAGAGGAATGGGAATCAAATAATCAGGTCATTCACCCAGAACAAGCTGGATTTAGGGAGGGTCAAAGCACTATTGATCACTGCTTAACTCTCTACTCTCTAGCCCAACAAGGAATCAAGGGTCCAACAAAACATTTATTTGTTGCTTTATTGATTTAGCTGCAGCTTTCGACTCAATTAATAGAAATCTGCTATGGCTCAAATTGGCCAATACTAATATGGATAAGCGCTTACAATCTTTAATTAGGGAACTTTACTCTAATACAACAGCAAGGATAAGAGTTGGTATCTCTGGTTCATTAACTGACCCAATTTCCATAAACAAAGGAGTTAAACAAGGGTGCCTTCTGGCACCATCACTCTTTAATTTATATTTAAATGACATTATCCCTGCACTTTCAGGCCCAGAATTTTTTCCACCCACACTTGGGGTGAAAAAAATATCTATTTTGTTATACGCTGATGATATGGTGTTGATTTCTCTTACGCGTATTGGCTTGAGAAGATTAATTTCCAAACTTGCAATCTTTTGTTCTAAAGAAAAACTTGTTATCAATTATAACAAAACAAAAGTGATGGTGTTCGAGAATAGACACTCTGATTTTCATTGTTCTATTAATGGCCATCAGATTGAACAATGCAGGGTGTTTAAATATCTTGGTATTCATTTTACAGAAAACCTTTCTTGGAAATCTCATATTGAGGCTATCAGAATAACGGCAATGAAATCTATTGGAGCAATCCTTAAATTTTATAACCATGCTGGGGGTCATTTGGTTGCACCTGCTTTAAAAATATTTCAGAGCAAAGTAATAACTCAAATTCTCTACGGTGCTGCTGTGTGGGGATGGGATGATTCCCAATTGGATAAACTGGAAACCCTTCAAAATACATTTCTTAGGAAATTACTTATTCTCCCGCCTGGTACACCGCCAGCTTTAGTTAGAGCAGAGGTTGGCTTACCTTCCATTAGAGTCCGTATCCATTTTGCTTTATTTAATTACTGGAAATCGGTAAAAGATTCTACAATTAAGGTTTTCCCTAAATTGTGTTTTCAATATCTACCAAAATGTAAAACCTGGAGTTTGAAATATCAAAAATTGTTGGAACTGTATCCTGCTTTAATTGAAAATCCCTCTATTTGGAACTCAAAAGAAAAGTTACGAGAATATATTTACAATCATGGTATGCATTTGGACAGATTAGCTATTAATAATTCAAAGTTTTCTGAATGGTTCAGGTTATATAAACTGGATCATCAAATGGCCATCTATTTAGAGAAGCTCACATTCCCAAAGCTCAGACAGGCTTTTACAGCGCTCCGTTTTCAAACAATGCCCTCGGCCAAGATTGATGGAAGATACTCACGCACACCAAAAGACTCTCGTCTGTGTATTTGCGGAGCACCAGAAGTTGAGGATCTGCCTCACTATTTGTTTTCTTGCCCACTCTATATAGAACCGAGGACTAAATTTTTGGGATCTATTTTGTTTAATTTACAGTGTAACAGCATTTCTGAAAAGATATTTTATCTGTTATCTGATATTAATTCTAAGGTAACTTATAAAGTCGCAATGTTTTCCAGAGCAGCAATCAAAATCCGGGCTAGTGTTATAGCTGATACTGCAGTTGATTGCCATGGAGATGATCGTATTTAATCTATTAAGTTGTTTTTAACGCCGATTTAGTTAACATTGATTTAAGAACATTGATTTAGTTTTTTTTTCTTTTTCCTCCAAATAGTTCCAAATTTGTACGCTAACTGTTTAACTAACTGATGTATCTTATCTTATTTTATAATACTGATGTATTTTATAATGTTAAAACTGCGAATGGCCTTTGGCTTAAGCAATAATAATAAAACTGAAACTTATTCCAAAGTCAAACTGAAACTTATGTTATGACCAATGTATTTGGCCCATTGGACCATTGTATTCTTAACAGTTTCATCCTCCATTTCGATTTTTAATAACAATTTATATAGTAGCCCTATCATTTCCCCTTTTCCTCCACAGAGAATATCTTCTATTTCTGATTTCCCCTCACTAATTCCATATTCGTTCATGTCTATCTTAGCTTTCTCATAAAGTTGTTCATATTGGTACCACCCTAAATCAAATCCTTTTCCCTTCATTTCCTCTTGTGTAAAAATTTTGAATGATCCTCTTTCAGATTTTAATAAATCCTTATAAAAACACCAATTATCATATCTAATCATTCCCTTTCTATAAAGTGCTTCTTGGGGTGAAGCCCAAAGAGGTATACCCTGTATAATTCTGCATTTATGTTTTTTCCAAATTTTTAGCAGAGCCTTCCTAATGCAGTGCTCATTAAAGGTTTGGTTGCATTTCTCCTTCCCATATAGCAGATATGTGTGATAACCATAAGCTAGGCCATCTCCCTCTAGTTCTAGCATCTTTTTGTCCTCTAGCATAATCCATTCCTTAACCCATAACAAACCACATGTGTCATGGTACAACTCAAAACTGGGTAGTGCTAGTCCTCCCCTCTCTCTTGCATCTAGTAAAATTTTTAGTTTCACCCTTGGTTTTTTTCCCCTTCCAAATAAATCTTGTAATATCCTTATTCCATTCTTTAAATGGTCTTTTTGTTGAAATAATTGGTAACGTTTGGAATAAATACAGCAATGGTAAAACCATCATTTTAATTGCTGCTATCCTGCCCAAAAGTGAAAGGTTTAGTTTGTTCCACTTTATCAGATCATTTTTTTATCTCTTTCCATAATGTCTTATAATTGTTTTTGAATAATTCATTTGTTTTCTTTGTAATTTGGATCCCTAAATATTTTACCTTCTTCTTTATCTCTATCTCTACTATTTCTTGTAGTTTTCCCTCTTCTACTAAATCCATATTCTTAGTAATGATTGCTGATTTGCTTTTGTTGATTTTACATCCTGTAATTTCACCAAATGTCTTCAACATCTCCATCAATAAATTTGTTTTCCTAATTGGATCCTCTAAATTAATTATTGAATAGTCTGCGAATGCCCTAATTTTATATTTGTATTTTTTTATTTTCACTCCTTGTATATCATTTTCGCTTTTTATTCTCCTAATCAGTAATTCTATAACTACTAGGAATAGTAAGGGAGAAAGAGGGCATCCTTGCCTAGTCCCTCTCTTAATTTCTATTTGATGTGTTTTGTCTCCATTTATTGTTATTTGTGCTTTTTGACTTTCATATATTTTCTTTATCTGATTCACAAATCTCTCCCCAATATTCATTTTTAGCATAATCAGCATTAATGAACTCCAATTCACTGTGTCGAACGCTTTTTGCAAATCGAAAAAACAACAACAATTTTTTATCATTATGCCTTTCATAGTACTCTATAATATTAATAACATATCTTAAATTATCTCTAAATTGTCTCTTTGGGAGAAAACCTCTTTGGTCAATATCTATAACTTCCTTTAAACATTGTTTTAGTCTGTTAGCCAGAACCTTTGCAAAAATCTTATAATCATTGTTTAGAAGTGAGATAGGTCAATAATTTTTAGGATCATCCAAATTTCCTTTACCTTTTGGTATGAGAATTATATCCGCCTCTTTTCCATGATTCTGGTATCCCTTCTGATTCTACCATATTTATAGTTTCCTGAAGTGTATCTAGTAATTCGTTCACAAATACTTTATAGTACAATGCCGGGAGTCCATCTGGGCCTGGGGATTTACCTTCTTTAGCTTGTTTCAATGCTTCCATTATCTCCTCTCTGGTAATTTTTGCTTCTAAATATTCCTTTTGTGCCTCACTACATCTAGCCCAGTCTTCCTTCCCTAGGAACTTCCCCAAGTTTTCCTCACCAGTTGGTTGCTCTGCATATAGTTTCTCATAAAACTTAGAAAATATTTCCTTAATTTTCCCATGCTGGGTGTATAATATATCCCCCTCTTTGATTTTTGTAATTTGACCTTTGACTTTCCTTAGCCTTGATGCAAACCATCTCCCCAATTTCATCCACCATTTAGATTGAGAGTTGTTTTTGTAGTAATTTTATTTCTCTAATTATTTTTGTTGTTGTTGGGCTCTTTCTTCAATATATCTTCCCATTCTTTCAGCTTTCCTTGCAGCAACTCATTCAATCTTTTATTCCTTTGATTAATCGAATTTTGTTGAATGAAAAATCCTCTTAATACCGCTTTGCTAGTATCTTACACTATCAATGTCTTGATGCCTTTATTTAAATTATCCTCAAAAATTTTTTTAAGTATCTCTCTCACCTTTTTTAACAATTTCGGGGTCCTTAAGTAAAGATTTTTCAGCCTACATTTTTTTTATTTTGTGTTGTTGTTCCAGTTTTACTATTTGAGGATTATGATCTGAGATAGCTCTGGGTAACAGTTCTATTTCTTTTATTTCTTTTAATAATGTCTTTGTGCTTAAGAATAAATCCAACCTTGCCAACGATTTCTGCCTATCTGAATAGAATGTGTATTCTTTCTCTTGGTTGTATAAAAACCTCCACCAATCCACTAGAGTTAAGTTGTCTAGCAGATTGAAGAAAGTTTTAGGCAATTTTCCTTGATTCTTTAATTTTTTTTTCTGATTTTCTATCCAATACTGGGTCTACTACCCCGTTAAAGTCTCCCATTAGGATTATATTCTCATAGTCCAATTCAGATAATTTTTCGTTTAATTTTGAATAGAAAGCTCCTTTGTTTTCCTGAGGGCCATATATACCTACTAATAGAATTTTCTTATCTTTCCACACAATCTCAATGCCCAACCAACTACTGTTTTTATCCTTGAAGATTTCTCTTGATTCTAATTGATCAGCAATATAGAATATTACCCCTTTTTTCTTTTTATTTGTGGCTGCTACATATTCTTTCCCCAGTTTTTTGTTTGCAACAAGTCTCACATCCTTAAGTTTGATGCGAGTTTCTTGCAAACAAACAATGTCGCAATTACATTTTTTAATGAATAGGAAAACTTTTTTTCCTTTTTTGAGGGGAATTTAACCCTTTAACATTCCAAGATAAGATCTTCATTATAACCCCAACTTTACTAAGAAAATTGGTAATTTATAAGAGAGCAAATAAATCCCCCACCTTAAATCATAGACTATTCCACTTCTTTTCCTTTGCCTTCTACTCTCTTGCATTCCTCTTCTTCATCTTCAGATTCCTGCTTCTTTCTCTCCTCTTGCTCCAATCTTTTCCTTTGAACTACTTGCAATCTTGTTCTTTCTGGATTTCTTCTCCCAAATCTTTCCTCCGTTTGGTTCCTGTTTGCTCCTCTTTCAATGTCCCTCCGATTATTTGCCCAGAAATCAGCAGCTTTTTCAATTGTGTTCAATTTGTATCTTTTTTGCTTCCATGTCAGGGAGATTCCTTCGATTTCTTCCAATCTAAATGGAATTCTGTATCTTTTAAGTTGATCAGTTAGGAAGAAATAGTATTTCCTTTGTCTCAATATTCTCCCTGGAATATCTTTAAAAATCTGAATCGTTTTGCCTTCTATTACCAAATCTTTTTTGAAGCTTTGTTGAATGATTAAGTCTCTTGTTTGCTTCCTAACACAATAAACCACAATATCTCTTGGGACATTCCTTGTTCTCGCAGCTTTAAGTTGATTCTATAAAGTCTATCTAATTCCCATGGGAACATTTCTGCAGGTTCATTAATGTATTCGGCCAAAATTGGAGAGAGGAATTCATAGAGGTTTTCTTCTTTCCGTTCTGGTAGGCCCCATAGTTTAAAACAGCTTTCTCTCTGTTTCAGTTCCAATTTATTTAGAGCAAGGGTAGGCAACCTGTCCCCTTTAAGGGCCAAGGGACTTCAGCTCCCAGAAGCCTCAGCCATGTTGGCCAATAGTCCCATGTTGGCCAATAGCTCCTGGGATTCTGGGAGTTGAAGTCCCTCAGCCCTTAAAGGGGACAGGTTGCCTACCTCTGATTTAGAGCCTCGTGATCCTCAAGTTGTTGTTTAGTTAGGTTATCCATATTTGCTTCCATTTGTTTAAAATTGGTTTCCATTTTGCCAACCTATTTATTACTTTACTCATGTCATTATTTTTTCCAGGGTTTGTCTTAACTCTGAAAGTTCATTTTTAATTTCAGCTTTTATCTCTTGTTTCATTTCATTTTTAAATCTTAAATTGTCCTCTTTCAATTCCTCCCTATTTCTCCTCATTTCTTCCAATAGAATTTCTGTCTGTTCCGATGGTTTTGCAGATGTTTCTAGAGATGGCCTCCTCTGGAGTGTTGTAATGGTTTGAGACATATTCCTCCTTGTTGTTGCCATTTTATATTTTCCTTTCTCTAATATTTGGTTGACCAAATAGGATCAATATATCTAGATTCAATACGGATTTGTTGATATGTAAATTTGGTATTCTAGCTCAACAAACTGTATATAAAATGTTGGCTTACAAATGCAACCAATCTATAAACCAAAGGGGGGAAAAAACAGAGTTCAAAATGCCAACAGAGGAGAAGTTTTGTCAATTATCTTATTTACAAATGTTTGTCGCTTTGTTCCTCCTATCCAATGTATTCTTTTTTTCCTCTTTAAATTTATATTTTGATATTGTTAATAATTTAATTTAAGTCTATACACTCCAAATAGGCCTTGGTAAACACCAATAAGAACTCCCAATTTATAATTTAAATTCCTAATTTATAATTTAATTTTTTTTTTAATTTAATTACCCCGGGGTACAGCCCTCCCAGGAATCCAGTCCCGAGGAGTCCCAGGGGACCTTCCTCTTACTCTTTCTCCTTTGTTGAACCTACTTTATTGTTAAGGAGTTTACTGTCTGTAACAATGTTGCACTCAGAGGAAAGGGACAAAAGACAAAGGGAAAGGAGAAGAAGGAAAAAAAATCAGGAAGCCTTTAAGCACCTCTATGTTTGCTTATCTCAAGGTCACTTCAGCACTCCCTAGAGCTTTGTATATTACAAGTCAGGAGATAGACAAAACAAAGATAACAAAGAACCTATATTCCCTATCTTTCCCAATTTAGCTAATTCAAGTTTCTTACCAGAATAAACCTCAGCTAATTTATTTAAAGCCTATATAGTATTTAATTAGGTAACCCCTCACAAATTTAATATACTAACTAGACATCCATTATTTCAAACCTTTAACCTTCAAGCATTTAAGTTAATAATTAACACAATTAAAATTCTAGGCAGCTTTGCAGTCCAGAGTTGAGATCTTCTTGGGTTATGTTAAGTCTTGAATCCAAGTTTCTAGTCCTTCAATTTTTATTACTTTTATTTAGATTGCAGTTCAATGTTACTTTGTATTTCTTCCTTTTCCAAGCCTTTGATAAGAATATTTGGCTTTCCTAATGAGTTACTTTTCCTACTAATTTATTAGTATATCTTTTGCCCAATTTCTTACTTAGGAACCAAAAAGTCCCTGACCAAGTCCAAACACCAATTTTTCTTCTTCTTGGTTCTTCAATTTATTTCTATTACTTTGTTTTTCCTCTTTCCAATATTGTAAAATTTCTATCTTCCCCTTTTAGAAATTTGTTTAGTTCCTTTTGCTTCTCTTCCAAACAGTTTCTTGAATGCACTCCACTGAAGTCATTGATTTGAAACAGACAATTAAAGTCTATACAGAAACTCTTTAGCCATCTAATTGGGGAATTAACTCCTATATTTATGACTGCAGTCACCAGCCAACAGCCTTTTCCACTCAAAGTTACGATGGATCTTATTTCAGACTCTCATTTTTTTTCCCCGTATAATTTATTTATTTTCCATTCTTAACAAATCCAAAGAACAAAAACCAAAACAGAAAGCCAAACTGATATGTACATAGTGAACCATTCTTACACAATCCTGGTATCAAATTGCACACCCATCTATTTTTTTTTCTTTCTTGTTGCTTTTAAAGTCCTTCTTTTCCCCCCTCTTTTCCATCAATATATTCTTCTTCTTACTCCATTTCCTTCTTCTTTCTTCTTTTTTCTTGTTCTTCTTCTTGTATAATGTATAAATATATAATGTACAGTATATTGTTTTACATTTATTTACATGATTTGTCTTTTATATCTTAATATGACATATTCTCAGTTTTAGTAATTCCATTGTTATCAATTATATTATAACAAAAATAATATTATAAATGATAAGAGTAGTCGTAAGAGAGCTTATTTAAATGTGGCATAGCAGGTAAATATTCGGGGTGGGATAGATGTTATACTTCCCCTATTCCTTCTTATGTTCTCCTTCCTCCCCCCATTTTCTAATAACTCTTTCTTTCTCTTTCCTCTTTTCCCTCTTCTCTTAGTCCTTTCTCTTCTTTTCTTCTTCCTCTCTCCCTCTCTTTGGTCTATTCTATCCTTCTATCTCTTCCTTTTTCTCTCTCTCCTTCCTTATATCCTTTTCTCTAGATACTCTCTTCCAAGCTCCTTTCTAGCCTCTTCCCTTAGTCTTTCCCTACCTACACTAACCTTCTTCACTTTCTCTTACCTTCTTCACATTCTTTTCCCTTCTTTATTTTTTTTTCCTTTTCTTTTATTCCTCTCTCTCTCTCTCTCTATCTTTTTTTTTAAATTTTTTTTTGAACTTTTAAATCTTCCACACCTTCTTCCTACTCTTTTTACCTGTATACCTTCCATTTCTTCCTTCCTTACTATAATTCATTCCCCCTCTTTTATCTTCTTTCTCCTCCTTTCCAATCTGCTCTCTTACTCTTTCTTTCTTCCTTCCTTCCTTCCTTCCTTCCTTCCTTCCTTCCTTCCCTCCTTCCTTCTTTCTTCTTTTCCCTTCCTATCCTTTATACCCCCCCTATAACCCCTCTAAGATATTTAGGTAATATCTTCCTTAGCTCTTTATTTGATTCTTTTTTCCCCTGAAATATTTCCCTCTCAAGTGTTACATTACCTTCTTCTACCGTTATTTTTATTTTGTATTTGTTTTTTATGACTATTTTCATTTTCTAGATTTCGATTATTTCTTTATCTAGAATTTGAAGCTTCCTACAATTCAATTCTTATATTTCATTATATCTTTACCCCATTTCTCTATCCACAATTTATCTACCATTTTCCATTCTTCCTTGCATTTATTATCAGCTTTGTCCTTCAGTTTATGAGTTAATATATCCATCTGATACATGTCAAATAATTTATATAGCCAATCCCTAAGTAAAGGGGCCTCTTTTAGTTTCCAATTCTTAGCTATTAGTAGTCTGGCTGCAGTTATCATATAAAGTATGATTCTCCAATATTTTTGTTCTATTTGCTTATCTAATATCTGTACCATATTTAGAAGATACAATTTAGGATTCATGGGAAATCTAATTTCTAAACAATATTCTATTTTTTTGTGTATTTCCTTCCAAAAAGTTTTTATTACTGGACAGTGCCACCATACATGGTATAGTGTCCCTTTAGTTTGTTCACATTTCCAGCATAGGTTTTTTGTATTCTTTGTTATTTTAGCAATACGTTCGGGCGTTAAGTACCATCTGAAATATAACTTATAGAAATTTTCTTTTAAAGTACAGCTATATGTAAACTTTAGATATTTATTCCACACTTTCTCCCAGTCCTCCAGTCTAATTGTTTCACCAAAATTTTGTGCCCATTTATTCATATTGTCTTTTATTATTTCTTGTTCCTGGTCCAGTTTTAATAGTATTCTATAAATCTTATTTATTACTTTTTTACAATCCACTTGTAGCACTTCATCAATATCTGATTGATCTTCTTCAAACCCTTCTAATCTCTGATTAGTTTTGAACCTCTCTGTTAATTGGCGATGTGGGAACCAATGACATCTTATTCCTTCCTCAAGTAATTCCTCCCTGGTTTTTATCCGTGTCCGATCATTTTCCTTCTTTAACAAATCCCTATATGTTACCCATCTATCTATATCCAAACTATTTTCATTTAAAAATGCCTCTTGGCTTGATACCCATAGTGGATTTTTTGAATACAATTTACTTTTATATTTCATCCAGCTTTTTAATAACGGTTTTCTTATATAATGGTGTAGAAAATCTTTGTGTACTTTAACTTTCTGATACCATAGGTATGCATGAAAGCCAAATCGGGCGTTGAATCCTTCTAATGCTAATAGTTTTTTGTTTTCCAGTAGAATCCAATCTCTTATCCACATTAGGCAACAAGCATGATAATAAATTTGGAAATTTGGCATACCTAATCCTCCTCTTTCCTTTAAATCCTGCATATCTTTCCATTTAATCCTAGGTTTCTTCCCTGCCCATATAAAATTTGCCAATTCTTTGTTCCAATTTTTGAAAACATTTTCGTTAGTTATTATTGGTAAATTTTGAAAGAGGAACATCATCCTTGGAAGTATATTCATTTTAAGTGTTGCTATTCTTCCTAAAAGTGATAAATCCAATTTGTTCCATCTGATCAAATCTTCTTTTATTTTGTTCCAAGTCTTTTGATAATTATTCTCAAATAATTCAGTATTCTTCTTGGAAATCCAAATTCCTAAGTATTTTACCTTTGTTTGGATCTTAAAGTTTGATTTTTGTTCCAATTCTACTTCTTCTTTTTTGTTCATGTTTTTTGTAATTATTACTGTTTTATCTTTATTTATCTTAAAACCAGACCAGTTTCCAAATTCATTTAATATTTGTAATAGATTATTAAGGCTTTCTTTTGGCTTTTCCAAAAATACTACTAGATCGTCCGCGTATGCTCTAAGTTTGAAATTGTATCCTTTAATTTTTGGCCCTGATATCCCCTCTTCTTTCCTTATTTTCCTCAATAAAATTTCTAATACTGCTATAAACAGTAAGGGGGATAGGGGGCATCCTTGCCTTGTCCCTTTCGTAATGTGAAATTTCTTTGTTTTTTCCGCATTCACTATAATCTGGGCAGATTGTTCCGTATATATTAGTTTAATCCAATTTAGAAATTTTTCTCCTACCCCCATTTTGTTTAATACCCCTATCATAAATTCCCAAGTCACATTATCAAACGCTTTTTCAGCGTCCAGGAATATTGCAGCCAATTTTTTATCGTTATTCTTTTCATAATATTCCCAAAGATTCAGTACGACTCTTATGTTGTTTTTTTGATATCTATTTGGCAGAAATCCTGCCTGGTCTTCCTGAATCCAATCTTTTAATATACTTTTGAATCTATTCGCCAAAATTGAAACAAAAATCTTATAATCTAAATTTAAGAGTGATATGGGCCTATAATTTTTTGTTTCCAATGTATCTTTCCCTTCTTTTGGTATTAAAACGATTAGGGCATCTTCCCAAGATTTTGGCTTTTTTCCTTTAATTGTTTCTGTTATTGTTCTTAAAAGGGGTATGGCTAGTTCCTGTTCAAGATATTTATAATACATTGCCGTGAACCCATCCGGTCCGGGTGCCTTCCCTAATTTTTGTCTCCTAATTGCTTCTGTAACCTCCATCATGGTGATCGGAGCATTTAAGGCCTGCTTCTGAGTTTCAGAAATTTTTGGAATTTCTTCTTTATCTAAATATTCTTCCATATGCACTTTTTCCTCTTCTTTTATTTTTTCCCCCCTGTATAGTTCTGAAAAGTATTCATAAAATGTCTGTTTAATTTTATCTGGATTAGTGTATGTTTCTTTCTTATCCTCTATTTTCAGAATAAGTTTTCTTCCATATTCTTTCCTTAATCTTTGGGCCAGCCATTTTCCCGATTTGTTTGAATGTTCAAAATGTTTCTGTTTTATTATTTTTAATTTTCTTTCTAATTCATAAGTTAATTCCATGTCTAGTTGTTTTCTCAGTACTTTTATCTCCTCTTTTATTTTCTTATTGTTGGGGTTTCCTTTAAGTTCATCCTCCTTATTCTGAATTTCCATCATTAATTTGGATTCTTTTTCTTTTTGTAATCTCCTCTTTTCACTTTCTTTCTGAATAAAGAAGCCCCGCATTACCGCTTTAGATGCTTCCCATACAATTTCTATCGGGGTTCCCTTATCCAGATTTTCATTAAAATAGTTTGTCAACCTTTCTTTGGCCTTTCCTTAGGAAAGACTCTCATCTTTAACAGGTCTCTTTGTACTATAACCAGTCTCTTTGTACTTTCCCTTTCCACTTTCCTTGTAACCCAGGGCTCTGGCTACAGTGTTGCTTTTGCTTACATTTGTAAAGTGAGAGTGTAGTTGCAAGAAGAAATTTTTGGTAGCCTTGCTTTACTGAATTACTACTTTCCTTATGATGCTTTCTTCAAGAAACGAAAGAGGGGTGAAAGTGGTGGCGGCGCTTTGCCGCTTGACAGTTCACCTTCAAGCAGCTGCTTGCCGCGGACGTGGCTTGCCCGATCTCACCTTGAGTTCCCTTTCCGCGCCACTCTCTTCTCCCAGATGTTACTTTCTATCTTCTGTCTTCTGAGCCACGCTAAGGGGTCTCTCTCCAGGATTGTGGGCCCCTCTGAGTCCCCTTTATGGGGGGGGCAATTTACCCACTCCACTCTCCTCCAAGTGGGACTAATCCCTGCGGCAAGTGATCGCTAGTCAGAGCACTCTTATCTAGCGACCGATGCGCCTGCCATACCACCGGAAGTCCCTAAAACAAACCTTACTCTGGTTTCTCTTCAGATCATATAAATCTTTCACCTTTTAAAACAAACCTTTGATGACCGGACAGGCAGAGGAATGTAGGAACTTCAAAAAGGGAAAACAAGATTTAGTCTCTGTCTGTTTTGACATACATCTTCCTTTCCCATAGGAATTGCAAAATAAGCAGGTAGGAGGAATGTGTCATGTTTAGCATAATCCATTGAACTTGGCTTTTGTTCTAATCTAACAAGGGTATGTCCTAGGTCAAGAGTATTCAATACAAATGTATTTTAACTTCCTTGGGTCATTGTGACCCCCCAAAATACATATCAAGTCATTGTGACTTCCAATCCTATTCCACACTAGATATCAAATATGAACACCCCATATCCTGGAGGGGTGATAGGATATGCCAGCAGCTTTGCCCTTGCCTTCCACTAAGGCTGAGACAGCATGTCTTGCCCAAGGCCACCCAGTGAGTTCCCATGGTGAAGCATGCATTTGAACCCCAGTCTGAGTCCTAGTCCAACACTTACACAACTAGTACAACAAGCTGGTGCAGACTTCTATTACATTCCTTTTTAAAACCTTTCTTATGAATGTGTTTAAATCATATATATATATATATATATATATATATGTATATGTAACTTTCTTTGGCCTGTTTTGCCAAACTTCACATTCTCTTTATAGCTTTGATGGTTTCTTAGGTCTCTTCATGTACTTCTACTGCCCTTATGAAACATCATTCTATTGCCTGAGGTTTTGCTCAAGCATGGCCAGCCAGCAAATAGGTCTCCATACTTATTTTAAAAATGCATGTCTCAATCAGATAATCTATTAGCCAAATTTGTGAATTCAAAAGTAGTTTAGAGATAATTGAATTAGTGCCCACCCAAAATTTAGACACAATTGAAAAACAATTTAAAACGATGTTATTTGATTTCAGCTTGACAAGCATATGATTGAAACAAATTACACATACTGAAAAGATGCTGATTTTTCTCTCTTTTGTGTAACAGTGGGAGCTTAGTTTGATGGTATTGTAGGTAAACACTGGAAATGTTATGGATTTGAAGAATATATGCCAGTGAAATTATTGTTTAATTTTGAAATTTACACAATTAACTTATGGCCTGTCAAGGTGGTTTGCTGGTATTGACAATAGAGAACCAGATAGTTGCATCACAACTGAGAAATGTAATAATTGCTATGATAATTAAAAAAAAAACAGTAGACGGGGAAGATGTACTCTTGGATACAGTTATTAGTAACTATACAATTTACATGATTAAAGGAAACATGGTTTAAAATTCAGTGATTTTTTAAAAAAAAAAAATGGAAATAGAGGCAGTCTGTGAAAGGCTAAACTACAGGGATGTCTCTTCGAGTGACTGCCAATGGAAGAACTGTTGATTCCAGTGTAACTGGAAGGGGACAATCCCCTTTCTCCATTTCACTTTGCCCCCATGCTCTATTAAAAAACAGAAACAACCCAATGCGTTCTTGCTTTGGTACTTTTACAGGTATGAAGTGCTTTTCCATTCTCACTATGTTTTCTGAACTTTTTCTCCTCAGTCCCCTACAATCACCTCGGCAAATTACCTCAGGGACTGGTACCAACACTTTTTCCAGTGTGGTCCAAGTAATCTCGTACAAATTACCCTTGACAATTACCTCAGAGATTGCTCTCCTGACACTTAATGCCTTTGCCTTAACCTCAAACCTCTCAACTTTTCTCTCTGAAGTTCAGATCAAATTTTGGGTTTCTGGTAACTCAAACTCAGAACCCTCTCACACCAATGTTTAAGCACCCTTTTCAGCACCCTTCCAGCCACTGGATTTCTTGATATCCCGGCCTCTAAAACACTTTTAGCCACTGGATTTTTTTTGTATCCCAACACTTGCCACCAATTTATGTCACACACACTTTATCTTTTCTTTCATTTGTGGCCACACCATGGACCCTTTTCGTCCCACAGCTGCCACCCCCTTATACAAAGAGCCACTCTTTCACCAACCTTCTCTCCTAAAACTCTTTGGTATAAACTATCTTGTATAAGGTTTAGTAGCATGGATATTCATTCACACTGTAGACAAGTGTTTCATAAAGTCACAACAAAACTTTATTTACAATACAAGTAACAATGTTTCACTTGGTCTTGCTGCACTTGTTATAATTGGTTCCAGTTACAAATAATAATACTCTAAAACACTCCTTTCCTTGGAACACTTTCAATTACCCCACAGGACACTCTTAGCCCTTCTTTGGGTACCTTTACCACTATTTATTAACCAGCCTCTAAGGCTATCAATACCCCTCAGGATATTCTCTTTATTGACTCCCTTCCTTGGAGTTTAATATGGGTATTAGGCCCCTCTCTTCTGTACCTTAACCCTCTTCCACTCTGGAACCTTCACGACCAGACCCTCACTGTCTGGAATCCAAACCCTATCTGACTTCCAACTCTTCCTAATGGAATTTCCCCCTTACAGCCCAACATTCTATTGGCATTTGCCAGCTCAGTCCTAATTAGTTGTCACCAGGCTGACTCTAACCTGCCTTCTCTCCATAGTGGGGGCCTTTCAATTATACATGTACTTTGTATCTTAGGCCCCTTTGCTGGTACACCCCTCTGGGCTCTACAATGCTGTTGTGTTGAGGATATTGGCTTCCTTTTTTAGTGCTCTAGGTAATGCTTCTTATTTACACCCTTTCTCTGTGCTCTGGGCAGTCTCTTTCCTCTTTTCAGCCATTATTCCTCAAAAAAGCCACACAGTATATCCTCCTCAGAGTTTCCTATGGCAGCTTTTCAGCAATAAAAAGGCCATGGCCTATGCAAGCTGTAGGGAGCTACACTTTACATGATAACATAAATTAAGTGTGTCTTCATCAAGTCACACAAACACAACATGGGTTCATATTGCCTGGTACAGTTTGCTTGATCTGTAATCTGAGGATTATTGTTCTTGAGCAGAAATCAAGAATTAAAACAGATACAGAGACCCTCATAAGCATCTAGATTTATTAACATAAGACATGCTACTCAAATGCTCTCCCAGGACCTACAATTAATACACAATGGTAGAATATTATTTATTTATTTATTTATTTAAAAGATTTCAAAGATTTATAGCCTAACTTTCTCCCACATAAAAAAAATAGGATTAGTTCAATTGAAAGCAGTGAGTGGGCTCAGGAATGGAAGTGAGAATCTAGCCTGTGACTACTAGTTCCAAAAATAGAATTCAGAGTATAAGGTTCAAATTAATTTTATTTATTCATCATAATGAAGTCACCATAAATGCAAAGACACTCTCCCACACACAAACCTAAGAATCAATCTATAGAAGGTGGTAGCAGAGGGTAATACTATACTGATTCTGGAAGCAGAACTCCATTTAGGGAGACACCATGAAGTGAGAGAACATAAAGAAAACAAAAATAATTACCACAGAAGAAATACACAAATTTAATCCAGAAAATGAGGAAATTGAAATAGTTAAAGAATTCCCATATCCAAGATCAAACATTGACCAGGATGGAGACTGCAGTCAAGAAATAAGAAGAAGACTAGGAGTGGGAAGAGCAGCTATGAAAGAACTGGAAAAGATACTGAAGAGCAAAGACATACAACTGAGCACTAAAGTCAGAATCGTTCAGGCCATTGTATTCCCAATTACCATGTATGGATGTGAGAGCTGGACAGTGAAGGAAACAGACAGAAAGAAAATCAACTCATTTGAAATGTGGTGCTGGATAAGAGTACTTAGGATACCATGGACAGCAAAGAAGACAAACAAATGGGTCATTGAACAGATCAGACCAGGGCTCTCCTTGGAAGCAAAGATTATCAAGTTGAGACTCTCATACTTTGGCCATAATGAGAAGGCATGGATCACTAGAAAAAACAATAATGCTAGGAAACGTAAGGGTAGAAGAAAGAGAGGAAGACCACAAACCAGATGGATAGATGGGGAAGGGTTTGCAGGTTCTGGGCAAGGCAGTGGAAGATAGGGATTCTTGGAGATGTCTGATCCACAGGGTCACCATGAGTCAGAACCAACTTGAGAGCAGCTAACAACAACAAATGAAGTGAGAGTAGCTCAGCAAACTGCCTGGGGATAATGGTATGGCCAGCAACTTGAAGAGTCAAGCAAGATGCAGATAAAAAGGGTTTGTTTGACCTCAAGCAAGACGAAATTGGTAGAGCCCAAGCAGGCATATTTATATTGTAAAATCTAAACCCGGGGCAGAATTCAAGATTAGAATAGATTTTCTGGGATGGAAGAATGGGAATCGACATTGGGAATGGTCAGATAATCAATGCAAATATCCCTGAACAAAGGCATATCATTCCCAGGGGGGAGGTGTGCTTGAATTTCTGTTTACTTGTAAATATGTGGTGTATCACCTAAAGTCACACCCATCAGTAAAAGGTGTATGCAGATTCCTATCCTGATCAGTCTCTCCTCTGCCATGTGCTCTTGTGCTTCTCCATGCTGAACCTTCCAGATCCACAAAGATGATCCCAGATCTCATTATATGGTATAGCTGTTTTTTCCTTACACTGGGGGTGCATTCACGGTTATGAGCCACAGATAGTCCTTCCTATTTTAATTCAATATCAGAAAGGAGGGGGGGTGAAAGGAGGAGGGATGCTGGGGTAACAGATACATGTGCTATATAATGCATGGCCACTTTTCCTATCCACCATGTATTTGAGGCAAAATGGTAGCTTTTTGTCTCCACTTGCTAAACTATCAAATATTTGGTTTTTCAAGAGATGTGCATCTCTTCACAAAATATATATGCCTTTGCCATTTGTTTAGTATCTTCCTTTAAGTAGCAATTCAGTTTTACAAACCCTGGCAAATCTCATGAGAAAAATCCTAATAAGCTCAGACTTCAGTGTTACCATAGCAACAAGAAGAAGTTAGCAAGGACTTTTGTTCTATATTGAAACAAATATTTAAGAAAAATGTAAAAAACAGCTATTTATTACATCTAATAAATAGCTTGCACAATAATAAGCGCACCTCACCTATCATTGGAGGGAAAAAGAAGGTGGAGTTAACACTGATTTGTGTTTTCTTAAGTGTAGTTCCTATAGTAGAACCAAAAAGGATTAAATTTTTAAGTACAGTAAAGAAAAGTTTCCTCGAAGTGTGCAATGTACTGCTTATGAATTCATTTATTTTATGGACTATGGTGTTGCATGAATTATCAAAATTTTGGCAGGGAATATATCACTCGAAGGAGGAGAAGGAGAAGGAAGAGGAGGATTTAATAAATAAATAAAAAAAAAATAACTCAAGAAGTGTATGGAAGAAATCCCAAAGTAAATGAATGGAATACATTGTCTATGATACATTCAAATGCATTGAAATAATTTAATTATAAAAATTTAAGAGGCTTTCTTGTAATTAATAATAATAATAATAATAATAATAATAATAACAACTTTATTTTTGTATCCCGCCTTTTGCCCTTAAGCAATCAAGGTGGCTCACAACAGTTGCATATAAAATAAACAAATCCGTAGTAAACAGTAATGACATAAAAACAATTTACCCCCCTTAAAATTACATATAATAGTATGTCTGTTTATAATAACTGGTGAATTCACACCAGTGATATAAAATGAATATCCTAAAACTTAATTCTATAGCATAAAAACATATAAAGATAACAACATAAACATAGGGACTTAAAAGAGGGAGAAGCATTCCTTAAATGCGGTCTGTTCTATTCAAGGAAGGCCTGCCGATAGAGATCCGTTTTGATGGCTTTTTTGAAATTCTCCAAGCTGGTTGCTTGACAGATCTCTTCTGGCAGGCCATTCCATAGTCTGGGATCAGCGACAGAAAAAGATCTCTGGGAGATTTTTGTTAATCTAGATCTCATTGGTTGCAATAAACCTCTCCCAGAGGATCTAAGCGTGCGGGGTGGATTATATGGGAGGAGGTGATCCCTTAGGTAGGTTGGACCTGGGCCATGTAAGGCTTTATAGGTCATTACCAACACCTTATACTGTGCTCGGAAACTAATAGGCAGCCAGTGGAGGGATTTCAAGATTGGAGTGATATGCTCCCTTCACAATTTCCCGGTGACTAACCTGACTGCCATATTTTGTACCAGTTGCAGTTTCTGAACTAGGTATAAGGGTAGCCCCATGTAGAGTGCATTGCAGAAATCGAGTTGTGAGGTTACCAGTGCATGCACTACAGTTTCTAGGTCCTTTGTCTCTAGGGAAGGGCACAGTTGGTGTATCTGCCGAAGCTGATAACAGGCGCTCCTGACTGTCGCAGTCACCTGCGCAGTCATGTGAAGCGACAAGTCTAGGAGCATCCCCAAACTGCAAACACAGTCCTTAGTGGAGAGTGTGAAACCCCCCCCCCCCAGGACTGGAGGTTGCAACCCAATACCAGGTTTAGGGGCCCCTACTGTAAGCACCTCCAGTTTCTCTGGATTCAGTTTGAGTCGATTTTTCCTCATCCAATCCATTACCGCTACAAGACAGTGACTGAGGGGAGAAATACCATCTGTCATCATGGCTGATGACCAAGACATGGAGAAATATATTTGTGCACTGATAACACCCCTCCCCATGTTTCCGGATGATTTTTCCAACAGCTTCATATAGATATTAAAGAGCATCGGGGACAGGATGGCACCCTGAGAGATACCACAATTAAGCTCTATTTTTGATGAGCAAATGTCCCCGAGCATCACCCTCTGGAATCTGCCTGAGTGGAAGGAGTGGAATCACTGAAGTACAGTGCCTCCAATCCCCAACTCTCCCAAGCGTTCCAAGAGAATGCCATGATCTATTGTATCAAAAACCACTGAGAGATCCAAAAGCATCAATTGGGTCACGCTTCCCCTGTCGATGTTATGGCAAAGGTCATCTACCAGAGCAATCATGGCAGTCTCCACCCCAAATCCCAGTCTGAAGCCGGTTTGAAATGGATCTAGAAAATCAGTTTCATCCAAGATCACTTGGAGTTGAGAAGCAATGGTTCGCTTGATTACTTTGCTCAAAAATGGCAGATGGGAAACCAGTCTATAGTTTTTCTGGTCCAGGGGGTCCAGGGAAGGCTTCATTAGGAGCAGCCTCACAACCGCTTCCTTTAAACAAGATGGCATAATTCCTTCTTTAAAGGACGCATTGATGGTCTCTTTAAGAAAGCACAACCAGCCATGAAGGGCAAGGGTAGAGAGGGCATGTTGTCTTCCTCACTTTTCAAAGGATCTTGTCCATGTCACTGGTACTCACTGGCTCAAACTGATCCAGTATAATCTCAGAAATGGGTTTGCTGGACACCTCATCAGTCGACTCTGCTATAAACCCAGCATCCAAGTCAATTCTTACCTGAGAGATTTTATCTGCAAAGTAGTTATTAAACCACATCACAGCAGGCTGCTGTCGGGTTAAGTAAAAGGTTCTGCACAGGTGGAACCTGTGTCATCTCCCTCACCTCCCTAAACAGCTCTGCTGGATGGGACTCTGCAGACACAATACGTGCAGAGCAGAAAGATCTCTGCACTGCATGTACTGCCTCTCAATAGGAATGAGGAAAATTCCTATGACGAGTCTTGTCAGATAAGAGTCAAGTTTTTTGCCAGGTGCACTGTAGTCATTGTCCAGCCCGCTTCATCTTCCTAAGTTCATCTGTGAACCATGGTTGCTTATTTGAAGAGGATGGAAAGGACGCTTAGGAGCGATTATGTTGATGGCCCTGGTGAGATCGTTGTTCCAAGTGTCAACCAGAGCTTCTACAGAATCACCGGCCTTATCAACCAAGGAACCCTCCAAGGCTTTCTGAAGACCTATTGGCTCCATTAGCCTCTGAGAGCAGATCATTCTAATAGGTCCTCCACCCCCTGTGGGGCAGACATTGGCTCTAAGTCTGACCTTAAACAGGAAGTGATCCATCCATGACAGTGCAGTGGTATTCACTACCTCCGCCCATGGATATGCCGGCTCTGTACTAAAGACGCATTGAGAGTGTGACCTGTACAGTGAGTTGGCCCAGAAACCAATTGGGATAGGCCCATGTATGTCATGGAATCAATGAACTGCCGAGCCACATCTGTTAAACTGGTCTCAAGTGGGATGTTGAAGTCACCCAGAACTAAAAGTCTGGGCGACTCCAACAGCAACTCCAAGACCAGTAGTGTCAGCTCAACAGGGAGTCTGTTAGACAAAGGGGGGGATGGTATACCAACAGAATCCCTATACTATCCCTGGTTTTCAGGCACACACTTGAAGTGGTCTATTTTCTGGATAGGTATCCTGGTCAGGGTGAGATTATCTTTATGGACTAGAGTAACTCTGCCCTCCCTCCCCCCCACTTTCCCTTACCTGCTCATTAACGGAATACCTGGCTGGGACAGCCTGATTCCAGGTGATGGCACTATCCTCTCCCAGCCAGGTTTCCGTGAAGCAAGCCAGGTCGGCCTTTTCATCCACGAGCAAATCATGGATGATATGGGTTTTATTCTTTAACGACCTGGCATTGCAGAGAAGCAAGGTAAGGTTCTGTGGCATGGTTGGTAAGCTCCCCATCCTACTTTGGGTAACAGAATGGGCTGCAGGTGGGATCACTTTCAGATATCAAGCCCACCTTCTTTTGTAACACTATTCCATTCTGTTATCACCATACCTTCCTTTGCCCTGCACCACCTGAATCACTGCTCCCGATAAGACCTTTATTGGTTCTCCCTCACTACCTTCCATCTGGGAGGTTGTTTTAACTGTCCCAGCATTCGTAGACAACAGATAATTAGAAGGCTATAACTAAACAGCCATGGTAGGAATTGAAACCCAGTTGGATTAAGGCCGTGCCCACAAGCCCTTCCACGACAACTGCTATAGCCTGGGGAGGGGGTGGTAAAATACTGGGGCTGGCTTATCACCAAGTCCCATCTCTCTCACTGCCAATGGAAGCTGGGCTGGACTAAAGCCACATCCACAGTCCCTTACTGCCCCTGTGCCACCAAGAGAGATGGTCCCTGGGTGGGCACTTAAGGCCTCCGCCTGCCTTTCCACAGCTCCGCTGCTGCCACTGCTGCCATGTTGCTGGAGGGGAGGGTGCTGGGCAGGCTCTTATGCTCCCGCCCGGGCCTCACAGCAACCTCGCCACTGTCACTGCCGCTGCACTGCCCCATTGGGAGAGATGGTCCCTGGGTGAGCCCTTTGGCCTCCGCCTGCCTTCCCAAAGCTCTGCTACTGCCACTGCCGCTGTGTTGCTGGAGAGGATGGTGCTGGGTGGGCTCTTATGCTCCCACCCAGGCCTCACTCAACCTCACCACTGCCACTGCTGCCGCACTACCCTGCCAGGAGAGATGGTCCCTGGGTGGGCCCTTAGGCCTCTGCCTGCCTTCCTGTGGCTCCGCTGCTGTCGCTGCCACTGTGTTGCTGGAGGGGATGGTGCTAGGCGGGCTCTTATGCTCCCACCCGGGCCTCACAGCAAGTTTACCGCTGCTGCTGTCGCTGCGCTGCTGCGCCGGGAGAGATGGTCCCTGGGCGGGCCCTTAGGCCTCTGCCTGCCTTCCTGCAGCTCCGCTGCTGCCGCTGCTGCCATATTGCTGGAGAGGATTGTGCTGGCCAGGCTCTTATGCTCCCTCCCGGGCCTCACAGCAACCTCACTGCTGCTGCTGCCGCCCCACCACCCCACCAGGAGAGATGGTCTCTGGGCGGGCCCTTGGGCCTCCACCTGCCTTCCCACTGCTCCACTGCTGCCACTGCCACATTGTTGGATAAGCATTGGCTGCAGCAGCTTGGGGGTGAGAAGAAGAGAAACTTCCAATAAGGTAATAATGAGCTTTTGAGATACTCCAGCAGTTGTACAATGTCTGGAAAATATCCATGTGCTATGCATGACTTTAGGCAAGAGGATACAGCAGGGATAGTCTTATGGGGAGGATGATGGTACTGACCCCTGAAAGAGAATCCTGCCCCCAATGACATTTTCCTTCAATCCGTAAATTTGTAACATTGTAGTAACTCAAAATTACAGAAGACATTCCATGAATTCTAGCAAGTACTCAGTCTGGGTACTTTATTTCCTTTAACACAGAGGTGGAGATTCAGTGAGTTTTAAGGACCAACCTTATTACTAAGGTGTTAAGTTTAGGAGTAGGAACTAAAGAGTTAGTGGTCAGAAAGCCTGTATGTTTTTAAAAAATCTATGATTACCTTGATCAAGAGATCCAATAAACTGGGATGGGGAGTCTGTGGCTCTCCAGATGTCATGAACTATGTCTCTCACCATCCTTCACCAGTGGCCAGGCTTGTGGGAGCTAATGGGTGCTGGAGTCAAAAAACATCTGGAGGGTCTCAGGCTTGTGAAAAAAATGCTGCATATGTATCTCCACAGCATATATAGAGCTTCATTTAACACAATCTATGGTGAAATCTATGATTGAGCTGTGTTCATCTTTGAGAGTTAATTGAGTTTTAGAGGATGATGTTAGTTTAGAGACACACAGGACATTTCAGTACCTACTCATACTCTTCTGCCACCTCCTAAACAGTAATTTACTCAAAAAAATAGGTATTAAAATTTACAGTTTCTGCTAATGTGATATATAATGATAGTCTCAATCCTATTCAAATTACAGTACAACAAACTGCAGGTATCTGGACAGAAGAGATGCATTAAACTACAAGGAAGTGGGGAGGGAATTGTCCCATAATTGTGTGTGTTGGTAATAACAATGGAATGAAATAAATCCTCAAATACTATAATCTAAAGTTACTAAAGAACATAGTGTCTTTACTATAGCAAATTAGCACTTGCTGTTAGGGATAATTAGATGTTGTCCTTTTCATGAAAGGAAATATTATGGAGTATTTTTTATGAGAAAAAAAATGGTGGTCATTTGAAGGTAGGATTATTATAGCATGGGAAAAATAAAACATCCAACAATTGGTCTTTATTTAAAAGAGTGAACATAAAGTTCACCTGCCAACACTAGAAATGAACAGGAGATTCCTTTCTTCTATCTTGCACTTCCTGGTCCCAAATCTCTTTCAGCAAATTACTCTGCTGGGGAAAAGAAGCTTTGTTCCAACAGTAGTGTTTGTCTTCTTGGCAGACAGACACAATTAAATACATCTCAGTATGTATTTTGAAACTATTCATAAACATTATTGTTTGGGGAACTAAAACCTCATGATGTTGTCATTGGTTGGTGTTCTTCAGGTCCAACATATGTACTCAGGTTAATCATTATATCATTTCATAAATGTTTGTTCATTCTCCAATATGACTTGGTGAGTTCCAAAAAGTAATAGGGGTATTGATCTTAGCATACTGATAAAATAAAAAATAGCTCTTGACACTGCTTCCTCATTTGTACCGAATCTGAGCATTTCATTTACACAGCAAGTCAGCAAGGAAAAAAAAAGCTGTGCAAATATTAGATACATAATTGATCATGGATAAATATTTAATTTAAGCATCTGCTGAAATACCCTATAAATATGCTCTCTCCCAAATAAGCCAAAAGGCAATTTCCAAATGGCTATAGCACGATTGTGTGGCATCATTGGCTGCATAAAGGATGATATGTTGGTGGAATAAAACAAAGGGAAGTTTAAAATTCAGGACATTGGGAGTAGGAAGAGCAACAGTATAAAGAAGCAAAACTATTTTTTAAAAGAACTTGCTAAGCTCTAGAATTATATTCTAGTCTTTACTATAAGACATCCTCTTTCTTCCTAAATGATTTAACCTATCAGGCTGCTTTCATGAACAGGAATCCTGTATTAGCTACTTGGTTGTTGTTATTGTTGTTAACTTTTATCAAGTTCATTTTGACTCATGGTGACCCTATGAATGAGAGACCTGCAATTCACAACCCTGGCCAGATCTTGTAGACTTAATTCCTTTATTAAGACTATCAATATAGAATGTGATCTTCCTCTTTTCCTTCTGGCTTCCACCTTACTAAGCATTATTGCATTTTTTAGGCAGTTATGTCTTCTCATAATATGGCAAAAGTGCAACAGCCTCAGTTTAGTCATTTTGGTTTCTAGGGAGAGTTCAGGCTGGTTTTGCTTCATTTTCATGCATCAGGCCATTTTATGGGGATGCAAGAAGGACATCAAATTACCTGGTTGAACATGATTTAGGGCTTTAAATGTCAAAATCAACACTTTGAATTTGTCTTAGATGTGAATACATAGACTGCAACTGGCATAATATTGTAACAAACAATTCTGCAGAGCATACTATGACAAGCACATGTTTTCAAGATACATCCAAAGGAGCATGTATTATTGCAGTCCCCCCCCCCCCCGAATTTCAAGATTTTTATTACAGTCATTGAACAGTACATTTTTTTACAGCTTTTCTATTCATTGACATTTCTGCTTAGTGAATTATAGTTTGTATGATTTCTAATACATAAGCATTACTCTTAAACATATCTTTTTCTTTTGTAGGTTATATTCTCTATGATTATTATATTATTGTGTCTTATTGTTCCAGTCTTTTTCCTTCCATTCCACAGCTTTCCATCTTCCCCTTCTTTCTTCATTCTTCTTCCACTTTTTTTCTCCTTGTTTTTTTTTTACAACTTATATATTCTAATTATCTTGGAGATGGGAAGTAGAAAGCCTAACGAGGTATGCCTTCATACATTTTAATCTTCTTAGGGGGGTTGCAGACTGCCAGAAGTAGTGTGAATTCAGTCCACTTTTAGGGTTAGGGTTAGAGTTAGGGAACCATGGGAACTGTATTTTATTGTGGCATCAGAGTTGTCTGACAGAAAAGGCTCAATGTCTCAGAAAAATAACAGTTCCCATGATTCCCTAGCACTAACCCTAACCCTAAAAGTGGACTGAATTCACACTATTTCTGGCAGTCTGCAACCCCCCTTAGTCTTTCCATTTGTACTTCTTGTCTTTCCTTTTCTCTTTATGACTTTCCCATTCCTAATCCTTCTTGCTCCTTATCAACATCCCTTCTTACCAGACTCTTTCTTTCCCCTACACTATCATCTTTCTTAACATCTTTCTCCTAAGCCCTATTCCACTTCCTCATACCTTCACACATTCTTCTTACCCTTTTCACATGCTCTATCCTTTTTTCATCCTTTCCTTTCCTTTCTAGTTGTACAAATTTTATTCACTTTCCCTTTCTCATCACACTTTCTTTTCCTCTCTTCACCTCCTCTTCACTTTCCCCTTTCCCGATCTACCTCCATCTCGTATTGCTTTTTCTTCTCTTTCCTCATCCTCCTGTTATCCTTCCCTATCTCACTTCCCCTTCTTTTCCCTCCTCTTCCCATCTCCTTTCCCTTCCAGTTCTTATCAACCTTGACTTCCCACCTAGGGTTCTTGGCAATATTTTTATGCTTTATTACATTTGTGCTTTTATCTTCTCCCCCCCCTTTTTCAAAAGTTACATAAATGCTATATTGTCTTCTTATCTTTTTGTTTTCCCTCCCTTAGTTCATTTCAAAAAAAAAATATTTTGATTATTTATTTATTTATTTAGAATTATTTTTTTAATCTCTATCTTCCCCTCTCTCCCCCCCCCCCCTTATCTTCGTTCTTCTTTTTCCTTCTAATATATTCAACTTTTTTTGGGTTAATCTTTCCACTTTCTATATTTAGACTATTTCTATCACATTCTTATTTTTTTTTTACTATACCTTCTTACTCTTATATTCCTTTATTTTTATCCCCTTTTTCCTATTTGTATCTTCTTAGAGTTCAAACTTTATGCCTCATTATTTCTTCACCCTACTCTTTTCCCCATAATGTATTTACTATCTTCCACTCTTCTTTACATTTATTAATAAATTTACATTCTGATAGCTGGGTTAATCCAATAACCCAATATCACTAAATTTATCTAGTAGGAAATGGAAATTTAACTGGAAATGAAATGATAACCTATTATTGGATTAGAACATTCTAGCAAAAGCCAAAAAAGAATTACATCAAAGCCAAAGAAGAATTTTAAAAAATATTTTAAGAAAAATTTAGATAGAGGAACCCTGACAGAAATAGTATGGGAAGCATCAAAAGTAGTAATGAGGGGTTTCTTTATTTTAAAAGAGAGTGAAAGGAGAAAAGCAAAAAAAGAGAAAGAATCAAAAATACTATTGAAAATCTATAAAAAAGAGAAGGAGTTTAAAGAAAACCCATCTGGTATAAAAATAAAAAAGGAAATAAAAATATTAAAGAAACAATTGGATATTGATTTAACATTTGAGGTTCAGAAAAAACTAAAAGCAATGAAACAGAAACTTTTTGAACATTCAAACAAACCAGGCAAGTGGCTAGCACAAAGATTAAGGAAAGAACAAGAAAAGAAACTAATTTTAAAGATAAAAGACAAAGAGAAAATATTTTAAAAATCCAGATAAAATCAAACAGACATTTCATGAGTATTATTCACAGTTATTTCTTGGGGGAAAATACAGATGAGAAATTATCTAGATAAGGAAGAAATCGCCCAATTAACAGAGCCTCAAAGGAATGCTTTAAATGCACCAATCTCAATGATGGAAATCACTGAAGCAATCAAAAGATTGAAATTAGGGAAGGCACCAGGCCTGGACAGATTTTTGCCTCTTTATTATAAACAACTTGAATAATAATAATAAAATTTATTTGTTGCCCACCCCTCTGAGACCAATCGGGGTGGCTCACAATATTAAAGTACATTATATCCAAGCCCTATTCCCTCCCTCCCCTTAAAATGATATTAAATCAGATCAGAATTAAAACAACAAATTAAAATAACAACATACAATATTTGCAGATATGGCCATGAGTATCTGCGATAGTAATATCGGAGTACAGCGGTATTATCTTTAAGCTAGGAGGACTCTGGAGGACTCTCCTAAGAGGTTCCTGAGGCTGGGATTGTCTATTCTGGAAAGGCCTGCTGGAAGAGATCCATCTTGAAAGCCTTTTTAAAGCTGTCTAAAGATGTTAATTGATGGCTCTCATCCAGCAGGCCATTCCACAGTCTGGGGGTGACAACCGAAAAAGCCCTCTGGGAGGTAGCCGCAAGTCTAGCTTTTAGTGGCTGCAGCAGATTCCTCCGAGAGGATCAGAGTGCACGGGGAGGATTGTAGGGGAGAAGGTGGTCCTGAAGATAGTTTGGACCCAAGTCATTTAGGACTTTAAAGGTGATAACCAACACCTTGTACTGGGCCTGGAAACCTATGGGCAGCCACTTAAAACCAGAGTAATATGGTCCCTTCTAGATGTTCCAGACACTAATCTGGCTGCCATGTTCTGTACTAACTGTAATTTCCAAACCAAGCACAAGGGTAGCCCCATGTAGAGCGCATTGCAGAAATCTAGACATGAGGTTACCAGTGCGTGCACAACAGTCTCGAGATCCCTTACTTCCAGAAAAGGGCGCAGCTGGCGTATCAGCCGAAGCTGATGACAGGCGCTCCTGACTGTTGCATTCACCTGATTAACCATCAGGAGCGATGAGTCAAAGAGCACCCCCAGACTGTGAACATGGTCACTGGAAGAGAGTGTGACCCCATCCAGGACTGGAGGTTGCAGCCCAATTCTTGGTTTCGGGGCTGCTACCGTGAGCACCTCCATCTTGTCCGGATTCAGTTTCAATCTGTTTTTCCTCATCCAGCCCATTACTGCCCGAAGACATTCATTGAGAGAGGAGATGCCATTGGAATTCGAGGCCAATGAATGAGACAGGGAGAAATAGATCTGAGTGTCATCAGCATACTGATAACACCCAGCTCCATAACTACGTATGATCTCACCCAGCAGCTTCATATAAATGTTGAATAACAGCGGGGACAGAATAGCATCTTGTGGAACCCCACAGGTGAGCTCTCTTTTTGTTGAGCAACTGTCCCGGAGCAGCACCCTCTGGGACCTACTTGAGAGGAAGGACCGGAACAACTGCAGCACAGTGCCCCCAATACCTAACCCCCGCAGGTGGTCCAAGAGGATGCCATGATCTATTGTATCAAAAGCCTCTGAGAGGTCTAGGAGCACCAAGAAGGTCACACTACCCCTGTCAATGCTCAGAAGCAGATCGTTGGTCAAGGCAACCATGGCAGTCTCAACCCCAAAGTCTGTCCTGAAGCCAGTTTGAAATGGGTCTAGATAATCAGTTTCATCCAAGACAGTTTGGAGTTGAAGAGCAACTGCCCTCTGAATCACCTTGCTCAAGAATGGTAACAAAGAGACTGGCCTGTAATTATTCATATCCAGCGGGGCCAGGGGAGTTTTTTTCCAGAAGCGGCCTAACAGCCACTTCCTTCAAACATGATGAAATATTTCCTTCCCTGAAGGATGCATTGATGATATCCATAAGGAACTTCCTCAATGCATCCCCCCCCAGATGGCCAGCCATGATGGGCAAGAGTCGAGAGGGCAAGTTGTTTTCCTCACCCTACCAAGGAGCTTGTCCATATCATCGGTACTCACAGATTGCAGCTGATCCAGAATAACTTCATTGATGGAGTCGCTGGACACCTCGTCTATGGTTTCTGTCAAAAGACTGGCATTTCAGTCAGCTCTTACCTGAGAGTTTTTATCTGCAAAGTAGTTGTTAAACACATCACAGCAGGCTGTTGTCAGGTTAAGTAAAGGATTTGGCACAGGGGGTACCTGCATCATCTCCCTCACCACCCTAAACAGCTCTGCTGGACGGGACTCTGCAGATGCAATATGTGCAGAGGAGAAAGATCTCTGCACTGCACATATTGCCTCCCGATAGGACCAAAGAAAGTTCCTATGGTGAGTTCTGTCAGATAAGAGTCGAGTCTTCTGCCATTTGTGCTCTAGTCGTTGATCAACCCGCTTCATTTTCCTAAGCTCCAGTGTATACCAAGGCTTACGGTTAGAAGCAGGATGGCAAGGATGCTTGGGAGCGATCGTGTTGATGGCCTTGGTAAGACTGGTGTTCCAAAGCCTCAACAGGGTCGTCGGAATTTCCAACCATTAAACCCTCCAAGGCTTTCTGGAATCAGATTGGTTCCATTAGCCTCCGAGGGCAGACCATTCTAATAGGTCCACCACCCCCGGTGGGGCAGGTGAAAGCTCTCAGTTTCACCTTGACCAGGAAATGGTCCATCCATGACAGAGCAGAGGTCCTGATGACCTCCACCCATGGATGTTCCTGTTCCGTACTGAAGACCGCACCAAGTGTATCACCTGCACAATGTGTGGGCCCAAGGACCAATTGGGATAGATCCATGTTAGTCATGGTATCCATGAACTCCCGAGCCACACCTGTTAAACTGGTCTCGAGTGGGATGTTGAAGTCCCCCAATACTAAAAGTCTGGGAGACGCCAACAGAATTATCAATACCACTTTATAGAACTATAACAGAAACAATGAAATGGAAAAAACTGAAATCATGGGAAGAAGCATCAATTGTATTAATACCCAAGGAAGAAAAAGAAGTTCTAGAAGTCAGAAATTTCAGATAGGCTTAAAAATATATTAAAAGATTGGATTCAAGAATATCAGGCCGGTTTTTTACCAAATAGATATATGAGAGACAATTTAAGAGTAGTATTAAATTTATGGGAATATTATGAACAAAAAAAAAAGATTAAAAATTGGCAATGTTATTCCTGGATGCAGAGAAAGCATTCGACAATGTGGATTGGGATTTTATGTTGGAGGTAAAAAATAAAATAGGTGTAGGAGATAAATTCTCAAATTGTATTAAGTTGATTTACACAGAACAAGTAGTCCAGATTATAGTTAATGGTGAAAAAATAAAAATAATCCGTATTAGCAAAGGAACAAGGCAAGGATGTCTGCTCTCCCCTTTACTATTTATATTAGTATTGGAAATTCTACTAAGAAAAATAAGAAAGGAAGAAGGCATACAAGGGCCTACAATTAAAGGGCATAAATTCAAATTAAGAGCCTTTGCGGATGAAATTGTGGTATTTCTAGAGAACCCAATAGATTACATTAACACATTAGTCCATATATTGGAAAAAAATTGGCACATGGTCAGGCTTTAAAATAAACAAAGGAAAAACTGCTATAATTACTAAAAATCTGAACAAAAAGAAGAAGAATTAGAAAGCATATCAAGTTTAAAGATACAGACAAAAGTAAAATATCTAGGTATAATTATAACTAAAAAAATATTGAATTAACAATAATTACCAAAAATGTTGGAATAAAATAAAAGATGATTTGAGGAAATGGAATAAATTAGATCTTTCACTTTTAGGAAGGATAGCAATGATTAAAATGAATATACTCCCCAAAATGTTATACTTTTTCCAAAATCTCCCAATCTTAACCAATGAGATTGTATTCAAAGACTGGAATAAAGAACTGGCAAAATTCATATGGACAGGGAGGAAACCGAGAATAAAGTGGAAGGATATGCAAGATCTAAAAGAAAGAGGAGGTTTAGGATTGCCAAACCTGCAACTTTATTACCATGCGTGTTGCCTAATGTGGATTAGGAATTGGATTTTACTAGAAAATGAAAAACTATTAGCTTTAGAAGGATTTAATGCCTGTTTTGGTTTTCACACATATTTATGGTATCGAAAAGAAAAAATCCACAAAGAATTCTTGCATCACTACATAAGGAAACCACTCACTGTTAATGATTTGGATGAAATATAAGAGTAAATTGTATCTAAAAATCCCAGTGTGGGTCTCTACCCAAGAGGCATTCTTAAAGAAAAATAGCTTAGCTGCAGATAGCTGGATAACATATAAAGAATTACTAAAAAAGAAAAAGAGTCAGCTACAAATAAAATCCAGAAAAGAATTAGCAGAAGACAGGATAGTGTGCCATTGGTTTCCACACTGACAACAGAAAGATTTAAATTTGCTCAAAAATTGGAAGGATTTGAAGAAGGGAAGTCAGAACTAGACAAAGTAATATAATTAGGCAGTAAAAAAATGATAAACAAAATTTACAAAATCTTATTAAAATTAAACCAAGAACAAGAAGTAGTAAAAGATAATATGAATAAATGGGCACAAAATTTGGGAAGGTGATCAATTTAGAAGATTGGGAAAGAGTATGGAATAAATACCTAAAATTTACAAATAGCTGCACACTAAAAGAAAACTTTTATAAATTTTACTTTAGGTGGTACTTGACCCCAGAATGGATCATGAAAATGTCTAAAAATATGAGCAATGTCTGATGGAAGTGTGAACGTACTAAGGGCACATTATACCATGTCTGGTGGCACTGTCCGGTAATAAAAAACTTCAGGAAGGTGATACATAGAAAGATAGAATATTGCTTAGAGACAAGCTTTCCTATGGACCCAAAGTTATATCTATTAAATATGGTACAAGTGCTAGACAAACAACTAGAACAGAAATACTGGAGTTATTATATACATGGTGACAGCAGCAAGACTAATAGCAAAAAATTGAAAACAAAAAGAGACTCCCCAATTAAAGGATTGGTTATATTAGTTATTTGAGATGTATGAGATGGATATGTTAACCCAGCTATTATTGCAGTATTATGATGGAGATACCTCTCTCCCTCTCTTTGTCTAAGGAAGCATACCAAGCGTACTAGAGGGTTTACGTTTTGAGAATTTTAGTGACATTTGATGTTTCCTTTCCTTTCTGATACTGGCTAACAGGGTTTTATTAAGAAAGTCTGTGTTCCCTAGTCCTAAAGGATTCAATTGCGGGTAAGGAAAAGTATGATGCCTAATGGATTTCTTTTCTGCAAAGGCTGGGCTAGAATCCAGTCTGGGGGCCGTCTTAAATATCAAAGATCAATGCTGAACCATCTCTGTCTGGCACATAGTGTTCCTTTGCAAAAGGCTGCAAGAAATACAAAGTACAATAATTTGCTTTAAAACTATGGAGACAACTATTATGACACCTCTTCAAAGACAGAAAGAGGGAAAATTACATTAAGAATGTATTAGAGAGTCCTTTTAGTCACATCTGAACCATTATCATCCTATTGCATGATTACATTTGATGGACTCTAGTTGAATGACTGGAGCTAACATCTAAAAAGGAAGGAAGAAAGAAATACCATCCATTGAGTTACCACCAATGGATTTGCTCATTTCTCTTGGAGAAAAATACTCAGCCTGTGGAGACAGCTTCCCTCTTTTTCCTTTCCTTCTCCTTTCATAGATGCACCTTAATCTTGTTATTTTAATGTTTAACCCCTTGATCTTATTGCATCCATTTGAACAAAATGAATCCTGATGGAAAATGGTAAAGAAGAAGAGTTTGATGTAGGCTAAATGTTCCACTGACTTGAGCACATTTATTTAATTGAAGGAGGCGGGGGGGAGGGGGGACAGGCAGCAAAGAAAATGACAGTGATTTCAATTTCACTAAGCTATATTTTAACATGTCATTTTGGTGTATTTTTCAATGCCTAGTGTTGCTCAGTTGAACAGATTGTCCTTGACAATACTTGCTCATTCAGTGTTGATGTCAGGCAACAACATGTTGCTGCTTTGTGCCCAGTTCCATATGATAGTAATGCCTTCATTGGGCCAAAGAAAAAGGCAGGAAAATTTAGGCAGATTTTCTAGATCTTCATATATCTTTAGCAGGATATCTTTAGCTAAGATGTTACCCCACCCCCACCCCCCCAAAAAAAAACCAGGGAGGGGAATACTGGCTTTTGGGAAAAGAAAGGGAATGATGGGGGAGGGGAACTGCAAATTGGCTTGTAAAGATTGCCAGATTATCCCATTTTCCTCCAGTAGAGCTTGCACAATTTCTGAGTTAACCCAAGGTATCTTCTACAACAGGGGTTCCCAACCTTTTTGACTCACGGAGCCTTTTTAGAATCAATTTCTATAGTGGAGCCCCTAAGAGGCCTACCCTATGTTTTACAAACTAATGGTGTTTAGGCGTAGTTTTACTTTTTGGTTCCTATACTTTAATTTCATTCAATTTTTATTTCTTTCATTTTCTGGGGCAGCTGTGGAGCATCTGAGAAGTGCACACATGGCCCTAAGGGCTCCTTCAGCACATGTTGGGAACTGCTGCTCTACAGGTTATCCATAATACCAGTAATGCTTGGAAAATGATGCTTTTTCCCAACAACATCCTTTTTTCCAATTGGACTCCTTGAGCACAGGTTGGGAACTACTGCTCTACAGCTTGTCCATTCTACCAGTAATGCTTGGAAACTGATGCTTTTCCCCAACAACATCCTTTTTTCCAATTGGTTCATTTAATGAGTCACCGCTCCCACATGCATCCTGAGCAGCATCTTGCTAATTCCCATCAGAAAATGTAGAATATTTACTTTCTGGCATCAAATCTGAAACATATCCCTTCTTAGATAATAAACCATTTTCCACATGCCTCCATCCCATAGCTTTATTCTTCCCATAATGACTAGTATGCAAACACACAGCAGAACACACTCATTTTTTCAGATGATCACTATGCTGAGTTTTCTGCAGAGCAATTTAAGGATGCAGGAGATAGACCTGCAAAATGTCAGCTCAAGCCATAGAAGGCGAGGCCCTCTAATTAGATCTCAGGGCTCCTGTGAGATTTCAACTCATGCAAATTTAATGATGGCAAACTAGCCATCATTAAATAAGAACTTTACTATGCTGCTCAGAGTCAGCTAAACTGGACAGAGAGAAGGAAGAGTGGCGTCATTCCAGCCTCAGTGTCCTCAGATGTCCACAACATTTGGCATGTAAGGCCTGATTACTGCACAAGTATCAAATACTTGAAGGTCAGGCTAGTGGAAATATGACTGCTGCCCATTTTCACATATGAGATTTGAGATGTCCCATATCATCCTGATAGGGGACCTGACATTAGGACCCCAAATATAGGATGTGCTGTACTAAATGGGATTCCTCAGAGTTTTAATCACCACTGGTAACACTCTTTTTCAGCTAAGGAGGTATGGATTATTAAACAGAAGCATACACAGGCTTGGTGTGGACTCTCAGTCACAAAGAAACACAAACTCCAGCAGAGCCATAGCAATTGAGTGAACATATGTGAATGCGAGTGGCAAGGACATTGAAACTTCACAATAGCCTCTCTCTCTCCTGGTGCTCACATCATATCATAAAAACGAAAGATGTGATCTTTAAAGCAATGTTTATACATGCATTGATGCTCCCTGAAGAAACTGGAAAGATTATCTAGGCCTTTCCAATCTGTATACAGATAACTTAGGCTTTTAAGACTTGAAAGCAGACAATACATGGTATAATTTTCTGTCAGCATGCAGTCACACTTGGAAGTTACATTAAAAAAAATCTTTATATACTGACGAGGGTAGTATATAACATATCAAATGAAATAACTCCTAATAGAATATGCAATGACAACAGTCAAGCAATAATAACAAATAATTCAAGAAAAGACTGGAAACCTCTAAAATGTCTCAAACACTTTTTGCTGTGACAAAAGATATGGCGTGATGTTATTGTTAGGATATGAATGGGATATATAGTCAAAGGTGAAATGTAAAGATGTGTGTGTGTCTGTAATTTTCCACTTGAGAACAGCTTTTTGGACAAAGCCCAAAACAACATTTTAGAGATACAAAATAAATCAACTCCAGGTGGCCAATACACAGACATCAGCATGTATTTTCCCAAGGATACAGCTCATGGGACATAGACTTTATTATGAAAAACAAGAGATATCAAATACGTAAATAATTGTTAACTTGGGAAAGTTACTCACGTGGTGGATGATGGACAGCAAGAGGCTGGGTTAGCATGCATCATACAGATATTATCCAATTAACATAAAGTTAACACCTAGAAGGTGGAGTATGGGATGGGCTTAGAAAATCCTTTGTCTAGAATTGTAATATATTGTTGTTTAATTTGATGTAATATATTGTTGTTCACCGCCTCGATTGGCTTGCCAGAGGGGCGGTATATAAATAAACCGTATTATTATTATTATTATTATTATTATTATTATTATTTATTGTTCATGATGTGAGCGTGTGTGGCTGACAGCAGTGGTTTTAACTGCAACAAGTTGGATCCTAATGCTTTTGGGATTGTTAAAGATGTAATCTTGTATGGCTGAACTGGACAAGTTCATCACAATGGATTTTACTTAGTTATCTTATTTTTACTTTTTATATGCATTAATAAAGCTATGCTTTTGGACTTTACAATGTGTCTTCTTGACTGAGGAAGACAGTTTTGCTGAAGAAGAGAAGCTGAGCCAGTTGATGGCAAATCTACACAGTGGCTGTGGATCACAGCAGCCAGCTTGTCCTACAGACTCTGCTGGGTGCCAAAGGGCATCACTACAACACTCATCATCCACACACCAACAAGGGTTACGGGCCCAGTTATGGCTGTTCTGCCAGTTATGGCTGTTTTGCCAATTTAAGACTGTTTTTGCCAATTGTGGCTAGTCTGGCTGAAGAGGCTTGTTATTGCAAGAAATGGCTAGTCTGCCAGTTAAGCCTGTTTTTGCCAGAAGAGTGGCTTGTCTGCCAGATGTGGCTGGTCTGCCAGAGGACAAAGAGGCCAAATGTCCAGGAGGACAAAAGCCCAAGAGTCCAGATGACATGTTTGCAATGTGGCCAAGAGGCAAGTATTGCCTATCCACAACTTCAGTTGTGTCCAGGACAAGTAAAACCATGCTTCAGCGGTTTCTGGAAAAGCAGAGGTGGCTTCAAATCTTCTCCAGATGTAAATAAACAGTTAAAGTTTACTGCTAGGCTGTTTTGCCAGATGGCAGAGTGCAGACCTCTTTAAAGACGGATGTCTGAGGGATCTCCACTCTTTAAACAGTAAGATGCAGAGAAAAACAAGGCTCTGGGACTTGAGTCACAAATATATGTTAAAATGTATGGAGTTCTAAAACAGCAGGATGCTGGAAACAGGCAGTGCCTATGCCAAAGAACTCATTCTGTCACCCCTCTCTGAGTTACAGTTAAAAGTTTTGGGAGAGGATGTTTCTTCAGCCAAAGGTTTTGGGAACTGAAGAAAAGAATGCATGATTTCTGCACAGTTTTGTCATAAATGCTGTGGTCAAAGGACTTTACAGTTCTTGGAGAAAAATACAAAAATCCCTGGTGGGGGTGAAGTTTTACACAGTGGTCAATGCTGTGTGAGGCTGTAGCAGTGTAGCTAGAGGCCTGAAGTTCCAAAAGGATGGAACTGTTAAGCCAAGCGGTTTGCTTGAAAAAAGGCCAGAAAAGTTGCTTAGCTCGGGGATACCTAAGCAAACATCTGAGATTTCAAGGAGAGGCCTGAGACAGCACTTGAAAGTTCAAGGTAAATGCGCCTTGAAAAGACAGCTGACGCATGGGAGAGAAACCAATGTTTTAACTGCAACAGAGCAGGAGTTTTGAAAATGGCAATGCAAGGATGTTTGCTACAATCAACAATCTATCTACAACCCAGAGACATTGGGAGAAACAGAGAAGCTACAAGCTGTTTTACAGAGCTGTGACTGTGACTCAAACAGGTGAAACCTGAGGACAAGAGTCTATATATTCTGGGACATATGTTACAGTTTTGCTGAAAAATAAAGAAATCCTCCAATCTTAAAGATGTTTATCAGGCTGATGGAGGGGTAAGAGATGATAAAAGAAATTGAGAAATGTCTACATGCCAAGTTTTAGTGAGAAAACTTTGAAAATGTTTTATATATACCTGTTTTACAAAAAGTGTTTAGTTGGTGTGTCAGGGGATATACACTGAGTTTTGTGGGAAAAAAATATAAAATCACCCCGGATGGGGAGGTGTGTACAAAAGCTATAAGAGGGAAAATATGTGTTTTATACAAAGTGAGACAAATGCTAAATGTGCAGGTGTGGGAAATGAATCATTACATTCTGGTTATGCACATCAATATAGAATTCTAGAAAACATAAGATTTGATAGCTTGTTTTAAACTGGTGAGATATAGATCCTATTTTTTTAAATGTTTTATTATACAAATGATTTGAGAGATGTTTGGTTTGCCACAGAGTAAAAAGTCAAGGTTTTTCCTGTGACAAAACCGGAGCAAGTGAATTGCAAAAATGACCTGTTGAGGTTGCTGTTAAACAAAAGGGACAAATGTGTGTTACTGAGTGACAACAATTATTTTCTTAGTGATTATGGATAGATTTTCCAGAGTTTTTATATGTCAGAGTTTTAAGACAGAGATGTGATACAATTGAAAGTTTTTAACAATGGATAAATGTAAAAAATTGATTACAAGGGTCTTTGCTCATAGACCGGAGAGAAAAAAGAGAATTCTTGGCTCACAGTTTGAGAAACTGGCTGAGAGAAAAGAAATCCAACATTATTTCACATGTTATGTGGGGATCTACTAAATCTAAAGTATCTGACAGGTTTTAGATAATATAGAAAGATATATGTGCTAACATGTTTTAAAAGAAAAATTAAACCAAAGTGTCAAGATGGTGTTATAAAATATTCAAAAATAACAGTTAGAGATTTCACCTTGGTGGTGGAAAAAGTTTTAATGTCTAAAAAATAACAATTGTGAAAAACATTCAAGTTTTGACTGAGAGTTCCTGCATGGCAGGGGGTTAGACTAGATGGTCCTTGTGGTCTCTTCCAACTTTATGATTCTAAGTTGAAAAAAGATACATTCAAACAAGAGATTTTACTAAAGATGAGACAGTTTAAAACACACAAGTGCCAAGAAATAGAGGGGCACAAAACACACAACACACAACAAACATTAATTTTTTGGAAGTGAGGGAAACACTTTAGGTCAGACAATACAGACAAGATTATCAAGAAATAGAATGAAATAAAAACAAATACAAAGGACACACAAGTCTAGACAAAAAAGAGAGAGAGAAAATGATACATGTTATGTTAGGAAAAATTCATAGAGAATAAAAACAACACACAAGTTTATTATACAAAGGACAAGAGTTTATACATAAGTGGCTGGTGAGCCAGAGAGTTTCAGACAGTATCAAAGAGTTTTAGGGAGTTTCAGAGGTTTTAAAAGTTTTAAAAGGTTTTTTCCTGTTGAGATAGGGAAAATGATACACTGCAGTACAACAAAAAGTTTAAGTGTTTAAAATTGACAAAGAGGTGTTTAAAATGTGGTTGATAGACCTAAAAACAAAAATCACAAGGTGAATGGATATACAAAATAAAAGATGCCTGATGGCAAATGAAAATACAAAGCTAGGTTAATAACAAAAGGATTTGTTCAACAAAGGTTTTAAAACATTGATAAAAAACATTGAGTCTGAGGCTGAGAGCTTGTGACTAAAATAAGCTTTTAACAATAAGGAGGGGCTAGTAAGTACAACATTTTGGTTTTGAGATTGCTTGTTTAAATGCTGATGTGTTAACACAAAGAGATGACAGCTTTGGTTGTTTAGATTCAGGAGATTTAAAAAAATGAGAAAAGTTGTCCAGAGAGATTTGTTATTAAAGGTTTTGATTTTTGAGATTTTTTTTAAAGTTGCTAGACTGCATATGGTTTAGTGAGTCAACATAAAAAGAGTTTAAAAAGTGTGGTTTACAGAGTACAAGAGGTAGTGACAGGTTTAAAGTCAAAAGGTTTTGTTTAGAATAAAGTTATAAGGGGTTTTAAATATCCAAATACATAGAAAAGTTTTGTAAAGGTTTGATGTTTATAGTTAACAATAATAGATTATAATTGTGTTGTTATAGGTGTTTAAGAAAACAATTGTTTTAAGGTAATAGATTAGACAACAATAGATCATTTGATAAGTTTTTTTTAAGAGATAGAGGCTTGTGATTTAAAATAGCCGCATTAAAATAAGAGTGTTTTATAGATAGTTTATTTGCTTTAAAGTTATATGATAGTCAGTTTAAAGATTGTTGTTTAAATATAGACAAGCTTAATAGTTTGATAGATTAAAAATAAGGATATATAGTTATAAGTGTTGATAGAGTTTTAAGTGCTGATAAAACAAAATATATAACATTAAATGAGATAAAATAGATTAAACAGTTGTAAGATTTAAATTGTGAGTTGTCAGTTGTGATATGTAGAGATTCACAGACATACATTTTTATGACAAAAACAGAGGTGTTAAAAATGCTGGAATACAGGTCAAGATACGTTAGAGTTTTATAACAAAATGCTAGGGAGAGCTGGTTTAAAATGGAATTGTGTGCCTAGAGTTTAAAAACCAAAGCCTCCTGCGCCAAATCCCTTACTTAACCCGACAACAGCCTGCTGCGACGCATTTAATAACTTCTTTGCAGATAAAATCTCTCAGATAAGAGCCGACATTGACGCGACCATTGGGACAGAGTCTATAGGCGAGGCGTCCACTGACTCCGTCGATGTAATTTTACTGGATCAGTGGCAATCTGTGAGTACCGAGGACGTGGACAAGCTGCTTGGTAAGGTGAGGAAGACGACTTGCCCTCTCGACCCTTGCCCATCATGGCTGGCCGTCCAGGGGGGGGATGCATTGATGAGATTCCTTACGGATATCGTCAATGCATCCTTCAGGGAAGGACATGTTCCATCATGTCTAAAGGAAGCGGCGGTTAAGCCGCTTCTGAAAAAACCTTCCCTGGACCCCCTGGATATGAAAAACTATAGGCCTGTGTCATTGCTGCCATTTTTGAGCAAGGTGATCGAGAGGGCGGTTGCTCTTCAGCTCCAGGCAGTCTTGGATGAAACCGATTATCTAGACCCATTTCAAACCGGCTTCAGGACAGGCTTTGGGGTTGAGACTGCCATGGTTGCCTTGACCGACGATCTGCGTCTGAGCATCGACAGGGGTAGCGTGACCCTGTTGGTGCTCTTAGACCTCTCAGCGGCTTTTGATACGATAGATCACGGCATCCTCTTGGACCGCCTGAAGGGGTTAGGTATTGGGGGCACTGCTTTGCAGTGGTTCCGGTCCTTCCTCTCGGGTCGGTCCCAGAGGGTGCTGCTCGGGGACTGTAGCTCCAGTAAGAGAGACCTCACTTGTGGGGTCCCTCAGGGAGCTATTTTGTCCCCGATGTTGTTCAACATCTATATGAAGCCGCTGGGTGAGATAATACGGAGTTATGGTGCTGGGTGTTATCAGTACGCTGATGACACCCAAATCTATTTCTCCATATCTCGTTCGTCGGCCCCGAATTCCACTGGCATCTCTTCTCTCAATGAATGTCTTGGGGCGGTAATGGGCTGGATGAGGAAAAACAGATTGAAGCTGAATCCAGACAAGACGGAGGTGCTCATGGTAGCGGCCCCAAAACCAGGAATTGGGTTGCAACCTCCAGTCCTGGATGGGGTCACGCTCTCCTCCAGTGACTGTGTTCGCAGCTTGGGGGTGCTCCTTGACTCGTCGCTCCTGATGACAAATCAGGTAAATGCGACGGTCAGGAGCGCCTGTTATCAGCTTCGGCTGATACGCCAGCTGAGCCCTTTTCTGGAAGTAGGGGACCTTGAGACTGTTGTGCACGCATTGGTAACCTCACGCCTTGACTTCTGTAATGCACTCTACATGGGGCTACCCTTGTGCCTGGTTCGGAAATTACAGCTGGTACAGAATATGGCAGCCAGACTTGTTTTGGGAACATCTCGGAGGGATCACATTACTCCGGTTCTGAGGTCCCTCCACTGGCTGCCTATCAGCTTCCGGGCCAGGTACAAGGTGTTGGTTATCACCTTTAAAGCCCTAAATGGCTTGGGTCCAAGCTATCTCAGGGACCGCCTTCTCCCATACAATCCTCCCCGCGCTCTCCGGTCCTCCGGGAGGAAATTGCTGCAACTTCAAAAATCGAGGCTAGCGGCTACCTCCCGGGGGGCTTTCTCAGTTGTTGCCCCTAGACTCTGGAACGGCCTGCCGGACGAGATCCGTCAATTAACATCACTTGACAGCTTTAAAAAAGCTGTCAAGACGGATCTCTTCCGGCAGGCCTTTCCAGATTAATTATCTAAGCTTCAGGTATAAATAAAAAACATTCTCCCCAGTGATCCTTACGTGGCCCCATCATCGATGGTTGGATCTCACTGGCTGGACACATACTCTGGGTCCTCATTTTATCTATTTTAAATAGCTGTGTTTCTTGTTGTTTTAAAATTTACTTGATTTAATATTGTTTTAAGGGGGGGTGGGGGGTTACTGTATATATATGTTTTATTGATGTACTCATTCTTAATTGTAAGCCGCCCAGATTGATATTTCAGAGGGCGGGGTATAAATAAATTTTATTATTATTATTATTATTAAAACACAACTCTATAGATATATTAACAAAGGTTTTAGAGATAAAACAACATTAACAATGGTTATAACAGATTGAGATGTCATTTTAAATATATAGAGTCAAACATTGTGCTTAGATGGTTTTAATAACAACAACAACAATAATTCTCACACATCTATACATTTTAGGAGGGGATTGTTAGGATATGAATGGGATATATAGTCAAAGGTGAAATGTAAAGATGTGTGTGTGTCTGTAATTTTCCACTTGAGAACAGCTTTTTGGACAAAGCCCAAAACAACATTTTAGAGACACAAAATAAATCAACTCCAGGTGGCCAATACACAGACATCAGCATGTATTTTCCCAAGGATACAGCTCATGGGACATAGACTTTATTATGAAAAACAAGAGATATCAAATACGTAAATAATTGTTAACTTGGGAAAGTTACTCACGTGGTGGATGATGGACAGCAAGAGGCTGGGTTAGCATGCATCATACAGATATTATCCAATTAACATAAAGTTAACACCTAGAAGGTGGAGTATGGGATGGGCTTAGAAAATCCTTTGTCTAGAATTGTAATATATTGTTGTTTAATTTGATGTAATATATTGTTGTTCACCACCTCGATTGGCTTGCCAGAGGGGCGGTATATAAATAAACCGTATTATTATTATTATTATTTATTGTTCATGATGTGAGCGTGTGTGGCTGACAGCAGTGGTTTTAACTGCAACAAGTTGGATCCTAATGCTTTTGGGATTGTTAAAGATGTAATCTTGTGTGGCTGAACTGGACAAGTTCATCACAATGGATTTTACTTAGTTATCTTATTTTTACTTTTTATATGCATTAATAAAGCTATGCTTTTGGACTTTACAATGTGTCTTCTTGACTGAGGAAGACAGTTTTGCTGAAAAAGAAAAGCTGAGCCAGTTGATGACAAATCTACACAGTGGCTGTGGATCACAGCAGCCAGCTTGTCCTGAAGACTCTGCTGGGTGCCAAAGGGCATCACTACAACACTCATCATCCACACACCAACAGTTATTTGATGTAATTAACTTTAGACAATTATTGTCAGTTAAACCCATGACAGCACAAGTGCACAATTTGAAATATAGATTTATCCCCCACTATACTCAGGGGCATCACTGTAGGTGTGTGTGTGTGGGAGGGGGTGCGGGCTACACTGGGTTATACCTTAAGTGGGGTGAAACACCCCAAGGTGGAATGCATGTGGTGAAGTGCAGCTCAGCAGGTAGAAGAAGGAGGCAAGCAAAGCTGATATCTCTCTTCACTCCATCCGCTGAGCCTGGAACTGATGTGGGGGATGTAGCTCAGTAGCTGGAGGGAGGCACCTAGAGGAAAGAAGCTCACAAAGGCTGTCAGTGAGCAAGGCCAGCAGATTACTCCACTCTGCCTGCTGAGCCTGAAATCAGCATGGGGTGGTGGTGGTTCATTGTCTGGAGGAAAGAGGCACTTACCTGGCTCACAAATGCCTGAGCCAATATTGGCAACAAGCTGGAGAAGAAACTGCTACTGCCACCCCACCCAGACTAGGCCTCCTGGGGTGGGGATGATGGCAGTTGCAGCAGCAGATTTGCTTGTTTGTCTTTCCCCAAACCCAAATCATCTTCTCATTGCAGGCCAGGGCTCCACCATGGATCTGGGTGGCCTGGCTTTGCTAGGGTGCTTCTCCTCCAGCTTGTCAATGATGTGGCCCCGGAGCAGATGGATTGGAGAAAGTGCTGACAACAGTAACACTGATTGCTATGGAGAGGGGCGGGGTACAAATTATTATTATTATTATTATTATTATTATTATTATTATTACATATGAGAGGCTGTTAGAAAAGTGAAGCAAGCCTCCATGCATGAATGAGGTTGGGAAAGGGTGGTGGATGTTAAACTCAGATGAGGAGGAGGAGATGAAAGAGGAAAAGCAAGGGACAGAGATACAATCACTCTGATGTAGGGGGGGGGCTAAAGAGAAAGGAGTCACTGAGGACAACTCCTGCAGCATCACTTTGGCAGGCTGATTGAGCATGGCCAGGCTAGACATTGAGCATGGCAAGTTGCCCTCTTGAGAGTCCTCCTCCTCCTCCTCCTGCATGTCAAAAGTCAGCCTCTTCCTCCAGCCAGCATCCTTATGGTCCAGCTCTAGGTATGGAAATATTTCTTGTTTTTTCATTCCTGTTTTTATTTCTTCTTTTTTCTCCCCATCCCCCTTGTGTGGGCGGTTTGCCTGCAACTGCAATCTTTGTTCTATGTGCTCAACAGTTCCCCCTCCACATATGCTCATATGGTTGGTGTGTGTCTTCAGGTTATTTGCAACATATAGAGATCCTATGGGCAGGGCAGATCTGTCACAGGGTTTTCTAGGTGATAAGCTTTTGTTTGGAAGGAGTTTGCCATTGCCTTTCTTTGAGACTCAGAGTATGAATTGTCCTAAGATTCAAATCCAGGTTCTAATCCAGGTTCAAATCCTAGAGTTCTAGTCCAGCACTCAGGGCACTACATCACACTGATCTATAACAGTACCTATTAAAGGTAAAGGTAAAGGTTTCCCCTTTTACAAGACTGTCAAGTCATGTCTGACTGTAGGGGCGGTGCTCAACTCTGTTACTAAGCCAAAGAGCCAGCATTGCTCAAAGACAACTCTGTGGTTATTTAGCCAGCATGACTGCATGGAATGTTGTTACCTTCCCACTGGAGTGGTACCTATACCTGCTTTCAAACTGCTAGGTTGGCAGAAGCTGGGACTAGTGATGGAAGCCCATCCCATCACATGGCACTTGGGCCTCAAACTTGCGATCATCAGAGTCAACATCTTAACCACCAAGCCACTGGTTCCCAACCTATTAGGGTTTTACCTATTAGGGTGCTCAAAAAACTGCTTGCTGGCTAGGGGAAATGGTAAGCTCTGCTGGATTGCACACTTCCTTTTTCTGAGCCTGAAATAAACAACACCCCCCCCCCTTCTCTTTCTCTCCTCCTCCACTTCTTCTGGGGATTTCCTAGTGCAGTAGAGTGAACATATGGATTTGTCCAGACCAAACCCTGCCAAACTAATCTTATATATTTTCCAAAAAAATCAGGTCACTAGATGGGATGCAGTGGCTCAAGTGGTTAAGACATTGACTCTGTTGATGGTAAGATTGGCAGGTGGGCAGTTTGAGGCCCAGGTGCTGCATGATGAGGTGAACTCCTGTTACTAGTCCCAGCTTCTGCCAACCTAGTAGTTCGTAAGCATGCAAATGCAAGTAGATAAATAGGTACCACTTCGGTGGAAAAGTGAACAGCGTTCTGTGCAATTATGCTGGGCACATGATCACAGAATAGTTCTGTGCAATTATGCTGGATATTTGGCTTAGTAGTGGAGATGAGCATTGCCCCTTATGGTTGGACATGACTTGACAACCTTGTCAATAGGGAATACCTTTACCTTTTACACCAGCTGGTGGGAAAGCTATGGATGTCATTTATCTGGATTTCAGCAAAACATTTGATAAGGTCCTCCATAATATTTTAATTAGCAAATAAATTAAAAATAGAATAAATGGGAACACTGTCAGATGTTCCCTATTTGGAAAACTGTGCTCAAAGAGTCATTATCAATAGCTGCACCTCAAACAGGAAGTCTTGAGTGGAAAGTCTCAGGGTTCTATCCTGGGGCCATTGCTATTCAACATTTTTATCAATGACTTATAAGGTGCAATGGAGGGAATCCTTGTCAGGTTTTCCAATGACACCAAATGCAGAGGGGTGGCTAACAAATTGGAGGATAAAAACAGATGTCTAAAGGACTTAGATAAACTAGAAAATTGGACAGCAATTAATAAAATAAAATTCAGTAAAGACAAATACCTGTAAGATTCCACATTTAGGCCACAAATACTAAATATACAATTATAGATAGGATGGGGAATACATGGCTTAGCAGTACTGCATGCAAAATGGACCTTAGGATTTTTGTTGATCATAAGTTGAACAGGAACCAGCAGAGTGATGCTACAGGAAAGGACGCAAATGCTACCTTAGCCTACATTAATAGAAGCATTGTTCCCAAGTTGAGAAAAGTAAATTTCCTATTATATTTTGTGCTGGTCAGGCCTCATCTGGAGTTCGTTTCTGGGCACCTCATAAGAAGGTTATAGAGAAATGTGGAGCAGGTGCAGAGAAGGGCAATAAGGTTGATAAGAGTTATGGAGAACAAAATATCTGAATAAAAGGCTGAAGGAACTGGGCATGTTCAGTTTGGCAAAGAGAAGAAAACTTTAAATAACTGAAAGACCATAACAGAGAGGCAGACCTGTTCTCTGCTGTGTGAGACAATAGGACCAGGTCTAATGATTTGAAGTTACAGAAGAGTAGATTTCAATGGAACATTCAAAGAAACTTATTGACAGTCAAAGCAGTTTGGAAATGGAATCAATTGCCTAGAGACAATGTGGGATCCCCTTCTCTGGATATCTTCATAAAGAGACTAGACAGCTACCTACTGGAGATACTTCAGCTGGAGATCCTGCATTGAGCAGGAGGTTGGGTTCTATGGCCCAGAAGGTCCCTTCCAATTCTGTGATTCTATGACTCCATGATGATAATCTGGGCATTTATTATCAAACTGAACATTCTTATCTTCAACTTTCAAATTAAGGAGTTTTTTATTTTTTAAAGCAATGTACAAACAACTCAGAATCCAAAATGATGTTTTGACCTTTTTCTTTGTTTGTCCTATTCTCAGCTTATTAACTCCCTAGCCATCTTTCAAGATTTTATGCCAATATAATTAACTTGTCAATACTAAACACATCTGAAAGGAACCTTGTTCCCAGAATCTATTTCAGTCACTAATAAAGTAAGCAGAGGAGACTCAAAAGGCACACAGTAAGTCAATATATGTTGGTGCTATTTTTACCTGGTTGCTTTATATCTTGTTTTATATCTTCCTCGTTGACCTAGTTTAATTTATTTAAATTACAAGAATACTTTATACAACCTATTTACCTGGGATGAATGCAGGTAAACTTAAAAGTATTGAATTAGAAATAACTCGTTACTTATAATGATTCATTTCCCCATAACAGTAGTATAACTGCTTTATACTTGTAACTCAGTTAAGAAAAACTTCATTGTGGTCTTAGTAAATGGTGGAGGAGAGAACTAATATGCTGTCTGGTACTCCACCTCGTAATACAACCTTGTGCTTTGTTATGACTGCTGAGGCAGCAACACAGTGGACAGGAATAGTATATGCAATGTATTATAGACCAGCAGTTCACATCATATCATAAAATGGAGAGATGTGATCTTAGAAACAATGTTTACATATGCAGTGATGCTACCTGAAGGACTTGGAAAGGTTTTCAAGTATGGAGAAGATCATATGGTACCTGTCCATTATTTAGTCAATAAAAATGAAGAAAGGAATAGTCGTGTAAATAGAAAAAAATTGAAAGTTTTCTCTCCATTGCATGAGAGTACAAGATTTTTGTGCATATTTTATGAATTTCAAGAATTTTTTGTAACACTGAAGGTTAGGAACGGTCAAATCTATTATTTGCAGGCCACACTGGGAGATCTTTCAGATGAAGGGCAGAGCACAAACATTTGAATAAATAATACCAATAATTTCTGTTTGAAAAATTGGTTGTTTTACTTTTTTTTGTGAAAAATACTATTGTGTTTTCTGCAAAAAACAATGTTTTCGTGCAAATTAAAATTCAAAATGTTTTTTTAAAAAACAGACAAACAAAAATAACCTGGTGCTTTTGTTATCAATGAAAGATGGGGAAAATTCACAGTGGTTAACTTTTATTTCAGCAGAGTGTCTTGACATTTTGAGACACCCTTTCTTGTCAAGAAGAAAAAAGATCTGAGAATATTCTTTATTTTTCCAACAAGAAACCTGTCAGCAAGGTGGGAGCTCTGGCTGCATACACCAAAAATTAAAAATCAGACTTTTATGAGTTAAATACTTTTTTGAAGAGTTAAATCCTAGACAGGCAAATCTGTGAGTTTCCCTTCTCCCACATTTTTTTTTTAAAAACTCTCTTCATAATACTTTGAATGAATTAAAAGAAACTTTTTTTAAAAAAAAAATCTCAACTTCTTTCTGTCAAATTTATGAAAAATTGTATAGTCAGCCCTTTGTATCAATGGACTCTTTATCCATGGAATCAACCATTCAGAATTTGAAAATATTTTTTAAAAAATATATAGATTCCAAAAAGCCAATCTTGATTTTTCCATTTTATATAAGAGGCACCATTTTACTATGCTATTGTATTTAATGAGACTTGAGCGTCCATGAATTTTAGTATCCATGGTGAGTCCTGGAACCAAACTCCAGTGCATACCAAGGGCCCATTGTACTTATTAGGAAAGGAGTTAATTGATACTCTTGTCCTTTCCTACTACGTTCCTGTCAGTGCAAAATTATCACCATTAGGGGGAAAAAAGAATGCTCAAAAATATTCAAAAATGGTTAAGAAATGTGTTTTCATGAGGGCTAGGAAAGTCTGATGAGAATCCTGACTGATGAGACTCTTCACAGTTCAGAGTTTATTCCATTTAACAGTTGTACTTTTAGTTGCAATAGTTGCACTTTTTTCTTTTTGCACAAAAGCAATAGCAATAGCAAGTACATTTCTGTACAACTTATCAGTGAACTAGCACTTCCTAAGTGGTTTACAATGTGCAAGCTAATTGCCCCCAACAAGCTGGGTACTCATTTTAGCAACCTACAGAAGGATGCAAGGCTGAGTGGACCCTGGAGCCCCACCTGGGATCAAATCCCAATCTTGTGGCTGTGAGTGATAATGGTGTCTCCCCTGCCAGGTAAATATGTGGCTGTGAGTGGCTGAAGTACTGGCATTTAACCACTGCACCACCAGGGGTCCCAGAAAAAACAACATTTTCTATAAATTCTATGTTCTGCTCTAAAAATGCTGATTCCTGTGCAGAAAAAAATTGAGAATTTTTTGCAGAATAGGTTTTGAACAACAAATAGTCTTCAACAACTGAAGTCGTCAAAGAATTTTGTCACAGCACAAAAAAATTCTAAAATTATTCATTCAAGCTTCAAGAATAAAAGTACCAAAGAATGGAATCCCTAAGCACCATGCAAGGTGTGGGCCTGCAAAAAGCAAACTTCCACCCAATATCGTAGTTCTTGGAAATTGGAATTTAAATATTTGAGTCCCTCTACCCATTATCACCACTCTCAGTTATGAAATGTACCATTAGAATTCAGAGAAAAATGTTTGACAGCAATGTGAGAGGCCCTCCTCTCTATAAATTGTTTCCACCCTCCTACTGAAAGAGAGGGAGAGGGAGAGGGAGAGGAAGAGAGGGAGACAGAGGCCACATTGTGTATGAACACTGGGTAAAACTGAACTGTTGATGTGGCGATGATGATAATGATGATAGCAATGACTTTTGCAGCCAGAAAAAAAGAAACATCACTATGGGCTAATACAGACCAGCAGTTTAGGCCGGCCTGAGGATGGAGTTGGGGTGGGACAACCACACGTCGGCTGCCCTGACTCTACCCTGACTCAGCCCTGACACTGCATGACCATCTGCATGGCACATGCATGCTGTGCCAAAAGGGTGGAAAACAGCTGCCACGGCAGCTCAAAAGGCGTATTTTTGCTCCCCCAAAAAGGAGCGGCATCTTGCCGCTCTTTTGGGGGTGGCAAAAAGGAGGATTGGGGTCATGGCATGTGGTTGCCTTGGCCCCAATCTGCTGCTCCCAGGGGCAGCCCAGAGCCATCCCTTCTTGGCAGTCTGCATTGGCACTATAGCAGGCTTCCTGTGTGCCAGAGGTCCATTTTGGTGACAGCTCTTTTTTTTTCCCTACCTGAAAATTTCAAACAGATTAGATCTGGAGCTCTCACTAGAGGCAAACCTCTGCCTACTGACTGACTGGGGATTGCACATGAGAGAATCATTCTGCACGGATGTATCTTAAAAACAGTTGTTGAAATATTATAGCACCCCCAGCCTGTTCTTTAAACATGTTTTAGTGTGCCAGCAGAAGGACAAGAAGAGGACCATTCTGGCCTCACTGAGAAGGGAGTTCCAGAGTCGAGGCATCCATTGAACCGTGCTTGTGATGGTGGTGGGAATGAGAGAAGGGCCTCTCCTGAGGATCTCAGAGCCAACTCATACATAAAATAGCAGATTATTGAGGGCAAAGATTGTTGGATTATTGGGTGTTTCAGCAACTGTACACTTCTAAAAATGCAAAGAACCATATTCTTTACAGGCTTGGAGAGAATATTTGAATATATATATATATATATATATATTTTACAAAAATCAAGTGTCAAGAAACTCTGCTGAAAATAATCTTGGACTGACCAGAAACTTTCTTTTTCAGGATTTATTCTGCAAAAATTATCCATTTTCTGTACGTAAAAATAATATTGCTACATAGAAATATTATTTTCCAAACACAAAAACCTGTTTCCTGAGCAGAAAATGCTGCAATTGGAGATTTAAAATTTTCACAGCTTTGCTTTATGCATTTTCTTTACAGGCAAAAGCATTTTCTGTGCAGAACAGAAACCTGGTTTGGAAAATGACATGGATGTGGCCACTAAAGAGAACTGGAACAAGGTTACAACAGTTTAAGTGGCAGGTGCATGAGTCAGCATTTGGTAAGCTGTGCATCATGGGAGGTCTGATGCAACATGAGCAGTGGATGAGGCCATCCAGGTATGCATCATGGGAGGTCTGATGCAACAGGCACTGGGGATAAAACCAGCCAGGTTTCATTAGTGCATGGCTGTCACATGTTCCCAAGAAGACTTCCTGTATAAGAGAGAGGGTCAGAATCTCCATTGCTGGTTAGTTATGGTTGGTGAAGCACTTTGTTGGTCTGTATAGCTGTGAGTATTCAAGACGGATGTCTGATACTCTATGTATCTTTGTAAATATTTGCAACAAAGATTAAAGTCATCATTGAGTGAAGTCTCACTGTCCAGTGATTCATTTCTCCCAAGTGTGGGAGGACTTTTCCTGTGCCGTCTGAAGCAAGACTCTTCACAGAGACCATCTTCTAGGCATTCCTGCCTACATGCATCAACTCTATGTGTGTGTATGCTAAATCCTTCTTGTCTGCCTACCCAACACCTTTGTACAGAAATAACGGCACAGAAAATGTTCTACCCTGTGCAGAAAATCTTGTTTTTGTCATAATAATATCCTGTGCAAATTTTGTGTAGAATAAGTCTCAAATTGTGGATCGGCTTTGAAAACAGTGGTTTACTCATTTCTTCCTTCAATAAATTGGTGTGTGGCCAATGTTAACAATGTCATTGCCATTGTCAGTATTCTCATATTTTAATATTTTTCTAATCTCGGTGCCCATGATCCTGTCCTTCCCAACCATGTAAATATATCTAAAATTTGGATAATACCTTTCACCCCCTAAAGTACCTAGACCAATGACAACCTGTTGTATAGTACATTTGTTAGTCTTTGAAATGTGACTGGACTGTTTGTTATGATTCAGAAAACTACCTATTTCTGCCACTGACTTCTATGGAATAAGGGTGCAAAACATAACCTGCAAAGGAGCCTAACTGGGCAGCTGAGCTGACACAAGGCTGCACCCTTGGCCTTTTGTATCTCTGACTCACCTGCTGTTGACTCATCTTATTTGTTTATTCTATGTTATGTTAAGATTTAGCTGGATTTTAATGGATGTTTAGTTTAATATGTTTTTATGGGGGAGGGTGGGAGTTTGGGGGGTTGGGGGCTTTTAGATTATATTAATGTATTTTTAACTGCTGTAAGCTGCCCCAATTGTTTTTAACAGAGGGGCGGGGTAAAAATTATTATTATTATTATTATTATTATTATTATTATTATTATTATGTAGTTCAACTCGATCCAAACCTCTCTCACTTCAGTGGTGTTAGAAATGACTGATTACTACCTTCTCACCCTGACAAATGAAGTGCTGGCATTACAGTTGTGTCCCTTGGCTGAAGGAGATTTAAATAAGGCATTAATTGGTGTTCCCCCCATCACCATGGCCCTTTTCTAACTCTTGTATGGCTTTTCTGGAAAGAGCTCTTGGTTAGAAAGGTAGTTCTACTAGCAGATTGCTTCATAGAACTGGCAGAAGAGAACTGGCAGAAGATACTGTGTTTCCTATAGCTTCCTGTGCACTTTCGGGCATTTTAGCTCCTTCCTTTTCCTTCCTTCCTTCCTTCCTTCCTTCCTTCCTTCCTTCCTTCCTTCCTTCCTATTATCTCATTTTTCTCCCAACAATGGTCCCAATGTACCCTTTTTCCAAAGAGGAAACAACAGGCCATTCCTGTTAGGAAAAAAGGCCTGCCCAAACCTAGAAAATTCAGTAGTGGATGATCTAGATACACTAGATAATCCCCAAATCTTTGGAAACATGGCAAAATAGCTTCAAGCAATCTCCTCCATCAGTCTTTGGAGGGCACTGTGAGTCTTTGGAGGAGATTTCAGAACCCCCAAACATGGATAAGGTGAAGGGAGCACAAAAACACTCTCGAGGTGTATTACCAGCCCCTGGATTAATTAAAACTGGCATAGAATTCCAAAAGTTTCGGAAGATTTTTAAGCAATTGTTAGTACACAATCAAAATGTTTATCAAGTTGGTCCACAGTTCTGCTCATGCAATAGGCATAATTTCAGCATCTCTGTTTCATCTTCCTTCTTTATGAGGGAGGAGTTGTTAAGGGAATAGAGTAAGACATGAAGCAGTGATTCAGTAGTGTATGATCTAATAAAAGAGAGACAGAATGAGAGAGTGCAATTGCTGCTTCCATTGAAATCACAACCCTTCTGGATTAATTACAGCGATTAGCGCTATGCTAGAGCCAGTGATGTGTGCCGTGTAGGCACACAGCAGACCCAGGCTATCACTGCTGGAAAAAAATTGTAATAATTTGTCCCTTATTTCTATAAATATTCTTGTGTTCACAGAGCCTTTCAGATAAATAAAATGTAACACACACACACACACACAAATGTGCACACATGAACTTCTGCCAATATTTTTATGCACAGATTTACTCTAATTTTAATAGAGTGCCTATATCCTTTTAGAGCAGTAGCAGCTGTGACATCTACACCACATGTTTCAAAAAACAATGTTGTAGGCTATCCAGATGATACTCAATAGTCTAATATACACTTGTCCCTTGACATTGTGGTCTTGCCATTCGCATCCCTCAGTCTTTCATGGATGGCAAGCACCAAGGGACAAAATGGTGCACAGCCATTCAGACCAATGGGGCTTGAATATTTGAGATTTTTTTTGTTTTTGCAGGGGGGTCCTGAATGGATCCGCCACAAAAAATGGAGAAGCAACAATACACACACACACACACACACACACACATATCCCTAGTATACCAAAATATATTCATTTTTAAAAAGTGTTCCTTATTCCATAGGCTGATAAAATGAAGCAAGGATTGCTAAACCATAATCTGATTTTGAATCTGAACCTATTTCATTACTATTATTTCCCTATAAATTAATCTGTTCATTTCAGATCTGGAGAACAATACTACAAAACATAATGCATTACATCAGGGGTGGACAAAGTGTGAACCATATGCTGCATGTGGCCTTCCAAAGACCATTTCTGTAGACCCAAAGGGTCCCGTCAAACCACAAAAAATTTAGATGGTGACAATTTTATACTCTCAATGGCCAATAGCACTACTGAGATGAGAGGAAAATGTAGGACCTTGGGCAAGTCACATGCACTCAGCCTCAGGGGAAGCCAATGGCAAACTTCTTCTGAATAAATCTTGGCAAGAAAACCCCATTATAGGTTCACCTTAGGGTTGCCATGAATCAGAAACAACTTGAAGGCTCACTTTCATTTATTTTCTGACTATCTTCTAATAATAGGACTTAAGGTGACCAACAACATTTTAAAAACAATACAGATTAAAAAATATACAAAAACATTGGAGAAATTATAAATATAAAAATTAATTAAAAGCAATTAACCAATTTATAAAGTTAAATCATTAAATACATTAAAAGTATTATAAGATTATACAAACCATAAAACTGTACAGCACATCATTAGAATTCTACCTCATTCATTTCTGAAAGCCTAGCAGCACAAAATGTTTTTGGTTGCCAAGATAAGGAGGGAGGTCCTAAGATTTATAGCCTCTGAGGCTTCTAGAAACTTTCTTCCAGCCTCTACAAGCCTTTCTTTGAAACAGGACATAACTGAACAAGAAGTCCAGTCATTGTTTTGATAAAAGGCATGTAGAAGCTTAAAAAAAAAGAAGAGGGGCAAAAATGCCTGGAAACACTTTTGAATGGCCAATAGGATACTCTTGAGGTCTACAGAGGAATTCTGGGGCTTGGACACCACAGAATTTGACAATTGGAGATGCAGCTTATGAGAATCTCAAATGAGTCTAACTGAGGCCCCAAATCTCTACCAGTTGTCCATCTCTGCAATAAAAAGGCAATGAAAATGATCAAGGAACTAGAAAATTTCTGCTGTGAGAAAATATAAAAACATTTGAAGGTCTTTAGTTTACAAAAAGACATGATAGAGGTGCATAAATTATGAATGGTGTCAAGAAAGCAGACAGTGATGTATGTCTCTCTCAGACACACACCATACAACAACCTGAGGTCACCCAACATAGTTACATTCATGGCAGGTTCAGGATATGTACTGTATATACTTGTGTACAAGTCTAGAATTTTAAGTAAAAAAAAAAAATTGACCCCCAAAAGCTGAGTCTACTCATCCACAGGCCAATGTAAGTAGTGCACTTTAACTCTTATTTAAAAAGGACCCATTCTCTGGTGAAAATCAGGAGTGTAATTTGTCCTGGAAGCCCTGACTCCCTTCTGCTCTCTCATCCATCCAGTCTTTAGTGTGAGACCAAATAGTGAGCTTGCTGGAATTTTGTAAGTTTTTTGACATAATTTTCTTTTCCTTCCTCCATTATTATTATTATTATTATTATTATTATTATTTGTACCCCACCCCTCTGCACAGCAATCGAGGCGGCTTCCAGCACAAAATACAATACAGTAAAAATCAAACCCAAACCCAACCCTCCTGCCCCTTAAAAAATCATTAAACAGTCATCAAATTAAAAATAGCAATTAAAATTTGGGCAGATGCCAACAATTTACAATAACAAACAACAGGGACAGCAAAATGAGGAGGGAGACAAGGAGATACAGTTGGACAGGCTTCTTATGACTGGAAAGAATAATCTGGAAAGGCCTGCCAGAAGAGATCTGTCTTGACAGCCCTTTTAAAGCTGACTAAAATCGTCATACGACGGATCTTATCTGGCAGGACATTCCATAATCTGGGAGCGGTCATCGAAAAGACCCTCTGGGAAGTTGCTGATTGCCTAGATTGTTTCACCTATAATAAATTCATCCCAGAGGACCTAAGTGCTCGGGGTGGATTGTACAGGAGGAGGCGGTCTCGAAGATATGTTGGACCCAAGCCATTTATATCTTTTGTACATGCCCCTAAGCTTTACCCTTACATATCCACACATCATGTCAAAATTCATAATTTAGCCCCCAAACCTCCCAAACCTATACATGAGGTCAACCTATAGTTGAGCATATATGGTAAATCCAGACAGAACATACTCCACAATGGAGTCCACTATTGTATGATATAGGCCCAGAACAGATGGGCCAAAAGCACTAGCTTTGGGCAAATCTGGTCAATAGCATTCAGATGACGCATACCCCTAGATCAGGCTGAAGCCACATTGTGGCTGTCTAACACAGCCCAAACCCAGCCGCAAAAGGAGTGCAAAAGAAGAGCTCCTTGCTGGAGCTCTGTTGTGGACTGTGGCAGCTGGCCTCATGACTGTGGTATCTGGTTGCTGTGGTCCTGTCCAAATGGGGAGCTTTTATCCTGTCTGCTGAACCCCACAATGATGGCAGTCAAATTGGATGGCTTTAAAAGAGACTATGTATTGGACACGGTAATGTATATTACCTTCAGAATTAGAAGCAGCATTTCTCTTCTGGTGAAAAGCAAAATATGATCCCAATATGCCTGTAAAGAGCCAGCTGCTTATCATTATTATTTCACCAGTGCTTGCTCTATCTATACTAAAGATGTAAATCTTCACATATATCATTCTCATGCATAAGAACTAATAACATCAAAGCTTTTTTCCCTTCAGGGGGTAAAATTATGAGGCTTTTTGTGCATGATTTGATGATTTTTCACATACTAGGACCCTTCACACAAAAAGAGTGAATACATTTTTGTTTACAGCCTAATATTTTTGCACAGAAAACAGTATATTTTTTTTACAAAAAGTCACAAAAAGGTAAAACAAGATAACAAGAAAATGCATGACACTTGATGATTCTTTAATTTTTTTAAAAAATGGACTTGATATGTTGAGAAACTTTCTCAGTGAGGTTGAAAAGAAGTCCCAGTGTTTTTTACATACCTATCTGAAGACTGTAAATTGTAAGTCTTTGATGGCCAATATTGAGCATTCATTTTCATAATAAGATCAATTTTGCAAGTATGGTGACTTGAGTGTTGAACTGCAACACTGGAGACCAGGGTTTGATTCCCCACTTGGCTATGAAACCCTCTGGGTTACCTCAGGCAAATCACATGCTCTCAGTTTCAAGGGAAGGCAATAGCAAATCTTCCATGAACAAATCATGCCAAGAAAACCCCATGATAGGTTCACGTTAGGGTCACCATAAGTCAGAAGTGACGAGAAGGTACACAACAATAATAATAACAACAACAAAGCCCTTTATAGACAATCATTTTGTTGATCAGTGACCAAGGAGATGGCTATCTCTGAATAACAGAATTAAAAAATTGTACAGCTAGAAGAGACTATACACATAATATAATCCAAGCTGTGGTAACTGCAAGAATCTACAGCTAAAGTATCTGACATAAATGAAATATCACCCTCACCCCTGTCTCATAGAAACTGGTATTCAGAGGCACATTGCATCTGATACTACAGGCAACATATAGACTTCATAACTACTAGGCATTAAATAGTCATATTTTCCATTATAAAATTCCAGTTTATGTTCTTGAAATGGAAGAATACAAGGACCTGTGTATGATCAGAAAGAACACAAGAGCTTTGTTTGATCAGACCCATCATCTCTCTCTAGTCTAGCATTATGTTTGCCACAGCCTCCAACTGATTGACTCTGAAAGCCCAGATGCATAACATGAACATGATAGTTGGTCCTCTGCTATAGTACCCAGGAATGGAAATCATAGACAATGCCTTTTAACTTATGTCCCATGTAGCCATTATAATGGAGAATAATTCTCAACCTCATTAACTCATTAAGTATTATTTCCTGCACAGAAAATGCTGTTTCATATGCAGAAAATGTTGTAATTGGGGATTTATTCTACACAAAATTCATATGCGGTTGTGCAACATTTTCTGCATAAAAACATTATTTTTATTTATTTTTTTGTGCAAAATATTCATGTACAAATTTTGTGCACAATAAGTCTTGAATTGAAAACAAGCTTTGAAAACTGCATGGGCTTTTGAAGACTCTCTCTCAAGAAGAAATTTGCTAATATTACTCATTGCATCTTTTGAGAAGAAAGACCCCCCCCGACTCGTTGGGGAGGGGTTCTTTATTGCGCCAGCCGGAAAATGAGGCCGGACGCGTCATTGGCTGGACGGCGGGGGAAGTCCCGCCCCTTCCTTCGCCGCTAGGCCAATCACGGAAGGGATTTCTAGGATCCCGTCTCGTTGGTGGTCTCGCTTATCGCGAGACTACCAACGAGATCTTAGGGCTATAAAGCCCCAAAGCTGCCTCGTGGCGGCAGCCATTTTAACAAGCAGACAAGCAAGGAGCTTGTCTGCCTCTTTTGTGCCTGAGGGACCAGCCTCGCGCTCGGGAGTCGATCGAGCGCCGGAGAGGCTGCAAGGAGGCCCTCATTTCCAGGGTCCGCCCCTTTGTCTGGCGGACCTTCGCGATCGGGAGCCTAAGGCTCAGATCGCGTTCTTGAGTGGCCGCAAAGAGGCCCTCATTGGCCGGTGGCAGCGGCGACAGCAGCGCCCAGTGCTGCCCTAAACAACAGTGGCCCGGGTGACAGGCTGGGATCGCCAGCTGCACCCTTGTAAGTGGGACGGCCCCGATGGGGAGAGGACCATCCTTGGGGCCATAAAAGAGGCCCAGGTGACAGGGATTGGGCGGCCTGAGGCGCCAAGAGCAAGTACAATGCCCTGACGTCCCTTTGGAGAGGGGCCCATAGGCCTTGCAGAAAGCGGCCCGGGAGGAGTTGCTCTGTTCTGCTGGGAGGCCTGAGGGGTGGAGGGCCCTGATCATTCTCCCGGCTGGGAGAAGTTTACAAGTTGAATGAATGCAGGCTTGGTTTAAGGGCCCTGAGCCCATAGAGTTTAAATGGTAATGAAAAATTAATACATAAATGAATACATAAATAAAATAAAACACACACACACTCAACATAGAGATACACTTCACAAAGCTTGAAGGCTTGCTGTCTACGTTCCTAAAAGGAATAATTGGGCCTCTGGTGGCCAAAGTAATTGGTTGGCCCTTTGTTTGGGTTTATACCTTGTGGTTCCACACTAGCCAGCAGACTCTGGCTGGGTGCTTGTGTCCCACAAAGGGAAGTGACTGGCCTTCGGCCATTAACCTGGTCCCTATTTTGGGGAAGGTTGTTGGGGGCCACGAGCATTTTCATCGGGGTTGACACTCTGCCCAGTTATAATAACAACATCAATAATAATAATAATAATAATAATATAGAGTGATTTGTATAAAAAACATTGAGGACATATATGTATATGACATAGAGTGCTAATTAAAATTATTACTCTTAAGTCTTTGGAATTAAATATTGTTACTGTCTCCTGGATAATTATAACTAAGTCATGCCGCGCAGTAAGCCACAGTCTAAGCAGTGGGCAGCTTCTGCTGGGCCCAATTCTGGGCGTGCAGCACCAAAGAGACCAAATGATCCTCAAAATAGAGATGATGGGATTGCAGCTCAGTTAACACAATTAGGCCGCACTATGCAAGCATGTGTTGCTGCGTGTGAACAGCTAGTACAAACTAGGGTTCACGGGCATAATGTAGAGTCCCAGTCATCTATAAATTCGAGTGGGGATCAAATTTCTGGGCAGCAGGTTACTTCGGTACAACCCAGTACTTCTTCTGACATGTCTGTTCATGATGTGTCCTGTGGCCCCCTGAGTTCATCTGCTATGGAAGTTGGTCAGCCAACCGTAGCAGATGTGATGGAACTGGTGAAGAAGGTTCCTGGTGTGACGCAATGGGGAGCGTCTGTTATTGGACTTGAGCAGCCTACTCTAGCAGACTTATATAGTTTGTTACAGACGGCTGTGGGTTCAAGTCAGGAAGGTGTGTCTGCACCTGAAATTTCAAACATTGCTAACAAAGATGGGGGAAGTGTTTCTTTTGTACCGCAGACTGGCACCCGAGCAGTTGCTGAGGCACACTCGGTGGGAACATCACAAACAGCGGGACAGGATGCTCAGCATGTGGCTAGTTCAGGTTTGTCCACATCTTTGAATGCTACAAATTCTTGGCCCACATTGGTATGGTCCTCTGGTAGCCCAGTTGGGCACAAGGTGGGTGGGACAAGTTTTGAAAATGCTGCTATAGCTGCACCTTCAAATTTATCAGTGGCACCGGGGGTGCTTGACCCAATGGTGCAATCTGATCAGCCTATGGTTAACAAGGTAAGTGGTACAAGGCCTTTGGTCTCAGTGGGAGCCTTAGGTTTGTCAGGAGTAAACAGGTCAATTGAATGCAACCCCTATGCGGGGATGTCAACACCATTGGGATCTCACCTTCCACTATCTACTAAGGAGAAAATTTGGAAAGGTGAATATATCGACTTATTTTCTTTGACTTTTCGTGATCCTGAACCTCAAATTATGGTCAAAGATGGGGTCGTGTTCAGCCTTCCTAAAGAATTTCAGGCACACAAGCGTCCTAAGTTGGAAAGAAACTTTGTAAATTGGATAATGGGATTTACTATATACAGGGGTGTGATAGAACAAAAAGACTACTCTAGGGCCCCTGATTTTTCAAAGTACCAAGAAATAATGATCAAGGCCTATACAAACTGTCATTTTAATGCAAGGGGAGCTGCGTGGCTCCAATATGATGAACAGTTCAGGATGAGAGCTGCTATGGATCCTTCTTTGTCATGGCAGCATCTCCAATCTGAACTTTGGGCAGATGTTATGCTGGGGGCCTCCCCTTCGAGCAGATGTGATAATGGCTTTGTGCCTATGGTCACGCTGCCGAAAGGGCAGTATGCGAGGCCTAGCACGGGGGACAAAACAGCTACAGGTTTATGCTGGGGCTTCAATGCCAGTAAGTGTGCTAGACAGCAATGTAGATTCGACCACAAATGCAGCAAGTGTAGGGGTAACCACCCACTTACTGCCTGTTTCAAGCGGAAGAAAAGTGGGGCCGGAGTTTCCGGTCAACAGACAACAGCGGGAGGGAAAGGCACCAACACCAATTAAACTGGATGTGTTGGCTGCGTGGTTGCGGATTTACCCAAATAAGGAGTCCGCTCAATACTTGTTAGATGGGTTTTTAAATGGTTTTCATATTCCTTATACAGGTTTGAGGGTGCACCGATTTGCGCCTAATGCGCGTTCGGTAAGGGAGTTGCCTGAGATAGTCAGGGAGAAATTGGCTAAAGAGTTGGCTGCCAATAGGATATCTGGGCCTCATCAGCATCTGCCAATGCCGACACTAAGGTTGTCCCCTTTGGGCGTCATTCCTAAGAAGGCACCTGGTGAGTTCCGTTTAATCCACAATTTGTCATATCCAAAAGGGGATTCTGTTAATGATGCCATTGATCCAGTTTTGGCATCTGTAAAATACACATCATTCATGAAGGAAATGGACAGGTTGACGGCTTTAATTAATCAAAAAGATATTATTAAGGTGGAAAAAGAGTGGGCTCCAATTGATGAATATATTAAAGCAATTTGGGGATGAAATAGCAAAGTTAATATATAGAGTTGAAATTGATTTTATTTAAAGGTATAAAATGACTAAAATGATAGTAGAATAATGAGAGCTAATAGATAGAAGGTATATGAAGTAGAAGAGGTGACAAGCTGAAATAAATCTGTACATACTGTCAAAGAACTAAGGAAGTTTTTGTTAAGTGGTGTTATGTGGTGTTATGTTAGGTTGTTAGATTAGTTATGTTATTTTGTTTATTGTTAAGTTATGGTTTTTTTATTTGTTTGTTCTTTTTTTTTTGTCTGTGTTATGTATGTTATATATGTTATTTTAATAAAAAATCTGTGGAATAAAATACACATCATTCGATTCAGCAGTACAGATGGTAAGGGCACTAGGTAAGGGCACGCTATTGGCTAAATCTGATATAAAATCAGCATTCAGGCTTTTGCCAGTACACCCCGATGACTTTGACTTGTTAGGCTTTCAATTTGAAGGGATGTACTATTTTGACAAGGCCATGCCTATGGGGTGTTCTATCTCATGCTCTGCCTTTGAAAAATTTAGTACATTTTTACACTGGTGCGCGGTCAAGAGGTCAGGAAATCAAGCCATTACTCATTATTTAGATGACTTCTTATTCGCTGGGGCTCACGGTACTACAAGTTGTGCAGATACCTTGTCGGCATTTCAGATGTTGATGAATGAGATGGGAGTTCCTTTAGCGGAGGAAAAGACGGAGGGTCCTAGCACCCATCTGACCTTCTTGGGAATTGAGTTAGACTCAGTTGAGGGAATCTCTCGCCTTCCACTAGAAAAACTTGAAGCAATGAGACACCAGGTAAGGATAATGACCAGTAGAAACAAGGCCACACTTAGAGAATTTCAATCCCTGACTGGGTTGTTAAATTTTGCTTGTAGAGTTATTGTCCCTGGGCGAGCTTTTTGCTCTCACCTTTACAATGCTACTAAAGGAGTTTCCGCTCCACATCACCATATTAGAATTACTAGTGGGATTAGAGCTGATTTGGAGGTTTGGGATTCATTTTTCCATCAATTTAATGGGGTATAATTTTGGAGGTCCGAAATGCTTTTAAAGGCTGACCTCCAGGTACACTCTGATGCTTCAGGCGCCCATGGTTTTGGCTTATATTGGAAGGGCCAGTGGGCAGCTGGGAGATGGCCACAAGAATGGGTTGATAAGGGTTGGACTCGTGACCTTACTTTTCTTGAACTCTTCCCTATTGTTGTGGCAATTCATTTGTGGCCAATTCAATTCGAAAATAAACAGTGTGGTTTTGGTGTGACAACCAAGCGGTGGTGCATGTAGAGAACTCTCAAACCTCCAAGCCATTAAGGGTGATGTCTTTGGTTAGAGCAATGGTTACTCAATGTTTAAGATACAATGTGTTGTTTCAGGCTCGTCATGTGCCAGGGTTACTAAATCCATTGGCGGACGCCATTTCTCATTTTCAGTTTTCCAGGTTTCATCAACACACCCCGGAGGCTGCACCTCTGCCACTGGAGGTACCCAAACATCTGTGGAGCCTTGGAGATTAGAAATCAACAGGGCGGTCTTCCAGTCTGTCGCTCCATCGACACGCAAGTCTTATGAGCTTGCAATGCGAGCTTTTAGGCTGTTTCTGTCTATGGAAGGGGAGGTAGAGGTTTGGCCATTGAGGGTGGAAACAGTGTTACGTTTTGAGGTTCATCTTCGACATTTGGGTTTGTCCCCTGTCACTATTAGGGCAAGGTTAGCAGCTCTGTCCTTTTATTCCAGGGCAGGAGGGTTTATTGACCCGACAGGGGACTTTAGGGTCCGTAGGGCCTTAGAAGGATGGACCAGGGAGCCTCCTCCGGCACGTGATACTCGCTTGTCGGTGACAGGGTCAATTTTAATCCAAATTTGGCAATCTATTCCTGAAGTATGTTCTTCAGCTCAAGAAGTGAGGCTTTTTAGAGCTGTTTTTTCTGTGGCGTTTTTTGCAGCCACAAGAATCAGCGAGCTGGTTCCTAGCTCTCGTTCGGATAGTTCCGGCAGAGCACTTTACCTATCTGACATTCAATTTACTGAACAAGGAGTTCAAATATGTTTCCGGCGTTCTAAGACGGACCAGTTAGCCAAGGGTCAAATAGTTACACTGTCCAGAGCACCATCAGGTCAAATTTGTCCCGTTTTAACCTTGTCAGATTACCTTGAGATTCGCCCAACTGGCTCAGGTTACTTGTTCCTTCATGTTTCGGGCCTTCCTTTGACACAGTTCGAATTTAGAGCTGTGTTGCGAGGGACTTTGAGGCATGCTGGTTTGCCAGCGGCCCAGTTCTCAGCCCATTCCTTTCGTATAGGGGCAGCGACAGCTGCTGCATCACAGGGTCTGGATGATGCAACAATACAACAGATTGGGCGGTGGCGGTCCAGGGCTTTTAAGTCCTACATTCGCCCATAAGGTATGGGTTGGACATAGAGTTATCTAGTTGAGGTGTTAGAGTTATACTTAATGTGTTGTTTCTTTTAAAGCAGATATGAGATGTGAAGACATTTAGATCATTGGACACAGTCTGGTGTTTTGGTCTGAGCGTCATGTGCTTCATTCAGGTCGTGTTCGGAATCCGGCGTTAATAGAGAGTCAACGGATTCGATGGTTTGGTAGGAGAGGAATGCTATGGGGAGCTCTCATTCCGCGAATCATTGAATTATCTGCGACATTCTCACCGCCCAAGATTCTTTTGGTACATTTGGGAGAAAATGACCTTGTAAAGATTCCTTGTTACAAGTTGGCCAAAATGATCTTGAACGACATGCAAGATATCAAGCAGAGACTCCCAAACACAATAGTGATGTGGACCAAGTTTTTACCATGGCGAGCGTGGGTGGGAGCAAAGAAGGACTCGTCGATAAATGCAGCACGTCGTTGGCTCAATAGATTCATGGTCAAGAAGATGGGAATTTTGGACATTGAAATTGTGGAGCACAAGGACATTCAGAAGGATAGGCCACATTTGTACAGGGGAGATGGGGTTCATCTATCCCCCGTTGGATGTGATGTATACTTGGAGGCTATCTCTCGTCATATTGAACGAGTTATCTGGGGTGGGGGGGAGGGGACTCCAAGCTAGGCTGGCCCCCTCCTGTGGCGGGTAAGATTCCCCCCCCGGGGATAAGTTAGTTAATTGGGATTACAAAATTGGTTAAAATTCAAGTGGACAAGAGAGTATACATCTATGGGTTAATTCATTTGTTCCTATGTCGTCACAAAACAAATTGATGACGGCATTGATAAGTTACGTCATGACTTAAACTATGATGTCATTTTGTTTGCGGGGAGATGACCTCTGCGATGTGGGGCTTATTTGGTATTTGATGTTCTTGACACATGAATTAAAAGGATAGATATGTAAAGAAACATGTGTCAAGAACAATGAAAAGTTTGGTTAAAATTAAAGTGTTAAAATTATTGATTACCTTGTACAAATAAAGTTGTGGCCAAGTTTTATAACCATAAAGTTGAGTACGGTGTCATTTTTGTGTCGGCGCAAAGACCCCCCCCCGACTCGTTGGGGAGGGGTTCTTTATTGCGCCGGCCGGAAAATGAGGCCGGACGCGTCATTGGCTGGACGGTGGGGGAAGTCCCACCCCTTCCTTCGCCGCTAGGCCAATCACGGAAGGGATCTCTAGGATCCCGTCTCGTTGGTGGTCTCACTTATCGCGAGACTACCAACGAGATCTTAGGGCTATAAAGCCCCAAAGCTGCCTCGTGGCGGCAGCCATTTTAACAAGCAGACAAGCAACCCACCCACCCACCCTTTAATAATAAGTAATTTATATTTATTCTTAGGCTGTGGCTGGTCACCTTACTGGGGCCGGGAGGGAATTTTCCCAGAGTTATTGTGACCTGGGTTTTTCGCCCTCCCTGAGAATAAATTGGGGTTATGCTTGTCTTTAATAGAAGGTTTGATTTAACTATGTATACTTGTTATTGTTTATGTTGCCCGTTGGACAAGTGAAGTTAATCCGTCACAACTGACTGTCTGGGTTCTGGTGAAGTTATGTTTTGCCAAACTGTTTTAATCGTATGGTGGGTAAGATCCCCCCCCGGGGATAAGTTAGTTAATTGGGATTACAAAATTGGTTAAAATTCAAGTGGACAAAAGAGTATACATCTATGGGTTAATTCATTTGTTCCTATGTCATCACAAAACAAATTGATGATGGCATTGATAAGTTACGTCATGACTTAAACTATGATGTCATTTTGTTTGTGGGGAGATGACCTCTGCGATGTGGGGCTTATTTGGTATTTGATGTTCTTGACACATGAATTAAAAGGATAGATATGTAAAGAAACATGTGTCAAGAACAATGAAAAGTTTGGTTAAAATTAAAGTGTTAAAATTATTGATTACCTTGTACAAATAAAGTTGTGGCCAAGTTTTATAACCATAAAGTTGAGTACGGTGTCATTTTTGTGTCGGCGCAATTGCATCTGCAACAAGGAAAACCAGAAGATACAATTGCCCACTCTACATATTTTCATATCATGCTCAGCTCACATTATTTGCATGCCCAAAAGTTTTAGATATTGTAGTATTCATTCAAAAGAAAGGTCCTTGTACCCTTAGATTATGCCAGCTTCTCCTTTGCTCCCTGACAGGAAGAAAGCTGAGGACATAAACAGTAAGCAAATAGTCTCAATTGGCAGATTAATGGGATATTCCTCCCCCACACACACACACACACAAAAGTTGCTTGGTTTAAACATCAAATGTAGATATCTCTAGTCAGTACTGAACAGTGTTGCAGGTTAAATATGGGAGCCATGGCAGCATGACAAATCAGGGCCTATTATGATTTTAATCTAGTCTTGGATATACTCTTTGATATACTCCACCTGCTACAGTGTATCTAGCAAGAGCCAAGGAAGGAAAATATTGTGTGTTTGTGTGTGTGTCCAGGGATGTGGGTAGAATGAATTTCACATATCAGTTTGAACTCAGCAGCAATTCCTGGGTTTCAGGCTTCTAGTGGAAATAAATTAGAACTGAGATAAGATATAAAATGAACAGCTCTTGTAATACAAGTGATCCCTGACTGCTCTGATTCTTTAATCTTTATTTACTGAGAAAAAAAAAGGATTAGATGAATTGAGGATTGCCATCTTTCCTAAAAATAATCAAGCAATAGAATGGGTCTCTGCTACTCAGACTTTCTGGTGGGAAGTGAAAATGACCCTGCCATCAGTCTTAAAATAGTCTGCTGGTTTGCATGCCTGGACAAAACAGAAGAAATGCATCAGTATTTATACTTTTCAGAAGATGAGTGGGACTCTTCAACATCAAGGAGAAAAAAGGTGAGAAATAACACAAGTGAGCCTCAGAGTATCTTGTCTGAACTTGCCCCTAACAAACTAAGCAAAGCTACAGAGAAAACATTAATAAAGAAAACACCCCAATAGGCTGAACAAATTGATTCAACAAACTAATTTCAAATTCTTTCTGCTCCCAAGAGACAATCTTCCAATAGGTGCAGAGTCCTGGGTAGATTTTTCATTTTGTATCACCAATAAATATCTCCTCTCTAGGTTACTGTACTAATAAATAAATAATAATAATAATAATAATAATAATAATAATAAGTAATTTTATTTATACCCTGCCCCTCTGTCAGACAATCGGCGTGGCTCACAGCAGTTAAAACTAATACAATATTAAAATAAAATCCAAAGTCTCACAACCCTCCCACCCATTAAAAAAGAATTAAACTAATAATAACATTAACACATGATAATTAAACATTAAGTTAAAATAAACAGTACTGGGACAAACAAACGAATAATAGGCAGGGCAACGATTGCAGTCAAAATAGAAAGGGAAAAGGGAGACTCCTAAGGCTGGGGCTAATAATCGGGGAAGGTCTGCTGGAAGAGATCCGTCGTAACAGCTTTTTTAAAGCTGCTTAAGGTTGTCAACTGATGGATCTCATCTGGCAGGCCATTCCATAATTTGGGAGCGGTGACCAAAAAGGCCCTCTGGGAGGTTGTCGACAGCCTAGTTTTCATCGGCTGTAATAAATTCCTCCCAGAGGACCGGAGTGTTCGGAGGGGATTATATGGGAGGAGGCAGTCCCAAAGATAAATTGGACCCAAGCTATTTAGGGCTTTAAAGGTCATAACCAACATGTTATACTGGGCTCAGAAGCTAATAGGCAGCCAGTGAAGGGGCTTCAATACCAGTGTTATGTGGTCTCTCCTGAATGTTCCCAAAACCACTCTGGCTGCCATATTCTGTATCAACTGAAGTTTCCAGACCAAGTACAAGGTTAGCCCCATGCAGAGCACATTGCAGAAATCCAGATGGGAGGTTACCAGTGCATACATCACTGTTTCAAGGTCCCTTACTTCCAGGAAAGGGTGCAGCTGGCGTATCAGCCAAAGCTGATAACAGGTGCTCCTAACCGTCACATTCATTTGACTTGTCATCTGAAGCTACAGATCTAGGAGCACCCCCAGACTGCGAACACAGTCCTTTGTGGAGAGTGTGACCCTGTCCAGGACTGGAGGTTGCAACCCAATTCCTGGTTTTGGGGCCGCTACTGTGAGCACCTCCGTTTTGTCTGGATTCAGTCTCAATTTGTTTTTCCTCATCCAGTCCATTACTGCCCTAAGACAGTCATTGAGAGGAGAGGTGCCATCAGGAGCCGAGACCAATGATCGGGACATGGAGAAATAGATCTGGGTGTCATCAGTATACTGATAACACCCAGCCCCATGTTTCCAAATAATGTCTCCCAGCAGCTTCATATAGATGTTAAATAACATTGGGGACAGGATGGCGCCTTGTGGAATGCCGCAAGTAAGATTTTTTTGCAGAACAACTGTCCCCGAGTGACACCCTCTGGGATCTGCCTGAGAGGAAGGAATGTTCTTTCTGTTGCTAGGCGCTGTTCAAGGATTCAGTGCATCTTGAAACATTTGCATTTCCTTGTTCTGACAAGATCAGCAAAAATAATGACATCGCAGTCAAAAATGAATGTTTGCATTAGTTGCACATTTAAAAAACACACACCCTTTCTTAATTTTCTCCGTCTCCTAAACCACCTGAGAATAACTAATTTCTAACCAGTTTCTTACATGATTTTATATAACTAGCCTCATAGGAACCATTCTTCTTCTTTAATTGATTGTGATAGATTTAAAGTAAAAACTGTCCTACAGTTGTAATGGGAAGAGCATGAAAATCTCTTGAGAAGGAGACAAAATGCAAATCTTACTCTAGGAATAATCAGTGACCACATTCACATGAAGAAACATGCCAGAATTCTTAAGATTTCTGATTTGTTGGGAATGAGGCTATGTGTGGTTATATCCTGGTGATAGCTGATTGAGTTACAATGAAATAGCAAAGTCTTGCATTTGTGCCCTTTTTATTGTGATATCCAATCTCGCATGACCTAGTACTTTGGCTTATTTGCTTCCTTTTCCCTGAATTGTCAATCAAGAATCATGCCAGAGTATTAGATCCTCCTGAGTTCAGATTTATTTATCTATTCTCTAACTTGCAGTGAAGGAAACCATTAAAAGCACATTAGGGTATTGTTTCATCCACAAAAAGCCAGACATTTTACAATTCTATTTTGTGATTTTGGGATGAATCCTTGAGATATTGTGTCTCTGTCTACCAGTCTGGTAGGCAAATGATTGACTGTGTGTCTTAAAGGCCTTAGAAGGGCTTTGAGCCCTTTTTTGGGGAAAAATCTGGGGTAATACGCTGCTCATCCAGTGACATTCATTTAGCCCCAAATGCATGGAGCATTGTTAGGAAGGATCTAATTAGGGGAATTTATAATTAACTCAAATTTGCAAGAGTGGGGTCCTAACAAATCCCCATGGGACTGGGGACCGTTATGTATACCAGAGGACTAAGGAATCTCGCAATGGATGACGCTGAAGCAGGCTTCTCCAATTAAACTCTAAATATTTATTATTAACAAGGGGAAACCACACACACACACACACACACACAAATATGGCACACACACTCTGCATGCTTAGAAATAAAGGGATGAAAGTGGGGATAGCTTGAAAGGGACCAGACTGAGGGAGTTACTCACTTCCAAAGGCTTCTCTGGGATCCGCTGTGAATGTTGATGATAATGATAATAAAGCATGGCCGACAAAATGGGAGGGAGAGGGATGGCTGAGGGAGCTATGATCATAGTCGACATGAAGTCAGCATGCACTCTCAAGATAGCACATGGAGTCTAGAAATCCCAGGATTCTTATAGGAATTTTTTGCCTTCTGGCTATTGACTAAATGGCTTGGCTGAAGCCAGGACAAAGGCGATTATAGTCTTAGCTTTTTCAAACCTAGGTGTGAGGATAGTCTAAACAACGCATTTGGTTTCGGAACTATCAAGGAAGGGAGGCTAGAGAAATGGGTGCAGTCAAATCTGATCACTGCCCCTGTCATGGTCAGCCACGAGGAGGACTCAGAGGAGGTCTTGGCCCCTCAGATGCAGGGGGATCTTGAGGCTATGCCAGGGCCCAATTCTGCCCTGCCAGGTCCCAGCTTTGCTCTCCCATCCCCTGCAGATTGACTCAGCCTGGCCCTAGCTGTGTGGAGTCTCCTTCAGGGGACTCTGGGGCTCAGCAGCCCAGCCTTGCCCCAGCAGAGGTCCCAGGCTTGGGAGACGTAGATCAGCAGGATATGGGAATCCCTACCTTCAGTCAGAGAAGATCTGAAAGGGCGTGCCATCAGCATTCCAGAAGGCTCACTGAGAAACGCTCATTCATCACTCAGCAGCTGTAATAAGGAAGTGGCTCTGTGATTTAAGGTATGTGGGAGATGCTGAGTTCCCTTGTCAGAGATTATTATGCTTTCTATTTAGTGAACGCTGCTGGCTCTGGCTTCCCTAGACCATGTCCCTGGATACCTTGCTCCCTAGCCCTTGGACTGCCCTTGAACCTACAACCTTGGAACGGACTCATCAAACAACCCTCTGACATCTTTGACCTCGGACTGGACTGGTAGTTGTTGACCTTTGTAATCCTGAACCTGGACTGGCTTGTAGTTTATTCTATTCAGACGGAAGACAGGTCTGTTATTTGGAGACTGCCTGCTGGCAGCTCAGGCTTATCTTTGCTGAGCTGCTCTTATCAGCGATGTTTGCATGTGTGCTGGTAGCATTCCTGGACAGCCCCATCAAGTGTGAGACTCACGACAAATAAACACTATTATGTGTCTTTTCCAGTATAATGGTTTTTCCCTTTTGGCAACTCCCAAACCTGCCTGGTAGGAAATTTTCCATCTGTCCTGGGCAGATCTCTGCCATCTAGGGGATTATGGCTGACATCCCACAGAGGTCAGTCTGGGGTCATAGAGGGAACTCCACATGTGTCCAAAATTTTATGAAAATCACATATGCTAACAGCATACCCCCAACATGTGTTACACCAAAAAGTATGGAACAAAATCCATGATTTTCAATGTGCACATTAGAAATGTTCAACACACAGCTGCAATAGCATATATTAAAATATCTTATTCTATGTTATCCAATTTCAGTATAGTGTGAGGGCCATATGCATAGTACAAGACATTGTATTTCTTCAGTAACATTATTTTCATCCTGTTGCAGAGTCCATTTTGGCAGATGCTCATTGGCCTAGCAGTGCAAAAGAAGAGAAAAGAAGGATACTCAGGAACACGATCCGAGCATGCATAAAAAAATTGTGCCTTTAATTCTGCTTCATTTCAAATCCTAGAGGGAGAGAGATTGAATGGACATATAGAGGACCTGGGCTAACCATTCTTCACAGTTTTTAATTTCTCTGCTTTTTTTATTGATTAAATGAAAAATACTGTCACCAAACTGATTCTCACATCTGCTATGGGAATCTTTTTTCTTCCCTAATAGTATTCCTGTAGAGTTGGCTTGTATTATGTTCTATAGTTGCTCAATAATTAATTTTAAGTTACAGATCAGTGTTGTGGCATGCTTTTCTTTAAAAAAACAACAACAATGTATTGTCATAGAGCAGGGGTAGGCAACCTTTTTGAGCTCAGGGCCGGGTTGCTGTCCCTCAGACAATTGGCGGGCTGAAGCAAAATAATAAAATAATAAAAATAATAAAAATAAAATAAAATAAAATTTAAAAATATGCATGCACACTCTCTCAGCCCCAGAAAAGCCACGATGGCAAAACCCCTGTGGAGATTTTGCCAAGAAAACCCCAAGAACAATTAATAACAACAATAATCAATATCATCATGGCGGGGGGGCAGGACCGGCCTGGGGCCGGTTCAAAGGCCTCATGGGGCCGCATCCGGCCCCCGGGCCGCAGGTTGCCTACCCCTGTCATAGAGCATACAAAGGAAGAAAAAGTACAGCAATATAATCCTTTTGCGTTACGCAGAGGGGTATGATGATGATGATGATAGTTATTATTATTATTATTATTATTATTAACATCATTTGCAGGGAAAAATAGGTATAGATTGGCTAGAGCTCTTTGGAGATTTCAATGCATATTTATTTATATGTCTGGGATTTTAGAACAGTGATCTATTCTACCAGCAGAAGACTCCCTTTTTTTCTTGACTTTAGGGACTATGCAGATGGCCAAGAAGGGGTGGCTCTGAGTCACCCCTGGGAGCGACGGATCAGCCCCTCGGCAAGCACACCCCACAGCCTCGATGCTCCTTTTTGTCGCCCCCAAAAGAGCAGCAAAATGCTGCTCCTTTTGGGGGCAGCAAAAAGCTGCCCTTTGAGCTTCCACCATGGTTCTTTTGCATCCCTTTGGTGGAACATGTATGCACGCTGCACCAAGAGGGCACCCTGATGCCATGCGCTGTGCAGATAGGCACGCAGCATTGAGGTGGAGTCAGGGTGGAGTCAGGGTTGCTGGCGTGTGGTTGTCCCACCCCAACTCCACCTTAAACTGCCAGACTGCATTGGCCCTTTAGTATAACAAACTGGATTCTTTAATGGGTATAAGATGGGAGCAACACCTGCTACCCTAATGCTACCCTGACATATTCATTTTTTGTGAGTATATAAAACTACACTCATCCCTCCACATTTACAACTTTGACTTTTGCGGATTTGATTATTCATGGATTTTTATTAATATGTTCTCTCTAGGAATCTCTAGTTCCTCCAGTGCAACTCTATGGTCCACTTTAACCAAAAGATGCACTAAAAGACCTAAAGATTCCTAGAGAGAACACTCCACTAGGTATTTATAGCTCCTCCAGTGCAATTCTATGTCAATGTCTGGCAGATGTTGACCACAGAGTTGCACTGGAGGACCTAGAGATTCCTAGAGAGGTGTTCTCTCAGGTAAAAACATAGGGGCATTGCAGACCAGCCTAAAGGGTAAGCCTGGGGGTAGAGTGGGGGGGCAATCGCACACTGGCTTCCCTAACCCCACTCCGATGCTGTCCTGATGCACCCTTTTGGAAGAGCCATGTGGAAGAGCTGTGGCACTGGCTCTTGGGGCAGACTTTTGCCACCCCTAAAAGGAGTGGCCTTTTGCCACTACTTTAGGGGCAGCAAAAAGGAAGATTGGGACCATGGCATGGGGTTGCCGTGGCCCCAATCCACCACTAGCAGGGGCAGCCCAGAGCCGCCCATCTGTATAGCCCCATAGTGTTTTTGTTTGTAGTTTTTCCACATTCATGGGAAAATATATATCTCCTGTCTGTCTGCTGCAAAAAAGTCCAAAAATGCCATCAAAATATATGACATCTGAGACAGGTTACAGCATGTAAAATAGCCTTAAGAGAAGCAGTCAAGTCAGTCTAATTCTTTCACCCTAGAAGTTCAAAAGACTTTTTTGTCATTTTTGTTAACTGCCTTCGCATCAACCCATGGCTACCCTATGGATGAGACAAGTCCAGGCCCCTCTGTCCTCTGCTGCTCTGCCCAGCTCCTGCAAACGCATATTCATGGTCTCTTTAATAAAGTCCATCCATCTAGCATGTGGCCTCCCTCTCTTTCTACTTCCCTCTACCTTTCCTAAAATTATTGTCTTTTCCAATGATTCATGCCTTCTCATGATGTGTCTGAAGTGTGACAGTCTCTGGCTTGATCTGCTCTTGGACCCATTTGTTTGTCCTTTTGGCTGTCCATGGGAATCCTCAGCACTCTTCTCCAGCACCACATCTCAAATGAGTTGATTTTCCTCCCATCTTCCTTCTTGACTGTCCGGCTCCCACATCTGTTCTTAATCTTCTTCTGATTTCCTGGCGGCAGTCCCCATTTCAATCAATGTTTGATCCCAGAGATGAGAACTCTTTTACTATTTCTATTTCCTCATTGTTTAGTTTGAATGTGTGTTTGTTCTCTGTGGTCATTATTTTTGTTTTCTTTATGTTCAACATTAAGCCTGCCTTTGCATTTTCTTCTTTTATCTTCCTTAGTAGGTGTTCCAGATCTGTGAGGTTCTCTGCTAGTATTATGGTTTTGTCAGCACATCTCAGATTGTTGATATTTCTTCCTCTTATTTTCACTTCTCCCTCTTCCATGTCCAAGCCTGCTTTCCTTACAATATGTTCTGCATATAAGTTGAATAGGTAGGGTGATAGGATACAGCCTTGTCTGACTCCTTTGTCAATTGTGTTGACAATCAGATGTGTTGGCACTCCCATGTCTTTAAGGATGTTCCATAGTCTTTCATGATCTATGTAGTTAAAGGCTTTGCTGTAGTCTATAAAGCACATGCTGATTTTCTTTTGGAACTCCCTAATATGCTCCATTAGCCATCATATATGTGCAATGTGATCCCTGGTGCCTCTTCCTTTCCTGAACCCTGCTTGAACCTCTGGGGTTTCTCTCTCTATGTGTGGTTGGAGCCTATGCTGCAGAATTCTGAGCATGATTTTGCTTGCATTTGAGATTAGTGCTATGGTTCTATAGTTACTGAAGTCTGTTGTGTTTCCTTTTTGTGGATATGGATGTATATTGATCACTTCCAATCTGTTGGCCATTGTTTTCCAAGGGTCAAAAGACCCTTGGAAAAAGTCAAAGGGAGAGTGTGTGTGAACTTTCTAGTAATCTCATATTTGCTAACAGGTCTCCTTGATAAAAGTGTCTGCTCCTGTGGTGAAGGAAATTGGCTTGCTTTAATGGGTGGGGCCCCTCCCTGAGCCGATGAGAAACTTCATTATCTGCAGCAAATACCTAGATCAAGAAGAGTGGATTAAAATAATGACAGTCATTCACTTTCTTTAGCCTGTCATAATCCATCTTTGAGCAATTAATCCAGCATTAGTAAATGTGCAGGTGGCCAGGGCAGCATTAGCATAAAAGAAAATCATTTCTTCTGTTTATGTTATTTGTATGCATTTGCAATCAGGCAAATGACAGAACATATAATAGACCTACCTGCTGAGATGCACTCTTTAATCTTTGTCACAGATTCATCACCTACCTATAAAATAATAAAGCTGCATCCTTTTGATGGAACTGAAATGACAGCAATTATGGCTGATTCTTACTGCTTTGTTAAAACTGTTTATGTTAGCATTTGCCAAACAGACAAGGAAACAAAGAACCCTGCATATTTCAGGGATGGGCAGAAAGTTTGTTTTCTCTTTAAGAGGCACCTCTATTTTTAACTTGCTGTGGGAGGTGTTGTGAGATGGAGTTTACAGGTCTTTTCAAAATAAATTATTTCTATGAGCTTTCAATAATTTCCTTTAGGAGATAAAGAGGTGTTCTCATAAATAAGTGTCTTCTAGAAGCACTCACCCCCTGGTGCCCCACTTTAAGCACTTTGCAAAAGCATATTTTTGTCTACACTCCAATATTCTCAGATACAACTTCCAGAGAAATGATCTGGTGGGTGGGCAACAGAGAATGTTGGTATTGCAAGATGTTGCAATGCACTGATGTGTGTGTGTGTGTGTGTGTGTGTGATGTTTGGAGAAATAAGTATTTTGGCAGAGAGGGGAAAAACTGTGTTTAAAAGGCATATTTGTAATCTCATTGCCATGTGGAACATTTAAGGGATTGTCAGGCAAGTGTTCCAATTTATGAGTATGCCTCTCATGGGAAACCTGCTTCCTTCCACCAATTTGTGAAAATGAAATTGTTGTAATATAAGACAGATCACCATCCTTCTTCTTTATAGATTGACTCTATTTGTATCACAGCCATGATCCATAAGCACTTCACTCATGTGTATGTAATAATGCTAACTAGCATAATGAGCATTGTGACAGAGGATATGTACATGCAAACAAAAGACTTGTACATTGAAACAATCAGGGAGAGATTTAGTGCAACTCTGTTTGTTATTTACAGAGACACAACACATCCCCTGTAGGGACACTGTCAGAGTCATCACCAAATCCTGGGGAAAGAAGTCAGATTTTTTCCCCCCTCACTGTAACAGTATTCCCAAGTGGAGCAATTTATTTCTAGGGAATGTAATTTGTTGTGTTCACGTCTCTATTCAGAAATCAATTTCTTACCTCCTGCAAGTGGCACTGGAATGGAATACATCTTACCTTAGAAATCTATATTTCTGAGTCTTGTGATCCTTTGAGGGAGATATATGTGCCAAAATATATGTGCACATCTCAGCAAAGTACATCACTAAAATGTGCACATTTGAAAAAATCCATGCAGGCATGCTTTTCATCAGTTAAAAAATTGCATATACAATTCTGTACAAGAGTGGGGGATGTAAAACTTATACAGTTGGGCCTCCTCATCCACTGACTTTTTATCCATGGATTCAAAGCAAAGCAAAGCAGCTTCATTTATATACCACTTCATACTATGCTATGGAGTGTCTAAGAGGTGTAAAACTGTAAGCTCATTGCCCCCCAACAGCTGGGCACTCATTTTAGTGACCTCAGAAGGATGCAGGCCTGAGTCAAGCCTGAGCCCTGGCTAGTATTGAACTCACAACCTTGTGGTCTATGAGTGAGTGGCTGCAGTACAGGCATTTAACCACTCTGCCACCAGGGCATCCACGGCTTGAAAATATTCCAAAAAAATATAAATTCCAAATAGCAAACCTTGATTTTCCATTTTATATAAGGTACACCATTTTACTACGCTATTGTATTTAATGGGACTTGAGCATCCACAGATTTTATTTTCCACAGGGGGTCCTGGGACTAAACCCCAGCAGATAACAAGGGCCTACTGAACTCAACTTGATATGAAAATGGAACCGAATGAAAATGCCAGTTGGAATCTGAGAATGAGACTCACAGGTGTTTACATTCCTGTTCATTTCTTCACAGGAATGAAGAGCAACCATTCTCATGTGTAAGGGTGTAATAGGGCTGCATTTAGCAATGGAGCCACATCACTAAGTCCCCACACCATCACTACTACAGCTTGCTTTTTGTGGTAAGTATTTCAAAAATTGACAATGGCTCAGCCATAAAGAAGATTGGTGAGGCAGGATCTGAGGGAGTGAGTTGAAAGGAAGCAGTGCTGGAAAGTGGAAGACAGAAGGAGAAGGACAATGAGGGAGCAAACTGGAGAGAGGAGATAGCCACACATAGAGCTGTTTGGTTGAAGAAGCTCCACTGGAAGGCTGAAATAACACCTGATTAAAAATGTCAGTCCAGAATATGAAGTCTTTTCATTTGTCCACTGGAGAGGAGGAAGAGCAAAGGCTGAATAAAAGAGACCTTGTTGCGTGGCTTAGCTGACACACTGGACTGGGGTGCTATGGGGAAAGTAATGTTCACAGGGGGAGGGTATCTTATGCCTAAGGAGGAAAAGAGGAAGGTTCTAGGGTAAGATCTTTTAGAGACTTGCCAGACTTCATAGGCTGAGATCTTATGAAAACCTACCTCCTCCTTGGAGATTTTGCTGAGAGTTACCAAATTATATGATGAGATCCTGCCCAAGACTGAAGCTGCATCTACACTGCAGAATTAATGAAGTCTGACATCACTTTAATTGCCTCAATGCTATGCAATTGTGGGATTTGTACTTTTGTGAAATATTTAGCCTTCTTTTTCAGAGAGTTCTGGTGATACAACAAACTACAGATCCCAGGAATTCATTGGATGGAATCATGACAGTTAAAGTGGTATCAAACTGCATTAATTCTGCAATGTAGCAGCAGCCCTAGCTGTTCTCAGAGGGAGAGTCCCATAGATTCTTACCAGACTGCATTATGACACCCTGGCAAGACTAATCTGACCCTACAGGGAAATTCTACAGAGACTTACCAAAACCTTCAGGTAAGATCCTGCCAGAATCAACAGCTGTCAGGGTGAGATCCTGGAGAGGCTTGTAGGATGATCCTAAGTAAACTTGCTTGCCATGCCTCATTCTAAGGCTCCACTACTGGACCTTATCTCCCCTCCATCAAATAACCAGTAACATTTTTGAGTGTTTAATAAAAATATGTATCTCTGTACTGGCCCTGCCACTCTTCCAGGGGGGAATCAACAACTTGCCCATTCCTGTGGAGCCTACATCCACTTCTGTAAGGAAAAAAGGGGTGAAGCCAAACATTACTGTGATGAGTTCTCCAAAATCTCATAGTCCCCATTACTCAAGCCCACGAGAATCAGAAAATCAGATTGTTCTTGTACACAAAGCCATAGAATCATAGAGTTGGAAGAGACCACAAGGGCCATCCAGTCCAACCCCCTGCCATGCAGGAACTCCCAATTAAAGCATCCCCGAAAGATGGCCATCCAGCCTCTGCTTAAAGACCTCCAAGGAAGGAGACTCCACCACACTCCGAGGGAGTGTGTTCCACTGTCGAACAGCCCTTACAGTCAGGAAGTTCCTCCTAATGTTGAGGTGGAATCTATTTTCCTGGAGCTTACATCCATTGTTCCGGGTCCTAGTTTCTGGGGTAGCAGAAAACAAGCTTGTTCTCTCCTCAATATGACATCCCTTTAAATATTTAAACAAGGCTATCATATCACCTCTTAACCTTCTCTTCTCCAGGCTAAACATCCCCAGCTCCTTAAGTCATTCCTCATAGGGCTTGGTTTCCAGACCCTTCACCATTTTAGTTGCCCTCCTTTGGACATGCTCCAGTTTCTCCACATCCTTTTTGAATTGTGGTGCCCAGAACTGAACACAGTGTTCCAGGTGAGGCCTGACCAAAGCAGAATAGAGTAGCACTATTACTTCTCTTGATCTAGACACTATACTTCTATTGATGCAGCCTAAAATTGCATTGGCCTTTTTAGCTGCTGCATCACACTGTTGACTCATGTTCAACTTGTGGTCTACCTTGACTTCTAGATCCCTTTCACATGTAGTCTCATTCAGCCAGGTGTCCGCCATCGTATATCTGTGCTTTTCGTTTTTCCACCCTAAGTGCAGTACTTTACATTTCTCCGTGTTTAATTTCATTTTGTTAGCTTTGGCCCAGCTTTCTAGTCTGTTCAAGTCATTTTGAATTTTGATCCTGTCTTCTGGGGTATTAGCTACTCCTCCCAATTTGGTGTCGTCTGCAAATTTGATAACTATACCCCCAATACCATCATCCAAGTCATTGATAAAGATGTTGAATAGCACTGGGTCCAGGACAGAGCCCTGTGGCACCCCACTGGTCACTTCTTTCCAGGTTGAAAAGGAGCCATTGTTGTTCACCCTTTGTGTTCGGCCAGTCAACCAATTACAAATTCATGTAACAGTTACTCTGTCTAGCCCACATTTTACCAGCTTGTTTGCAAGAATGTCATGGGGAACCTTGTCAAAGGCCTTACTGAAATCAAGATATACTATATCTAAAGCATTCCCTTCATCTACCAAGCTGGTAATTTTATCAAAAAAGAGATTATATTTGTCTGGCATTTCTTGTTTCTCTGAAACCCATGTTGACTTTTTGTGATTATGGAATTACCTTCCAGGTGTTCACAGACTCTCTGTTTAATGATCTACTCCAGAATCTTTCCCGGTACTTAGGTCAGACTTACTGGACGATAATTGTTGGGATCCTCTTTTTTCCCCTTTTTGAAGATGGGGACAATGTTTGCCCTCCTCCAGTCTGCTGGGACTTCTCCTGTTCTCCAGGAGTTCTCAAAGATTATTGCCAATGGTTCCAATATTACGTTTGCCAGTTCTTTTAATACCCTTGGATGTAATTCATCTGGTCCTGGATACTTATATTCATTTAGATTAACCAGGTATTCCTGTACTATCTCTTTACTTATTCTATGCTGAAATTCTCCTATTCTGTCCTCTGCTCTATTATCTTCAGGTTGAGCACCCTTTACCTTTTCTGAGAAGACTGAAGCAAAGAAGGTGCCAAGCAATTCTGCCTTTTTTTCTGTCCCCTGTTAACTTTTTGCCATCTTCTCCACACAGTGGCCCTACCATTTCCCCCCTCTTCCTTTTGCTGCAGACATACCCCAAAAGCCCTTTTTATTGTTCTTAACCTCTCGAGCAAGCCTGAGTTCATTCTGCGCTTCAGCTTTTCTGACTTTAACCCTACACGTGCTAGCTATTTGTTTGAATTCCTCTTTGGTGATTTCCCCATTTTTCTATTTCTTATACATGCTCTGTTTAAAACTTAGTTCAGTTGAAAGTTCCTTAGTCATCCATCCTGGTTTCTTGAGGCACCTCCCATTTTTCTTCCTCATTGGAACTGTTTGAAATTGTGCCGTCAGTATCTCCCTTTTGAAAAACTCCCATCCATCTTGAACTTCCTTCTCTTTTAGTATTCCTGATCATGGGATCACCCCCAGTATTTCTCTAAGTTTACCAAAATCAGCTCTCCTAAAGTCTAGAATGTGTGTCCGACTATGCCTGGCTTCTCCTTTCCACTGTATAATAAATTCCAGGAGAATGTGATCACTCCCACCTAAGGATCCAACCACTTGCACCCCATTAACTAGGTCATCCCTGTTAGTTAGGATCAGATCCAAACTAGCTGACTCCCTTGTTGCCTCTTCCACCTTTTGGACAATGAAATTTTCTTCAAGGAAAGTGAGGAATTTGCTAGACCTTGAGGATTTTGCTGAGTTTGAATTCCAGCAAATATCAGGATAGTTGAAGTCACCCATCACTACTATATTTCTGCTTTCTGAGTGTGTGGTCATCTGTTCTAGAAAGGCATCATCCAATTCCTCTGCCTGAGTCGGGGGTCTGAAGTAGACTCCCACAATAACATCCCTGTTGTTTCCCTCCCCTTTAATTTTTATCCAGATGCTCTCCACCTGGCTTCCATGACTGATGTCCTGGATTTCTTCACTGGTGTAAATATCCCTGACATATAATGCTATTCCTCCTCCTTTCCTGTTTGGCTGTTTCTCTTGAAAAGGTTATACCCCTGTATTTCTACATTTCAATCATGAGACTCATCCCACCAGGTTTCAGTGATGCCTATTATATCATATTTGTTTTGTTGTGCTAGGAGTTCAAGTTCATCTTGCTTATTTCCCATGCTCTGTGCATTAGTGTAGAGACATCTAAGACTATATGCACAGGTTTTTTGCTTCCCACTGTTGGGTCCTTGCACTGTTTGCCTTGTTCCCTTTATGACAGTTTTACTATTTTTTTCCAGTCCTTTTGTCTTCCAGAACACTGTCTCCCTTCCCCAAATAACTCAGTTTAAAGCCCTCCTGATCAAATTCTTGAGACTGTTGGCAAAAACATTTCTTCCAACTGGAGTGAAATGCAGCCCATCCCTTGCCAGAAGTCCACCCTCATGGAACCTCAGCCCATGATCTAAGAATCCAAATCATTCTCGGCGACACCATCTGTGGAGCTGGTTGTTGACATCTGCTATTTTCTTCTCTCGTCCTGGACCATGCCCTTCAACTGGCAGAAGAGATGAGATGACAATCTGTGTATCCATTTCTTTCAGCTTCTTACCCAGAGCCTCATAATCCCTTGTGATTTTCTGAAGACTGTGTCTTGATGTGTCATTCATTCCCACATGGACCAAAAGGAAGGGGTTTTGGTCAGTAGGCTTGACCAGTCTTGACAGCCTCTCTGTCACATCTCGGATCTTTGCCCCAGGGAGACAACACACCTCCCGAGACATCTTGTCAGGCCCACAAATCACTGCTTATGTACCCCTCAGCAAGAAGTCCCCACCATGACCACACGCCTCCTCCAAGGCTTAGCAGCGACTGTTCCCTGTGATGGGGCTCCCAGGGTTCCCTACTCTGTTCCTGAAGTCTGTCCATGCTGGTCATCCTTGTCTTCCTTGATAAGAGAAAGAGCTTCAAATCGATTCTGTAGCTGTAAGCTCCCAGAACAATCCCTGGTCTTCCTACTTCTGTGCGTGACATTCCTCCAGTTGTCTACCTCCTGTGTATGTGAAATAACCTCCTCTTCCCTGGCAACTTCCTCTGTGTGGTCCCTGTCCAAGACAGTTTGTTCTGTTCTGTTCAGGAAAACCCTAATATGCTGAAGTGTAGCTACCCATGCCTCCGGCTACTGTACTTTCTCTTCCAAGAAGGCTACCAACTTGCACTTGGGGCATGTGAAGTTCCCCACCTTTGTAGGCAAGAAGACAAACATCCCACAAATATTGCAGGTAACAGCAGCAGGTTCCTCATTGTCGATACTGAGAAGTCTTAATTAGACCCTGAAACAGGACTATGGCCTTCCTCCTCAAAGAAAATCCCTCAACTAAACACAAGTGTCAAGAGCTCCTGATGACTTAAACTTTTCACCAATTGCTGTCAGTAATTTAAAAAATAAATAAATAAAATAAAATAAAATATAAAAATAACAGTGTGCAGCTCTGAGAGGAGTTGTATAAAGCTGGACTGCTACCTCCACTCCCGTGTGACTCACAGTAGCTCCACTCTCCTCAGCAACAACACACTCTCCCCAAGAGTTTTTAAAAGTTCAAAACTCACCCCCCTTAGATTGGCTGCCCAGAAACTGCTCTCCTCCTCCTCCTCTCTAGCAGGAACTTGCCTAGAAGAGTCTGGAAGGCTCTGAGAGGAGTTGTATAAAGCCTTACCAAAGCATTTTATTCTTTGTCTGAGGTACAGTAAAATAAAAAGAATGCTGCTAAATCAGCCTAAGAGTTTATCTAGGATACCATCCCTGTTTCCAGCAGTAGTTAGCCATAAGCTTCCAGGAAGCTTTTGAGAGGAATGTAAATGTAAAGCTTTCCCACACAAAGGGCTGTCATATGGCAGAACGCGTGCTGGTCCAGTGGATACAATACAAACAATTTGCAATGGATACAGAGTACAAGAAAGGGTATCCCAAAATGGGAAATAGCTTTCTGATAGTGAGAGCCATTTACTAGTGGAGTAGACTGGGCTCTCCTTCCTTAGAGGTTTTTAAACAGTCATTGGAAGCCACCTGTCAGGGATGATTTAGCTGTGGATTCCTGCATTGGCAGGACCTTGGTATCTCTTCCAAAGATACAGTTCTAGGATGTTATCCTGTTCTAATTGTCTATATCTCTGAAATGTTATCTCTGAAACCACAAGATCTATTCAACTATTCTTGTTCATAACTATATACTCTAATAACTATCCTCCAAAAATATTTAAATTCTCATTTGAAGTCATATCCAGGCATTCATATCCACAGATTCTAGATCTTCCACAGATTCTAGATCCACATATTCAACCAACCATGGTTCAGAAATATTCATACACAGAGAAAGAGAGAGAGAGAGAGAGAGTATCCCAAAAGCAAACCTTGATGTTACCATTTTATGTAAGGTGTGCCATTTTACTCTTCCTTTGTATATAACAGGACTGGGACATCCAGAGATTTTGGTGTCCACTGGGGGCCCTGGAACCAAACCCAGTGGATAGCAAGGGCCCACTGTATCTAGGGGTCATTGTGGTTATGTAATGGAATGGTGGCAACTGTCTTTCTAAAAGCTATTGGCAAAGGAAAAAGCAGCACAAGATTAGTTCAAATCAGAGCTTGGGGAAATTCATTTTTAAGAACTGCAGTCCTTGTAATTGTCATGCTGATTGGGATTATGGGAGTTGTAGTCCAAAAATGTAACTGTCTCAAGCTCCAGTTCTAATTCTAAATTCTTAAAAGATTGTGAAGTTGAAGGCTTTCACAGCTGGCATCCATGTTTTTGTGGGGTTTTGGGGCTATGTGGCCATGTTCTGGAAGCTTTTATTCCTGATGTTTTACCAGCATCTGTGGCTGGCATCTTTAGAGATTCTTCAGAGATTGATTTAGTTCTTAAGAAACTGATTTAGCCCATCACATGGAGCCAATGCATCATCATCGCTTCTTATCCTCATGGGCACAGGATGGCCTACCTGAATGCAATTTCTGCATTTAGAAGTCTATGCTAATGCTTTGGTTTAAATAGATGTTAGGTAGATATTTATCATATGTAGATGTGGGAAAGGTAATGAGAATAATTAAAAACTAGGGACATTTATTAATTTTGTTGCAGTTTTCCACATGGGATGCATTATGCTTGGCTTAGTTATTATTTTAAACATACATCTTCATTACTTTAAACCAATTACATTCTGATATTTGAATACCTGCATCTAAAAATACCTCACATTTATCTATTAAATGATGTGGCAATAAGTCCTAGAAGCAATATTTAGCTAACTTTATAACAGTTACTCATTTTGTGAAACCATCACCCTTTCTTAATATGCTAATCATTCATTTGCAGACTGTGGTCAAAAAACATTTTCCACTCAAGTACAGTCATCTTATGTAGAAAGGCAAAACATCCATAATTATCTTTAATTATAAATTTTATTTTTATTTTGTCTTGCAGTTAGCTAGACAATATAAAATTTGTATTATAATAAGGACTTTTTTATTTATGTTAAGGACTCTTGATGGTGAGTATTTTGGGGTTTCATGTCTTTATAGAGATGTATAAATGGAAATGAAATGACAAAGCAATTATATAAAAGTGTAACTTGTTTAAGCCACAATGAAATAAAGGGCCGGTTCCCTCCAAAAGGCTATGGGTTTTACCCTCCAAGAAAGTGGAAAACCTTCCTAGAAGCAAGCATCATTCTGCTGATTGAGAGCAGGAGGCTTCTGTGGTGTATTGATAGATCCAAAAGCAATTTAATACACACCAGAAAGAAATAAAATTCCAGTTTTTCTTGCAGTTTATTGTTTCTGTGTGTGTCTCTCTGTGTATCAGTTTCATTAGGAATGTTCAGATGAGCAGTCATCAACTTAGAAAGGACGTGTGTCTACCAGTCTTTCTCCCCTGCCATTATGGGACACCTCAGTTTTGTCCTTTGGATGCTAGCAAGTGAAACTCTGAAACAAAAACACTAAAACATAACACATAATAGCATTCATCAATGTGAGGAGAGGGTTAGATATCCCACCATAGTAATGCAAGAAATTAACTGCTATTCAAGAAAGGAACATATCTGCCATCTAGAGTTCCATTAGTTGGCCTTGGGTGCCATAAACAGCAAGTGAGACTGGTGAGAATGCTGCTTAATCTTTGCAGGAGTTTTGCTGACTAATAAAACAACCATAACAATTGTTTGTGTTCATGGTCTGCCATTTACAGAAAGAGAAAAGGGATGGGGAGCTCAAACATATAAATAACATGGTTTAAAGAAGCACATGTGAACCACTAAGGAACTACAGATTTCAAATATTTAGTATCATGTCCTTTTTCACAAATCTGCATGCTTTAGCCAGGGTGCATAGAGTCAAAGTGCCTTTTTTAATTAAGAGAGACAACAATAGTGTCAATTGTCATTCATACATGAAAATACCTAGCTCCCTTTGAACTTAGTTGCATGTCTCACAATAACTGGGCCAAATAAAAAATGGTATATCTGAGGGCTTCTCAATCTGGGGGAATTTGATGCAACCCAAGTAAATATTTTTTTTCATAAAAACCTTTCTTCTGTTTCTTACTTTCCCTGCTCCCTACTCCTTCTCTTTCCTCCTTCATTCTTCCCACCCTCCTTCACTCTCTCCCAATAACCTCTCTTCCTTTCCTCCACTCTTCTCTCACCCCTCCTCCATTACTCATCTATTCCTCCTCTCTCCCACATTCCTTCATACACTCTTACCCTCATCCACATACTCTATTCTCTTCATATCCTCCTCTCTCTCCTCTCCCTTTAACCTTTCTAGCTATTTATCTTCTTCTTCTACATAAAAAATAAAAATGTTAAATCATTCGTTCTATCTGATTTCCTCACTACCTATTCATCTTATTTCTTGTTGATTACTTTGACTTTCTTATTAATACTTCTTTTTTACCACTCTGTTGCTATAGTTTGTATTTCTTATTTTGTATACCTTGGTCTATATGTTTTCTGAACCTCTTATATCTCAAAATTTCAATGTCAATATTAATTATCTAATATTTTTTATAAACTTAACATCTGTTCTTACCAATATATTTCCTATCTATCTATTCTCTATTTAACTTACCATTGCTATATCTCCCCATTGCTCTCTTATAAAAACAATAACTTTTCCCCATTCTTTGTGGAATTAGAATCACAGAGTCATAGAATCAGAGTTGGAAAAGACCACAAGGGCCATCCAGTCCAACCCCCTGCCATGCAGGAACACAATATCAAAGTACTCCTGACAGATGGCCATCCAGCCTCTATTTAAAAACTTCCAAAAAAGGAGACTCCACCACTCTTCAAGGGAATGTTCCACTGTTAAACAGCTTTACTGTCAGGAAGTGCATCCTAATGTTGAGATGGACTCTCTTTTCCTATAGCTTGCATCCATTGCTTCAGGTCCTGTTCTCTGGAGCAGCAGAAAACAAGTCTGCTCCCTCCTGAATATGACATCCTTTTAAATACTTAAACAGGGCTATCATATCATCTCTTAACTATTTGTCTTCCAGGTTAAATATATCCAGTTTCCTAGGTTGTTCCTCATAAGGCATGGTTTCCAGACCATTCACCATTTGTCGCCCTCCTTTGGACACGCTCCATTTTCTGAACATCCTTTTTGAGTTGTGGTGCCCAGAACTGGACACAGTATTCCAGGTAGAGCATGACCCGAGCAGAATACAGTGGCACTATTACTTCCCTTGATCTAGACCAGGGGTAGGCAACCTTTCCCCTTTAAGGGCCGAGGGACTTCAGCTCCCAGAATCCCAGGAGCTATTGGCCAACATGGGACTATTGGCCAACATGGCTGAGGCTTCTGGAAGCTGAAGTCCCTCGGCCCTTAAAGGGGAAAGGTTGCCTACCCCTGATCTAGACACTATACTTCTATTGATACAGCCTAAAATCACATTGGTCTTTTTAGCTGCTGCATCACACTGTTGACTCATGTTCAACTTGTGGTCTACTAGGACTCCTAGATCCCTTTTTTCCCTAAGGAATTATCCTTTATCAAATATATTAATTTGTCCATTTCAATAATATCATATAATTTCCATATCCATTTCCCTTTACTTGGGATTTCTTTTTTCTTCCATTTCTATACAAAGGTAACCCTAGCAACTGTGACCAAATAAAATATTTTTTTCCATTTTTTTTCTCAAGTTCTTCTTCAAACATCCCACATAAGTAACTTTCTGGTTTCAATTCTAGTTTTCTGTTCAATATTTCACTAATTAAATCATTAATCATTTCCCAAAATTTCTTAGCATATTTACAGGTCCACCAAAAATGAAAGAAAGTCTTTGGGGTCTCCTTGAGTTTCCAACAACTGTTTTCTGTTTTTTAATATATTTTTGCTATTTTGTCAGGACTTGGGTACCATCGATAATACATCTTGTACCAGTTCTCCTTCAAGTTCTGTGATACTGTATATTTTATACCATTAGTCTAAACCTCTTCCCTCTGTGTCATTAGAATTGGGTGCCCTATATAATTTGCCCAAGCAATCATTAGTAGTATATGGGTGTAGCTCCTGTCAAAATTTGATTGATGGGTTTTTGATGCCTGTCAAAGGATGATTTATGACCTGTCAAAGGATGATTTATGACCTGTCAACATGGATTGATTTATGACCTGTCAAATTTATGGGCGTGTCCCTCCCCCGGAAATGCTAAGGCGGGACATCCTGTCCACATGACCCCTGGGGTTCCAATTAGCACCCCCCTTGATTCCATGTGACCCCACTCCCCATCCAATGGCTATTCTGAACCACGTGTCCCTAACTGGCCAATGGTGTTTTCTGATTGGTCCCTTGAGTCCACCACATGTTCCTAACTGGCCAATGGTACTAGATTTCCCAGAGCCTCCATTTTAGGCATGCCCAGACAAGTTCTGTGAGACAATATGGAGACACCGGGGCATTTTGCTGCACCTTCTACAGCCCGGAGAATCAAACCCACAAAGATAGCATCCTGGCCAGATAATTATCACGGGCCTGTGGGTTTTACTAACCCTCCCATACCGTTAAATATGGGTGAGAACTCACATTCTAATAAAGAGAATTGTGCACCAAAGGAAGACTCCCAAAGTTGCCCTGAGAATGCTTCAAGGCAGGTAAAAATCCAAATTCAAAACATGTTTTTTGTATTTGAGACCCCAATGATAGAAATCCAAAGCAATAACCAGTGTTTTTGTTTTTAACATTACAGAGACCTGGAACAAACAATACTCAAGCTGCTGCAAAAGATGGTCCTTGCAATTTAGGTTTGTAGAACCTGACCTCATAGGTGTGTGTGTGTGAGCCTATCTGGATAATCATCGTAAAAGCCTGTTCTATAGAACATCTTCTTAAAAGTTTTTTTTTTTTTTTTAATATTTAGGAATCTCATGTCAGAATGCAGCGGAGCACAGGCCTTGAAGAATTGCCAGCCCCTCCTTCGGAAGGATGGTGTACTATGAAATTTATCACGAGAATCGTCATTTTTGTCATTATAAGAAAACTCGTCAATGCAGAATTACTAAAAAATTGTTATGCCTGTGCATCTGAAGCACAACAATCATTAGAAAGCCATACGTGTATAAAAGAGGATAAGAAAATACTTTCTAAATATGTGAGAGAGATAGCCAGTAAAATCTGCTTTAAAAACTTAATACATATGATCATTTTTGTATCCTATAGTTTAAATAATCTTATTCTGACCCAAAAAAGTCTTGATGATATATTAAAAACTGTCATGTGTTTAAGAAAATCTGAAAAAGCTATAGAAGCCTTAAAATCGTTATTGAAGATTTCAGACAAGCAAATGTTACATTATGTTGAATCTGTAATTAAAAGAAGTCAAATGTCTATGATCTGTAAAAAGTGAAGATATGTACTTTATAAAATCTGCAAATAAAGGCTTTTCTGACAAAAATATTTCTCTTTATTCTCCTATCCTACATTTTGCAGGGGTAGCCAAATGCTTAAAGAATTTTATTGCCCTAGGTTGGAAGTCACGACAAATTAATTTCTGGTCTTTCAGATAACTCTTGAAAAAAGGCTGTGTGTAGAATCATGACAACGGCTGTTTGTTTGTGAGGCCTGTTCTTTGAGATAACTTTTGCAAAAAGCATGTTCTATTAAGTTATGGCCCATGTATCTGGTTTTAGAACTCCTTTTTTTCCTGAGGGTCACCAGTTCAGCAGAAGCCTTTTAATTGTAATTTTAAAAAAGACATCTTTCTATGATTTGGCAAGAATAATACCTAGATTTCTCTCAAATCTGCAAATAAAGGCTTTTTGCAGTGAGACTGATATTGCAAGGGGTCAGAGATGAAATGCCATCAGTGTGCATTATTAATATGAGCTCTAAGGAATTTAAATAAGTGCTGTGTCTCATAACACAATTTCAAAGCCACAAATAAAGAGTATCTGTCTGTATTCTTCTTGAAGCTGCCACAGGTTGAAGGAAAATTATTTGGGAGTTTTATTGACATCTAGGAATGTTTTTGAATGCAGGGTTAATTATTTATTCTGTATTGTAGAAACAAAAGCTATGCCATCAGTGTAATTAAATGCTGTGCTTATGTCTATGAGCTCTAAAGAATTAATAACAAGTACTTTGTGTCTTATAATATCAAAGCCACAAATAAAAGAATATTTCTTTATTTGTCTATGGGCTGCATACTTGAAATTAAATAGCTTTAGAAGACCCCTCAGTTAAGGAATTTATTGCCCCTAGAAATCATGACCAGATGAATGTCTGGTCTTTCAGATAACTTTTGGGGAAAAAAATGTGTGTTCATTGTGTAGAATCATGACAACGGATGTTTGTTTCTGAGACCTGTTTTTTTTTAAGATAAGAATACAAAGGTTGCATAACTTTTTAGTTATACGTATGTTCTGTGAGATAATTTTGCTAAAGGAAGGGTCCAAAATCCTATAAAAGAAAGACTTTTCTCAGCAAAGTTCTACAGCAAGGGTCTCCTGCCTCTGATGGTCTTTACTTCTGATTCCAAAAGTAGATAAGTATGATTTTTCATTCTCTCTGTATGCTTTCTTTATGCCATTCTGTGTAAGAATATTTTAATTTCTCTCTCTCTCTCTCTGTGCATGTCTGGGGTCTTCTTGTCAAAAGTTTTCATTAAAATTTCATTAGTTATCTCTGTTCATGTGTGCATGCTGTGTAAAAATATTTGTTGCTTCTCTGTGTAAAAATATTTTTCAGTCACTGTCTTCTTATTTAAGTGCTGCTTTTAAATTAAATCTTCTTCGTCGTCTTATTCTTATTTGGGCCTCCCTGGTCCTGGGATCTTGTTCTAAAAAGGTCTTGTTCTTCATTCCATCTCTCTCTGTGTCTGGGGCCCTCTTGTCAAAAGTTCTTCGTTGTCTTCGTCATCTTATTCTTCTTCGTCGTCTTATTCTTATTTGGGCCTCCCTGGTCCTGGGATCTTGTTCTAAAAAGGTCTTGTTCTTCATTCCATCTCTCTCTGTGTCTGGGGCCCTCCTGTCAAAAGTTTTTATTAAAATGTGTTTTAGTTCTCTCTGTTCATGTAATAACTCTAAAATAAAAATATAGACAGGCTTGTGTAAGAATATTGCACTGCTGTGTGTTTAGTTTTAAGAGTTGCTTTCAAGAGTGCAATGTGTTTCAAATTAAGCCTGCTATTTTGTGTAAGGAAGACCTCTGTGTGATATTATTATTATTATTATTAGTCCATGTGTTTTGGCCTAGTTAACATGAACTTTAAAGGCATAGTTAACATGAGCTTTTATTTTTCTTGTCTCTCTCAAATGTGTCAGAACATTTTGCTCTCTGAGTGTGTTTTAAAAAGGTCTTGCTTTCTATTATTATTAGTATTTTCTTGTTTAAATGTGTTCGCTGTCTGTCTCTTTCTGTGTTTGTGATGCAATGATTTAAAAGGTATAATATTATTATTATTTTTCCATGTGTGCATGCTATGTAAAATATCTGTTGCTTCTCTGTTTAAAATATTTTTCATTAATTTTCTTGGTCATGGTTTTTTTTAAATAATAATAATGTTTTGCTTCTCTGGCTTTAAGTTCTGCTTAACATGAACTTTAGGAGGTAAATACTCAACAGTTATGTACTGTATGCTTAATTTTGCTTTCTTCATGCCATTCTAGGCAAGAAAATTTTAGTTTCCCTCTGAGCATGATTTAAAAATTTCTCTCTGTGTAAAATATTTTCCCTTCTGTTCAAAGGAACATTATTCTGAGAGACACACGTCCTCTACTGTCAAAAGCATTCATTCTCCCTACATGTTCAGTTACAAAAAAAAAGGGGGGGGGAGGGAGAGGTCTTGGGTTATCAAATACTCAGATTTCTCAATAAATCATAGCTAGGAGTGTGTCATTTATTTTCTGTGTTATCAAATAGCCAGATTTCTCAATAAAATCATAGCTAGGACTATGTGATTTATTTTCTTGGTCATGTTCTGGGTTATCAAATAGCTAGTGTTAACCTGGTTTGCTTGCTCTATACATACCCCACCCCACTGTTGCATGCAGTCATTGTCCAAAACCACATCAAACACATTGTTTTTGTTCTGATCTATCACTGTGCATGCTCTTTGGGGGTGTTTAGCAACATGTCTCAACATGTCTGTCCCTCAACATTCATGATTCTGTGAACCATTACAGCAGCCCTTTAGATTGCTCTTTCTAAAAATGGTGCATATGCTTTTTAGGTTTATCTCAATACTTCTAAGACATATATTTGGAAACAAAAGGCAAGCCTCATTTCACCATGGCATCTAAACATACCGGTAAGATGTTTTAATTTTTACTTTAGGGTTATCCTGGAAGACTATGGGGGGTTGCAGACTGCCAGAAATAGTGTGAATTCAGTCCACTTTTAGGGTTAGGGTTAGAGTTAGGGAACCATGGGAACTGTATTTTATTGTGGCATCAGAGTTGTCTGACAGAGAAGGCTCAATGTCTCAGAAAAAATAACAGTTCCCATGATTCCCTAGCACTAACCCTAACCCTAAAAGTGGACTGAATTCACACTATTTCTGGCAGTCTGCAACCCCCCTATATTTCCTTTTATAACAGGCTACATGTTGTCCCCCACCCCCACCCCTTTTCTATTAGGAGCGGGCTTACCAAAGGTTGTGAAACATGTGGACAGTGAAGGCCAGGATTTTGGTAAACTATATTTTTTGTGTTTTATAAGAGAAGGGTGATTTTAAAAAGTTTGCTAATCTTTCTCTATCCTTGTAGTGGGAAACCCCTTGATGTCAAATGGACATAAAAGGGATGTTTCTGGTGAGTGCTTGTTTTCAAGAATATCATGCAGTTAAAATATCTAGTCCATATTATTCTTATTATTATTCTTGTTGTTTCAATAGGAGTCTCTATGGGAGTAAATGGACAGGCAACTCTAAAGGCAAATGAAAATAAAAGGCAAATGAAAATAAAAGGGATGTTTCTGGTGAGTTTATCCCCGGGCTGGGGATAAAAACCCTGCCCAGGCACCATCTCCTCAGCAGGGAGGTGCCGGAGGACGCTTGGAGGACACGGGGCCCTGGCTGGTAACATCTCTCCCCCCTCCCAATGGGGCTTGAGCAGCTGCACCTGGGGCCAACCCTGCAGAGGACTCGGGCTGGGGATAAAAACCCTGCCCAGGCACCATCTCCTCAGCAGGGAGGTGCCGGAGGATGCTTGGAGGACGCGGGGCCCTGGCTGGTAACATCTCTCCCCCCTCCCAATGGGGCTTGAGCGGCTGCACCTGGGGCCAATCCTGCAGAGGACTCGGGCTGGGGATAAAAACCCTGCCCAGGCACCATCTCCTCAGTGGGAAGTGGGCAGTGCTTAGCACGTCCAAGACTATTTCCCCACCATAGCAGCATTCTTAGTTTTGGTAATAATGGGGTGATGTGTTATGGGTTTATTATTTAATTGTTATGATTTTTTATTAATTGTTATCAGGATTTTAACTTTGTCATTGTTTAATACTGTTTTAAGGGGGGGAGGGATATGCTTTTACTGTAATTGTTTTATGTTGTAAACCGCCCGGATTGGGTAACCATTGGGCGGTATATAAATAAATTTTATTATTATTATGAGTGCTTGTTTTCAAGAATATCATGCATTGCATTTAAAATATTTAGTCCATATTACTATTATTATTAATCTTGTTGTTTCAATAGGGGACTCTATGGGGGTATATGGACAGGGAACTCTGAAGGCAAATGAAAAGAAGAGGGATGCTTCTGGTGAGTGCTTGTTTTCAAGAATATCATGCATTGCATTTAAAATATTTTACTTTCCATGGATTATATTATTCTTACTATTATGAAAATAAAAGAGATGTTTTTGGTAAATGGGTTTTAAGAATATAACATGTATTGCATTTAAATGTTTAGTTACCATGGATTATATTATTGTTGTTGTTATTATTATCCTTGCTCTTTCAGCAGGTACTTCAAAGGTTATGGACAAGAGAACATGTGAACATGGAACTTTGAAGACTGTTGAAAATAAAAGAATGAATTCTGGTGGGTATTTTTAAGAATATCATTATTATTTTATTTAAAAGGCCACAGGCAAAAAAAAAAAAGATATCTAATGAGGTGAAAACACAGTTTAAATATTTTTCCTTTCAATGCTTGAACACGTGTGTTGTACAAATTGAATAGGGGTCCTAATTATTGATATCTTTCTTCTTTAGACAATATAGTTCAAAATGGAGAAGATCCTGAGAGCAGACCTGCCAAGAGACAAAAACATCAGATGCGCCTTGAAAATTTTGAGGATTCTACTATAAAGTACAGGAAAATTTCTGAGATTTCTGAATCTCAGAAAGGACAGTACAGCAAGCTGTCATACATATGGAAACATTGAATAGACTTACAAGTAGTTCACAGTGTAAAATTGCAGACCTGGATGCGTTGGAGAAGGCCATTAAAAAGCCATCTAACTATGTTGTCTGTGGTGACACACCCTTTGAAAATGTTCAAGTAGGTGGGGGGGGGTTCTAATTGTCAACCTCAAAAAGGCAGGAAAAGAAGTAAGAAGTCTATCAAAGAGATGAAGTATTGGAGGAAAAGAGCTATTAAAATATTAAACAGAGCAAGAAAGACACTTGTTACCTCTAGGAAGGGAGCTAAGAAAAACCTTAAACATAGGGCTTCTCAGGCTGCTGTACAACATTCTGAAGGTACACCACCAGCACCAGTTCCCCCCCCAGGCCTCCACCCCCAGCAGCAGCTGCAATTAACCCACCACCTCCAAATAACCCCCAAGCAGCACCCTCCTCCTTACCACCAACTCCACCTCCATCTCCTCCACCAGTTAACCCGATACCACACCCTCCCAACCCCCCAGATGAAAACCCAGTCCTGCTTCCAACCCCTCCTCCATCTCCACCACCAGAGCCTCCTACTCCTCCACCCCCATCACCTTCCTCTCCCTCTCCCTCTCCTCCACCCCCACCCTCTCCAGATAATCATGTCTTTGCAGAAAGGGTTAGAAGCTGGGAATGGTTTAACCAGAGGTATCAGGCTATGAATATTGCTGAAGAATTCCGATTTGTCAATTTAGAGCATATACGGTCATATTCAGAGCGGCAGTGCATCGGGCTATTCAAGAAGTTCTGGATCGTGCAGTTTTGAGAGCTGGGCCTGGGGATTATGTCCAATTAAGGTTACAAGATGCTGGTTTAGCAAACCCTCTGTTTTCAGTGCAAATAGTGAGGGATCTTATGAATGCAGAGGATTTTTTATCTCACATAAGTAACCTCCTAAAGAGTAATATGGACATCTGTGCAAATGGAACGCTAAGATTGGTTCTCATTATTGTGCGTGCTCCTCAAGGAGGGGGCCACTCAAAATCTATAGATTCTATACCTTACAGCTCAATTATTTCTAAAAAGAAGCAGCATCTGGTGGATCCAGCTAATTTAGGCACTAATTTATGCTTTGCTGCAAGCCTTGTGGCAGTAATGGCTAAGCAGGTTCCCACAGATGTAGAAATGCTGAGAGCCACTGCTAAATTACACCAGGACCTGGGGTGGTCTGACCAGAAAAAAGTATCCCTTAGTGATATTTCACGTGTTGAAGAGCATTTGAAGTGTAACATACATGTTGCACTTTACTCTGATAAGGGCTGGGGGCTTTTTAAGACACAGAAAATCCAATATCCAGAAACATACACAGTTTTACTGCATGAAGACCATTATTATGGGGTGCTCAATGTGAAAGGTCTTTTTGGAGCTCGCAATCACTGCACATACTGCAACAGTTTATACTCACATAGCCACAGTTGTGTGTACTACTGTAGAATGTGTAAAGAATGTGACTGTGCCTCTACAGTAGATAAAATGGAAAGATGTTTTAGGTGCAAGTTGAACTGTAGATCCATGGCTTGCTTAAGGAGGCACCAAAAACTGGCCATGCAGGAAAAAGTCAAATGTGACCCTAAAAAGTTTTGTGAGAAGTGTGATCATTATGTCACATATGACCATAATGAGAGTGACTGTAGAGGAATACTGTGCACACTTTGTTGGGGTCCTATCCGAAAGGGTGAAAAGCACCTGTGCTACATGCACCCCATTAAATATCCAAAAACCTCAATCAAATACATTTTTTTTGATATTAAAACCCACCAATGCATAGGTGTCCATGTTCCTAATTGCAGTTTTGCTAAAGCCTTTGATGGGGAAACTGTGGAATGTTTTAAGGATGATGGGGGGCTTAGTACAAAGAAGAAGAGTAAGGGTGGCAAGAAAGGGAAGGCTAACAATGCAATACTCAGGGAAGAAAATGTAACAGTAAAGCCTGAGTGGGACCCTGCAGGACAGACCTGGGAATTTAAGGGTGAAGATTGCATGTCTGAGTTTATCAAGACTTTCATTACTGATGGCAAATTTGGGGGTACCACATTTATAGCTCACAATTCTAAGGGTTATGATTCATATTTTGTTATACAGGAACTGATCAAAGAAAAAGTGGATGTTGATATTATTGCTCAAGGAGGTAAACTGATATGTGTAAAAGTGAAAGGAGTAGATCTGAAATTCATCGATTCACTTAGTCACTTGCCCATGGCTCTAGCATGGCTCCCAAAGGCCCTGGGCTTTGATGAATGTAAGGGATATTTTCCTCATTTTTTCAATACACCAGAAAATTGGGATTATGTGGGCCCTATGCCTAAACCCAAGGATTATGGTGTGTAAACTATGATGGCTGGGGCACAGGAGGCTTTTTTAGCATGGTATGATGAAAACAAGACAAAAACCTTTGACATGCAGAAAGAGCTGGCCTTTTATTGCCAGCAAGATGTCAATATTCTGGTACAGGCTTGTACCAAATACAGACATGAAATCATTGATCTGACAAAAGTATACAAGAGGACAGGTACAGGGGAGTAAGGTTGGGTAGCCATAGACCCATTACAGTACCCCACATTGGCTAGCGTGTGTTTTGCAATGTTCAAGTTTAATTTTCTAGAGGAGGATGAGATTACAATCCCACAGCCTGATAGGTACCATAATTATTGCAAGCGCTTCGCAACTCCCGCAATCCAATAGCTTTCATACATTGAACACAAAGAGAACATTCAGATTCAGCATGCCTTAAAGGGTGGAGAAGTAAAAGTTGGTGACTATTATCTTGATGGTTATGCTGTCATAGATAATAAAGAGACAGCCTTTGAATTTAATGGCTGTTACTGGCATGGCTGCCCTTTATGCTATTCTCCAGATGATTGGAATTCTCTGATGGGGAATTCATTTGAGTTTGTTTACAATGCCACCCAGCAAAAGGCTGCTGAACTGAAAAGCAGGCGCTTTGAGGTCAGATCAATCTGGGAACATCAATGGACAAACCAGCAAAAAACAGATGATCAGCTCAAGAAGTTTCTTGCTGAATCTGAATTCCCACCAGCCTTAGAGGCCAGGGATGCACTGTTTGGTGGTCGTACAAATGCCATCTGTCTCTACTACAAGCCTAAAGAGGATGAGGAGATTAAATATTATGATTTTACAAGCCTCTACCCCTATGTCAACAAAACTAAAAAAAAATCCTCTTGGACATCCCTGAATCATTTATGAGGATTTTCGACCCCTCTCAGAGTACTTTGGCTTTGCCAAGCTTAAAATACTGCCCCTCGTGGTTTGTTCTTTCCTGTTCTTCCCAGTAAAATTGGTGGAAAGCTCATGTTTGTACTGTGTGCAACTTGTGCAGAACACTGCCAGCTGGACCCCTGCAATCACACTGATGAGGAGAGGGCTTTGGTGGGAACTTTTGTACTCCTGAGCTGAATCTAGCTATAGAAAAGGGCTACAAGGTGATGAAAATCTATGAAGTGTGGAACTTTTTATGGTGGTCAGAAAGTTTATTTGAAGAATATATAAAATTACATCTTCGCCAGAAACAGGAGGCTTCAGGGTACCCCCACTGGTGTGTTAGTGAAGAAGACAAAGATAAATACATAGCTGATTTTCTGGCAAAAGAGGGGGTGCTTTTGTGCAAGGACCAAATTACGGTGAACCCTGCAAAGAGCCAGATTGCCAAATTGTTTTTAAATTCTTTGTGGGGAAAGTTTGGCCAGAGAACCAACTTGACTAACACTCAAGTGATCAGGGACCCTGATGAATTCTTCAACCTTATATTTTCTGATGCTTACAATGTTTCAATGTTTGAGTTTATTGATGAAGAGGCTGTTTGTGTGTCCTGGAAGCATGCTGCTGAACGCATAACAACCTCATGTAGAAAGAATGAGTTCATCGCGGCTTTCACAACCTGTTATGCTATAACTGAGCTTTATTCTTTGCTTTCTCAGCGTCAACAGAGGGTTTTGTACCATGATACAGATAGCGTGATCTTTGTGAGTAGAGAGGGGGAGTGGTCGCCCCCCCTTGGGGATTATTTAGGTGACCTCACCAGTGAAATTCCCCCAGATCAACATATCACAGAATATGTATCAGCAGGTCCCAAAACCTATGAGTACAAGCTTTACGGGGGTAAAGCATGTTTGAAGGTCAAAGGGATTACACTGAATGTTGCTAACTGTGAAAAAAATAATTTTGATAGTCTGAAGGATCTGGTGTTTGACTACGTCTCAGACAGAGAGGAAGGAGGTGCTCATTAAATAGTTGTGCAGCAACAAGGCATTGTTAGAAATAAACGCCAGTGGTCTATCCATACCAAAGAACTCAAGAAAACTCAAAGAGTGGTTTATGACAAGAGAGTCATTACTGAAGGGTTTAAGACTCTCCTTTACGGTTATTGAATATGGCTACATGGTGGCAACACCCCTTCTCAGCTATCCTAGCAGGACCAAGCAACTGTGGAAAAACTGTATTTGTAAAAAATATGTTGGATAATGCTCACAGTCTGTTTTCAGTGCAACCTGAGATAATTTTGTGGTGTTATAGCTGCTGACAACCTTTGTATCAAGAGCTCCTACATAAATACCCTTTTATTCAATTTGTAGAGGGCTTGCCTGATAACTTTGATAATGAAGAGTTGTTACCCCTGAATAAAATAAAGTTCTTGGTATTAGATGATCTCATGCAGTCTTGTGATAATTCAAATATTGAAAGACTGTTTACAGTTCATGTTCATCACAGGAATCTGAGTGTGTGTTTTTTCCTTACACAAAATATTTTCTGCAAGGGAAAAAGCCTCCGGACCATCAGCTTAAATGCAAAATACATGGTGCTGTTTAAAAACCCTAGGGATAAATTACAAATTGCAACTTTAGCTCATCAAATGTACCCAGGAAACACTAAATTCTTCATGGAAGCATTTGCTGATGCAACAAGCAGACCCTTTGGTTACCTCATTATTGATTTGCAGACTAACATGCCAGAATCTTACAGATTACGAATGGGAATTTTTCCTCCAGACTGGCCTATAATATGAAGAAGGGTGCCAGTGGTTACAAAAAGCTTCAGCTTTAATTCCTACACCATTTTTTTAAAATTTTATTTTATTAACAAACATAACATATACAAAAAAAACCCCATAAACATTTACATGAACACAAACACATGTACATAATAATACATATATTCCCGCACTTATCACATACAAACACATATGTCCTTACACGACCACTACTGCACTCATTTCCTACATATGTTTCCAATTTAATTACCTAAGCTACTTAGTAATTTTATCTTTCTTCCAAATAAATGTTTAATTGCCTAATGCCATAACCATTTTTTCTTTTCACCCCTAATAAAGCAGTCTTGTTTCACTCTATATTTATATATTAACCAGTTCTGGTACCTTTATTCCATTTCTAATCATTGGTCAACCGTGTAGTATTTCCCATATCTATATCCTTTCAATTTCATTCTTGGCCTTCTCTATCCCAATATTCCTTAAAATTTGTCCAGCCTCTGACCATTTACTCCTCCTCCTTATCATTCAATAGACCAGTCAAAATATCTGATTCCATCGCTTCCCAAGTCTTGTTTTTCCATTCACCAATAGTGGGAATAATTGACTGTTTCCACTTTCTAGCATATAATATTCTGGCGGATGTTACCATGTAAAGTAAGACCCGTCTATTTTCCTTTTCGGATGCTTTTTCTAGAATACCTGTCATATTTAACAAGAAGAAAGTTGGCTCCATAGGTATATCCATTTTATATATTTTCATCATCACATCCTTTATCCTTTTCCAGTATTTTTGCGCTTCTATGCATTTCCACCACATGTGGTAAAATGTTGCTCTTGATTTATTGCATTTCCAGCAGCAATCTTTTCCAGTTTTATATACTTTGTTTAATTTTTCTTGGGACAAATACCATCTGAATGACATCTTAATATAATTTTCTTTATAATCCTGGCATCTCGTAAATTTATTGGTATCATACCACGCTTAATTCCTACACCATATTGCTTTCACCACCCCCTCAGGTCAACATGTCTGGGCATGTGAAAAGAAATCTAGCACTCTTAAAACTGCTCATTAAGATGCCCCCACCCCAGAGGAAAGCTTTTTTATTTACAGCCTCAAATAACCTGGTGGCAACCATCTCAGAAATAGCCCTGAATACTTTAAAAGGCAACATTCCATTATCTCCTCATCAGGTGCGCATACTGAGAAAGAGACGCCATCTTATTAAAACCCTGGGAAACAGAAGAGTCTCCCTGAGAAGAAAAAAAGTTTTGGTGAAGCAGTCTGGGGGTTTTCTTGGACCCCTGTTAAGCTTTGCTGTTCCCCTGATAACGAGCCTTTTAACTAAGCAGTAATGGAATATGCAGAAAAGATGTATCTGGTCACTAGCCACCAGCTAGAACAGTTAAAGGGCTCATTTCCTAAGGATGAAACTATCAGGACTAAGGCCATATATACCCTGGATGCTGAAATGCAGAAGATTCTTCACAGGACTGACTTAACAGAGTATGAAAAAGCTAAACAAGATGACGTTTTGCTTCAAAAGTATTTAACTCATGTCAGACAGAAGGAAGCAGAGAAAGAAAACATAAATCTAATTCTACCTGAAGAGCAGCAGCCCCCTGAAAAGGGGGTGGCAAACTCCTCTGACACCCTGTTTCAAGAAGTCCTGGAAAGCCTGCCTGCTAGATACAAGAATGCTGCAAGGGTATTGCTAAACAAAATGAAGCAAAACAAGAGTATTTCTTCATGGGATGACAAAGGAACCTTTATCTATAAAGGAGAACCTGTAGCTGGATTCAATGTGCTTGATGGGGTTACTCAGACACATGCTTTACCTGTGAAACATGTTCCAAAAGGCTGGGATGTTTTCATGAGGGCCATGGCTGAGCTAAATGTCCCAACCTCTGTGGTGGGGAACCATGCCAACAGAGAAGTTTTGGACAAGCTAAAGAATCTGTATGATACAGCTCCAGTGCTGTTTCAGACACCCAAAACCTCCCGCAGGGCTTTGAGAAAACAGCAACAATCTAGTACTCCTAATTGGCTCCACTTATGACTTTCCTGATGTCTTTTCCCCAAAAAAAGATAATTTAATAAATTAATATAACTTATTTTAAGTCTATGTTTTGATTTTGATAAAAGAAAAAAACACACAAAAATTATTTAAAATCCTCCCTAGAGCATATGTTTATTGACAAGAACGTCTATGAAAATCATTGCAGGTTATACATCCCTGGGCTGGTTGAAACATGTTTGGGACAAGTCTGGGCATGTGTGAGGTTTTACATATTCAACCACCATTTCATCATTTCTCTGCAGATCATGAGAATATAATTCTTGAATATTTTTAAATGTCAGGCCTTTACAGCGGTGCTGAAGAAAAAACACACAGTGATAACCACAAACCACAGAGTCTGAGTCTTGTACTACTCTGGGCTGAAACATAGTTTTGCTGGCATTTTTTCTTAAAATTTTAATGATGGTTTTAGGAAAGAGAGGGTGGTCGGGAGGGTGTCCATAGGAATCAAAAAATTCACCAGTCTTTTCTTCTGTTAAGTAGATGGCCAGCCAATGTTCTCCAGGGAGATTGTGGGGGTGAGTGTTGATGACTAGACAAACAGGTCTTTGTATCAGCTTCTCTCCAGGGAGCATGTCGCATGGGAAGACTCCACAGAATAGCTTTCGGGTATAAGGATTTGAAGAAAGAATGCGTGTTAATTGCACGCTGTCCATGTTACATATAATCATACAGGACATTTCTCTGGTGATTTATCTCTATCACATTGTCAAAGACACCATAAACGATCATATTCACAGTAGTAGGCAGAGGTCTGCAAACCAGAATTCAGCCCTCAGGTTCCCGGTTTTGATCAATGAATAGTGATCTCCACCTTCTTGGTCTGGGGTAAGGTCAAAGGCAAAAAGTGTGTAACCTCGTGCATATTCCTCACGGTTGATTAAAAGAGAATAGTCTTTCATATGCTTGCCTGCTGTCTGCACCAAACTCATGTATTCCCTGACACAGTTTCCATCTTCAAAATTGGGCTGAAAGGGTTTTGTAGGGTTCTGCTCTCCATCCAGATACCGTGCTGCAAAATTGATGTCATAATGCTTAAAGTTAAAGGGGTTTTTGTTGTAAACTCCACTGAAGGCGTCATTATCCACCAGGCCTATAATCACTTGCTTGGGTAGTTGGCCCAAAAAGAGATTCTCCTGGTTGGTGACACAACTGCCTCTTGGAATGCTAAACACTTTCATGCTTACACGGTCCACAGGGTATTTGGCATTGCATGTCAGCAGAGCTTCTGCATGACCCAGCCGGACTCCTGGTGACACTCTCACCTTCTTCACAAAAAGGGACGCTGATAAAATTTGCAGTTTGTAATTGCTGTCTGCATCATCGGTCATTAAGCAGAAAGGATCTTTGTTGCGTGTAAGTTTAATTTTTACATCCACCCCATTTAGAAGCAGTTTCTCTTGAAAAAACAGGTCTGTATGGGGATGTCCCAGCAGATCCAGTTTTCTACTTCCACGTGTCAGGTTTGCTCTTTCAACAAAGCCTTTATTATTCCCATCCAGATCTGCCGATTCACGCTTTCCAGCGGTATCTTTATAGAACAAACCTGTAGAGAATTGGGTGGTGAAGACAATGAGGGCCTTTGCAGGCTGCCAGAAATAGTGCAAATTGAATCTACTTTAAGGGTTAGGGTTAGGGAATCATGGGAACTGTAGTTTATTGTGGCACCAGAGCTCTCTGACAGAGAAGGCTCAATATCTCAGAAAAACAAACAAACAATTCCCATGACTCCCTAGCACTAACCCTAACCCTTAAAGTGGACTCAGTTTGCACTATTTCTGGCAGTCTGCAAAGGCCCTCAGAGAGCAAAATGTTCTGACACATTTGAGAGAAACAAGAAAATAAAAGCTCATGTTAACTATGCCTTTAAAGTTCATGTTAACTAGATCAAACACAGAGAAAACCAGGAACACATGATGGAATCATCATCATCATCATCATCATCATCATCATATCGCACACAGAGAGACAGAGGTCTTCCTTGCACAAAATAGCAGGCTTAATTTGAAATACATTGCACTCTTGAAAGCAACTCTTAAAACTGAACACATAGCAATGCAATATTCTTACACAAGCCTGTCTATATTTTTATTTTAGAGTTATTACATGAACAGAAAGAACTAAAATACACATTTTAATAAAAACTTTTGACAAGAGGGCCCCAGACACAGAGAGAGATGTAATGAAGAGCAAGACTTTTTTTAAAACACATTACAGTTCAAAAGCAGCACTTAAATATTATTAAGTATTATAAATATGTCTTGTTTTAACACCGCATTTCTAAAAAAGTTCAAATTACAGGCAGTATGTAGAATATAGACAGATACTCTTTATTTGTACCTTTGAAATTGTCTTATGAGACACAGTACTTATTTAAATTCCTTAAATTCCTTAGAGCTCATATTAATAATGTACAGCATTTAATTTCACTGATGAGTATTATTATGTTGGCATTGCATCTCTGACCTATTGCAAATACCAGTCTTCCTCATATAAGGCTAAATTCACAAAGCAAGTGTCTCACTGCAAAAAGCCTTTATTTGCAGATTTGATATAGACAATAGGGTATTATTCTTGGCAAACCATAGAAAGATGCCTTTTTAAAATTACAATTAAAAGGCTTCTGCTGAACTTCTGGTGACCCTCAAGAAAAAAGGAGTTCTAAAAAACAGATACAAGAGCCATAACTTAACAGAATTCTTTAAAAATGCAGGTATATCCTTTTTGCAAAAGTTATCTCAAAGAACAGGCCCCACAAACATGCTTTCATTTTGTCGTGAGTTCCTAGGCCAATAAAATTCTTTAAGCATTTGGCTACCCCTGCAAAATTTAGGATAGGGGAATAAAGAGCAATATGTTTTCAGAAAGCATCTATTTGTAGATTTGAGAGACAAATACAGTAGGTATTATTTTTTACAAATCATGGAAAGATGTTTTCTTTTAATTACAGTTTCTACATAACGTAACATTTGCTTGTCTGAAATCTTCAGTAATCAGTTTAAGGCTTCTATAGCTTTTTCAGATTTTCTTATATACATTACAGAGTTTAAAAGCAAATTTTACTGCATATCTCTCTCACATATTTAGATAGTATTTTTTATCCTTCTTTATACACTTATAACTTTCTAATGATTGTTGTGCTTCATATACAGATGCACAGGCATAACAATTTTTTCCTAATTCTGTATCAATGAGTTTTCTTATAATCACAAAAATGACAATTCTTGTGATAGATTTCATAGGAGACCATCGTTTGCTAGAAGGTAATGGGATATCTCCTTCCATCTCTATGGCAGGATTCAAAAGGTCTGCGCCATCCAATTCCTAAATATTAAAGAAAACACTTTTAAGATGTTGTTTTATAGAACAACAGGCTTTTACTATAGGCTCACACACACACACCTGTAAGGTTAGCTTCTGCAAAGCTAAATTGCAAGGACCATCTTTTGCAGCAGCTTGAGTACTGTTTGTTCCAGGCCTCTGTAATTTAAAAAACACTGGTTATTGCTTTGGATCTCTATCATTGGAATCTCAAATACAAAAACATGTTTTGGACTTGGATTTTTACCTGCCTGTTATGGGAATCTTCCTCTGGAGCACAATTCTCTTTATTAGAATGTGGGTTCTGTCAGGGATGATGGGAGTTGTAGTTCTTCACCTCTGGCTCTAACTCACCACCTTGTTATGCAGCAGAGCTGACCAGCTTTGATCAGTGGTTGATGCTTCTTTCCCAAGCAGCAGAGTTTCAGAGAATAGGCTGAAGACCCTGACAAACTCTCCAAGCCTTCTTTCTCTTCTTCCTGAGATGTCTCTAAACTTCTCCAGGATTCCTCTGGCTCTTGTATCTTCCCTCAAGACACCAGACAACTCAGTAGTCTTATATAAAAGATCTACTTTATTCTACTATATACACAAATACTATATGCCCTACAAATCACAATCTCTACACTTCACAATATCTCCAAAACTACTCCACACTACTCATTGGCAAACATTGCACTTATAGCCATTGTTAGTCACCACCCACTAGTCGGTTCCCACCCAGTGGGTGTGTACATTCATTTTGATTGGTTTACATGGATCATCCCATACTTAAGACCAACCCAAGTATTTCATCATTTTACCTTGACTACTTAATGAATCTCAGGTGTTTGCAATCTACAACAGGTGTTTTCAATATACACTCTATAACTTTGTCCTTGTCTTTCAAGGCTTCCAAATTACATTATCCTTTTCACCTGTGTAGCTTCATGATTGCTCCTGCTTAATCACTGTGACTTTCACATACACATTTTATTTCTATTACTGTAAGTCCCATGTTGCATTTTCCTTAACAGTTCTCACCCATACTCATGGGTGTTGGCAATGCCACAGACCTGTGATAATTATTTGGCCAGGATGGTATCCTTGTGGGTTTTATTCTCCTGATTGTAGAAGATGCAGCCAAACGCATTGGTGTGCTCAGTGTCTCCATGTTGCCTCCGCAGAACATGTCTGGGCATGCATACAATGGCAGCTTCTCACTACAGCTCTCTGCAGCCAGCCTTCTGGTTGGCTAACACGGACCATGTGATTCTCATGGGGACCAAATCATTGGTCAGGGGGCACATGTGAACTCAAGGGCCTAATCAGAAAACATGGAAAATCTAGTACAATTGGGCAGTTTGGGACACGTGGTTCAGAAGAGGGCACCAATATGCAGCCATTGGTCGGGAAGTGGGGTCACATGGACTCAAGGGGTGCTAATGGGAACCCCTGGGGTCAGGGGGAGGGGTCAAACCACACCCCACTATGGATTGGGTCAGTCACATGGCCAGGATGTCCCAGCTTAGCATTTCCGGTAGAGGGACAGACCCATCAATTTGACAGGTCATACATCAATCCATTTTGACAGGTCATAAATCATTCTTGTCAGGTCATAAATCATTCTTTGACAGGCATCAAAAGGTCATCTATCATTTTTTGACAGGAGCTACCCCATATACTACTATCATTGTTTCTTTGACCACTTCTTCTTCCATCTCAATACTCAACAGCGTCTTATGCAGTAATTCTATTGTTTTTGTTTTACCACTACATATTATCTCTTCTAATTTGGTTTTTTAATCTCCTATTCTAAACAATTTTATGCCCATCATGGTCTTTTCATATATTTGCCTATGCTGAAACTACCTTAGATTGAATCTCTTTTCTTGTAATTCTTACTATGTATTTATTTTTATCTTGCTTTTCAAATCTCCAATACATCTTTATGTGTGCACCATTTCTCATCCCTATACATTTCTTTCCTATAAAAGGCTTCTTGAGGTGATGCCCACATAGGGAGTTTTTGAATTATTCTCTCTTTATATTTTTTCCAGGTTTTCAGCAAAGCTTTCCAAATACAGTGATTGTTAACAAATTGATTCCTTTTTTCTTTATCATATAACAAAAATGCATGAAGTCCAAATTTTAATCCCTCTCCTTCTAATTCAAGTATTCTTTTATTTTCCAATTTAACCCATTATCTAATCCAATCTAAGCATCAGGCAGTGCTGACACTTCCCTTTCATGTGCATCTTGTAACCCTTTAAATCTTACTCTAGGCTTCTTTCCTTGACATATAACTTTTGAAATATCTCTATTCCACATCTTAAAGGGTTATTTTGCTTTTATTGGTAGTGTTTGAAAGAGATATAGCATTCTTCGTAAAATAGACATTTTTACCACTGATATTCTTCCTAGAAGTGAAATGCTTGACAGAGAGGCAATATAGAAATTATTATTATTATTATTATTATTATTATTATTATTATTAAATGTTTAACCTATTCTAGTTTGTTAAATCCTTCTTTATATCTTTCCATAAATGTATATAATTGTTTTCATATAGTTTGTTTTTCCCCTAATTTGCATTCCTAAATGTTTAACCTTTTTCCTAATCTCCATCCCTGCTTTTTCTTGTAATTTTTTTCCTTCTTTTATGTCTATATTTTTGTAATATTCACTGATTTAGCCTTGTTTATTTTACACCCCATAATTTCTCCAAACGTCTTCATTATTTCTAATAGCAATTCTATATTTTCAGTTGAATTTTGTAAATTGACCACAAGGTCATCCACAAATGCCCTAATTTTGTATTTATATATTTTTATTTTTACCCCTTGCAAATTCTGGTCTTTCTTGACTTTCCTAATTAATAATTCTATTACTACAAGAAAAAGCAAGGGTGACAGAGGACATCCTTGCCTAGTTCCTCTATTAATCTGTAGATACTGGATTTTATCTCCATTAATTATTATTTGAGCTTTTTATTTACTATATATTTTTAATCCACTTTATAAAATTGGGTCCTATATTCATTCTAACCATGATTTTCACGAATGTTTGCCAATTAACCAAAGTAAATGCTTTTTCTAAGTGAAAGAACACTTTCCTCTCTTTCTACTTTGTTGAATCCCAATTTTTTTCATTATGTCTCACATAGTATTCAACAATATTCATAACATACCTCAAATTGTCTTTAATATGTTTTCCTAGTAGAAATCCCCTTTAGTCCTCATCTATACTCTCCTTAAACATACTTTAAAATATTAGCCAATATTGTTGAAAAAATGTTATACACACAGTTGAGTAGTGAGAAGGATCTATAATTCATAAGATATTCCAAGTCTTTCTTCTCTTTGGGTATTAAGGTTATATCAGCTTCTTTTCAAGTTTGAGGTACCTCTTCTTCCCTTGCTCTATTAATCATTAATTGTAAGGGTATAAATAATTCATTGTTAATGTTTTATAATAATTAAATATTTTCTTTCTCTTTTGAGGTGAGTTTAAGCCTTTTATGTTCCACGTTAAGTATTTAAATTGACTCACCATATCTTTCTCCCTTCTCTTCCTTTCTAGTCTTCTGTGGTTTCAGTTACTGTTCTTTTAATAATAATAATAATAATAATAATAATAATAATAAATTTATTTCTAGCCTGCCCCTCTGCTAGGCAACCGGGGTGGAGTACAACATATTAAAACAGGCAACAGTTAAAAACATTCCCTCAACCCTCCCCCCAGCCCCCTCCTTAAAACTGAATTAAACAAGCAAAGATTAAAATACAATTATACAATAAAATATCAAAATAGAATAAAAACAGGAAGCAGCAAAAATACAAGGGAGAGGGGTGGCAGTCGCTTCCAATTGGCCCAGGAGATTATTCTGGGAAGGCCTGCCAGAAGAGATCCGTCTTTACTGCTTTCTTAAAGGCAGCAAGGGTGGTAATAAGATGGATCTTGTCTGGCAGGCCATTCCATAGCCTGGGAGCAGTCGCGGAAAAGGTCCTCTGGGAGGTCTGCACCAGCCTGGTCTTCATAGGCTGCAGCAGATTCCTCCCAGAGGACCGAAGGGCATGGGGGATCATACGGGGAGAGGCGGTCCCTGAGATAAGATGGACCCAAGCCATGTAGGGCTTTAAAGGTTAAAACCAACACCTTGTACTGTGCTGGGAAACTAATCGACAGCCAGTGGAGGGATTTAAGCACTGGTGTTATGTGCTCCCTCCTCGATGTTCCAGTGATTAACCTGGCTGCCATATTTTGCACCAGTTGCAGTTTCCAGGTTAGGCACAAGGGTAGCCCCATGTAGAGTGTGTTGCAGTAGTCCAGACATGAGGTTACCAGAGCATGAACCAGTTTCCAGATCCCTTATGTCCAGATGAGGGCGCAGTTGGTGGATCAGCCGAAGCTGGTAACAGGCACTCCTGACCATTGCATTCACCTGACTAGTCATGTGAAGTGACAAGTCTAGAAGTATCCCCAAACTGCGAACACAGTCCTTAGAGGAGAGTGTGACTCCGTCCAGGACTGGAGACTGTATTCCCAAACCTGGTTTTGGGCCTGTGACTGTTAGTACCTCTGTTTTATCTGGATTTAACTTCAATCTGTTTTTCCTCATCCAATCCATTACCGCTCTGAGACAGTCATTGAGAGGAGAGACGCCATCTGAAGTCTGAGTCGATGATCTGGTCATGGAGAAGTATATCTGGGTGTCATCAGCGTACTGATGACACCGCGCTCCATACCTCCGAATGATCTCCCCCAGCAGCTTCATGTAGATGTTAAATAATGTCGGGGACAGGATGACGCCCTGGGGAATGCCACAATTAAGCTCTATTTTAGAAGAGCAACTGTCCCCGACCCTCACCCTCTGGGATCTACCTGAGAGAAAGGAACAGAACCACTGCAGGGCAATGCCTCCAATTCCTAACACTCTCAGGCGATCCAAGAGGATGGCGTGATCTATTGTATCAAAGGCTGCTGAGAGGTCCAAGAGCACCAGCAGGGTCACACTACCCCTGTTGATGCCCAGGCGGAGGTCATTGGTCAGAGCAACCATGGCAGTCTGAACTCCATATCCTGTCCTGAAGCCGGTTTGAAATGGATCAAGATAATCGGTTTCATCCAAGACTGCCTGGAATTGGGAAGCAACTGCCCTCTCAATCACCTTGCTCAAGAAAGGGAGCAAGGAGACTGGTCTGTAATTATTTCTATCCAGGGGTCCAGGGAAGGTTATTTCAGGAGAGGCCTAACTGCCGCTTCTTTCAGAGAGGATGGTACAATACCTTCCCTGAAGGACGCGCTCATTATGTCCCGAAGGAACACTTTCAACGCATCCCCCCCTTTGGACAACCAGCCAAGCTGGACATGGATCGAGGGAGCAAGTCATCTTCCTCACCCTTCCCAGGAGCTTGTCCACATCATCGGTACTCACAGATTGAAATTGATCCAGTAAATTACCATCAACGGAGTTGCTGGACACCTCGTCTACGGATTCTGCCCAAACACTGGCGTCCAAATCGGCTCTTATCTGAGAGATTTTATCTTCAAAGTAGGTGTTAAACACCTCACAGCAGGCCGTCGTTGGGTTAAGTAGGGGATTTGGTACAGGTGGAACCTTCGTCAGCTCCCCTACCACCCTAAACAGCTCTGCCGGGCGAGACTCTGCAGACGCAATGCGTGCAGAACAGAACAATTTCTGCGCTGCACACAAAGCCTCCTGATAGGAATCTACATGTTTCCTATGGCAAGTTCTGTTGGATAAGAGTCGAGATTTCCGCCATATGCACTCTAGTCGCTGTCCGGCCTGCTTCATCCTCCTAAGCTCCTCTGTGTACCAGGGCTTGCAGTTAGGAGTAGGCTGGAAAGGATGCTTCGGAGCAATTGTGTTGATAGCCTTAGTGAGATCGATATTCCAGGTATTCACCAAGGATTCGACAGAATCACCGGCGTTACCAACCATTAGACCCTCTAAGGCCTTCAGGAAACCAATTGGTTCCATTAGCCTCTGAGGGCGGACCATTATAATGGGTCCACCACCCCCGGGGGGACAGACAGTGGCTCTTAGTTCCACCTTGACCAGGAAATGATCCGTCCATGACAATGCAGAGGGTTTTGTAACCTTCGCCCACGGGTATTCCTGTTCCGTACTAAAAACTGCATTGAGGGTATGACCTGCACAATGTGTGGGCCCGTCAACCAATTGGGATAGGCCCATGTTTGTCATGGTCTCCATGAAATCCCAAGCCACGCCAGTTAGATTTTGCAAACTGGTCTCAAATGGGATGTTGAAGTTGCCCAGAACCAAAAGTATGGGCGACTCCAGCAACAGCTCAGAGACCAGGGCAGACAGCTTGGTTAGGGAGTCTGTTAGGTTACGGGGTGGCCAGTAAACCAACAGAATCGCCAAACTGTCCCTGGTTTTCAGGCTGAGGTACATACACTTGATGCAGGTTGTTTTCCAGATAGGCTTCCTGGTCAAGGTCAGGTTGTTTCTATAAACCAGGGCCACCCCCCACCCCCCACTTTCCCTTACCTGCTCACTAACCGTTCCCTCCTCTTTTTCTAGAAAGGCTGCCAATTTTGGTAGGAAGATCTTCGTCAAGTCCTCCTCTCTCCTTTCTGGTAACCCTCTGATTTTTGCACATTTCTCTCTAAATTTCTGTTCCCATATGGCTTTATTATCTAATTCTTCCTCTCTTTTTAGTTTAATTTTTTTGAAATTCCTCCTCCACTAAGTCAGCTCTTTCCTCTAACACTCTAATTTTTTGTTTAGTTGCCAACATGTCATTTGCTAATTTTTCAACTGTTTGGTTTATTTCATTTAGTTCTGTCCTTATCTCCTGACGAATTCCATCCTTAAATTACTTCATTTCCTGTCTGGGATCCATCCTTAATTTCCTAATTTCCTCAAAGACTATTTGGTTAGTGGGTTCCATTTTTTGTTGTTCAAGGGAGGGTTGTCTTGTAAATTGAATTTGTGTTTGTGATTTGGATGTGTTGTTTTTTGTCGCTTGGCTTCTCAAACCTATTGCCATTTTGTTGCTTTCCTAATCAATATTTTATCAGATTAAAGTTAAATTTGGAACTCTACAAATACAACTGGTGAAATATCTTTCAGGTCCCTTTAATTAGCACAGATATTCACAATCCAGGCTTTACTCATTCCCCCCCCCCTATTTTTTCCCCCTTCTAGTCCTCTTTCTCTAACACAGGGGTAGGCAACCTTTCCCTTTTAACAGCCGAGGGACTTCAGCTCCCAGAATCCCAGGAGCTATTGGCCAACATGGGACTATTGGCCAACATGGCTGAGGCTTCTGGGAGCTGAAGTCCCTCGGCCCTTAAAGGGGAAAGGTTGCCTACCCCTGCTCTAACACAACTGCTCTTTCCCAGCCTCTTCTGGTTCTCTTCTTCCTCCAGTTACCATCTTTCTATTACAGTCCTTCTATGAACTCTGTGCGGCTCAAGCTGAACTCCTCTCCACTCTCAAAGCTTGTCTCCTCCTTTCTCAATCAGATGGTCCTGTTTCTCCACTCGTTCCCAGATGTATGAGCTGGGAACAATATCCTGCTTCCACCTTCGCCTGTTCCCCATGCTCAGCCACCTCAGTAGTCTTTCAGCCCTCACTAAAACCTCACCTTCTCTTTATGCTCCTCCGTCTCCTCTGTTTCACATGCTCCACTTTTCCTTGCCCTTTTTTCCCTGCACAGCCACCTCTACCTCCACCGCCTCTGCTGCTCTCCTTTCCCAGCTCTCTCACACACAGATCTCCAACACTCCAGCAGCTTTCCCACACTCCTCATTCACTTTCCACCACTCCACTCCACTGCCACTCTTAGCTCTATCCTGACGTCCCTGCAGCAACCCACAATCTCCGCTTTTCCGTCACTGCTCTCCAGGCGAGTCTTTCTCTACTACTTCCCTACACTCCTAGAATCGCTTCTCTTAAGCTCCTAGAATAGCTTCTCTTAAGCTGGTTTTATATGTTTACGCTTTCTGTTTTTTTAATCTGTATCTCCTCTTTCACAGAGATAAATATTGTATTTTGATCTACTCTTGCCCTCTATGAGTATTAGGTTTGATAAGGTATCGGAGGCACTGCATTGGTTAGGTATCGTCCTTCCTCTCGGGCAGGTCCCAGAGGGTGCTGCTTGGGGACAGTTGCTCCAGCAAAAGGGAGCTCACCTGTGGGGTTCCACAAGGTGCTATACTGTCCCCGATGTTGTTCAACATCTATATGAAGCCGCTGGGTGAGATCATTAGGAGTTATGGAGCTGGATGTTATCAGTATGCTGATGACACCCAGATCTCAATTAATGTCTTTGGGCAGTAATGGATTGGATGAGGAAAAACAGATTGAAACTGAATCCAGACAAGAGGGAGGTGCTCACAGTAGCGGCCCCGAAACCAAGATTGAAACTGAATCCAGACAAGATGGTGATGCTCACGATAGCGGCCCCGAAACCAAGAATTGGGTTGCAACCTGCAGTCCTGGATGGGGTCACGCTCTCCTCCAGTGACTGTGTTTGCAGTCTTGGGGTGCTCCTTGACTCGTTGCTCCTGATGGTTAATCAGGTTAATGTGACAGTCAGGAGACCTGTTATCAGCTTTGACTGATACACCAGCTGCGCCCTTTTCTGGAAGTAAGGGATCTCGAGACTGTTGTACATGTGCTGGTAACCTCACGTCTAGATTTCTGTAACACACTCTACATGGGGCTACCCTTTTGCTTGGTTTGGAAACTTCAATTGGTGCAGAATATGGCAGCCAGAGCTGTGTCTGGAACATACAGGAGGGACCATATTACCCCTGTATTAAATTCCCTCCACTGGCTGCCCATTAGTTTCCGGGCCCAGTACACCTTGTTGGTTATTACCTTTAAAGCCCTAAATGGTTTGGGTCCAAACTATCTTCGGGACTGTCTCCTCCCCTATAATCCTCCCCGTGCACTCCAGCCGCAAAAAAACTAGGCTTGTGGCTACCTCCCAGAGGGCATTGTCTATGGTCGCCCCTAGGTTGTGGAACAGCCTGCCGGATGAGATCCATCAATTGGCATCTTTAGACAGCTTTAAAAAGGCTGTCAAGATGGATCTCTTCCGGCATGCCTTTCTGGAATAGTGTTCCCGACCTTAGGAATTCCATCTAAGGAAAGCCCTCCCAGAAACCTCTCCTAGCTTAAAAGAACATCCCCACTTTTTGTTGTAATAGTTGAAGTGTTGGCTCATTGCTGTTTATTGTCTGTTTTAATTTGGATGGTTTTAATTTGTCTGAGTTTAATATTGTTTTAAGGGGGGAGGGTATTGGGGTCAATTGTATTTGGGTCTGTTCTTAACTATTAGCTGTCCCAATTGTTCTCAGAGGGGCAGGATACAAAATTATTATTATTATTATTATTATTATTATTATTATTATTTCCAACAGGAATTGTCCATCAATCTTTGATTGGACGCTTTTCCCAGCCTGATGTAACTTTTAGACTTCTTGATGGTTAAAAGTTGGAGGCATCTAGGTTGTCTATTGATGAATCAGTAACACCAGGGTTGCTCATGTCTTCGGTCCCCTCTTCTTCCCTGCCCATCTTGCACTGGATCCAATGACATCCAGAGCTCCGATGTGCCAGAGGACAGGAATGGACCCAAAATCGAGTTTAGCAAAGTCTTCGTACCCGAACATTACTTAAGGGTTATTTTTCGATGGTTTTCTCTAACCGTCTTTCCCCAATGTTCCGAATTGTCCCCCAGCACACACACTTAGGGCAACTAATCAGATGCCATTACCAACCGGAAGCACCTTCATGTTTTATAATAAGATGCCAGAATCCATCTGGGCCTGGGGATTTGTCTTCCTTACTTTGCTTTATAGCCTCTAAAATTTCATCACCTGTAATTTCCCCTTGTAAACTTTTTTTCTGGGTTTCGTCTAATTTAACTATTTCTTTTTTATCTAAATAGTGCTTCAACTTCAATTTATCTATTGGATATCCTACTTAGAGATTCTTGTAAAATTTATAAAAGACTTCTTTGATCTTCTCATGTTGTATATATACTTCATTGACTTCTTTTATTTTAATTATTTGATTTTCTCCTTTTCCTTTCTCAATCTTACCATTAGCCATTTACCCATTTTATTTGAATATTCAAAATTATATTGTTTCACTTTTTTAAGCTTCTGCCCAATTTCACTAAGAATTTCTATTGAGATTTGTTTTTTGAGGGCTTTTAGTTCTTTAATTTTATTTTTATTATTTGTATTCTCTTTTAAGCTTCCTTACTTTCCCTTTATTAAATTTTTCAATAAATTCATTTTCTGCTTTTTCTTTCATTGTACTTTCACATTTTGCTGGATGAAAAAGTCACTTTGCTAGTATCCTAGACTACAGAAATCTTTGTCCCTTTATTCATGTTTTTTTTAAAAAATAAGTTTGTTAAGCTATATCTTGCTTTTTCTACAATTTCTGGATCTTTTAGCAAATCTTCATTTAATCTCCATTTTCAGGTCTTAGACTGTTCTTCTAGGGATAGAATTCGGGAGTTATGATTTGATATCATCCTAGATAGGACTTTCAATTCAGTAATTTCACTCAATAACATTTTTGAAATTAAAAATAAGTCTATTCTCACTAATGAATTATTCCTGTCTGAGTAGAAGGTATATTATTTATTCTGATTATACAAATGCGTCCAAATATCTACCAATACCAAATTATCTAATAAATTGGGAAAGGATTTGGGTGGTTTACCTTGTTTATCTTTAATTTCTCTATCTGATTTTTTATCTAGTTTTGGGTCAACTATTCCATTAAAATCTTCCATTAAGATTACATTTTCATACTCAAATTCCAACCCTTTATTATATACTTTCAAATAAAACTCTTTTTTATTTTCTTGGGGGCTATAATTCCCTACCAATAATATTTTCTTACCTTTCAAAATAATTTCTACCCCCAACCAATGACCATTCTTGTCTTTAAAGATTTCCTTAGACTTTATTTGATTGCTTACATATATTATCACTCCTTTCTTTCTTTTAACTATTGCAGCTATATTTATTGTTGTTAACTGCCTTCAAATCAATCTTGACCCATGGCGACCGTATGGATGAAACATCTCCAGGCCCCACTGTCCTCTACTGCTTTGCCCAGCTCCTGCAAACTCATATTCATGGTCTCTTGAATAAAGTCCATCCATCTAGCATGTGGCCTTTCTCTCTTTCTACTTCCCTCCACCTTTCCTAACATTATTGTCTTTTCCAACAATTCATGCCTTCTCATGAAGTGTCCAAAGTACGACAGTCTAAACCTTGTCATCTTGGCTTCTAGGGATATCTCTGCCTTGATCTGCTCTAGGATCCATTTGTTTGTCCTCTTGGCTGTCCATGGAATCCTCAGAACTCTTCTCCAACACCACATCTCAAATCCATTGATTTTCCTCCTATCTTCTTTCTTGACTATCCAGCTCTCACATCCATAAATGGTAATAAGGAATACGATGGCTTGTATGATTCTGACTTTTGTGCTGAGTTTTATTTCTTTGCATTTTAGAATCATTTCTAGTTCTTTCATAGCCACCTTCCCCATTCTTAATCTCAGCAGTCCCCTTATCCCTTTTCTATCTTGGCTGCAATCGCTGCCCTGCCTATTGTTTGTTTGTCTGTCCCAGGACTGTTTATTTTAATTTAGTGTTTTAACCATCATGTTTTAATGTTATCATTAGTTTAATTTTCTTTTAAGGGGTGGGAGGGTTGTGGGATCTTGGATTGTATTTTAATATTGTATGGAGTTTTAACTGCTGTGAGCTGCCCCGATTGTTTGACAGAGGGGTGGGGTATAAAAATTATTATTATTATTATTATTATTATTATCTTCTGATTTGCTGGCTGCAGTCCCCATTCTAATCAATGTTGGATCCCAGATATGAGAACTCTTTTACTATTTCTATTTCCTCATTGTCTAGTTTGAATGTGTGTAAGTTCTCTGTGGTCATTATTTTTGCTTTCTTTATGTTCAACAGTAAGCCTGCCTTCTGGTGGAGTGGCTACTTCTGGTTGCATGGCTAGCCCGATGGTCACTCTCTAGGACTGCTCCTAGAAGGTGACAGCTTGCTGCTTGGCCTAGCTCCATTTAAAGAGCAGCAGAGCAAATCTAACATTCTCCCTGATAAGAAGAAACAGAGGAGCCCTCATCTGCACTCTGAATCCCTTCCAGCATACCAGACCCACAAGTAAGTTGATGAAAAGCAAGAAGGTAAAGGGAACATGGGACGGGAGCTGAATCCAGTGGGGGCTGAAGGGTGCTTGAGCAAGGACAGCCTCAGCCATGGCAAGCTGCTGCTCCAGCAGCGTAAGTGTAGCCACCACTGTTTTAAAGCTTCACAAAGCAAGTAAAGTTTTGAATGCAGCCTCCTTGTATAAAATCCCTGCTTAGACCTAAGCTACTAGAAGACTGAGTGTTCATCAGATCTGAGGGACAGAAAATAAAAAGATCCCATACTGCTAATGAAAGGAGTTAAAGACTTGAAAATAAGAGAGAAAGGAGAAAGAAAAGAAGAAATAAAGGAGAACATAATGAAATATTAGAATAAGAAGTATATTAGAATAAAACACTGGAGATTGGCTTTTATTTTGGTGATTTAACTGATTTGATTGGAATTTGATCTGACCAGAATTGGAGTATATCTGGATTGTGAAGCAGATAAATTATAAGATAAGAAGATAAGCCCCCAGTATTAGGGGGGAAATAAGAGAAGAAGGAAAAGAAACGGAACACTAAGAAAGAAAGAAAAATAGTGAATTGGCAATTAAAACTGAACTGTGAATTGGCTTATATGAGACTATTTAAAAAAGTGTAAAGCAACAAGTTGTCAAAGATAACATATGGAGAATATAGAAATATAGAAAACAAACAAAAGAAACAAAGGAAATAAACTGAACAAAAGATTCAAAAGGAGAAAATAAAAGAAATAAAAGATACAGAAATTGATATTTAATGGAAGAGTATCAAACAAAATGGATTATTAATAACAGAGAAAGACAAAAGAAAAAGAGATGCAAGGAGCTTAATTCTTAGACTGGTGGATAGGATCACTGACCATTGACTGTGGATGGAATTAGAACAGTAATGGGGGGGGGGTAAATCTGCTACACTGGGGGTGATACTTGTTACTGATAAGTAAACTTATTTAATAATAGATTTTTCAAATTTAATAGAAATAATTAAGGAATTGTGCATAAATAAATTTGTGTTTTTGTATTTTGTGTGATATATAACTGATTTTAACTAGTTATAGTATAGATTTGTAATAATAGTCTGAAGTAGATAATTAAACAAACAATTTTAAAAAGCATTGTGTTGGTGAATACAAAATATATGAAATGACTGTGGAAATTAATAGTGAAAGAGAGTGTGTGTGACCTTGAAAATGCTGACTGTTGTAGATAAGAGCTAGGGAAGATAAGAGAAAAACTGTTTTGGTCTTGGTGGTTGTGGATATATATATATGAAAAGGAAGGGAGCAGTATTTGAATTTCTACAGGTAGAAATAGAGAATAAGAAAGTGACAATTTTCTTCAATGCACATACCACTAAGTTGTATTTTTTAACAAAGGAAGGGAGCAGTATTTGAAGTTTTTGAGTGAGCAGTGCCTTCTACAGGTGGAAATAGAGAATAGGAAAGTGACAATTAAACTGTGCTGTACTGCAAGACAATAGAGAAACAGCTTATATATCATAGTGACAAATGTATTGTGGTAAAGTAAAGTGAAGTTGGTATTTATTTACTTGATTGAAACTGGATAGGAGATAATTGCAAGATGGCTACAGGCAAGAAAATAACATCCCAAGTAACAACACAAATGCAAAGGAGACCTTCGTTGCAACCAACAACAAGAATTACAGAACAAAGTGAACTGTCAATGCTGGAGGATTTGTTGTCACCTTCTATTTCTCTACATTTGTCATTGTAGTAATTTTCCTTATCCTTGTGCACTAGTCGTTGTACTGTTGCATTCATGTTTCTTAGTTTATTCTTATCTTTTTGTTTTGTTTCTCTTCTTTCCTTTATTGCTTGTAGCATTTATCTGTCATCCATGGTTTCTTCATTTTCCTTTTGTCTGTTGGAAGTGTCTTTATACATTCTTCTTTTATTATATCCCTGGCTTCAGACCAAAGCTCTTACAGTTCATGATCTATTATACTTAGTACTGCAAATTTGTTCCTTATATTGTCAATGAATTATGTAGAAATGTTGTTTAAATAGTATTTTGGTATGATTGGTTTTGTTCTCTTCTTGGGTTTTATTTTTATTTTTGAAATGAGTAGTTCATGATTTGTGCCACAATCAGCACCTGGTCTAGTCTTGGCCACCAGTATGGAGCTTCGCCATCTTTTACTTACAATTATGTAATATATTTGTTTTGTTGTGTGTTTTTTGCCATCTTGTGATGTCCATGTGTATAACCTTTTTCTGGATGTATAAAAAATGTGTTTGAATGAATAGGTTGTTGGCTTCACAAAAATCTATCAGACACTCACCTGCTTCATTCCATTTGCCTATTCCAAATCTGCCTACTGTTTTTGATTCTTCTAATCTCCAATGATCAGCTTGACATCTTGTGTTGGTGTGTTGTCAATTTCTTCCTGTACTCCTTTGTAAAATCTATTAATTTCTTCTTGTTCTGCCTCAGTGGTTGGTGCATATACTTGAATTATGGTGATATTCATAGCTATATACGCCTTACCTAATTTCTTGTTTGTAATGAGTCTTAAATCTTTAATTTGAGTTTCCTTCACTCAACTTCACATTTATTTATTTCAAAAAATAAACTTTCTTTCATTTTTGGGGAGAGTTCAGCTCTTTACTATTGCATGATAATATTTTTATTCAATTACTTTTAAGGTCAAATAAAGGAAAAGAAACCAGAAAATTAATCCTGACCAGAGAGCAATAGTGAGAAATCTTTCTCTACTATTAAATATTCCCAATTTTTCTTAAACCCCTTCTCAAAGACTAACAAAAATTAACAAATTTATATTCTCCCTTGCTTTCTCTCTCCTTCTCTCCTTTTTCCTCTTTTTCTTCCTCTGGGATTTGTTTGCCTTTCCCTTTTTCTCTTTTCCTCCTGTAAGCTTCTTGTAGTCTTGTCCTTCCAAGTGTCCTTTTACCACATCTTTCTTCTTTTGGGCTTACATCTTTTTCTCTTTCAATTTCCCTCCTATTATTGGCCCAAAAGTCACTTGCTTTTTCAATTGTGTTTAATTTGTATCTCTTTTGTTTCCAAGTTAGCAAGATCTCTTCTATTTCTTCCCATCGAAATGGGATTCCGTGAATCTTGACTTGATCAGTCAAAAAGGCATAATCCTGTCTCATTCTCAATACCTTTCCAGGCACATCTTTTAAAATTTGGATCACTTTTCCCTCTACTACTATTCTTTCTTGAAACTTTGCTATATAATTAGATCCCTCTTTTGTTTCCATACATAATATACCACTATATCATATGGTAGATTTTTAGTTCTCGCTGCTTTAGAGTTAATCCTATATAATCTGTCTATTCCCCATGGGAATTGTTCCATTGGCTCTTCTATAAATTCTGCCAGGATTGGGATCAACAATTTATACAAATTTGCATTATTTTGTTCTGTCAATCCTCTTATCTTAAAACAGTTATCTCCTTGCTTGATTTTCAATCTGATTCGGGTTTCTCGATCCTCCTTTTGTTGTTTTGATAAATTGTCTATTTTATTATTGAATTGTTTAGTGTTGCTTTCCAATTTACCTACTTTATTAGATATTTTTCCCATATCAATAGTTTTTTTCCAAAGTCTGTTTCATTTCTGCCATTTTATTCTTAATGTTCTGTCTCACTTCCTGTTTCATTTTTGTTTTTAATCTTAAATTATTTTCTTTTATCTCTTCCCAAATTCTCCTTACCTCATCCAACATAATTTCATTTTGTTCTGAAGTTTCTATTGATGGTCTCCTCTGGTAGATTTTAGATACTTGGGAGACAGTCTTCTTTCCTGTTGCCATTTTGATTTTTGGTTGGCTTGCTGCACTTTCAATATTAGATCACAAATTTATTACACTCTACAATCTTATCACCTTCAAATACCTTCCAGGACTTTCAAATTTCCAAATTAAACAATATATGTATGAAGGAAGAACTTCTTCGTAGGTCTTTCTTAATTTAATATCTTCTCTTTCCTTAACACTCAATACTTATGTCTATTTAACCCAGCTTTTCCTGCTTTACCTGTTTGTAACCACTAGAAGACATTCTTTCCTCACTTCTCTCACTTTTCACTTTTTTTCATCTTACTGTTTTTCTTTCAGATTTGTCAGACACAACAAAAGCTGATTGTGTATTTCAGTCCCTCTTATCTGTCTCTGCTAGTATTTTCAAGGTAACTTTCTCTTTTCTCTTTTCTACCAATGAACTTTCTATTCTTAAGAGATATTAAATACTGTACAATACAATACCAAACCAATTATATAGAAGGCAATGCCGTTTTACAATCAATATTCAGGACAATATTCAAATACCTAAATTTGCCCTTACCTTCAATTTTATCTTGTTCAATTTACCCCCAATTCCTTCCCTTTCACGCACTAAAGTTTGCAAATTGTAGCTTAAAATATATCAAACATTAAATATCAAAAATCAACTTACAAATATCAAATCTCTAACTTCAAATAATGAAATATAAAGTTTGGTTTGTCTTCAATTTACAGTTTACAAAATGTGAAGTTAATTATTAGATTTCCTATGGACAAATTCTTACCAAATGTCTGTATTAAAAATTGATGTAGTTAGTGTTGAATCTTTAATTGATTTATTTTCTTCTTATATATTCAATAATCAATTTATGAAGATCTTTAATCATGCTGGAGTGAGATAATTTTTTTTCTGTCTATAATTTATTTATTTTTCCATTCTTAACAAATCCAAAAAACAAGGACCAAAACAGAAAGCCAAACTGATATGTACATAGTGAACCATTCTTACACATTCCTGGTATCAAATTGCACACCCATCTATTTTCTTCTTTCTTGTTGCTTTTAAAGTCCTTCTTTCCCCCCCTCTTTTCCATCAATATATTATTATTCTTACTCTATTTCCTTCTTTTTTCTCCTTTTCTTATTCTTCTTATATAATGTATGATATATTATTTTACATTTATTTACATGATTTGTCTTTTGTATCTTAATATGACATATTCTCAGTTTTGGTAATTCCATTGTTATCAATTATATTATAACAAAAATAGTATTATCATAAATGATAAGAGTAATAGTAAGAGAGCTTATTTAAATATGGCATAACAGGTAAATATTCAGAGTGGGATAGATGTTATACTTCCCATATTACTTCTTATGTTCTCCTTCCTCCCCCCATTTTCTAATAACTCTTTCTTTCTCTTTCTTCTTTTCCCTCTTCTCTTAATCCTTTCTCTTCCTTTCTTCTTCCTCTCTCCCTCTCTTTGGTCTATTCTATCCTTCTATCTCTTCCTTTTTCTCTCTCTCCTTCCTTATATCCTTTTCTCTAGATACTCTCTTCCAAGCTCCTTTCTAGCCTCTTCCCTTAGTCTTTCCCTACATACACCAACCTTCTTCACTTTCTCTTACCTTCTTCACATTCTTTTCCCTTCTTTAATTTTTTTCCTTTTCTTTTATTCCTCTCTCTCTCTCTCTCTTTTTTAAATTTTTTAAACTTTTAAATCTTCCACACCTTCTTCCTACTCTTTTTGCCTGTATACCTTCCATTTCTTCCTTCTTTACTACAATTCATTCCCCCCTTTTTTCTTCTTTCTCCTCCTTTCCAATATGCTCTCTTACTCTTTCTTCCTTCCTTCCTTCCTTCCTTCCTTCCTTCCTTCCTTCCTTCTTTCTTCTTTTCCCTTCCTATCCCTTATACCCCCCTATAACCCCTCTAAAATATATAGGTAATATCTTCATTAGCTCTTTATTTGATTCTTTTTTCCCCTGAAATATTTCCCTCTCAAGTGTTACATTACCTTCTTCTACCGTTATTTTTATTTTGTATTTGTTTTTTATGACTATTTTCATTTTCTAGATTTCGATTATTTCTTTATCTAGGTTTTGAAGCTTCCTACAATTCAATTCTTATATTTCATTATATCTTTACCCCATTTCTCTACCCACAATTTATCTACCATTTTCCATTCTTCCTTACATTTGTTATCAGCTTTATCCTTCAGTTTATGAGTTAATATATCCATCTGATACATGTCAAATAATTTATATAACCAATCCTTAAGTAAAGGGGCCTCTTTTAATTTCCAATTCTTAGCTATTAGTAGTCTGGCTGCAGTTATCATATAAAGTATAATTCTCCAATATTTTTGTTCTATTTGCTTGTCTCATATTTGTACCATATTTAGAAGATACAATTTGGGATTCATGGGAAATCTAATTTCTAAACAATATTCTATTTTTTTTGTATGTTTCCTTCCAAAAGGTTTTCATTACTGGACAGTGCCACCATACATGGTATAGTGTCCCTTTGGTTTGTTCACATTTCCAGCATAGGTTTTTTGTATTCTTTGTTATTTTAGCAATACGTTTGGGCGTTAAGTACCATCTAAAATATAACTTATAGAAATTTTCTTTTAAAGTACAGCTATATGTAAACTTTAGATATTTATTCCACACTTTCTCCCAGTCCTCCAGTCTAATTGTTTCACCAAAATTTTGTGCCCATTTATTCATATTGTCTTTTATTATTTCTTGTTCCTGGTCCAGTTTTAATAGTATTCTATAAATCTTATTTATTACTTTTTTACAGTCCACTTGTAACACTTCATCAAAATCTGATTGATCTTCTTCAAACCCTTCTAATCTCTGATCAGTTTTAAACCTCTCTGTTAATTGGCGATGTGGGAACCAATGACATCTTATTCCTTCCTCAAGTAATTCCTCCCTGGTTTTTATCCGTATCCAATCATTTTCCTTCTTTAACAAACCCCTATATGTTACCCATCTATCTATATCCAAACTGTTTTCATTTAAAAATGCCTCTTGGCTTGATACCCATAGTGGAATTTTTGAATATAATTTGCTTTTATATTTCGTCCAGATTTTTAATAACGGGTTTCTTATATAATGGTGTAGAAAATCTTTGTGTACTTTAACTTTCTAATACCATAGGTATGCATGAAAGCCAAATCAGGCGTTAAATCCTTCTAATGCTAATAGTTTTTTGTTTTCCAATAGAATCCAATCTCTTATCCACATTAGGCAACAAGCATGATAATAAATTTGGAAATTTGGCATACCTAATCCTCCTCTTTCTTTTAGATCCTGCATATCTTTCCATTTAATCCTAGGTTTCTTCCCTGCCCATATAAAATTTGCCAATTCTTTGTTCCAATTTTTGAAAATGTTTTCGTTAGTTATTATTGGTAAATTTTGAAAGAGGAACATCATCCTTGGAAGTATATTCATTTTGAGTGTCGCTATTCTTCCTAAAAGTGATAAATCCAATTTGTTCCATCTAATCAGATCTTCTTTTATTTTATTCCAGGTCTTTTGATAATTGTTCTCAAATAATTCAGTATTCTTCTTAGATATCCAAATTCCTAAGTACTTTACCTTTGTTTGGATCTTAAAGTTTGATTTTTGTTCCAATTCTACTTCTTCTTTTTTATTCATATTTTTTGTAATTATTACTGTTTTATCTTTATTTATCTTAAAGCCAGACCAGTTTCCAAATTCATTTAATATTTGTAATAAATTATTAAGGCTTTCTTTTGGCTTTTCCAAAAATACTACTAGATCGTCTGCGTATGCTCTAAATTTAAAATTGTATCCTTTAATTTTCGGCCCTGATATCCCCTCTTCTTTCCTTATTTTTCTCAATAAAACTTCTAATACTGCTATGAACAGTAATGGGGATAGGGGGCATCCTTGCCTCGTCCCTTTCGTAATATGAAATTTCTTTGTTTTTTCCGCATTCACTATAATCTGGGCAGATTGTTCCATATATATTAATTTAATCCAATTTAGAAATTTTTCTCCTACCCCCATTTTGTTTAATACCCCTATCATAAATTCCCAGGTCACATTATCAAACACTTTTTCAGCATCCAGGAATATTGCAGCCAATTTTTTATCATTATTCTTTTCATAATGGATTGAGATAATTTTGAGTCATTAATATGTCTGCTTGTCGGTGTTCTTTCCTAGCATCAGTCTTTATCTGACTCTTAAATGTCCATCTTCAGTTTTCTTTGGCTCTTCCTTTATGGATGACCTGGGCAATTTCCAGGTACATTCACTGGCCCCTCTGATTCCCCTTTATTGAGGGAACACTTTCTTCTAGACAGAACTAGCTCCCACAACAAGCAATCACCATTCTGAGCATTTTCGATTAGTGACCGTCGTACCTGCCATGTCACTGGAAATCCTGATTTAATATACCAATTTCAAATTCATAGTTTAAAATTGACTAGGTGGGTCTGTCAAAGGTGATAGGTCTTATTACAGTTTTAAATTCAGACAGCATGTTTAGCTGTTGAATCTCTCCCAGCAGGTCATTCCACAGTCTAGAGGTGTCCAAACAAAAAGTCCTCTAGGTGACAGTTGACAGTCTATTTCTAGCCAGTTGAAGTAGATGTTGCCCAGAGGACCTGACTGTATGGGTGGATTATACAGAAGGAGGTGATCCTATATATATGGAAGGAGATAATCCTCGTATGTAAGAATATATGAGATCAGTGGGCCATCAAGCTCAGTTCTGCCAGCATTCTTTAATATTTCTAGATTCAGAAGGAACCCGCATCTAGGCACAAGAATTTACTTTTTAACTCTGTATTTGTATGGTGGTGGTGGTGGTTCTTCAACAACACACCTTTGGCCAGGCTACTACCCTGGAAAGATACCCTTCAGCAGTTTGAAACAAGCTACTAATTGGCAGTAGCTGTCCAAAGTGTATCTGCACCAGAATTAAAGCAACTCAATACTACTTTAACTATCATGGTTTCATCCATCATCCAACAGATTCCTGGGTGGTGTAGTTGACCAAGGTGCTTAGAATTCCCTGCAGGATACCTTTAGTGTCCTGTCCTGAGCTACGATGCTGGGGTGCTTTAGCAAAGAATTCTAAGCATCTCAGCAAATGATCAATCCCAGGATTTCATAGTTAAACTGGTGTCAAAATGTTGTAACTGTAGATACACTTTCAAACAGGAATATATTTTAGTTGTAAGTGGAGATAACAGGAATTAAATCTGAGACCTGACTAGCAAAACTTGTGCTATAACAGAGCTATGGCTCTGACATACAAAGGGGTAGCTAAATCAGAGCAAGGAAATGCAATCCTGATACATTACCTAAGATGAATTGCTATATTTCAGTAAAACCTCTTTTTAAGTTAATGCAGCTAATGCAGGTAATTACATTTCATTAGCATAGTTAATGCAGTTAATGTGGTTAAATACCTGATTTATCTTTATTTGCAAGGACTTTTCTTCCCCTGGTATAGCAGCATGATCCTATGAAGTGGCTTTAGCTGCAGTAGTAATCAGAGACTTTTTGGGCAGGGGCACAAAACTGATATATGTTTTGTTCATTTGATAATAAAACGATCCTTCATTTATCTTATTATTGGTTCATTCAGCCACTGAGCATTTGAGCTACCCTTATACTCCATTAGACTGTTGTTGCTGGTTCAAGCACACTTCATGCTTCCTGATTCTATTGTGCCAGGATTGGGCACAGGAATATGTATAGTATATGAACCAGATCTCTGCATTGTAATATGGGAACTAAGTAAGCACCATGCTCTCCTATTTTAAACACATTTTCTTCACCTTTTCATTGCTTTTACAAACTTGGTTAGCACAGGTTAGGCAAACAAAGCAAAGCTGATGTGCGTAAGGGATAAGCTATCAATGGTGATGAGCAAACAGCATTAGCAAAGATTCCAAATACTAGACAAACACACACTGGCTTTAGTGCCAAAGACTCAAGTCTCAAAAGGCTGAACTCCAACTTGGAGAGGGAGAGAGAGAAAGGAAGAATATATGGAGGCAAACCGCTCTTATCCAGATACTACATTTTGCAAAATATTTCACAGAATATTCTGGGATTCCTATCCAGCGGTTACAGCGAGACTGTGCAATTTTTTAAATTTATTTTTGGATGGATGATGAAGAGGGATTTTCCTAGGTGTGTTCTAAAACAAGACCAGAAATTGTAAGGCCTACAAACCACATGAATCCCACCAAGGCCACCAGTGCAGGACATGGAACTTCTTAACCTGACAATAAGAGACAGCCTCAAATTGGAGGCTTCAGTACCTAGCAGTCTCCAGGCTACAATTCTCCATTTAAACACTGTTTTGGACCTCCATACTTTTGGGGGATGGGGTGGGGTGGGGCAGTAACCCTACTTTTTCTCATAATGCAAAGGAACTAGCTGGGATGGGCATGAAAAGCAGGCTAGAAATCTTCTGCAATTGTCTAGACCCCTGTTGTATGTCATAAGCATTGTTTTAATATAAAACTCCCTTTTGTGGGTCTCCCGTCATGGCCCTAAACCAGAAAAAGCCCAACCGCCATGGAACCAAAGCGAGGACCTCACGTAGGTACCTGAGTGGTCACGTCTGCCTCTATAATGAATCAACAGATCAAAAGGCCAGGGTTAGGAGCTGCAAAGCAGGACTCTCACACCCTCTTAATTCCAGAGGCACAGAGATTTACAACCAGGATGTGTCCAGCTAAAAATGAGATAACATCAACACCCCATCTCCCCTCTTTGAAAATTGTCTACTTCAAAGACAACCTATCTGGAATCCTTTGATATACAATAATCAATCGTCACCTCAGGCTATTTTCAGCTTATATTAAGACCTCCAAACCTATGTTCTGAGAGCTGGTTTTTGAAAGTGGGGTGGAATCTCATGCCCTTCCTGAAATTCCTAACAAGTCTCCCTTGGCTTCATTCCATAAGCAGCTGAGTCCATCTTCTACAAGGAATGCAGAGTTTCCAGGTAACTATTCTATGTGTGAAACCTTTCTTACAAATTCCATGTATCCTCTGTGTGTATGTGTGTTCTTTTTTGTTGATTTATTTTTCTCCCTTAATAAAAGTACCATTCTTTGGACATTCTGATGTGCACACAGGTTGTTCAAAGTTTGGATGTGCAGGCTAAAAGAGGTGGAGAATTTTTGCAGACAGCAGAGCTCAAATTGCAGGGAAAAGTGTGTGTGTTTCTGTGTGTGTGTTTCTTATAAGAAAAGGTGTGTGTGGGTTTCTTTATGTAAGTCTCTTTGTGTTCTTTATATGAAACACTGTGTGTTCTTTATGTGACCCTCTCTGTGTTGTTCTTTACGTGAGGCTTGTGTGAACTGGGAGAAGTTATCAGGGAACGCTCTGGTCAAGCACCCTGAAAATTTCTCCACTCCAGCTCTGAAGTTTGAACCCTGAAGCCAAATCCAGGCATTTGTGCTGTAGTGAAAAAGATTTGTCCTCCAAGGATGAGGCATCTGTCAGAACCTTGTTTTAAAATGTTAAGCATGAACCTCTTAAGATCCTGGCATGCTCTGTTTGGTGGGTCTTAACTCCTAGCTTTCCCCACAGGTGTACCTCTTAAGGTGAACCCATCTAGCTAGTGGGTCTTAACTCCTAGCTTCCCTTTGCCAGCATGCCTTTTAAGGAAAACCCCATTTGACTGTACAGATTTTAACCTCAGCCTGTTAATTAGAATGGTGAAAGTGAGCATTTTGTATGAGTGAGCATGGTCTTGGATGGGTGCAGGCTGGTAAAGTAGGAAAGATGTCTCCTATGTGTGACTTTATGTTCTGGTGCAAGGTCAAGAGAGTGAGTGAGCACCACCTTGGATGGGCACAGACAGGTACAGTGGGGAGACATTTCTGTACTGTGGCCATAAGTCCTTGTGCAAGGCTGTAGAAGAAAAACCCAAGGCAGGAACTTAACCAGGAATTCAAGTCCTTGGTGTCTGTTTAAGTCAGCCACTGGTTGCTCCAGTGGGGTGGAGCAACAAGAGCTCCCTAGTGAAAGTTCTGGGGCCTGGTCTAACTGAGGGACAAACCTAAGAGGGTTGTTTTCTGTAGAAACGGCTGGGTCTCCTCAGTGAAAGGGTGATAAAGGTTTCACCTCTGGTTGTAGGTAGAAGAGAACAAGGGGGTCCCTAAGGCTCTAAAGGTTGAGCCAGAATAAAAGTAGGAGAAGTAGAAGCCGGACAAGCCACACAACCTCACTCCTGACCAGGAGCTCCCAGAACTCAGGATCAACAGCATCTATCAAATGCTGGCAATGCAACCATCTACCAGTTTCCTGGACAAACTCTTCATCTGCTTCTGAAAGCTGGGAGCAGGCTCGGGGAGGAGGCTACATACCCCACCCCCAATACCACCAGCACCAACATCAGCGCAGCCAGGAGCAGCTCAGGGAGGAGGCTATTTAGCCCACCCCCAGCACCAGCAGTGGTGCAGCTGGGAGCAAGCTTGGGGTGGAGGCTACTTACCTCAGCCCCTATACGACCAGTACCAGCAGTGGCACAGCCGGGAGCAGCTCGGGGAGGAGGCGATTTACCCCACCTCCAATATCATCACCACCTGCAGTGGTCACTTCCAGGAGAACACTGGGGAGGAAGCTACTTAGCCCACCCCCAATGGCATCACCACCTGCAGCAGCATTGCCGATGGGGAGTAGGCAATGAGGACATTTAGTCTGCCCCAATATCACACCATCTGTAGCCGTGCTCCCAGGAGAATACCAGGAAGGAGGCCATTCAGTTGCCCCAACACCATCACCTCTTGTAGTGGCCAGGAATGATCTGGGAGCAGAAACTGAGGTTGTGTAGGGGAAAGGAAGGTATGGTGGGAACAGAGTGAAGGGCTGTTACAAAAGAAGGTGGGATCGATGTTTGAAAGCTATCCCACCTTTAGTTCATCCTGTTTCCCAGAATGGATTGGAGAATGTACCAACCATTCCACAGAACCTCATATCATCGATGACCTCCTCTTAGATGAGGATGCCGACCTGGCCTGCTTTACAGAGACCTGGCTAGGAGAAGGCAGCACTATAACCTGGACACAGGCCCTCCCAGCTGGGTACTCTGTCAGTGAGCAAGTAAGGGGAAGTGGGCAGGGGGTGGGGGGTGGGGGGTGGGGCGGAGTGGCTCTGGTTCATAAAACAACCTGATCTTGACCAGGATACCTGTCCGGAACACAGTCCACTGCGAGTGTATGTACCGAAGCCTGAGGAATAAGGATAGTTTGGGGATTCTGTTAGTATACCAGCCACCCCATTGTCTAACAGACTCCCTAACTGAGCTGACACAGCTGGTCTCAGAGTTGTTGTTGGAGTTGCCCAGACTTTTAGTTCTTTGCAACTTCAACATTCCACTTGAGACCAGTTTGTCAAATCTAACAGGTGCAGCTTGGGAGTTCATGGAATCCATGGCAAACATGGGTCTATCCTAATTGGTCGTTGGGCCCACTCATTGTATGGGTCATACCCTCAATGTGGTCTTTAGTACGGAACAGGAATATCCATGGGCGGAGGTTATTAAAACCACGGCATTGTCATGGATGGATCATTTCCTGGTCAAGGCTAAACTAAGAACCACTATCGGCCCCACCGGGGTGGTGGACCCATTAGAATGGTCCGCCCTTGAAGGCTAATGGAACCAATTGGATTCCATGAAGTCTTAGAGGATTTAATGGTTGGAATGGTTGGTAACACCGGTGATTCTCTCAAAGCTTTGGTTAATACCTGGAACACCGATCTCGGCAAGGCTATCGACACAATCGCTCCCAAGCATCCTTTCCAACCCGCTTCTAACCATAAACCATGGAAGAGCTCAGGAAGATGAAGCAGGTTGGTCAACGACTAGATTGCATCTGGCAGAAAACTCGACTCTTATCTGACAAGACTCATTATAGGAAATACCTTTGTTCCTATCAAGAGGCAATATGTGCAGCGCAGAAATCCTTCTCCTCTGCACGTATTGCGTCTGTAGAGTCCCATCCAGCAGAGCTGTTTAGGGTGGTAAGGGAACTGACACAGGCTCCACCTGTGCAGAACCCACTACTTAACCTGACCACGGCCTGCTGTGATGCGTTTAACAACTTTTTTGCAGATAAAATCTCTCAGATAAGAGCTGATTTAGAGGCCAGTATTGTAACAGAATCAATTGATGAGGTGTCCAGCAACTCCATTGATTAAATTACACTGGTTCAGTTCCAATCTGTGAGTACCAATGATGTGGACAAGCTCGTTGGTAGAGTGAGGAAAATGACTTGCCCTCTCGATCCTTGCCCATTATGGCTGGCCATCCAGGGGGGAGATGCCTTGAGGATCTTCCTTAGAGACATCATCAATGCATCCCTTAGAGAAGGTCATGTCCCATCTTGTTTGAAGGAAGTGGCTGTTAGGCCACTTGTGAAAAAAACTTTCCTGGACCCCCTGGACATGAACAGTTATAGGCCAGTCTCTTTACTACCTTTTCTGAGCAAAGTTATTGAGAGGGTGGTTGCTCTTCAACTCCAAGCTGTCTTGGAGGAAACAGATTATCTAGATACATTTCAAACTTGCTATAGAACAGGATATGGAGTTGAGACTGCCATGGTCATTTTGGCTGATGACCTTCGCCTGGGCATTGGCAGGGATAGTGTGACCCTCTGCTGGTGCTACTGGACCTCTCAGCGGCCTTTGATGCAATAGATCATAACATCCTCTTGCATCGTCTGAGAAGGTTAGAAAATGGAGGTGCTGCATTTCAGTGGTCCCGTTTCTTCCTCTCAGGCAGATTCCAGAGGGTGATGCTTGGAGACAGCTGGTCTACAAGGAAAGAGCTTAATTGTGGTGTCCCACAAGGTGCCATTTTGTCCCCAATGCTATTTAATAAATATATGAAGCCGCTAGGAGAGATCATTCAGAGACATGGGGCAGGGTGTTATCAGTATGCTTATGACACCCAGATATATTTCACCATGTCTCGGTCCTCAGCTTTGACTTCAGAAGGCATCTCTCCTCTTAATGATTGTCTTAAAGCAGTAATGGACTGGATGAGGAAAAACCGATTGAGACTGAATCCAGACAAAATGGAGGTACTTACAGTAGCTGCCCCGAAACCAGGTATTGGGATACATTCTCCAGTCCTGGATGGAGTCACACTCTCCTCTAAGGACTGTGTTTGAAGTCTGGGGGTGCTCCTTGATCCGTCGCTTCAGATGATAAATCGGGTAAATGTCACGGTTAAGAGTGCCTGTTATCAGCTTTGGCTGATACGCCAGCTGCACACTTTCCTGGAAGTTGGGGACCTTGAAACTGTGATGCATGCACTGGTAACCTGTTGTCTTAATTTCTGTAATGTGCTCTACATGGGGCTACCCTCGTATTTGGTCCTGAAGCTCCAACAGAATAGTACAGAATATGGCAGCCAGGTTGGTCTCAGGAACAACAAGAAGAGACCATATAATTCCAGTTTTAAGATCACTTCACTGGCTGCCTATTAGTTTCTGGGCACAGTACAAGGTGTTGGTTATTACCTTTAAAGCCCTAAATGGCTTAGGCCCAACCTATCTTTGGGACCGCCTCCGCCCGTATAATCCACCCCATGCACTCAGGTCCTCTGGGAGGAATTTGCTGCAGCCTATAAAAACTAGGCTGTCTGCAACCACCCAGAAGGCCTTTTTAGCAAACAGATTACTGCCCAGATTATGGAACGGCCTGCCAGATGATATCCGTCATATCGCCACCTTAAACAGCTTCAAAAAGGCTGTTAAAATGGATCTCTTCTGGCAGGCCTTTCCTGAACAGATATTCCGGCCTTCAAGAGTTAGCCCATCCTTCTCCAATCTTCACAGTTTTGTATTTGTTTGTTGTGTGTTATTGTGATCTATTTTAAGTATGGTTTAAATTGCTTCATTATTTAATACTATTTTAAGGGGTGGGTGGGTTTATGGGATATGTATTCCATTTTTACTGTATTTTTAATGTTGGAAGCCACCCCTGTTGCTTATGCAGAGGAGCGGGATAAAAATAACATTATTATTATTATTATTATTATTATTTTATAATGGAAATGGGGGGAAAGCTTTTCGACAAGTGTCCTATTTCCATCAGAGGACTGGCAAAAAGCAGAGGGGAAAAGTGGCTAGCTCCCCCCTTCCCCCGGTGGTATTTTAGAGGAGTTAATCCATTCCTTTTAGCCAAGTGTCTCTCCCTGGGCAGGGAGAAACCTTAAAAATACAGAATACCCTTAAGAAAAACCCAGGGCTAAGCTGTGGCTGAGTGAGCCTTGAGAGGTTAGCCAGTTCAATTCAAATCTGCCCTGGATCTGGACTGAGCTAGGGTGCTGCTAAGTTTCCTGGAAAACAGAGTTTTAAAAAGAGGATTTTGCAACATGAGGTTTGTGTTTTGGTGGCTTTCCTCTTCAGATCATTTGCTGCACCAGTGTTTTAAACCTAAATTCACCCAAGGGTTGGAGATGTGTGTGTATAGAGGTTCCCTTTTCCCCTCTTTCTTTTTAAGGTCCCCTCTACCCCTCTTTCCCTTTCCTTTTCACTCCTTTTGGATTCTTGGTGTGTTTGTCCATAATCTTGCCTACAGGCTGTTGTATCCTAAACGTTTTTTAAGTTTTGAGGACTCATTGCTGGGGTAAATGTTTAAGTTATGGTGGTAGATATGTGGCTTTTGCAAAAATCCTGCCCCAGAAAGCAAGTTAGAGTACAGTCTTCTGAGAAAAGAGGTTGTTAGGGCTGTGTTGGTTTATAAATGGATCTTTAAGAAGTAGGAAACCCTGCAGGTGTGTCAAAAAGGACCTGAAGAGAACATTTTAGCTCCACAAATTGGCTTTATGTAAATGTTGTTAGAGTTTGAAGGACAATCCTCCAGGTGGAAGAGATGTGGTAGTATGTGAAATGGTGGTTGAAGAAATGGAGGTAGGAGAGAGAGGTTGATGGAAAGAGAGAGATCCGAGAGGATATAGAAAGTGTATAAAGGAGGGTTAAATAAGAATGAGAAAAGGCATGTGCAAAAAGAGAATGTGATAGGGTCTTATAATTGTGGAGTTTCTAGGTGTGTTTTTTTAATCTGACCCAAATCTGGGTTATTTTGGTATTATTTTGTTGAGATAAAACATAGTTTGCCTTCCTTTGGGTACACAAGTCTTGCAGACAAATAAAGCCTAGTATTTCCATTAAGTTGTAATCTGTACTTGGTGCTACTTACAGTGAAAAATGTCTCATTCTTCCACATGGCTGGTTCACTCAGCCTGCCTAAACAAGAAAAGCGAGCTCTCTTCCTTGTGATTTCTAGTTCTTAGTTTCTCAAAGGGACCAAATCCTGTACACTTTGTAGCTTTGTGTTGTGAGAGACAAGAGTTTCTAGTTTCTCTTTCTGGTTCAATTATCATGTTAAATTTTGTGATTTTGTTCTAGGAAAACATCAATCTGGTGTCACATGAGTGTAGAAATCATACAGGCAAAAAAAGGGTTAACATTTTGTTAAGATATAAACCTATGCTTAGTGGTACTAAGTTTCCAATACAACAACTTTTTCCACATGGTCAAGTAGTTCTGTTTGTTTAGGCCACAATCTAGAGCAGGGGTTGACAACCTATGGCCCGCGGGCTGGGTCCGCCCCCCCCGAGGCCTTTGGACTGACCCCTGCCGCCTCTGCGCATGCTGTTGCTGCGCCGCCGCCGCGTGTGTCACAGTCGCCATTTTGTTTTCCAAAATGGTGGCCATGACTCGTTTGCGCATGCTCAGTACTCCTGCACATGCACGAACGAGTCATGGCCGTCATTTTGTTTTCCAAAATGACAGCCATGACTCATTCACCCATGCGCTGAGTACTGCACATGCGCAAGTGAGTTGTGGCCACCATTTTGTTTTCCAAAATAGCAGCCACGACTCGCTTGCGCATGCACAGTACTCTGGAAGTACTGCGCATGCGCGAGCAAGCACATGCGCCGCCATTTTCTCCCCCCACACACACCATCGGCCTGCGGAAGACCAGGGGATCCCTGGCCCAGCCCGAGGTAAGGGGAACTTGCTGACCCCTGATCTAGAGAAACAGGGAAAGGGAGTTTCTTTGTTATTTCTCTTGAGTGGCGATTTTGTGTTACAGACTTAGGGGGAGACACCCCCCCCAGGCTTTTTCTTTCACATCTTAGCCTTTAGTTGACAACATGGAGGACAGAGTCTCATTGACCTTTTCAGAACTTTCTGGGTTCCTATACTGCCCATCAGGCAGGCATGGGACTTGCTGTCCTACATCCTTCCAAAAAAAGAAAAACAAACCTAAAGGGCTTTGATCTGCTGTTGATGTTTCTCAGTGTTGTCCCTGTAGATGAACATCACTGGCTAGGCGCAGTCTCTATGAGTAGATTTCTTTATTCTTCTTTTCTACACATTTCTTGTCCTCCATAATATATGTAGGACAGAACAACCAAAATTGAGGGGGGGGAATTCCCTTCCCTTCTCATTGTTTTCCTTCTATCTTTCACATTGTTGCTGCCCTCCAAACATGCTCAGAGGACCTCTTCCTTTGTCCTCTTAGGTCTGAAATTTGAGGATCATGGTTGCTTTGCTCTTCCTTGGCCGTGAGTATGTGTCCCAGTCACACTCCCTCAGCCCAAAATTAGATCTGGCTTTCTTCTTCCCAGATGGCTGTTCTCAGGTCCAGGCTATTTGGCAGACCTTATCTCCCTTTATGAGATGACTTGGGCTCTGAGATCTTCAGGTGAGGCCCTTCTCTCCGTCCCACCACCATCGCAAGCACAGTTGGTGGGGACATGAGAAAAGTCCTTTTCTGTGGCTGTCCCTAGGTTCTGGAACTCCCTTCTCAGGGAGGTTAGAATGGCCCCCTCTTTGTTGTCCTTCTGCCAGCAGGCCAAGACCTTCATTCAGGTTTTTAAAGAACAGGCTGGATGTAGTATTCTTTTAAATGTATTTAAACACTTGTATCTTTTAAACTATATTTTATTCTTTTATATGCAATTTGTTTCAATATTGTAATAATTTAATTCTGTTTTAATGTTACACTTGTCTCTTTTTAGTTGTACTTTTTAATCTTGTAAGCTGCTCTGAGTCCCAGTTTTGGGGAAAGGGCAGGTTAATAACAATAACAATAACAATAACTTCTGCAGTGTGACAGCAGCACAAGATCCAATGGCTCTACTTTAGCTGGATCCAAGCCTATAAATATAACTTTTATTCATTTGTAAATACTTACAGAGAGAGATGAAAAAATATAAATAGGAATGCTGGTTTCTGTTGGCAAACATTCATAGAAGAACAACTTGAAAAGTATCATGGTATAAATGAAAATAGTCACACATAATTGGATGAATCTGTAATGGCAGTGGCCACAGAAAAGCAGTTTGTTCATCTAGAAAAAGCTCTGATGTCTCATTCCAGAAAATGGTGAAGTCAAAATAACACTAAAGCTTTTTGTTGGTAAGATCATGAGTAGAACTGATAAATACCACCATTCTGTAATCTGATTTTTGTTTTAGAAAATAAACAGGGTGGGTGGAGGACATATAAGAAGCAATTTCTTGGCTGATTGTTTTTTTTCAGTCTGTGGCAAACAATGCCAGAAATGATAGTGTCTGTAATCTTGTGCCTTACATCCAAATACCAGCCTAAAGGAGAGCAGCATTGCTTCAAAAAGCTGTAATGTGATAAGCTGTAGATTGGAAACCACTTCTCTTGTTAATTACACTTACTAAAATATGAGCTGATGTACCAGCTGTTTGCCAGTATCAACAGTCAATACCAGTATGTGTTTGGTCTTTTAAAATTAGTAGAGTAGGAGGTCCTCAAGTACACTTTCTTCTATAAACTGTATTCCAAAAGGACTAATGGTTGTCAAATTTTGATGATGTATCATTCTGTCTAAGGGAATCATGGACCACTGCAGCTGATATTTGTTCTTTCAAAAGTTTAATTTCTTTACTTAAATCTTTAATTTCTGTTTTTCTATTAAATGTATCCTCTTTCTCTTTAATTATTTTATTTAACATATCTATTCTTTGATTCTGTTTTTTCTTTAATATCATATTTTGTTGAATTAATAGTCTAAATACGGCTTTCCCTGTGTCCAATACTATATCTAAATTGGTTCCTTTATTCAATTTTTTTTTAAAAATTACTATGGCCAATTTGATTTTCCTACTCAATTCCAAATCTTTTAGTAAATCATCATTGAATCTCCATTTGAATGGTCTCATTTTCCTTCTTATATTTTCAAATCGAAGTAGCTGCGGATTGTGATCCAATAATATTCTAGACATATTTTCCATACATTTTAAGTTTTTCCCTAATGCTTTTGATACTAATATTAGATCAATCCTTATCAACAATTTATGTCTGTCTGAAAAAAGGTATAGTTTTTAGCCTTCCCATATAGGTATCTCCATGAATCTATTAAGTTTAAATTTTCCATTAAATTAAAGAAAGATTTAGGTAATTTTCCCTGTTTCTCTCTCTCTCTCTCTTTGGTTTTCTTTGAGATTCAATCTAACTCAGGTTCAATCACCCCATTTACTGTTAGTGTGTGGATGATGAGTGTTGTAGTGATGCCCTTTGGCACCCAGCAGAGTCTGCAGGACAAGCTGGCTGCTGTGATCCACAGCCACTTTGTAATTCTTACCAACAACTGTAGTTGTTGGTTCAGCTTCTCTTCTTCAGCACCCTGTCTTCCTCAGTCAAGAAGACACATTGTAAAGTCCAAAAGCATAGTTTATTAATGCATATAAAAAGTAAAAAATAAGATAAATAAGTAAAATCCATTGTGATGAACTTGTCCAGTTCAGCCATACAAGATTACATCTTTAACAATCTAAAAGCATTAGGATCCAACTTGTTGCAGTTAAAACCACTGTTGCCAGCCACACACGCTCACATCTTGAACAATAAACAATTTTAGACAGAGGATTTTCTAAGCCCTTCCCATACTCCACCTTTTAGGTGTTAACCTTATTTTAATTGGATAATGTCTGTATGATGTCTACTAACTCAGCCTCTTGCTGTCCATCATCCACCACGTGACTAACTTTCCCAGCCTAATGATTATTTACGTGTTGTTATCAAGCCTTTCTCACAATAAAGTCTGTGTCCAGAGTTCTATCTTTGGGAAAGTACATGTTGATGTCTGTGTTGGCCACCTGGTGTTGATTCACTCTGTTTCTCTAAATGTCGTTTGTGCTTTGCCCAAAAACTGTTTATGTGGAAAATTACAGACACACACACATCTTTACATTTCACCTTTGACTGTATATCCCATCCATATCCTAACATTTACATCTCCCAAGATAATTATCACCTCATAGTCATGCTCCATTATTTTTGGCACATTTTTGTAAAAATTAGTTTTATTTTCCTGTGGAGCATATAATCCTACCAGTATACATAATCCTACCAGTAAAATCCTTTTCCCATTTATTTTAATTTCCAATCCTAAAATATGGCTCTTTTTATCATTATAAATTTCTCTACATTCTATTTGCTTATGGACATATATAATAACCCCCTTTTTTCCTTTTTTTCTTGAGATGATATAAATTCTTTCCCCAGCTTATTGTTCTTTCTCTCTTAACTTTATATGTGATTCCTGTAATCAGATTATCTTACATTTTTGCTTTTGTAAAAAATGGAATACTTTCTTACATTTCTGGGGTGATTTAAGTCCATTCACATTCCAGGTTAAGACCTTCATTTGAATTAGCTATTCTCTTATTTCGCCAAGAGGAGAGAAGAAACAACAAATTATATAACTATTTGTATTTAAAGATGAAGGTGCAATGTCAAATTTGTGAAACTGATACAATAAATTTTGAATTATTATTGTTGTTCTTCAATTTTATTCTTTTTCTTCACTTTCTCCCTTCAATTATTTATTATCTTCCTCTTCTTCTTCTCCTTGATTTCCCCTCTTGCTCTCTCTCTCTCTCTCTTTTAAGCTTCTTTTTTGTGACCTTGTTGTCATAATTCCAGTTCTTTTCCTGTATCTTGTCTCTGAATGACTACTTTCTCTTTGTTATTCTATTTCCTTTCTGTTCCTACTCCAGAAATCCTTTGTCTTTTCAATTGACTCTATTTTGTATCTCCTTTGTTTCCAAGTCAGAGTCAGACCTTCAATTTCTTCCTATTGAAATGGAATGGTTTGGAGAGCAGACCAACCATTCCACAGAACCTCACTCTGCTCCTCTGCAATGCCAGGTTGGTAAAAAACAAGACTCACATCATCCATGATCTCCTTTTGGATGAGTATGCTGACCTGGCTTGCCTTACAGAGACCTGGCTGGGAGAGGATAGCGATGTTACCTGGGCGCAGGCCCTCCCAGCCAGGTACTCTGTTAGGGAGCAGGTGAGGGGAAATGGGCGGGGGGACAGAGTGGCTCTAGTTCACAAAAACAACCTGACCATGACCAGGATACCTGTCCGGAACACAGTCCACTTTGAGTGTATGTACCTTAGCCTGAAGACCAGAGATAGTTTGGGGATTCTGTTAGTCTACCAACCACCCCGTTGTCTAGCAGACTCCCTAACAGAGCTGATACAGCTGGTCTCAGAGCTGTTGCTGGAGTCCCCCAGACTTTTAGTTTTGGGGGACTTCAACATTCCGCTCAAGACCAGTTTAACAGGTGCGACTCGGGAGTTCATGGAGACCATGACAAACATGGGCCTATTCCAATTGGTCAACGGGCCCACACATTGTGCAGGTCATACACTCAATGCGGTCTTTAGTACGGAACAGGAATATCCGTGGGTGGAAGTTGTAAGTACTTCCACATTGTCATGGACAGATCATTTCCTGGTCAAGATGGAACTCAGAGCCAATATCTGCCCCTCCGGGGGTGGTGGACCCATTAGAATGGTCCGCCCTCGAAGGCTAATGGAACCAATTGGTTTCCAGAGAGCCTTAGAGGGTTTAATGGTTGGGAATGCCAGTGACACTGTCGATGCTCTGGTTAATACGTGGAACACCGATCTTACCAGGGCAATCGACACGATCGCTCCCAAGCACCCTTGCCAACCCGCTTCAAACCGTAAGCCGTGGTATACACCTGAGTTTAGGAAAATGAAGCGGTTTGGACAATGACTAGAGCGCAGGTGGTGGAAGACTCGGCTCTTATCCTACAGAACTCGCCATAGGAATGTTCTTCGTTCCTATTGGGAGGCAATACGTGCAGCAAAGAGAGCTTTCTCCTCTGCACGTATTGCATCTGCAGAGTCCCGTCCAGCAGAGCTGTTTAGGGTGGTGAGGGAGATGACACAGGTGCCCCCTGCGCCAAATCCCTTACTTAATAAGATGACGGCCTGCTGTGACACATTTAAAAACTTCTTTGCAGATAAAATCTCTCAGATAAGAGCCGACTTAGACACCACTGTTGTAACAGAATCGATAGGAGAGGTGTCCAGCGACTCCGTCAATGAAGTTATTCTGGATCAGCTGTAATCTGTGAGTACCGAGGATGTGGACAAGCTGCTTGGTAAGGTGATGAAAACAACCTGCCCTCTCGATCCTTGCCCATCATGGCTGGCCGTCCGGGGGGGGATGCATTGAGGAGATTCCTTATGGATATCATCAGTGCATCCTTCAGAGAAAGACATGTTCCATCTTGTCTGAAGGAAGCGGCTGTTAGGCCGCTTCTGAATAAACCTTCCCTAGACCCCCTGGATATGAGTAACTACAGGCCTGTTTCTTTGCTGCCATTTTTGAGCAAGGTGATCAAGAGGGTGGTTGCTCTTCAGCTCCAAGCAGTCTTGGATGAAACCAATTATCTAGAACCATTTCAAACCAGCTTCAGGACAGGCTTTGGGGTTCAGACTGCCATGGTTGCCTTGACTGACGATATGCGTCTGAGCATCGACAGGGGTAGTGTCACCCTGTTGGTGCTCTTAGACCTCTCATCGGCTTTCGATACGATAGATCATGGTATCCTCTTGGACCACCTGAGGGGGTTCGGTATCGGGGGCACTGCTCTGCAGTGTTCCGGTACTTCCTCTCAGGTAGGTCTCAGAGGGTGCTTCTCGGGGACTGTAGCTCCAATAAAAGGGACCTCACTTATGGGGTCCCTCAGTGAGCTATTTTGTCCCCAATGTTATTCAACATCTATATGAAGCCGCTGGGTGAGATAATACGGAGTTATGGGGCTGGGTGTTATCAGTACGCTGATGACACCCAAATCTATTTCTCCGTGTCTCGTTCATCGGCCTTGAATTCCAATGGCATCTCTTCTCTCAATGAATGTCTTAGTGAAGTAATGGGCTGGATGAGGAAAAACAGATTTAAACTGAATCCAGACAAGAGGGAGGTGCTCACAGTAGTGGTCCCGAAACCAAGAATTGGGTTGCAACCTCCAGTCCTGGATGGGGTCACACTCTCCTCCAGTGACTGTGTTCACAGTCTGGGGGTGCTCCTTGACTCATCGCTCCTGATGATAAATCAGGTAAATGCGACAGTCAGGAGCGCCTGTTATCAGCTTCGACTGATATGCCAGCTGCGCCCTTTTCTGGAAGTAAGTGATCTTGAGACTGTTGTGCACGCGCTGGTAACCTCACGCCTTGATTTCTGTAATGCGCTCTACATGGGGCTACCCTTGTGCTTGGATCGGAAATTACAGCTGGTATAAAATATGGCAGCCAGACTTGTCTCAGGAACATCCAGGAGGGACCACATTACTCCAGTTCTGAGGTCCCTCCACTGACTGCCTATCAGCTTCTGGGCCCAGTACAAGGTGTTGGTTATTACCTTTAAAGCCCTAAATGGCTTGGGTCCAAACTATCTCAGGGACCACCTTCTCCCATACAATCTTCCCCATGCTCTCCGGTCCTCTGGGAGGAATTTGCTGCAGCCTCAAAAGTCCAGGCTTTCGGCAACTTCCCAGAGGGCTTTTTCAGTTGTTGCCCCCAGACTCTGGAACGGCCTGCCGGATGAAATCCATCAATTAACATCACTAGATAGCTTTAAAAGAGCTGTCAAGATGGATCTCTTCCAGCAGGCCTTTCCAGACTAAATATCCCGGCCTTGGCTACTTCCTCCCTTCCAATGATCTTCCCATAGGTCTTCCACAGATGGAATGTGCAATCATTGCCATGGCCTAATGTTGCTGTTGCAAGATGTAATGTGTTTTTAAATTGTTTAAGTGTGTTTTAATTTGTTATTGATTTAATACTGTTTTAAGGGGGGGATGTTGTGATTTATTATGTATGATTTTATTCTTGTGAGCCGCCCTGATTGGGTTTCCCAAAGGGCAGGATACAAATAAATTTTATTATTATTATTATTATTATTATTATTATTATTATATTTTAAGCTGATCAGATAGAAACTGTACTGTCTCCTCATTCTCAACATTCTGGTTGGGATATCTTTAAAGATTTGAATTATTCTTCCCTCTACAATCTGTTCTTCCTTAAAAATATGTTGTATAATCAAATCTCTTGTTTAATAATAATAATAATAATAATAATAATAATTTATACCTAGCTTTTAGCCATTGACAACAAGGCAGCTTACATCTAAAATCAAATACATAAAACAACCCCTACAATAAGCAGTGAAACAGTGTAAACTAATACAATTAACCCCCCATTAAAAATACATTAAACACAAATCTCAATTAAAACTAGAGTTAAGCAATAAACAAAATTAAAACAATAGGCACTCTGGGGCAAGGCATGGATATAAGAAAATGTATGATGGGGGAGATCAAGATAGATGAGTAGTTTATTCTGGGTAGGCCTGCAGGAAGAGATCTGTCTTGATGGGTTTTTTAAAGCCATCTAAGTTGGTTATCTGACAGATCTCTTCCGGAAAGGCATTCCAGAGTCTGGGTGCAGTGGCACAAAATGTCCTCTGGGAGGTTGCCGCCAACTTAGTTCTCATTGTTTGAAGCAGCTTCCTCCCAGAGGACCTGAGGGCATGGGGTGGATTATATAAAAGAAGGCGATCCCCTAAGTAGGTTGGACCCAAGCCATGTAAGGCTTTAAAGGTCATCACCATCACCTTATACTGTGCTCGGAAACCAATAGGCAGCCAGTGAAGGGATTTCAAAATAGGTGCAATATGATCACTTCTTAATGTTCCGGTGATCAACCTGTCTGCCATATGTTGTAGTAGTTGTAGTTTCCAAGTTAGATATAAGGGTAGCCCCATGTAGAGTGCATTGCAGAAGTCGAGTTGTGAGGTTACCAGCATGTGTACTACAATTTCTAGGTCCCTTACTTCCAGGAAAGGGTGCAGCTGGAGTATCAGCTGAAGCTGATAATAGGCGCTCCTGACTATCGCATTCACCTGATCTGTCATGTGAAGCGACGAGTCCAGAAGCACCCCCAGACTGCAAACACAGTCCTTAGCAGAGAGTGTGAACCCATCCAGGACTGGAGGTTGCAACCCAATACCTGGTTTGGGGGCCCCTACTATAAGTACCTCTGTTTTGTCTGGATTCAGCTTGAGTCGTTTTTTCCTCATCCAGTCCATTACTGCTTCAAGACATTGATTGAGGAGAGAACTGCCATCTGCCATCATAGCAGCTGACTGAGACATGGAGAAATATATTTAGGTGTCATCTGCATATTGATAACACCCCGCCCCATGTCTCCTGGTGATCTCTCCCAGCGGCTTCATATAGATGTTAAACAACATTGGAGACAAGTTGGTGCCCTGTGGAATGCCACATTTTAGCTCCACTTTTGAGGAGCAGCTGTCCCTGAGTGACACCCTCTGGAACCTGCCCGAGAGGAGGGAGCGGAACCACTGAAGTACAGTGCCTCCGATTCCTAACTCTCTCCTTTTGCTAATGTTTAAAGCTTTGTGTGGTCTGGCTCCCCTTTATCTCTCAGTTCTTGTGTCCCCTTACCAACTGGTATGTGCTTTACATTCCAGAGACTCTGGGCTGCTGACTCAGTTAAGGATTTCCTCCTCTCCTGCCTGGATCCATCCCTTTCCCCTTGAAGCTCCCTATTTCGAGAATTGCCTTCCTATCCACCTTTAGACTACTACTTCACTGGTAACTTTCAAGTCTGGTTCAAAGATGATTTTGTTTTGTGAAGTCTTTCAGTTCAAAATCTAGACATTGCCACCAACAAAACTGAACTGATGTTTACTCTTTTATGATATTGTTTCATGATTTTTGTTTTGATCTTAGATGTTAATGACATTAATATTTTGTTAACTTTCTTCTTCTATTTTTAGACTGTATGCTATAGGCCAGGGGTCGGCAACATTGTTGCTGGAGGGGCCGGGAGGGGGGAAATGGCACAGGGGCTGGGTGGGCACACGTGCACATGCGCATGACACCCACCATCATGCGCATGCATGTGCATGTGGGGAGTGCCATTTTGGAATGTCCCCCACACGTGCGCTGTGTGAATTCGCCCGGCACACGGGCGGGGGGGCATTCCCTTGGCCTTGGGAACACCCCCTACACGTGCGCCATGCAAATTCATCTGGCGCACAGCTGGGGGGGCATTACCTGGGCCTTGGGAATGCCCCCCCACCTGTGCGCCGTGTGAATTTGGCCAGCGCATGGCCGGGGGCCCTTCCCTGGGCCTTGGGAATGCCCCCCCACCCATGCGGCAGGCGAATTCGCATAGCGCACGGATGGGGGGGCCTTCCAAAATGCCGTCCGCGTGTGCAGGTACATGTGTGCATGAGCACAGGTGCCATTTTTGCATCCAAAATGGCACCCACACTTGCACACGCATGCGCACAGCAGCGGGCGCCATTTTGGAATGCCCAATGGCAATGGTGTCATGGACATGCGCATGACACTGACGCGTTGGGCATTCCAAAATGGCATCCACTGTCGTGCTCATGCGTGCGCAAGCACAGGCGCCATTTTGGATGCGAAAATGGTGCCCACACTCGCGAGTGGCACATAGGCATGTGCGGGGCAGGGGGGGCAGTCATTGGCCGATCCCAAGGCCTCTGCTGACCGCACCCGGCCCGCAGGCCATAGGTTGCCACCCCTGCTATAGGCTGTATTTTGGCTACTAATATTGTACAGTGCCATGCAAATTTATTATTCTGTATAAATAAAATTTAATAATGATAATGATAATAATTATTAATAACTGGTGCCGAATTTTTCTGACACTTTTTTGGGGGGGAGGGGCAGTGCTAAACCTGGTTAAACTGGTTCTTCTGAATCTGAGGCATTTACTACATGTTTTTAAATGATTTGGTTCAACGCAAGTGCAAATGTGTTGTCGATTGGATTCGGTTCCCTGTGATGTGATCATCCCTGTGACGTCACACATGGAGAATTCATCTTGAATCAATCCAATTGTTAATATGAACGTGAAGTGGGTTAAATGGAAATGGGCAGGTTCAATCGCAGCAACCAAACTCTGAACATCTATTTGGTGTTGAATTGCTCCAGCGATTCAAAATGATCCAACACAAAAATCAGTTTATTATGTAGTGTGAATGAGACCTCAGTGTCATTACATTTCTCCAGATCTCACCTGCATTCTCATTCCATTCTTTGTTAATATCCGATTGCAAGACCAGCTTATATTATTTTATTTATTGGATTGATATCCTGCCTTTCTCTCATAATGGGATTCAAGGCAACAAGGCAGTTTCCTTTCCATATAGGAATTTGCATATGTTTTCTTAACTTATATATTTTAAATACACTTTTCACACTTTTCTGGTGAACTAATTTTTCTCATAGTCTTCAGCATGTTGGTGTATATTTGTGAGTTTTAACCATTTTCATTTTTAAATTGTATGTATGGCTGTGTGCATATTTTATTTCTTCAAAGTGTGCTGCAACCTTTTTGACTATGAAGATTTGGATTGCAAGGCATGGCATATTTGTGCTATCTCACAAGGTGCCTTGAAAGTGTAAAATGGATATTTTTGCCTCAAATTTGATAAAAATCTTATTCCAGGGTTGTGTTCTCTCTCTCTCTCTTTCAGTGTTCTGCAGAGAATTAACGTTTCAGCTTCAATTACACGGTTGTTTTCTCGCTTGCACTGAAGAGATGACATTGTTGCTTGTTGTTACTGTATGCCTTCAATTAATTTCTAATGTCTAATTCAGAACCTAGTCGAGAAAACTGGAACTTATGAGCAAGGAGATAAAAAGAAATCTGCCAGACTAACATTTGTTACTGTGTGCCGTCAAGTCATTTCTGACTTATGGTGACCCCATGTCAAACTTATCATGGGTTTTTCTTGGCAATATTTCTTCAGAGGAAGTTTGCCATTGCCTTTTTCTAAGATTGACAGAGTGTGACTTGCCCAAGGTCACCCAATGGGTTTCCATGACTGAGCAAGTATTCAAAGGTCTCCCAAAGTCCTAGTCCAACATTCAAACTATCATATCACATTGGTTCTCCCATTGTTGCTTTCTAAGCCTTATATTGGGATGACTTCCTGATATTGGGATCGGAACCATAAAATAGGGGTTTGCTTCAGATTTCAACAAAATTCTCTTCAGTCAGGACAAATCAGAGAGGTGCCTGAAGTGAAGTGGGCTTTTTCCAAAGCAAGCCACACTGGAATTTAATGTAAGTTAGTGATTCAAATTAAGAGTTATTCTTTTCTTTCTGTATCAGGAAACTCTGACATGAAAAATTTTGGATTGATGAGAACTTTCACAGATTGGAAGTTATTCTGCACAAAGTTTTTATGTTTTTGTTTTGCACGGAAAACAGTTTTTTCTGTGCAAGAAATAGTTGGTTTTTTCTATGCAAGAAATAAGATTTGAATGTACAGAAAAAGCTGTTTCCTCCAAGAAAAGGCTATTTTCTGTGCAAAAGAAATGTGCATTTTTATTTATTTATTTATTTATTTATTTATTTTTGCATAATAAATCCCAAATTGAGAATAGGTTTTGAAAACTATGTGGGAAGAAATTAATTATGAGTCAATAATTTTTTCTAGTCATTTCATCAAACTTTCCGGATTTCTCAATGATGATTTTAAAAACATGATTTAGGTAATTAGATCACTAGAATTTATCATAATTAGTTAGGATAACTGCCTACCTCTCTATGACAGAAAGACAAATCAAATATTCAGTAAATCAAGAAGGCCTGTTCCTTCAAGAGAAGAAATATTAGTATTGCAATAAATGTGTCACATGACTAATAATAATAATAATAATAATAATAATAATAAAATTTTAATTATATACCGCCCTGTGGCAAGCCAATCCGGGAGGTGTACAACAATAAAATAAATACAGCTTAAAACAATATAATTCCCTCCTCCCCCCTTAAAAAGTTATTAAATCATGTCATAGTTAAAACAATTTACAGTTAAAACAATAAAACAACTTTGTTGTTATGTCATATGACAGTCTAACAACAGATAGTTTGATTGGGGTAGAAGGAAAGAAATCAGATCAAAGATAAGCTGATTTGACAATAAAAACAATTATTTCTTTATTAAAAAGACAAAAAAAAATAGCAACAGAAACCAACAAAACATTCTACAGTCATCCTTTTCAATTCATGGGGGATCCATTTCAGACCCCCCCTGTGCGAATTGGAAAAACCACAAATATTGGAGCCCCATTGTTTTTAATGGCCCCGCATACAGCTCTGCATGTGTGCCATGGGCACGTGCACCATTTTGTTCCTCTTGGCTTCCTGTCCACGGAAATTTAAAACCGTGAATAGGAAGTCAGCAAATCTGGAGGGACGACTGTATATTCAATGCACACTGTTTCTCAAAGTAAAAGAAGATGGAAATGGCATGTAAGCTAAAAAAACTTACTCTTAACCAGCTTTAGAGGGGTATAACTAAGTTTAAGGGCCACAGATTAAAATGTTTGCACAGATTTTCTTACCCTCTGATATGAAGAAGAGTTTAAGTGACTGGAGATCAGAACAGCAGAAGCATATCTCTCTCTCTCTCTCTCTCTCTCTCTCTATATATATATATATATATGACATTTTTCTAGCATGGGAGCTGTCTCTTAAAGTAAAGGAGTGGTGGCAAAATATGAGCTGAATGTTGTTCCATGCAGGATTGCAAAAAAGAAAAACATATGATTATGAAAGGTAGAGGTGAACTACAGGCACTGATAATGACACTTATTTGGTCTGGATGGTACCTAGCAATGGTCCTGCATATATAAGACAAAGCCAATCAAGTATAAACATTTACCCCCCTCTCAAATCCAGATAAAGTTGAACATCATCTCTGGAAGCTGCAGAATATATCACAATGGGGTGAGGTGGGGTGTACCAGTCTGTGCCAGTTTTGCAGGTTCCCTATTCCATGGAGATAAACAAATAGTTGATTGTTTTCATTTGTGGAATCATTTCCTTGTCAGCAGGAGTTGGTAGGGGGTTGGACTGAATTTCCAGTTCGCAGTTTTGAAATGAGACTTGTCTCTTTTCCAAAGTGGACAGGGTTCCAGGCCATCAGCCGTACATTTTCCAGTATTCTTAATGATTTCTGCAGACTCTGGCAACAGACAGCTTTCTGCCTTATGCAACAAAGTCTAATATTGATATTTACTGAGCATAATGGATAACAGAATGGGATGGCAGAGAGAATGGTTTGCTTGCTTAACAGAAGACCAAGGCCCTCAAACAGCCAGAGCTTTTTCAAAATTCCCCCTCCTGGCTCTCTATGAGAAAAAAGGTGTTTAGGAGGGGGGAATAACAGTAACCTCTACCTCTTTATTGACTATTAATACCAACAGATTTCTATTGTATAATATGCATTATTTGGGGTGAGCTCCAATGAATCCTTTCCCAATTTTTATTATATTATTCACACAGAGCTAGGCTCCTGGATAATGAAATGAAATGCTTTCCTCAGATCCAATTCCCATTTCTTTCTCTTTTGGTTTCTCCCTGTCTTTCTTTCTCCCCACCCTTGCATTCTGCTTTCTACTTATGAGTCTCCTCATCCTTCTCCTTACCCACACATTATATAGTTATATAGTTAAGATAAGATAGATGCAGAAGAAAAATGGCTTGTTGGATACTTAATTACTAAAAATGTAAAATTATCAAATTAATTTTCAAACCCAATGTTCCATGAATCATAGTAGGTTTGAACAATCATGTCTGTTTAATCCCAGTGCTATGGGGGTGAGATGCTAAAGCATTATATCAGAATAGTTTCAATCCTTCTTCTACAGTACATGTTGGAGTAACACTTATGGACAGGTGTAAGACATAAAACATTCTATTCTGGTTCTCCTGTGCATCCACTGTGCTTGCCAGCCTTGTACTGTGGAAATTAAGATTACACAAGATGAACTATACCAGTATGTGCCTTTTTTAGTTATATGGCGGCGTCTTTATGGGCCTCAGGCCAGCTAAGCCTTGGTAGCAACTTAGTCCATAGCAAAACAACCCCAGGAATGTGCTTCCTTATCTCCGGCAAGTCCTTGACCATTTGTTTCGCAAGCTGGAGACACGGAATCTTGACTAAATCATTCTCCCCCAAGTGTATAACTAAAACTCGGGGGTGCGGATGGGTCCTCGACAGTTCAATAATCGTGGGAAGTAAGGCTCCCCATTGCATGCCCCTGCAACCAAACCATCACAGGTTGCCAATGTTTGCCAGTCCCAAGGTGGGGTCATGTCACTGTTCCACTATATGGCATTCTGCCCAGAAGACGAGACTGTGGTCCACTATCCAGATCTTTCCATGAAAGAAGTCAGCTATAATTGACAAATAAGGCCAATTAGTTTTATGACAAATATCAAAGTTCTGTCACATGTGGATATAAGATTTAAATGCCTTTGATCTCCACTGGCCAATTCGGCAAATATTGACTTCACCTAAACCATGAAGAGCCGTGGTAGTTGCTGCACCAATGCAGAAAGAATGAGAAGAAAAATGAGCAGGAGGTAAATTGGCTCACTTCAGAGTCTCTTTTAAAACCGCCCTAAACTGAATTGAATTAATGGCATACCTGATGTATGCACAAATGTCCTGGCACATTTGATCTAACCTTTAAGTAATCTGCCAGTGCCATGACAGGGTAGATCTGTCCCTCAGGTGCTTTAGCTAAAGTAATAGACTGACCTTTAGCTAACTGGTCGGTCTTTGAACGCCTGATGAAAATCTGAATCTCATGTCCTGATGAGATAACATCTGATAGCAGGAGTGCCCTACCTGATTGATCACTGTGAGAGCCAGGGACAATCTCGCTGATCCTCAAGGCCGCAAAGAAAGCTATAGCGAATATGGCCTTAAACAAAGCCAATTCCTCCAGTAAATAACATGTATTGGCTAAGTGTTGCCATAATCTTACTAAAACTGGGCCGGTTATTGGCAAACGGGTGTCCTTAACCACAGGAGATTCTCTGGTCCAACCCTCTAGAGCTCTCCTAACCCTGAAATCTATGGGAGGATCATGCAATCCACTGGCCCTGGAGTAAAAGGCCAGGGCAGCCAGCCTGCCCCTGATGGTAACAGGAGACAAACCCGTTTGTCTAAGACGCACTATGAATTGCAGAATTAAGTCGACCTTAATGGGCCAGACTTCCACCTCCCCTATTTCCAATAAAAACTGTCTAAATGCATTCAAAGCTGTCTGATAAGACTTGCGTGTAGATGGAGTGATACATTGAAGGATCGCCCTGTCGATTTCTCATCTCTAAGGCTCCACAGAAGTGCTGGTACCTCCAGTGGGTGCGTCGAAGCCTTGGGTGCCAGCTGCCAGAACCTGGAGAACTGAAAATGAGAGAGGGCATCTGCCAAAGGGTTAAGCAAACCAGGCACATGGTGAGCTTGAAACAAAACATTGAATTTCAAACACTGAGTCACCATAGCCCTGACCAAAGTCATCACCCTTGAGGACTTGGAGGACTGGGAATTTACCACCTGAGCCACCGCCTGGTTGTCACACCAAAACCAGACGGTCCTGTTAGCAAATTGATTTGCCCATAAGTTTGCAGCCACCACTATGGGAAACAGTTCCAAGAATGTCAGGTCTCTGATAAGACCGTGTTCTGTCCAGGCAGGAGGCCATGCCTCTGCAGCCCACTGACCATTCCAATAAACTCCAAATCTGTGGGCACCAGCAGCATCAGAGTGTACCTGAAAATCTGCTTTCAGCAGCATTTCAGACCTCCAAAACAAAATCCTATTCAATTGTTCAAAAATGGACTCCCAGACCTTCAAATCCTCATGAATCTCCTTGGTAATTCTTATATGATGATGTGGAGCAGAAACCCCTTTAGTGGCTCTATACAGTCATGTGCAAAATGCTTGTCCTGGAACTACTACCTTACATGCAAAACTTAACAAGCCTGTAAGGGATTGAAAATCGTGGAGTGTAGATTTATGCTTCCCCATCTATGACCTAACCTACTCCCTCATAGCCACTAGCTTGTCATTTGGTAAACGAGATATCCCAGCCATGGTGTCCATCTCGATCCCCAAAAAGGTAAGCCGTGTGTTAGGGCCCTCAGTCTTCTCCTCTACTAAAGGAACTCCCAACTCTGCTATTAAACCCTGAAAGATGACTGAAGTGTCACTACATCTTGAAGAATTGGGAGCTCCCGCTATTAAAAAATCATCCAAATAATGGGTGATTGCATTATTGCCTGACCTCTTAACCACACACCAATGCAGGAATGTGCTAAATGCTTCAAAGGCTGAACATGAAATAGAGCACCCCATTGGCATAGCTTTGTCAAAGTAATACTTTCCATCAAATTGAAAACCCAAGAGATCAAAGTCATCTGGGTGAACAGGGAGCAACCTGAAGGCTGTTTTAATATCACATTTTGCCAACAATGCACCCCTGCCCAATGCCCTGACCATCTTAACAGCTGAATCAAAGGAAGCATACTTACCAGAAGTAAGTCTTGGGTCTATGGCATCATTAACAGAATCACCCTTTGGATAAGAAAGGTTGTGAATTAACCTAAATTCCTCGGGGCTTTTTTAGGCACTACACCCAGAGGGGATAAGCGAAGGGTAGGAATTGGGAAGTGATCATGAGGGCCTGAAATCCTGCCTGCTGCTACCTCTTTTGCCAGCTTGTCCCTTACTATAACTGGCAATTGATTCACAGAACAAGCATTGGGCAAATAACAGTGTTCCCTGGTCCCTGAGTAAGGGATATGAAAACCTCTGGAAAAACCATTGAGTATGTAAGAAGCTGAGTCCCTGTTAGGGTATATGTGGAGCCATGGCACCATTGCCTCCAAATTAATTGGTGATGGTGCTTTTTCCTCCCTGTGACAATGGCTGGGTTGTGCCCCCAGCACCTGACATCTTGCCTCTAACACAGGAAGTGCCAGGGTGATTTCCCCCGCAGGTGTTGCACTTGTGCTCAAACCTGCAGGGTTGCCTCCTACACTTACCTGTATTGTAGTCCCAGCAAATACCAAATTGCTTTCTTTCACCCATGCCAGGCCTCGCATTTTGCCCTCTTGGCTGTGTAACCATGGGCACAAACCCATTGTCACAACGGCTTGAAGGGGAGGCACCCACCATCACATCTGCCCACAGTTCCGATTGCACATGTCTCCATGATAGTGAACCATCTTGGGCAGTGCTCATTCTGAACTGCTCATCATATTGCAGCCAAGCTGCACCACGTGAATTATGATGGCAGTTTGTGTACGCTTTAATCATAATTTCCTGATATTTGGAAAAATCAGGCGACCTATGTGGTTCTTTTTCCTCGACCACTCCCCTGTAAATAGTGAAGCCCATTATCCAATTGACAACTTAGGGCATTAAAAGGCCTGGAACTCCTTAGGTAAGCTAAATACTATCCTGTCCTTGACCATGATTCTTGGTTCAGGATCTCTAAAAGTAAGAGAAAATAAATCTATGTATTCTCCTTTCCAAATTCTTTCTTTAGTAGCAAGGGGAAGGTGAGAGCCCAGAGGAGTAGACATCCCAGCATATGGGGTGCATTCCCCTATTCTGTCCACTGTTGAACCAACCAGGCCTAAAGAAGGCGCTCTTGATGCCTCACTGGCCATGGTAACCACTGGCTGCACCACCTGCACCCTCGAGTTAGAGACCTGGAAGGACTTAGGTGTCATTGAGGGTGCTTCCAGTGATGCAGAGTTGGGGCATTCGACCTCCAAGTTCTGCCCAACCTGACCACCTGGAGCCCATAACGAGGTGGGCCAAGACACCTGAGCAGGGGATGAAGGAGACACACCTGATGTAGAAGCTTGCTGGGAAGCATCACAAGCCGACTGTGTAGATCCCCCAAAGTGTGGCCCCGTAACAGCTCGGGTGTCATGCTGAGACGCAGAGGCACCTGCCTGATCTGCTCTCCCTGCATCAGTGATCCGCTCCGCCACGCCTCCACCTGCAAAAACTGCTCCATGCAGGAGATTGTATAAATCTGCCAAAGTAGGCTGATCAGACACAGGGGCAGCAGCACCCTGTTGCCCCACACCTGGAACCCTTTGCAGGAGTTCCCACACATCGGCTATGGTAGGATGCCCAACCTCCATAGCCTTACCCACCACAGGATCAGGTGCTGTGTCCACCACCTGAGATTCAGGTGAGGGTTGAGGGGGCAGCACATCTGTGTGTTGCAAAGCAGAAGTGCTGGCAGAGGGGTTGGTGGTTGTAGCCTGCAGCCCCTTCTGTGCAAGTTGATTACATACTGCCACACAAGCTTGCACGGTCTTGCTCAGTTGTGTAAGCTGGGTGACTACTCATCTCTGCTGGCCACATGTGAGGGCCTCTTTGGAGCAGAGTGTCCATCACCTGATGCAGCAGGAGCTGCTCATCTTTTGGATTGGGCCTTACTGTGGGGCATTATGCTGTATAAATGCACGCCTAGCTGTAAACACACGGGTCCGCCAAGCACACCACCCACTTAGGATGACCACACCAGGCCAAAAGCCACCCTTGCCAAGTCTCAAAGGAGAGACGCCAACCGCCAGGAAGCTTCACTGGCCAAACACAAGGGGAAGGTGTCCACGATGTCCAACGGCACCCCTTACATAAACACTCACCACAGGGGGGAAGCGTCAAACCCATGGAGGCTGCAACGTGTCCAACCCCCCCCCCTTAGAATCCCGACCTTACCAATCCAGAGTCAACTAGGGTGACGATAGGCCTCAAATTCAGCCGACATGGACCACGCACCCAGTGGAGAGCCGCCTGGTAGGGCACCTGCCTCAGCTCAGTGTCTACCCGAGCTGGGTGTTCAAGGATGCTGCAGGCCACTCAAGTTGGCCTTAGGCAACCAGCCTGAAGGCCTCGCCCAACCTTGCTCACAAACTGGAGCTGCAAAATGATCTTGTCCTCACAGTGCTCCAGAAGATAGCGAATAAAGAAAGCCAAAGGCAGCAATGAAGGATTTGCTAGGCCCAAAAGCCTTGCAAGTAGCCAAAGAAAGCAGCTAAGTGAAGTGACTTGCCCAGCTGAAGTTCTAAAATGGCTGCCACCACATGGCAGCGCAGGGCTATATAGCCCCAAGATCCCGCAGGAAATCTCGTGTTGTTTTCAGCACCACAAGATTTCCCAGTGTGCCTTACTACAACATATACCATAGCTGATTGGCTAGGCGTGCAGGAACCAAGGTGGGACTTCCTGTGGAGGAGGTCACCTGAGGGAAGAAGCCAATTCTGCCTTGTTCCAGGCAGGCACATTTTGTCAAATTCCCATTTTACTGGAGATTGGCGAAATGTGGCCTGGAAGAAGGGAGGAATATGGATTGGAGGGTGGGGATGGGACATTTTTTAGACCTTCCAATCCATGATTGTCCCAGCAAAAACTGGGAAATGGCAAGCCTAGTCTCAGCTGAATGTTCCTAAGAGTTACTAAGCCTTGTTACAAGGTCATAAAATGGTTATTACTATATTCCACTCTCCTCCTCCAATCTCCATATACTATGATGCAACAAGCCTTCTTTGAAAAACTTGGAAGAGATCAAGTGTAACCAATATGAATTTTCAGACTGCCAACTCTTTAATCTAGCTCTTCTAGCAGGCTGATAAAGGCCATCATTCACTCACATCATCTATTTTATTTCCTTCTTCACTGTTTATCCCTTTTGAAAATTAAACTTGTACTTGGGAGAAATGATTAAATATTTGGACACACATATGTATCTGCAAGGAACTCACTGCTGCCCTCTCTTTAGATCTCTTAGCAACCTAATAACCCAGTGATATATGCTGGATGGAAATGAACATAACTTACTACAATCTAGCTCTCAGCACTATTCAGCATTGCTTCATATTATCTACATGTGTAACATTTCATCTTTTCATACTGGTGAAATACTATGTTGTTAGGATTATCAAAAAGTCATGGAGCTCATAAACACTGCACATATGCTCAGGTTGTGCCTCAATGTGTGCCAAAATGTTCTCCTTGCCTTCAAGACAGTTATATATCTTTTGTAGGTCTCAAGAAGGTTGTTATGTTTGTAAAAACTATTTTGCTCTTGATTTGTTTCATGGACCTTTCAAAATTAGAGTAATCTAAGTTAGAGCCAGCACGATGTAATGGTGTGAATGTTGGACTATCACTCTGGAGACCAGGGTTTGAATCCCTGTTTAGCCATGGAAACCCACTTGATTGACTTTGGGTATGCCATACTCTTTCAGCCACAGAGAGATGCAAAGGCAAGCCCTTTCTGAAGAAATCCTACCAAGAACATCCTGTGATAGGTTTAGCTCAGGGTTGCCATAAGTTGGAAAGGACTTGAAGGCACACAACAGCAATAACAACAATAATCTAAGTTTAACTTAGGGCATTTGCAGACTGCCAGAAATAGTGCAAATTGAGTCCACTTTAAGGGTTAGTGTTAGTGCTAGGGAATCATGGGAATTGGTTTTTTTTTCTGAGAAATTGAGCCTTCTCTGTCAGCTCTGGTGCCATAATAAAATACACTTCCCATGATTCCCTAACCCTAACCCTAACCCTTAAAGTGGACTCAGTTTGCACTATTTCTGGCAGTCCGCAAAGGCCCTTAGTCCTCTGAAATCATTTCAGCTTCCAAGAGAGCTTAGTGGCACCGTTATTAAGAAATGAGGTGACATGTAGTTCATTTCTGCCCTTGCTCTTCCATGATGACAGTGCAGGATATCCCGGTGTCATATGCCTTATGTTTGGTATTGAAAGAAAAAATACCTACTAAATCCAATTGTTTGTACAAAATAGAGTAGACCCAACTGGATCACTAGAAAAATGTTTGGTCAACATTTATGGAATTGCTTTTATTCAATAGCTTTATTCTAGTTGGGACAAATAATTGGGTTTCAGGCCATGTTCTGGGAATTGTTCAGCTTCAGGATGAACTAGTTGTTTTGTAATAGAAAATGTATCTCAGCAACTCTGATTTGTTGTTTTCTCTTTCACTATACATCACAGGTTGGAAGTGTGAACTATGGGCCAAATGTAGTCCCCAACTCCCTTTTTGTGGCTTTCAAGTTCCCCTAGAGCCCACAACTCATCTAAGAAATGTACAGAGGTTAAAATATACCTCATAGCCTGAAATGTAATTGCTTTTTAACACCCTGGCCCACCCTATTCCAAAACCCCATTGAAAATTGACAAAAATGTCAAAAACATTTTGCTTGTTTGTAAAAAGTTTTTTCCCCCCTATTCCAATAGGCATTTCATGAGTAGTGATAAAAGGTCCATCTTCCTCAATGTGCTGGATATTGCTAATTGCTCTCTCTCTCTCTCTCTCTCTCTGTGTGTGTGTGTGTGTGTGTGTGTATGCTTTAATATTTTATCCTGATCTTAATTTTTTTTTCTGATTGCTTAATTTTTTTTTAACTTTTGTATTTTGTAAGCCACTCTGAGTCCCAATCTAGGGAAAAGGTGGGATAGTCATCATTATTTTCTTCTTCTTCTTCTTCTTCTTCTTCTTCTTCATCATCATCATCATCACCATCATCCAAAGTAAGAATCACCCATGCCAAAGTGTCAAGTTTTTATATACTGATGTGAAAGCTGATCATAAGTTTGTGTAACACATAATTCTATAAAACTGTAGATTTGGAAGAAGCCTTTAGATGAGCTTTTTTAGTCATTTAAATTCAAACTTGATCTTTCTCTCCTGGTACTGCCTAAATTATGAGGCTGTGGAGCAGAAAAATACAGCCTAAAGGTAGTTTCTACAAGCAAGGAGGAGGAGAGGACATGCTTCACCATATCTGAGCTGCATAAAAGGCAAGATACAGTATTGGTCCCAGGTGAGACAATAGGAAATGTTGCCTTCTGCATTTTTAGAATTTTGATGGGTCCATTTTTAGATTTTTAAGCTGAATTTGTCAGGCAAAGAAACACAAACATTTATTGGCCAGTCACAATTTCCCATAAATTAATTACCATCAGCACAAGAGATTTAAAGCTTTCTGCTGGAGGCATATAGTGTTAATATACCTCCTTAATGATCTCTGGGGGATATGGGATAAGATAGTAAGTATGGGAACTAATTTACACAGCAGACATAAAACCATATATAGAAAAAATACATTTTCCCCTGCACGATTGATTCATCATAGAAGTGGTTTATAACCACACTCGTCTCTCCACATTTGCAGCTTTGACTTTTACGGGTTTGATTATTCACAGATTTTATTAATATGGTATCTCTAGGAATATCTAGGTCCTCCGGTGCAACTCTGTGATCAACTTTAACCAAAAGTCACACTGAAGGACCTAGCAATTTCTAGAGAAAACACTCCACTAGGCATTTTCAGAGCAATTCTATGGTCTATGTCTGGTAGATGTTGACCACAGAGTTACACTGGAGGACCTAGAGATTCCTAGGGAGGTGTTCTCTCAGGTAAAAACATAGTGTTTTATTATTTACAGTTTTTCCACATTCACGGGGCTCCTGTGCCCCTAACTCCAGCGAGTGTGGAGAGGCAAGTATATTAGCATTACCAAAGGGACAGCTACAAAACTGGAAATGTCCTTCAGTAATCTAAATGAACTTGCTTAGTGTTTATTCACTTCTAATCTAATGTACCAACATTCATTAGCAAAATATCAAAATACATCCAATACAAATTCAGATGACAAGTACATCCTATCTGAAAGACATATTGAAGAAGTTGGTCCTTAAGTTCCACCTAAACATTAGGAAGAGCTTCCTTACTGTAAGAGCTGTGTCACAATGGAAGATTGCTTCAGAGTGTGGCAGACTTTGTGAGTCTTTAAACAGAAATTAGATGTTTATCTTTCTGGAATGCTACAGTTATGTATTCCAGCATGGCAAGGCATTGGACTAGATGGACCTTGTAGTATCTTCCAGCGCTTAAGTTTCTTTGATACTATAAGTTACCCAGATGCCAGCTGGAGCTTTAAAGAATCAAAACCAGCACCTTGAATTCTACTAACAAATAAAATGACAAGTATAGATCAACAAAATAAGTGCAATATATTCTTGCCTCAGACAATATCCTGAAACACATTTTGTACTGGTTCCAGTTTCCCCAATTAAAAAGGTATCTGAACACCCAATAGGAGCCAAGGGGGCCTTGGAGAACTTCTAATCTACAGGCCTGGTATTTTAGGACAGGACTAGGCAAACCCCACAGCTCAGCTATCTAGACTCAACACAGGCTGCACCATCTTCCCAAAACAAAACCAGAAAAGGGCAGAAGTCAACTTCTAGTTTTAAAAACCATTGGAAGAGCAACAAGGTGCAAAGGGGATTCTGCATTTTGTTTTAAGGAAAAGTCTGCACTCATAGAGGTTTCTATGTATGCAAATAGCTATTCTTTCCTGGGGGGGGGGGGTGCTTATGCAGAGGGCTTCAGGAATGACCATGATGGAACAAGGGATCCCCCCCTCCAAAAAAAGGCCCTGGGGATGCATGTGACCTGTGGGCTACAGGATTCCCATTTTTATATTAGAAAGACTGCAATCTTATTCAAGACAGACTCCACCCTAAATGACAATCAAGAAGTCTACTGATCTCTAGTACTTCCATGCTGTATATAATAAGGTGTGCTTAATAAATATGAATATTAGAATTTGATACTGTCTGTTGCCAGAATCTAAAAAAATTCTAGGCCAGATGCAGTGACCTGGACACTTTGTCCAGCTTAGAAAAGTCAAGCCTCATTTAATATGAAACACTGTAAACATTCTGTCATCTTCCTCTGATGGCAAGGAAGTGGTTGCATTGATAGGGATCAATTAGTGCTTAACTCTCTTGTCCACTTTCACTGAATGGAGATCATGCTAAACTGGGTCAGATTGGTATATCTTATGGTGAGGTATTGTGCTGTCTTCTGAGAGGTTGGAAGATACATCTTGATTTTAAACAGGGTAAATATCTATACTGATTGGCTTAGCACTGTGTATGCTCAACTCCAATGTCTTGGTCCTGTTCTGAACACTTAAGAGCATTTATCAGAACCTAATAATTCAGTTCACCTCTGCCCTTTTTGCAAGCACAAGGTCTTGTCGAGATCATGTTTGCTACACCCAGCAATCTTCCTTTCAATAATAATAATAATAATAATAATAATAATAATAATAATAATATTTATTGTATCCCGCCCCTCTGAGAACAATTGGGGCGGCTAACAGTTAAGAACAACTGTCTCCTGAAATCAGAATGACCTTAGAAAAACACAGAGAGAATCTCTTTCTATTTGACCTGCATCCCTCTTTGACCTGCCCTCTCTTTGACCTGCATCTCTCTGACCTTTCCCAGTCTCCAGCCATCTTCTGCACATTGGAGGATGAGAAAATCCATGTGTGAGTTTTAGTCTGTAATCTCCTTAAGCTTAGCTACACACTCTACTCCCCTTACATTGGTTAGCATTGGTTGGTTTTTAGGTCCCATGCCATTTTGTCCCCTTTTACCTGGAGAAACACCTTGCATTGATACAGACCGTTCTGTTGGTTTCTCTTATATATTTTTCTGTCTTTTAAATAAAGAAACAATTGTTTTTGCTGCAAAATCAGTTTATCTTTATACTTCATTTTTACTTTGAATCCTTTTGGTTAATTGTCCTTTTTTAAAGCCTTCTGCCTGTAACATCATGCAGAGAGCTAGTGCTGAGAAGAGCATCCCCCCAAAAAAACCAATGCACTGGTCTTAACAGTCATATGGTTGCCTGGCCAAAAGCATTCATTAGACACAAACAAAATATCCTTAAATGTGATTTAGCACATGGGAGGAGATAATGAGACTAGCAATGCAAGAAATGATTTTTCCCCCAAGCAGCAAACATATTGTGTATTCATAATAAGCTATTAATTATTTCAATGTTTTTATTAAGAGTAAAGATTGCCAGTGAGATAGTATAGTTTAGGGATGAAAAGAATATTGCCAATTTTTCATTTCCCAGTTGGATAAAAAAGAGAGGATTTTCTGACAGCTGAAGAAGAACACAGCACCAAGATTATTGTGCAATTTTCTCCTGGTATTTGTAAATTCTAAAGAGTTCCAAGAGAATTATTCTGCTGACAAATACATACATTTTGTGTATGTGTACAAATGTTTTTTACATTTTTCCTGAACACTGCAAAAACCAATGAGGGATTGCACACAAAAAATTTGCATATTTCTCTGCAGAATAATTTCTCTGGAATATTTCAGGACTTTCAACTATAGGAAAAATATGGAAGATAAATATTTTGTTTTTCTCTTATAGCAAGGAGAAATCAATATTAATTATTTAGTGTTGCATGTCACAATGAAGTAATGATTTACTTACCTAATATAATGATTTTAAGACATATATATATATATATATATATATATATACTGCACTGGAACAATTATTGTATAGAGAGAACAGCCCTCTGTCAAGCACAGAGCACTGAGAATGGTATAGGTCCAGTGTTCTCATCCATCTTAGTCTCTCTGCATTCTAGTGGTTTAAGATGGCTTCAGAATTTGCATAGGAGAAATTCATATGTATTCATATGTACCTTTCAAATGAAGCATAGGAATTACTTTAGTGCAAGTAGTATGTTTGGTAGAAAAGGGGCTGTAAACAAGTTTGAATTATTAGGGCCATCATCCAATTGCAGAAATTATGGCTGGTTGTTGTTGTTGTTGTGTGCTCCTTCAAGTCGTTTCTGGCTTATGGTGACTCTAAAGTGACTCAGCTATCATGGAGTTTTTTTGGCACATTTCTTAAGAGAGAGTTTGCCATTGTCATCCTCTGAGGCTAAGAGATTGTCTCCAGAGTTACAGTCCAATGCTCAAACCACTACACCATGTTGGTTCTCTTAGGTGTTTTCTTTTTCATGTTCTGTATACCTCCTAATAAGTAGAAGGTAGAGATTATTGCACTGCCCTTTTCTGTCCTTATGTACCGACCTTGCCACGGGATGAAAACTTTTAAGCACAGATTTTATCACATGTCTCCATGCTCATGTCAGAGACATCCTATGACTGATCATGGCATCCCCTATCCGATTTGGGCTTCTCCTATACTTTGCAAAGAAGTCCTGTTCTTTCAAAAAGTGCAGGAGAAGTCCAGATCAAGTATGGGATGCCATGATCAGGATGCCTCTGACCTGGGCATGGAATCATGCAATAAAAACTGTGCTTAAAAGTTTTAATCGCACAATGAAGTTGGGCTGGAAGGATGGAAAGGGGCAGTTTGATAATCTCCAGTGTTTTTCATAAGCTGTTACAATCACTCTGTACAATCAGGCTGAAAGACAATGATTAACAGGGCCTTTGCAGACTGGCAAAAAACACCAGCTTCAGGATGACATAGTGGCTTGGTCAACACATGCCACATGCCCTGACTCCACCCCCAAACTGGCATCACACTGTTCGCCTGAACAGATGGTGGGCAGCATTTGGACACTCCTATGGAACAGCAATTACACGCCGTGCACTGCAGGAGCAGAGAAAGACATCCCCCGACGAGTCGGCAGGGGTTTCTTGTTGTGCTGGCCATACAAGGACACGAGAGGCCTAATTGGACAAAGCGTGCGGGAGAATGAGAACACCTGGGCGCTTTGTCCAATAAGGTGGTCTGGTTTCTAATTTGAAGTCTCAGAATGCTGCTGGTCTCTCCAGAGTTTGTGTGAGAGTTTGTTCTTTATAGCTCAGCGCTGCCACTTGGTGGCAGCCATTTTAGAGCTTGAACTGAGCGAGTAACATCGCTCCGCTCTCTGCTCTGGCTTTGCTTGGTTTTTGGCCCAGTGTTTCCTTTGACTTTAGCTGTTTTTGGCTTTTGCCTACTTTTATTCTCGCTTTTGCATTGGGAGGCTCAGGTATTGTTCCTTGAGCAATCCGTGGAGTGAGTGAGGCCTTCGGGCTGGTCCTCTGGGCCTGTTGCACCTCCGCATCTCCAATTCTCGGGGGTGTACACCTGAGGAAGGCCCTGCGACAGGCATCTTTTACTGGGTGCATGGACCCGGTACTGGATTTCAGGCCCAGAGACACCCCGGTAACCCTGGTCCGGTAAGGTCGGGACCCCATCACTGGTTCAGGAGGGTTGGTTACACTTCTCCCCAGTGGTGAGTGTGTGTTAAAGACGGCAGTCTTCGGGTGAAGGCTCCGCATAGGACCCTCGGTGGACACCTTTCCCCTTGGTGGTTGCCAGTGACGCTTCCTGGCTGTTTGCATCTCCTTGAGATTTGGGAAAGGGTGGCCTGCTGGCCTGGTGGTAATCATCTATAGTTGGATGATTTGGCTTGGGCCCACGTTCCATTCACTGAGGTTAAGATGCCATATAGTAAGGCCCAATCCAAGAGGCGCACAGCTTCAGCCGTGCCTAGCTCGGGTCACTCTGCTTCAAAGCGGCCTTCCCAGTCTAACAGCAGAGATGATGAGATTTCTGCCCAGGTGGCACAACTGGGCAAAACAGTTTAGGCTTGTGTGGCGCTTTGCAATCAACTTGCACAGAAGGAGCTACAGGCTACAGCCACCAGCTCTATCGCCAGCCCTTCAGGTGCCAGTAACACCGAAGTGTTACTTCCTCCAGTGGCATCTGGTTCTCAGGTGGCTGATGCTACACCGGGTCCATCAGTGGTTTCAGCTGTGGAGGCTGGGCACCCTACTATCGCTGATGTGTGGGATCTCTTGAAAAGAGTCCTGGGTGTGGACGCGCAGGGTGTGGCTGCTACTGTGTCCAAGCAGCCTCCTTTGGCTGATTTATATAACCTCTTACGAGGACTGGTTCTTCCAGGTGGTGCAATGGAGCAGACACGTGGTGAGTAGAGAGGTGATCAAGCTGCTGCTGCCTCTGCTGTGTTTGACACCCAGGCTGTTGCGGGGCCACACTCCGGGGGACCACACTCCGGGGGACCAGTTGGCAAAGCTTCCCAGCAAGTTTCAGTTTCAGGTTTGTCTCCTAATATTCACGCTATTTGGTCTACCTCAGTATGGGCTCCAGGTGGCCAGGTGGGTCAGGGTGTGGCTATGGAACGGCCCAACCCTGTGATTATGGATGCACCCTTGCAGGCACCTGCTGTTTCACAGGTCCCTGACACTAGGGCGCAAGGTGGTCAGCCTATGGCTGTAGCTAACAACACCTCTCTGGTGTCTCTTTCAAGTGCTCCTTTGTTATCTGGAGTGGTTGGGAATGTGGAATCTACACCTTATGCTGGAATGTCTACACCCCTTGGTTCACACCTTCCCCTTTCCACTAAAGAAAGGATTTGGAAGGGTGAATATATTGACTTGTTTACTCTTACTTTTAGGGATCCCAAGCCAAGGATCGTGGTAAAAGATGGGATTGTTTTTAGTTTGCCAAAAGAATCTCAAATGCCCTAAGCTAGAGCGCAATTTTGTTAATTGGATTATGGGCTTCACTATTTACTAAGGTGTTATAGAGGAAAAAGAGCCACTCAGATCTCCTGACTTTTCTAAATATCAGGAAATTATGATAAAAGCATACACTAACTGCCATCACAACTCAAAGGGTGCAGCATGACTCCAATATGATAAGCAGTTTAGGATGAGAGCTGCACAGGATCGCTCCTTGTCTTGGAGACATGTTCAGTCTGAGCTTTTGGCTGATGCTATGGTGGGGGTCTCCCCCTCGAGCAGGTGTGACAATGGGTATGTCCTGATGGTTACCATGCTGAGAGGGCTGAATGCGAGGCCTGCCACGGGAGAGAGAAGGCAATTTCGCTTATGCTGGGACTTCAATGCAGGCAAGTGTAAAAGACAACCCTGCAGGCTTGAGCACTAGTATAACACCTGTGGGGGTGGCTGTTAGGATTTTGATGGGATATATAGTCAATGTTGAAATTTAAAGATGTGTGTCTGTATTTTTCTATGATGAAAAAACTGCTTCTAGGCCTAAATCACAACATCCCAGTCCAGGTGCATTGGAGAGTCAAAACAAAGGCAGTTAACAAGCTAGAATAAGTGAGAAAGAGGTTTTGTTTATAGAGTGAATTTAACAACAAAAATTGTTTTGAGAGAATAGGTCACAGGGCAGAAGATGAACAACAAGGGGTTTGGTTAACATACGTCATGTACTAATCAACCAATTAACCTGCAGGGTAACACCCAAAGAGGTGGGGAAAAATTGGGCTGGGAGTTGTGTCCTGAACAAAGAAGTCAGTCTGATTTAACCTTTCAACTGTATAGATTAGTTTTTTTTTAATTTTTGCATAAGCAGTAGCTTGACTAATTTTTCACAATGTAGCATTAAGGATTTATAGTTTTGTTCCTGTTAGCCAAGCTGGCTAAAGTGATATATATATATATATATATATATATATATATTTGACTTTGTAGTTTTTCTTTGCCTATGCTGTCTTATAATAAAGTTAGAGGCTTGGAACAACTGACTGCGTGCTGGTGATTTCTGCTACGCAAGCTGCCTCCTGCATGGATTTTTATCTTCACACACACAAAGAACCCTCACCACCCAACCAATTTCAACAAGTGGTAGCAGACGATGGTTCTGGATGGTTTGTGGTTTTTGATGGGTTCAACTTAGTTTCAAATGCTTCGGATTTTCAGCCAAGATCGTTCCCTTTTGTATGCTACAGCTGTTTGAAAAGGGAGTGGCCGAAAAAGGCAACACCGGGAGGTGAAGCGAAGGAGACAAGGGATCCAAGCCTGATTTATTGCCGGCAACACTTGGCAAGCTGTAAGTAAACTGCTGTGCTTATGTCTTAGAAAGCTGTTAAGCAGAAAAATGGCAGCGCTATAAACCGGCTGGTTTGATTTACATTTTCAAAGAGACAGTGTCCTTTTGTAAAAGCCTGGAGGGGCAAGCAGCTTTAACTCTAGTGCCTCAAAGGGAAAATTAATCATGGATATGACAAAATTTCCCAAATTGACGGGGGGAGAACTACCCTTCATGGAATCTCTATGGGAGAGCTCTTCTTGTGAGAGAAGACCTTTGGGAAATCGTGGAGCAGGGTCTTCCTATTAACCCTACCCAAGTTGACATTGAGAGAAATGCCAGAGCTGTAGCAACTCTGCACCTCATCCTTTCTGAGGGGCAATTAAACCACGTGAGGGGTCTTATGACTGGAAAACAAATTTGGGACACTCTAAGAGACATTCATCAATCTTCTACTGAACTTGCAAAGATGATATGGGCAAAGAGACTTTTTTCCTGTAAAATGAAAGAAAAGGAGGCCCCTGAGAGGCACTTAAATCAGATGAGAGAACTGTTTGCTCAAGTTTAGACACGGGGCATTGACCTGGAGGAGGCTCTAAAAGCCTATATTTTGTTGGGATCTCTTCATAAAAGCTTTGGCAATATCCTCTACAGCCTCCAAGGCATGCCTGGAGCCCAACTCACGCTAGAGTTGGTATCGAGTAGGGTGATGGAGGAAGCTCAAAGGAGAAGGTTTGAGGCAGAGCAACGGAAGCAGGGATCTGCAGCTGTAAAACCTCCAAATGCCACAGAGGGAGCTTTCAGGGAGATGCTAACTGAGAAAGCAGCTGTTTCAAAAGGAAAAATCTGTTACTATTGCAAGAAGCCAGGACATCTGAGAAAGGACTGTAGGAAGCTTGCAGCAGATAGCAAGAGAGGTCATCAGCAGCCACGTCCTCCTGGTGGCAACAGGGGAAACAGGGGAAACAGTGGAAACAGAGGAACTGTTGCTGTGACTAGAGGCTGTGACAGTGTGATTCAAATTAAGCAACCCAGCCTTTGGATTCTAGATTCTGGGTGCAGCACTCATATGGCAAATCAAATTGAATTGTTCCAGAGCAGAAAGCCCTCCACAGTGACTTCTGTTGCTCTTGCAGATGGGGCAGCACGAGAAATTTATGAGATGGGAACTGTTTGCATTCCAGGGTTTGGTAAAAGTTTTGAAAATGTTTTGTATGTATCTAAATTGCAAAACTGTTTAGTTAGTTTGTCTGCTTTGACCACAGATGGGTACAAGTTGAGTTTTGAGAGGGATGAATGCTTAATTTTTAAAGATGATGAAATTTGTGCTAAAGCCATTAAGAAAGACAGATTGTACTACATGGATGATGGGGCAGAATGTGCAATTGTGAAAAATGAGCCTTTGCATTCAAATTGCATTCACTATTTCCACAGAGTGCTGGGTCATGTTGGTTTTCAAAGTCTTTTGAAACTGGAGAAAATTTGTCCTGAGTTTAAAATGTCACCATGCTCAAACCACCTAGAGTGCTCAGTTTGCAGCAGGATTAAGTTGAAGGCTTATCCTGTGGCAAAATGAAGCAAATTTAAAGCAAAAAGACCATTTGAGTCAGTGCATTGTGATATTTCTGGCCCGTTGAGTCCGACACTAGGGGGCAGCAAATACTTCATGGTGGTTGTAGATCGCTTCACAAGATTTTCCTATGTGATACTTTTGAAAGAAAAGGGTGAAGCAGGAGAAAGATTCAAAGAATGGCTAACATGATTGAGAGAGAGTTTGACTACAAGGTGGGATCTTTGGTCACTGACAGGGGAGGTGAATTCTTGTCTCACCACTTGAACAATTGGTTAAGAAAAAAGGGAATTAGGCATTTTACTACTAATCCTTGTACTCTAGGGGAGGATGGGATTGCTGAACGGAGAATAGGCATGTTGAAACAGATAAAAGATTGCATGACGCTTGATGCAAATGCTCCTGAGTACCTTTGGGGGGAGGCAATTCTCACAGCTAACTTTTTGGCAAACTGCACATGGAATTCAGCTGTGCAGAATACTCTTTACCACATGCTTCACAAAAGACCACCCAATTTGAAATATCTTAGAGTGTTTGGGCAGTATGCTAACGTGTATGTCCCTGTAGCTTTCAGAAAGAAAGCTCAGCCCAAATGGAGAAGACTGGTGTTTGTTGGTTATTCAGGAAACAGTTACAGGTTTCACCTGGGGGGAAAATAAATTCTTTTTTCAAGGAGTGCGAACTTTGAGAAACATTCTGGATGGGAGAACATACATTCAAACAAGGAAGTGTTTCTTAGACTGGGTCATTTAGAAACACAGACAGGACCACCTGCCAGAAATGGAGGGGCAGTGAAACAAGAGTCAGATTCTTCAGAAGGTGAGGCTAGTACATCAGACAAGATGTCACAGACACGTCCACCAGCACCTAGAGTGACAGAGACTAGGAGACACAGAGACAGGGATGCACAGTCAAGCACTGACACTGAAGATGATGAAGAGAAAACAAGAAACATCGTCCTGAGAAGGACCACTAGAGTCAGAAAACCTCCAGATCATTTTAAGGCGCAGGAAGCTGAGGCTTGTACAGTTGTGGTAGATGAGCCTGAGAGTTACAAAGAAATACAAGATTGTTGTGATGAGGAAAGGTTGAAATGGGAGTCTGCAATGGAGCAGGAGTTCAAGTCTTTGGTAGACAAAAATGTGTTTGAAATTGTTGACAGGCCTACAAATCACAAGGTGATAGGTTGCAAATGGGTTTACAAAAGGAAGTTGATGCCTGATGGTAGTCAGAGATACAAGGCTAGATTGGTAGCTAAAGGGTTTGCACAACAGAGGTTTGAGAATTTTGATAAAACTTTTTCTCCAACAGCAAAGCCTGAGAGTTTGAGATTGGTTTTGGCTTTAGCAGCAAGGAGAGGTCAGTTGGTGCATCATTTTGATTTTGAGACTGCATACTTGAATGAAAGTCTTGAAGAGACTGTTTACATGGGGCAACCTTTGGGGTTTCAACAGGATAGTGACAGAAAGGTGTACAAATTGAAGAAAGCTTTGTATGGTTTGAAGCAAAGTGCAAGAAGCTGGAATCTTTGCATACATGAAGAGCTGGTGAAGCTAGGTTACAAACACAGTGTAGCTGATGCGTGTGTTTACACAAAAGGAGATGTGATTTTGGTGATTTATGTAGATGACTTGTGTGTAGCAGCAAATTCAAAACAAGAGATTCAGACAGTGAGAAAGGAATTGTCAAAGAAATTTGGTGTCAAAGATCTTGGCGTTTTAAGGTCTTATCTTGGAATTGATGTTGAATGGAGTGAAGATGGGAGTTGTTTGTTAAACCAGCAGAAGAAAATTCAAAGTTTGATAGAGAAGTGTGGATTGCAGGATGCAAAAACAGTGAAGAGTCCAATATCAGTTGGTTATGTGAATAGTGAAGGGACTAGAGAATTTGAAAATCCAGAGTTGTATAGGAGCCTTGTTGGAAGTTTGATGTTTATTGCTAATAATTCCAGACCAGACATTTCTTTTGCCGTGGGGATACTTGGTAGAAAAGCAAATTGTCCTAAAGTGGAGGATTGGACAGAAGTGAAACATTTGTTGAGGTATCTGAAGGGTAGCATGGATAGGAAATTGAAGTTGCAAAACAGTCGAGCTGGACTTGAATGTTTTGTTGACAGTTTGTTTGCTTCTGAGCTACAAGATAGAAAGTCAGTAACAGGATTGTTGATTAAATTTGGAGAAAGCGCAATTGTTTGGAGAAGTAGAAAACAGGGATACGTAGCCCAAAGTACAGGAGAAGCCGAGTTCGGTGCCTTATCTGAGCTAGTTAATGAGATTGAATGGATTAGGCAGTTGTTGAAAGATTTGAATAAGGAGTGTGTTGATCCAGTGTTGATAAATGAGGATTCTCAATATTGCATTGCAATGGCTGAAGCTGAAAATCTGAAGTGCAGAACAAAGTACATTGGAGTGAGGTATCAAAATGTCAGAGAGATGGTACAGAAAGGGATTGTGAGTCTGCAGTACATTGAATCAATGCAGAATCAAGCAGACATCTTGACCAGGGGTAGGCAACCTTTCCCCTTTAAGGGCCGAGGGACTTCAGCTCCCAGAATCCTTAGGCTTTAGTATTCCCTATACAGGCCCTAGGATTCATCGCTATGCCCCCAATGCTCATCCATGAGGGAGTTGGTGAGTGTTGTGAGAGAGAAATTAGCTAAGGAAATAGCTGCAGGAAGGATTTCGGGACCGCATGATCAGCTACCTATCACCACGCTTCGCTTATCTCCTTTGGGTGTAGTTCCTAAAAATGCCCCTGGGGAATTTAGGTTGATTCATAATTTATCATACCCAAAGGATGAGTCGGTAAATGATGCTATTGATCCTGGGCTTACCTCTGTTAAGTATACATCGTTTGATTCAGCAGTTAAGATGATTAGGAATTTAGGCAGGGGAGCTCTTTTAGCTAAGTGCGATATTAAATCTTCATTTAGACTCCTTCCTGTACACCCAGATGATTTTGACTTACTGGGTTTTCAATTTGAGGAAAAATATTTCTTTGGCAAAGCCATGCCAATGGGATGCTCAATTTCTTGTTCTGCTTTCGAGACATTCAGTACCTTTCTCCATTGGTGTGCAGTTAAGAGGACAGGTAACAGAGCCATAGTACATTATTTAGATGATTTTTTAATTACTGGGAATCCCAATTCTTCACAGTGTAAGGATTCCTTAATTCAATCTCAGGAATTAATGTATGAGCTAGGTGTGCCCTTAGCGGAAGAAAAGACTGAGGGCCCAGATACTCAACTTACTTTTTTGGGTATTGAGATTGACACCATAGCTGGAATTTCTCATTTGCCTATTGAAAAACTAGTGGCTATGAGGCAGCAACTTGGGGCCATGTTAGGGATACAAAAAGCTATGCTTCATGAATTTCAATCCCTTACAGGTCTTTTGAATTTTGCCTGTAGGGTTGTAGTTCCGGGATGAGCATTCTGTGTGAGATTGTATAGGGCTACTGCAGGAATAGTGGCCCAGCATCATCACATTAGGATCACAAGGGGCATTTGTGAGGATTTGAAGGTCTGGGACTCCTTTTTGGAGGAATTCAATGGCATATCGTTTTGGAGATCTGAAATGCTGCTGAGGGCAGACTTTCAGGTGCATTTTGATGCTGCTGGTGCCCATGGCTTTGGGGTTTATTGGAATGGCCAGTAGGCTGCAGAGGCATGGCCTTCTGCGTGGGTCAAAAGTGGTCTGACTAGAGACCTTACATTTCTGGAACTGTTTCCTATAGTGGTGGCTGTGCACTTGTGGGCGAGCCAGTTTGCTAACAGGACTGTCTGGTTTTGTTGTGACAACCAGGTGGTCATGCACGTGGTAAATTCTCAGTCCTTCAAGTCTCCTAAAGTTATGGGTTTGGTAAGGGCGATGGTGATACAATGCTTGAATTATAATGTGTTATTTAAAGCTGAACATGTTCTTGGTGTGCTTAACCCTTTGGCAGATGCCCTTTCTCATTTTCAGCTCTCCAGGTTCCAGTAGCTGGCTCCCAAGGTGTTGACACACCCGTTGGAGGTACCGGCTTCGCTCTGGAGCCTTGGAGATTAGAAGTTCATAGGGCAATTTTAATTCCATAGCCCCGTCTACACGCAAGTCCTATCAAACAGCTTTGAACTTGTTTAATCAATTCTTATTGGAAACTGGGGTGGATCAACAGTGGCCAATTGAAGTTGACCTGATCCTTCGTTTTATAGTTTATCTTAAGCACACAGGACTTTTTCCTCTCACTATAAGGGGCAGGTTGGCGGCCCTGGCCTTTTACTCTAGGGTAAGGGGCTGTTTTGATCCTACTACGGACTTCAGGGTTAAAAGAGCAGTGGAGGGTTGGTCTAGGGAATCCCCTGTCACAAAGGACTCACGATGGCCAATAACTGGCCCTGTCCTGGCTAAGTTATGGGATAAATTAGCCCATACCTGTTATTCACCAGGGAAAGAGGCTTTATTCAAAGCGGTATTTGCAATAGCCTTTTTTGCTGCTTTAAGAATCAGTGAGATTGTGCCCGGATCCCGTAATGACAAATCTGGCAGGGCTCTATCAATTTCTGATATCTTTTTAACAGAACAGGGGATCCAAATCCGTCTTAAGCGCTCTAAGACTAATCAGTTATCAAAGCGTCAGTCTATTTTCCTGGCTAAAGCACCGAAGGTCAAATTTGTCCAGTGATAGCGATGAATAACTACTTGAACATTAGGCCTAATCTGGCTGGTTACCTGTTTATTCACTTGTCTGCTTTGCCCCTAACACAATTTCAATTTAGGGCTGTGTAAAAGGAGACAGTACAGAGGGCTGAGTTGCCCCAGGAATGTTTTTCCTTGTTTTCCACTCCTTTCGTATTGGAGCAGCAACAGCTGCGGCCACTCATGGGTTGAGTTAAGTCAATATTTGCAGAATTGGCCGGTGGCATTCCCGTACATTTAAGTCCTATGTCAGGCAATCAGGCAACCTGACTCCTGATAAGCCATGTTAACTTGTTTTGTTTCACTTGTTTTTGCTGGCTTTTACCGCGGCCATATAAAGCAAAGCAAAGCAGCTTCATTTATATAACACTTCATATCACGCTATGGGATGTCTAAGTAGTTTACAACTGTAAGCTCATTGCCCCCAACAGTTGGGTACTCATTTTAGTGACCTTGGAAGGATGCAGGCCTGAGTCTAGCCTGAGCCCTGGCTAGTATTGAACTCGCAGCCTTGTGGTCTATGAGTGGCTGCAGTACAGGCATTTAACCACGACGCCACCAGGATCATAGGCCACAGCCTGGTCTTCTGGGCGGAACACCACCTTTTGGAGAATTGGCACGACAACACATTGGGCCTTACGCACATTGGACCCACTGAATGGTTCGGTCAAAGGGGCATGATGTGGGGATCTCTCCTTCCTCTTATCATGGAGTTGGTACGTTCATGCCAACAATCCTGGGTTTTGGTGGTACACCTGGGAGGAAATGACTTGGTCTGGATTCCGTGTTTGCAGCTGGCTAAACAGATAGTCAAGGACATGCAGGAAGTCCAAAAGATTTTATCGGGTGCTGTAATCCTTTGGATCAAACTTTTGCTAAGGCATTGCTGGCCTGGAGCACAGAAGGATGTGGCAATTAATAATGCTTGGCGGTGGCTTAACTGTCATGTGGCTAAGCAGCTCTCTAAAATGGGCATCATTTTAGTTGAGTATGGTATTAAACTTGATCAGCCGCAGCTGTACAGGGGGGACGGGGTGTACCTCTCTCCAGAGGGATTGGAGATGTACGTCACAGCACTCTCTGACCAAATTGTAAAAGCGGTCTGTGGGGGGGGGAGAGCCCACTCTTGTGGCAGGTAATGACCCCCACCCCACAGGAAATTAATCTGGCTAATTAAATTAATTGGGGAATAAATTGGCTGTAGACAAATTAAAGGAAATGACATGTGCAGTTAAATGCATGACGTCATTAAGTGAATGACGTCATATGAAGTAATATGATGTCACTTCCGGCGGGGAGGGGCTTGTAAATTTGTTGTTGTTATTGTTTATTTATCTTGTCATGTGGGGTGAAGGACCACCCACTTGGGTGGTTACACCTTCACCTACACATGTGACAAATTTATTGGTTTATTGTATTATAATAATAGACCATGTACAGCTAAATAAAAGTTGTGGCCTGTTTAAATCCATAAGATGCTTCTCATGTCCTTTGAGCCAGTGCAAAGACACCCCCTGATGAGTCGGGAGGGGTTTCTTGTGCTGGCCATATAAGGACACAAGAGTCCTGATTGGACAAAGCGCGGGGGAGAATAAGAACACCTGCACGCTTTCTCCAATAAGGTGGTCTGATTGCTAATTGGAAGTTTCAGAATGCTGCTGGTCTCTTGAGAGTTTGAGCAAGAGTTTGTTCTTTATAGCTCAGCGCTGCCACGTGGTGGCAACCATTTTAGAGCTTGAACTGAGCAACCCATCCCGCCCACCCTTAATTATGAAAATGTAATTTGGCTACTCTCAGGCTTATACTGGTCGCCTTTGGGGGCTGGGAGGGAATTTTTTTCCCAGGGTTTCCCTGGGTTTTTCGCCCTCCCTGAGATTCAAATTTAATTAGAATGGGTCTTGGTGCATTATTGGCTATTATTGTTGTTAATTGCTTTGTTACAACTTTGGGTTAGGGTCTATATCTGGAAAAATTTGGTTTTACTCGGGACGGGTAATGACCCCACCCCACAGGAAATCAATCTGGCTAATTAAATTAATTGGGGAATAAGTTGGCTGTAGACAAATTAAAAGAAATGACATGTGCAGTTAAATGCATGACGTCATTAAGTGAATGATGTCATATGAAGTAATATGATGTCACTTCCGGCGGGGAGGGGTTTGTAAATTTGTTGCTGTTATTGTTTATTTATCTTGTCACATGGGATGAAGGACCACCCACTTGGGTGGTTACACCTTCACCTACACACGTGACAAATTTATTAGTTTATTGCATTATAATAATAGACCCTGTACAGCTAAATAAAAGTTGTGGCCTGTTTAAACCCATAAGAGGCTTCTTGTGTCCTTTGTGCCAATGCAACAGTCACCGCTGTGAGTTTTTTAAAAGCTCAGTGGAGACTTGAACCAGGATTGCCTAAATCCAAGGACAGCACTCTAACTACATTATTAAAAACTGTTCTGTTCTACTTTGATGTGAGACTTAGACAACATCAGTTTATCTACAACAGAAACTCAAGAATGTTCAAGGGGAAAACAGGCTTTCTCTCCTCATTTGAAACAAGCAACAGGGAGTGTATGATCCACAAGACCAGAAATGAAGGTTCAGTTTTAAATCCCTTTCCACTTCCTTTTTCCATAGCTCCTGGGTTGCTCAGTCTGGCTGCAAACACTGTAGGTCTTATAGTTTAAATAATTTTGGAAGAGAGGGAGTTTAAGAACTTTAGTGGCTAATTGGCATTGAACCAGGTAATTAACATAAGGTAAATAATGTAGGCTAGGTGAGTGTGGAGGTATTCAGAGACAGACTTCCACAGCAGTGCCAAGTGATCCTTTATGTCCTTCTTAGACAGACTACAGTGAAACATTGTCACCCCTGGCAAATGTCCCACCCCCTTGGCCACTGATTGTCACTGAAAATGGCAGCTCCTTGATACTCACACATCTACATCCCATCAAATGAGCCACACTGGTAAGTCAAGGTATTATGTTTTAACTTTCATTAGGTTGTGACAATTATCAATATCATGTTTTCTGTAAAATTCTGTTTGATACCAAACTTTGGTTCCAAATTTCTTCAGTTTTTGTAATGAGGGGAAGATTTGCAGATCTTTAATGTAAATCTACTGAATGCTAAAGCAAATACCTGTCATAGTTTTTTTTGTGGGTTTTTTCGGGCTGTGTGGCCATGTTCTGAAAGAGTTTCTTTCTGACGTTTCACCAGCATCTGTGGCTAGCATCTTCAGATCTTTTTTTCTCTGAAGATGCTAGCCACAGATGCTGGCGAAACGTCAGAAAGAAACTCTTTCAGAACATGGCCACACAGCCCGAAAAAACCCACAAAAAAACTATGGATGCCGGCCATGAAAGCCTACGACTTCACAAATACCTGTCAGCTTTAACTCCAGCCCTGTGGCCCACCCAATGATGCTGGTTGTCACAGTTCTTGACCTTTGAGCATATGGTCTGCAGCAGATGGAGACTAGAGACCACTGACAACTGGAGGGTAACAATTTCCCTTACCCTGTTTTAGGTGTTGAGTACAAACAGAAGCTCACTTTTAAGCAACTGGATGTTCACAACCTTGCTAAGAGCAGATTTATGACAAGAAAGCTTAGTGGATAGGTGGGTTGGAGTATACCTCTGAATGATAAAATTTAAGTCAATCATACTTAGAAAAAACACATTGAAAATCTGATGTTCCATTAATGGCAACAAACCCCATTATGTTCCTCTTCAGAGTAAAGCCATAAAAAAATCACTGAAATGTATATCTCTGTTGACAGTATTCAATTTCTTTCAGTGGGTCTACTCTAGATGAAATTAATTTTAGGATTTAGGGATGGGAAAACTAAGTATAACCAAGTGTTCATGAAACACCTTGAAGAGGGATAATATGGTGGGTTCCCCCCCCCCCCCTTTTAGAGATTGCGTGCATTCGTCATTGCAGTTTTCTACAAGAATAATTCACCAATTCCTGATGTTATAAACTATTTCTGCATCCCAAAGTGACAGGGCTGCCACTTTGAAGCCAATTAAATAAAGTTCTTGGCTCTTACAGTAAGTCTTAATATTTTATAAGGACCTTGTTACAGTGGTTTCATAACTTATCCCTTTCCATTTCAAAAAAAAGTTACTTTACATTTTATTCAAAATCAGAGAATACAATAAATTTGACACCTTTCTTCTATTACACCCAGCATCTGGTTTGAAAACAGAGATCAATGTTACCCATAAAGAAACATTTCATCTCTGATCTAAGTTGTAAGCTCTTATTAAACTGTAGTAGACTAGAACAAACGAGCTAATCAGGAAGTACCTTAATCTCTTCAGAGCCTCATCATTCCTATTTCAGGAGCTCAGATAAGTAGCTAATCTGCTGGAAAGTCTGGAAATGAACTACTTTTAACAATTTATTAATTCCAACACAGTTCATTATATATATATATATATATATATATATATATATATATATCTTCCCTAGGTTATGAGATTTAAAGAAACCCCTTTTCCTTTCCTTTTAAGTGGTTCTGTCATTAATAGAAGGTTATAGAACTCTAGGTATTTCTGCTGGGAAAAAATGTTCAATACTCTGATAAACTTGCACAAGCCGACATCTTCCTTCATTCAAGGGGGATTCAGCTGGGAAGTGTAAATTTCATGTCCAAGTACATTACCAGCAGTTCTACTAGAAAACAAGGTAACTCAATATTTATGATGTGTCCGTTACCTTCCTAATGCTTCCTGAGTAAAAACAGTCCTTTCTTTCCTAAATGTCTTAGTACTGCCAATCAGGGGAGGTACTCAGGTGCCTCTCAAATTTAATTGGTGTGGTTCAGATGGTGTGACAACATTAGAAATTAGGGATATGGGTATGTAATAGCAAATTTGAGGGACTTCATACCTATTGCACTGATATCAAGAGCCACTGAGGCAAACCATGTTAATGAAGACCAGAGACTGTACACAACTTTATTTTGGCTCCCTCAGGATCATCTTTGTTTACAATTCCAGGTAAAACTGAGATTTTGGAGTCAAAGTGTTCAAAATGGCAGCAAGTCTGATACTCTAGGGCAGGGGTAGGCAACCTTTCCCCTTTAAGGGCTGAGGGACTTCAGCTCCCAGAATCCCAGGAGCTACTGGCCAACATGGGACTATTGGCCAACATGGCTGAGGCTTCTGGGAGCTGAAGTCCCTCGGCCTTTAAAGGAGAAAGGTTGCCTACCCCTGCTCTAGGGAGTTTATTGTACTACAAAAAAAGCAACTTATCCCTGATGGGATACAGTCGCTTTTCTGATTAATTGCTGATGTTATCACATGTAAATTGCTGCAGCTGCCACCAGGCAACTGCAATCCGGCTGCAGCCCAGGTCCCAGCTGTGCTTAGTCAGTCAGTTTTCTAAAATGGGACATTTCCATTTTGGAAAAGTATCCAGATAAGTGTGGCTGGGACCTGGGATGCAGCTGGGTTGCAGTCACCTGGTGGCAGCAGTGGCAATTTACATACGATAACATCAGCAATTAATCAGAAAAGTGACCGTATTCCATCGGGGATAAGTCACTCTTTTTGCAGTGCCATAATTTCCTAGGTCATACTTTTCTCCCTCCTTATAAAAAGTTTATAACTGAAGTGACATTCTGAGCACCAAATTCCTGGCACGTGTTCATGGTTCTCAGAATAGGGAGGAAAGAGGGAATTATCCCCCCATGGGGGACCTAGGATAGGAAGTCTTGAGCCAAACCCAAAATCAGGGGTAGGCAACCTTTCCTCTTTAAGGGCCGAAGGACTTCAGCTCCCAGAATCCCAGGAACTATTGGCCAACATGGGACTATTGGCCAACATGGCTGAGGCTTCTGGGAGCTGAAGTCCCTTGGCCCTTAAAGGGGAAAGGTTGCCTACCTCTGCCCAAAATGATCAATCAAAGTTGTACCACCAAGACTAGTAATATGTAATTAAGACATATTAAGTTTTATCATTCAGAGGTATACTCAATGATCAAGAAAAACATACACACGCACAAAGAAATAAAGTAGTTTTCAAATATGGTTGCCATATTCCAGTCCCTCATATTGGGCATCTAATTTGCATATTATGCAAATTATAATTCTGCATATTATTAATTTCCATTCTGATTATGTAAATTCAACACATTAATCATTGCACTTTTTCTACCATTATGTTTCAATCTTAGTACCAGTACCAAGCTAAGACCTCTTTTTTCTTCTCCCCACCCCCAGCTTGTGTGAAGAGATGGAGGCTTTCAAGCAGCCCCAGAGAGTAAAGGACTCCCTTTACTCTATCAAGGCTGCTTGGAATCAGAGTTCCACTGTGCCACCTAGTTCTAAGCCAAGCCTCTGACACAAATACCAAACAGCACAAGGCTATCTCTGCTTGCCTCCTTTCCCTTCCCACCTTCTGGGCTTGTTGGGGTAAGGGGAGAGGAAATGGTAGAATAATATGGCAATTATTCCTGTGCAGTAGGAACTGGAGCCAGCAGGGTGAGCCAAGGCCAGTTTTTTTGAGTAATTTTGCCATTCCACATTTCAACCTACCCAATGCCTGCAACAAAGGAGGATTCCAGGATTTACTGCTTCAACTAGCCCAGACAGCTGGGACATTTTTTTAGTCCCTTCAATCCAGGATTTTCCAGCTTTTCCAGAACAAATGGCAACCCTGTTTCAAAGCATTAGCCATGTTAGCCTCACACAGTATAAAAAGGAGAAAGGGAGATGGAAGGGAATGTAACATCTCCTTTAAGACTGTTTTTATTTTTACATGAGCTTTTATTGATATTAATCACTTCTTCAGGTGCAGTACAGAGCGATAATAAATGCTCTTATATAAAACATATTTACAAAGTTGTGGGAGTGGGATGGAATGTAATAGGAGTCAGAAGGATGCAAATCTTGCCCTAAATTTTCAAAGGGCTAAATAAGGTAATACAGGTCTTTTGGATCTTTACAGAGGTCAATTAGTGTTGATTTGTGAATGCAATAAATCTATTTCCCAAAAACTACTGTGTGATCAAAATAGACGATTGATGCAGCAGCCAGGAGACTTGTATTAATATATTTAGTTTGCCATGAAGCCACTGTCATTTATTCTTCTGTTAATGTACTAGAATTTGGAAATATAATATAATTCAGCTGTTTCTCTTTCATAGAATCAGAGTTGGAAGAGACACCAAGGGCCATCCAGTCCAACCCCCTGCCACTGTCTAACAGCTCGTATTGTCAGGAAGCTCCTCCTAATGTTGAGGTGGAATCTCTTTACCTGTAATTTGAATCCATCCCTCTGGGTCCTATCCTCTGGAGCAGCAGAAAACAAGCTTGCTCAATCCTCAATATGACACCTCTTCAAATATTTAAACAGGGCTATCATATCACCTATACCAATTGCTCAGACTTTGCATTATATCTTTTGACTGTTTTTGCTACATCTCTCCTCACTATTAATGCCATCTCATTTCTTCTTAGATTTTCATTTCTCACATAAAACAATGTGTAATATTTGATTCAAAATATCACATACCTGTACAGTTTATCACACTAACCCCAAGTATTGCAATGTTTATATATATTCCATGTCTTGTTTTACTATATCCAGCTTCTTAATTCATGCTTCTCACATTCCATGTGTAACATGTGCTATACAATTTAAGATTTTCCTCTGAAAACCTCTGAAAATGTCAGCAGCTGAATGTCCTTTTGATCAGAGTCCAGTTACATCATTAGTCATAGTGCTAGTCATACTTGCCTTCTGGTGTGTCCCAATAGTGAGTTGAATATTTTTCAACCTGGGGGTCTCATCTTTTGGCACTACCTCTTGTTTCATTTTGGAAATGTCTCATCATAGGGACTTCATGATAGAAGACATTCAAAAGGGATTTACTGTGCTTCCTTCCACACAATTCTAACAAGTGTTAGCTATGGTCCTACTGCCATTTTTTTTCTGAGACATCATCCACTCATGCCATCCCTTATACTGCTGCCACCCAGAAGCTGTTTGGTACATTTAGTTTGACTCCTCAACAAAAGCCTGTCTGACACCATGAGCATAGGATCTTGCCTCACAGGAGCACAAAATCCCACCACCATGGAAAGGTTGGACAACAAAATTCTTTTTCTTTCATCTGCATATCTAATTAGAAAATGAATCTGTGCTGCATAATTTGGCAATAAAACCCCAATAAGAATGTTTTTGCATTAATGGAATTCAATAATTCTGTATACTTAGAATCCTTCACTGAGGTGGAATGTATGTGAAGTGCATTTTTTTCTTTTCTTTCATTTGTGGCCACACCATGGACCCTTTTCATCCCACAGCTGCCACCCCCCTATGCAAAGAGCCACTCCTTCACCAATCTTCTCTTCTAAAACTCTTTGGTATAACCCATCTCATATAAGGTTTAGTAGCATGGATATTCATTCACACTATAGACAAGTGTTTCATAAAGTAACAACAAAACTTTATTCTACAATACAAGTAACAATGTTTCACTTAGTCTTTCTGCACTTGTTATAATTGGTTACAATTACAAATAATAATACTCTAAAACACACCTAGCTTGGAACACTTACAATTACCTCCACAGGACACTCTTAGCCCTTCTTTGGGTACCTTTACCACTATTTCTTAAACAGCCTCTAAGGCTTTCAGTACCCCCCAGGATATTCTCATTATTAACTCCTTCACTTGGAATTTAGTATGGGTGTTAGGCCCCTCTCTTCCGGACCTTAACTTTGTTCCACTCTGGAACCTTCATCACCAGACCCTCACTGTCTGGAATCCAAATCCTATCTGACTTCCAACTCTTCCTAATGGAATTTCCCCCTCACAGTCCAACATTCTATTGGCTGTCACCAGCTCAGTCCTGATTGGCTGTCATCAGGGCTGGTTCTAACCTGCCTTTTCTCCACAATGTGTAGCATTTGCAGTCTACAAAACAATGACAAAATCATGCGTGTTAAATAAAAATCCTGTGCTATTTTGAAATGAATTATAAACACAGAGACAACCCATGTTCATATTCAGAAATATTTGTTTGATAAAATATGTTGCAAGGGAGTATCAGAGGTGCCCACTTTAAGCTTTTTCATTTGTACTCATCTCTCTGGAATAGAAATATTTATAATTCTCAGCCAATAGTAGCCTGAATGGGTGGGGTGACAATAAAAGACAATAAAAAGTATACTTCCCAGTACTCTGTTGTAAAGAAGGAATTACTAAAGGCCAAGTCTTCTATACAATCTTTTATCCTATGTTTATGGAGGTGGGTAGGGAATTGACTGATAGAGACAAAGCTTCCAATGAACTTGTGATTTATTTGGGGATTCAAACATACAAAGACACTCTAACATTCACTTGTACACACAAGAACTCAGAAATAAAGTCGTTGCCAGTGGAAACAGCTCTGCGAACAGCAGGGTTTTTCGGAGCTCCGTGAAACCCTGTGACGATAGTAAGGTTTTTTTCTCTTGTTGAAGGAGTGAAAGCTCTAGGGTTATTTAATATCTTGACCCAGTCTTGAGCTTAGTGTCTCCCCCAGAAAGAAAGATATAAGAAGAAAGAAAGAAAGAAAGAAAGAAAGAAAGAAAGAGGTAGATTTACATGGGAATTAGGTGAACCGATGGAAGCTGGAAAGTGGTTCTACCCAGGCAAGGAAGGAGGAGAAGATTGGGGTGGAACCGCATAGCTTTCAGAGCCCAAACCTTCTACTTGGAGCCGAAAGGCAGGAGCAGAGCCACCACCCTTTTAATAAAGCAAGGTTTTGAACCTAAAAATAGCGAAGAAACCTTTCAGTTCATGCAATAGCAGAGGCGGAGGCAAGAAAGGCAAAAAGCTACAAGATTGCTTTCATTAACTTTCATTAACTCACTTTGGCATGAAGCAGCTGAGGTGGAGGTGGAGGGAGCGCCAGGATCGCTTCTGCCCACCCCACCCAACGGCGGAGCATCTGAGGTGGAGGTCGGTGTTCTAAGGAGCCCCAACACCACTCTTGCTTACCTCTCCCGGCGCGGAGTGGCTGGGGTGGAAGTGGATGAAGGAACATTAAGGAACATTAAGATCGCTCCCATTGGTTTCCCCAGTGGAGGAGCAGCTGAGGTGGAGGCAGACAAAGGAGCCCCAAGATCACTCCCACTCACCTCTCCCGGCAGTGGAGAGCAGCTGAGGTGGAGGCAGTCAAAGGAGCCCTAAGATCACTCCTTTTGGTTCCCCCCCCAGCAACAAGATTACAAAACTGCTTTCACCAACTCACTTTGGCGTGAAGCAACTGAGGCGGAGGTAGAAGGAGCCCCAAGACTGCTCCTACCTGCCCCACCCAATGCCAAAGCAGCTGAGGTGGAGGTTGGTGTCCGAAGGAGCCCGAGGATCGATCTTAATTACCCCTCCCAGCACAGAGCAGCTGAGGTGGAAGTAGGTGAAGGAGCTTTAAGATCGCTCCCATTTATTTCCCCAGCAGCAGAGCCGCTGAAGTGGAGGCAGAAGGAGCTCCAAGACAGCTCCCATTTATTATCCATGGTGGTGGAGAAGCCAAGGCAGAAATAGAAGAAGGTGTCCTAAGATTGGCCTTATCTATTACTCCTGGTTACGCAACAACTGAGTCAGAGGTAAATGAAGGAGCCCCAAGACTGCTCCTACCTATTCATCTCCGTGTTGGAGTAGCTGAGGCGGAGATAGATGATTTAAGGACCCAAAATAGCATTTATCCTTTGCTCTTGGTGGCAGAGTAGCTCTTCTTGTGTTAAGCCTGTGTCTACTCAATCTGTTTGATGGAGCAGTGGAGGTGGAGGCAAACGAAGAAGCGTGGACACAACTCTCACACATTTTTCCAGGCAAGGAGTAATAGAGGCAGGAGCAGGTCATCAAGGGACCCTCAAGACTGTTTTTTCCTTTCTTTTTTTTCCCTACCCCCTATGAGTTGGGGGCTGAAGTGGAGGCAAGCAGCTAAAGCATTATAAGACTAGTATAAGTTATCTTTCTCAGCTTTTTTTTAATGTTACATAATTTAAATTTTGTATTATAACATTGGCAAATAGTAGAAAGAGAAAGAAGCAATTCGGATAGACTCTGATATTAAAGGTGTTTTGATTCATACTTGGAATTTACAAGGGAGAAAAACAAGAAAATAAGATAAGAAAACTGCATATAATAAAGGAACTAAGTATAGCTAATTAAGTATATCTTAGAACAGTTATCCCAAAAGATGGTTTGAGTCTTAAGGATGTATAGTGTAAATAACACCTTCTTGGTCATGTATTGATGGTATTGTGTCTATTGTGTCTATTGATTAGTGACGTAATTGATAACTGAAGCCTATATTTTCTTCATGTTTGCTTGGATAGAATTAAGAAGGATTTGAATATAAGCTTTTGTATCTATTAGTAATTGATTAATAGAGGGATCAGTTAATTCTAAATCAAGAGTGGAAAAGTTAATAATCTTTTTCTTTCTCTACTATAATCATAGATATGGCTGATGAGTCAGCATATCCAACAGAACAAGGACATAAGGATATAGAAAATGCACAATCTGAGGGAAATAGTGACCCATTAGATCTAAGTAAGACCTTATTGAATGAGATGTGATCATTAAGAGCTGATATTAGGGCTGAAATATGTGCTGAAATAAGGGCAGAAATAAAAGAATGGAAGGAGGAAATTAAAGCAGAAATTCATAAAGAAATTCAAGAGTTCAAGGAGGAATTACACCATATGTCAACAGAAATAAGAGATATGGAAGCAAAAATATCTGCAATAGAAGGTAGAACAAGTAAGGTGAAAAATAAAATTGATAAAATAAAAGGGATTGAGGATCGGGAAGATAAATATAAAACAGCTTTGGAACTTAAAATAAAAGGAAAAGCAATAAAATTGAGAGGGTTACAGGAAAGATATATGGAAGATCTGACTACACAAGTTGTACCAGTATTGGCGGAGTTTGTTGGATGGCCAATGGAACAATTAGATTCAGAGATAGATAACCTATATAGGAAGAACTTGTGGATTGTGGTTAACAGAAGACTCCCTCGAGACATAATAGTTCATTTTGTCAGAGAGCGGGTTCATGATCTGTTTATTGAAACGAGTTACCCAAAGCCCTTCATAGAAAATCAAGAGATACGGATATATCGAGATTTACCATCTCATATTTTGAAAAAAAGGAGGGATTATCAAGAGTTGATACAATTTTTACAACGGGAAAAAATTAGATATAAATGGGGAAAAATTGAAGGCATTTATTTCTTAATAGGAGGAGAAAGATACAATATTAACACTCAGCAAAAAGCCAAATAATTTTTAGAGAGCAAAGTTTCAGAAAAAAGAAATCCTTCTAAAGAAGATGTACAAAAAGAAACATCACAAAAGAAGAACGGAATAAATATGAAAACAAGGCTAGCCTCCAAATTAGAAAAAGAAGAGTATAGAGAAGGGGAAGGGGAAGGAAGCTGTTATGATTCACAACAACAGACATCAGAAACTGGAACAGACACGGAAGAAGAAAAAGAAGAGACACAGGAAGAAGGTAATATCTCAAATAATTCTCAGGAAAGGAAACTTGAAGAAATAGAACAAGAAAATCATGAAAGCGAAAACATCTCAGAATTGGATGGAAAGAAAATAAAATCTAGAGGAAAAGCAAAGGAAAAAAGCAAGTATACTTTACCTTAGCTCCAAGACAAGGAAAAGAAGAACAGCGAACAAGAAGTAAAAATAAAAATCCTTTGTAATAGAGATGTATATTAAAATTATTACCTTGAACGTAAATTGTTTGAAATCAAAAGTTAAATGGAATAAAATAATAAATTACCTAAGGAAACAAAAATGTGATACTTTATGCTTACAGGAGACACATTTAAGAGTTAAAGATGAAAGATTATTAGAAAACAAAAAAACTAGGTAATTTGTTTATAGCATCTAACAAAATATCAAAAAAAGGGAGTGGCAACATATGTTAAGAACTCTATTAAGGCTAAAGAAATATTTAAAGACAAAAGGGGACATTACTCAGCAATGGAAATAGACCTTCAAGTTGGTAAGATTTTATTGCTAAACATCTATGCCCCACAAGAAAATAAGACAGAATTTTACAAGAATCTAAAAGAAAAATTAAGGAAATTTAATTATGATTATGTAATAATTGCAGGGGATTGAAATGGGGTGGTAGACCCAAAAGTCAATAGATACCCTTATAAGAAAGAAAGAAAATCCCAGGGAAAACTACCTATGTCGGCGCTCGAAATTTTGGAGGAATAAAATTTAGTGGATGCATGGAAAATTAAACACAAAGGAACTACTGACTATACATTCTATTCCGACAGATTTAAATCATGGTCCTGTATAGATATGATCTATGTCTCAAAATCATTATTGAAGCAAGTCTCAGAAAGTGAAATATTGCCTAGAATTCACTCAGACCATTGCCCGGTAACTGTGCAAATCTGGCCAAGATGCAGAGAATACTCATGGAGATTAAAAGAATCATTATTGACTGATGAAAAAATAGTGATGAAATTAAAACAAGAATTAAAATTCTTTTTTCAGGAGAACCTAAATAAATGTACACCAGCACATGTCGTATGGGATGCGGGGAAAGCATACATTAGAGGATTATTATTACAGCAAGGAATAGTTAGGAAAAAACTAAAAGTAAGCAAAGAAAAAGAACTGATTGGGAAATTAGAACAGAAAGAACAAGAACTTAAAAAGAAATCAAAAGATTCAAGGATTTTACAAGAAATACAGATGATCAAAAATCAAATAAATAAGATTAATATGCAGGAAATTACGAATAAAATTAAATATATAAAACACTATTATTTTGAGAATGCAAATAAAGTAGGAAAATGGCTTGCAGATAGATTAAAGAAAGAAAAAGAAAGAAATATAATAAGCAAAATTAGATATAAAGAAATAGAAGAACATTATCAAGATGAAATTTAACAAGTGATTGGAGAATTTTATAAAGATCTGTATAAAGCAAAAAAAAAAACAACAAAAAAAAAGAGAGAGAAAAGAATTTCAATGAGGGAATATATAAGGCAATTGCACATACCAAAACTTGACGAAGAAACTATAAAGCAGTTAAATCATCCAATCTCAATAGCTGAAATCGACCAAGCTATAACAGAACTGAAAGAACATAAAGCCCCTGGATCCGATGGATTGAACGCCAGTTATTATAAAATGTTTAAAGATGAACTTGTGGCAACGTTCCAAAAGACAATACAAGATATGAATTTTGGATTATATCCTGAGTCCTGGAAACATTCAATAACAACACTAATCCCCAAAGAAGGAAAAGATTTAGAGTATATTGAAAACTACCACCCAATTTCTCTTTAAAATAGCGATTAAAAAATCTTCGCTACCATTCTGGCAAAAAGGCTAAAAAAGATATTAAAATCCTGGATCCATGAGGACCAAGCCAGTTTCCTGCCTAAACGGAATATAAAAGATAATATAAGAATAGTTATTAATATGATAGAAAAATATGAACAACAAAATTCTTCAAAACTTGACTTGGTCTTCCTGGATCTAGAGAAAGCCTTTGATAACATAAATTGGGATTTCTTGGAAATTACTGCAGAAGAAATAGGAATACAGGGTCGGTTTATAAATTGGATAAGAAGCATATACCGGGACCAAAAAAATGCAAATTTTAGTTAACGGGGAGAAAACATCTATAATAAATATTAGCAAAGGCACAAGACAAGGCTGTCTGCTTTCCCCACTTCTCTTCATAATGATAATGGAAATCATGAACAGGAAGATAAGAGCTGATACTAAGATCCAATTCCCGAAGATAAAAAAATATAAATATTGTTTAAGAGCATTCGTGGATGACATTGTTATTATGTTGGAGAAACCAAGAGAAAATATTAAACATCTTGAGAATATATTAGAACAATTCACAAACTTAGCCAGACTAAAAATTATCAAATTTAAAAGTGGCATCCTGACAAAGAACTTATCTAATGAAGAAAAAGAAGAATTGAAAAATATAACAGATTACCAAGTTGTTGACAAATTAAAATATTTGGGAATCGTAATAACAAATAAAAATGGTGAGCTATTCAAAAACAATTACAAGACTATATGGGCTAAGATAAAAGCCGACTTATTGTCATGGGACAAACAGCAGCTTTCTCTCCTAGGAAGGATTGCCACCATCCAAATGAATGCTTTGCCGCGGATGCTCTTTCTTTTCCAAACTATGCCTATATTAACATCTAAACTCCCATTAAGAATTGGAATCATGATATTTTACAATTTATATGGCAAGGGAAGAAAGCTAGAATAAAACTTTTGGCACTCTAGGATAGAAAAGACAAAAGTGGAATGGGATTGCCTAACCTCGAATTATATTATAATGCGAGAGCATTTTCTTGGATAAGGGATTGGGTTACCCTGGAAAATTCTAAATTATTAGAACTAGAAGGTTATGGCATGAAATTGGAATGGCATGATATAATGGGTTTTAGTCTTGATAAAAAGGAGAAAGAGTATAAAAATCATAGTATAAGGCCCTTATCACATGGGGTCTGAAGCAGAGCTAATCCAAAGGGCATCCACAGCTAATACATATTATTCCCCCGTGTTTACACATGACGCTGCCCCAGAACACGGAGCTAATCCGTATTGTTCCCCCGTGTCTACACACGACGCTGCCCCAGAACACGGAGCTAATCCGTATTGTTCCCCGTGTCTACACACGACGCTGCCCCAGAACTCGCCAGAATACGGAGCTAATCCGTAAGGAGTAGGGAGATTTTGACATTCGGTTTGTAGAGGATGTACCTAGGGAGCCTTCGCATTCATTGCGAATTGGTGGGCAAGGCGAATTGGTGGGCAGGGCGAAAATCCCAGCGAGGGGAAGCGATTGCCTTGGCAAAAGGCAAACCGGATTGGAAAGAAGAGGAGGAGAGGAAGAGGGAAGAGGGAAGAGGGAGGCGATCTCTCTCTCTCCATGGGCTGCCTTCCCTTCTCCAGTCCTCCAGCCCTCCTCCTCCCCGGTTCCCATGGCTGCCTTTCCTCCCGGCTTTTTGTGACGGGAGAGAAGGGAGCCTTGGTATTAATTGCGAAATGGCCAAAAGGGCGATTTCGCTACGGAACCGAATTTATTTCTACTTCTGTTTTTCTTCGCTTTTTCTTTGCTTCATGGCCAGCGTTTGATAAGGTCCTAAGAAAAGCATTGCTTAAGGTTTGGAGAAGAAATAAAGGAAAATTTTGGACTAAAACCCCCTATGGATCTCTCAGCGGGAAGCTCACCATAAGAAAGAAGGTCCAATTAATAACAATTGGTTAAGATATGAAAAAGTATTGACTAAATGCAAGAAGGGTTAAAAATAAAAATGAAGGAAGAGCTAGAGAAAGAGGGGATAAAATTAAATTGGTTTGAATATTATCAATTAAAAACAGACTATGGAAAGGATAAGGAGAACCAAGGATTCGAATTAGAAATAAATAATTTTGATAAAATAGTAAGAGAATATGGAAACCACTGGATAACTAAAATATATAGGATTCTCTTAGACTATGAATTAAAAACAGAAACAGTAAAGGGTAATATGATAACTTGGATGCAGAACATAGGAAATCTGATTTCACTACAAGAATGGGAAACTATATGGAGAGACACCCAAAAATTTACAAAATGTAATACCCTGAAAGAAAAAGTTTATAAAATCTTCTTTAGGTGCCATATGACCCCTACTAGGCTACACAAAACCCAGGGAAAAACAGGGGAACGGTGCTAGAAATGTAGAGTAGAAAAGGGAAAATTTTATCATATGTGGTGGAGTTGTAAGAAGGCAAAAAGTTATTGGAAAAAGATACACGAAATGATGTGTAAGATCTTATTGATAAATATCCCATTTAAGCCAGAACTCTTTCTACTTAATATGCTAGCTAAAATTAAGAGCAAACTAAACGTAGATGACAAAAGCTTAATCTTATATATGGTATCGGCTGCACATTTAGTTTACACATGATATGGGAGACAAAAGGCTACACCTAATATAAATGAGTGGTTTATTAAATTAAATGAAATAGCTACCATGGATATATTGTCCATTGTCGGGAAAACAATATATTGTCGGGAAAACAATGCAACAATATGAAAGCAAGTGGAAGAAAGTTATAAAGGATCTCTGAAAAAGAAGGTAGAAACTATGGTTTAAAAGTACTTTTATTTAGAATTATAGTGGAAGTAGAGAAGTTATATAAACAAAGTTAAATATTATCTTGTCTTTGTTTTGAAAATGAGTTAGAACATACTTGTTTGAAGATAAACCTCTGTAATGTTTTATTTTATACACAATAAAATAAAAAAAGAAAAGAAATAAAGTTGTTAGCTTGGATAAGGAACAGAAGTCCTTCTAATGGTGATAATTACCTGAAGAAGGCTGCTCCAATTATGAATGAAGGTGGATAGACTCAACTGTTATGAAAAGGGAAAGGACAACGGAAAGAGCCGGGACCCAAGTCAGAGTTCACAGTGGCACAGTGGCACCATGAAATCTAACCAGACCCAATGTGCCTGACATTTGGGGGATCTTTTATACCCTTAAACCTAGTCTGAGGTGAAGAGTTGCTATTGTATATCAAAGGATTCTGATTACTACTCTTTGAAGTAAACAATTTCCAAAGAGAGGAGATGGGATGGCAATACCATCTCACCCTCAGCTGGACACATCCTGGCTGGCACTCACAAATCTTCTAGGTTTGAATGTTCTGCATTGCAGCCCCTAGGCCTGGCCCTCTTGATCTGCAAATTGCTGCAAGTGCAGATGTGACCTTTCAGGTGCCCACATGATGGGCCTACCCCAGATTCTTGGTGATTGTGACTTTTCCCAGTGCAGGGCTATGGCAGGAACCTAAAAGGGGTCTTTATATTAAATCAGTCATTTTAACAGTCCCCCCCCCTTGAAAATTATCGACCCACTGAAATGCAAATTGGACAGGTGATCATCTTCACATCGCCAAATTCTCTTCGCCATGAAAATTTAGAAAGTGTCAACCTGGGGAGCCAAATTCATAGTGCAGGGAATTATCCTCTAGAAAAGCCTTCAGCTTCTGCGGAGGTCTTTCACTCCTGGAACCCATTCACACTTGCATATTAATCCTAATTAAAGCAGTTCAAAAGCAATGTTAATTAACTAATAACCAATGTAGGCAATGAATATCAAAAACAGTAAGCAATAACAATGAGCATCATCAAAAGATCATGACTAAAACAAATTTATAAGTGTCAAAAACATAACATATAATGGATCAATGTTCATCAGTAACTCAAAGCAATAATGTGTAAATCAAATAATCATTAAAAGAATGAATAGGTATAATCGTGAGGTAGCTGTTTACTAGAGATATTTACATGAAGTAGCTGTTTACTAGAAAGTCTAAGGACCAATGTCAAGTAATAATAATGCAATATATTCAAGTCCTTGAACATGTGTGCATTCAAGTTTATTTTCAATAGTTATGACAAAAGTTCAATAACACTATGGCATCAATAGCCATGAAGAGGAGAAAACAATGTTCAAAATCTTATAGCATGTTGTGTACTGGTGTAGAAAGTGTGTATCAATACGTCCAGCAAATTTGGATTGATTTGGTGAAAGTTTGTGCAAAAGTTTGGACTTCAGTCCGGAATGGATGAACCAAAATTTTTGAATATCGTCTTGGTGCACCAGTGGCTGAATGAAGGTATTGAAGGGATGCCTCAAGAGCTGTAATGAAATCACAATCCCCATGGAGGACCGTGGAGGACTTGACAATGTGTCTTCATGTAGCCCAGGAAGCATGAACAGTTTCCATAAATTAAAACGTTGAAGCTGAAGATGAGAGTAGACCAGGATTCTTGGAAAAACACTTGAGTAGACCAGGGCCTCCTGTAAATAATGAGGTATACCAAAGTCTCTGAAAGATGAGTAAACTAGGACCTCTGGAACTTAGGTAGACTGGGTCCTCTAGGACTAGAGTAGACCAGGACCTCTGCAGGCATTGACTGGGACTCCAGCAAGGCAGGGGTGTGGCTAGCAAGCAAACGATAGCAGGGCAACAGGAATCATGAAGCAGAGCAGGAATACAGGCAGGGAACACTTTGGATGACATCCCCGGAACTATAACTGATGTCTAGCTCAGTGCATCAGGTCTGGGAATATCATTGGTAACGATTTGTGAGAGTCGTGGAGGACGTCCGAGAAATGGCCCAATACCACAGAAACAGCTTGCCAGACATCAATGGAGGACATCTGGAGAGGAGGTGGGGGCAGTTCTCACCCCCGCTCACAGGACAAAGGCACCTCGGTTTTAAACACATTTGTTAGCAGACACACATTCACATGGAAGAAGAGAGAAAAACAGAGATAGGCACAGACTTCTGTACATGCCCTGGGGAGGAGAGAGAAAAGAAAAAGAAATCCCCCCCCTTCTTGAAAAGCTAAGGAACAAACAAAGTTTAAAAGAGACAGTGAGCTACAAAGGGCTGTAAATAAAGAGATGTGGGATTTTCCATCCAGGCACTGTAAAAAGAACTTAGTGTTAGTACAAAGCTCAGCTCAGTGATAAAAGCACTGCATCTTTAAGAAATTTGGCATTGTCCTTTTTGGCTGGCCCCTGCTTCTTGGTCAGACAGAGAATGATGGGAAATTATTCAAATTAGCTCCACCCCCAAACCTGACCTAAATTGCTCCCCTGACAACCAAAATACTACTTATTTACAAAAACTAACTACATGTTCTTATAGCCCAAGATTGGCTGAATCCATGTAGGGGTGAAAGTAAATTTACTCATTTTAAGGTAAAACATCATTGAAAGCAATAGGGTCCTCAGCAAAAATAGCCGAAAAATAACACTGGCAGTCATCCCTGTGAAGCGACTGACGAGCCTGTTAGCCTTGGTAACATTACTCCAGTGCAGACATGGACAGGTCTAAGAGCGGTGGTGAACCTTCTCATGAGAAGAGTCCTTCACTTATCTAGGGGCTTGTCTGTCAGTTCAGCAATGGCTCTAAAGCAAAGAGCCGAACTGACCTCCGCACAGAGTATTACCAAAGAGGCTGACATTTTAATCCATGGGCATGGGAAATGGTGAATTCCCTTGCCTCCTTTACCAGTTAAACAAAAGAATTTTCCAATTATTTCTACTCTCTGGGAGTCAGGGGTTATGCAATTGGTCTGGAGATTTAGTCCTAAGTATTTAACCTCGGTTTTCATTAGCTGTGCCTTTTCCTGATTTGGCTTAAATCCTGTGTCCTGGATCAAGGCTAAAACTTCTCAGGTGATGTCTGCAGTTTTTTTCCTGAGTATAACAATATGTCACCCACATATTCTAATGTATGGACGTGATGCAGGGTACAACTTAGTCCACCAGCTGATCTATCAAATAGACTAGGTGTTGGGATTTGCAGTCAAAGTGGAAATATACAGATGTGGGAAAGTTCTAGCTGTGAAAGTTTTAGCGTGCAGGTGGATTACACGAAAACAACATAACCAAGGTCAGTGTGTGTCTGGGAACACAGGATACAAGAAGAAAACAAATTAGGTCATCTAGTTTCGTGAGAACCACCAGTCACATGACACAAGACACAGGAAGAAGGCTGGGTTTAGAAGCTGTTTAGCAAATGTCTATAAAGGTATTAACCTGGGGGTGGAGTTATTGCCTTTTGCCTTGAGTAGATTTCTGGGCTTGGCATGGAGTTTCCTTTGTTTTCTGACTGCAAATGGATGTTTTACAATGTAAATAGTTATCATGTTAATTCTGCAACTGAAGAATAAAAGAACCTTCTTTTGAAGAGAATTTGATCTCTGGTCTGGTTTCATGGAATGCTGTAAGCTGCAGGGAGCTACAGATCCAGAGATGTATGGAGCTGATGAATGGCAGTCCTGCACACACTGCACACTTTCACCATAAATTCAACACTAGGCACATTTCCCAGTTTCTCCTGTGGCTCAGAAATGCATGTGAATTCCAGATTTGAGACTTCTTGCCTGCGGTCATTTAAATTCATGAAATAAAAATGAACTGACACTGTTATTCCAGAGGACCAATCAGTGGATTTTTCTACTTACCCATCATTTTTATTTGAAAGCATTGTTATTACAGGTTCATAAATGTCTCCTGGCTCATTTTCTCAAATGACATCTTCCCTGAACAACCTACTTGTTCAAGCTATGTAATGTGAGATAAACATAGTGATAGGTGCTACAATGCTAGTTTCCTCGAGTAGGACAGCAGAAATCTCTAGTGGCAATATGTACCAACATAACTTCCAGAACAAATAGACAATGCATCTACCTGTTTTTGTTGTTGCTGCTGCTGTTGTTATGTTTATATCCCACCCTGTATCATAGGATCTTGGGGAAGTAACATCGATTTAATAGTTTAAAACAATTTTAAAATTAAAATAATCAAAATAATTTAAGCAGACTAAAAGCATATTAAACAATTAACAAATTAAAACAATTTTGAAGGGTTTTAAAAGTTTAAAACCATGTACAAGGCAGCCAAAAGCCAAGATCAAACTATACCTGGTTTGTTTGTGCTACGGTCAAGAAGCTGAGATCTCTTCACTCATTGGACCAGATAGGACAGCTGATAAGTATAAAATATCCCTAGAGGAAATAGGACTCAGCTTTGGCCAGCCACCACCATATGAAGAATGCTGTTTAATAGCAGCTGTGCTGTTCCAAGATGCTAAAATGGACAGATATGCTAATGCAAACAGAGATTCCTTGTAAGAGAAACAACTAGGCTGTGTTAAATAAACATATTTCCCATTATTATAATAGATGCCTGATATGAATGTTTATAGATATGTAATGGAAGCTGCTTCCATTACTTATAGAGATATGTAATGGAAAATCTAACAATGACAAGGAAATTAATCCTTAGAAGACTGTATGTTCAAATGTCTGTTTAGAGATGTATAGTTTCTCAATAGATGAGACAACATTTCTTAATGGATAAATGGCTGAAGTATATTGTGCTCTTCTGTGGTCAGGCCATGGGCAGCCTGTAGGCAGCCCATACTTGTCCTGTAGCTTTTCCAGAATGGGATTTTCTCATTCTTCAAAAGCTATGGGATAAAGCTGAGTTGCATATGGGCTGCTGGAGGCCCAACCACAGGCAAGTGTGGTATGATCCATTACTGTGGGTTAAATTCACGTCAAGTCACCTGTGATAATCTCCAGAAACAGATTAGCTGACAAGTGGAAAAGAACCTTCAGTCCCTTAGTCTAAAAGCTTGAGGTGGGAAATACGGCTGTTCCACTGTCTCCCATGTCCTCACACTTGCTTCTAATGATGAAACACAAAGAACAGCCTGTCCTGTAGACCAGTGCTTCTTTGGCTATTGAATGTGTGAGATCAGAAGCATTTTTCCCCAGTGTGCCAGTAATGGCACTGTATTTATACCCATTGATTACAACTGTTTATTTCTTTCCTGGAAACTCTTCAGGGACCAGAAGCCAATAGCTCAGGAATCAGCAGTGGTCCAGGAAATATCACATTGAGTAGCACTGGTACTCAAGACAACCTCCCCCCTGCCATTGCAATTTATAAAAAACAATTCTGAGAATGTCCTCTGTGCTCTCTTGGAGTTGTGGGTGGAGATTTTGCTACAAATGGGTGGGCTCATGACTTTCTTTAGGGCACAAGGGGACTTCCAGATACTTCTAATTAGGAAATTGACTTTCTTATATGGTAAAATTGCCTCCATGCCCCCTGGATTCTACAGTTTGTAAAGCGATTCATCAAAAATGTCATTTTTAAAAGATGGGAGTTGGGGTTAGGGATGTGTGGGGCCACCCCTAGGTCTGAACACATGTGGCTTCTTAGACTGGTAATAGGATGCTCTTGTGGGTTCCTCTCCAGTTACACAGTATATTATTATTATTATTATTATTATTATTATTATTCAGTTTTGATTTTAAAATATGTGCATTATTTTGTGTGCCCCACATATGAAGCTTTGTCTGTGCTGATGTTGATGAATTCACTTATGCTCATCCACAGGGTCAACAAGGTTGACTCAGGAGCAGTTAACAGCAACAATTTAATGAAATAAAAAAGTCTGAACAGCGGCACTTACAATCCTTAAAATTTGTTTCATATGAAGTTTTACCCAAAACAACAATTTTCCAGAACAAACAAACAAACAAAAATGCCCAGGTTGCTTATTGATACTGAACTTGCAGGGGGAAACCCCCCATTTGGGATGTCAACTTTAATGTTAATATAAATTTATTTGAAAATTGTTCAGAAATTGTTCAAAAATGGGCATTGTAGAGCACAATCAAACAATAACTTTATTACAGTCAAAGACCAATAAATCAAAAATAAAATGACACATAAAATAAAATAACAAGTTACTCTGGTTAAAAAAAATAAAATAAAAACAAAAAACGGGGGATAAAAACTTGCCAACTAGCAGATTAAAATAAATACATTTACACTGCTATAAGGATAGATCCAGATAAAATAGCAAAAGAGCAATCACATTCAAGCAAGTAATAAAAAAAATTGATGACATACTAGCAGACATATCTTAACATAATCTGCTATCCTTGGTTTATTATATTTTTTCCTGCAAGTGATAGCAGATGCACAAAATTGTGCTACTTTATATGTGATCCATGAGTTCCAGTGTGATAATAAATATTCTAAATGAAAAGCTTCGGATCTCCCTGGTTTTCTTAAAAGAATTGGAGCAATCAGATCTTTACAGGAACCATGGTAAAAGGGAGAGTGAAATGATACATGGGCAACAGTTTCCACACTTCCTGTGTTACAAGGACATAATTGATCCTGAACAAGGATCTTGCTGTTTATGCCCTCCAGGAATGTAGATGGTAGAACAAGTCTGGCCAACGTAAAAGCTTTTCTATATTTGGGGATTGATAGATTTGACATATAATTTAACATAATAAATGGTTTTGCACAGCCCCAGTAAATGGAATAGCATGCAGACAGACTCAATGATTTTGAAATTCAATATCTCTAATATGCTGGATAATAGCTGTTCTAGCTTTGGTATACCCCATAGTTTGAAGGGCATCAGCCAGAAGTCCCAGATTTTGCAATTTTGTTGACAGTGTCTTTTTCTATTTGGGCTGAAATACATCTGTCAGAGTTAATGGAGCAAGGCCCACAGGAAAGAAAGTCAGCTTTAGCCAAAAGTTCACTGTATGCATCAGCATTCATGCCTCCAAACAAATTTGCCCTGTCTCAAGCCATACAATTGCATTTGGCACACAAGAAGGAATTCCTGAAATTGCTCTTTAAAATTTTGTCTGTGCAACTTCAAGCGGATTGTAGTCATCAATTGTACATATCTGACAGCCATACATCTGTGAAATTACTTTTGTGACAAAAACATGGATGGCAGCAGGGATATATTGGCCACCTTTAGTATAAATGAAAGTGCTTCTTTGAGCACTTATAATGAGGTACTTTGCAGTTTCCAAGAGCCTGTTGATTGAAAGATTATACCTAAGTACTTATGGGAGGTAGCTTATTCTATTAGATGTCCATTAATCTGCCATCAATGGTCTTTTTCTTGTTAATTATCAGGACCTTAGTTTTGTTGTAATTTATTGTCAACAGTTTATGTTTACAATAGGAGGCTAGAGCACTTAAGAGACATCTCAAACCTATTCTTGATTGTGACAGTAATCTATTTACCAGTCTAGGAGGGTGTGAGTTTATCGGTTCCAAATACTGAGTTAGGGAATGAATGTAGAAATTGAACAAGATGGGGGCTAAGATGCAGCCCTATCTTACTCCAACAATGGTGGTTATTTGTTCTGTTAAGTGGCCAGCAAGACTGCATCAAATTTTCAGAAAAGTATTTCATAGAACTTCCACATGAGCATCACCAATCTGTTGTCAGTGTTAGAAGCCTCAATTTTTTTCCATAGCTTTTCTCTAGAGATTGAACCAAAGGCTTGCTTGAAATTAATAAATGCTACATGGAGACCTTCAGTGAGAGATGCATACTTTTCAGAAAGATGTTGCAGGATTAGTTCTTGATCAACTGTGCTTTGCCCTATTCTGAACCCAGCTTGCTCATCTGCAAGAATATTTTCTTGTTCTAACCAATCTAGCAATTTTTCATGAAGGTGAGAGGCATATAGTTTACTGATTATATTCAGTAAACTAATTGGTCTATAGTTTGCTAAGTCAGATCTTTCACCTTTTTTATAAATTGGAATGATAATAGCTAATACTTAGGGATGTGTGCTGTGTGGTCAATACACATTAACAGACTTGCTAGTATGGGGGTTCACCAGTCTATATTTGTTTTTAGTTGCTCCGAGGGTACAGTGTCACACCCAGGAGCTGGTTTTAATTTAGAGATCAGGAGTCAAATTTCTTTAGAGGAAACTGGGGGCCATTTTGGTAAACTGCTTGTGTCAGACTCAGATAATGGTTGGTAGATTTCTCCTGATGCAAAGATGGTGCTGAAGTATGTTTCCCAGCAGTTAGGTAAGATAAAGTAATCCATACCTGGTGTTGTTTTTGACCAGGCATTCAAGATCACTTACCAAAAAGTTGCTGAGTCTTTCATTGTTGATGCATTTATTAAGATTTGCCTTGTAGAACTTGTATCCTGATTTTTTTTCATTTTAATTAGTTCTTTGTAACTCTTTTTTAACATGAAACATTCAGGAAGTAATGTTTGCAAATCTGTATACTGCCAATACTGTTTTATTAAGGATTTTTTCATGACAACACATTCATGATCAAACCAGCACTTAGATATTTTTGATCTAGGATTTTGCTGTAGCATTAGGTTTTGAGAAGTCTTGCAAGTTCAAAATTACCTCTTGAAATGAAGTAAAGACTGATGTAAGTATATCTGCAGTTATCAGTGCTTCTCATTGCTGGAGATGGCTTTCAGAGGACAATATTGCTGTTATATTTTGGCTTAATTTATTTGACCATTTTAATCATGTAAATCTGTTTTCAGCATCTAGGTTTAGCATCTGTGCACACTCTATAGACTCTATATCACACAGTTTGCTCCTGTTCCAGATAGAAAAGTATATTCTCCAGGTCTATCTCCCTCCACACTCCCATTTAAGATTACTAAATCAAAGCTGTTTACCATTTACATTAAGTAAAGGCCAGCAAGGTTGCACCCCCTTATCTTTTGACTGCCTCATTGGTATAAAATAGCTGGTCTCCTGTTTTGGAGAATTTTGCTGGAAATGAAAGTAGAGCATTTGATCTTTTTGGCTTATTCTGGCATTAAAGTCTCCTGCCACGAGAATGTAAGATTTTGGGTACATGGCTGTTAATTCAAAGATTTACTCTTTAACTTTAACCATTTATTTCTTGTCAGTTGTTGATGTCTCAATAGTGGGAGGTACACATTAACTATCAGTAAACTGCTTGATTTGAAGCTGATAACCAGGGATGTCGCTAAGTTAAGTGAAGAAGTTGGTCTAACTTCTAATTTACCCTAATGCTGGTTGAAATCCGCACAGCTAGGCCTCCTTTACATTGAGCTCCATGAAGCCTGGGTTCTGCATCTAAAGAGTATGCAGAGAACCCATTCAAAATCAGACTCACTCTTGACCATGTCTCTTACAGCAGTATAATATCATATTTGGTTATAAAGTCCAGAAAAGTAGGGTCCTTCACTTTGCAGTGTCAGCCAGCTACATTCCATGATAAAAGCATCAAGGATTGTTTTTGTTGATGTGATTTTTGATAATCCTGTGTGTGTGTGTGTGTGTGTGTGTTTGAAGAGATGGGACTTGCAGGTCCAGAAGAGACTTCGGAGGGAATTGTATCACTACCTTAGTCTGGAGGACTTTATTTTGAATTTTGTGATCTGCTGTTTAGAAAGGCTAACCTTCTGCATTATTTATCTGATCCAAGGCTTTCTGATCATTGAGGTATATTGAAGGGGGCTTATCAGATGTTTCTTCTGGTTCTTCCATGTACTTAATGGCTTCATAATCAGAATTTGGTCTGCTGACATTTCAGATTTTGCTCAGATATTTTAGTTTGATTTGCTTGACAGTTAGGAAGAGAAGGTTATCTCACTCTAGATGCCAGTTTATTCTCCTCTAGAAATTTCATGCCAGTTCATTCTCCTTTAGAAATTTCATGCTCAGGCAAGTAAGGGGCTCCTTTTATCTTGAGCTATCTGTTGGTGGTAGATTAGTTTCACTGCTCCTAATCAGGATACCATTTGATGTAGGATTGAATTCTATAGTAGCTGCCACATTTGTACCACACTGATGTTCTTCCCATTTTGAGGTTTCCATATATTCAGATGATGTAGAAACATCTATGACATATTCCTTTAGATTAGTTGGACTCTGATTTCTTCCAATGCAAAGACTTGCCAAATGTGATTTTAAAAGATCTAGTCTTAGCATTATTTCATCTTGTGCTTCAGTGGGCAGAGCAGAGAAATAACTCATTAGCATTTTTTGTTCCTTATCAAAAGGAATTTTCTCAGTTTGAAATAGTTTTCTTGGTTTAGAGTCCTTTACTTCATCAAGATGTATATGTTTAGGTGTTTCAAACTCAATTAGATTTTGTGGCTGGGCATTTTCAATTGGTGGTTTACTTTTCTGGATTGATTTGCTTCAGTAACAAATACCTGTAGAGGGGCAATATTCTCAAAAAACCCTGAGATTAAGATTCCACACTCTGGTAACGTGTTCTTGCAAGCCAAAATTGTATTGACTGTGTCTTGTTCAGCAAAGGTAACCATTGCACATGCATGGGTGTAGTTGCTGAAAATGTATTCAACATGCATTATGTCCATTATGGTGAGCTTATATGGGTTTATTGTGTTCAATATAGTTAAAGATGTTTTCATTCATACTGGGTTAATAAACTCTCAGGTTTAGGGTCATTATTAATTACTAGCATTAGATGATTTAATCTAATGAGATGGTCAGCAGCAGCGGACCATCTCAGGGCCTCCCTTGGGCCCCAGCAAGCCTGCCTGGCCCCCGGTGAGCGGCGCGAGGAGGAGGAGGAGGGCGGGACCACCTGGGCCTATAAAGGCCCCAACGAGCCCTTCCTCACCCCCCCAGCAGCAGCGGACCATCTCAGGGCCTCCCTTGGGCCCCAGCAAGCCTGCCTGGCCCCCGGTGAGCGGCGCGAGGAGGAGGAGGAGGGCGGGACCACCTGGGCCTATAAAGGCCCCAACGAGCCCTTCCTCACCCCCCCAGCAGCAGCGGACCATCTCAGGGCCTCCCTTGGGCCCCAGCAAGCCTGCCTGGCCCCCGGTGAGCGGCGCGAGGAGGAGGAGGAGGGCGGGACCACCTGGGCCTATAAAGGCCCCAACGAGCCCTTCCTCACCCCCCCAGCAGCAGCGGACCATCTCAGGGCCTCCCTTGGGCCCCAGCAAGCCTGCCTGGCCCCCGGTGAGCGGCGCGAGGAGGAGGAGGAGGGCGGGACCACCTGGGCCTATAAAGGCCCCAACGAGCCCTTCCTCACCCCCCCCAGTAGCAGCGGACCATCTCAGGGCCTCCCTTGGGCCCCAGCAAGCCTGCCTGGCCCCCGGTGAGCGGCGGGTTCTCTCTTCCATCTGGGCCCATTTCGGCCCTAACTTTCCCGGACCTTGCCTGACCCTTCTGGCGAGCGGTGCGAGGAGGAGGAGAAGGGCTGGACCATCAGGGCCTACTAAAAGGCCCCTTCGAGCCTTCCTTCCCTCCCCAGCGGCAGCGGGACTTCCATCCGGGCTTGTCCTTGATTGCAATTGCTGCTGACTTTACTTTAGCCATTAGATGGCCTTGAGAAACTGTCCTTCACAGATAGCTGCATGGGCTTCCATGCAGCTGCGCTGGAAATTAAAGACTGGAGTCAGCTGGGCGTCCGCCTTCCCTTTCACATTCTGGAGCTGACCATGGTCTGGGAGCGGATATTCAGGTGGTGTGGGGGAGGGGGAGGTATGGTGGCTGCAGAGCCAACAGATGTTACAAAAGAAGGAGGGATCGATGTTTGATATCTATTCCTCCTTCAGTTGGCTCTGCTTCCCAGGATAACTTGGGGAACGTCCCAGCCATTCCACTGACCCTTAATCTTCTCCTTTGCAATGCCAGGTCGGTAAAAAACAAAACTCACATCATCCACGACCTCCTGGTGGATGAGGCAGCCGACCTGGCATGCTTTACTGAGACCTGGCTGGGGGATGCCAGCTCCGCAACTTGGGCGCAGGCTCTCCCAGCTGGGTACTCAGTTATCGAGCAGGTGAGGGAAAGTGGGCGGGGGGGTGGTATAGCCTTGGTTTATAGGAACACCTTATCCATGATCAGAAGGCCTATCCAGAAAACGACGCACATCGAGTGTATGTACCTTAGCCTGAAAACCAGGGATAGTTTGGGGATTCTGTTGGTATACCGGCCACCCCGTTGCTTAACAGACTCCCTGACCGAGCTGACTGCCCTGGTTTCCGAGTTGCTGCTGGAGTCGCCCAGACTCTTGGTTCTGGGCGACTTCAACATCCCACTCGAAACCAGTTTGCAAGATCTAACTGGCGCGGCTCGGGAGTTCATGGAGACCATGATTAACATGGGCCTATCCCAACTGGTTGACGGGCCCACGCATTGTGCTGGTCATACACTCGATGCGGTCTTTAGTACGGAACAGGAGCATCCGTGGACAGAGATTAAGAATATCTCTGCCCTATCATGGACGGATCACTTTCTGATCAAGGCAGAACTTAAGGCTATTATTCACCCTCCCGGGGGTGGCGGACCCATTAGAATGGTCCGCCCTCAAAGGCTAATGGAACCAATTGGTTTCCAGAAAGCCTTAGAGGGTCTAATGGTTGGTAACGCCGGTGATTCTGTCGAAGCCCTGGTGGACACTTGGAACATCGGTCTCACCAGGGCTATTGACACAATCGCTCCCAAGCGTCCTTTCCAGCCCGCTTCGAATCGTAAGCCCTGGTATTCCGAGGAGCTTAGGAAGATGAAGCGAGCTGGACAACGACTAGAGTGCGAATGGCGGAAATCTCGTCTCCTATCCGACAGAACTCGCCTTAGGAAACATCTTGATTCCTACAGGGAGGCTTTGCGTGCAGCGCGGAAATCTTTCTGTTCTGCACGCATTGCGTCTGCGGAGTCTCGCCCGGCAGCGTTGTTTAGGGTGGTGGGGGAATTGACAAAGGTTTCTCCTGCGCCAAACCCCCTACTTAACCCAACGATAGCCTGCTGTGAGGCCTTTAACTTTCACTTTGCAGATAAAATCTCTCGGATAAGAGCTGACTTGGACGCCATTGTTTTGGCAGAACCTGTAGACGAGGCATCCAGGAACTCCGTTGATGGCACTTTACTGGATCAATTACAATCTGTGAGTACCGATGACGTGGACAAGCTGCTTGGAAGCGTGAGAAAGATGACTTGCCCCCTCGATCCTTGTCCATCTTGGCTGGTTGTCCAGGGGGGGGACGCGTTGAAGGTGTTCCTTCGGGACACAATCAACGCGTCCTTCAGGGAAGGCAAGGTACCATCTTGTTTAAAGGAGGCGGCGGTTAAGCCACTCCTGAAAAAGCCTTCCCTGGATCCCCTGGATAGAAACAACTACAGACCGGTCTCCTTGCTCCCCTTTTTGAGCAAGGTGATCGAGAGGGCTGTCGCTTCCCAACTCCAAGCAGTCTTGGATGAAACCGATTATCTCGACCCATTTCAAACCGGCTTCAGGACAGGATATGGAGTGGAGACTGCCATGGTTGCTCTGACCGATGACCTCCGCCTGAGTATCGACAGGGGTAGTGTGACCTTGTTGGTGCTCTTGGATCTCTCAGCGGCCTTTGACACTATAGATCATGCCATCCTCTTAGATCGCCTGAGGGAGTTAGGAATTGGAGGCACTGCCTTGCAGTGGTTCCGTTCCTTTCTCTCGGGCAGATCTCAGAGGGTGAGGCTCGGAGACAGTTGCTCATCCAAAATAGAGCTTAATTGTGGCGTCCCCCAGGGCGCCATCCTGTCTCCGATGTTATTTAACATTTATATGAAGCCGCTTGGTGAGATCATTCGGAGGCATGGAGCTCGGTGTCTTCAGTACGCTGATGACACCCAGATATACCTCTCCATGACCAGATCATCGTCTCAGACTTCAGATGGCGTCTCTCCTCTCAATGACTGTCTTAGAGCGGTAATGGGTTGGATGAGGAAAAACAGATTGAAGTTGAATCCAGACAAAACGGAGGTACTCACAGTGACAGGCCCGAAACCAGATTTGGGAATACAGTCTCCAGTCCTGGATGGAGTCACACTCTCCTCTAAGGACTGTGTTCGCAGTCTGGGGGTTCTCCTTGACTCATCGCTTCACATGACTAGTCAGGTGAATGCGGTGGTCAGGAGCGCCTGCTATCAGCTTCGGCTGATACGCCAGCTGCGCCCTTATCTGGATAGAAGGGATCTGGAAACTGTGGTACATGCCCTGGTAACCTCACGTCTGGATTTCTGCAATGCACTCTACATGGGGCTACCCTTGTGCCTAACCCGGAAACTTCAATTGGTACAGAACATGGCAGCCAGGCTGGTTACTGGGACATCTAGGAGGGAGCATATAACACCTGTACTCAAATCCCTCCATTGGCTGCCAATTAGTTTCCGGGCACAGTACAAGGTGTTGGTTTTGACCTTTAAAGCCCTACATGGCTTGGGTCCATCTTATCTACGGGACCGCCTCTCCCCATATGATCCCCCCCGTGCCCTGCGGTCCTCTGGGAGGAATCTGCTACAGCCAATAAAAACTAGGCTGTCCCAGACCTCCCAGAGGACCTTCTCCGCAACCGCTCCCAGACTTTGGAATGGCCTGCCGGATGAGATCCGTCTTATTACCACTCTTACTGCTTTCAAGAAAGCAGTAAAGACGGATCTCTTTCGGCAGGCCTTCCCGGAATAACGGTCGGCCCACGGTTGGGCCCCACAATCTGACTCCCTGGGTTAGAATTTGTTAATCTATTTTAATTTGTTTTAATGTTGTATTTTTAATTTAATACATGGTTTAATCTTATTTTAAGGGGATGGGGGGGAGGGGTTGTGGGAAGGGGAAGGGAATGTTTTAATTATGCTCTGTTTTAACCTTGTTGTTCCCCGCCCCGATTGCTCTGCAGAGGGGCGGGTTATAAATAAAAATTATTATTATTATTATTATTATTAATATGAAATTCCATTTTTTTCTTATTGGTGATATTAATGGTTTTTCTGGAGAGGTTTTTCTTTTAGATGAAGGGAAAGCCCAAGGATCTTGTATGAGCAAGGTGATCGAGAGGGCGGTTGCTCTTCGGTTCCAGGCAGTCTTGGATGAAGCCGATTATCTAGACCCATTTCAAACCGGCTTCAGGACAGGCTTTGGGGTCGAGACTGCCATGGTTGCCTTGACCGACAATCTGCGTCTGAGCATCGACAGGGTATTGTGACCCTGTTGGTGCTCCTAGACCTCTCAGCGGCTTTCAACACAATAGATCACAGCATCCTCTTGGGCCACCTGAAGGGGTTAGGTATCGAGGGCACTGCTTTGCAGTGGTTCCAGTCCTTCCTCTCGGGAAGGTCCCAGAGGGTGCTGCTCGGGGACAGTAGCTCCAGTAAGAGGGAACTCACTTGCAGGGTCCCTCAGGGGGCTATTTTGTCCCCGATGTTATTTAACATCTATATCAGGGGTAGGCAACCTGCGGCCCGGGGGCCGGATGCGGCCCCATGAGGCCTTTGAACCGGCCCCAGGCCGGTCCTGCCCCCCCGCCATGATGATATTGATTATTGTTGTTATTAATTGTTCTTGGGGTTTTCTTGGCAAAATCTCCACAGGGGTTTTGCCATCGTGGCTTTTCTGGGGCTGAGAGAGTGTGCATGCATATTTTTAAATTTTATTTTATTTTATTTTTATTATTTTTATTATTTTATTATTTTGCTTCGGCCCGCCAATTGTCTGAGGGACAGCAACCCGGCCCTGAGCTCAAAAAGGTTGCCTACCCCTGATCTATATGAAGCCTTTGGGTGAGATTATACGGAGTTATGGTGCTGGGTGTTATCAGTACGCCGATGACACTCAGATCTATTTCTCCGTGTCTCGTTCATCGGCCTCAAATTCCAATGGCACCTCCTCTCTCAATGAATGTCTTCAAGCGGTAATGGGCTGGATGATGAAAAACAGATTGAAACTGAATTCAGACAAGACGGAGGTGCTCATGGTAGCGGCCCCGAAAACAAAAATTGGGTTGCAACCTCCAGTCCTGGATGGGGTCACACTCTCCTCCAGTGACTGTGTTCGCAGTCTGGGGGTGCTCCTTGACTCGTCGCTCCTGATGACAAATCAGGTAAATGCAACGGTCAGGAGCGCTTGTTATCAGCTTCGGCTGATACACCAGCTGCGCCCTTTTCTGGAAGTAAGGGATCTCGAGACCATTGTGCACGCACTGGTAACCTCACGCCTCGACTTCTGCAATGCGCTCTACATGGGGCTACCCTCGTGCTTGGTTTGGAAGCTTCAGTTGGTTCAAAACATGGCAGCCAGGCTTATTTCTGGAACATCTAGGAGGGACCACATCACTCCGGTTTTGAGGTCCCTCCACTGGCTGCCTATCAGCTTCCGAGCCCAGTACAAGGTGTTGGTTATTACCTTTTTTAAAAAATATTTTATTAATAAAAAATAAACACAAAGAATATACAAAAAACATACAGAATACAAAGACAGACACGTAATATACATAAAGAACATAAAATACATAAAATAACGTAAAGACACTAAGAATATAGCAAATAAAAAAGAAGTCAGACCTAAGAAAATAATACTAATAATAATCTTCTACTAACCATAAAAATATATACTAACTACCTATAATTGATTTCATCCTTATATCGGTTATAATAATAATAATAATAATTTTTATTTATATCCCGCCCCTCTGCCAAGCAATCGGGGCGGCGTACAGTATTCACAACAAAACAAATAACATCAAAACAAATAAATAACATTAATCAAATCCCATCCCTCCTTCCCACCCCCGCCCACTCCCACCCCTCAAAACAAATCAAACAAACAATATAAAACAATTGTTAAAAATATACAGTATACAATATAAAAATGCCCTATACAATTTAAATACATAGTTGTGTTGTTGCTGGGAGAAATGTTGCTGGGGAAGGGTTTTAAATTCTTCCCAGTATCTCCAGCCGCATTCTAAACCACCGGTGAGTTAATAGGGAAGGTGTTAGTCCCTAACAGCCGCAGGGGCTGGGCGGCACAGGCCGCTCAGCTGGTCTCTCCGGCGCGCTCAGCTGGTCTTCCTGGCTGCGTGAGGGAACAGTCCTCCGCAGCCTCTGGAGCACTGCCTCTCGCCGCGTGGAGCTGGGGAGGGTGTTGTCAGGCGGCGTTTTAAAGCCGCCGGTGCTCCTCCTGACAACCGCGGGGGTGGGGCGGCACAGGCCGCTCAGCTGGTCTCTCCGGCACGCTCAGCTGATCTTCCTGGCTGCGTGAGGGAACAGTCCTCCGCAGCCTCTGGAGCGCTGCCTCTTGCCGTGTGGAGCCGGGGAGGGTGTTGTTAGGTGGCGTTTTAAAGCCGCCGGTGCTCCTCCTGACAACTGCGGGGGCGGGGCAGCACAGGCCGCTCAGCTGGTCTCTCCGGCGCGCTCAGCTGGTCTTCCTGGCTGCATGAGGGAACAGTCCTCCGCAGCCTCTGGAGCGCTGCCTCTCGCTGCGTGGATCCCTTCGCCGCGTGGAGCCCTTCGCCGCGTGGAGTTAATATATTAATAAGGTTACATGACTTACTATTACCATTCAATAGCCTTCACACATACTGAACATACATGTTAAAATGACTTCCAGTGAATGGTAGTTCCTGCAATATTGCCTAATCTAACTTACTTCTCAAGCATTATTTTCATAAATAATAGCCACTCCGTATGATACAAAAAAACTGTAAATCAGTTGCCTAAAAAAAAAAAAGTAATTGAAAAACAAAGGTAACAATTCAAAATCCATACTAAAGATACAGTTAATTTTGGTAAGGTGATCCATTACTTTTAAGTTCACAAAAGAAAAGAATGACATCTGTAGTATATCTTAATTTAATTATATCCCATAACAAAAAATAATTTAATTATATAATTTGAATCTCTTTAAAGAAAGATACGATTCCACCATTTCCCAATCATTTTTTATCTTGTCTTGATTTATTCCTTTGATTAATGCTGTTAATTTGTCCATATCTCTATATTCAGCCATTTTCGATAACCATTCCTGTAGTTGGAGAATATCTTTAGTTTTCCACTTGGAGGCATATAGTACTCTGGCTGCCACTAATGATCTCTTAATTCCCCATCATCCATTAAATCTTCCTCCCTACTCGTTTGATTTTCATCTAAATCAGTTAAATCATTTCCTATATTCTCATCATCATCCGTTTCATTTCTTCTTTCCTCTTGTAGTCCTTCTGCAACAAGATCACCTCTGCTCAAAACTTTACCGTCACTTTTAGAAGTGAAAGTTGGCAAATTACTCAGGGAGTTGCCTGCTTTTCCTTTAGATTTAGATCTATTTTCTTCCAAATCCCAAAACCTTTTTGCTTCTTCTAAATTTCTCAGCACAACTCTTTTCTTCCGCCACCAAAAAATTAAACCCTCCGGAGAGCCCCATCTATATGGGACTCCATGTTGTCGCAGGAGAGCTGTCAAGAAGGCATATTCCTTCCTTTTTCTCAATATTCGACCTGGTATGTCTTTCAAAATTTGAATAAAACTACCATCCAATTCCAGAGGGGAATCGTTATGTGTTTTCAGAAGAAGATCTCTAGTCTGTTGCCTAATGAAATATATGTCAATATCTCGAGGAAGGTTTTTCTTTTTAGCAGTACAAGAATTTAAATGGAAGATTCTATCAATCTCAAATTGGAAGGAACTAATATCTTTATTTAGAAAGAGCACTAACTTGGGGGTTAAGTATTCATGGAGATTTTTTTCAGGTAGCCCCCTGATCTTAATGCATTTTCCCCTTAATTTCTGTTCCCAAACCGCTCTTTCATCTAAATCAGCTTCTCTAGTTTTTCTCACTTCCAATTCTTCAGCTAATTGCTCTTCTTTATTTTCTAAATTTCCAATTCTATGATTTATGTTTGTAAGCTCTCCAGAGATTTTCTCTACAGTATGATTTATTTCCTGGAGTTCTGTCTTTATCTCTTGGCGAATTTCGGATTTAAAATCCTGCATCTCGTGGTGTATACATTTTCGAATTTCATCCAGCAAGTTAGCATTAACATCCAGGTTTTTAGGTTGATCAAGGGAGGGACGCCTAGGCAATTGAGTTTGACTATACAATTTGGTAGACTGATTTCTGGACATCATAATTTACTTCTCAAGCTGTAGAAAAGGAAAAAAACAACAACCAATTTTCCTAAATTTTCCAATTTACACTTAGATTAAAAAACATATAAATTCCCTCATATGCTATAGGTAGTTCCTATAGTGAGTTCCTTCCAATTTGATTAATAGTAAACAGATCACAAGTTTGAAATTTTTAAAGAATCTTCAAAGCTTCCCATTAAATTTCTAAATAATTCCCTTTAGAGTTGAACACCCCCCCCCCCACACACAGTTCAGTAAATTATCACACTCAAATTATCACAATCAAATCAGGTAAAGTCACTGTCAATCAACAAAATAAATATACGATTTTCCTATTATAAGTCTAAAGTCGCTTCTTTAAAAATAAAGCTCTTTTCTTGTTAGTAGTTGTCGAAGCCAGTTATTAATTGTCAAGCTGGAAGTCTATAATTCCACTCTGTTCCATGCAATTTCACCACTCTATAATAGCCAAGGGATTGTCTCTCTTAATAACTCTATGGTTCGGAGGTGTCTGAAGTCACTAGGGTCAGCAAGGTTTCTCTTCCGGGTGCCTGCGTTATTTAGTTCCTCCTCTAAAGTGGGAGAATGCCGACTCAGCCAAGGAAGGGAGGGGTTAACACAGTCTCCTCTACAGAAGCCTCCAAAGCCTCACGGCTCAAGGACACAAATCACGACTCCCCCGGTCACAATTCAGCCAAACAATCACAAAAAAGGTAAGTATTTTAACTCTTTCGGCAACTTTAAAAGTTCGTTGTTGAAGACCGTGATATCAATTAGTGAAATAGCAGTCTTATTTGTCTTGTTTACCCAGGGTGGATCATATATAGATTTTAAATTATCATACACTCTTTTCCAAAGGAGTGGATCACTTTTAAAATACAGATTCTTTAGATAGCATTTGCCGCTATGTCTGAGATAGTTCCAAAGTGGTGACTCAATCAAATCCAAATTCGAATAAAAGGGACCAATTATTGGGAATCAGTAAAGGAAAAAACGAAGAAGGGGAGATCGACTTTAAGGTTCACCGCATGTTTCCTATAGAAGCTATCTCACCAGCTGCTGTTCAAATACTATAGAGTCAATCAAAAAAGAAATAACCTGGTATTTAATCTTACTCAAATTACTTCTGGGTGGCTTTTCAGAATGAAGTTATGCGATCAGGTCTTACCAAACTCCTTTTTGGTTCATATATATTGTACTCACTTTTTCTCCCAAATAAAATTAGAAAAAAAAGTGGTGGCATCCCAGGTCTTGCTGATTCAGGAAGCGTGGTTGCAGTTTCTCAGGGCAATTGCTCAAAGCCTTTAAATCACCTCCTGGATCAATGTCCATCTAGTGTTTGGAGGCTTCCAAGCAAGATTTAGATTCCCCCAATAGATCCGTCCGAGTCCCCTATACCAAGGGGAAACTTTCAAACCCTTTGTTGGTTCTTTCTAAGGGTCTATCCCCATGATTCCAGAGATACCTTCAAAGAGGCAATGTGGAAGGCTTCTCCTATGGACGCCATCTCTACCGGAAGACCGGTGTTGGTTATTACCTTTAAAGCCCTAAATGGCTTGGGTCCAAGCTATCTCAGGGAACGCCTCCTTCCATATAATCCTCCCCGTGCTCTCTGGTCCTCTGTGCTCCTGATATTTTATTTTAGGCTATTATACATATATTTTACTCTAAACCTATCGTATTTACTAACTCTCCAGTATGTTTCCAATATTCCACCAATTCCTTCCAATCTCTCTTGAACCCCTCCTCATTATCACCTTTAATTAAATTAGTTAATTTATCCATCTCCATAATATCTAACATTTTCAACATCCAATCTTGTGTAGATGGTATCTCCTTCAATTTCCACTTCTTGGCATATATTATTCTGGCTGCCGTTATAAGATTAAAAATGAGTTTACCATGTTTTCTTTCCAGATCTTGGTCTTCAATAATACCCAGTAAAAACATCTGAGGGTCCCTTTTCAGCTTGATTTTTAATATTTCTCCCATCATTTGTATTATTTTATCCCAAAATTCTCTTGCCTTTATACAACCCCACCAAAGATGATAAAAAAAAATCCACTTTTCTTCTCACATTTCCAACAATTATAGTCTTGGGTTTTCCCCATTTTGGCCAATCTATATGGTGTTAAATACCAATGATATTGAAGCCTATAGAAATTTTCTCTGATACTACAACTAAGTGTATATTTTATCCGTTTTTGCCAGCACTTCTCCCATTGCTCTAACTCAATATTATGGCCAAAATCCTGAGCCCATTTTATCATTTGCAGTTTTATCATATCCTTCTCCAATTCAATAGCCAATAACAATTTATAGAATTTAGATATTTTATGATTAGAATCCGAAACAATTATGTCATCAAATTCTTTATCTAATATACCTATTCTTTTGCTATTTTGATCTAACAGAAAGTGTTCCTTAATCTGCCTATAGGAAAACCAATTACAAGAGTAGCCCTCCTGATTAAGTTCCTCTTGTGTTTTTATAATACTATTCTGTCCATCTTTCTCTTTATCTTTGATCAGATCCACATATGTTAACCATTTTTCCTTGCCAAATTTATTGTCTTTGGATGTGACTTCCCCAATGGCTGTCTATTTTGGTATATTGTCCAGCCAATTTTTCCTAATTTTAAGCCAAATTCTCATTAAGGCACGCCTTAAATAATGATTGTTAAAATTTTTATGTAATTTAATTTTAGCATACAATAAATACCAGTGTCACCCATACACATTGTCGAAACCCTCTAATTTCAAATTCTTCTTGTCCGACAAGTTTATCCAATCTAACAACCAGAACAAAGAACAAGCATAATAATAAATTTTGAGGTTAGGTAAACCCATACCCCCTCTTTCAATTGCATCTTGGAGGAATTTCATTCTTACTCTTGGCTTTCTGCCATCCCAAATAAATTTCAATATGTCCCTGTCCCATTTTGCAGAAGGAGAGTCACTTATTATAATAGGGATATTTTGAAAAAGGAATATCATTTTGGGTAAAACACTCATTTTAATTGAAGCTATCTTACCCATCCAAGATATTTTCAATTTCTGCCATCTATTCAATTTTTTTTTAATTTCTGCCCAAACTTTCTCATAGTTATTTTTAAATAATTCTGAATTTTTAGAAGTAAAATTTATGCCCAGGTATCTTGCCATCTTAGCTTCTTGAAAATTAGTTTTTTCTACTAATAATTTCCTCTCTTCATTTGTTAAATTTAAAGGTAACATTACGGTTTTATCTTGGTTTATTTTTAGACCTGAAACTCTACTAAATGGAATATCATTTTGGAGAGCGTCGATGCCATCACAAGGATTGGCAAGAGTCACCATTAAATCATCCGCAAAAGCTCTAAACACAGAAAATGAAGGATTTACAACAAAATTTGAAAATACAGGAGGATGAGTTAAAAAGGCAGCCAGAAGATAAAAATCTAAGAATGGAGACCAAATTATTACAACAACAGATTTCTAAAATATTATTAGAGGAGAGAATGAAAGAGATAAAATATATTAAGCAAAAACATTTTGAAGGAGTGGGTAAACCGGGAAGATGGCTGGCATATCAACTTAGGAAAGAAAAGTCCAAAAAGCAGATAACATGTTTAAAGAAAGATGATAAATCATATTCAAATTTAGATGATATTAAAAATATAGTCTATGACTTTTACAAACAATTATATAAAAAGGATGATATTTCAGAGAAAGAAGTAATTGAATATTTGAAAAGTTGCAACATTACAAAATTTAATGAAGAGCAAAGAACCCAACTAAACAGGGTTATAACAACTTAAGAAGTGTTGGATGCTATCAAAAGACTTAAATTAGGGAAGACCCCGGGGCCAGATGGCTTTCCTGGGGAATTCTACAAAAAATTCGCTATACAACTAGCTCACCCCTTAAGTAAGGTAATGAATAAAATATTGGAGGGGTGGTATCCACCGACTTGGGCTCAAGCGAATATAACTATTATCCCCAAAGAGGATAAGGACCCATGGATCATTGGTAATTACAGACCCATATCACTCTTAAATACGGACTATAAATTTTTTGTGTCCATATTGGCTGAGAGACTAAAAAGAATACTCTCAGATTGGATTAATAAAGATCAGTGTGGTTTTTTGCCCCATCGAAAAATCAAAGATAATATGAGACATGTTTTGAATTTAATAGAAATTCATGAAAAAAAATATAGATAAAAAATTGGCCCTGATATTCGTAGATTTCGAAAAGGCCTTCGACAAGGTCAATTGGCTTTTTTTTTTTTTTTTACAAAATGTAATGGAATTTGTTAATATAGGTAATAACTTCATTAAATGGGTTAACATAATATATCAAAAACAAGAAGCCTGGGTGTTGATAAATGGGGAAAAAATGAAGAAAATTGAAATTCAAAATGGTACTAGGCAGGGCTGTCCTTTATCTCCATTACTTTTTTTATGGTAATGGAGATATTAAATAATAAGATCACAGAGGATAGTGCCATTAAAGGAGTAAAATATAAAGGTTTTGAGCATAAGTTGAGAGCTTTTGCTGATGACCTGTTGATTACAGTAACTGAATTAGATGAAAGTATTAAACATCTATTAGATATAATGAATTTATTTGGCAAAGTCTCAGGCCTAAAAATTAATAAGAACAAAACCTCAATATTACCTATGAATTTGACAAAAGATGAAGAAAGGAAGCTAAAGGAGGTTACAGGATATCAAATCAGCCAAAAAGTAAAATACTTAGGAATCAATCTGACAAAAAAGAACGTCGATCTTTTCAAAAACAATTATGAAAAGATGGTCAAAGAATTACAAAGAGATTTCAAAACTTGGAATCAATTACAACTTTCGTGGTTAAGTAAAATTTCAATTATAAAAATGAAAGGGTTACCCAGATTTATGTTTTTCTTTCAGAACATTCCTATAATAACTAACTTTAAACCTTTCAAAACATGGCATCAAATGATATCTAAGTTTATTTGGAATGGGAAAAAGCCAAGGGTGAGATATAAACTACTGCAAGATAGCAGCTCAAGAGGAGGACTGGCTCTCCCAAATTTACAGATTTATTATGCCGCCTGTTGTTTGGAATGGCTAATGGATTGGTGTCTGCTAAAAGATAAAAAACTGCTGACATTGGAAGGGTTTGGGCTCACGTTTGGTTGGCATGGTTATCTGTTATATGAAAAGGATAAGATCCATATGGATTTTAAAAATCATTATATCAGAAAGGCATTGTTAAACATATGGAAAAAGTATAAGAACAGGATATGTCCAGATCTCCCGCTTTGGACGTCAAGTCATGAAGCCTTCCATCAAAGAGAAGTAATAAAGGGAGAAAAATGGATAACCTATGCGGATATGACTGAAATGAATACAACAAGTAAAGATCTAGAGTTTAAACCACAAGAACAGTGGAGTCAGGAAGGATATAATTGTGGATGGCTGGTATACAGGCAACTAAAATAAAGATTTAAGAGTGATAAAAAAACTTATTGGAATAAGATCTAAAAATAATAGGTTTGATGAGATATTGCTCTCTAAAGAGGAACTGTGTTTGTCTTGAGCAAGTATCTGGTCAGCATTCCACATCTCTACTGCAAGATTTCTGCATGAGAGCTCATCCTGAGTTGAGCCTGAGCCCTGGCTGGTAATGAACTTGAAACCTTGTGGTTTGTGAGTGAATGGCTGCAGTACAGGCATTTAACCACTGTGCCACCAGGGCTCTTAAAACTAGATAAATATACTACATACCTACAGTGCTATCTTTAGAAAAAATCCTCCCCAGCTGAGTAACTGGCCCTCACTCCTTCACACTATAACTATATTTACAAAAAAGAACAAATAATTTGCATGGAAAATGGATTGACACTGACTTCATTAACAATAAGAACTGGATTAACTGTTGTCCATCAGATGGTAATTCTTAAATTTTCTTTGCTGGGGGTCTGGGCCTGAGTCATTTAAAAGGCAGTTGGAGGCCAGTTAGAAGGCTCCAGAAGAAAATAGTCTCTGGAGTGGCTGCAGCTTCAAAAGCAGTACCTGGACCTGAGTCTGCAATAAGGCAGTTGGAGACCAGCCAGACAAAGGTCTCTGGAGTAGCTGCAGCTTCAGAAGCTGAGGGCTTAACTTGCCTTTGCAGCTAGGATGGTCTCTTCTGCCCTGGGAGAGCACTGTAGAGCACAAAAGAAAATCTAGAAATGCAAAGGAGGTGCTGACATAATTGACAGATCAAGTCCAAAACCCTTACTATGTTTTGGTCTCCTTAAGCAACATACATAGTTTGGTGCTTCTGCATGCAGATTTGTACAGCACAATAAGTATTTCATAATAAAGATGACACTTGCACCCTGAATATCAGAAATAAAGAAAGGAAATCTCTCTCACACACACTAACTTAGGGCCTCAGCAGACGGCTAATAGGGCCGTCTCCGAGACCCGGAAGAGGAGGGGCAGCTGCACGCGTGGCGTCCCTTCCTCTTCCTGAGGTCGTCCTCGGAGCTTCCGGCCCTCCAGACGGCCGGCGCTCTGGGGATGACCTCCCTCCGCAGTGACCGGATGCGCTGTGGAGGATAAGTCAGGGAAAGTGCGCCCTACGCGTTTAGGGCGCACTTTCCCTGTCTTGTGGAAGGAGCGCTGATTTTGCGCTCCTTCCAGGGACGCCACAGGAGCGCCGCGGTCCGGCTGCCGAGGTCCCGCGGCGCTCCAGACCAGGGCGTCCCCGACGCCCTGGTCTGCATCCCCCCTCTCTCACTCTCATTCTTTCTTTGATATTCTCTGCATGGGCCAAAAGCCACAAACACAGACACACACACACGTTCTGGTGCTGTCCTGTTTGGATGACACATGTTTCAAATCTCAAATCTGGCGTGGGCAGTCTGGAAAATATCTGACATGTTCCACACCAAAACTGGGCTGATTTTTTAAAAAATTACTTTACAGGAGGATTTTTTTTTTTAAAAAAAAATACTTTTCAGGAGGATCCAAAGCCGTGGTAAATGTGTGCACAGGCATCCTGCTGAGCCACCCAGTGTGTTTGCCACTGCCATGGGTCACTCACTTTGGAGGTCAGAATGTGGGTCCCAGCAACAAGGACATGGATGAATGCCTTGTTCTGACCTCAGAACTGCTGCTGTGGGGCAGTTGCTGGGCCAGGATATTCCAGCCAGTCAGTACAGACTTATCTCACAGTTGTAAATAGAGGTTCCCTCTACAGCCCTCCCACCCACTCACTTCTATACAGAAAGTGAAATGAAAGAGATGTATGTGCATCTGAAGTTCTAGTGTCAGTGTGACCATAGGTTAAAAGAGAAACCAAATTTATTTATTCATTTATTTATATGCCACCTTTCTCCCAGGAAGAAAGCCAAGACAGCTTACAAGATAAAAACATTTGTAAAACTTCAGAGTAAAATAAATAAATAAAACCAATAAATCATCTATTAGAACAATACAAGTTAACATAAAAACATACAGAAGTTAAAAACATAACACATACCCCCAAATAAGACACCCTGTCATGATTTTTTAAAAGCCTGCCTGAATAAAAATGTTTTTACTTGCCAATGAAAGTCCAGCAGGGAAGGGAGCAGTCTAGTCTCCTGTAGAAGGGAGTTCCAGAGGGTGGGAGCAGCCAGTGAGACGGCTCTCTCTCATATCCTCAGCAAGCAAGCCAGCAATGGTGGTGGGACCAAGAGAAAACCTTTCCCTGAAGATCCTAAGGCTCCCTTAGGTTGAGATGGGGAGATAAGGTCATACATACACACAAATCAGACAGGAAAAAGCAACATGGGATATACAGTAATAGAAATAAAAATATTTATGTGAATGTCAAAGTGATTAAGCAGGAGCGATCAGGAAGATACACAGGTGAAAAAGATAATATAATTAAGAAGCCTTGAGAGCCAAGGACAAAGTTATAGAAGGTATATTGAGAACACCTGTGATAGATTGCAAACACCTGAGACTCATTAAGTGGTCAAGGTAAAGTGATGAAACACTTGGGTTGGTCTTAGGTATGGGATGATCTATGTGGACCAATCAAGATGTATGTACACACCCACTGGGTGGAAACTGACTGGTGGGTGGTGTCTAACAATGGCTATAAATTGCAATGTTTGTTAATGTACATTGTGGAGTAGTTTTGGAGTAGTGTGGAGTGTTGTGTAGTAGTTTTGGAGATATTGTGGAGTAGTAGAGATTGTGATTTGTAGGGCATATAGTATTTATGTATATAGTAAAATAAAGTAGATCTTTTATATAAGACTACTGAGTTGTCTGGTGTCTTGAGGGAAGATACAAGAGCCAGAGGATTCCTGGAGAAGTTTGGAGACATCTCAGGAAGAAGAGTGAGAAGGCTTGGAGAGTTTGTCAGGGTCTTCAGCCTATTCTCTGAAACTCTGCTGCTTGGGAAAGAAGCATCAACCACTGATCAAAGCTGGTCAGCTCTGCTGCATAACAAGGTGGTGAGTTAGAGCCAGAGGTGAAGAGCTACAACTCCCATCATCCCTGACATCCCTTAGGTTGAGATGGGGAGATAAGGTCATACATACACACAAATCAGACATACGCACAAATAATTTGGGTACAACTAGGCTGCAGAAGCCTGATAGTACTGTCTTGGCATAAAGTCTAGGTGAAATGATATGAGAAACCACTTATTGTCTGATGCCACCCACCTCTGGCATAAATGTTGGAAAGAACCCCAGCAGTGATAGCTCTGGAAGGCCCTTGCTACCCTCTGACAAAGTTGTAATAAAATGGAAAGCATCCAAAAACATGCCAATAACAGAAACATATCCTGATGTACTGTTGTAGAGAAGGTAGATGGGAAGACAGAAGAGCAGCAGGGGAGCTGCTTTTATTCCATACAGCTGGACCTGACTGAATATTAATGTGTCATTCCTGCCTTGGGAAAGCTCATCCCACTTGTTGGTCATGACTGGTTGATCATCCCAAAGGCCATGCTAAGAGCACAAATTTCTATGACAAAGAAGGACATACAACAGGAAAGACATGGTGGCTTCTGTTTCCCTGCATCTCCTTGCCAATCTACAGTCCAACCCTCCAGGGAGTGAGAGGCTATAGCATATATGAACTATATGCATGTATAATCATATAATTATGCATTTATTAGCAAATATTTCTCATTTCAACATTCCCTGTTAATAAATTCTCCCCCCTTCCCATCTTATACAATGGTGAATTGTTTGGAATAATGTTAGGCCTCCCTCCCACTTTATGCTATTGTTCAGATTTTATTCCTGCAACAATTGAGTGCCAATTGCCCATTTGCAAGGCACTGTCAGGTTTTCAGATGCATTGACTTTGCTGGTTACATTTAATGTGTTTAAAAAAAAATCACACCTCCAAACACTTTTTTTCCCCCTGGGGAGGAATTTATGTGGCAAAATAAAATAAAATAGATGTAAAAGAAGGAGCAATTCAAATATAATGTCTTATTAATGTATTCTGGCAACACATACAATATGTTCATATTTTAAACCTAAATTTTATGACTCATAAAGTGTAACAATGGCTCACTGATCTCACATATATAGGAAATGGCTATAATCAGCTAACAAACAGCAAATCAACCATACAATTCTTATAAAAACAGCCGACAGGTTTAGCTCTGAACACTTGGAGCATAACTATCAGTTCCTTCAGTAAATTTTGGATAAGTCATTTCTAGTATGATATGTTTATGCTTAATATTTTTAAAAAAGTAACAACATAACATAGCCTAATGCTATGCCAATAATATCATCTTATTGTAGCATTCATTTATGGGTAGCTCATGCATGCAAATAAGTTGGCATTTTTGGAAAGTCCTCCATCAATAGAACAGATGATCTTGGATAAATTTCTGATATTTTGCTAGTTTACAGTAACAATATTAAGAAAATACTGCATACATAATATATACAGTTGTAACTGAGAAGATCGAGGTCAAGATCATATTGAGCACTAGCAGAGCATAAAGGTCCTTCAGTGTAATCACACCAGAAGGTTTGGGGGAGATAGAGCCTTGAGAAAGAAAAATGCAGGTCATTCAAGTGTGAAGACAATGGTATAGGGTTCATAGAATCATAGAATCATAGAGTTGGAAGAGACCACAAGGGCCATCCAGTCCAACCCCCTGCCATGCAGGAACTCCCAATCAAAGCATCCCCGACAGATGGCCATCCAGCCTCTGCTTAAAGACCTCCAAGGAAGGAGACTCCACTACTCTCCGAGGGAGTGTGTTCCACTGTCGAACCGCCCTTACTGTCAGGAAGTTCCTCCTAATGTTGAGGTGGAATCTCTTTTCTTGCAGCTTGCATCCATTGTTTCAGGTCCTAGTCTCTGGAGCAGCAAAAAACAAGCTTGTTCCCTCCTCGATATGACATCCCTTCAAATATTTAAACACGGCTATCATATCACCTCTCAGCCTTCTCTTCTCCAGGCTAAACATCCCCAGCTCCCTAAGTCGTTCCTCATAGGGCTTGCTTTCCAGGTTAAAAACTAGAGAGGACGTCTGTAGCTCTACTGGTTGTGCAGAAGAATTTCAGCAGATGTTTCTTCTCATGCAATTATGTTGATTGTTATTGTATCAATTCTATGATGATGAGACAGTTCTCTCTCTCTCTCTCTTTTGCTGACTCTCCCAGTCAATCAGTGGCCAATGGGGTCAGAGGAGGGACAGAGGTGTGCTTAGCATGGTCCTCCTGCTATTGCTCAGCCTGGGAAAAGCCATTACACAAGAATGTACTCCTTTTGTAACATCCCCAAAAAGTATTTACACTAGAGTAGCCACCAGAATTCTGGGGATTCTGGCCATTAAATTTATAACATAAGGGGGTTGCAGACTGCCAGAAATAGTGTGAATTCAGTCCACTTTTAGGGTTAGGGTTAGAGTTAGGGAACCATGGGAACTGTATTTTATTGTGGCATCAGAGTTGTCTGACAGAGAAGGCTCAATGTCTCAGAAAAATAACAGTTCCCATGATTCCCTAGCACTAACCCTAACCCTAAAAGTGGACTGAATTCACACTATTTCTGGCAGTCTGCAACCCCCCATACTTTCTCTCTACTGGGACATAAAATATGAAAAGAAACTTTAAAAAATGAAAGTTAGTTAAAACCAATGTCATGTAGCTTTTATGTGGTGTTCTTGCCAGCAAACTAGTTGCCATGTAGTGAACTATCTGCACCCTGTGCAATCTAAAGTAATCTAAACAGGATAGACTCATATAAAATGCATTGCAGTAATCTAAACAGGATGTTACCAGTGCATGTGATATCCATAAAAATATGAGTTTGTTGCCCCAGTGCGATTAAGCCAATGTCCACACAGAGGGTAGGAGAATTTGTAGTTTTATTTGCTGCAGCAAATAGGTATCAGTGGTCTCATGATCCAAAAGATGGAAACAAAGTAAAGAAATATTCATGCATATATTCTTTTCCATATGATAATCACACAGTATCCTATCTCTATGTAGCTGTAGTATAACTACTTAGCAGGTCACATTTCTGGAGCATGCATACTCCTATCCCATAAGGATCCTGCAGTGTCCAGCAACTGAGAAATTGAGGAGGGTACCATTTGGCAGAGAAATGAGTTGTACAGCTTATGGTGTCAGGTAAGATATCTAGGGTTCAGGAACTCTGTTCAGTCCTGGAAAGCATCCAAGTTGTCCTAAGCATCCTCTAAACCAGGGGTAGGCAGCCTTTTTGAGATGGGGACTGGGTTGCTGTCCCTCAGACATTTGGGGGGGCCGAAGCACCAAAAATAAATAAATAAATAAATAAATAATATTTAAAAAATAAATAAAGAAAATATGTATGCACACTTTCTGAACCCCAGAAAAGCCATGGCAAAACCCCTGTGGAGATTTTGCCAAGAAAACCCGAAGAACAAGTAATAACAACAATAATCAATATCATTATGGCGGGCGGCGGGGGGCGGAGGGGGGCAGTGGCAGCGGCTGGTCCAAAGGCCTCGGGGGGCCACATCCAGCCCCCAGGCCTTAGGTTGCCTACCTACTCTGGTGCCTGTTATCTATTTTGATTTCCAGTTGGGCCTTGTAGCTTTGCTCCTCTCACCTACACTCAGCATTCCATTTTCTGCATCTCTTGTCAGGTTGACAGTGGACGTTTTCACACTGGGCTTAAGGCAGAAGCAATCCTACCTCACTCCGGCCCCATGCCGGCTCCTTTGCCAGTGTGTTCAAACGATGTCGCAGTGCCATCCCCGGCATCCAGTGCCATCCCTGGCATCATTCCGGGTCCTTTCTCCGCGTGTTCAAACAACGTCGCAGCAAGCCCCGCCCCACCCCGCCCCATCCTGTCCCATCCCCGGCATCAGCCCCGTTCTTTGCAATTCCTCTTTTTAAAAGGAATTGCATCTGCCGCGGCCAGAATCATACTGGAATGATGCTGCTGTCACCGATCTGAAGCTGCAGGATCCATTCCGGTATGATTCTTTCATTGCTTCCATGCGGCTTTAGACCCCAAGTGTGAAAAGGTCCAGTAACAAGCTCGCTAGCTATATCTTAAAGAACTAAAGCAAAAGACAGGGAGACACACATACATTTTTCCATTCTATTCTATTGACATAATGTTTCCTGACTGGTTCCTCTTACTGGTTTCTCATACTGGTTTACCATTGTCTCCCAGTGTACCTTATCACATGGATCACTGTGCAAGACATCTTTGAACTTTGCTGTTCATTTACAGCAGGGACAGGCAACCGTGGAGGAGGTGGTGGTCATTTTCTCACCTTATGCCCTGTGATATCACCTCTGGGCACCATTTTGACCCATTTTTGGCTGATTCTTAAGATTTATTTTATGTTTTGGGAGGTTAGAGTTAGAGATGACTGGAAGAAAACTGTACACATTTGTTTGTGCACAATTGGGGTGATTTGGGGGCAAAAAAAAAATCATCCAATTTTTTTTTAAGTTAGGGCCAATGCAGACTGGCAGTTTAGGGCAGCCTGGGGGTGGAGTTCGGGTGGGGCAACTGCATGCTGGCCACCCCGACTTTGCTCTGATGCTGCACACCTGTCCGCATGGCACACACTGCATCAAAGGGATGCAAAAGAACTGCAGTAGTGGCTCTAAGGGTGGCTTTATGCTGCCCCCAAAAGGAGTGGCATTTTGGAAGGTAGTAAAAAGGAGGATCACGGCCATGGAGTGTGGTTGCCACAGCCCTGATCCGTCACTCCCAGGGGCAGCCCAGCCCTTCTTGACATTCTACATTGGCCCTTAGTCTAGGGACTAGGAAGTAAAAGCCACATTATGGGCTAGACTTTGCACATCCCTAACATAGAACAAAGGTGGGAATCATGCAGTGTACCAGATGCATTTGTATTTCAACTCCCAATAGATAATGGAGATTATCACACTGCTTTTAACATACCTTATCCCCAAGTGCCCAGATGAATGCAACCCATATGCATCCCAGATCCCAGTCGTGCTTATCCAGAGGCTTTTCAAAAACAGCAAAATCTCATTTTTGAAAAGACGCTGGACAAATGCAGCTGGGATCTGGGCTGTATACCGGTTGCATTTGCCCAGCCATCAGCATGTGCAATAACAGTTTTAAAATTAAATGTCCCTTTATTCCACTGGGGTGCTTTAAAAGCAATGCAATAATCTGCAAAGGTAATAAATAATAAATGCTGCCAGATGCAGCCCAACCACATATGGGAGGGGGGCTGCATGGTCTCTGCCTCATAAGTAATTTGAAGGAACCTTACCATTGTCCCAACTGTAGGAATAGCACATTGGCATTTAAAGGCATCATAGCCATGTTAGTCTGTAAAGGGATCTGGTAGCACCTTTGAAATTAAATAAAAGGAAGAAGCTGGTAGCATGAACTTTTGTATACTTGAGCTTACTTTCTAAGGGCCTCTGCAGACGGGCCTTTTGTAGCCTCCTTGAGGCAGGGATGGGGAGGGGCAGCCGCATGCCAGCCGCCACAACCCCTCCCGAGGACGTCCTGATGCCATGCACCATCCAAAAAGGATGCCTCCCAGCGGACATTGGGGCATCCGTTTTGCCAGCTCTGAAAGGAGCGGCATTTTGCAACTCTTTTCCAGGCCTGCAAAAGGGAGGATTGGGGCCGAGACATGGGGCAGCCTCGGCCCCAATCCTTCACTTCCCAGGGTGGCCCAGGGCCACCCATCTTCATCCCCCCCCCCCCAAGTTGCATCCTCATGCAGCTGAGGAAGTAGGCTCGAGGTCCAAAAACCACACTACAGAAATAATCCAGTTTGAGACCACTTTAACTGCCCTGGCTCAGTGCTAGGTGTAGCAACGAATCCTTAGGGGAATTTTATTATTAGCTCAAATATGCGAGAGTAGGCTTGCTACAACAGCCCAATGAGACCGCTCTCCCGGTGTTTATACCAAGAGACCAGAGAATCCCAAGAAATGGAGCTGAGACAGATATTGGTTAACCACTAGATGTCTAATTTATTAAAATAAGGGAAAACTCACTCACAGAACATGCACTCACACACACACACACACACACACACAAGGCTCAGGAAGATCAAGGTTGGAGTTTGGAACAGAAATGCAGGCGTTACTAATGGCGATACTTACCGAGATGTAGCCTTCCTCCCGGGAAGCGAATGGAAAATGTGAAATGATAGGGAGACAAGTCAGGCTCCGCAGCCTGGATTTTGAGCTGACTTGCCGGTAACTAGTTTCAGAGGTCAGAGTGACGTGGAGTCGTTTAGACCATGAATCTAGCACACTGACTGGCTAAAATCTAGGGTTTATATAGGGCCAAATGGGCCCTGGGGGCGGAAGGCGATAATTGCAATGATGGCACCCTGCTGTATAGGGTTCCATTGTATGTGGTGGTCTTAATCCGAGGGGTCAATATCCTGGGGAAATGTGTGGGTGGGTGACACAATGCACCTTCCTATGGGTGGGAGGGTGTTAGACTGGGTGGCACAATACAAACATTACACCTTGGATGGCTGAGGGTGCTTGTGAAAGGATGACACAATACACCTCTTGATGGTTTGGATGATCTCATCATGGAAAATCCCATTCGCAACTCTCCTGACTATCTGGAGGAAATGCATTCCTTAAGAATTAAGGGTGGGCTGCCCATGCCATGGGTGCAGAGGGCTTTTGGCCTCTTGACTCTACTGCCAGGGTTCATCTGGAGGTCATTTGGGAATTTAGCAAGGGATCCAAGGGTGGCATATGGAGTTATTAATATTTTTGGATATGAAGGGGTTTCTGGGTAACACTAGGGAATCCTGGGAATTGTAGTTTATTCTGTTATCAGAGCTATCCGACAGAGAAGGCTCAATGTCTCACAAAACTACAGTTCCCAGAATTCCCTAGTACTGAGCTAGCACAGTTAAAGCAGTCTCAAACTCGATTATTTCTGCAGTATGTTTTGGATCCAAGTCTACAAAAGCTCATGATGCCAATTTCTTTTTTTCAGTTAATCTCAAAATCACTTTAAGACTTTTAGCCTATGGACTTTAACACACCCAGAATGTTAACAGGATAAAAGCTCTTTTGGCAGTTACTTATCACACAATGTTGTGTTTGTCCTGCTTCTGCCTTGCATTCCATTCAAGTGCACCTTTTCACTGATAAGCAAAATCTATCACCAGTCTCTCAGCCTCATGGCTATTCTATTACTGCCCTTGTTCAATAGGTCTCTTCCAATGCAGTTCCACTTCTCAGGCAGTCACATGGTGTGAGTAGGCATGATTCGGCTCCACTCCTGTTCTCTCCCCTTTGCAGCAATCATGGCTGCTAACACCTTCCCAAAGCACATTCACTCAACAGCCAGCTTCAGGGCTTCTCCCCACCCTGCTCCTATCAAAGCATTAGGCTGCTGTGTGAATCTGCACACATCAGCCCCACACTTCATGAGGAAGGGGGAAGAACAACAATCACAGCTTCCAACAACTTCCTAAAGCCAGCTTCAGTGTGCACATTCACAAAGCATCTGGCTTGAAGAGGAAGTTGGAGGCTGAGATCACTTGTCCCCCCCCCCTTCCTCATGTAAGGTGGGTTTGGCAGTGTGTAAAACATCACAGAACTTTGCATCACAAAAGTGTGGTAAGAAACTAATATGCTTCCATACTCAAACTAGAGCTATTGTGGTGGGACAACAGGCTGGTGTGCTAAAGTCCTGTGTTGTTGATGTTAATGTGAACTGGCTGAGAGTGGTAAGTTACTTCACTGGCAGAGGAAAAGATGGATCCTCTAGAGATATCATTCACTATGCCGTATGGAAACTATATTTACATGTTGATAAAGATTGTCTTCCCTCTCATGAAAACCAGAAACCAGAATAAAAACCACTTCCATCTTCTAAACATTCTGCACACAGTAAACTGTTGTCTCTGTCACCACATCTTGATTCCATTAGTAGTTATGGAACTCATAAATATAGTTATTAATGTGCCATGCCCTGGTACAATATATCCCTGAACAGCTAGAAATACAGTCACCTCGAGTTATTGTAATCTAATGTTTGTAACTCACATTAAATTGTAAGGGAATTAAAAACATAGACTATTTTTCTTTTTTAAAAAAGACATACAAAAACTTAGAATATCTGACTTCTTTTCTTAACAATAACATTGTTCTGTCCTTGCATATTTTCTTGGTTCAGCAAAAGATGCTCAGGTTATTCCTGGCAGAAAAATCTCTCCACACTTGGTGGCCTCACACCTCCACCTTGAGACAAAAATCCACCAGGAGCCTAATGAGATCATTCGGAGGCATGGAGTGGGGTGTCATCAGTACGCTGATGACACCCAGATATACTTCTCCATGACCAGATCATCGGCTCAGACTTCAGATGGCGTCTCTCCTCTCAATGACTGTCTCAGAGCGGTAATGGATTGGAAGAGGAAAAACAGATTGAAGCTGAATCCAGACAAAATGGAGGTACTGACAGTCACAGGCCCGAAACCAGGTTTGGGAATACAGTCTCTGGTCCTGGATGCAGTCACGCTTTCCTCTAAGGACTGTGTTCGCAGTTTGGGGGTACTCCTAGATTTGTCGTTTCACATGACTAGTCAGGTCAATGTGGCAGTCAGGAGTGCCTGTTATCAGCTTTGGCTGATACGCCAACTGCACCCTTATCTGGATATGAGGGATCTGGAAATTGTGGTACATGCTCTGGTAACCTCACATCTGGATTACTGCAATGCACTTTACATGGGGCTACCCTTGTGCCTAACCCAGAAACTTCAACTGGTACAAAACATGGCAGCCAGGTTAATTACTGGAACATCTAGGAGGGAGCATATAACACCTGTGCTTAAATCCCTCCACTGGCTGCCGATTAGTTTCCGGACACAGTACAAGGTGTTGGTTTTAACCTTTAAAGTCCTACATGGCTTGGGTCCATCTTATCTCAGGGACCTCATCTTCCCGTATGACCCCCTGCGCACCCTTAGATCCTCTGGGAGGAGCCTGCTGCAGCCCATGAAGACCAGGCTCTCGCAGACCTCCCAGAGGGCCTTCTCTGCAACTGCTCCCACACTTTGGAATGGCTTGCCGGACAAGATCCGTCTTATTACCACTCTTGCTGCTTTTAAGAAAGCAGTAAAGATGGATCTCTTCCGGCAGGCCTTCCCGGAATAATGTTCCAGCAATGGCGGAGGTTTGCTGCCCACCCCCCAATCTGCCACTGTTTTTATACTGCCCAACAAATCGTTATATTTGTATTTATGTTTAAATTCATTTTAATTCTTTCTTGGTTTAATCTAATTTTAAGGGGTGGGGGGGGGGTTAGGGTGTGGGATTTGGGAATGTTTTAAATTGCTTACTGTTTTTATAAGGTTGTACTCCGCCCTGATTGCTGAGCAGAGGGGCAGGTTAAAGATAAAACTTATTATTATTATTATTATTATTATTATTATCAATGCCACCTGACATTTAAAAGGGGAAAGATCAATATCTTGGTATTATCAGTAACAGCTGTTCACTATTCATCACAAAAAGTTTGACTGAATTAGTAACGTGCAACACAGAACTAATTAGAAATGTTCATCCTCTGTAAAATCCTGGTAATTAGTGACATGAGGGTTACTAATTTAATTGGCAGGATTGTATTCAGCAGAGAGGATTGACAGATCTTATTTGAGAGGTTTAATTACATGGAAAATCCAGGTACTTTGTTGAATGGATTGTGTTACTCTACTCATACATATTTCTATGCAATGCATAATTTATTCATATTGATAATGTGGACTATACATGTGTAAACATATTTTCCTTATCATAGGCCCTTAGAAAAGGCTTCACTGATAAATTCAATCATGATTCCACCTGATTTTCAGGAGGCTAGCAAAAAGATGACTGATTGCTACTCTTAGGAGAAAGACAGAAATTTAACAATGAGATTCAGAAGAGTCTACGTTTGGGCACCTGGGCATTGCCAAACAAGAGAAATAGAGCACTAAAAAAAGACAGAGAGAGAGCAAAGGAGAAAACAGATGAAATGGTTTACATTTTTTAATTCTAATTTATAGATGTAAATTTAGAAATTATTACTATAATGGAAAGAAAATCATCTCATTATAGAGAGTGCTTGGGTGACTTGTATGTCTGCTTGCTGTCCATGTGCTAAGTGTTGATGGACAACTGCAGGAACCACACTCTCCCTTCTTATGTTTCTTTATCTTTAAACTAGAATTCAGCTGACAGCTGCTCATACACAGGACAAATAAGAACAGATGAGACCAATATTCTGTTTCCATTGTAGCTGATCAGGTAACCATGGGAAGCCCATGAGCAGGACAGGACCACAGTAGCACCCTTCACTATAGTTTATGTACCCCAACAACTGGTGTTCAGATTGTCTGAATGACTGTGGGCCTTTGCAGACTGCTAGAAATAGTGCAAATTGAGTCCACTTTAACTGCCCTGGCTCAGTGCTAAGAAATCATGGGAATTGTATTTTTTTCTGAAACATTGAGCCTTCTCTGTCAGAGAGCTCTGGTGCCACAATAACCAACAGTTCCCATGATTCCCTAGCACTGAGCCAGGGATGTCTCAAAGTGGATTATTTCTGCAGTATGTTTTTGACCCTAGAGGGTCTTCTTGATGGCTGCTCATGGGTATAGAACTTACTTCCATAAAAAAACTAGGCTGGTATCCTGTTTGATGTCTTTCCATGGGGAAGCAAAGGGGTGTTTTGTTGTTTGTTTTTTTACAATTTTTGGGCACACTTTTAGCTATTAACTAGTTGCTGCAGAAGGATCTTTTAATGGATGATGCTCTATGTTTATCCTCATGATTATGTTTTAAATGCTTTTAAAACATTTATATGTTTTATGTATATTTATATATGTGTGTGTTTTTTAAAAAATATTTCATATTTTAATCTTTTAGCTGCCTTGAATCTTATATTGGAGAAAGACAGAATGTTAAATAAATACTTGGATGCATACTGCTTCTGGTGCTAGAGGAAACATAGCAATCATCAATATAGCCCCTTTAAATACTGTCCAGGTTGTTGTCCATCAATATATCTTGAAGAAGTAAATTCCATAATTTAATTCTACACTGTAGGAAGACCCTTTTATCTGTTCTAAATCTCATATTTATTTCAATAGATAACTCTAGTTCCTATCCACTTTTTGTTCACAACACACATCATTTTACACACCATTGTCAATTCTTCTCTCTCCCCCACCTTCACTCTTCTTTAAGCTGAAGGGTCCAAAATATAACCACGAAAATATATACACGATCTGTCCAATTCTGCACATTGTTCGGCTATGCTAATATTCTTTCTGAGATGTACTGAAGACAACTGTACATAATATTCCAAATGCAGTTATACCATAGATCTGTATAAAACAATTTGTTGTTTGGTGTTGTGTGCCTCCAAGTATTTTTTTTTTTTTTTACCTATGGTGACCTTAAGGAGAACCTGTGGATGCAGTGGCTCAAGTGGTAAAGATGCTGACTCTGTTGATTGCAAGATTGGTAGGTTGGCAGTTCAAAGCAGTTCAAGACTTAGGGCCTAAGCAGACAGTGCTTTGCACCATCTTCAAGGCAAGGAAGGGGAGGGGCAGTCTCATTCTGGGTGCCTCAACCCCTTCCTGAGCATGTCATCGGAGCGCCCGTTGCTCCGCACAACCGGCGCTCCGATGACGTACTTCCGCCGCAGCATCCGCACACGCTGCGGCAGAAGTGGCACCAAAGGTGCGCCCAAGACCTCTTGTGGCACACCAACGTCTTGCAGAAGGAGCGCTATTTTAGCGCTCCTTCCAGGGCCTAAGAAGCTGTGGGTTGGGGCTGAGGAGTGCGACTTCCTCGGCCCCAATCTGCAGCTTCCCCGGGGCGACCCACAGCCACCTGTCTGCTTAGGCTGTTAGTTGCTGCATGATGGGGTGAGCTTCTGTCACTAGTCCCAGCTTCTGCCAACCGAGCAGTTCAAAAGCATACAAATATTAGTAGATAAATAGATACCACTTCTCAGTAGGAAGGTAAACAGCATTCTGTGCAATCATGCAGGCCACATGATCACAGAGTAGTCTCTGACAATGCTGGTTCTTCAGCTTAATAATGGAGATGAGCACCACCCCTATGGTTGGACATGACTTGACAACCTTGTCAATGAGAAATACCTTTAACTTTTAAGGAGAACCTATCATAGGGTTCTCTTGGCAATTTCTTCAGAGAGGGTTTACCATTGCCATCCTCTGAGGCTGAGAAAGTGTGACCTGCCCAAGGTCATTCAGTGGGTTTTATGCTTCAGCAGGGAGTTGAACCCTGATCTCCATCCAGAGTTGTAGTCCAATGCTCAAACCACTACACCATGCTGATTCTCATAGAGATAGTATGATACTACCAATTTTAGTTTTGGTTACTTATTCTCACTATGCCCCAAACTTCATACCAGCTCATTATTTTCATCATGTAACCCACCACAACAGCACCACAATCCCATCACAGTTAAATTCTTTCAAGTTTGCTAAATGTTTTCCAGTGTACATAAACTGAAAACATTAATGAAATTGTGTGATTCATTGAAGGTCACATGGTGAGCATGTGCAGTTGGCCCTCCATATCTACAGATTCTGTATCCATGGATTCAGCCATCCACAGCTTGAAAATATAAAAAAAATATCAATTTTAAAAAGCAATCCTTGTTTTTGTCATTTTAGATTTACATTTTACATTTTACATAAGGGACACAATGTCATTATGTCATAGTATTTAATGGTACTTGAGCATCCATGGATTTTGGTATCCATTGGGTGGGGGGGAGGGGCTGGAACCAAACCTCAGCAGATACCAAGGGAACACTGTGGTTATTTGAAATCAGTTGCAATGGAAACCATGAGTCTTTTGCTTCTATTCCAGTCTCCCTCACACTAGCCTATCACATTTTTAAACAATCTGACCCTTTCTGTTTTAAAGTTGAATGCAGGATGCAGCTGGTTATTATCACACAGAAAATGCTGCCGATGCTGCCAACCAGCTGCATCCCACCTAAAACCGGATTGGATTATTTAAAAATGTGATAAGCTCCTAAAGCTTCATCCACATTGCAGAAATAATCCAGTTTGACACTACTTTAACTGTCATGGCTCATTGCTATGCACTTTTGTGAACTGTAGTTTGTTGTGGCACCAGAACTCTCTAATAGGGAAGGCTAAATATCTCACAAAACTACAAATCCCAGAATCTCATAGCATTGACACACGGCAGTTAAAGTGGTGTCAAACTGGATTGTTTCTGCAGTGTGGATACAGCCTAACTAGTAGGGCCACTGCACAGAGAAAATATGAAGGAAATAGTAGGACCATTGCACAAAGATGGAGAAATTCTAACAGGGGACAGAGAAAAGGCAGAACTACTCAACACCTTCTTTGCCTCAGTCTTCTCACAAAAGGAAAAGGATGTTCAACCTGAGGAAAATGGAGCAGAGGACACAATAGGGGAAATGCAGCACAAAATAAGTAAAGAGGAAGTACAGGAATACCTGGTTAACCTAAGTGAATTTTAAGTCTCCAGGACCAGATGAACTACATCCAAGGATATTAAAAGAACTGGCAAATATAATCTCAGAGCTACTAGCAATAATCTTTGAGAACTCCTGGAGAACAAGAGAAGTCCCAGCAGACTGAAGGAGGGCAAACATTGTTCCCATCTTCAAAAAGGGGAAAAAAGAGGATCCCAACAACTATCGCCCAGTTAGTCTGACATCAATACCGGGAAAGATTCTAGAACAGTTCATTAAACAGAGAGTCTGTAAACATTTAGAAGGGAATGCCATAATCACTAAAGGTCAACATGGGTTTCTCAGAAACATGTCATGTCACACTAATCTGATCTCTCTCTCTCTCTCTCTTTTTGATAAAATTATCAGCTTGCTAGATGAACGGAATGCGGTAGACATAGCATATCTTGATTTCAGTAAGGCTTTTGACAAGGTCCCCCATGATATTCTTGCAAACAAGATAGCAAAATGTGGGCTAGACAATACAACTGTTAGGTGGATTAGTAACTGGTTGACTAACCGAACCCAAAGGGTGCTCAGCAATGGCTCCTCTTCATCCTGGAGAGAAGTTACCAGTGGGGTGCCACAGGGTTCTGTCCTGGGCCCAATGCTATTCAACATCTTTATCAATGATTTGGATGAAGGAATAGGGGGCATGTTTCTTAAATTTGCAGATAACACCAAATTAGAAGGAATAGCTAATACCCCAGAAGACAGGACGAAAATTCAAAATGATCTTAATAGATTAGAAAGCTGGGCCAAAGTTAACAAAATGAATTTCAACACAGAGAAATGTAAGGTACTGCAATTAGGGCATTTTTTTTAAAAAATGCATAGATATAAGATGGGGGACACCTGGCTTAACGAGACTACATGTGAAAGGGATCTAGGAGTCCTAGTAGACCACAAATTGAACATGAGTCAACAGTGTGATGCCGCAGCTAAAAAGGCCAATGCAATTTTAGGCTGCATTAATAGAAGTATAGTATCTAGATCAAGGGAAGTAATGGTGCCACTGTATTCTGCTTTGGAAAGGCCCCACCTGGAATACTGTGTCCAGTTCTGGACACCACAATTAAAAATGTTGAAAAACTTGAGCGTGTCCAGAAGAGGGCAACTAAAGTGGTGAAGAGTCTGGAAACCATGCCTTACGAGCAACGACTTAGGCAACTGGGTATGTTTAGCCTGGAGAAGAGACGGTTAAGAGGAGATATGATAGCCCTCTTTAAATATTTGAAGGGATATCATGTTGAGGAGGGTGCTAGCTTGTTTTCTGCTGTTCTAGAGAACAGAACCCAGAACAATGTTACAAAAGAAGGAGGGATCGATGTTTGATATCTATCCCTCCTTCAGTTGGCTCTGCTTCCCAGGATAACTTGGGGAACGTGCCAGCCATTCCACTGACCCTTAATCTGCTCCTTTGCAATGCCAGGTCGGTCAAAAATAAAACTCACATCATCCACGATCTCCTGGTGGATGAGGCAGCCGACCTGGCATGCCTCACTGAGACCTGGCTGGGGGATGCCAGCTCTGCGATCTGGGCGCAGGCTCTCCCAGCTGGGTACTCAGTCATCGAGCAGGTGAGGGAAAGTGGGCGAGGGGGTGGTATAGCCTTGGTCTATAGGAACACCTTAACCGTGATCAGAAAGCCTATCCGGAAAACGACGCACATCGAATGTATGTACCTCAGCCTGAAGACTAGGGATAGTTTGGGGATTCTGTTGGTATACCAGCCACCCCGTTGCTTAACAGACTCCCTGACTGAGCTGACTGCCCTGGTTTCTGAGTTGCTGTTGGAATCGCCCAGACTTTTGGTTCTGGGCGATTTCAACATCCCTCTTGAAACCAGTTTGCAAGATCTAACTGGCGCGGCTCGGGAGTTCATGGATACCATGACTATCATGGGCCTATCCCAGCGGGTCAACGGGCCCACGCATTGTGCTGGTCATACACTCGATGTGGTCTTTAGTACGGAGCAGGAATATCCGTGGGCAGAGATCAAAAATATCTCTGCCCTGTCATGGACGGACCACTTTCTGATCAGGGCAGAACTAAAGGCTATTATTCACCCCCCTGGGGGTGGCGGACCCATTAGAACGGTCCATCCTCGAAGGCTAGGAAGGCCTTAGAGGGTTTAATGGTTGGTAACGCCAGTGATTCTGTCGAAGCCTTGGTGGACATTTGGAACACCGATCTCACCAGGGCTATCGATACAATCGCTCCCAAGCATCCTTTCCGGCCCGCTTCAAATCTTAAGCCCTGGTATACCGAGGAGCTTAGGAGGATGAAGCGAGCCGGACAACGACTAGAGTGCGAATGGCGGAAGACTCGTCTCTCATCCGACAGAACTCGCCTTAGGAAGCATCTTGATTCCTATAGGGAGGCTTTGCGTGCAGTGCGGAAATCTTTCTGCTCTACACGCATTGCGTCTGCAGAGTCCCGCCCGGCAGAGCTGTTTAGGGTGTTAGGGGAGTTGACGAAGGTTTCTCCTGCGCCGAATCCCCTACTTAACCCAACGACAGCCTGCTGTGAGGCCTTCAATATTCACTTTGCAGATAAAATCTCTCGGATAAGAGCCGACCTAGACGCCATTGTTCTGGCAGAATCCGTAGACGAGGTATCCAGGAACTCCATTGATGGCACTTTACTGGATCAATTACAATCTGTGAGTACCGATGACGTGGACAAGCTGCTTGGAAGTGTGAGGAAGACTACTTGCCCCCTCGATCCTTGTCCATCATGGCTGGTCGTCCAGGGGGGGACGCGTTGAGGGTGTTCCTTCGGGACACAATCAACGCGTCATTCAGGGAGGGCAAGGTTCCATCTTGTTTAAAGGAGGCGGCAGTCAAGCCACTCCTGAAAAAGCCTTCCCTGGATCCCCTGGATAGAAACAACTACAGGCCAGTCTCCTTGCTCCCTTTTTTGAGTAAGGTGATCGAGAGGGCGGTCGCTTCCCAACTCCAAGCAGTCTTGGATGAAACCGATTATCTTGACCCATTTCAAACCGGCTTCAGGACAGGATATGGAGTGGAGACTGCCATGGTTGCTCTGACCGATGACCTCCGCCTGAGTATCGACAGGGGTAGTGTGACCTTGTTGGTGCTCTTGGATCTCTCAGCGGCCTTTGACACCATAGATCATGCCATCCTCTTGGATCGCCTGAGGGAGCTAGGAATTGGAGGCACTGCTTTGCAGTGGTTCCGTTCCTTCCTCTCGGGCAGATCTCAGAGGGTGAGGCTCGGGGACAGTTGCTCATCTAAAATTGAGCTTAACTGTGGCATCCCTCAGGGTGCCATCCTGTCCCCGATGCTATTTAATATTTATATGAAGCCGCTTGGTGAGATCATTCGGAGGCATGGAGCCCAGTGTCTTCAGTACGCTGACGACACCCAGATATATCTCTCCATGACCAGATCATCGACTCAGACTTCAGATGGCGCCTCTCCTCTTGATGACCGTCTTAGAGAGGTAATGGGTTGGATGAGGAAAAACAGATTGAAGTTGAATCCAGACAAAACAGAGGTACTTGCAGTTACAGGCCTGAAACCAGATCTGGGAATACAGTCTCCAGTCCTGGATGGGGTCACACTCTCCTCTAAGGACTGTGTTCGCAGTCTGGGGGTGCTTCTAGATTCATCGCTTCACATGACTAGTCAGGTGAATGCGGTGGTCAGGAGTGCCTGTTATCAGCTTCGGCTGATACGCCAGCTGCGCCCTTATCTGGATAGAAGGGACCTGGAAGCTGTGGTACACGCCCTGGTAACCTCACATCTGGATTTCTGCAATGCACTCTACATGGGGCTACCCTTGTGCCTAACCCAGAAACTTCAACTGGTACAGAATATGGCAGCCAGGCTAATTACGGGAACATCAAGGAGGGAGCACATAACACCTGTGCTTAAATCCCTCCACTGGCTGCCAATTAGTTTCTGGGCGCAGTACAAGGTGTTGGTTTTGACCTTTAAAGCCCTACATGGCTTGGGTCCATCTTATCTTAGAGACCGCCTCTCCCCATATGATCCCCCCTGCGCCCTGCGGTCCTCTGGGAGGAATCTGCTACAGCCAATAAAAACTAGGCTGTCTCAGACCTCCCAGAGGGCCTTCTCTGCAACCGCTCCCAGACTCTGGAATGGCCTGCCGGATGAAATCCGTCTTACTACCACTCTTACTGCTTTCAAGAAAGCAGTAAGGACGGATCTCTTTCGGCAGGCCTTTCCGGATTAACTGTCGGCCCATAAGGGGCCCCATTGTCTGACTCCTCTGGAAAAAAAACTTTGTTTTTAACTAATTAATTTAACTAATATAGTATTTTAACTATTCCTTGGTTTAATTCTATTTTAAGGGGATGGGGTGGGGGGAGGAAGGAAGTATGGGGAGAGGGATTGTTTTAATGTCGTTCTGTTTTAAATCCTGTTGTCCCCCGCCCCGATTGCTTTGCAGAGGGGCAGGCTACAAATAAAAATTTATTATTATTTATTATTATTACAGAATAGTGAAACAAGACTTAACTTTGCAAAAGTCAAGTCAATTCTTCTTCAGAAAGATATTTTCCTTTGTATGCTTGATAAATGCATTCCACTAGTTTCTTAAACAGGCTAGGCAGTATGGTGGCTGGTAAATCCATTAATTGGGTTTAGTTGAATAAACAATATAACATTATTTATGGTTGTTTTAAGCCCTGACAGGTACCTTTATGGCTATTGATGGTTTCTGAAACTTTCCATTCAGGGCTCTGAGAACAATGATTTGTGTCCTTAGAGCTAACTTGTCCCCCATGGCTAGAGATGCAGGACTCAGGCCCTATGATTTTAATGTCAAAGTTCATGGCTAATTTGCAAGCCACCCTGGAAGACCTTTTGGGCTGACAGGTGGGTATAAATGTACAAATGAATAAATAAAAATCAGAGACCTAAGGATTACCCCTGGTGATGTCACAGTGGGCAGCTCCTGGTGATGTCTTTAAGCATGATACATTAAATATCAGCTGTAGGTACAGAGTATACCATTCAGGTTTTTTTTAAAAAAAACTGTAACAAAAGAGGAAAATGCAGCCCACTGTATCCACAGATACTGCAGTCACAGATTCAACCATACACGGCTTGAATTTTTTAAAAAAATCCCAAAAGCAAACCTTGGTGGCTCAGTGGTTAAATGCCTGTACTGCAGCCACTCACTCATAGACCACAAGGTTGCAAGTTCAATACTAGCCAGGGCTCAGGCTAGACTCAGGCCTGCATCCTTCTGAGGTCGCTAAAATGAGTACCCAGCTGTTGGGGGGCAATGAGCTTACAGTTGTAAACTGCTTAGACATCCCATAGCATGATATGAAGCGGTATATAAATGAAGCTGCTTTGCTTTGCTTTGCTGATTTTCTTATTTTATATAAGGGCCATCATTTTATATATATAAAGTGGGACTTGAGCATTCATGAAGTTTGGTATCCAAAGGGTCATAGAACACAACCCCAGAGGGTACCAAGGTGAGTAAGAAAAGGTTGGTTGAATTCCATTTCTGTATTTGAGAACTAAAAGTGAGCTTAATTTTTTTTTATTCGGCAGCAATGAAAGATGTAGCTTGACCTGTGAGTGACTGATTTAATTGCTGGTTGTGCATCTGTTTTTTGTTTTGTTTTAACAGAGTATTACTATGCTGTGATCATATGGCAAGTTGAGTTGGTTGACCCCATTGACCCAGCTGCTTCACAAGCCTTTTCAAAAAGGTGTAACTGGTTTCTGAAAATTCATTCTGCCTGTATTGATTTCCCTTCTACTTTCCTTGGAAAGTTGGAAAGACCCACCTTCCTGTCAGTTTGTAGACACATCACAAACTTCCCTTGGTGCAATGTAGGTGTAGCTAAGTGTCTGAGGGCTGATTAGGAATTGTCCCCCCAAACCAATACAACCTGCAATGACCACAGACATGTTTTGCTTGCTTTTTTGAGTACTTTGCACTGACTATGAGATACCATTTATCAATAAGTCAGTGCAAAATAAGGAGTATGTTCAACTTGACCTTTGCAGACTGCCAGAAATAGTGCACATTAAATTGAGGCACTGCCCTGCTCAGTGCTAGGGAGTCATGGGAATTTTATTTTTTTTCTGAGACATTGAGCCTTCTCTGTCAGAGAGCTCTGGTGCCACAATAAATTACAGTTCCCATGATTCCCTAGCACTGAGCCAGGGCAGTGCCTCAATTTAATGTGCACTATTTCTGGCAGTCTGCAAAGGCACACCATGACAGGGTGGTTATGATGAAACAGACATGGAAATTACTGCTTTGAGGGAATAATCACATTGTGCAATTAATTATAAAAGCTGTTGTTCTTTGCAGACCCTGTTAAATACAAGAAGCTGTGGCTATTGTTGTTATAGAATGGGGTGAGCAAAGTCCAACACACAGATATTGCTGGACTGCAACTCCCATCAACCAGAACAAAGATAGCCAATGGTGAAGAATGCAGTGGTTTGTAGCTTGGCAACAGCTGGGAAGGTTGTGCTTTGTTCACCCTCTATTAGAAACTTGAATTTGCTTTTTTTACTCTCCCCTGTGTCTAAAATATGCCTTTTCCCATTATCTTCATGGAAGGTGAAAATGTCTTTTCTCTTTTATTTCCCCCTATTTTTCATAAATAACTAGTGGAGTTACAGGTCCAGAAATACTTGTTACACTTGAATCATTTCTGTCCTGAGATCAAGCTTTCAATTAAAGCAGATGGCACTTAAAATATTTATTTCTGCTCTTCATAATACTTTAATTCTGAGTACCACTGTGAAGTTGTGAACATAGGCTGAAATGAAAAGAATATGCATTCACTGCTAATAATTAATCAGGCTAGGGAAGGGGAAGTACAAGGTTGCGCATGATGCATATTGACAATCTATATATTAACACAATGAAGACCTGAGAGGAATGATGTTGCATCTATATCTTTATAGAAAGAAGCAGAATTATGCAAACTTTGTAAATAATTTAAAGCTATTCAGTGCATGCTGTGAGAATAATTATAAGCCACTGCCACTAATATATCTCACAGTACTCTCAAAACTATCAGTATGAAGTTTAACTCCACAAATCAGACCCTTCGTAATCCTATTAACATTTCATAGTGGGGATATAAAATGTTCCATGTTGTGGAATTGTATATTGTGATTTTGTTTGTTGGCCTTGTCATAGGCAGAACCATGCTGTAACACTAAAAGATTACTTCATTAGCTGGTAAATGATGAGCTCCTCCATTTATATAGATTGGTATCTTTTGGTGGTCCTTTTTGGTTCTTTTTCTGAAACAGCAGATGGTGTATTCTTCTACGTGATTTAGACTGCTGTAAGGGTTGGAGACATAATTCAGTCCAAACTAAGGTAAGTATATCTTTCTTTCATACCTTTATAAGACCATTACTAGTAAAACAGCAATAAAAGCAACTAGTCTCATGAGAAATTAGTGTATAAAACCCAGGCTTCATTGTCAACGTTACCATTTATAAAAATGATAGTCTGTATCAATATTGTTCTGGATTGTGAATGAAAATGTTCAAAATAGACACAGCAAAATCTACTGTACATTTTAATCTCACACATATGTGTAAGGATTCTGTTAAAATTTTATTTATTAAAATATTGCTACCCTACCCATTATCAAAAGATCTCAGGGTGATGCACATGTAAAGTTAACACAACCAAATTAAAACCATGTAATACCATAAAATATTTAAAAAACCCAAAGAACATATTAACAAAACAGCTTAAACTATCCACAATAGAATTTGAGAAAAAATCAGTGTGATCTAAAGGCTTTGGTGAATAGCCAAGTTTTTGCTCAGTGCCTAAATGAAACCCATATTTGTACTAACTAGGGGCCTTTGCAGACTGCCAGAAATAGTGCAAATTGAATCCACTTTAACTGCCCTGACTCAGTGCTAGGGAATCATGGGAACTGTAGTTTATTGTGGCACCAGAGCTCTCTGACAGAGAAGGCTCAATGTCTCAGAAAAAAATACAATTCCCTAGCACTGAGCCAGGGCAGTTAAAGTGGACATTTGCACTATTTCTAGAAGTCTGCAAAGGCCCATGGCCTCTGAGAGGAGGACATTCAACAATAGAAGTGTCATAGCTGAGAAGGTTCTCACCCATGTCCTCATACAGTCCACACTGGCAGAAATGGTAGGAGGGCCTCCCAAGCAGATCCTCAGGCAGGCATATATAGGGAGAGGTCTCCCTCAAGTATTTAGGCCTTAAGCTGATAAAGACCTTCAAGGTTATTACAAGCACCGTGACTTCAGGCTGAAAGCATAGTGGTAACTAATGCATTTTTTAAAAGACCACCATTATATGCTCTCTATATGGTATTCTAGGGCCTTTGCAGACTGCTAGAAATAGTGCAAATTGAGTCCACTTTAAGGGTTAGGGTTAGGGAATCATGGGAACTGTATTTTATTGTGGCACCAGAGCTCTCTGACAGAAATGTCTCAGAAAAAAACAAAACAATTCCCATGATTCCCTAGCACTAACCCTAACCCTTAAAGTGGACTCAATTTGCACTATTTCTGGCAGTCTGCAAAGGCCCCTAGTCAGCTATTGTATTGCTGTAATTTGCACTAGCTGCAACTTCCAAGTCATCTTCAAGGGCTGCCACACATACAGCATATTATACAGTGGGCCCTTGGTATCTGCTGGGGTTTGGTTCCAGGACTGTCCTGCCCCAGATACCAAAATCAATGGATGTTCACATCCCATTAAATATAATGGTGTAGTGAAATGGTGTCCCTTATATAAAATAGCAAAATCAAGGTTTGGTTTCTGAAATTTATATCTTTTTTGCATATTTTCAAACCATGGATGGTCAAATCCATGGATAGAGAATCCATGAATATGAAGGACCGATTAGTAGTCTCATAGGACCTTATCACACATGGCCCACAAAGCGATAATAATCCTGAAATGACAAAACCCGAAAAGAAACCGCAAAGAAACCGTCATTACGCAAATGGTTATCACATGCAATTAGCATCATCACACATTTAAGGAAATACATATCTGCCATGCACACACTAGCGAGGAAATCCTGTACATGAACAAGCAATGATGTTCTTGCACATGCGCACTATGCTCTCCGCAGCTGTCACTCACTCGCCGTGGCTGTCACCCTTTCCCAGGTCGTCCTCGGTGCAGCCGGCCCTCCGCACGGCCAGCGCTCTGAGGAGGACCTCCCGCCGCAGCATTCACTGAGGAGGTCCTCCTTGGAGCGCCGGCCGTGCGGAGGGCCGGCTTCATCAAGGACGACCTGGGAAAGGGTGACAGCCGCAGCGAGTGACAGCTCCGACGCAGGGCCGGCGCTCCAAGGAGGTCCCCTTGGAGAGGCAGCACTATGGGGAAATGCTCCCCAATACGTATTTGGCGATACATATTGGGTGACCATACTTACGGCAAAAGCGATATTAATCCCGTCGTGCAATTGTACTTCCTGAAGAAACCAAAATTCAAAAGAACTCGGATCATGCTGCATTGTGTCGGGGTTCTGTAGGTGTTCTGTGCGACGTCGTGTGTAAACACGGAAAAATAATACGTATTAGGTCAGGATTCCTTTTGGATTCTGTCAGGATTTGGCCCCGTTTGATAAGGTCCATAGGGAGGCTAGCAGTGCATGAACTACTATGGCTAGGCTGACTTCTGTCCAAAAAAGGCCATAACTGGCACAATAATCAAAGCACTCAGAGCCACAAAGTTCACTTGGACCTCCATTGACAGAGATGGATCTAGGAATACCTGCTCTTTCAGGTAGAGTGTAACCCCAACCTGGACAGGTTCTTTATGCAGTTGCCAAACCAAAGCACCACCAATTCACTGATCTTCTCTCTTATTGGGATTCAGCTTCAGTTGATTGGCTCTCATCCAGCCCATTTTAGCATCCAGGCACTGATTCAACATCCATACAGCCCCAGCTTACTCTAGTGCAGGGGTAGGCAACCTTTCCCCTTTAAGGGCCGAGGGACTTCAGCTCCCAGAAGCCTTAGCCATGTTGGCCAATAGCCCCATGTTGGCCAATAGCTCCTGGGATTCTGGGAGCTGAAGTCCCTCGGCCCTTAAAGGAGAAAGGTTGCCTACCCCTGCTCTAGTGACTAGAAACAAAGCCACATATTATCAGCATGCTAATGGTAGCTATTGTTTTGAGCTTTCAAGTTGTTTCCAACTTATAGTGACCCTATCATGAACCAAGTTTCTCTGTTGTTCTTTTGATCCAGAGAGAAATTTAGCCACCCTAGACTATAAGATTTTCAACAAAGACACATAGGAAACCAGATCTGGGTTTAGACACTATGCATGTAACATTTACTAAGTGGGGAAGCAGACTGGCGGCTCTGCGCCGCCCCGGGAAGGTGCGCCTCAGGACCGAGGCATCCCCACGCCTCGATCCTGCGGCGCTCCTTTCCCGTCCCTGAAAGGATCGCTAAAATAGCGCTCCTTTCACAAGTCAGTGAAAGTGCGCCCCAAAAGCATGAGGCGCACTTTCACTGACTTATCCGCCGCAGCGTGTGCGGATGCTGCGGCAGGAGGTTGCCCCCAGAGCGCCGGCCGTGCGGAGGGCCGGCGGCTCCGAGGGCAACCTCGGGAGGAGGAAGGGGCGCCGAGCGTGTGGCTGCCCCTCCTCTTCCCTGCCTCCAGGACGCCTTAATAAGCCAACTGCCGAGGCCCTAAGACATAACAAATAAGACAATCACTTAAGTATCACACACAACATACTCACAAACAGTCCTCCACTGAATGTTGATCAGGCATCCATGAAGGTTGGGATGACACCTTTGCCGCAGTTTGATGCCAACAAAATGAGGCTGGTAGACCACTTCTTATATACCTTGTTCATCTTTCTCTTGACGAAAACATATTTTTCCTTAGTTTCCATAGTTTCATAACATACAAATGCTTATCTGTTTATATTAAAACATCCTGGTCCATCACATCAATGTCTTATTAGTTGATGTTCTGGGCAGCTCAGAGCACAGGAACACACCTTGTTTGTACAAGTTCCTTCTTGTTTTGCAAACTCCATCTGCTCCGGCCAAATCAGCATTCCTTTTAATTTCTCACTTTCAAGGTCGAAGTCCATCCTTCAGCAATGCACTGTGCACGGCCATAGTTTCTGGTTCGGGGACCATACATTCAACTCAAAACCCACTCATTCACCACAACCCTAAGGTGAACTTATCACAGGTTTTTCTGGTGCTGAGAGTGTGTGATTTGCCCATGATTACCCTGTGGGTTTCCATTGCCTAGAGGGGAATCAAACTCTGATCTCCAGCGCTGTAGCCCAATGCTCAAACCACTCCAAAGCCCCTAATGACTTCACTCAAAGTACATTGGGCCTTTGGTATCTGCTAGGGTTTGGTTCCAAGATCCCCCCCACCCCCATGGATACAAAATCTGTGGATGCTCAAGCCCCATTAAATATGATGGGTAGTAAAATGGTGCTGCTTGTGTGAAATAGCAAAATTAAGGCTTGCTTTTTGGGAATTATATTTTTTAAAAATACTTTCAAGCCATGGATGCTTGATCTATAGATAAGGAATCCATGGATATGGAGAGCTGTCTGTATATGCTCTATATTAGTTAACTTTTTTACAACAAGCATCTGCTATAATTTTTATATCAAACATGCACTACACTTTCACAACATTCTGTGAAAATATTGAGCAGGATTTTTAAAAAAATAGTTTAAGAATTACAATTACAAGAATTATCCAGTATGCATTGTAATTCAAACTGAGAACATGAGATCAAATTAATGTCTATGCAGTCTTAAGATGACAAAACCCATGATGCAGGATAACTACAAGGAAAAAAACTTGTATATAAATGACAACTAGGGCAACAGTTGGATTGGAAAAAAGCAGTAAGCATTAGTGGACTTTGTTCAGTATTACTTTGTAGACTGTAAGCTTAAGCTGCTTTACCAAAAGAAACCCTTATCATACCCACAAGCAAAGGACTAGTTAGATCCTTAAATTAAAGTCAATAAAGAATAAAAGTATTAAAGGCATGAAGGTTCAACAACCACAGATAATCTGTGAAATTCTGCTGCTTGGGGCAAGAGAAATAATTATTTTTGCATGCTTTCTGCATAACTAGAAAAGCTTATCTTATTTCACTTCTCAAAATAAGTCTGACAACAAATGAGAGGGGGAAGTGCTTATAAATTTAAAATCTATTGCTCATTCTCTGGCTTACATTCTCTTATATGAGGTTAATGTCTCTCCCCCTCCAAAAAACCCTACCAAATTTGCCCGTTTTAAGATTCCCCCCACCTTGAGTTAAATTCAAGAGTAGGCCCACTGTTATTTCTGATCAATAAGCCCCATTTGTTTAAATCAGTTTACTCTAAGTACGAGTGTTGAATTTATACCCTAGAGATGTGAAATGGCCAGCTTGGGCTGATAAGAGTATATGCATCTTAGCTCAGTCAAGGAGGGAAAAACATATGTCTTTATCCCTGCACTCCAATAAAGAATGGGAAGGCCAGCCAGGCAGAGGCATCTATTTGGGGTAAGGCTCATGAGCAAGTGAAGGCTTCATTTACGTCCACCTCCAGCCCATACAAGCTACATCCATCACCAGATCTGGTTTGAGGTAGAGGAGGACTATGCACCCATTCTACCCAGCATAGTTCTTTTAAGGGTCACACCCTGCTCCGGAGAAGATGGCTCTATTCCACTCCCAGGTGGCTGGGAAACCACACAGTCACTTCCACTTGAGTGGATTGTCATCCTAATCTGTGCTTGTTATCCCAGTTGTAGCCAGTTGAGTGAATGTGTTTCCATTGGCCAATAAACAGGTTTACTGATGGATGGGTTGCCAAGAGCCAGCAGGACCTTAATCAATGCCTGGATCTGGGGCCATGCTGTGTGCTAAACCTAGAATCATAGAATCATAGAGTTGGAAGAGACCACAAGGGCCATCCAGTCCAACCCCCTGCCATGCAGGAACTCCCAATCAAAGCATCTATTCAATTGTAAACCAGGGAGGTGCGATCCTGCACAGTCTAACCCAAAATGCCCTGTGTTCTATGCTAAAACACCTATTCAACTGTAAACCAGGGAGCTGTGACCCTGCACAGTCTTACCAAAAATGCCCTGTGTTCCATGCTAAATGCAAAGCCCTACACTAGCTGCTGGGTCGACAAGGAGCATTTAGTGACAGGAAAATCCTTGAACACATTTACACACTCCCAATGAGTTCAATGAGTCAGATTACATGTGATCTTATGGCACATAACTGAGTTTTAGACTTGCAGCCTGGGACATCTGACAGGTAGTGCCTTAGGATGGAAGGACCTGGATTCCCTAGGTATCATTATCATGGGGGGGGGGGGGGGAGGGAGGAATGTGAGGCTAAATTATTTGGAAAGTTATTGTTCTTTACCTGTGTACCTATTGCTCAGATGTTGTGAAACAATTTATAAGCACAACTCTGTGGTCAGGTTTCACCAAAAGTCACACAGAAGGACATAGCAATTCTTAGAGAGAACACTCCACTAAGCATTTGTAGCTCCTCCAGTGCAATTCTATGGTCAATGTCTGGTGGATGTTGACCACAGAGTTGCATTGGAAGACCTAGAGATTCCTAGAGCGGTGTTTTCTCAGGTAAAAAACATAATGTTTTGTTATTTTTCACATTCACAGAGGTCTTATGCTTTAGGAGTGAATATGTAGGGATGGGTGTACAGTATTTGCTGCCATCTGGACACTATGGACCTTACCACAAAAGACTAAAAAGCAGAATTTGTCAAGACCATGTGGCACCCTGGTATAGAAAATGACATGGATGTGACTACTGAAAGGAACTGGAGCAATAGTAACAGGATTATTACAGTTCAAGTAGCAGGAGCAGGAGCCAGCACTGGTGAGCTGAGCATCACGGGAAGCCTGATGCAACATGCACAGTGGATGGGACAAGCCAGGTATGCATCATGGGAGGACTGATGCAACAGTCCTGATGCAACAGGCACTGGGATGAAACCAGCCAGGTTTCATTAGTGCATGGCTGTCACATATTCTTAAGAGGACCATCTATATATGGGAGAGAGTCAGAATCTCTGTTGTTGGTTAGCGAAGCACTTTGTTACTCTGTATAGCTGTGAGTATTCAAGACGGATGTCTGGTACTCTGTGTATCTTTGTAAATATTTGTAACAAAGATTAAAGCCCTTTCTGAGAGAAGCCTCACTGTGAAGCTATTATTTTCTCCAAGCTGAAAGCAGCAGCTGCATGTGGGAGGTTTTTTTCCTGTGTCGTCTGGAGCAGACTCTTCACAGATGACCAGCTTCTGGGTGTTCTTCCCTGTATGCATCTACTCTGCATGTGTGTATGCTAGATCCACACTGTCTGCATACCCTAACAGAATTTTAAGGATAAAACTTTCTTTGGTCAATACTTATCACATAATGTTGTGTCCATCCTGCTGCTGCCCTACATTTCATTTATTACTGTACTGCACCTTTTTACTGATGGGCAAAACCCATCAATAGCTGTAAATGTTGCTATCCACTACTCCACACAAACTCTACTATACTATATACTACTATAACAATGTACTACTATATCGTTAATATATAACTTGTGTATTACCAGGCTAGCAAAGAATGTGTGTTTCTTGACTAATGTTCAGCAGCAACTAAAAATAAAATAAAATGTGATCATAGCAATTTAATGAATAATGCAGAAACTGCAGTAATGTATGCAAAATCCATGACATCTGTCAGTCACCATATGAAACCTACATTAGTCAGGTGACCGGCTGTGAGGTCCTGAGTCCTCCAGCCCACAACTCTGGCTGTGAGTCGACGAGCTAGGAGGCCCAGAAGATGCGGAGGAGGCAGAGGAGGTGGCTGCTCCTTCTAAAAACCCCACCCTCCAGCCCACAACACCGGCTGTGAGCCCCTGAGTCCTCCAGCCCACAACTGTGGCTGTGAGTCGACGGGCTGGGAGGCCCAGAAGATGTGGAGGAGGCAGAGGAGGTGGCTGCTCCTTCTAAAAACCCCACCCTCCAGCCCACAACACCAGCTGTGAGGTCCTGAGTTCTCCAGCCCACAACTCTGGCTGTGAGTCGACGGGCTAGGAGGCCCAGAAGATGCGGAGGAGGCAGAGGAGGTGGCTGCTCCTTCTAAAACCCCCGCCCTCCAGCCCACAACACTGGCTGTGAGCTCCTGAGTTCTCCAGCCCACAACTCTGGCTGTGAGTCGACGGGCTAGGAGGCCCAGAAGACGCGGAGGAGGCAGAGGAGGTGGCTGCTCCTTCTAAAAAACCCGCCCTCCAGCCCACAACTCTGGCTGTGAGTCGATGGGCTAGGAGGTCCAGAGGATGTGGAGGAGGCAGAGGAGGCAGCTGCTCCTTCTAAAACTCCCGCCCTCCAGCCCACAACACTGGCTGTGAGTTGACGGGCTAGGAGGCCCAGAAGCGGATGCGGAGGAGGCCTGCTAGCCCAGACTATTGGCAGAGAGTCCTCTAGCCCACAACAGCAGCACTGAGTGGATCTCCCGATACATGTAGCAGCAGTGGTCTCTGAGCCGCAGGGCAGGCATGCCAGCCTTAAGCTCCAGCCAGCCCCAATTGACATTGGGCTATTCTGAACATGGCTACTGATGAGCTGAGGCTGGAAGAGGGCGGCCTTAGTTTGCCCAAGTTTATCTGCGCCTTAAGCAATATTAGAACATCTGACCAGTGGCCGGCTCCAAATCTTCCCCCTGTTATGACCTTAGGGGAATAGGAGGGTTGGCTAGGTCATCTGGAATTAAGAGGAATATGTGTACTAGTAATAGGTCTGCATATATCCTAATTACTGTGTTCTGCTATGACCTCAGATTATACCATCTTACCTAAGGCCGGGAAGGAGAAGGGGGCGGCTATTGGAGTTGTGCTGGGGAATGGGAGGAATGGCTGGAACAGTCGGAACCAGTGTTACAAAAGAAGACGGGATCGCTGTTTGAAAGCTATCCCACCTTCAGTTCCCTCTGTTTCTCCGAATGGCTTGGAGCACAGACCAACCATACCACTGAACCTCACTCTGCTCCTTTGCAATGCCAGGTCGGTTAAAAATAAAACTTATATCATCCAGGATCTTCTCCTGGATGAGGATGCCGACCTGGCTTGCTTTACAGAGACCTGGCTGGGGGAGGATAGCGCTGCTACCTGGGCGCAGACCCTCCCAGCCGGGTATTCTGTCAGTGAGCAGGTGAGGGGAAGTGGGCGGGGGGGGGGCAGAGTGGCTCTGCTTCATAAGAATACCTTAACCTTGACCAGGATACCTGTCCGGAACACAGTCCACTTCGAGTGTATGTACCTTAGCCTGAAGACCAGGGATAGTTTGGGGATTCTGCTAGTCTACCGACCACCCCGTTGCTTAGCAGACTCCCTGACCGAGCTGACACAGCTGGTCTCAGAGCTGTTGTTGGAGACCCCCAGACTTTTAGTTCTGGGGGACTTCAACATCCCGCTCGAGACCAGTTTAACAGGTGCAGCTCGGGAGTTCATGGAGACCATGACAAACATGGGCCTATACCAATTGGTCAAAGGGCCCACACATTGTGCAGGTCATACACTCGATGCAGCCTTCAGTACGGAACAGGAATATCCATGGGCAGAGGTGGTAAGTACCTCTGCATTGTCATGGACGGATCATTTCCTGGTCAAGTTGAAACTGAGAGCCAATATCTGCCCCGCCGGGGGTGATGGACCTATTAGAATGGTCCACCCTCGAAGGCTAATGGAGCCAATAGGATTCCGGAAAGCCTTGGAGGGTTCATTGGCTGGAAATGCCGGTGATCCTGTCGACGCTCTGGTTAATACTTGGAACATCGATCTTACCAGGGCTATCGACATGATCGCTCCCAAGCGTCCTTGCCAGCCCGCTTCGAACCGAAAGCCATGGTTTACACCTGATCTTAGGAGAATGAAGCGGTTTGGGCAACGAATAGAGCGTGAGTGGCAGAAGACTCGACTCTTATCTGACAGAACTCGCCATAGGAACTTTCTTTGTTCCTATCGGGAGGCAGTACGTGCAGCAAAGTTTCTCCTCTGCACGTATTGCGTCTGCAGAGTCCTGTCCAGCAGAGCTGTTTAGGGTGGTGAGGGAACTGACACAGGTGCCCCCTGCACCAAATCCCTTACTTAACCCAACGACGGCCTGCTGTGACGCATTTAACAACTTATTTGCAGATAAAATCTCTCAGATAAGAGCCGACCTAGACGCCACTGTTATAACAGATTCTATAGGAGAGGCATCCAGCGACTCCGTCGATGTAGTTATACTGGATCAGCTCCAATCTGTGAGTACCGAGGACGTGGACAAGCTGCTTGCTAAGGTAAGGAAGACAACTTGCCCTCTCGACCCTTGCCCATCATGGCTGGCCGTCCATGGCGGAATGCATTGTTGAGATTCCTCACGGATATCATCAATGCGTCCTTTAGGGAAGGACATGTTCCACCTTGTTTAAAGGAAGCGGCTGTTAGGCCGCTTCTGAAAAAACCTTCCCTCGACCCCCTGGATATGAGTAACTATAGGCCTGTATCTTTGCTGCCATTTTTGAGTAAGGTGATCGAGAGGGCGGTTGCTCTTCAGCTCCAAGCAGTCTTGGATAAAGCTGACTATCTAGACCCATTTCAAACCGGCTTCAGGACAGGCTTTGGGGTTGAGACTGCCATGGTTGCCTTGACTGACGAACTGTGTCTGAGCATCGACAGGGGTAGTGTGACCCTGTTGGTGCTCCTAGACCTCTCAGCGGCTTTTGATACAATAGATCACGGTATCCTCTTGGACCGCCTGAAGGGGTTAGGTATCGGGAGCACTGCTTTGCAGTGGTTCCAGTCCTTCCTTTCGGGTAGGTCCCAGAGGGTGCTGCTCGGGGATAGTAGCTCCAGTAAAAGGGAACTCACTTGTGGGGTCCCTCAGGGGGCTATTTTATCCCCGATGTTGTTTAACATCTATATGAAGCCGCTGGGTGAGATTATACGGAGTTATGGTGCTGGGTGTTATCAGTATGCTGATGACACCCAAATCTATTTCTCCATGTCTCGTTCGTCGGCCTTGAATTCCAATGGCATCTCTTCTCTCAATGAATGTCTTCGGGCGGTAATGGGCTGGATGAGGAAAAACAGATTGAAAGTGAATCCAGACAAGACGGAGGTGCTCACGGTAGCGGCCCCAAAACCAAGAATTGGGTTGCAACCTCCAGTCCTGGACGGGGTCACACTCTCCTCCAGTGACTGTGTTCGCAGTCTGGGGTGCTCCTTGACTCATCGCTCCTGATGGCAAATCAGGTAAATGTGACGGTGAGGAGTGCCTGTTATCAGCTTTGGCTGATACGCCAGCTGCGCCCTTTTCTGGAAGTAAGGGATCTCAAGACCGTTGTCCACGCGCTGGTAACCTCATGCCTAGATTTCTGTAATGCGCTCTACATGGGGCTACCCTTGTGCTTGGTTTGGAAGCTACAGTTGGTTCAAAACATGGCAGCCAGGTTTCTGTCGGGAACATCTAGGAGGGACCACATTACTCCGGTTTTGAGGTCCCTCCACTGGCTGCCTATTGGTTTCCGGGCCCAGTACAAGGTGTTAGTTATCACCTTTAAAGCCCTAAATGGCTTGGGTCCAAGCTATATCAGAGACCGCCTCTTCCCATATAATCCTCCCCGCACTCTCCGGTCCTCTGGGAGGAATCTGCTGCAGCCTCAAAAATCTAGGCTTGCGGCGACCTCCCAGAGGGCTTTTTCTGTTGTTGCTCCCAGGCTCTGGAACGGCCTGCCGGACGAGATCCGTCAATTAAAATCTTTGGACAGCTTTAAAAAGGCTGTCAAGACAGATCTCTTTCGGCAGGCCTTTCCAAACTAAATCACACGGCCTCGGGATCTTGGGCCTTCCCCCCTCTTTTTAATGAAAATTTATATTCCCCGCATGAACGTGAAATCACAGGGGTTTGTTGGTTTGTATTTATAAGTATTTTTAATCTTAAATTTGTTGTGTTTTAATTGTAGATCGTTTTAATTGTGATGGGATTTAATAATCTTTTAAGGGGGAGGAGGGAATTGTACTATTTTATTCTGTATGTATTTTATACTTGTACACCGCCCGGATTGGCTTGCCACAGGGTGGTATAGAAATAAAATTTATTATTATTATTATTATTATTATTATTAGTATTAGTATTAGTATTAGTATTCATCAGTTTTGTGCTTGTATAAATAGCAACATTTAACCAATCTTTTTATCTCATTTCCTCTGCACTTCACTAATTATGCAAGACTTACTTTGATTGTCTTACATCACCTATTATCTTGGCACTTGTTAGCACAGAGGGAAAAATTGAGTCCATATGCTGAAGGCTGCCAGCTAGAAAACAGACACCACTGCCAAGTCTGGAAAATCACTCACAACTGCTGGGTTCTTCTGAAGAAGATTTTTTAATTTTAGTTGCAGCAAAGTATTTATAAGCATGATACAGCTATATTTACACAGACTCACATAATGCTCTACCATCAACTGACATCCACACCACCACACAGTACACTGAAGCATTCATATACACAATATATACACAACCTTATATACACAAAGACAGCTAGGATTTTGCTCCAACCCCTTGCTAGTGTTTCATCATCTTCCTGCCATGTGTCCACAGTGACAGTGCAGTTTGGACCTGCTATGACTCATCTCCATCCTCAAGTTGAGTCAGCATTTCCTCTTTAACCCATTGCATGCACATGAGACATTTTACACAGCCTGGGGCAAAAATATACTGACACTTGTACCACAATAAGGTGTAGTACCATCTATTATACTATGGTCTCAGATGATGGCATCTTTTCTTAGCTGATGCATATAAGGATGTAAGTATGAAACAAACTAATTATGTTAATTAAAATATTTTTGTTCTGTTTTGCAACCTTTCCACCTTCATTGTCTTAATATTATCCAAGTCAAAAAGAAAACCACTGTTCAATTGTCAATCATTTAATTGTCTATTATGTAAACCAGTATTTAGGAATGGGAGGGTTTGACCTTGACAGAAGTCATTGCTAATAATCATATCAATGCCAAATATTCAAAAATATACTGATCCTAGTTTTAGATGGCTGGGTTCTCTAATTAATTTGCATTGAGTGGCTTTGACATTTTTCATTGGGAGTTGTTTTCTTTTTTAAAAGTGCACATTATCATAGTTATTTGCAAAGATGTATATCTCCTGCTGAGAAGACTGCTACCCTTAATTTGCTCCAGTAAATTATACCAATTAAAAATAACTCAACAAAATTGATACTGAAACTTCAATTACATCTATGTCTAGAAGACAAAACACAGCACATGCAGCAATTGACTTGTTCATTGTTGTGTCCTTTAAAACTCTGTTATAGAACAATTTTTAGCCATAACAGTCTTCATAAACTGTTTACTTGCTATACATTAGTTGCACAGCCTGACTGGTTTCATGAATCACATAATACTTTTCTCTGTGTGTTCATGCGTGTGAACTTTTGTTGGGTAACCTATACTTCATATTCAGATGCAATCTATTCTTGTCATAGTTTTTCCCCCATAAACCTTCCCAAGTGTTGAATGGAAGGAATTTTCCAATATCTCAAGAAACGTTTCTAGGACCATAGTTCAGTGTTTTGTAGGGCCCTGACACAGGCAGATAATATTGTGTATCAGACATTTGTGTTGCATGAATTGGAGAAGTTTTATTTGTAATATTTCCACCTTCCATTGCTTGACTCAAATAGGAGACCATTGCTGGCCCTTGACTGGCTTAATTCTTGTATATGTCCAATACACTTGACTATGGACTGTCATAATCCAATTATTATAGGCCATTCCCTGAAGGCAGGATCAAAACACAAGAAAGAAAGAAAGAAATTGTGGCAGGACACAGCAATCATAAACTTTATGTGAGAAAGCCCTTACTTCAGATCTTCCAAGATATCCAAATCCTGCCAGTCATGTTCCAACAGGGTGGAAGTGACAGATGAACAGTTTTTTATAACTTCCCCTTCTCCTCAGCTGTGAGATTTTAAAATTATTAGGTATTTGCTTGTCCCTTCTCTTTGAAATCAATAGGAAGGGCTTAAACTATGTAGTCATTCCAGGAGTAGTGCAAGTTGTCCGGTTATTTAGAGGGGAAGCAGACAGGCAGCCCTGGGCTGCCCCCGGAAGTGAAGGATCAAGGCCGAGGCTGCCAGACACCTCGGCCTCAATCCTCCCTTTTTCTGCCTGTGAAAGAAGCACTAAAATAGCGCTCCTTCTGCAAGACGTGAAAGGGGCACCAAAAAAGGCGTGGTGTGCCTCTTTGGCATCTCTTCCGGCTCAGCATGTCCAGATGCTGAGCCGGAAGGACGTCATCAGAGCGCCCGACATGCGGACAGGCCGTCGCTCCATTGACATCCTCAGGAAGGGGATGGGGCACTCAGTGTCCGGCTGCTCCTTCCCTTCCTGGGATCGAAGATGGTGTTTTTCACCGTCTGCACCCCCCCAAGTCTCTCTTTGTGCATTATGATTCATTCACATCCATAGCCCATTGCACACCTTAAAAACACTTCCCCCCCAGCATGACTCTTTCCAGTCATCTCCAAGGTCAGTATTTTAATGTCAGAGACATACATATTGAATGAAAGATAAGACTGGATCTCCTGGCCTATCCATCACTTCAAAAACATTCCTTTCTACAAGTGACTCAAACTCAGAGTCCATGGCCTCATTCTCTTTTTCCTGTTCCTCTTGAGGCATTCTTAACATGTCCTAAAAACTTTCAGGTTCTTCAGCCACTACAGTGCAAACCCTTGCCTCTTGAATCACAAACCTATCTGGTTCTTTTCTGACTCTGAGTCCTTCTAGGAATGATCACCCTTGTCCTTGCCGACTCATTTTCACTACCCTCACTACTAGTCTTCACCTCTAGTTCTACAACAGATTCTTGCTTAGGCTCAAAAATGAGTGTGGGCATGTTTTGCAAAGGTGTTTGTGTGTGTGGCATGGAGGCAGTTTCCTGTGATGTGCCTGGCTTTACATCTTGTTCAGCCTTAGGCAAATCCACTCCTCCATTTCTGGCATTTTGTGGCACAATGCTCAGTGGGATAAACACATCCTGGTTAAAGTGTAATGTCTCCCAACCACTATGTTTTTCAAAACTGATACTTTTGGAGAACATTACTGTACCATTGTCCATCAAGAACCTGTATTTGTTCTCTTTGTAGCCAATAAAGTGAAGCTTTCTCCACTTTGGCTCTCCCTTTTTCCGGAATTGTGATGGAACAAGCACATTTGGATATTGTTCAAAAATTCTTAAAAGGTTCAGATTGGGTGACCATACCATAGGAAATATGGAGTTTGGTGAATGGCTGAATTCCACATCCAATTGATTATGTGACTTCCTGTGAGGGTGGCCTCTTCCCACAGATGGGCAGGAGCTTGTGTATCTAGCATCAAACAGTCACACATTTGACTGATGACCCCAATGTGCCTTTTGGCCAGACTATCCTCCTGAGGAGTATCAGGATTTGTGGTCATATGGTGAATGCCTTTCTGTTCTAGTCAATTTTGCAAATTGCTGCTGAGGAATCGCCTCCCCTGTCAGTTATCAAGGCACTAACTTTGTGTGGGAATTCCCTCTCAACTGAGTTTACCCACTGCTTAAGTTTTACAGCTGCCTCATCTTTGGCTTTTAACAGAAATATATATTTATATCTTGTGTGCCTATCCACAATGACCAACATGTATTTGTTGCCCCCTTCACTGGGTCTATAGGGGCCAGCCAAATCAGCATGTGCCACCTGAAATGGCCTCTGAGTGGCACGCTTGCTTTCTTTGGGCCCAGGGAATGCTTTCAGTTTTATCTTTTTGCACACTGAACAATTTAAATAGTTATTACAGGGGATTACCTTTAACTCTGGACATACCTTTTCCAAAGAGGAAACACTAGAAAAACTTGTGTGTCCCATTAGCCTGTGCAAGTACTGGGCACAGTTCAAATGCAATGGTACATTAGAAACAATAGCACACTTTACTTTAGCCACCATGTGGTAAAGCTTATTCCTTTGTACACTTTACTTTTGCCATCATGTGGTAAAGCTTATTCCTTTTTTACCTCTCTGGCACAGACAGACCCATTGTACACCCATCTTCCTTGAAATGACACTTGATACCCATCAGATGTTAGTGTAGAAACACTCTCTATACAATTTTCAAGACTGTTTGCACACAGTACATTATTAAATGTCTTTCTAAAACTGGGAATGAAAGCAGTTCCCATTTACTGAACCTTGCTAGGAGCTCCATCTACTAAACAAACAGATGACACTGGAGCAGGTCTTAAGTACTTTAGGAGCTTTGGACTATTGACTGTGTGGTGAGTGGCCCCACTGTCCAGCATCCACACATCTTTTGGGGTGCTTGCCTGGTAGACAACAACAACAACATTCCCTTCAGCTTGTGAAGCAATGCTCCTCCTTTCCTGAGGCTGCTGCTTCTTGCAGCTGGCTGACATTCCCTTCTGCACTGCTGAGGAAATCCAACATTCTCTCTGGAGGAGTCCCATCTTCCCACAGGTAAAATAGCATTTCTCTCTGCAAACTGCAGCTCTCTCTCTCCTTCAAATGTTGTGGGAGATGTCTTCACATTGTGGATGGTTGGAGTGGCTCTCACTCTCCTTGCAGAACTCTGCTGTCTGGCCTCAAAATCATGCCTCTGGACTTCCTCCAGAATCCTTGATGATATCAGGTCCAAAGTCAGGTCTCTCTTTGCAATGCTCTGCAGGCTGTACACCAGGAAATCTCACTCCTTGATCAGTCTCCATAGCAGGATGTACACCTTTTGACCTTCTGGAATGTTTATACCATGAAAGGCAATTTATGTAAACAATTCCTGCATGCTGCTAAGATGTTGCATGACAGATGTGCCCTCTTGTAGCTTGCAGCTATACAAATGCTTCACCCAAATCATGTGAGACAAGGAGCTATCAGACTGATGGATGGCTCTCAAAGCATTGCATAGCTCAAAAGCAGTTCTTTTCTATCTCATGTGGATCAACTGAGATGGTTCTAAGGTAAGCAAAACAGTTGCTCTTGCCCTCCTGTCCTCCTCTGCCTCTTTGGTGGTTGTGTGTGCCTGCATGACTCCCCATAAACCTTCTCTGATCATCAAGGCTTCGGCATAAGATGACCAGGAAGAATAATTCTCAGCTCCTAATTTCTCAAAATGGAGGCTCAACTTCATGTTTTGTTTTTGCTTTGCAACTTGCCAAGGACACAGTCTTTTGGTAGACCTCCAAACCACAGCTCACAGATAAAGACTAGCAAACAGGCACTCAGTCTTTAACTATTTTTCTGCCAAATTCTCTGGCTGCTTGAGAACTTTGGCTTTACCTTCACAATCAATGAACTTACTCAGAACTCTGAGGATTGTCCTGGCAGCTAACTGGGCCCATAATCCTTGTTAATGCGGAGGGAAGGCTGCCAGCTAGGAAACAGACACCACTGTCAAATCTGGAAAGTCACTCATGACTGCTGGGTTCTTCTGAAGAGGCTTTTTAACCTTAGTTTCAGCAAAGTATTTACAAGCACAATACAGCAGTATTTACACAAACTGACATAATACTCCACCATCAACTGACATCCATACCACCACATGGTACACTGGAGCATTTCTCTTTATATACACAAATTCTATATAGGATTCTGATCCAAGTTCCACTAGTGTTTCATCATCTTCCTATAATGCGTCCACAGTGATAGTGCAGTTTGGTTCTGCTATGACTCATCTCAGGTGCTGACAGTGAGAGTTGTTTGACAGTGGTACACACTCCCTCAGAGTGTGATGGAGTCTCCTTCTTTGGAGGTCTTTAAACAGAGGCTGGATGGCCAACCTTCAGGGATGCTTTGATTTTGAGTTCCTGCATGGCAGGGGGTTGGACTGGATGGTCCTAGTGGTCTCTTCCAATTCAATGATTCTATGATCCTATGATCTCCATGCTCAAATTGCATCAGTTTCCTCTGAGTCAGCATTTCCTCTTTAACCCACTGCATGCACCTGAGACATTTTATACAAAAATATACTGACAATCCCCTCCAAAATGTGTGATAAACAAACTACATCAGAATACATTTTTCCTCATACAGTCCCAAGTGTTTTCATTGTGTAGAATTATTTCTTCCAAGGCCCAGCCTACCTGTTCTCTTGTGGCTTTCTACAGGTAATGCCTCTGTGAGTAAATCTGCAATGTTTTCCTCAGAAACACAGTATTACAGTTTTAAGATTCCACCTCTCTCTTTCCTTGGAGAAGGAGCTGCACTCTGTCTTAACTTACCTATCTTGTAATGCTGTAGATCTGTTTAATCTAGTAATGAGACACTTCCTCCTCCCTGGTGTAGGATTACATCTTAAAATACTATAGGTTTTGTGGGTTTTTCGGGCTGTGTGGCCATGTTCTAGAAGAGTTTCTTTCTGACGTTTCACCAGCATCTGTGGCTAGCATCTTCAGATGCTACTATGAAGATGCTAGCCACAGATGCTGGTGAAACGTCAGAAAAAAACTCTTCTAGAACATGGCCACACAGGCCAAAAACCCCACAAAAACCATGGATGCCGGCCATGAAAGCCTACGACTTTAAAATACTATAATTTCCACAATTGTACAAAAACTTATTCTTAATTGAAATTTGTCAAAACCAGGTCTGTATTCTTTTTCTTTTTATACCAAATATGTTTATAGTAACTCATAAGCATATGTTAAGAGAAGAGAAAATCAGAAGTTTCATATTATTTCAAGAAAGGAAGTGGAACTCCCCACCACCACCAAATGCACACATTTTGGTGTGTTTTCATGATAGTTTTGAATCTGGAATCCAGCTACACTATGGTCATTTCTTCTTTTCCACATTTTTCTAATGATCTAATTTAAATTCTTGTTTGATTGTTGTAGTGTTCATTTGCCCTACTTTATAAGGGACAGTTCACTCTTTGAATATCTGTTTGGGAACAGTCTGCTTCTGGAAGGGATATTTTGTTTTATGAGGAATGAAAAACAAAAGCAAGACATGAGTTGCTCAGGTACATTAAAGACACATTTATTTAACAATATAACAGGATCTGCAAGATGATGTTCTGGGAAGCTGAACCTAACAGTCCTGCATTATGTTCATGTGAGCCAAATCCAGCCTAGGTAGAGGATGTAAAATGGTTTTTCCCTAAACCACAACTACCAGGTAAGTATAGGGGACATTTCTGGACTCTAATATAATGTTCCCAAATCTCAATGCCTGACCCTCTTTTCTCTAGTCTACATAATGAAGGGGAAGAATCTCAGAGTAAGAGCACTGTCTTAAAAATGTGTATATATACATATGATGGTACCATGGTCCAAAAGTTGAAAAAAAGAGAGAGAAGTATGGGGAAGAAAATAAATCAGCATATTTCACATGATATAAAGCAGTGGAAGGCAGCAGGAAAAGAAGAAGACCAGGTGTGCATCTACATTGTAGAAATAATGCAGTTTGCCACCACTTTAACCATCATGGCTTCATCCTACAGGATCTTGGGATTTATAGTTTTGTGAGGCATCAGTACTCTTTGACAGAGAAGGCTAAAGACTCTGTAAACCTACAAATCCCAGGATTCCATAGGCTGGAGATACAGCACTTAAAGTGGTGTCAAACTGTATTATTTCTACAGTATAGATGCACCCATGGATGCAGGTGGATTGATCCCACCAGGGAAGTCACAGCTCTGAGTTTGCAAGATTTAAAGACAGTTGATAACTGGGACTCCTGGAAGGGTCTCATCCATAGGCTCACTATACATTGGCACTAACTTGATGACAAAGAACAACAATAATAAAAAACAACAAAGCAACAGCTCTTTAGTCAGCTGAACTCAATGTCGTATATGAACAGCATGAGGAGAGTATGTATTGTGCCCTGAAGGGGCATATCTAACAGGTCTGCCTTTCTCTGAAGCCTGATTTGGCCTGTATTACAAGGCAGTGGGATGTATCAAGCTTTCTGATGTACCCTACCAACAGCTAGCTTCAGTTTTACTACATAATGTGGAGTGGGGAAAGGAAGGGAAATATGAAAAAGGAAACAATTGATTTGTCTATGAGTATGGCAGGAAGCTCTCAGGGAAAGTATTCCTGAGAAATGTTGCATTTGCTTTACTGGGGAGGAGGCACATAGCCACCAATTACTTTTTTTTTTTATCTCTCATCTAAATTTCAGAAACAGAGATTTCTAGGCTGCCATTTGGTGAGTTTCTTAGGTAGACAGTGAACAATCAAACTGTTGTGGCAATGTGTATTTGTGTGTGTGTATATACCTTCAAATCAACTGCCAACTTAGAGATACCCTGTGAATTGCATAGGCTTTTCTTAGTCAATAAGGATCACTATAGCTGTAATGCCTTTCCCATTGAGGTCCGACCAACACCAACATTTCCTTTGGGTGCCAGGTCATAGCATAGCTTTTTATTAAAACTTTTGAGGCTTAGGGCCTTTACAGACTGCCAGAAATAATGCAGCTTGAGTCTACTTTAATGGCCCTGGCTCTGTGCTAGGGAATCATGGGAACTGTTGTTTATTGTGGCACCGGAGCTCTCTGACAAAGAAGGTTCAATGTCTCAGAAAAAAACTACAGTTCCCATGATTCCATAGCACTGAGCCAGGGCGATTAAAGTGGACTCAAGCTGCATTATTTCTGGTAGTCTGTAAAGGCCCTTAATTTACTTTTAAGCATGTCACTCTTTTACCCTTTTAAGCTCTTTTAGTATGCTGGAATTGCTCAATAGGATTTTATCATGTTTAAATTATTTATTAAGTTTAATTTGTAATTGTTTAAATTGCTCATATTGTTTATATTGTTTCATCTGTTTGCTAAGGTCTCATGATAAAAGTGTGGAATTAAAATATTTTAACAAAATAAACAAAATAATACAGCAATAAGCTTCAAGATAACAACATCAATAACAGCTCAAGGTACAGTCAACTAAACTTTACCTGGGAGTGGAATGGCAACAAGGTTGTTATCAGATTATTTTTTCTACAAAGAGGATTTAAAACACACACATACCTTTCCAGTGATGCTGAATGTCTGGACAGGGCTAGAGCATTGTCCTCTCCTTTTGTATTCACATAAGTTAGAGCAATGGTATCATAGATGAGCACACATCTAGACACATACAAAAACAAAGTGTTGCATGGGTGCATTTATAATTTTAGAATAAATCATTTCAGGAACAACAAATTATGTTTGTACCCTTGCATTATCTGTAGAAAGAAATGTGTATATATAAAAACACAAATAATGCAACATTCTTTTGTACAAGGTCACCTTCCACCTGCTTTAACAAGTGAAAATGTTACACGATGGCAAGCATGGTTCTGTCTGAACTTAGGAACTGGAAAGAATTTCATCACTAGGAAAAATTATTAAAGTTAAAAGTGTTACACAGTTAGGGATAATATGACATCAGAGCTTGATCAATTCAGGAAATTCACTCTTCCATGAGTAATATGTCACCTTTTTGAACATTTTGACAAATGACATTGTTAGCCTTAACAGACTTTTACACATTTTTCTTTCGTATCACTTGTCTTTTTGTTTCTCCTGAGAAAAAGTCTGGTGTGGGGAATGCATTAACCACTTAATGGTATCAGATAATAATTCATTGCATATTTTATATTTCACTTATTTTTATCTAGAATAACAGGAAATGGGCCTCTTTCTTGTTATCTCTATATTTTTTTCCTTTGCTGGGCAGAATTCTTAAGTGAGAATGTTAAACTATATAGGGTTTCCAGTATTTAGTGGTACACTGTTAAATTTTCTGGGCTGGCAGCATTTGGCAGGAAGGCTAAAGATATATTAAATAGGGGCATTATCAATACATCTCTTAGGGAAGGTTATATTCCATCCTGTCTGAAGGAAGTGGCGGTTAGGCCGCTTCTGAAAAAACCTTCCCTGGACCCCCTGGACATGAACAGCTATAGGCAGTCTCTCTACTACCTTTCTTGAGCAAAGTGATTGAGAGGGTGGTTGCTCTTCAACTCCAAGCTGTCTTGGAAGAAACCGACGATCTAGACCAGGAGCTATTGGTCAACATGAGACTATTGACCAACATGGCTGAGGCTTCTGGGAGCTGAAGTCCCTCGGCCCTTAAAGGGGACAGGTTGCCTACCCCTGATCTAGACTCATTTCAAACTGGCTTTAGGACAGGATATGGAGTTGAGACTGCCATGGTTGCCTTGGCTGATGACCTTCATCTGGGCATTGACACAGGTAGTGTGACCCTGCTGGTGCTTCTGGACCTCTCAGCTGCTTTTTATACAATAGATCGTATCATCCCCTGGATTGCCTGAGAAGGCTAGGAATTGGAGGCACTGCATTGCAGTGGTTCCGTTCCTTCCTCTCAGGCAGATCACAGAAGGTGATGCTCAGAGACAGTTGCTCTATAAGAAAAGAGCCTAACTGTGGCATCCCACAAGGCGTCATCCTGTCCTTGATGCTATTTAATATATATATGAAGCTGCTGGGAGAGATCATTTGGAGACATGGGGCAAATAAAGTTGTGGCCAATCTTAGTGTCAGCATTGACAGATGCTAATGAGGCCCAAATATCCTATTAGCAGCCAATTCTTTAGCCAATTTCTCCCTGACTATCTCCGGCGACTCCCTCACCGAATGTGCATTAGGCACAAATCGGTGCACCCTCAAGCCTGTATAAGGAATATGAAAACCATTTGAAAACCCATCTAACAAGTATTGAGCGGAATCCCTGTTTGGGTAAATCCGCAATCAAGCAGCCAACACATCCAATTTAATTGGTGTTGGCACCTTTTCCTCCCACTGCTGTCTGTTGACCTGAGACTCCGGCCCCACTTTTCTTCCACCTGAAACAGGAGGTAACTGGGTGATTACCCCTACAATTGCTGCATTTGTGGTCAAATCTACATTGCTGTCTAGCACACTTCCCAGCATTGAAGCCCCAGCATAAACCTGTAGTTGTTTTGTCCCCCGTGCTAGGCCTCGCATACTGCCCTTTCGGCATCGTGACCATGGACACAAAGCCATTATCACAACTGCTCGAAAGGGAGGCCCCCAGCATAACATCTGCCCAAAGTTCAGCTTGGACGTGCTACCATGACAAAGATGGATCCACAGCAGCTCTCATCCTGAACTGCTCATCGTATTGGAGCCATGCTGCTCCCCTTGCATTAAAATGACAGTTTGTATAGGCTTTGATCATTATTTCTTGGTACTTTGAAAAATCAGGGGCCCTAGAGTGGTCTTTTTGTTCTATCACACCCCTGTATATAGTAAATCCCATCATCCAATTTACAAAGTTACTTTCCAACTTAGGACGCTTGTGTGCCTGAAATTCTTTAGGAAAACTGAACAAAACCCCATCTTTGACCATAATTTGAGGCTCAGGATCACGAAAAGTCAAAGAAAATAAGTCAATATATTCACCTTTCCAAATTCTCTCCTTAGTAGATAGTGGAAGGTGAGATCCCAAGGGCGTTGACATCCCCGCATAGGGGTTGCATTCAACTGACCTATTGATTCCTGACAAACCTAAGGCTCCGACTGAGACCAAAGGCCTTATCTCACTTACCTTGTTAACCGTAATCTGATCAGCTTGCACCATCGGGTCAGGCACCCCCGGTGCAACTGATAAATTTGAAGGTGCAGCTATAGAAGCATTTTCGAAATTTGTCCCACCCACATTGTGCCCAACTGGGCTACCAGAGGACCATACTGATGTGGGCCAAGAATTTGTAGCATTCAAAGATGTGGGCAAACCTATACTAGCCAAATGCTGAGCAGCCTGTCCCGCTGTTTGTGATGCTCCCACCGAGTGTGCCTCAGCAACTGCTCGGATGCCAGTCTGCGGAACAAAAGAAACACTTCCCCCATCTTTGTTAGCAATGTGTAAAGTTTCAGGTGCAGACACACCATCCTGACTTGAAACCACAGCCGTCTGTAACAAACTATATAAGTCTGCTAGAGTAGGCTGCTCAAGTCCAGTAACAGACGCTCCCCATTGCATCACTCCAGGAACTCTCTTCACCAGTTCCATCACATCTGCTATGGTTGGCTGACCAACCTCCATAGCAGATGAAATCAGGGGGCCACATGACACATCTTGAACAGACATGTCAGATGAAGTACTGGGTTGTACCGAAGTAACCTGCTGCCCAGAAACTTGATCCCCATTTGACGTTATATCTGATTGGGACTCTATATTATGCCTGTGAACCCTAGTTTGAGCTAGCTGTTCACACGCAGCAACACATGCTTGCATAGTGCGGCTTAATTGTGTTAACTGAGCTGCAATCCCATCATCTCTATTTTGAGGATCATTTGGTCTCTTTGGTGCTGCACACCCAGAATTGGGCCCAGCTGAAGCCGCATGCTGCTTAGACTGTGGCTTACTGCACGGCATGACTTAGTTATAATTATCCAAGAGACTGTAATAATATTTAATTCCAAAGTCTTAGAGTAATAATTTTAATTAGCACTCTATGTCATATATATATATATATATAATTATTATTATTATTATTATTATTATTATTATTATTATTGTAACTGGGCAGAGTGTCAACCCATACAAAAAAGCTCGTGGCCCCCAACAACCTTCCCCAAAATAGGGACCAGGTTAATGGCAGAAGGCCAATCACTTCCCTTTGTGGGACACAAGAACCCAGCCAGAGTATGCTGGCTAGTGTAGAATCACCAGGTAGAGACCCAACCAAAGGGCCTACCAATTACTTTGGCCACCAAAGGCCCAAAAATTCCCTTTTGGGGACATAGAAAGCAAGCCCGCAAGCTTTGGGAAGTGTATCATCTGTGTTGAGTGTGTGTGTGTTTTATTTTATTTATTTATTTATTTATTTATCTATTTATTTATTTTTATTATCATTTAACAACTCTATGGGCTCACTGAATTAATCAAGGCCCTTAAACCAAGCCTTTGTTTCTTCAAATTGGCAGCCTCTCCCAGCCAGGCAATGATGATGGGCCCTCCACCCCTCAGGCCCCTGCAGCAAAGCAGCCACTCCTTCAAGGGCTGCTCTCCACAAGGCCTATGGGCCTCTCCCTGCCGGGATAGACTTCAGGTCCTTAGTCTTGCCCCTTGGTGCCTCAGCACCCCAGGCCCCATCACCCGGGCCTCGTGTATATGTAATCGGATGGCCCTCTCCCAGCCGGGAGATTGCTCAGGCTGTCCCAACTTACTCCGCTGCAGCCAGCCGACTCAGCCAGTCACCTGGGCCGCTGCCTTATCGATGCAGCCCCGGGCGCCGCTGTCACTGCTGTCGCCGTCAATTAGGGCCTCTTCTGTGGCCACTCAGGCACGCGATCTGAGCCACGGGCTCCCGATCGCGAGGAAGGCTGCCAGAGGACAAAGAGGCAGATAAGTTCCTTGCTTGTCTACCTGTAAAATGACTGCCACCACGAGGCAGCCATGGGGCTTTATAGCCCTAAGATCTCGTTGGTAGTCTTGCGATAAGTGAGACCACCAACAAGACGGGATCCTAGAGATCCCACCCATGATTGGCCAAGTGGCGAAGGAAGGGGCAGGACTTCCCCCGCCGCCCAGCCAATGACGTGTCCGGCCTCATTTTCCAGCCAGCGCAATAAAGAACTCCTCCCCAACGAATGGGGGGGGGGTCCTTCACACCTTTAAAAATTACAACAGTGGACGTGAGGAAGAGTCTACCATTTGTTTTCAGCTTAGTTTTCTTTTGAAAGAATAGCTATCCCTGAAAGTGAGTTGCTGATATATTCCTATACTCTACATAAATTAGTTTGGGGACATTTATTTAGAAGTAGGCATGAATGTGTTCACTGATTCTTGGTCTGGCATAATCAAGCTGTCAATAAAGATTGGACCTGTTTCTGAAGTGGTGCCTGTCATCTAGTGGCATATCTTTGGCTTTGATTTTGTTTTATTATGATCCAGCATTGTATATTTTTAGTGTAATAGTTAGGTCAGGGGTAGGCAACCTTTCCCCTTTAAGGGCCGAGGGACTTCAGCTCCCAGAAGCCTCAGCCATGTTGGCCAATAGTCCCATGTTGGCCAATAGCTCCTGGGATTCTGGGAGTTGAAGTCCCTCGGCCCTTAAAGGGGAAAGGTTGCCTACCCCTGAGTTAGGTCCTGTCATGGAGCAGCAAAGGGAATGGATGTTGTTATCTTTTATTTTATTAGATTTTTTTTATTAAGAATAAAAAAAGAATAGCCTGTGACCTGACTTAGCCCCACATAAATCTATTCACATTCAGAACTCCAGAGGTACTGCAGTTCCATGACACAGTATTTTGAGAACTGGAGAATCTTATTAATTTGAGGTTAAGGAAGGATGCCTTTGATCAGGGGTAGGCAACCTTTCCCCTTTAAGGGCCGAGGGACTTCAGCTCCCAGAAGCCTCAGCCATGTTGGCCAATAGTCCCATGTTGGCCAATAGCTCCCGGGATTCTGGGAGCTGAAGTTCCTCAGCCCTTAAAGGGGAAAGGTTGCCTACCCCTGCCTTTGACCTTCTACTCTTTCTGCAGAAACAATGAATTTCCATGGGAATATTTGTTATTTGTTTGTTAGTTTATATCCTATGTCCTTGAATCATCATCTGATTTCATGTTGCAGTTAGGAATACATTTAACTTTCCCGAAAATTCTACCAGAAAAAAAATGGAAGGAGGTCACTCCTATCCTTTTGACATAATGAATGGTTGCAAGAGGATGGTACAGAAATTGTCAGTACCAGATCCTGAACCTAGCATTGTATGCTACACATGTGTCCATATGAAGGATCTGTAACAGGCATAAAGCTTTTTATCATATTGAACACTTAGTTATCTGGGTGCAAGTACACAGTGGAATGTATAGGCCATGGCTAGCAATTGTGAATTCTCTTCTCTAAACTTGTTTGCCCTAAGTCATTCCAAGCTAAGGCTTCCAAGCATAAAGCTTTTCAGTGGCACTACTATTGTCACATTCCAGCCAATGGCCTAATCTTCCTGGTAATTTATTCTCTGCACCTCCAAGACACACAGTAGCAAAGCGGAATTAAGCAGGGACAACTGGTGTGAAGGAGTTTAACATTAACCTGGGACTCAATTTGAAGTTGGTCCTGGATTCTTCTGATTATGGTTATTTATTTAGTCGGGCACCATTATAGCTAATGTTTCTAATGCCTGTTCAATGGATATAATTATGAAATGCCGGGAATGTTATTTTCATACTGACAATGGTCACTTTTGAGTACTGTCTTTTGTTCATTAACCTCTTTTCCCTACTTAATTCAGATTTTATTTTCCTAATTTCTTCCATTAAAGACATGTTTAAATCTACCCCTTTAGATTGTTCGATCGAGGGTCTGCGATTCCCTTGAGCTTGAGCTTGTGCTTGTGCTTGGGCCCTTGTAATTTTAGCTGTAGCCATTTGCCAGATCCCTCTTGTTTCATTTCTTCTATCAATAAATCTATATCTATAGTGCCTATCCAGGTATAGATTTATCCCTTTTGTTCTATAATTCCGTAAACTCCTTAAAGTCCCTCATTCCTTACTTCCAGCTCTCTAAGTATCCATGTCGTTCCCCAAAGCCTAACCACTTTATTTCTATTTTACACTTCCAATAAGCCCTTTTTATCTCTATTTTTATATTATAACCAGTCAATTGTCATTTTCATTAACAGATGAACAAAGAAGGAAACATATAACAGTGTAAAATTACACAGTAGTAATATAGCAACCACCTCTATGTATCTATCTACGCAAGCAGGGTCCAATATAATATTCAAATAATTCACTATTTCTCTTTCCTGCCAATGTCTGCAATTTTCTCCCTCTAATTTATATAACTCTTGCACTCTTACACTCTTGCACTGTCACATAAAATGTTATTAATTTCAATAATTATCCAAGTCGTTTTTGTTCCCTAAATGGCAATTGAGATCCGGTCGTTTTACTCTTCCCACTCTTTCCTCTTACCGCTCGTCAGCGCGTTTAAGAATTCTATGTATTTATAAGTAGATTCCTTCTTTCATCTAATGTATCACAGAGCATTCATCATTCCAATTGCTTTCCCCTTTCCGTCCCTCTCTGGATGTCATATAAAGATCCACTTTTGAATTTCTCAAAACTTTCTATAGCCAGTCTCGCTTTCAAAGATTCTTTGGGACTACAGTTCCCAGGAGTCTCCTCCACTTCGAGTGTTCAGGGCCACTCCTTCTTCTCAAACTCACTTGTCACCTTAAAGTTAGAGACTACAACTCCCAGAGATCTCCTCCACTTCCGGTGTTTAAGGCCACTCACTCTTCTCGAACTCAGTCATCAACTTAAAGAAGCCTCCAGTGAGATCAGACTTCTCTCAAGTAAGTTTACGCCTCACTTTACTCAGAGTTGCATCCAATCTACAATATCATGGGCAGCTGGGATATCCAAGCAAAGAAAATAGTCTTTTTGTTGTTTTGTTTTTTGTTTTTTGTTTTTTAAACTCTACTTCTTATTAGCTTGAGACCTTCTTACAATGTCCGTCTTTTATTTTCAAAGAATAAAGTAAGGGTGCTTATATTTTTTAGCTTGCCTGGTGTTTCACTCTGTTGGCATATCAACGGAGATATCAGAGTCCCATTAATCCTATTTAAACTTTCCTTTGCACCGTGCAATAGCCAGTATCAAAGCTTAATAAAGTACATTACTTAAAAAGTTGGCGGCGTTCCTTTACCCCCTCTTTTATGGGGAAAGCCAGTGGGCGGATGTGACTTCTTGAATACTATATCTCACCCAGTCTTCTCCTCTTCTTCCTTTCTTTCCCTTCTCGTGAGATATAGTCTGCCAAGGTTATCCTCCGAGTCCCCCCTACCAGGGGAACACTTCGACTGTTGGGAATATATCTTACCAACAGTCCATTTCTGCCCACAGCTAGACGGTTCCCTGCGGAGACAGCTTCGAACGCGTCTCACCGGTCCACCATCCCAACCCGGAAGTTTGATAACATCATCTTCTAGATATTGTAATAAAACTGAGAATTCTATCAGATCACTGTCTTGTTGTAATGGCCGTCAAAGTTGGAAGAAAGGAATTTAATTGGAGGCTAAATACAGAAATGTTGAATAATAAAAAGACTAGGGAAGAGGCAAAGGAATGGATAAAAAATTTCCTTCAAGAAAACATGGATAAAGGGACAAACTTAAATATGGTATGGGAAGCAGGGAAAACAGTACTCAGAGGCTACTTCATGAAAAAAAGCTATTGGATCAAGAAATGGAGAACACAAAAGGTGATAGAACTTCAAAATAGATTAGCAGAGGAAGAGAAAAGATTGAAGCAAAATCCAAATGACAAAGAAATAATGGTGAAAGCCAAATTGATACGGCAACAGATTTCAGTATGCCTGGATGAGGATATACAAAGGAAAAAAAGTACATGAAACAAAAAGAATTTGAGGAAGCAAACAAACCTGGTAAGTGGCTTGCTTATCAGATTAAAAAGGAAAAAGCAAAAAATCAAATAACAGGTCTGAAGGAACAAGACCAAAGAAACACAGACCAAGAAAAGATAAAAGATGTAATTCAAAAGTTCTATGAAAATCTATATAAAAAGGAAAACATAATAGGAGAAGACATTAAACAATATTTAAATAAATGTAATATTGAACCTCTTACTGAGGAACAAAGAAATAATCTTAATAAGGAAGTGACAACCCAAGAGATAATGGAGGCCATTAAAAAATTAAGACAGGGAAAGCTGCAGGCCCGGATGGGTTTCTGGCGGAGTTTTACAAAAGTTTTGCCCAACAGTTGGCTCAACCCCTAAGCCAGGTGATAAATAAAATTGCAGAAAACAGTATACCTGACTCATGGAAACAGGCGAACATTGTGTTGATACCTAAAGAAAATAAGGATAGATATAACATAAAAAATTACAGGCCAATATCATTATTGAACTGTGATTACAAGATTTTTGCACTAATCTTAGCAGAAAGGTTAAAAAACATCTTAAAAGAATGGATTGGAAAAGATCAAAATGGTTTTTTGCCGAATAGAAAGATAAAAAATAATATGAGATATGTATTAGACATCATAGAGTTGCATGAGCAAAAAATAGATAAAAAATTAATAATGGTGTTTCTCGACTTCGAGAAAGCTTTTGACATGGTGAATTGGGGTTTTATGTTTCAGCTGTTGGAAAAAATGAATATGGGGTCAAATTTTATAAATTGGATTAAAGCGATTTATTATAAACAGGAGGCAAAAGTAATAGTAAATGGGGAAAAAACCAGTAAAATTGAAATTCAAAATGGTACAAGATAGGGGTGTCCGCTATCCCCTCTTTTATTTTTGATAGTTGTGGAAACATTAATCAACAAAATAAGAGAAAATAATAACATTAGAGGAGTTAAATATAAAGGATATGAAACTAAAGTGAAAGCATATGCGGACGACCTGTTGATTATGATTTCAGATCCAGAAGATAGTTTAAATCAGTTGTTAAATACTTAAGAGGAATTTAGTAAGATCTCAGGATTAAAAATAAATAAGGATAAAACAGTGGTGTTAACAAAAAACAGATAAAGAAAAACAGATAGTAGAAATATCTTCAGGATATCAGATAGTAAAGAAATTTAGATATCTTGGAATAGAAATGACCAATAAGAACGTAGATCTGTTTAAAAATAACTATGGGAGGCTAACAAAGGATCTAAAGAAGGATTTAACGAGGTGGAAGAAACTAAGGCTTTCATGGCTAGGGAGAATATCTGCCATAAAAATGGCCATCTTGCCAAAGTTTCTATATTTATTCCAAAACATTCCCATTATAATTAATAATAAACCGTTTAAAGGCTGGAACATGGAAATCTCAAGGTTTATATGGAGTGACAGAAGACCAAGGGTGAGATTTAAAACTATGCAAGATAGAAAAGAAAGAAGAGGATTGGCACTGCCGAATTTACAAATTTATTATGAAGCTAATTGCTTAGACTGGTTAAAGGAATGGATGTTACTAACGGACAAAGATTTGTTAAGCCTGGAGGGGATAGATCAGAGATTTGGTTTACACGCATATCTCTTCTATGGAAAACAAAAAATACATAAAGATTTTGCAAATCATTTTATTAGAAAGTCCCTGCTAAGAATCTGGAATAAGTATAGAGATAGATTATGCCCGGGTATACCACTATGGACCTCAATTCATGAGGCCTTTCATAATAGAGAAACCATTAAACAGGAAAAATGGATTACATATGAAGATCTAGTAACCAACTCTAATGAAAATGCAGACCTCAAATTTAAAACCTTAGAGCAATTGAAAGAAGAGGGATACTCAATTGGATGGTTGGTGTATAGGCAGTTAAGAGAAAGGTTTATTATGGATTTAAAAATAAATGGATAAGATCTGAAAGAACCAAATTTGAAGAAGATATGATGTCAAGTAACACAAATAAAATAACATTATATTATAGACGCTTAATGGAAATTGAAATGGAGGATGAGGTAGTAAAGGAACACATGATCAAATGGGTGCAAGATATTAAACAGAACATTATGTTAGAGCAATGGGAAAAGACTTGGAATAAAACAATAAAATATACTACCTGTTATGACTTGAGAGAAAATCTTTACAAAATGATATATAGGTGGTACATGACACCAACCAAACTAGTAAAATTCTGTAAAAAAAAATTCAATAAAATGTTGGAAATGTAAACAAGAGGTTGGAACATTTTACCATAGTTGGTGGAGTTGCAAAAAAGTGAAAAAATATTGGCGAGGGATTCAGAAAAGTATGAGTGAAATTTTAAAGTCACATATAGACATGGATCCAAAATTATTTTTACTTAATATATGTGAAGATAAAGACTTGGAAAAAAAAGCATGGTAAGTTAATGTTTTACATGATTACATGTGCTAGGATCGTTTTTGCAAGGAAATGGAAGACTGACAGTCTCCCAAATAAAGAAGAGTGGTTAGATAAAGTGTTAAGTGTAATACAATTGGATAAGGCAACGACAGTATTAAGAGGACAGGATTGGGAGGAAAATGAAGAAATTTGGAAACCTTTATATAATTACATTAATGAGAAATAGTAAAATATAGGGAAAAGAAAGAATAGTCCTATAAATAGGAGATATGACGATATATGATAAAATGTGTAAAGTAAGAAGTAATTAAAATTAAATCTTCAGTTATAGTCTCAGAATGAATACAGAAGTGAGGTTAAGAATTTAAATAAAAGGAATAGGACTTGTCTTGGTGTTTAGGGAGTTTGGTCTGAATGTAAGGGTAGGAAGATATAGGGTAAATGGGAGCAAATAGTTGAATGAGTATATAGGTATGATTACATTGTGATAATGTATGATTGTATGATTGTATTGTTATATGTGTATGTATGTATGTATGTAATTATGTTTTTTTTTAATCAATAAATATAATTAAAAAAAATCAACCTCTTTTGGCCATTTATATTTCTAAAATAACCATAAATGCACAGCTGGAGCATATTTGAAGTCTAATATAAGTTTGTACATTGTAGAAGCCTGACCTTTCATGTCTGCCACTTGGATTAGGCCAAAGTTGTGGTTTTTTTAAAAGGATGCCTTCTGTTTTTCTCATAACCTTTGGGTAAAATAATAAATTTGAAGTTTCTGTAGCCAATTAAGATTATTATTGGGAAGAATGCCATTTAATTACTCTATAATGATGGGGATCCTCATAAGAAAATATCTTATATGTGCACTAGGCCAAGTCTTTTCCAGAAATGAAAATTGTTTCTGCATTACTGTGCTGAGATGGCTGGATAATGGACTATGTGGTGAGTAGGGAGATTGGCAGAAGCCAGAAATTATTTCCAGTAATGATGTTTGATAAGTACTGTATATACTCATATATAAGTCTTGAAATTTTAGTCAAAAATTAACCACCACCACCACCCCCAAAAAACTGGACCAATTTATCTAATTATGAGCCATTGTAAGTACTTTACCTTAATTCTCATATATATATATATATATATATATATATGGAACCATTCCCATCTCTGAGTACAGTGGCAAAAATCAAGAGCTTAATTTATTCCAGGAGAACATAAAAGAAGCACCATCCACCTTGACTCTCTTCACTGCAATGATACTTTTCATCTTTTTGAATGCTTGTGTGGAAAAATGGCAGTGGCAGTGACTCTTTGGCGCTTCCCTTCAAAGGAGCTCCAAGGAAGTAGAGGAGTCAGTGCTTCTTTTAGGTTCTCCCAGGATGGACTAATCTCTTGCTTTTCACCACTGTATTCAGAAAAAAATGATGTTTCTTTTTTTTTATTTATTTATTTAAGAGGGTTTTTTTAACTGTACCTTAACTCTTGCTTTTTCCATCCTTTTTGACATGTGCACATTTCCTTAGCCCCAATCATCCCTGGTTGCCTCCCCCACACATTACACAGCCATCATTTACTGTGATTCCCTCCTCATCCAGCCAGCCTTTGGAGTGACTACAAGCAGTTATGTCTGCTGTAATTTTGTAAGTTCTTTGGCATCATTTTCCTTTGCTCTGTCTTTTGCATCCTTTGTTACAAGTCCCTAGGTTTTATCCTTGATGTATCCATAAGTCATATCAAAATCTATAAGCTTGGCCTAGAAACATGCCCTCAAGGTTGAGGTTGACTTATGCATAAGTATATATGGTAGCTCTCAACACTGGATTGAGAATTTTGTTCTCAAATGGAAGGGATACAGTCAAATAATCTTTTATTTAAAAAATACAAATGATGAAAGATAACAGCTATTGTTTACAGAAGACAAACAGCTGTTCTGTGTTTGCTTTCTGAATGAATGGGGGTGACAACATCAATATGCCCCGTCATCATGCCAGATCAAGACAGAGCCCTGAGGGCTGACTGGATACAAATTGCAGAAGACTTTGTTCTGTCATTCATGTTACACTCACCTTGATGTAAAGGGCACCAAAAGATTGCATTTCTCTGTGATAAATGAACATATTTCTCCCACTGACAAAGCCATGTCCATACATGTATTTTAGTTGTATGTACGTGTGTGTGTGTGTGTGTGTGTGTGTCTATGTGTATGTATATATGTATATATATATATAGTGCACTAGTAAATCCCAGAAGAAAATCAGCATGTGCTTCATTGATTACAGCAAAGCCTTTGATTGCATAGATCACAAACAGTTATTAAAGGAATAGGTGTGCCACTACATCTGATTGTCCTGATGCGGAACTAGTACAAAAGGCTGCCATTAGAAGAGAAAATGAAGAAACAGAGTAGTTGCCAATTGGCAACGAGATCAGACAAGGCTGCATGTTATCATTCTATTTGTTCAACCTGTATGCAGAAACTATCATATGCAGAAGAAGGAGGATTGGATGAAGGAACATCAACAACCTAAGATATGTAGATGACACCATACTACTAGTAGAAAAATGACTTGGGACAACTACTAAAGAAAGTCAAAGAAGACAGTGCTAAAGTAGACTTACTGTTGAAAATTAAGAAAACAAAACTAATGACCATAGAAGATCTACATGAATTCATCTTAGATGATCCTATGAGCTGCTAACACCCCAGAGGACAGGATCAAAATTCAAAATGACCTTAACAGATTAGAAAGCTGGGCCTAAACTAACAAAATTAATTTCCACAGTGAGAAATGTAAAGTACTACACTTAGGGCAAAAAAATGAAATGCACAGATATGGGATGGGGGACACCTGGCTTGAGAACAGTACATGTGAAAGGGATCTAGAGGCCCCAGTAGACCACAAATTGAACATGAATCAACAGTGTGATGCGGTGGCTAAAAAGTCAATATAATTCTAGGCTGCATCAATTGAGGTATAGTTTCTAGATCAGGGAAGCAATAATGCCACTCTATTCTGCTTGGGTCAGGCCTTGCCTGGCATACTGCATCCAATTCTGGGCACCATAATTCAAAAAGGATGTTGACAAGTTGGACCATGTCCTGAGGAGAGTTACCAAAATGGTGAAGGGTCTAGAAACCAAGAGAGAGGGAGCTGGGTACATTTAGCCTGGAGAAGACAAGGTTAAGAGATGATACAATAGCCTTGTTTAAATACTTGAAGGGATGTCACATTGAGAATGGAGCAAGTTTATTTTCTGCTGCTCCAGAGAGATGGAACAATGGATACAAGCAAGAGGAAAAGAGATCCCACCTCAATATTAGGAGGAACGTCCTGATGGTAAGAGCTTTTGGACAGTGGAACAAGGGACAAGGGAGTGTGATGGAGTCTCCTTCTTTGGAAGTTTTTGAACAGAGGCTGGATAGCCATCTGTCAAGAGTGCTTTGATTATTTTTTCCTGCATGGCAGGAGGTTGATCTGGATGACTCTTGAGGTCTCTTCCAAGTCTATGATTCTATGAAGAAATTGAAACAGTCAAAGATTTCCCATACCTTGAACCAAACATTAAGCTGCCCTGGTTGTGTTGCATAGAGGGGCAGGATAAAAATAAATGATATTATTATATTCTTATATAATCAGAATGGAGACTGCAGTCAAGAAATCAGAAGAAGGCTAGCAATGGGAGGGGCAGCTTTGAAAGAAATGGAAAAGATCCTAAAGCGTGAAGATATGATATTGAACAGTAAAGTTAGGATTGTTCAAGTCATGATATTCTCAGTCACCTTGTATGGATGTGAGAGCTGAAGAAACTGGATAGACGTTGAATCAAGTCATTTGAGATGTGGTGCTGGAGAAGAGTGTTGAGGATACTATGGATGACCAAAAAGACAAACAAATGGGTATTAGAGTAGATCAAGCCTGAACTCTCCTTTCAAGGCAAGATGACTAAATTAAGGCTGTTGTACTTTGGCCACGTCATGAGAAGGCATGATTCATTAGAAAAGACAATAATGCTAGGAAAGGTAGAGTGCAGTAGAAAGACAGGAAGACTGCAGGCTAGATGGTTAGATTTGATCAAGGAGATCACAGACCTGAATTGGCAGAAGCCGAACAGAGTGTTTGAGAATAGTGGGACTTGGATCCACAGAGTCTCCATGATCCATAGAGTCACCATGAGATGAGATTGACTCAAAGGTAGTTAACAACAATATTTCCATGAATATTTTTCAAATGATTACTTTTATAGGGAAAAAAATATTTTAAAATGTGAACTGGATTGCAAGCTGATAGATTTTCAGATTGATATGCAAGCAGTTCAACTCTGGTAAAAAAACCAACATTACTCCTCATTACTATTTCTGATTTTTCTCTCATAAAATCTCAGAAATGCCTTAAGCCTTAGAGAAGACTTAATGAAACTAATCATGAGTGAGCTGTAGGTACCTCACACACCCTTCATTGCATTGGTGTTTCTGGTGTTCCTGCCAAATAACGTATGGAAACTAGTACTGTTATGTTTTTTTCCTCTGCCAGTGAGTGCTATTTGGCCTCCATTTTCTTTGGGAATGAATTTCCTCACAAGCACGTTCAAAATCCCATGTTCTGTCTGGGAAGGAGAACCAATAAGGATCTAGAAAACTGGGACACATTTTAATTGAAAGATTCTTGTTCCACTAATCAGTTGAAATGGATAAAGGAAATTCTTCAGCCTTTGTACAATCCTGAAATCAATGATAAACTGTTTTTTGTTTCTAGTTTTTTGTTCTCAGTAGAACAAATCAACAATATATCTCCTATTTATTAACTGTGGAGAACCTAGAAGTTCTAAGTGTCCTTTGCAAGCACTGTGTTAAACTCTACATCAGAGGTAGGCAACCTAAGGGCTGGGGGCTGGATGCGCCCCCCCCGAGGCCTTTGGACCGGCCCCAGGCTGGTCCTGCCACCACCACCGCCGCCCCCCCCCCGCCATGATGATATTGATTATTGTTGTTATTACTTGTTCTTGGGGTTTTCTTGGCAAAATTTCCACAGGGGTTTTGCCATGGTTTTTCTGGGGCTGAGATATATATATATTTATATATATATTATTTTTTTATTTTTATTTTTTTATTTATTTATTTTGGGTGATTCGACCCCCCCCCCCCAATTGTCTGAGGGACAGCAACCCGGCCCCCAGCTCAAAAAGGTTGACTACCCCTGCTCTACATAATACCCAGACACCCTCTTTTCTTTAGAAGGGGGGGCAATAACTGTGCCTACATTATGCTTCCAGAACCATTCCTCTATTGTATGGGTTATTTAAAACAAAGGCTATAATTGTTATTACATCTCTAGATTCCAGTAAGTTTTCCAAAGTGATGCTTGATGGTCATACATCTGCTCTGAAGCTGCTGGCAGAACCTCTGCCTGATTAGTCCTTGAAAGTCTCAGCAAGGTGTCCATTCTGTCTCCTGTGAACACATGAACCTCCAGGTGATTCAGAGAAGTCTTGCTGTGATAAACATACATACTGAAAGTTTAATGCTCATTTTTTGGTGTCATATCCTCAAATGGGTCTTGGAACTAGTTATTCTAAAAGGTTGGTTACCAGACTGATGGAGTTCTGAAGAGCTACAGTAAGTATTTCATTTTTCTTAAAATCCACCTGCAAACCTCAAAAATGTAGGAAAGGTGAAGTAGCCTCACCTTCCTCTGAACTGGGAAAATGTAGGCTGAACTTTCTGCCTTTTAAAAACTTCTACACAGTAGCATGAATTTAAAAAAATGATACTCTCTCTTAAGCTGGGCCATTCATACATCATTTGGGAGAGGAAAGGTCATGGCTATGGTCAGTACCATTAACAAGATAAGACACATTCATCAGAAATGAGGAAACACAACATTAGATTATGTGTCCCATATGTTGGGTTGCTGGTTGAATTGGAAGGCTTTTTAATGTAGCATTACCTTGACTGGAATTTCTCTCCAAGATTATAAGCTTGTCACTTCTTTTGAGTTTTCCACAAAAAACTTACTGTATTATTTTGTTAATTTTTAAAAATGTTTTTATCCACTTTAAAACAACATTTCTCCCTCTCTTTCAATACTGTGATCATCCATCAAATTGAAGGACCATGTTAGCAGGGGGCAATTTCTAAACTCATCTAATTGGCTTAGAGGATTCAGTGGAACATAAGAAAATCATGACTTTTTTGTCTTGTTGATTTCAGTCAATAGAAAATACATCTTAATACGGTGAGCCCTTGGTATCTGCTGGGGTTTGGTTCCAGGACCCCCATGAATACCAAAATCCCATCATAGAATTATAGAGTTGGAAGAGAGCACAAGGACCATCCAGTCCAACCACCTGCCATATAGGAATTCAAAATCAAAGCATCTCTGACAAATGACCATCCAGCCTCTGTTTAAAAACCTCCAACGAAGGAGACTCCACCACACTCCAAGGGAGTATGTTCTACTGTCAAACAGCTCTCACTGTCAGGAAGTTCCTCCTAATGTTGAGGTGGAATCTCTTTCCCTGTAGCTTACATCCGTTGTTCCAGGTCCTGTTCTCTGGAACAGTGAAGTCACATTAATTACAATGGCATGGTAATATATATATATATTATATATATATATATGAGAGAATGGATATTTTCAAGCTGTGGATGATTGAATGCATGGATAAAGAATCTATGGATATGGAGGACCATCTACTCTCTGAATTGGGATCATCAAATGATGAAGGAAGCAACAAATGGGATTATTAAAGCCATTAAGGTAGAGGGTTAAAATTGCAGAAAAGAAGAAACAGTTTTTGTAGCTGGCCAGCTTCAGTTTACTAGGCATAAATGCTTCATTTTCTACCCTTAGGCTAGATAACAATACGTTATTTATTTTCTGGCAGAGCAATTACTCTTTGTTACCTAGTGATCCTGTTGAATTAACAAAGACTGTGGGGGAGAACTAACATCCATTTCATGGTTGGTATTTCAGCTTCAGTTCATTGTAATGATTTCCATTTATCAACAATCAGCCATGGATTGCAGTTGACCACCTCTTTCTGCACCTGGGCTGAAATACTCCTTCAAATGAAAGTTTCATTGTCTTTGACACTGACCAGTTCACAGTTTCCTGACTGCCATTTCATATGTCATAGCCATGAGGTAGTGACAAACATCAGCAAACTGGATGGAAATCTACTGAATTTGTATTACCCTTCTAACAATGAGTATTAAAAGCAGTTCTTGCACCATCATTTCAAAAGGATTTAATAAGAAGTCCTTATCATTTAAATACAGGTTGTAGGAGGCTGGAATCCTAAATCCTTCAGGAAAACAGACTTCCTTGCTACTGCCTGATTCAGCTGACTCTTGACAGAGTTTCTTCCACTTCACTCTTCAATGGATATTTTAGACTACTTTTGCCACAAGCAAAAGAGTGAAATCTATTGTAAATTAAGGTAGCTAAATAATTAACTCCACTAAGGAGTCTCAAAGGGAAAGCTAATAAAGTGCTTACTGGTATCTGTAGACAGTGAATTATGGCCAACATCACTGTGTGTACATGGTCAACTGAACCAATTTTATACTGCCACTGCACTTCAGGGCATAACTGTTGATGAACTTGAGAAAGGGTGACATTGTTCTGATGCTGAACATAATAATTTTTTTCTTTTTCTTTTGCACAAGGGAAATTAAAAGAAACAAGCTTCTGAAATGCATTTGCTGGAGATGAATGCACAGTACTTAACACATTTCAAGGTACAAGGATATAGTGCGTGTGTGTGTTTAATGGAACAAAACATGAAACACTCTTGTTTGTATTAGAAAGGTGTTGTTGTTGTGTGCTTCAAGTCATTTTTTACTTACGGCAACCCTAAGATGAAGCTATCACAGGGTTTCCTGGGGCTGAGAGTGTGTAACTTGTCCAAGGTAACCCAGTGGGTTTCCATGACTGAGTGGGGAATCAAACTCTAGTCTCCAGACTACTAGTCCAACACTTGAACTACTGCACCATGCTGGCTTGTATTTGCATGTTGTTTCCAGTAGTTTATGACAAAGAATTTGGAGAAAATTTGTAGGTCAGAATGTTAAACAATTCACCACACACACATAATACAGCTCAAAATATAAATGAGTCAAGCCACAAATATGGTATCTGTTAATAGGTTATGATCATTACATATGTAAAGGGATCTTGTAGCACTGTTGAGATTAGCTGAGGCTGCATCTACACTGCAGAATTAATGCATTTTGACACCAATTTAACTGCCATGGCTCAATGCTATGTAATTCTGGGACTTGTAGTTTTGTGAGATATTTAGCCTTTTCTGTCAGAGAGGTCTGGTGCCAGAACAACCTACAAATCCCATGATTTCATAGGACAGAGCCATGACAGTTAAACCAGTGTCAAAATTCATTAACTCAAAAAATACATTTGTAGCATAAGCTTTCATAGACTAGTTAAGCTTCCCAGTCTATGGAAGCTTATATTATAAACTTCTTTCTCTCAATCAATCTCAGTGGTGCTTCAGGTCCCCTTTGCATACTGATAAATACTAACATGTCTTCAATCATGAAGTAGCAAGGATGGAAAATATATTTGTTTTTATTTGTATCTTAGTTGAATAATGGCTTTCTTTATACTTGGGAATTATGATCAGGAAGAATAACACAGTGAAGAGAATTTAGAGCAGTTTTCACATGGTATCTGTACATCCAAAATATATTCTGCACAGAAACACACATTTTAGTGCAAAATTTGTTTTGTTTTGTTTTGTTTTTGTTGCATAAAATAATTACCTGACACATTTTGGGATGCACAAATGCCAGGAGATAATTCAAGAAATATTTATTTTCTCAGACAGATGAGAAGAAACTATGGAAATATGTGAGGACAATGTGGCTGAAGATTCACATTCCTAGTATGTGGTAACATTGTAAGGAGCTTGTGGACAAATTTCACTCTTTTTGAAGTAGTTCTGTTGTTACTTGCAGTAAAAGGTATAAAATATAGCATTGGATACCTGAGTATTAGAACCTTGGAAGCTACTTTGGAGTAATAATAATGATGATGTCAACAGCAGCAATAACAGCAACAGCAACAACAAACAATGACAAATCCATACAACCATTAAAAAATCCCTGCCTCCCACAAAACAGAAACACTATCACCCAAGAGACACAAAACATTGGTTTTACATTAGCTGTATCCAAAAATGATTATACAGCTTACATTTTATTACAAAGCTGAAGCTCAAAGTGTTTGATGATGTGATGGCAGACCACATGACTATTCTTCCTCAATTATTGATGAGATTAAAAGGGAATGTCATTGAAGATATTAATAGGAGACCATGCTTGTTATGAAACATGTCCTTTTTTTTTTAAGTATTCATGTTGCATATTTGTTTTGAGTGTTAGTCTGTTTTATCATAAAGACTTCAAGGAATCCAGCATCACAGTGGTATCTCTAGTGTTGGTGACATCTGTGTGAGTACCTGGGGCTTTGAGGGGAGGCAAGGCCTGCCTTGCCCCTCTCCTGCTGCCTCACTTACCTGTCACCTTCCCTGGCTGCCCAGCAACTGGACAGAGCCAGAAACAGATGCTGGGTGGCAGAAGCTTACTCTGCCCTCCCTCTCTTCTCTTGCCACTGCCTCACTCACTTGAATGGCTGCCGCTCATTCAGATGCCCACTTGAAATGACAGCAAATCTTTGTAAGTTTGTTAGGAAACAGGAAGTCAGCTCTCTTAGCTATCCTCTATATAAAGATAGCCCCCTTGCCCCAAAGTTACTAAACATCCATATCTACTTTCACCAGCTTCATGGGGAATTGGTGGCTATGGGAAAATGAAGAAGATTGTTTATCTTGGAGACTACAGAAAGATATGCCAACCTTCAGTCATATTACTTTGTGTTGTTCAGTTTCTTAGCTTTAACATGATGTTGTGCTACTTTGTAAGTGTACAGTAACTATGTAACTGCTGTTAAAACTAACTGTTGCAATGCCTGATTGCTGTATGGTTGGCTGCTTCAGCTTTTATTGTTTTACTTTTGATAGTTTCTTTTCTCCTTTGTAATACTTGCCTTATTTGTGCACACTAATTGTTGACACTTGTACTTCTCCACTTCCATTACAGTTGATAGAAGGCTTTGAAGCAATGGTATTTCCTCAGGTGATCAGAGGAGTAGACGGGTGTCAATGCAACATCATTTGTCTAGTGCATAAGGGTAGACAGTTCATCAACAGGGAGCAAAGATATTCCATGCTCCTTCAGGGGACATGTGACCATACTGGAAGATTTACTGATCTTGTCAGAGGGTGGGCAGGGTCAAATCATGATAGCTTTGTCCTCTGGAAATCACCCATATATGGTACCCTGAGGGCTGGTGTATATGTGCCTGAAGTCTACAATTACAATTTTTGGGCAACAAGTAGGGCCACTTTTGTTGGTTGATGCTGCATATCAGGTAGCATCCAGAAGCTCTCTGTAGAGTTAGAAACCAGGTTGATTGAGCTCGCTGACAGAGCCTGGTGAAAAGACCAAGAGAACAGGGGCCCTTTACATGGGTCTTTACCAGGGGATTTTTTTGAGGGAGAAGAGCACAGTCCTCTTCCATTGCTTACTTCAGATTTCTCAATATGGACACTGAGGGAGTTGCTGCAGTCACCTGCAACACTTGTGGGATGTTTGTCTTCTTGCCAAGAGATGTGGGCAACTTCACCTGCACCAAGTGCAAGTTCATAACCCTGTTGGAAGAAAAAGTCAAGCAGCTGGAGGCCCGGGTAGCTACGCTTCAGCGTATTAGGGAGCAAGAGGTTTTCCTGGACAGAGCGGAAAGAACGGTCTTGGACGGGGACCACACAGAGGAAGTTGTTGAGGAGGAGGTGGACACCTGGAGGAATGTTACACATAGAAGTAGGGAACCCAGGGATCATTTTAGGAGCTTGCAGATACAGAATCAATTTGAAGCTCTCTCCCTTATCAAGGATGAAGAGCAAAAGCAGCAGGGACAGTCCTCAGGGACAGTGCAGGGGACCCTAAGAGTACCACCGCAGGGAACAACCACTGCTAAGCCTCGAAGGAGGCATGTGGTGGTGGTTGGAGACTCCTTGTTGAGAGGTACAGAAACAGTGATTTGTGGGCCTGACAAGATGTCCTGGGAGGTGTGTTGTCTCCCTGGGGCAAAAATCCATGATGTGACAGTGAGACTGACAAGACTTGTCAAACCTACTGATCATTACCCCTTCCTCTTGGTCCACCTGGGAATCAATGATACTGCAAGGCATAGTCTTCAGAATATCAGAAGGGATTATGAGGCTTTGGGCAGGAAGCTGAAAGAGCTGGACGCACAGATTGTTATCTCATCTCTTCTCCCAGTTGAAGGGCATGGTCCAGGAAGGGAGAGGATGATAGCAGACGTGAATAACTGGTTCCGTAGATGGTGCCACCAAGAACGATTTGGATTCTTGGATCATGGGGTGCAGTTCCATGAGGATGGACTTCTAGCAAGAGATGGACTGCATCTCACACCAGTTGGCAGAAGCGTTCTAGCCAATAGTCTCAAACATTTGAACAGGAGTTCTTTAAACTGAGTAAAGTTGGGGAGGGAGACAGTATTTTGGAAGGTAACTTGGAAGGCAGGAGTACATCATGAGCTGGAGATAATAGTAAAAGTGTTATAGAGAGAACAAGGCAAATGATGCAAGGGCACAACAGCGGAAGGAAAAAAAACCTCACATAGGCAGCAAGTGGAAAAGACACATGCTCTTAGATGTCTCTACACTAATGCACAGAGTATGGGAAATAAACAAGATGAACTTGAACTCCTAGCACAACAAGCAAATATGATATAATAGGCATCACTGAAACCTGGTGGGATGAGTCTCATGATTGGAATGTAGGAATAGAGGGGTATAACCTTTTTAAGAGAAATAGGCCAAACAGGAAAGGAGAAGGAATAGCATTATATGTCTGGGATGTTTACACCTGTGAAGAGCTCCAGGACTTAAATCCTGGAAATCAGGTGGAGAGCATCTGGATAAGAATTAAAGGAGAAGGAAACAACAGGGATGTTATAGTAGGAGTCTACTACAGACCCCCAAGTCAGACTGAGGAATTGGATGATGCCTTTCTAGAACAGATGACCACACACTCAGAAAAGAGAGATATAGTAGTGATGGGTGACTTCAACTATTCTGATATTTGCTGGAAGTAAAACTCAGCCAATACTCCAAGGTCTAGCAAATTCCTCACTTCCCCCAAAGACAATTTCTTTGTCCAAAAGGTGGAAGAGTCAACAAGGGAATCAGCTATTTTAGATCTGATCTTTAACCATCAGGGATGACCTGGTCAGTGGGGTGCAAGTGGTGGGATCCTTAGGTGGGAGTGATCATGTTCTCCTGGAGTTTCTTATGCAGTGGAAATGAGAAGCTAGGCATAGTCAAACACTCATTCTAAACTTTAGGAGAGCTGATTTCTACAAACTTAGGAAAACACTGGGGGTGATCCCGTGGTCAGGAATACTAAAGGAGAAGGGAGTTCAGGATGGATGGGAGTTTCTCAAAAGGGAATATTGAAGGCACAATCTCAAACTGTTCCAATGAGAAGGAAAATTGGGAGGAGTCTCAAGAAACCAGGTTGGATGACAAAATAACTTTCAACTGAAATAAGTTTTAAATGGGAGATGTACAAGAAATGGAAAAGGAGCGAAATCACTAAAGAGGAATTCAAACAAATAGCTAGCACATGTAGGGGTAAAGTCAGGAAAGCCAAAGCACAGAATGGGTTCAGGGTTGCTAGAGTGGTTAAGCACCATAAAAAGGACTTTTTTGGGTTTGTCCATAGCAAAAGAAAGAAGAAGGAAATGGTAAGGCCACTGCGCAGAAAAGATGGAGAAATTCTAACGGGGGACAGAGAAAAGGCAGAACTCAACACCTTCTTTGCCTCAGTCTTCTCACAAAAGGAAAAATGTGTTCAACCTGAGGAAAATAGAGAAGAGGACACAACAGGGGAAATGCAGCACAGCATAAGTAAAGAGGTTGTACAGGAATACCTGGTTGACCTAAATGAATTTAAGTCTCCAGGACCAGATGAACTACATCCAAGGATATTAAAAGAACTAGCAAATGTAATCTCAGAGCCACTGGCAATAATCTTTGAGAATTCCTGGAGAACAGGAGAAGTCCCAGCAGACTGGAGGAGGGCAAACATTGTCCCCATCATCAAAAAGAGGAAAAAAAAGGATCCCAACAATTATCGCCCAGTTAGTCTGACATGAATACCAGGAAGGATTCTAGAACAGTTCATTAAACAGAGAGACTGTGAACATTTAGAAGGGAATGCCATAATCACTAAAAGTCAACATGGGTTTCTCAAAAACAAGTCATGCCAGACTAATCTAATCTTTTTTTTAATATATATAAAATTATCAGCTTGCTAGATGAATGGAATGCGGTAGACATAGCATATCTTGATTTCAGTAAGGCTTTTGACAAGGTCCCCCATGATATTCTTGCAAACAAGATAGCAAAATGTGGGCTAGACAATACAACTGTTAGGTGGATTAGTAACTGGTTGACTAACCGAACCCAAAGGGTGCTCAGCAATGGCTCCTCTTCATCCTGGAGAGAAGTGACCAGTGGGGTGCCACAGGGTTCTGTCCTGAGCCCAGGGCTATTCATCTTCTTTATCAATAATTTGGATGAAGGAATAGGGGGCATGCTTCTCAAATTTGCAAATGACATCAAATTAGGAGGAATAGCTATTACCTCAGAGGACAGGATGAAAATTCAAAATGATCTTAATAGATTAGAAAGCTGGGCCAAAGCTAAAAAAATGAATTTCAACACAGAGAAATGGAAAGTACTGCACTTAGGGCAAAAAAAATGAAAATCATAGATATAAGATGGGGGACATCTGGCTTACTGAGACTAGGTGTGAAAGGGATCTAGGAGTCCAAGTGGACCACAAGTTGAACATGAGTCAACAGTGTGATGCAGCGGTTAAAAAGGCCAATGCAATTTTAGGCTGCATTAGTAGAAGTATAGTATCTAGATCAAGGGAAGTAATGGTGCCACTGTATTCTGCTTTGGTCAGGCCCCTCCTGGAATACTGCGTCCAGTTCTGGACACCACAATTCAAAAAGGATGCTGAAAAACTGGAGTGTGTCCAGAGGAGAGTGACTAAAATGGTGAAGGGTCTGGAAACCATGCCCTATGAGGAACGACTTAGGGAGCTGGGGATGTTTAGCCTGGAGAAGAGAAGGTTAAGAGGTGATATGATAGCCCTGTTTAAATATTTGAAGGGACATCATACTGAGGAGGGTGCTAGCTTGTTTTCTGCTGCTCCAGAGAACAGGACCCGGAACAATGGATGCAAGCTGCAGGAAAAGAGATTCCACCTCAACATTAGGAGGAACTTCCTGACAATGAGAGCTGTTCGACAGTGGAACTCACTCCCTTGGAGTGTAGTAGAGTCTCCTTCTTTGGAGGACTTTAAACAGAAGCTGGATGGCCATCTGTCGGGGATGCTTAAATTTTGAGTTCCTGCATGGAAGGGGGTTGGACTGGATGGCCCTTGTGATCTATTCCAACTCTATGATTCTATGATATCCAATTAAACCCTGGTTGATGGCACCATTCAAGGGTGTTCTGTGTCCTCGGTAGGCAATATACAACAAGTGCCACAATAGTGTGAGAACTGTGGGTGAAAGGGAATTTGGTCACCTTAAAGCTTGTTAGAGGTGCCTACAACCCCATTGGAGGTTGCAGAGGAAAATGTGAACTCTGTCATTGCTGCATGTGTGATCTTGGACAATATTGATGAGACTGATGGTGAAGTGCTTTTATTCCACCAACCTTGCCCTGCAGTCTACACAGTGGATGAAGCAAACTTCCTTCCTGAGACCTAGGAAATGGCTGAGGGAGAAGGTATTTTGGAAGATTATGTAAATTTGTTTTGCAACTAGCAAATGCATTTGGTTTTATGAAACTACTTGATCACATTACATTTCATTTAGTAGTTTATTTCTGCCCCTTGGCCAACTTTGATCAATATTAGTTTACATTTTATTATAATAAATATATTAAAGATGACATCCCATGTGTTGTGCATGTCTTCATTGTGTAATTTGTGTTCTATATCCATAGGTTTCTGCCATAGCAAACAGATATTTCCTTGTATGGTTTGTCTACTGTGCCCTATAACCATGTTATTTACCACTGCTTCTGTGCTGTATTCCTTTGTAAAATGCCTGGATGCTATTGCCAAAGGGAATATTTTGAAATTAGCTTCATAATTCCTTTGCAACACTAACTAGTACAATTGTTGCAAGGGCAGAAACCATTTCCATTACTGGCAATCAATAAAATGATGCTGTGATGCTGTGATGCATTCTCACTTTCTCATCCCCATAGTGGAACACACTCCCTCTGAGTGTGGTGGAGTCTCCTTCTTTGGAGGTCTTTAAACAGAGGCTGGATGGCCATCTATCTAGGTATGCTTTAATTTTGAGTTCCTGCATGGCAGGAGGGTGGATCGGATGGGCCTTGTGGTCTCTTCCAACTCTATGATTCTATGATTTTCTATGCCCACTATGGAAATCGTGCATGCACAATAATGATTAACCACAGCCATCACACAGCTGTCATCAGTACAGGAGAACTCCCTTAATTCATCCCTCATTCATTGCCACAATGCCTTGAATAGTTACACATAGTATAGTTTACACAAAAACAAATGAAAGCAATTTAGCTAAGAATAACCCTTTGTCAAATTATGATTCCAAACTTTATTTTTTTTCTCACCTTAATACAAACTAATCAAATATCTGCAAAATTGGTTCTCCGTGGCCACTGTAATGCTGCGTCTAGACTAATGAAAACATTCAAAACAACTCCGCATCACACCATGGCACCAGGCTATGAAAAGTTTCACAATATACCTGTCTGTCATGGAGATCCCTGCCTGTGTATTGGCCAAAATCAGCTCTTTTTGCTACTCAAAATATGAATTGTTAATAAATAAGAGCAAGCCAACTGAAAATTTGTCAATTGGGAATCATGGAGGGTGATTCCTGTCAGAATAGAGTACTGGTGATCCAGAGAAACTAACCTCCTGTTGGATAGTATTGTCAAGCAGCATGGAGCTGCGATTCCCAAACAGGAGGAAAATAAACTGATATCGGGTGGCAGCAAGAAAGCTTCACCTTCAGGGATACGCTCAAACAGCTGAACAGTGCCATACCAAGTTCAAAACCATGAAGGGGATATTTTCCAATATCAATCATGTATCAATATATATACCTTTACATATACATGGGTGTGATCATGTGTATTTATGCCTCTATGTGTGTGTATATATATTCATACGCATATATATACACACACACACACACACACACACACACATATATATATATAAATATATACATAAATATAGATTTGTGTCTGTATATTTATATATGTGTGTGTGTGAGTATGTGTGTGTTCAATTCACAAGCACACTGGTACACACACACACACACACACACACACACATATATATGCACAATTACATAAATGTGTACATATACATGTGTGTGTACCTATATGTATGTACATATTTAATTGTATATGTATAATATATATGTATTTGTGCCAGTGTGTGAGAGTGTTTTTATGTATGTGTGATTTTTTTTTTGGGGGGGGGGGGAATAGTTGAAAGCTAACATCTGTGAAAATGTTCTCTACTAATTCTACCCTTCTATGATTTGCAGTTGCTAGAGGGAGGAGGAGGAGGGAGGGAGGAGGAGGAGGAGGAGGAGGAGGTGGGTGGACACTTCTTCTTCTTCTTCTTCTTCTTCTTCTTCTTCTTCTTCCTCCTCCTCCTCCAGAGGCTCCCAAGCTGCCTCCCTAGCAGTGGAACCAGCTCCTCTCCAAGATGGTAGTAATCCCTTTTCCTATATAACTTATATGTATCTCTGATGTGTGTGCACATATTATATATGCGCACACACACACACAAACAAAAACAAACACAAAGATATATATACATAAGTTTACCAATAATAATAATAATAATAATAATAATAATAATAATAATTTTTATTTATATCCCGCCCCTCTGCCAAGCAATCGGGGCGGCGTACAATATTTATAACAGCAAAACAAATAACATCAAAGCAAATAAATAACATCGAACAGATCCCATCCCTCCTTCCCACCCACCCCAGCCCCACCCCACAAAACAAATCAAATAAATAATATAAAACAATTGTTAAAAATATGCAGAATACAATATAAAATGGCCTATACAATTTAAATACAAATTTACATTGTTGCTGGGAAAGATGTTGTTAGGGAAGGGTCTTAAACTCTTCCCAGTATCTCCAGCCGCATTCAAACTACCGGTAAGTTAGTGGGAAAGATATTAATCCCTAACAGATGCGGGGGCGGAGCCGCTCGGGCCGCTCAGCTGGTCTTCCTGGCTGCGTGAGGGAGCAATCCTCTGCAGCCTCTGGAGCGCTGCCTCTCGCCGTGTGGGTAAGGCTCTATGGGGGCCTTTTTGTAGGCCCAGGTGGTCCCGCCTACCTCCGCTGCGCCACGCCACTGGCCGCCGGGTTTGGGAGGGTTGGAGGCCCTTTGCAGGGCAGGTGGAGCAGGTCCCTCTCCCGCATTGCACCGCTGAAGGAGTGAGGCTCTATGGGGGCCTTTTTGTAGGCCCAGGTGGTCCCGCCTACCTCCGCTGCGCCGCGCCACCGGCCGCCGGGTTCGGGAGGGTTGGAGGCCCTTTGCAGGGCAGGTGGAGCAAGTCCCTCTCCCGCGTTGCGCCGCTGAAGGGGTGAGGCTCTATGGGGGCCTTTTTGTAGGCCCAGGTGGTCCCGCCTACCTCCGCTGCGCCGCGCCACTGGCCGCCGGGTTTGGGAGGGTTGGAGGCCCTTTGCAGGGCAGGTGGAGCAAGTCCCTCTCCCGCGTTGCACCACTGAAGGAGTGAGGCTCTATGGGGGCCTTTTTGTAGGCCCAGGTGGTCCCGCCTACCTCCGCTGCGCCGTGCCACCGGCCGCCGGGTTCGGGAGGGTTGGAGGCCCTTTGCAGGGCAAGTGGAGCAAGTCCCTCTCCCGCGTTGCATCGCTGAAGGGGTGAGGCTCTATGGGGGCCTTTTTGTAGGCCCAGGTGGTCCTGCCTACCTCCACTGCGCCGCACCACCGGCCGCCGGGTTCGGGAGGGTTGGAGGCCCTTTGCAGGGCAGGTGGAGCAAGTCCCTCTCCTGCGTTGCGCCGTGTAATTATATGTACATAAATACATATAATTTATGTATAAATTGTATAGATTTATACATATACATATGTGTTTGTGATTGTAGGTTTTCTTGTATATATTTATATTTAATTCTTTTCATATATTTACATATATGTATATATGAATATATGTATGTTTTTATGTGTATGTGTTTTTGTCTGTGTGTGTATACACACACACGTACACATATAGACACAGTGGCACAATTGCAAATGCATATACATGTATCAATAGATATACCTTTACATATGCTTGAGTGTGATCATGGTGTGTATATATATATATATATATATATATATATATATATATATATATTAAACATATAGATTGAATGTAAAAAAATAGCAATATATATATATATATATTCTATTCTTATTCTATATATATTCTATATATATTCTATATATATTCTATTCTATTCTATATATTCTATATATTCTATATATTCTATTTTTCCCAGTCACCCCCAGTAGCACAGCAGGAGGTGGAACCACTGCCAGGGCCTTCCGCTGAAGATGCTCCTCCACCTGGAATATGTGAGTGTAAATTTGTGGTCACTGAATATCCCCGGAATTAATAGCAGCTTCTCACGTCAAAATGGTAACATAATAATTTTCTATTTTATGTTCAATTGAAGTGCAATAAATTCTTTAGAGGGTCTAGAAGCTGGAGGAGCATATAAATGCTCAGCCTCCACCACCCAACCCTGGTGCTCCACCACCAGGCTTTTGTAAGTAACTTGTGTGTATACCTGATTTTTCATTTACCTATGCAGTGGTGGGCTGTATAACACAGTGCATGTACAGCAACTCTTTTTATTGATTAAACTTACTTTTTTTTCTATTTGTAGGGAATAATGTCATCGAAAGACTGGAAAGTGTGGAGGCTTAGCAGGCAGCCTTCACTCTGACCTTCCATTGATTTTTTCCTGTACAATATTTTTTAAAAAATAATATTAAGTAATCCTTTATTTAAAAATATTTTAAGTAATTTAAATAAAGTAATTTAAATAAAGTAATTAAAGTAATTAAATAAGTAATTTAAATAAAGTAAATATTTTAAGTAATTTATTTAAAAATAATATTAAGTAATCCTTTATTTAAAAATATTTTATTATTAATTATTATTAATATAATATAATTAATTAATAATAATTAATTAATTAATATAATTAATATAATTAATTAATAATATATATTTATAATTAATATATATAATTAATATATATAATTAATTTATAATTAATTTATAATTAATATATATAATTAATTAATATAATTAATTATATTAATTAATAATTAATTAATATAATTAATTAATATAATTAATATAATTAATTATTAATTATATTATTAATTATTATTATTTTATTATTCCCATGTTTGTATATTTATAAAAAAAATATGTTTTGCATTTGATGTGCTACCTTTTTTGGGGAAAAAATAAAAAAAATGTTAATACTAACTGTTGCTGTGTTTTCATTTATAAAATATACTCAAGGGGATAGTGGAACTAGTTTTTTGATCTTCCTCAAGATGGCTCATCATAGCAAACTGGCTGTTATTGTACTATCCCAGAGCCATAGTTTTGATTTTTTGAAGAGTTCCCTCCAAGCAAAGAATTGGAGAGAAATGCAGAAGTGACAGCAGCCAGGGTAGCAGTAGGAGATGTGCTCCCAGAAGCCGCACTTGCAGAGGCATTGCTGTAGTTAACATTTTGAGATCCACTACTCAAAGCACCACTAGTGATGGAAGTCTGTGTTTTTACTCTCCTCCTCTTCACCACCATACCACTGCCCCTACTATAACTATTGTTAGTAATAACAATAGTGGCTAAGTCACACATTATATATGTCTGTTCCTTGAATACATTTAGGAGGTAACCAAATTCTCTTTCTGAATTTTCTAGAAACCTCTCCAGGAACTTGTCACTGTTTCCCCTCTCTCTTTCTCTGCCTTCTCTATCCTTATCTCTACTTTCCTTTTCCATTTGTTTAAATTGCAGGTTCCTATCTTACCTTGCCTTCATATTTTCTAGCAGAAGGTTAAATTGACTTGAGGAATGCAGCATCAGTCTCTCTGTATTTTTTTTTTTGGCTGAGCTGTGATCCTGCTTCTTTTTGATCATGGCAAGACATTCAGCAGGGCATGATGTTGCCCTTTGCCTGGAAGTGATGGTCTTTGAGCAAGACAGAAGATAATAAGAAAGATAAAATTCAGCATAGGTATACACATGGGAAATATTACATTACCAAGTCAAGTTACTCAATGTACATGGTGAAAACTTGTTCCATTACTAACACCTCATTCTAGATATTCAGGGTACCCATCACCAACTTCTTATCCTAGATACAACTGAGGTTTAGTTCAAGTAATATTCAATAACCAATTCAAAGAGTGGACATTGATGTCACAGTTCTTGAAAGGTACTCTGCAATTTGACAAGTTGTGGTGCATTTGTACTATGGTGAATATTTTCATTTTATTTCTGCAACCACCCACTAATTTATTGTCCTCTGAAGAAGACAGAAGATAATAAGGAAGAATTCAGTGTAGTTATATCTGTGGGCAATCCTATATTGCCAAGACAAGATGTTCAAGTTACATGGTGAAAACATGTCCCATTACAAACTTCTAAATCTAGATATAATTCATGGTCAGTTCAGGTGGTAGTCATCCAACAATCCAAAGTACGGACAGTGATGACACAGTTCCTGGAGGGTACCCTTCAATTTGGCAAGGTGCTGTACATTTGTCCAATGGTGATTAATGTTATTTTATTTCTGCAACCACCCACTACTTTAATTCTTTAAAGCCACCACCCACTTATGATTAAATAGAAACAATGAAATAAATTCTATTGTTAGTCACCAACCAATAGGTCTTGTGAATTCAGATGGTGCAGGTTCAGGCAGGTTCTCTTCCCTTGAACTAGTAATTGTTTCCTCTTGCTGTGCTGCATCCTCCTGCTGAACTTGTATCTGGGTATTGTCTTCATCTTGCTCCACAGGGGACATTGTGAGGACATATGATTCCTTCTCCTCTTCCTCTTGGATATCTACAGAAAAAAGAGAGATGAAAGTTTGGGGGAAACCATTAAAACGGGCAACTGAAAATTTACAATGCAATTTTTAATGTTAAGAAACAGTAATATGAATGAGGAATTATTAATGGAATGTGAATACATAACAGAAGTATGAATACAAAGCACACATACACACTACACAGGGGCACACAATCAGTCAGGAATGTAAGTGGTGTCCTCTTTGCAATTATTACTGTTTATTGAGGTAGGGACAACAATGCTGTAAGTAACCTCAAAAGGTTGCCACACATCTATGTGGCTATTTGAACATTCCACACTGAGCATGGCAACATCTTTTAAACTTACCTTGTGTGAATAACTCCTCTGAACCCTCCACTGGCTGCACATGCAGATGGAGTGCCATGCTGGGTTTCTGATGAGAAGCCCCTCCCGACAGTATCACAATCTCTGTTGTTGAAATTACCCGTTTCGCCTCTACACTGGCATCATTGGAAAAGATCTCCTTCCTCTCATGCAAAAAGGCCATTGTTATTGCTCCAGTCCCACTCCTATTTGCTTGTTGGTTTGCCTTCTTAAATTGCCACTTCATTGCCTTGGCTTTTGTCCTGCACTCTGGCCCTGTCCTATTGTGCCCTCTCTCCTTCAATTTGACTGCGATTTTTTCATAAATATCTATATTGCAGTGGCTATGGTTTAGTTGCGTCTGCACCAACTCCTCTCCCCAAATAGCTATCAAATCTTTAGTCTCATCCATCTTCCATGATATACCCCTGTCACCTTTTCTAGAGGAGTCAGCCACCGTTAAGAGAAAGAAGTTGGCAAAGTTAGCAAATGAAAAAAGAGTTCCTTTCTGCAATTCAAATGAGTTGGTCAGCAAGAATGGCTTTTAAAAATGGCACTGTGCCAGGGGTTTAGGGTTAGGCACAGAAAATCACAAAGGTAGGAGGGCACAGGTAAGTGGGCATCAGTAAGCCTTGCGCAGCTGGGTACATCCTCTCTTCCTGTATGAGTCATGCCAGGGGTGACCAAATGGCTGACCAAATGGCATCTATGGAACCACCCATTCCCCCCATCATACCCCCCAAAAAAGGGAATTTTCTTTCTCAAAGGGTAATGGAAAAGCCATGCCAAGAAACCTCCCACTATGGGAGCAAAAAAGAATCTTTGCAAAAATGATTGATCAGATATACTGTGACAGTTTATATGAAAAAGGACCATATCAAGAGCCCAAATGTCACTCACTACTGCCCTCCCGACATTAGCTGGAGGCACCAACAATTAATGTATGCCAAAAGAGTGAAGAATCCCCCCATTAAGATAAATGTGATTTGCTAAAGAGGTTCTACAGAACAAAATCACATATTTTATCTTACAAAATAAAGAAAGAAAGAAAGAAAGAAACTCTCGTACAGAAAATCACAACATTGACTTACTTCTTCACACACATAAGAAATATAAACATGTCCAGAATCACTGGAGTAGAGCAGCATAAAATCACCAGGGAATCAGTCAGTGTAAAATCACATGTGCGCAGGCAGACAAAAGGTAGCGTGGGGGAAAATGGCAGATTTCAAGCAACCAGAGGCTAGATGGGTGACACCTCTAACCCCTCCACCATTGTCCCTCCCCTCCAGTAAGAAGCAATTCAGAACTGAACATTGTTCCCACTTGCTGGAAACACTTCAGAATCGCTTCTTTTAAAAAGAACCTCCAAAAAACTAATGTCAAAAAAGACTGGGTTTTATGCTTTTGCCTTGCTTCATTTCAACTGAAACCAATCACAGCAGGATCGGAACCAGCTTCAACTGGGAACAACGGAGATATAATCAATCTGCAATTCGGTTTAAATCATAGTGGGAACAAGCCCTGAAGGTTAGTGTCCTTTAAGATTCTAATCTGGGTGAGTTATCCTGGCAGTCTTCCACACAGCCACTTTGCAATACAGCAGAGGTGGGAAACTGTGGAAACATAGGGAATTGCCCATCATGAGCTCTTCCCACACAAAAGCAGTAATTTTTGCCCAAAATGCCCTTAACCTCTAGGGGGCATGGGGTCTTTTCCCTATGTTTTCAACCTGCTGGGGGCATTTTAGGCCCAGAGAGGCTTTCTATATTATTTTGCATTTTTATACCAAGAGTGGATAATTTTGACAGGAGCATATTAGACTCACAGGGCATTCCATCATGTCATACTCTCCCATAATTTTCCTTCAGAATAAGACATTTGCATTTTGTGGTTTGGGACCTTGATACTTAGACGCACTTCTTTATATATATGACTACTCAAGTGGTAGAATTCAAAGACATAGCTGTGTTAGGGCTGATGCAGATGGCCCGTTTGGGGTGGCTCACAGCCGCCCCGAGAGCAGCAGATTGCGGCTGCAGCAACCACACACCGCAGCCCTGATCCTCCTTTTTGCCACCCTTTGAGCCTCTGCCATGACTCTTTTGTGCCCTTTTTTTGGAGCATGTATGCACGCTGCGCCAGGAAGGCATCCTGATGCTGCGCGCTGTGTTGACAGGCACACAGTGTTGGGGTGGAGTTGGAGCAACCAGCATGTGGTTTCCCCACCCCAACTCCACCCCCAGGCTTGTGTATATTGCTGGTCTGCATCGGTTCTTAGTCTGGAAAATCAGACATTCTCATACAGAGACAGCTTATATTTCTTTGGATTCTCTGCTCCAAAAGGGAACTGTCTAATTAAAAATTTGTAAGCTGCTCTGAGAGCCTTTGTGGCTGAAGAGTTGGATATAAATACTCCAAATAAATAAATAAATAAATAAATATACATTTGATGAAGTAGGCTCAAGTACATGAAAGTTCATGCTACCAATGTTTTTCTTTCAGTTAGTCTCAAAGGTGCTATAAGATCCCTTTGTATAATGACTGCTCAAGGATTGGGATAGGCTGTCCCCCATAGTGGATACATTACATTGATGAAGGATGTAGGAGTTTGCCTTCTCTGCTGTGGCACCTAGTTGTGGAATACCCACCCCACAGAGTCCTGATGAGCACCAACAATGATGTCATTCTGACACCAAGTGAAAACCTTTGAGGTTTGCACATATGTTTTAAATAGTTTTAAACTGCTTTAACTGTTGGGTTTTCTTGTTTTCTTGTGACAAATGGTTCATTATGGTTTTCTTCTGTTTAATTATTTCTTCTTGTTTTATAATATTTGTTAAAGCAATTTTATCATATACCCCCACTGATTGTATGATATAGCAAGCAATAACACACATTTTAACAAAATAACAAATCAAATAAAATGCAGTTTTGTATGCTTATCCTTTAGTGCTGAACTTTGTTTCCTTGCATGATAATATAAATTACTCCAGAGCTGAGTGTGTGTAACAGGCCTACCAGAAGCTCCCTTTTCTTTTTCTTCCCCCCCCCCAAAGGACTGGCCTCTCTATTGCTCCCTAATGCTCCATATAGGCTGAATCTACCCTGTAGAAATAATGCAGCTTGACACTGCTTTAACTGCCAGGGCTCCATCCTACACAAACCTGGGATTTGTAGTTTTGTGAGCTACCAGCACTTTCTGGCAGAGAAGGCTAAAGACCTTGTAAAAATACAAATCCCAGGATTCCTTAGGATGGAGCTACACCACTTAAGGTGGTGTCAAACTGTATTATTTCAACAGTGTAGATGCACCCTGAGAGTTACTGGAGCCTGTTCTGTGAGGTGGGCTAGATCATGGGAAAAGGGGAATTTCTCAAAACTAGGCAAAATTTGGCAAAACGTATATGAGCTGAAGCATTAAAATCATACACTGATATCCTACATTGCCAAACTAGTTAGAAATTCATAAATCTCCTGGTCAATCCCCCACAACCCACTTTAACAGCCAACTGCTCCATCGACTAAAGGAATTCTGTTCAACTGGGGTATAAGGGGGATGATGTTTCCAGCCTCCTCCCAGCAGTGAGCAAGGGTGTGACAAGGAATTACAACAGGATAGTTGCAACTTTGTTTGCTGGTGGGAGATGTCTGGATACCTTCTCCTCCTTGCACCCTGATCACCAGCTGAATACACCTCCTTCACTCAATGCATCTGGTGACTGTTAAAATGTGGAAGAGGGGATTTCCAATCATGGCAATAGTGACACAATTTTGACTATGTAATGTAACTCAATACGAAGCAGTTATAGACCCATACCTCTGGGTTATGAATATGTAGCTGCAATACAAAATACCAGTCATAAAATATTAAATAGTTAATTAAAATTATAGTAATTATCAGCAGTCCAAAAAAGCAGCAGGCATATAACATGGCAGAAGCTGACAGAACAAATATTAACCAACAGGTTAATATTATATTAAACATGTCAAGCTATCTCAAAATCAATTTAAAAGAGACTTCACTTTGCCCTGACACAAAAGGACCAGCAGGCATGGATAGGCCTCCTATGGGAGGAGGTTCATAACTTTGTCACCACTGACCTTTTCTGTTTAAAGAAAGAATACGCTGGAACCAGATCTCTCTTAAACATGGCAAGCCTATGCTTTCCCAATAGAAAACACAAACAGTATACAAGAGAGGAACTGCAATAATTCATAGCACAGTCTTCTTGCCTTTACAATGTTAATTTAACACTGATATTAAGGAGAGGAAAAGAAATCCTGATCTGTGTTGTGATTGCTTTATCATATATGTGCTCACTTAACTTCTTAACTTAATGGATTAAGGGGTGATTCACACATCTAAACAGATTGTTTTTATCAAAGTTGTGAACATTTTGTGTTCCATACAGTACAATTTATGGAAAGTGAATAGGCAATTCAGAGGAACAGTGTTGATTTAACCAACATTCATTTTTGGTAGAAGAAAGTTGACTAAAAATATATATATATCTTCACATCTCTGAAGCATATTTAGGGCAATGGAAGAAATCAAGAAGACAAGGAAAGGACAAGTTAAGGAAAAGGTTAGATATATCCATTAGGGATGGGTCTTCAACTTAAATGATTGTGGCTGAGTGCTTCAGGGCACAAACAAAGGCTAAATTCTTGTACACACTTACCAAGGTGCAAGTCTCATTGAATTCACTGAGACATGCTTTCGAGTATAGGTATATAGGATTTTGCTGTTAGGCTCATTTCCATTTTATGTCTTTAAGCACTTATGAAATAAGTACATTGTGAATTGGCATACTGCTAATATATTCCAATGGCAGAATTTATTCTCTGTATAATAATTCACAGCACTGAAATGTACTGTATCCATTTTACCTAGGTAGGAAGAAATCTGTTCCTACCTCCAGGCATTATTCCCCCTGGATTCCAAAAAAATTCAGAGAGGCATCTGCTGGTGTGGCTGCTGGCCAGTTTTGAACTTATTGCAGAAGCATCCTGGCTTGACTATCTATCTATCTATCTATCTATCTATGGCAAGCTCAATTAGTGTACGCTACATGCCCATCATTACACTACTGCTGTTAAGAAACAGGATTTCAGTCAAGTGCTTCCAAATAGATATTTATCACTAAAGAAAAAAAAAATAGAATAAATTATTGACCATTAATGAGAACTTGTCCATCTCTGGGGACTAGTATCTGTAGGCAATCTAAAACAAATGCATCTAGATATTGCAGAGGGGGACAGAGATGGTTAATGGAATTGTCTATATAGTTTCTTTGAATGACGATGATACCTATCTCCAAGGACAACCATAAGCTGATTCCCAGGGTTTCTAGCTCTTAGAAGGAGGTCCCTGTAGAGATGCTTACCATGGAAAATGCATGATTATCCATGTATGTGCCCTCAAGGCTCACACCTGTCTTTATTATGCTAGGATGCTCCAAGCAATCTCATTATGATTTAGCCAGCTGCCTCATCTTCTAATATTGCTTTCAGAGATGCTAACAAATCCAAAATATACAATTTAGAATACAGAGGAATTAAGAGATGGGTGGGGGAATGTGACTGTTGGGGAAAAATATTTATTCCTGGAGAATTCTGCTATGGTCCTTCTTATATGCATGCACTCATAAGTTCCCAGGCATGCTGAAACAGATATTTAAGCACCCAGTCCACTTAAAATCAAGGGCATGAAGGTCTCACAAAAATTCATGAAAGAGAGATAAGCATATGATGAGGCTTGGGAAAGTTACTACAACTCCCAAAATCCTCTCATCAGCATGGTCACTGGTTATATTCCAGAAAAAAACTGACAACTTTTCCAAGATCCTCATACACATAATGGGAGATTGCATTTGAGGAAGTAGACTGGGGGTGCATAGACTGAAGAAATAATGTAGCTTGACACCACTTTAACTTCCATGGCTCCATCCTACAGAATCTTGGTATTTGTAGTTTTGTGAGACACCAGCACTCTTTGGCAGAGAAGGCTAAAGACCTTGAGAAACTACAAATCCCAGGATTCCATAGTATGCAGCAACAACACTTAACAGGGTGTCAGCTGGCATTATTTCTACAGTCTAGCTGCACCTCAGTCTACAAAAGCTTATGCTACAACTTCTTTTGCACCTCTGTGCTAAAAGATCCCTTTGCATAATGGAAGACTGCTCAGAATGTCTCCTCTTGAAGTCACAGTCTGTTTCATATGGTAGATTATGCTCCAAATTTATTGTGTAACAAGGTTTTTTGCTCTGGCATGCTTACCTTGGCCTGATAAATTCCTTCTTGTGCCTAGCAAATCTGTACTCACAGAAATGAGGAGACTATGATCAATTGACCTGAGGGAAAGCAGCAAAACTTGAGGGAGAAAATTCACTGCTGCAATAGAACTAATTCTGATTGTAGAAGAAAAGCAAACAGAAAAAGAGGCATGTGACTGGACTGAGCAACACAGATTTTCAGGAGCAATATGCCTAAGTACTGGGTGAAGGATACTCTAGTTTCAATGAATAATAAGGATGCTTTCCTTGAAGGAGGAACTTGGAATATGTGAAGATATACAGGTATTCATATTTGTCATATTATGGCCCTGCAGACAACACCTGATCATAGATCTGGCTTGAGCCCAAAATGATGGAACTGAATCTACATGCATCATTTAACAAGAGTTACTTTACATCTAACTTCAGAGGACATAAGCTATAAGCAATTTTGATTTTTTTAAAATAAAAAGACTAGCCAATTTATTTTAATTAAAATTAAAAGAAAAGCCACTTTAACTTTTCTGCTCAACAGGAGTCTAATGAGGCATGTTGGTTCCTGTAGTTTTAGCACAGTTGGAAGAGTCCCAAGATAATTTACTTTATTAATATTCACTGGATGCAGATCATCCAAACTGCTACAGTGGTAAAGAGGCAAAACATGTCAAAAGGAAAGTTTCATGTTTGATAAGATGCTAAGGAGACATTCCAACAGATGGTGGGAGTGGGCTGTAAAAGGGTTATATGTTCCATTTTATTCTGGCACATCTCAGCCATACTATTTAGAACCATATTACACAGGAAGAATGGCCAAATTATCTAAATCATTGATTTGCTTCCAAATGTATATCAAAATTACTTTAGATGACAAAAATACATCTGGTAGAACTTATCTTATAACATGAGCTGCCAGCCATGTGATTTAAAAACAACTACACCAAAACCTAGAATATTGTAGTCTTGGATACAACCTTGAAGGCCGCCCAGTCCAGGGATCTGTATTATGAAAGCTCATATTTCTCATATATTCCGGGGGGGGGGGGGGGGGGGGGAGGCAGGCTACCTGATGGAACAGTTTATCCCATTAGATTTTTTTTAAATCAAACTGAGAATTACTCATAAAGTTAGAATTTTAGAAAACCAAGCAATAATTATTAATGGTCGTGGGGGATAGTTAGCTTTAGGCCTCGGCAGACGACTAATAGGGTCATCTCCGAGGCAAGGAAGAGGAGGGGCAGCCGCACGAGCAGCACCCCTTCCTCCTCCCGAGGTTGCCCTCAGAGCTGCCGGCCCTCCGCACGGCTGGCACGCTGAGGGCAACCTCCTGCTGCAGCGTCCTCACACGCTGGGGTGGAAAAGCCAGGGAAAGTGCGCCTGACGCGTTTAGGGCACACTTTCCCTGTCTTCTGAAAGGAGCACTGATTTTGCGCTCCTTTCAGAGGTGCCGATGGTGTGCCACGGTGCGGCTGCTGCGGTCCCGCGGCGCACCGTCCCAGGGCGTCCCCGACGCCCTGGTCTGCTTCCCCCCTTTATCTGTGTAAAGTGAGCTCTGACTTTCATAACAAATTGGGCACTTCTGCACATACATCCTAGCTTCTACATAATGTTTTTGCATGTAGCCATTTCGTGCATCTACAAATAATCTATAGCTTCATTAAAAAAAAAAAAACCCACAAGCAATTGCAACCAACTCAGTCCTGTTTCATGTTATTCCATTTTTTTATGTACATAGCAAATTAGTTTTGTAAGAGGAAACAATACTCAAAGGGTTTGGGTAGGATAGCTTCTTTCAAAATATTTCTTGATTACTGTGTTTTCCAAGATAGAGTTGATGCCACTATCAATCAAATTTCTCTTTGTTTCAGCTCATTAATATTTTTACTGTGTATTTGGGGATTTTATTAGGAAGCGGCTGCCTGTCTGACAAACAGCTCATGATAGATGAAGGCACACAACAATTAAAACAAAATAACCAGTCTCAAAAATATAGAAAATGCTTGTGAGTAGGAGTGCTCAGGACTGTGGCTCTGTAGGTAGTAGATCATCAAGCTATCTCCTGAGATTATAGTTGTTTTTGTTTTTGTGTGTGTGTGGGTTTTATGGGCTGTGTGGCCATGTTCAAGAAGAGTTTCTTTCTGACATTTCACCAGCATCTGTGGCTGGCATCTTCAGAGAATACTGGAATGGAAGAGAGTGGGTATATGTGTGTGTGTGTGTATATATATATACTGTGAGACCTGGGTAGGGAGGAGTGATTCCCATGTAAACTGTGTATTGTTCTGTTGTTGAGGGAAGGGCTTCAGGGTGGGAGGATATACAACAAGGATTAGTGTCTGCTCATTGGTGATCATTGTCTGCTGAGAAAGCCACTGACCCTGGGTGGTTTCTCATTTGCATTTGCTGAGTGCTGATTTTTCTATTTTGCAGGACTGGTAGCCAAACTTTGTTTACTTTAAGGGTTTCCTCTTTCCTGTTGAACTTGTCCAAGTGTTTGTGGATTTCAATGGCTTCTCTGTGCATTCTGACCTTATAGTTGTTGGCAAGATCCAGAATTTCAGTGTTTTCAAACAGCATTTTATGCCTAGGATGGTTTATAATGTGTTCTGCTACTGCTGATTTTTCTGGTGGACCCAGTCTGCAGTGTCTCTCATGTTCCTTGATTCGTGTTTGGAATTGGATGTTAGGGTGGATGTTGTTCAGGTGGTTCAGGAACACAGACAGATCTTCTTTTACATGGCTCCAAATGGTGAAAGTGTCATCCACATATCGGAACCAAGTTGTGGGCTTTTTCAGTGTTGTTTCCAGGGCTTGATTTTCAAAGTGTTCTATATAAAAGTTTGCTATCACAGGGCTTAGAGGGCTTCCCATTGCTACTCCATCTCTCTGCTCATAGAATCCATTGTCCCACTGGAAATAGCTTGTGGTGAGGCAATGTTCAAACAAGGTTGTGATGTCCTCTGGAATAATTTGTCAGATGAATGTCATTGTGTCCATTATGGGGACTTTGGTGAACAGGGAGACCACATCAAAGCTGATTAGTATGTCTCTGGGTTTAAGTTCAAGGCTATTGATTTTTCCTATGAAGTGAGGTGAGTCCTTGATGTAGTGGGTTTTTTTCCCTATATGGGTTAGTAATGGTGTGGCCAGAAACTTGGCCAAATCATATGTGGGGGATCCAATGGCACTCACTATGGGTTGGAGTGGAATGGAATCCTTGTGGATCTTGGGAAGTCAATATAGTCTTGGTGGGAAAGCCTCAGATTTGCACAAACTTTGGGGGGTTGCAGACTGCCAGAAATAGTGTGAATTCGGTCCACTTTTAGGGTTAGGGTTAGAGTTAGGGAACCATGGTAACTGTATTTTATTGTGGCATCAGAGTTGTCTGACAGAGAAGGCTCAATGTCTCAGAAAAATAACAGTTCCCATGATTCCCTAGCACTAACCCTAACCCTAAAAGTGGACTGAATTCACACTATTTCTGGCAGTCTGCAACCCCCCTTTGTCTTGTGGTTGGCTGACTTGAGGAGTTTTTGATCATGGTGTTTGTTTTCCTGGTGATTTTGTTGGTTGGGTCTTGTTTCAGTTTTTTGTATATTGTAGGATCCAGGAGTTGCCTGAATTTTTTGTTTGTATTGTTCTGTTTCCATGATTACTGTGGCATTGCTTTTGTCTGCTGGGAGAATGATGATTTCTGGGCCTGAATTGAGGTCTTATCTCCTGAGACCCTGGATTCTGTTTCTGTGTCATTACTTGTATGGTCCACTGAAAATGAGCTGGAAACATAAGTTATGAACACTGATGAAAATTTACCTTGAGGCTAAAGAACAATATAGCTTTAATTATAGAAAATGGCAAGGTACTTCCTACTCCAACTTAAGTACTTTTTAACTTCTCTTTACTTCGGTGGGGATGTTTTAGTCTTTTAAATGCCACCATTAGTCTCAAGAGGATTTATTAATGCTTAATTTTGGCCATGCTTTGTCCAAAATGTATTTAGGAATTGAAGCATAACATCTTTATAGAAGATTATTATGTCTGAATTAATGTAATTTGTATAGTTTCAATTGTTTGATGAAAATGGTTACTGTGTTGGATCGAGATAGTCATATGAATAGTTGATTCACTAAAGTTAATGGGACTTAAGCAAGGCATGACTGATCAAGTCTTCTTTATTTCAGTGGGCTTAAAAATATCTACATATGGATCCAGCTCATACAGTTTAATTTTTAAAGGAATCCAAATAGAAATGCAAATAAAAAATACAGAGTATGCTATACTTTTGTCCTAATGCATCATATAAACACCGACCAAAACAAATCTCATGTTTTTCAGGCACCTTCACCAATATACTAAGACAAATTATACAAAAAAAGTCTTCATAGTAAGAGCTCTGTTTCTCACAAGAATAACTTTATTCTTATATCCTGCCTTTCTGCCAAAACAATCAAGGTGACTCACATAAAGTAAAATCAAATTTAAATAAAACATACCTTGCATTAAAACAATAGGAACAACAACAGTAACAAATAATCCCCGCTTTAAAAAGATTTAAATACAATAGTAAAATAAGAACATAATATTAAAATAGTGAGTTTTCTGGAACAAGAGTGGATGTGTAAAGAGGAGAGAGCACAGATTCAGTTGGAGTGATCTGTTCAGGGAAGGCCTGCTGGAAGGGATCTGTCTTGAAGCTTTTTTAAAGCTGTCTAAGGGTCTTTACAGACTGCTAGAAATAATGCAGATTGAGGTCACTTTAACTGTCTTGGCTCAGTGCTAGGGAATCATGGGAATTGTATTTTTTTCTGGGACATTGAGCCTTCTCTGTCAGACAGCTCTGGTGCCACAATAAACTACAGTTCCCATGATTCATAGCACTGAGCCAAGACAGTTATATTGGCCGAAAGAAAAGTCAAGAACAAATGCAGGGAGCATAAACAAACACTCTGAACCTGAAGCTGAATAATGATATAAATGCATGATTATGTCCTTAATTTAATCTATTCCTATATCAAACAAATGAATCTTCTAACAGAAACTGGAAGAAGTAAATTCTGGCTTCCACAATAACCAAATAATATCTGTATAAAATACAGATTTGAGTAGTATAGGGTAGCACCTCTCATCAAACTCATAAGCCCCACCCACAGACAAGTACCCCACCCCAGAAGTCCTGCCCCAGCCAGATATATGGTTCCTTCCCGGAAGTCTCACTCTCTCTGGATATCCTGCCCCCTGCCAGAAGTCTTGTCCTCCCCAGTAGTCCCATCCCAACTTGGGGTCCTGCCCCCCAGGAATCCCCACCTGTAGGTGGGATGTCTGAAGAATGTCATGTGATCCCTCTACACTCATGTGATGCCCCTGTGGACCAGTGGGAAGATGTTTCAGCACCCTGTGACCCTGCTGGTTCAAAAGAGCCAATTGGAAGGTGGTTTTAGCAACTCTCCTGATTCAGAGAAGACAGCATGGAGTCAGCCACCAGTCCTTCAAGATCTGTGAGTTTTCCCAGATCTTCTGCAGCAATAAAAAAAAAAATCCTAAAAGGAAGGTACAGGTCGTGGGGGCCTGTAGAATCTCCTCTTTTTCCCTACTACTGCCAGTTCTTGTGATTTTTTCCAATCCTCTGATACCTTTGTGTAATTAACATTGGGCAAAATTTGTGAAGCTACTTTCGACAATTCCTGAAGACCTGAAAAACAGTATTGATGAGAAAGAGGCTGCAGTGGAGGATAATGGGTCTGACCTAGAGTGTGGTTGTGGTTGTGATCTGAAAGCGCTTTCCTGAAAGATAGAAATATCCCTGATTTCTGGTCCAGAAGAGGTAGATGATGGTGTTTTTTTAAGACAGACCCATTTGAAGATTGAGAGTGCAGTGGTAGGGCCTGACCCAATTGGGTCTACTAACCAGCAGCTCCTTGATGACCTGTTGGAAGATACCTTGGCAGACAACTCCGAAAGGACAGATGCAAGCTACAAGAGATCACCGGTAAGAGTTTTAGTATTGAGGGGGTGTTAGTTTTTAAAAGAGAGAGAGAAAAAGAAAGACAGGTGGAGGTGAGTTGTAGGCATAGATTTATATTTATTTATTTATTTTACTAAAAAAGTGTTTTAAATGTTTTTGCCAACAGGAGGCTGGTGTACATGGAAGTGATGTGAAGAATCTTCAGATCAGAAACTCTCAAAATGTTAACATATCATGTGTTTCATGTGTTTCCTCCAATCCTGAGGATTAGATGCACTCCATGAAATTTGCAATAAAAATGGTTTCTTCTATACCTGTGTGTTTCTACTTACATAAACTGACAAAATGGCAGAACATGAAAAAATCCTAAAGAAAATATATTATGCCCCTGAAGAAGTTGGAAGCTTTGGGGGTATTTAGCCTCTCTTTCAAGAGGCCAAAAAACAGTGCAAAACCATCCAGAAGGGGGATGTTGCTGAATGGCTTTCGAAACAGGACAGTTATACACTACATAGACCAGCCAGGGTCCATTTTAAAAGAAACAAGACTGTTGTATCTAAAGTAGATTCTCAATGACAGGTTGATTTAGTTGATATGCAACAATTTTCTAAGTATAACAGGGGTTACAAGTACATTTTAACAATAATAGATATTCTTTCAAAACATGCCCGGGCTGTGGCTCTTGAGGTTAAATTAGGTAGAGAATATATATGCATGCACACTCTCTCAGTCCCAGAAAAGCCATGGCAAAACCCCTGTGGAGATTTTGCCAAGAAAACCCCAAGAACAAGTAATAACAACAATAATCAATATCATCATGGTGGGTGGCGGCGGCGGGAGGGGGCAGTGGGGGGCGGTGGCAGGACTGGCCTGGGGCCAGTCCAAAGGCCTCAGGGGGCCGCATCTGGCCCCCAGGCCTTAGGTTGCCTACCCCTGCTGTAAGTAGTCTATTAAAACAACATGAGGTGTATCATTTTGTCACCAATAATGAAGTTAAAGCCTGGGGTGTGTAGTGGTTTAAAAGAATTTTAAAAACAAAAATGTGGAGGTATTTCACAGCTAGTAATACCTTTGCCTATATTGATGACCTCCCATTATTTAAAAAAAAGTTATAATCATAGTTTTTACCATACTATCAAAGTTAGGTCTGTTGATGCTAATGATTTCAATGATCTATCAGTGTGGAGGACAGTTTATAGGTCCCCTGTCAAAAGAAAAGAGGAAGTTCTAGGGCTCAGAAAAGGAGACCACTTGTGACTTCCAGTTTCGACAGAGAGATGACCGGCGGTGTGTTAATTTAGCTCCACACTAAAACTTCCACGCCACCCCAAATGCGGCGATTTCAAAAAAAAAAATGGGGGGGGGAATCCTCAGTCGGGGAGACTTGAGGAAGATGGGGCTCATCGGGGGCTCTAGCTGTGATTCGAAGGCAACCAGCACCCTTAAGCCTGAAGAGATAAAGCAGATTAACGGAGGCGAGTCAGGCAAGCCGGCTGGGGCTGGGAGCTGGGAATCTCAGTGTGAGCTGCAGAGCAGCCGCAGCCACGGTTTTTTCTTTTTTCTTTATTGGAGCCTTTCCAGGCTAAAGTCCCTCCTGTAACATTTTTAATAAAAGGGCAAGACTTAGAATAGAGTGGGATATTAAATCCTAACCCACCAATTGAGCCTTTTTGGAGACGGAGAAACGTTGTTTAACTCAGCATTTGGCAGCTTTTCAACATTTATATGGACATTGATTTGCTGTTTTCAATTCCTATTGATCCAGCACTTGCCAATTTAGATTAAGGGAATTGGGAAGAAGAAGCAGTAAATTTGGAATATATAGTGGACTCTCTTGTAAACAATATCCTTGTGAAATAAAGCAATTGAGAGATTTTTCAGGTTCGCTTTTTTGGAGTATTTTTTGGTTTATTGCCCTTTTGGGTTTTTTTCCCCCTTTTTCTTTTCCTCTAGGTGGATTCGAATATAATAAACTGACTAACTGATAATTTGCTTAAGAAGTTAGAAACCACCTGAGGCTAATTGGCCAATTCATCACAACAGAGGCTAATTGAGATTACTTGGGTACAATGAATCCACTTTAAGTTGAGAGAAAAGGATACAATGAATCCACTCTAAGCTGGAAACAATAGACCTAGCCGGATTTTCATCTCCAGTTGCTGATGTTAAGAGAATAAAGAACAAACAAAGAAACATAAGGAACCCGACGAAAGGAAAGGAAAGAGTAAAGCAGGTTCCTAAAGAAGACTTCAGATTGTTTCTTTTTTGGAAGTGAAAGTTAAGAAAGACTTCTACAAAAAAAAAAAAAAGGTCCTTTATTTTCAGACTTCTACTACCAAGCAGTAAGCATCAAAGGAACAAATTTATTTTCAGACTTCTACTACCAAGCAGTAAGCATCAAAGGAACGAACTTAGCAAGAAGTTGCTTGTGGAAAGGAATAGCAAGGATTATTTCAGCTATTGAACTTCCAAGTAATTGGTGGCACCGGTGATTTAGTTAAAAATGTTTGATCATGTTACAATTTATCTTTCAATTGATGGTTTGTTAATTATATAAATATAAGCAGAGGGGTGTGTTTATTTATATTATTTCATCCTAAATTAATTATAATTAATTATAGCAAATAATATTGTTATAATATAATAACCACTTAAAGCTGAATTGTTCTACCCCTTTGTTTTTCTCTATTTAATTTTATCATATGGTTTATTGAATGGTTGATATAAATTTATATCATATGTGGTAACAAGTTTAGTTCCTGGTAATAATTAATCTTTTTGTGTGTGTGATAATTGTGATTATAAGCTGTTACTTTCAATTCTTTGGGGGATTTCTAGGTTTTTTCTTGACACACTACTATTTGGATTCTAAGAGGTATCTTTTCTCTACATTTTAAGAATAACTCCTAAGATAAAGCATTTATACGGTAGAATGGCATCAGGCATAAAATCTAGAGCGATGTCACAAATACAGAGAACAGCTACGCAAAGAAGAGGTTCAGTGGAACTTACAACGAAGCAGCCAGATGTAAGTGCAATTATTCTGCAAGAACTTAGAGAATTTAAGAAAAGCTTTAAAAAAGAGATAAGAGAAGAACTGAAAGCCATTAGGAAAGAGATTAGAGAGGACCTTCAAAAAGAAATAGGTGATTTATCCTTAAAAATTGATGATTTAACAAAGGAAATGAGAGATATGAGGGAAGAGATCAGTTCCATTAAAAAACAAACTCAAGAGCTTGAAACAAAGACAAAAGAACTGGGCAAGGACCAAAAGATTAATTCTCAGCAAATCTTGATGCAAGAAATTAGATACAGGCAAAAAAGTATTAAATTAAAGGCCTAGTGGAACAGGCAGATGAATCCCTTCTAGAAAGACTTAGAGCAATATTTGCTAAATATCTGGGAATTTCAGAACAATTAATGGATGGTTATATTGAACAGGCCTTCAGAATTAATTCCAAATTCACCAGAGAAAGGAAAAGACCAAGAGATGTAATTCTAAATCTTACCAACACAAGAATTAGGTATAAAATCATTCAACAAACATTTAAAGAAGGACTGGTTGTTGACGGTAATGAAATTGAGATCTTTAAAGACACACTGCAGCAAATTTTGAAACAACGACAGGAATATAAATTCCTTGCCCAAGCTTTGAGAAGGATGAATATAAATTACCAACGGGAAAAATTAGAAGGGTTATCTTGTATATACAATCAGAAAAGATATAGAATTAACACAATTGACAAAGCTAAAGAGTTTTACAAAAAAAATTAACGTAAGGAAAAAAGAAGAAACAAAACTTCATCAGAAAAGATGAAAGTGAAAGAGGAAGAACTTAGGAAGAAACTGACAGACGGAAAGATAAAAATGGAAATAAAAAAAAGCAAAAAAGCAAAGCAGCTTATTTATATACCACTTCATATCACGCTATGGGATGTCTAAGCAGTTTACAATTGTGAGCTGATTGCCCCCCAACAGTTGGGTACTCATTTTAGCGACCTCGGAAGGATGCAGGCCTGAGTCAAGCCTCAGCCCTGGCTGGTATTGAACTCGCAACCTTGTGGTCTATGAGTGAGTGGCTGCAGTACAGGCATTTAACCACTGCGCCACCAGGGCTGTTCAGGGCTGTGAATTTGGAAAATACAAATTCTACGAAAGGAATTACAAGCCCAAATTACAGATGAAATAGCAAAAAAGTTAAAGACAATCCCACTTTGAACATGCAAACAAAGTTGGTAGATGGTTAACTTACAAAATAAAGAAAGAAAAAGAAAGGAAGAGTATAACCAAAATAAAACACAAGAACCAACAGTTAACCACCCAGGAAGAGATACAAAAAATTTTTACAGAATATTTTGCCAATTTATTTCATGAACCAGATAAGGACACTGTTGAAAAAGTGCAGACTTATTTAAAAGACAAAACATATTTAAGATCTCGCAACAACAAAATGAATTATTAAATGAACCAATTAAGATACAAGAAATAAGAGATGCTATAAAACATTTAAAAGAAAATAAGTCACCGGGTCCAGATGGTTTCACGGCTAAATATTACAAGATTTTTGTAGAAGAGAATAGTACAGCCACTCCAAAGATTGTTCAATCAGATACCTAAAGAAGGCATACCAGATTCTTGGAAAAAATCAAATATAATATTAATACCCAAAGAAGGGAAGGACCCAGAGAGCATAGCAAATTATAGACTTATCGCTTTACTCAACATTGATTACAAGATCTATACAAATATTTTGTCCAAAAGACTTAAAGATATTTTAAAAGAAAAAATTCAGTTGGATCAAAATGGATTTCTTCCTGGAAGATATATTAGAAATAACACGAGGGAAATACTGAACCTGATTGAGTATTATCATATACATAATGAGAAACAAATGGCCATGATGTTTGTCGACGCAGAAAAAGCGTTCGATAATCTGAGATGGACCTTTTTGTTTGAATGTATTAGAGCGACAGGGATGGAAGGATACTTTATAGATAGTTTGCAACAAATATATAAATCCCAATCTGCTCGCCTAATCATCAATGGAAATTTATCTTACTAATTTCAACAGGAAAAAGGAACAAGGCAAGGCTGTCCCATCTCACCTTTATTGTTTATTATTTCATTGGAAATTTTAATTAACAGGATAAAAGACAATAATAAAATAAGAGGAACTAAAATTAAAGGAAATGAGAGTAAGGTTAAAGCCTTTGCTGACGACCTTGTAATAATATTAGAAGATCCAATCAATAACATCAAAGTGGTCCTAACAGAAATTCATGAATTTGGTGAACAATCAGGTTTCAGATTAAACAAAGATAAAACTCAAATTTTGACAAAGAACATGAGAAAGGAAGAAGAAGAAGAAAAACTTAAGGAAATATCCTGTTGTTGTGTGGCAAAGAAGGTAAAATACCTTGGTATATCACTTACAAATAAAAATGTAGACCTGTTTGAGAATAACTATAAGATAGTGTGGGAAAACATTCAATTAGATCTCCAAAGATGGGGAAAAAAGAATATTTCCTTTTTTGGATGCATTGCCATTGTTAAAATGATGATTCTTCCTAGAATGCTCTACTTGTTTATGAACATATCAATTATAACAAAAAATACAGCATTTTCAAGCTGGAAGAAAGATTTAAGGAATTTCATCTGGCAAGGTTGAAAACCAAGAATTAAATGGCAGGTATTACAGGATAACATATTAAGAGGAGGTTGTGCTCTTCCTAACCTAAAATTATACTATCAAGCCACATCTATGTTGTGGATCCAAGATTGGATTAAATTAGAAAATCGCAAACTATTAAACCTAGAAGGAACATTATTAAGGTTCGGTTGGCACGCCTACTTATGTTATAACAAAGAAGCAATTAATAAAGACTTTAACAACCATTGTGTAAGGGGTGCTCTAATAAAAACCTGGAAAGAAATTAAAATGAAATTTTATAGAAAAATACCAGCTTGGATTTCAACCCAAGAAGCATTTTATGGAAGATGGAGAGAGAATAAATGGATTAAATATAGAGATCTTATTATAAGAGATCTACACGATAATTTGAATTTAAAATCTCGAGAGGTATTGAATGTAAATCCAGACTGGAAAATAGACTGATTTAACTACTTGCAAATAGAGAAAAAATTCAAAGAAGATTTGAGAAAGGAAGGTATAGAAATGGAAATGAATCAAATAGATAAAATTCTCTGGAGTGAAGAAAAAGGGAAAATCTCCCGATTCTATAATCTATTGCTGGAAAGAGAATGTGAATCAGAAATAGTTAAGAGCTCAATGATAAAATGGGCCAGAGATATAGGACATAATATAACTTTAGAAAAATGGGAATCTGCGAGAAAAAAATCTCAAACAATTACCATATCTCAAAATCTTAGAGAAAACTATTTTAAGATAGCAAGTAGATGGTATTTAACACCAATTAAGATAAAGAAAATTCAACGATGTAGGATAGACAGGTGTTGGAAGTGTCACAAAGAAGTCGGATCATTATACCATATGTGGTGGACCTGCCCTCGAGTTAAGAAATTTTGGATTGGAATAACACATTGAATATTCAATTTCCTTTAACACCAGAATTGTTCTTATTAAATATAACATCAATTCTAGGAGGATGAAAATAAGTATTGGAGAATTATCTGATACCTAGTAACAGCGGCCAGGCTATTGATAGCCAAGAATTGGAAGCAGGAAAAGGTTCCCGAACTTATTGATTGGAAATTAAAGGTTGCGAATATGAAGGAGCTTGATATCTTAACATCTATAATGAAAACAACAACAACAAATAAATAAAAGAAAGAAAGAAAGAAAGGGCTTATATTGAAGATATTTGGAAAACCTAAGAAGATAGCATAACTAGGTTAAAGTGAAACACATACATATGTAAGGATGAATATAAGATCAAAGGATAACAGAAAGAAAAAGGGAATGAAGAATATCAACAAAAATTAGAAGAAAAAGAAAATTACAAGAGATTAAACAATTAAACTTTTTTTTAATATAAAAGTTCAAAACTCATAATAGAGGAAAGCTATTATTCCTTATAATTATATATATATTATAATGTTAGAAGTGTATATTGGGCTAAATGGTTTAATTAATATATATGTTGTTTAAGAGGGTTCAAAGGATAGTAAGCCTTTAACTTCTCCAAGCCAAATAAGTAGAAAAAGGAAGTCATAAATTGAAATGTGAAATAAGCTTTTCTTTTCCTGTGAAGAAACAAAGAACTTATAATGTAATGTATTTAAGAGTCAGGATGATGTAAATCTACTTTATTTGTTTTTCATAACATTATGGAATGTAGGAATAGGAATTTGAATAAGTGCATAAGTCATTATACTTTATATTTCATTTCATGTTTTATTTGTAAAATTTTAAAAATATAATAATAAAAAAGAAAGAAAGAAAGAAAAGGAGACCACTTGTGAGGATTTCTAAAAGCCAGGGGATATTTGCTAAGGGCTATGAAGAGCAGTTTACTACAAAGGTATTCATTGTGGACCAAGTGATCAGAAAAGCGGATAGACCTGTGTTTCTGCTGAAAGATTATGTGGCTGGCAGCTTTTATCCTGAAGAATTACAAACTATTAATACCACAAAGGACCAGGTATACAGGATTGGAAAAATATATAGCTAAAAAAGGGTGGGGTAGAAATAAGCATTACCTAGTGAAATAACTAGGATGGCCAAGCAAGTTCAACAGTTGGGTTCTTGCTTCTGAAGTTGGTGAACCTGTGTAGTAGTAGCTTGGAACAAGTTGGGAAAAATGGGGGATGGTAGCTTTTATGTTCTACTTCCAAGTAATGCCTGTGCAGATGGCTTTCCAGAGAACACAATCTCAAACTTTACTATCTCTGCAGCAAGATCTCTGGAGCTTTCTGGGGAATGGGAAGTAGGCCTAACTGAGATACAGTACCCTCATAATTGGAACACTGTAACTGCGGATGTGAGGTTTGAAATTGGAAATGGAAAAAGGACATGGCATTACCTTCTACAATGCAGCTATTATTCAAGTATCCCTGAACTACTGGAATGAATGAACAGCCTTATATAAACACACAATGACCCTACAGAAGTGGTTCTGAGGTATGACCAAGTGTCCAAAAAAATTAGGCTTGAATCAGATGACGCATACACACTGCTGGTTGGTGCAGAATTAGCCTACATATTAGGGCGGTTTCTCAACCATCATGTCAAAATCCTGCCTTTTGCAGCAGACATCACTGGAGGTTTCACCAGTTTATATGTTTAGACAGATATTGTGGAGCATCAACTAGCCGGGGATACCTATGTGCCATTGCTATGCTGTGTACAGTGAAAGGGCAGAATAATGATTGTGTCAATATTTGTTATGACAAGCCTCAGTACACTCCTGTAAGCAAGCATTATATTGACACCATCACAGTTGAGATAAAGACAGACCAGAACAAAAAGGACCCATTTCATTTTGGAAAGGTGATTGTCAAAATTCACCTCCGGCCAAGGAGAACCATGCTGATTTTTTTTTTTTTTTTAAAGTGATCTTAAAATCATATGGAGACCTGACCCTTTATAGAAATTATTACAGAGCCCAGGCTTGAAATGGCCTTCCTGGATATCAGTGGGGGGTTGCAGACTGCTATAAATAGTGCAAATTGAGTCCACTTTTAGGGTTAGGGTTAGGGAATCATGGGAGCTGTATTTTATTGTGGCACCAGAGCTCTCTGACAGAGAAGGCTCAATGTCTCAGAAAAAAAACAATTCCCATGATTCCCTAGCACTAAGCCTAACCCTAAAAGTGGACTCAATTTGCACTATTTCTGGCAGTCTGCAGCCCCCCCCCCCCCAGTGTGTCCTCCAAATGAAATTTTTAAATGGCTACAAAACTGTGTTTCAGGGCCGGCCACTACAAGCCTCATATTCTGTGGTTTGTGGATATCACTATGTTTGGGTTTTTTCTGCAACAGAGCTGTAAGGGCCTGACATTTAAAAATATTCAAGACCTATATTCTCACAATTTGGAAAAAAATGATGAGATGGTTGTACAGTTTGTAAAAAAGAAGATGAACTTTCCTGGGTTTGTATATCCTGTAAGACTACCCAGGGATGTATATCCTGTAATGAATTTCACAATCATATTTCCTAATAAACACACCCCTCAGAGGGGTTTTAAAAAACATAATCTGTGTTCTGGTTTGTTTGTGGGGTTTTTTTTTAAGAAAAAACACTCACAGGCTATCAAATAGTTTAAAAAGATGATGTTTATTTTTTCTGAAAATAGCTGTATTATAAAATGAGCCAGGTAGGAGCAGCCTGCCACTGCTTTTTAAAAGGTCTGTGTGGCAGTACAGGTGTTACTGGCAAAGAATCTTCTGTGTTCTTTAAATAGTCCAAAAGTTCTCTATTGGCAGTATTATCCACCACAGAGGTAGGAGCGTTTATTTCAGCCATGGCCCTCAGAAAAAGATCCCACCCTTTGGGGAGGTGCTTGGTTGGTAAAGCATTAGCTTATATTACCCCTTTGACCAGATCCAGTATATTAAAGCTATAGATTCTCTTTTATATACAAAGGCTCCCTTGGTTTGGCTCATTCTTTTTTAGTAATAACCTTGCATTATTTTTGTACCTAGCAGGCAGCTTGTCCAACACTTCTTGATACATGGCCTCTCGGGCATTCACCACAACCTCCTCAGAAGGGAATTTGGGTAGAAAGGGATTTAGACTTTACTTCTCTGCCTCCTTCTGTCTTAACATGAGTTAGATATTTTTGGAGCAAAGCATCATACCACCTGGCTTTTTCATATTCAGTTAAGTCAGTCCTGCATAGATTCCTCTGTATCTCAGTATCTAAGGAATAGATTGCTGTAGTTCTGATGTTTTCATCCTTAGAAGGTGGTGCCTTTGATTGTTCTAGTTGGTGGCTGGGGATGAAACACATTTTTTCAGAATATTCCATCACTGCTTAATTAAAAGGCCTGTTATCAGGGGAACTGCAAAACTTAGCAGCGGTCCCAAAAATCTGCCAGACTGCTTAACAAGGTGCTTCTTTTTTTTACCTCAGGGACAATTTACTGTTACCCAGAGTTTTAATAAGGGTGCACCTTTTTCTTAATACACACACCTGCTGGGGGGGATAAATGTATGTTGCCTTTTAAGGTATTGAGGGCTATTTCTGAAATGGCAGCAACCAGGTCATCTGAAGATGAACACAAAATGTCCTTTCTTTGATGTGGAGGCACTGTAATAAGTAGTTTTAAGAGTGCTAGGTTTCTCTTTACATGGCTGGACATGTTGACCCCTGGAGGAGTAGGGAGCAATAGATGGTTGGGGTGTTAAAACCAGGCCCTTTTGGGACTGGTATAGGTTTTCTTCATTATATATACCACAGGCCAATCTGGAGGGAAAAGGCCAGTAACGATCAGGGAGTTTAGCATTCAGATTCAGTACTTAGGGCCTCTACAGATGGGCGGCGGCCATGGGCCTCCCAGAGAAGCTGAGGATTGGGGCTGAGGCTTTCCCAATCCTCGGCCCCAATCCACTCTTCATCTGGCCCTGGATGGAGCACTAAAATAGCTCTCCTTCCTCAAGGTGTGGAAAGGGTGGTGGAAGACGCAGCGTCGCCTCTTCCGCATCTCTTCCTTTGCAGCATGTCCGGACACTGTGATGGAAGGATATCATCAGAGCACTCGCTGTCTGCAATGGTGGGTGCTCCAATGATGTCCTCAGGAAGGGGTTGGGGTGCCCAGCATCCTTCCTTGGCTCAAAGATGGCCCTTTGCGCTGTCTGCAAAGCCCCTAAGTACCCATGAGGTTTGTTTGTAACATCAACAAATACTGCATGAAGAAATCGACATTTCCTGGATATATCTGTCAGGTTAAGGTAGCAATTTGTAATTTGTCTCAGGTTTTTTTTTTTTAAAAAAGGACTATATATTTTGCATTAAGGCTAATGGTCTAGCTGCTTTTTCCTTTGCAAAAAAATATTTTGTGTAATGAAAAATACACTCAAATTCCTATAATGTACAAATTGGGTGAAAACTCTTTTGGGATCCCTATTTTCAGAACCATAAACCATCAAATCATCTATAACCAAAAGATTTACTTTATTGGGGGTATCTATTGATCATCGTCAAATTTATCAGGCAGGCCCTGTACAAACTGAATAATGGAATATTTACATTTGAGTTCTTTGTACACATGTTGCCAGCAGCTGTAACACCAAACAATATTCTGAGGCAATTCTGAAAGCACGCTACTAGCATTATCCAGCATATTTTTTTTTATAAAAAAGGTCTTTCCACAACTGCTAGGTCCAGCAAGAATAGCTGAGAATGAACGCTGCCACCGTGTTTCCACTTTAGTATCCCTAGGGGAGAGTCCTAAATCTTTGGAAATCACTCTTTTATCAAAAACAACTTTTTGTGTCCCCCCCCCCCCCAGAGGTACAATCCAGAAGATCAGATGGATAGGCCTGCCGGAAGAGCTCTGTCTTAAGTGCCTTCTTAAAGGCATCTAGCATAGTGATAAGACAGATCTCTTCTGGCAGGCTGTTCCATAATCTGGGGGCTGTGGCCGTGAACGATCTATGGGAAGTAAAGTTCAATCTGGTTTTGTGATGATCTAATAAATACTTCTCAAATGTTCTGAGAGTGTGGGGCGGATTATGTGGGGAGAGGCATTCCTTCAAGAAACTCGGGCCCAAGCCATGTGTTATATGGTCCGACCTAGATGTTCCGGTGATCAATCTGGCTGCCGCATTTTGAACCAAGTGAAGCTTCCAAACTTGGTACAGACATAGCCCCATGTAGAACCCATTACAGAAATCCAAACAAGAGATTACCAGGGCAAGAACTACTGCTTCAAGGTCCTTTGGTCTAGGAAGGGATGCAGTTGGTGGATCAACCAAAGTTGATACCAAGCACTCCTGGCTATCACATCCACTTGTGATGACAACTGTAGAGATGAGTCAAGGAGTACTCCCAAACTGCATTCTTTGTCCTTTAGGGGAAGTGTGACCCCATCGAGGACTGGTTGGTGAAACTCCCTTCCTGGACCAAGGGTACCTATCAAGAGTACTTCTGTTCTCTCTGGATTTAACTTGAGTTTGTTTTCCCTCATCCAACCCATTACCAACTCGAGACAGGCATTAAGAGGAGCGATGCCATCCTTAGTCACTGCATCAGTCGGAGACATAGAGAAGTAGAGTTGGGTGTCATCAGTGTATTGATAACGCCATACCCCATGTCTCTGGATGATCTCATCCAACGGTTTCATGTAAATGTTAAACAGCATGGGGGATAGAATGGTGCCCTGAGGAACGCCAGATATCAACTCTCTTTTTGAAGAGCTACTATTCCCCAGCATCACCATCTGGAATCTGCCCGAGAGGTAGGACCGGAAAAACTGAAGAGCAGTGCCCCCAATACCTAACTCCCTCAGGCGTTCCAGAAGGATACCATGGTTTTTTGTTTTTTGGTTTTTTTTGGTTTTTTTTATAAACTTTATTAGAAAATTTAAAAAAACAAACATAAACTGTACAAACTCTACAAAAACTACAAAACTACAGACATATCGATCAACAATCAAACAACAAATACAAATATAAAACATACTAACATACTAAGAAACTAACATAAACACACTTTACCTCCATGACTTTGATAAGGATCATTTGACCTAATCTTATCTAGACCTCTTAATATATATAATTCAACAAAGCTCTGTATCATAGTCTATTTTCACTCTTCAGTGCTTTATGTATTTCTTTCCTTATATCCCACTGGCAGAAGCCACATCACTATCTTCTACTACCTATAATTATTTTTAACATTTTTAACTTCTTAACTCTATATACTTTACCTTCACCATTGGCTCTAGTCTAATCCGTTCTAGAGCAATCAAATAAGAGTACAAATTATAATGATTATAGTAAATATAGTAATAGTTATCGTAAAATAGTGGACTTAAATTGGCTACTTTATCTATATTACATACGTTACATACATTACTATAATTTAATATTTTCCTAGTCTATAATAATCTGTATTATCTAAGTTATCATGTAGCTCAATTCTCTATATTAAAAAATATGAATATATATGTATGTGTATATATATATATATATATATATGTATCAGTCAAATATAATTCCTATATAATCCTTTAATCTATTTGAAATTGCCTCGCATCTGTCATCTTTTTTCTCTCATAGCTATACCATGGTTTCCAAATGGCATGAAATTCGTTTAATGATTTATTTTGTACTAACCAGGTCAATTTTTCCAACTCATATGTTTCATACATTCTGCTTCTCCATTCCTCCAACCTTGGTATCTCTCTCTTTCTCCAATATTTAGCAAATAGGATTCTTGCCATAGTTATTAGTAGAAAGAGGAGGCATCCTCCTTCTTTCTCAATTTTTTTGTCCCAAATGTTTAATAAGTATATTTTTGGATCTAACCGCATATTTATTTTAAATATTGCCATAATTTCTTTGTTAATCATACTCCAGAATTTTTGAGAAATCCTACATTTCCACCAAGCGTGGAAATAGAAACCTATCTCTTCACCACATTTCCAACAAATAGGATTACATCCTTTGTACAATTTAGATAGCTTGTAAGGAGTGAGATACCATCTGCTCATTACTTTATATGCATTTTCTCTTTGATCCATACTCGTAGCCCATTTTTTAACATTTTCCCAACTTTTTACCCAATTTTCCAAATTCACATTCTGATTCAAATCTTTCGCCCAATTCACCATATAAGTTTTAACTGTGTTCTCTTCCGTTTCCCAATTTCTAATTAAATTATAGTATTTTGAAATTATCTTTCTATTTTCTCCGAATATCACATTCTCAAAACTTTTATATGCTGAGCCAATTCTATATGTTTTTATATCCAATTTGAATTGTTAATATAATTGCATATATGTAAACCAGTTGGTATCCCATCCCTTTTGTCTTAGTTCTTCCCTTCTTTTAAACCTAATTTCTGTATTTTCGACCTCAAGTAAGTCTTTAGTAAGTACTTGAGGTTGAAAAGGATACCATGGTTTATGGTATCAAATGAAACTGAGATGTTCAAGAGCACCAGCAGGGTCACACTTCCCCTGTCTATGCCCAGACGGAGATCATCGACTAAGGTGACCATGGCAGTCTCAACTCCATATCCCGCCCTGAAACCGGTTTGAAATGGCTTCTTCCAAGATAGCCTGGAGTTAAAAGGCAACTGCCCTCTCAATCGCCTTGCCCAAGAATGGTAAAAGAGAGATTGGCCTGTAATTATTTTTCACCAGGGGATCAAGGGAGGGTTTTTTTTCAAGAGCAGTTTAACCACTGCTAGTTTCAAACTAGATGGAAATTCCCCCTCTCTAAGGGATGCATTAATGATGAGTTACAATAATATTTTTACTGCATCACCTCCCTGGACTGTCAGCCATGATGGGCAAGGATCAAGAGGGCATATTGTCTACCTTACACTTCCAAGAAGCTTGTCCACCTCATCAGTATTAACAAACTCAAAATGATCCAGTGTAACAAAGTCCACAGAGTCTCTGAACATCTCTCTTATTGGTTCTGTTATAATGCCCCATCCAGATCGGCTCTTATTTGAGAGATTTTATCTACAAAAAAGTCATTAAAAGTGTCACAGCAGGCTTTAGTTAGTTCCAATAATGGGTTCAGGGTGGGAGGTAATTGAGTTAATTCTTTAACCACCCTGAACAGCTCTGCTGGACAAGACTTTGCAGATGCAATACATGTAGCTTAGAAATAATTATTTGCTGCATCTATTGCCACTCGATAAGAATTCAACATGTTCCTATGACGTGTCTTGTCAGATAAACATTGATGTTTCCATCAGCGGTGCTATAGTCATTCTACAGCCTGCTTCAATTGGTGAAGATTTTCCGTGTACCAAAGTTTTTTGTTTGAAGCAGGTTGAAAAAGATGCTCAGTTAATCAGTCTAATGAGCCTGACTTGAAGGGGATGTTGAAGTCCCCCAGAACAAGAAGTCTGGGAGACTCCAACACCAACTTCGAGATCAGCTGTGCCATCTCAGCCAGGGAGTGTCATGGTCAGTCAGGAGCTGGACTCGGAGGATGAGGAGGAGGATGAGCCTACTCCAGTACAGGAGGAAAGGGAGGCTCTACCAGGTCCTAATCCTGCCCTGCTAGATCCCAGCCCTGTCCTCCCAGCCCCAGAGGAGGAAGACCAGCCAGGTCCTAGCACTAGTAGGATCCCTATGGAGGCACAGCAACCTAGTGGTAAGGATCAGGAAGAAACAGGTGTGGAAGTGCCTTTCTTCAGACAACACAGGGCAGAGAGTGCTTACGTGCGTCGGTCAAGGAGGCTTGCAGAGAGGCAATTGACTAACAAGCCTCAGCTGGCATGGAGGAGGGAATCTCCTACTTAATCACCTGGGAGAGGACCACTCAGTGCCAGAGTTTATTGCAGTTCCCTTGAGTGATAATGTCAGCACTGGCTCCTGGTTCTCTGGAACCCTTGTGTGCCGTGAACCTTTGACTTTGGAATGGACTGGACGCTTGTTACCTTCTGGCTGCCCCGACCTTGGACTGAACTGGCTACTGTGGACTCTGGAATCCTGACCCTGGCTTTGGTACTGGTGTGCTTCTTGGGAACTAACAGAAAGGTCTGTAGCCTGCCTTTTAGCTCCTTTCTTGCTAAACCATTCTTATCAGTGTTTGTTTGCACTGGTGCTGGCCATAGTCCAGGACAGGGAGTCTGTTAAGTAACGGGGTGGACAGTAAACCAACAGAATCCCCAAGCTGTCCCTTGCTTTCAGAGTCAAGTAGATACACTTGATGAGATTCATTTTCCAGATAGGTCTCCTGGTCAAAGTGATAGTATTTTTATGGACCAAGGCAACTCCCCCCTCACTCGCCCAATTTTCCTAACCTGCTCCTTGACAGTATGCCTGGCTGGGGGGGGGCCTTAACCCAAGTCACACTGCTATCTTCTCCCAGTCAGGTTTCTGTAAAATAAACCAGGTCAGCATTTTCTTCTTCTAATAAATCATGGATAATATGGGATTTGTTCTTCACTGACCTGGTTTTGCAGAGGAGCAAGGTAAGGATCTGTGGTATAGTTCGGATGACCTTTTGTTCTTTTGGGCTAACAGGGTGAGAGGAAGACGGGATAGATTTCAAATATCAATCTTGTCTTCCCTTGTATTTCTTCCCCACTCTGTTAAACTATATCTCCCCTTGCCCCATACTACTCCAATTGACTCGCCACAGCCGGTGTCTAGGTCAGGGTCTCCCTCCCAGACAGATTGGCAATTAACAGGTGTTAATAAATAAAAATAAATGATAAATAATAATGATTAATGAATAAATAAATAACAGGTGTCAATAGCTATTAACAGGCTATTAATACTCTCACCCACCCCACCAATAAATACAATTGTCCCAGCATCTGGCATTCAGAGAGTGACCAGTGAACCTGTCCTGGAAAAGTGCTACTCTCACCCGCACCTCTCTTCTTCCCTTCTAGCATTTATTCTGGCCTGCTCAGTTGTCTTGATACTCGATGCTCAGAGTTTTTGCAAGGTGCTGCTCTCACCGACATCCCCCTTTTCTTTCCCCTCTTAGCACTAACGGACATGGTGTGACAGGTTCAACATTTGGTTTGAGACCTCAGATTCAGCAGCTGGCAGAATTGGGGACTGACTCCTCTCTCAGGCTTCTCCTGGCAAGCTGCCAATGGAGTTGAAGGTGGCAGTGGGGGTGGGCAAAGCAGCTTCCACCCCAGTTCTTCTGGAGTCAGGAGGATGAAGGTGAGGGTGGGGGTGGGCAACAGCCCCTGCCCTGAGTCCTCCAATCGGCACGCTTCCAGGAGGCTGAAGATGGTGGTGGGCAACGGCCCCTGCCCCGAGTCCCCCAACCGGCTTGCTGCCGGGAGGCTGAAGATGGTGATGGGGGTGGGCAATGGTCCCTGGCCTGAGTCCTCCAACCAATGCACTGCCAGGAGGATGAAGATGGTGGTGGGTGCAGGCAACAGCCCCTGCCCTGAGTCCTCCAAAGTTATAGCCTTGCATAAGCAGTGGGAAAACAAGCTATGAATTAATTTTTTCTACCTGAGGTTGTCACACAGTCCTCAGAATATTTACAGGATGTGCAGACAGCCTCATCATGAACAAATTGAAACATTGAAACCTTGTGAGCATCAGAAAACAGAAGCTGAAAGAATTCATCAGGATTCCTCAACACCTGAGTGTGAGACAGTTTTGTTCTCTGCCCAAACTTCCCCCCACAAAGAATTTAAAAACAGCTTGGCAATCTGATGCTTTCAGGGTTCACAAGGATCTGGTCTTTGTGCAACAGCACTCCCTCCCTCATAAAGTAATCCTTTATATATTTATCTTTATCTTCATCGGTAACACACCAATGAGGATAGCCTGAAGCTTCCTGCTTCTACTGTAGAAGCATCTCAATATATTTTGAAAACATCCCAGAAGACCAACATGCAAAGTAGCATACCTCACAGATTTCCACAACCCTGTACCCCTTCTCTATAGCCACATTCAACTCAATGGAACACCATGAGGTTCTCTCCTCATCTGTATGTTTGCAATGGTCCAAATGTCATGCTTCTGCACAGGTTGAACACAGCTCTGGAAGGCAAAACTGGAAAATAGAGATTTCTGGGAGGAATAACTTTTGCCTTCACTATGCCAAAGAAGTTTGTGACTGGGTCAAAATCCTTAGAAAAGACTTCAGGATGCCCCAGAGGGTATTCTTTGGTTTTGTTAACATAGGGGTACAGGCTGGTGAAATCAAAGTATTTCATGGTCTCTCCACTTTTAGGTTTATAATAGGGACAAATGGCATTTGTACACACACACACACACACACACACTAGAGCAGGGGTAGGCAACCTTTCCCCTTTAAGGGCCAAGGGACTTCAGCTCCCAGAAGTCTCAGCCATGTTGGTCAATAGTCCCATGTAGGCTAATAGCTCCTGGGATTCTGGGAGCTGAAGTCCCTCGGCCCTTAAAGGGGAAAGGTTGCCTACCCCTGCCCAAGAGCATCTCTGGGTTGTAGGGGCTCTGGAAAGTGGGCTGAAGCGAGAAACGCTTGGAGTTCCAAATTTGTTTTTACCAGATTTTTCCATTCATGTTCCCAAATGTTTCTCACTTCAAACCCATGTTTTGGAGTTCAGCTGCTTTTTTCTGTTTGGAATTGTAGAGAAATTCATAGGATTTCCCCACCAAAGGGTTTTTCTCCTCTGGACACAGCCCTGATAAAAACACCCATTAAATTCAAAGGCTATTGCCACGTTTAGCCTCTCCACCATTTAAGGTGTGCTGAATCTCAAGCTTTTCCTTATGCTCAATATACAAAAGCCATTGAATAGAGGGCGTTGAGAGCCTCTTAAACTGATTGTGGAAATTGACAAAACAAACAAGTGAGGTTTCATCAGGCTTCACCAACACTCTTCTATGAAAAATAGTATCTTTGTAGATAAAATACCTAGGGTGGGAGAAAGGAAGCAGAAAGTGGGTTCGTTTAACTTGCCTTTGCATACTGCTAGAAATAGTGTAAATTCCCTTTAACTGCCCTGGCTCAGTGCTTGGGAATCATGGGAATTGTATTTTTTTCTGAGACATTGAGCCTTCTCTGCCAGAGAGCTCTGGTGCCACAATAAACTACAGTTCCCATGATTCCCTAGCACTGAGTAATGACAGTTAAAGTGGACTCAATTTACACTATTTCTGGCAGTCTGCAAAGGCCCATATTAGATGTCTGCCTTCTAACTCTAGAATAATTTTTATGATTGTGCTTTATGGGAAGTATTGTGTAGAACTGTGATTTTTATAAGATGTATTTCTAAAACTCGCTTTGAAATATGAGGGGGTATTGAAAAGTAATAATTATCATCTGGAAGTTTTTATGACATATTAATGAAATGTTTTCAGTGTCATCATTGGTTCCTAAGTGTATGATGTTGATAAAATCAGCTCATTGCATTCTTTGTTTTTGTTATAGATTGTGCCAGAAGTGACTAAAGTGTAAGATGGAGAAATACAAAGGGATATTGTAAGGTAATATATATCAACTGGACGTTATTATGGTATGTTGATGAAATTTTGTCAGTGTCATCATCACCAAGTGACTTTTTTCTTTTTCCAAAAATGAAAAATCCATTACAGGGTCACAGATTTGACAACACAGAATATGTTATTCATGAAGTGGAAGAGTGGTTTAAGGCACAATCTGCAAACTTCTACAGTGGTATTTGTAGAGTCAAGAAACACTGAGAAAAATGTGTAAATCTGGAAGGTGACTATGTAGAGATAAGATAACAACTATAAATCAAAACAAACATTCTGTCAAATTTTTAAAAAGATGATATTTAAAACTTTACGATACCGCCTTGTATAATAACTCCTTCTACACCTTCTTACTGAAACTTTTCAGGGTTCTTTCCAGCAGATGCCACTACAATGTGTTCCATTTTCATATACCATATTTTCTGGCATATAAGATGACTTTTTAACCCTGGAAAATGGTCTCAAAATTTGGGGGTCACCTGGACTATTTTTTAAAAAGTAAGGTCCAAAACACACTGCAGAAATAAATGCTAGGGAACATGGGAGCTATAGTTTGTTGTGTTTATAAGTGACAGTTTTCCTCCTAAGTATCTGCATGTCATAAGCATTTGAATTAAAATTACCATATTGCAATCAAATCTGATGTTGTTGGTTCTTTTTAATTTTTATTTGGTGTGCGTTAGAAGAGTCGTCTTTTACAGAGTTTTATATAAAACTCTATATTTTAATTGGAAAAGTTGGGGGTCGTCTTATACTCCCAGTCGTCTTATATGCTGGAAAATAAGGTTAAATGAACCTAATTGCTTTTTTTACAAAGTACTCTTCTTCTGACCAATTTTAGAACTCATTTTCCATATGAACTGCTGCATCTGTCATTTTGAAACTTTGCAAGTCTTGTTAGGTTTTTGACATCTCTGTGCTGTCTCAACAATGGTTTCAGAACAATGGTCCACAAGAAACAGAGAGACATTAAGTCTGTTTTAGATGCCCTGCAGAAGAGAAGACTTCTGTACAAAAACTTGGGAAAAGAAACATTGCTCCACCCTCTTTTATGACCAGATGACAAGAGCCCAGTTTGTTGCTATTGTTGTGTGCCTTTTTTTCTGACTTATGGTGACCCTAAAGTGACCCTATTTCTTAGCAAGATTTGTTCTGAGGAGGTTTGCAATTACCTTCTCCTGAGGCTTGGAGAATGTGATCAGCCCTAAAGGGATTAGGAAATGTTGGAGAGCTTTAACCATACAACACTTTGAGACAGCAACAGTATTACCCTTTTACAAATGTTATGTTGGTGCAGATTAGCAAATAACATAACTGTAAATGTAGATAAATGTTATATATATTTTATAGTGTCTTTGAATCATTGAGACATCTATGCATATCCACAACTAGTTTTACATTAAATAGATTTATCATATTTATTTTTAAATGTCCTCCTGATAACGTATCCTTTCACACAATAGAATGTGGTGGCTCCTTCCCACCTGACTATCCATCTGATTCCAAGGAAACTGTTTCTGTATGGCTATCTGCTGTCAGTAATGGACTGGATGAGGGTAAACAAATTGAAGCTTAATCCAGACAAGACAGAGGTGCACCTGGTCAGTCACAAGGCAGATCAGGGAATAGGGACTTTGCCTTTGCTGGATGGGGATAGATCCCCCTGAAGTCTCAGGCTTGCAGCTTTGATTCATATGAAGAGATAATGTTCTTTCAGATAATCTGGATCCAAACCATATAGGGCTTTCTGGGTCATGATCAGCAATTGTATCAAAGTGCTATAATGATCTAGTACAGATCTTCAAATTTGCCCTAGACTTCTAAAGAGCTATCATAAAATCACAGAATCATAAGAGCTGGAAGGGATAGCATGACCCATTTAGTCCAACCCCCAGCCATACAGAAATACACAAAGCAAGCACTTCTGAAAGAGGCTCATTGACAGTTCAAAGCACAGATCCTTCCTCTTATGGTTTGGAATGAAGACATGGAGGGATCACCCATATCATAGCTGAGGAGGAGCTCAGGCTGACTCAGAGGCACCCTGTGTTCTTGCAAGCCACTCTAGAGATTTTGTATAAATGGTCAAATAAGATATGGCTCTTGTTAAACCTATTGTTGGCTTCTAGTCTCTTTATTCCTTGTGAATAAGTGTGGCAGTAACAAATGCCAGCTTTTAAAAGCAAAAATGGCTAACATTCTGACTGATTTACCCTCACACTTTTTATCTTTTAAACTTTGCAAAACAAATCAAGATTGCCCATTGGGTACAAATGTCTCCTTGTTATGTTGATAAGTGGAAGACAGTGCTTTTCTCCTTTTGGGCTTCCACAATGTCTGCTCCTAATCATCATTTTCCATGGCTGCTTGCCTTAAGTACTGCTAGACTCAATAGACGATGCTTGATACTGAGCATCTTTGTATGACTCAAGAATTTCAAAGCCTGATTTTTGTAATCAGTAAATCTAGAAGAGTCGGACAACTGCAAAGCTCTTAAAAATGTTTCAGACTAGGTGATGATCACTTTACTTTGTAACCAAGAGCAAGAAAAGAAAAGAAAAGAAAAGACAGAACTAACTGGCCCAATTTTATTCTAGTGCAAAAAGAAAAAAGAAGAAGCTCAAAGTACAGTATTTTTGAAAACCAGCAGGCTCAAGAACTGATAGTTTTGGCAGAGGGATAGCAAGGAGGATAGTAGTTAAGCCTAAGTCCTGTAGAAAGAAGTCATTGGAAGATAACCCCATGACCTTTATCAGCAATATGTTCTCCTAAGAACTAAACTACACTGATCTAAGATACTAAATACTTTACCTTAGAAATATAGTAGTGTCATATCCATAGGCATATGGAACTGTCATGGTAAGGGAATAGATTGGTTGATATTGGGATAAACTGGTAGGGTGAAATAGTTCTATGGCTAAATAAAGATAGAAAGGGGATAGTAGTCAGAAGGAGAGGCAAGGCTGGGAACCAGATGCGCAGCCGTAGGAGGGTTGCAGTTTATGGCCTTGTTTATTTCCTGTTGCAGGACACTGATGGTAAATGAAGAACACCTTCTTTCCTGTAATAGATGAAATGATAATGGAGATGGGGAGTTGAGGAAAGGGGAAAAGTTTAAAGAATCACTTTGATCTAGATCGGGTAGGCAGCCTTTTCCCTTTAAGGGCCGAGGGACTTCAGCTCCCAGAATCCCAGGAGCTATTGGCCAACATGGGACTATTATAGGCCAACATGGCTGAGGCTTCTGGGAGCTGAAGTCCCTCGGCCCTTAAAGGGGAAAGGTTGCCTACCCCTGATCTAGATCAAAGACCACAGACTGTGGTTTGGGAAGGAGGGGCTGGAAGAGGGAAATTCTTAAAGGGTAGACTGTTCGGAGGGGAAATCAGATCTGACACAACCAAGTCTGTGGTGAACTTCTGTCTTGAAATTCAATACTGTCATGGATCTGATGTTTCCCCAGTCTACCCTTTAAGAATTTCTCTCTCCTTCTCACATCAGCAACAGGGTGACTTTGCCACTAGCTCAACCAGTGACACGGGGAGATATTAAGGTGTTGATGAGCAAAGCACAACAGCTGTAGAGACTGATAACCCAGAAGAATTTCAGAGTATACCAGCAGAACATAAGATCTTTGTGGCTATTTGTGCTGTATTAACCCATAATTCTATGTTAATTATTGTACTTGGTTTATTATTTCTGATCAGTAGAGCCCTTTCAGCCCAGTGGCATCGAAAGGGAGGTCAAAACATTTGGGAAACTTTGGCTAATATTAGTAATGTGTCCCATTTTTGTCTATCAAAAACGATGCCCACCCAGGAGGTTTTGGGTACAAAAACGATGCCCACCTAGGAGGTTTTGGGTACCAGTATGGAAGGAATCTGTTGATGTTAAGCACACGACTTGGCTTGCTGATTTTAACATGACTGTCACTTATGCTGACAGCCTGAATTGGGGTGTCATTACCACAGAACTACCAGACATGGCATTTTCCTCATACACACCTCATTTAGCATTAGGTAACACTACAAGATGTGCAAAAATTTGCAATTGTACAACAATAAAGGTAGCTAGAGGATGTGTTAACCCAGGGGAACACCAATGAATAGTGCTATTAATGAAGAGATTTCATTGATATATGCCCATATTTTGTTACCACCAGGATGTTTTTTTACTTGTAATGGTCAAACTTATAATTATATACCTGCCAATCTGTCTGATGGCACACAGTGCTGTCTGAGCAGGCTTGTTCCTTTCCTCCTACACCCTTCTATGCTGGATGTCTCCAGGGTTAAAGGGACAGTAACACTCACCTCTGACTGTGACTCTATGATGCACCTCTATAGCCCAGCTGAATACTTTTCACTATCCCTATACTTAATTGGGCTGCCAGGATTAACAGTGCACACTGAAAAAGCTCTAAATAAGATGGCCTGTTTATTGATAAATATATATATATATATAAATGCCACATCTATTGCCCTAGCTATGTTAAATGAAGAGCAGCATGAACTTAGAAATGCCATTCTGGATAACAGGCAGCTATAGGGCCTTTGTAGACTGTCAGAAATAATGTAGCTTGGCACCAATTTAACTGCCCTGGCTCAGTGCTAGGGAATCATGGAACTGTAGTTTTTTTTCTGAGACATTGAGCCTTCTCTGTCAGAGAGCTCTGGTGCCACAATAAACTACAGTTCCCATGATTCCCTAACACTGAGCCAGGGCAGTTAAAGTGGAATCAAGCTGCATTATTTCTGGCAGTCTGCAAAGGCCCATAGATTACTCTTGCTACACTATCATGGGTGTGAAGAGATTAAAAATATGTGTTGTTTCAACTTGTCAGATAACTCTCATTCCATTAGTATTTTGGCCAAGCAACTACATGATTTAACTACTCAGATCCAGCAAGATGTTGGATATTCAGGACTGTGGGATGTTCTAACTTCCTGGTTGCCAGATCTTCCCTGGCTTAAACAATTTCTTGTATATGGCACTGTTATTCTATATATTGTTATCCTATTCTGCTGTCTCCTACAACATATTCCTTCCTTATATCAAACATTGCATGGGTGGTTGAATCCATCAATCTCATATAGTGCTATTAGACCTGGAATCATGAAATTGATTGTCCTTGAAAAAATAGAAAAAGGGGAGATGTAGGAGAGATTCTTTCTAATTAACCAAAAGGCATTCTTGTGCCCCCATGCAAACATGTTGGAGCCATTAAAGCATAATCTGTCCCTTCCTCTGGTTAATTACTAAAGTTAACTATTACTTGCATCCAGATCCAAGGGTCAGGCACAAGTGATTAACCAGCCATGCAATAATTAACTATTCTGTATTCCTCCCATCTCCTTTTCTGTCTTTAAAAGTAAGAGACCTGTATGATTCAAACTGATCAATTAAACTGTTCATACCAGATTGCAGCGGTCTCTGTCTGATTCCACTATACTTAGTTCTGGTATATACAGGTGAAAACAATCATCAAGGTTACCCAACCTCTCACAGGCCTTCTGCTGAGCTAATAAATTCCTCCAAACCTCACTGATGGTGGGGCCATAGGTCCCATCACCTGCTTTGGTTAATTGAACACACCACAGATGGCTTTTAAATGCCCCATAAAAATTGGTGGTTGTTGTTAACTGCTCCTACTTCTGATCTTTACTATTCCTGCTTCTAAGTCTAATCCTGCTCTAAGTATGATATTTTATCCATACAGGTTGAATAAATAAGGTGATAGTGTGTAGCCTTTGTTGTTGCTGTTAACTGCCCTCGAGTTGATCTCAACTCATAGTGACCCTATGGATGAGACATCTCCAAGACCCTCTGTCCTCCATTGCTCTGCTTAATTCCTGCAAACCCATACCCATGATGTCCTTAATAGAGTCCATCCATCTAGCATGTGACCTTCCTCTCTTCATACATCCCTCCACCTTCCCCAGCATTATTTTTTTCCCCCAAAGAGTCCTCTCTTCTCATAATGTATTTAAAGTACGACAGTCTCAGTTTGGTTGTCTTGGCTTCCAGGGAGCTTTCCGGTTTGATCTGCTCTAGGATCACTTGTTTGTCCTTTTGGCTGTCCATGGGATCCTCAGAGCTCTTCTCCAGCACCCCATCTCAAATAAATTGATTTTCTTTCTATCATCTTTCTTAACTGTTCAGCTCTCACATCCATACATGGTAAAAGGGAATACAATGGCTTGTATGATTCTAATTTTTGTGGTGAGTTATATAGCTTTGCATTTTAGAATCTTTTCTAGTTCTTTCATAGTCACCCTCCCCATTCTTATTCTTCTAATTTCCTCACTGCAGTCCCAATTTCTATCAATGTTTGATCCCAGGTATGGGAATTCTTTTAGTATTTCTATTTTTTCACTGTCCTTGGTGGTCATTATTTTTGTTTTCTCTATGTTCAGCATTATGCTTGTCTTTACACTTTCTTCTTTGATCTTCCTTAGTAGGTGTTCCAAGTCTGTGAGGTTTTCTACTAGTATTATGGTGTCATCTGCATATCTCATATTGTTGATATTCCTGTCCTCCTATTTTCACTCCTCCTTCTTCTATGTCCAAGCCTGCTTTTCTTATAATATGTTCTGCAGACAAGTTGAACAGATAGGGTGAAAGGATGCAGCCTTTTCTGACTCCTTTGCTAATTGGGAACCATTCTGTTTCTTCGTGTTCTGTTCTGACAGTAGCCTCTTGTCCTGAGTACAAATTCCTCATCAGGACTATCAGACGTGCTGGCACTCCCATGTCTTTAAGGGCATTCCATAGCCTTTCATAACCTATGAAGTCAAAGGCTTTGCTATAGTCTATAAAGCAAATGCTGATTTTCTTTTGGAATTCCCTGGTGCGCTTCATTAGCCATAGTATGTTTGCAATGCCTCTTCCTGTCCTGAACCTTGCTTGGATGTCTGGGATTTCTCTCTCCATGTATGGTTGGAGTCTATGTTTCAGAATTTTGAACATGATTTTGCTTTCATGGGAGATCAGTGCTATGGTTCTATAGTTGCTGCAGTCTCTAGTGTCTCCTTTTATGTGGATGAGGATGTATGTAGATCATTTCCAATCTGTTGTTTTGTTTTCCATATCTGTTGACATATGCTGGTTAGTACTAGATTTGAATCTGTCAGTCTAGACTGCAGCAGTTCAATTGGCATATGATCTGTTCCTGGTGATTTGTTTTTCGCTATTTCTCTTATTGCAGCTTCCACCTCATTTTTTAGAATTTGAGGTTCATTTTCATATGCTCTTTATTCCATGTGTCCTTCATTTTGTCATCTCTTTTGTATAATTCTTCTGTGTATTGTATCCAACGTGTTTTTATTCCTTCCTGGTCTTCAATTATATTATTTTTATTGTCATAAATCATCCCAGTCCTTCGTTTGACTTTTCCTTTGATTTCCTAGATCTTGTGAAATAGATCTCGTGTTCTTCCCTTATTGTTGTCTTCTATTTCTATCCATTGGTTATTGTAGTAATTTTTTTTATCTTTCTGCACAGCAGTTGTACTGTTGCATTCATAATTCTTAGTTTGTTCCTGTCTCCCTTTTGTTTTTCTTCTCTTCTTTTTTGTTTGTAGTGTTTTTTCTGCCATCCATGATTTTTTCTCTTTCTTTCTGTTTATTGAAAGTGTCTGCATTCTTCTTTAATATGTCGCTGGCTTCAGACCATAGATCCTCTGGTTCTCAGTCTATTATACTAGAGTGAATTTGTTTCCCTTTTCTGATTGGGAACAATTCCATTTCTCCATGCTCAGTTTTTTTTTTGTTTTTTTTTTATAAATTTTATTTCATAAAAACAAAACAAAAAAACAACAACCACTACTACAAACACAATATACAATAACAAATATACATTCACATATTTCCCCCGACCCTCCCAATTAAATCCCTTCAGACTCTCACCACACTAATTAGACAATCAACAAACTACAATATACTACACGTAATATTACACTAACGTTCTTCTTACAACTACATTCACTACCAACCACAGTCAAACATTCCAACTAAAAAATTGACTTCCTTAAGACTGTATTTGAGGTTTCTTACCATAAGTATGTCTCTAGTTTCCTGTCATTTTAACGAAGTATAAATAATGATAATATAAAAAAAAATACCTTAACTTCTATATTCTGAATCAATCAATTCTAATTGTATCCTTGTTTTTGATCTATATACATATCTTATTTTACTATCATTGACTAATTCTATTTGCATATGTACATATAATAAATCTATTTTTGTTTGGGTCTTTGCCCTCAATTGAATCATTTAAAAACTTTGGAAATTTTCACACCTTTCAATTATAATTTTATGAATATTCATATGATATCCTTTATTTCTCTATGTTTCCCTCTAAGAATACATTTCATGTTGAATCCAATCAAATATCTCTGACCATTCTTTATTAATTTTCTCTATTGGTTTGTTTCTTAACATTTGAGTTAATCTATCCATCTCAATGTATTCTAATAACCTCGAATACCATTCATTTATTTCTGGGATTTTATTTTGTTTCCAATAAGCCGCAAATGTTATTCTTGCTGCCGTTATCATGTAAAAAAAAAAATTTCCCGTATTTCTTTTCAAATTTTTCCTCCAGTATTCCTAACAAAAAGACTTTAGGATCTTTTTCCAGCCCAATTTGAAGTATTTTCTGAATTTTATCATGTATGTTTCTCCAAAAAATTTTTGCGACTGGGCACAACCACCACATGTGGAAGAAGGTACCTTTATGTTTTTGGCATCTCCAACATTTATCATTTTGAATGTTTTTAATCTTTGCTAATTTTACAGGGGTAACATACCACCTGTAAAACACCTTATAAAAGTTCTCTCTAAGGTTGTAACACAATGTATGTTTCACTTTTGTTTTCCACAGTTTCTCCCATTCTTCCAATGGAATCGGTCTTCCCAAATCTTGTGCCCAAAGCACCATACATTCCTTGATTTGTTCGTCTTGTGTATCCCATTGCAGCAGAATTTTATATATTTTAGATATTATATGTTCTGTTTCTTCTAACAATATTTTTTCAATTGGACTAGCCGTTGATATTATGTCTCTGCTTTTTTGATCTATCGTAAATCTGTTTTTCAGTTGGAGATATAAAAACCAGTCATTTTTTATTCCTTCTTTATCGAGCTCTTCCCTTGTTTTCATTCTCCATTCATAGTTGTCTTTTATTAATAATTCTCTATAAGTTATCCATTTTTTCCCTACCATTTCATGGTCTCTATGAAATGCTTCATTGGGAGACAGATATAACGGTATTCCTTTGTTAATTCTGATTTTATATTTATCCCAGATTTTCCATAGGGCATTTCTCACAAAATGATTATTGAATTCTTTATTAACTCTGCGCTTATCGTAATACATGTAGGCATGAAATCCATATATGTTATTTATTCCTTCCAGATACAATAATCTTCTATTTGTAAGTCTTAGCCATTCTTTTATCCAGTCCAGGGCGCATGCATGGAAATATAGTCGTAGGTTTGGGAGACCGAGGCCTCCCCTATCCGGCGCGTCTTGCAGAATTTTCATTTTAATCCTTGGTTTTCTTCCCGCCCATATGAATTTAGTCAGCTCTTTCTGCCACTTCTTAAATGGTTCATCATTTAGAATGACTGGGATGGTTTGAAAAAGAAACAGCAATTTGGGTAAAACATACATTTTTACCACCGATATTCTCCCCATAAATGTTAAATTAATTTTATTCCACATATTTAATTTCCCGCATATTTTTTTCCATACCACCTCATAATTGTTTTTGAAAATCTCCGAATTTTTCACCGAAAAGATAACTCCCAGATATTTCACCAATTTTTCTACTTTTAGTTTTGATTTTTGACTAAATAGCTCTTTTTCTTTGAATGTCATGTTCATTGTAAGCACTTTTGTCTTTTCTATATTCATTTTAAACCCAGAGTATTTTCCGTATTCTGATATTATCTCTAATAATCTTTGTATATTATCCAAGGGATCCGCTAAATACACTACCATGTCATCTGCATACGCTCTGATTTTTGTCTCGTAGCCCTTAATCTTCACTCCCATAATACTCTTATCTGCCCTAATTTTATTACAAAGAATCTCTATAGTTGTTATAAATAACAAAGGGGAGAGAGGGCAACCTTGACGAGTACCTTTTTGAATCTTACATTTTTGTGTTCTCTCTCCATTAACTATAATCTGAGCCTTTTGCTCTTTATATAATGCCTTTACCCATTTAAAAAATGGGCCTTGTCCAACTAATTTCGCCAGAATCTTTAACATAAAATCCCATCTTATATTGTCAAACGCCCTCTCAGCGTCAACAAAAATCATGGCGATTTGCTTATCCGGCTTACTTTGATAATATTCAATAACATCAAGTAAATTTCTTGTATTCTCTTTGATATGCCTTCCGGGTAGAAATCCCCTTTGATCTGGATGAATCCAATTTACTAATTTTGTCTTTAATCTTTTTGCTAATATACTCGTAAAGATCTTATAGTCAACATTCAATAATGATATTGGGCGGTAACTATCCGTTTCCAATTCATTCTTACCTTCTTTTAAAATCAGGCTTATATGTGCTAGTTTCCACGACTCAGGTATATTCCCATCTTTTATCTTATTTAGAATTAATTGAAGTTTTGGTACCAGTATATCTTGAAGCACTTTATAATATATGGCGCTAAGACCATCTGGTCCTGGAGATTTCGAGACTTTTAAATCTTTAATTATATCTTTTATTTCTGTGGCAGTTATTTCTCTGTCTAAATCTTTTATTTCTTCAGTTTTCAAACCTATGAAGTTTTGTTTTTCTAAATATTTGTCTTGTTCTATCTTTGCTAATTCTTTTTCTTTAAAGGTTTTAGTAAAGTATTCATGAAAGCACCTTTTGATCTCTTTTTGCTTGGTATATATTTCTCCCTTGTCTTTTATTTTAGTAATTAATCTTTTCTTTTTCTCTTCTTTTAATTTTCTTGCCAGCCATTTGCCAGGTTTATTGGCATGTTCGAATTGATTTTGTTTTAAATACTTTAATTTCCTCTCCATTTCTTCTGTTAATTTCTGAGACAGTTGTTTTTGAAGTAATATAGTCTGTGTCTTTAACTTCTTATCTTTTGGATTTTTTTTAATTGATTTTCAACTATTTGTAACTGTGCTTGTATTTTATTATATTTTTCTTCTCTTATTTTCTTTTTCTCATAGCTATGTTTTATAAAAAAGCCTCTCATTACGGCCTTGCTAGTCTCCCATACCGTATTTATATCCATGTTTTCTGTTTGATTCTCCTGAAAGAAATAATTTAAAGTTTCCTTTATCATCTCTAAGAAGTGTTTCGTCCAACCTCCAACAAAAATCCTTTTTCCTTTTTTTGAGAGTCATTTTGATCAGAGCATGATCAGATAACACTTTAGTCAGAATTTCGATGTTATCTAACTTAGCCTTAATTAGGTCCGTAGCAAGGAACATATCTATTCTTGACCATGATCTGTGTGGTATTGAGTAGAAAGTGTAGTCTTTCATCTTTTCATGCTTATATCTCCAGATATCTTCAACCAATAATGTTTCTTTCATATTGAAAAAAGATTTTGGAAGTTTACCTGAGGTTGGCTTCTTTTTAATATCACCTCCTTTATCCATTATGGGGTCAATGACCCCGTTCCAATCACCCATCAAAATAATATTTTCGTAAGGATATTCCGTAATCTTTGCGAGTAATATATCGTAAAATTTGCTTTTGTTGCTTATTGGGGCGTATACCCCTATCAACATTACAGTCTGCTCCTCCCATGTGATCTCTACCCCTATATAGTGATCATTTTTGTCAGCAAATATCTCTTTTGCTTCTATATTATCTTTTATATATAATACCACTCCATTCTTTCTTTTTTCTGAAGCCGAAACAAATAATGATCCCAGTTTATTATTTTTTAATAATCTAATGTCTTTATTATTAATACGGGTTTCCTGAATACAAGTTATGTCTGCTTTCGCTTTACCCAGATAATGAAAAATCTTTTTTCTTTTTTGCGGGGAGTTGAGGCCTTTGACATTCCACGAGATGAAGCATGTATTTTTACTCATTCTTGTACCAAACCTTCTTCTTCTTCTTCTTCTTCTTCTTTTCCTTCTTTTCCTTCTTTTCCTTCTTCGTCTGTTGCACTTTCTTCCGATAATCTCAGATCTTCACTTCTTAGCTCTTTATCAATATTTTGTTTCTTTGTATCTTTAACTTTCACGGTCTTTTTCTGTTTGTCTGATTCTTCTTTTTTGCTTCGGTTTTTCACAACCCTTTCTTCTTCTTTATCCGGATATTTTTTATTCCTAGTTTGATTCTCATCCGTCTCTTTTTTTAGAATTTTTATCATGGCATTTATTTTACCGGTAGAATTGATTTTATACCTTCTATGTTCGAACGTAAAGGATAATCCTTCTGGGAATTCCCATCTATACAAAATATCTTTCTCTTTCAAGATCTTTGTTAGTTGTACATATTCCTTTCTCCTTTTCAGTGTTTCCCCTGGTAAATCTTTAAATATCAAAATTTCAGATCCATCTATTGTCAGTTTTCTTTCGAAGGTTGTTCTTAGTAATTGATCCTTTATTTGAGTTCTCACAAAGTATATTACCACATCTCTAGGTAATTTCCTTTGTCTTGATATTTGTGAGCTAATCCGGTACATTTTATCTATTTCAAAGTGAAATTCTTCCTCATCTCTGTCCATAAATTTTGCCAAGGCTGATGTTAACCTTTCGTATAAATTTTCATTATTCTGTTCAGGTAATCCTCTCAGCTTTACACATCTTTCTCTTGTTTTTTGTTCATTCTTAATTCGTTCTTCTGTTTCTCTGCTTATATTCTTCTTTAAATGTTGAATTTCACTCTTTAAATCTTTATTCTGTTTCTCTAATTCATTTATTTTTGATTTAGCTTGTGTTAATTCCATAGTCAGTTTCTCCACTAAATTTGCAACTTCTTTCACTTCTGTCTTTATATCATTCTTTAATTCTTCTCGAGTATCCTTTAAGTCCTGTTTCAATTCAGCCTTATCTTTTTTCATTTCCAATCTGATCTTCTTAATCTCGTCTAAAATCATCAGATTTGCCTCTAGCATTTTATTTGTTTCTAAAGAGGGTCTTCTCTGGGTTTGTACCTGAGTCTGTACCTGTGCCTGCATTTTTGCTGCTTGTGATCTTGTATTCGTTGCCATTCACTAAAAATATAATTAATTCTATTTAATTCTAAATATTTCATACAAAAAAATGAACCGAAGTTATTTAACAACTTGCTTTGTTGCTATATTTAATTCTATATGACAATCTAAATAAATATTTCACATATATAACCGTTAAGAAAAAATCCACTATAACCCACCTGAAACAGTTGATTCTACTTTTCTAAATAACGAGTTAATATTTTCCATTGTTAGTACAATAAGCAAATCAGCTAATATATATAAATGGCTTTGGACTATGAGATATTATGTTGATCTTAACTAAATGTATTTTTCTCTATCAGGAGTGTTTTCCAAATTAAATCTACATTTAAGGCTAAATGACCACCTGTGATATTCTTTAAGCTGTAATCCTAACCATCTCAAATTATAACAACACACTTTATCAAACACAGCTTTCAAACCACCTTTAAAGTTTAAAAATAACACTTTTTTTAATGTCAGTTTCTGAACAGTAAATATTTCCCAAATCTTTGTAAATCAATATCTAGTTTGTTCTTGGTATAAGATATACATTCAAGGAGAAGAAAAGAAAAAGAAAAAGCAAGGAGAGATAACACGTATATCTGTCTTCTTGTCAATTAACTCACTCAATACATGTGTATATTTATACCTTCACTTGCACTCCTATATATACCTACATACGAATATATATATATATATATATATATATATATATACACATATATATACATATATCTATATATATTACTTAATGTCAATCTTTTTCCTGCTTGCCTTGAATTGCTTTTTATTTATTTTTTATTTTTTTTATTTTTTAAAACAGAAACCTAAGCAAGGAGGGAAAACACCCAAGCAATGTCTTTCTTCTTCCTTTTCCCCTCCTTCTTCCTTCCTTCTTTCCTTCTTCTTCCTTAAGTTCTCTTCCTTTTGTATCTGTCTCTCTGCTTCTTCTATTTTTATTTCCCTTTTAGTACTGTCTATTATTAAGTTCTTTTTCTTTCCTTCCTGAACTTTCAGTTCCACAAGCTTCGTTAACTCATTGTTATGACTTACAGTTCTGAGTGGTTCTATTCTGTTCTTTCCTTTTTCTTTCTTTTTCTTCTTAGTTGTTTCTTAATTGTTTTAAGTTTCAAGTTTTGATGTTTGTAACTATATTTTCTGTCCCACTCTTCTCCACCTCACTCTATATTCCGCACTTCCCTTTCAAGGGCAGCCTTAGATTCAAGTCTTTCCTTGAAGCGGCGGCCGGGCGTGGGATGTCTAACTCCGCAGTCAAACTTCTCTCCTTTTCCTGTCTCTTTTCATCTGATTCAATAAGCCACCTTTTATCTATATTCACAACGAAAGGCAGCCAAATATGTTAATTTCACCAGCTGATTTTCATTTTTTTAACACGTCACTCTCTCTTTGGATATTAGTTCTCTCTTTCTTTCTCTCTCTTTCTCTCTCTTTCAGTTTTAACTGCGACGCCCAAAGGCTGCGCTGGGTTCTTAAAGTGGATGTAACATCAGTCTTGTGAGTTTTCTTTATTTTCTTTATTTTTCTTCGCTTTTTTGATACAATATATTCGACTCTCTCTTCTCAGAGGGAGTCTCCTTTTATTTCCCTTTGTATATTATTATTTTATTGATTGAAAATTGTCCTTCTTATTTGATTACTTTATTTCTTCCCCGCTGCTATCTTTCTTCCGTCCAGCTCTATCTGAACTTCAGTCTGTTTTTTCTGTCCCAAAGGAATCTATATGCTAGATGCTATTCGACCTCAAATTACAGTCTCTTTCAAGCTTATATTGAGCATAAGCTGAATTAAATTTCTCTTTATCAAATTACATAATAGTTGGTGGGCCAAGCAAGCATCTGCTAACCTTTCTGCGCAGGAGTATCTCCCAAGGTCTCCTCCGTCTCGTCCGTCTCGTTGATTTTCCTTTCTTGTTTTTAACGAGGCTGAGATGGGAATCTGACCTTCGTGGGGTCTTCTGCCCTCCTTATACCTAAGGAGTCTTCATGAAGTTCTTTATTTTGTATGGTTTTTTCAAGAAAAAACTGCGCAGTAAAGGATGGTCCGGGACGGAGCTAATTCTAACCCCGTCCAGAACGGAGCCCTTCCCAACCGGAAGTCTCTCCATGCTCAGTTTTGATAGAAGTCTCTTGTCCTGGGTACAGGTTACACATCAGAATGAAATATAGTGGTAGTCCTATTTCTTTGAGAGCATTCCATAGCTTTTCATGGTATATGCTATCAAAAGCTTTTCTCTAGTGAAAACATATGCAATTTTTTTTTTAGAGTTATCTGATGCAGTCCTTTACAGTGTGATCCCTAGTGCCTCTTCACTTTCTGCAACTCACTTGCACTTCTGGGATTTCTCATTCTATATATGATAGGAGTCTTTTTTACAGAATTTCGAGCATGAGTTTGCTTGCAATGGTCCTGTAATACTGCAATCTTTTGTGTCTCCTCTTTTGTGAATAGGAATGTATGTTGATCTTTTCCATTCCTTTGGCTACTACTTTGTTCTCCATATTTGCTGGCAGATTTTAGAACTTAATTTGATTCTGTGAATTGTCATAGTTCTATTGGCATGTTATCTGTTCTTGGTGATTTATTTTTTCCAGATTGATTTTAGTGAGCTTTCACTTCATAATTTGGGGTTCATCTTCATATTAATTTTAACATGTTTCTTCTTACCATGTATCATTTATCCTTTCACATTGTTTCTATAACTTTTCTGTGCATTGTTTCCATCTTTTTTTTTTTTAATCATCTTGGTCATTTATTATATTCCACTTCTGATCATAGATTATCCCCACTTTTGGTTTAAATTTCTCTTGATTTCCTGAATCTTGTGGAATAGAGCTCTTGTTCTTCCTTTTTGTTTCTGGCTTCTATTTCTCTGCACTGAATATTGTAGAAATGTTCTTTGAACTTGTGCACCAGTCATTGGACAGTAACAGTAATGTTTTTCACTTTGTCTCTGTCTCCCTTTGATTTTACTTCCCATCTTTCTTTGACAGCTTGAAATGTTTCATTTGTTGTCTATTGTTTCTTTTCCTTCTTTTTGGCCACAGTTATCTTCTTTTTGCATTCCTCTTTGACTGTGTCCCTGATTTACATCCATAATTCCTCTGGTTCCAAATTAACTAAGCTTAATAGTGCAAATCTGTTTTTCATACTTTCTTTGAGGTCAACTCAAATCTCTTCCAGATCATATGTTGGCATGATTATTGATTTGGTATCCTTCTTCAGCTTTATTCTTATTCTAGATATTGGTCTGTGCCTCAGTCTGCACCTGGTCTAATTTTTTCCACATGAATGGAGCTTATCCATCTTCTTTCCCCTATTTTGTAATCTATTTGGTTCTTGTGTAAAGCATCCTGTGATGTCCATGTGTACAGTCTCCTCTCCAGTTGTATGAAGAATGTATTTATTGGTCTTGCAGAACTCTATCAATTACTCTCCCGCTTCATTTCTTGAACCTAGTCCAAATCTCCCTACTGTCTTTGATTCTTCTCTGCTTCCTATTTTAGCATTCCAGTCACCTATGGTTATCAAACAGTCCTTTTGGGTGTGTTATTTTTTTCTTCCTGGACTCAATCATAGAAATTCTCAGTTTCCAAGAAATAGCATAAAGTATACAACTCATTGAAAAGTAAAGTATAATTTCATTAATCAAAATGTTGTTGAAAAGAAAAATAGCATTCAAATTAATATTTGAAGTCAATACTGTGTAGGAATATCACAATGAAGTATAAGATTATCAATGGTTACTAGTTATGATGTCTATCATAGATTATCTCCAGTACTACCATACTACAGTGGAGGTATGCCTCTCAATAAGCATTTATGGAGAATATGAGTGGAAGAGGGTAGTAATAATAATAATAATAATAATAATAATAAATTTTATTTATAGCCCGCCCCTCTGTTTGGCAATTGGGGTGGGTTACAGCATTTTAAAACATACAGAGTTAAAAACATTCCTTCATCCCAGAATCTACCCCACCCATCCCATTAAAACAAGATTAAACTATAAGGAAAATTAAAATGCCATAATACAATAAAACCAACAAAACAATAGGGCAACCATGATAAAAAAAGGAACTAAGAACCATCTCCCCTAGAGCCAGGGGATTATTCCAGGAAGGTCTGCCAGAAGAGATCTATCTTTACTGCTTTTTTAAAAGCAGCGAACGTAGTAATGAGACGGATCTCGTCCGACAGGCCATTCCTTTTTTTTTTTTTTTTTGGCGGATTCAACATTTTTATTTATGAAATAAACTTAATATACAAATGAATGTTAAAATACACATCATTCTATACTCCATATCCTTTCACATCTATTATTTAAAATACATTTCTCCGTTCCCAAACGATCCCTAAATTTTCTGAAATAATAACCAGTTACAACTACTGTTAGAATCGCTTATTCCAAAAAAGAAAGAAAGAAAACAAAACAGAACAAAACAAAATCTTCCTATTGACTTAATTTAACTATAGAATTTAAATTATGCCTCTCATAATAGTTTTCCACCAAATTGTCTTTGTTTTGTTTGACCTCCTTTAAGTCTCTTTCAAGATGCAAGAAAACTTTCAATTTTTTCTCATTTTGAAATAAAAGATTTCTCTTGTTTATCCTTAATTAACATTGTCAATTTGTCCATTTGCATTAAATTTCTTATTTTCTCTTTCCATTCCGAGAACATTTGCATATTATTAACTTTCCAATATTTAGCTATAACCAATCTTGCCCCAGTAATTAAGTACAAGATTACACCTATTTCCTCTTTTTTCAAAACCCCTTTTAAGCTTTCCGTTATATTTAATAAATACAGTTTGGGGTCCATTCGTATTTTAATGTTGAAGATTGATGTAATTTTGCTGTGGATAATCTTCCAAAATTCTTTTACCACTTCACAAGTCCACCACATGTGGTAAAGCTTAGCATCTTTTTGATTGCATTTCCAGCACCTGCCAGTTTCTTCCTTATTTTGCTTCACAGTCTTTGCAATCTTTGACGGATAAAGGTGCCATCTAAACAAAACTTTATAGTAATTTTCAATCAAGTAAATGCTTTTTGTAAACTTTGTGTTATTCATCCAAGTCTTTTCCCATGTTTCCAACTCAATGTTTTCGTTCAAATCTTGCATCCATTTAATGATATTCTCTTTAATACATTCCTCTTTTAACTCTATCTCCAAAAAATTTTTATAAAGTCGTGTAATCAAGTGTTTATTTCCTTTATCATAAATTTTTTCCAGTTCCGTTTTGTTCACCTCAATACCACAAGTTCAAGTATCTTTGTTATATCTGCTTTGAATTTGGCAAAAATTAAACCAATGTTCTACTAACCCCTCTTCTTGTAATTCCTTAAACGATCTTAATTTTATTTTATCTTCAGACCATTCCAATAAATCTCTATATTTAGTGCAAATTCCTTTAGCAAAGATATCTGTTTTAAATGCTTCCATAAGTGAGGTCCAGCCCGGGATTTTATTATACAGGATTGGCTTATATTTATTCCAAATTTTAATTAAAGCTTTCCTAATAATATGTTTATCGAAGGTTTTATCTACATTCCCTCCGGTATAAATTAAATACCAATGCCATCCTTTCTCTAGACCGGCACCTTCTAATACTAATGTTTTTCTATCCTCTAATGTTATCCAATCTTTGATCCAGGTGAATGCTGCCGCCTCGTAATATATTTTTAAGTTCGGCAGTCCCAACCCTCCTCTTATTTTTGCATCTTGTTATGTACTCATCTTTATTCTTGATTTCTTCCCTTGCCAAATGAAATCTCTTAAATCTCTATTCCACATTTTAAAACATGATGATGGTATATTTATTGGAATTGTTTGAAAAAGAAACAAAATTTTAGGCAGAACATATGACTGTATAATGGCTATTCGCCCTAATAAAGAAAGCTGTAATTTATTCCAAATATTTAATTTTTCTTTTATTTGTTTTATTTTATTTGTTTCCAGGTTTGGAGGAAAAAGGGTAGAGTTTTGATTTGTCAACGTCACCCCCAAATATTTTACACTGTCACAGAATTTGAGCTCGGTTATAGATCTTAACTCATTTTCCTCATTTCTATTAAGGTTTTTTGTCAGAATACAACTTTTCTGCGTGTTGATTTTAATCACTGTCATCTTACTAGATTCACTTAATATTTCCCATAGTTTTTTTATACTCTTTTTAGGATCATTTAATATTATGATTACATCATCCGTGAATGCTTTGACTTTGTAGTTTTGATTTCCTATTTTTAATCCCTGTATTTGACTATCATTCCTGATCTTTCTAAGCACATTTTCTAATATCAATATAAACACCAATGGAGAGAGTGGACAGCCCTGTCTTGTCCCCTTATTGATTATACATTTTCCTGATTTCTCCCCATTAATATCTATCCTTGTTTCTTGATGGTTATAGATTTCTTCTAACCACTTTCCCATTCTTTCACCAATTTTAGATTTTCTTAAGGATTCTTTCATATAACACCAATTTACATTATCAAAAGCCTTCTCATAATCGAGGAAGACAATTCCCATTTTCCTATTCTTATGGTGTTCGTAGTATTCGATGACATCTACTAAGGTTCTTACATTATTTTTAATGCTTCTTCCTGGGACAAATCCGGATTGATCCTCGTGAATCCATTTTGGTGTAATTTGCTTTAATCGTTCTGCTAACACTGTTGCAAACACTTTGTAATCATTATTTAACAAAGATATAGGTCTATAGTTTTGTATTTGACTTAAGTCTTTATCAGCTTTTGGAATCAGTATCGTAAGAGCTTCTCTCCATGAGTGCGGATAATGCCCCGTTTCTATTGAGTTGATCGTATCATATAATGGATTAATTATTTCTTCTTTGAAAGTTTTATAAAATTTCGCTGTTAGACCGTCTGGACCGGGGGCCTTCTTTTCCTTTAATTTCATAATAGCATTTAATATCTCTTCTTCAGTTATTTCTTGATTTAATATTTCTTGTTGGTCTATAGAAAATTGTGGTATGCATTCCTGCTTTATAAATTCTTTGATTTCTATTTTCTTTTTTTCTGACATTTGCTCGTCTCTAAATAGTTTAGTATAATAGTCTGTCACAATTTGTTTAATTTTACTTTGCTGTATATATTCTTTTCCTTCTTCCTTTAATTTGCAAATTAGTTTTTTATCTCTTTGTTTTTTAATTCTATAGGATAACCATTTACCGGTTTTGTTTGCATTTTCAAAGTAGTTTTGTTTTGCATATTTTATTTTATTTGCTATTTGTATCATAAGTTTTTGATCTAATTTTTCTCTTAGAGCCTGAATTGTGCTACTTAATACTTTATCCCCTGGTTTTTCTTTCAATTCTTTTTCCTTAAGTCTTATTTGGGCCATAATTTCATTATCTTTCTTTATTCTTTCTTTTCTTTCTCTATGTTCTTGTTCCATGAAATATCCTCTTATAACCGCCTTTCCGGCGTCCCACACGATATGATGCAAGGTGCCCTTATAAGAATTTTCTTGGAAATATCATTTTAGCTCCTGTTTTATCCTTTGTACAACTTCTGTAATCTTTCAGTCTCCAATTAAACTCACGTTTTGTTACAGAAAATTCTAAGGACACTGCACAGTGATCAGATACTCTTCTAGGTAGTATTTCTGACCTTATGATATTTTTTACCAGTTGTTTGGAAATACACATTATGTCTATTCTAGACCAGCTCAGATGTCTATTAGAATAATAAGTATAATCCTTACACCGATTATGGCTTAATCTCCAGATATCAACCAAATTTAGTCTGTCCACAAACATAAAAGCTTCCTGTGGTAATTTCCCTTGAAAAGAATTCTTACCCTTACCCTTACAATTTGATCTGTCATTTATTGGATCCCATACCCCATTCCAATCACCTGTGATTATAAATTTCTCATATTCTAATTGACCCAATTCATAAGAAAGTTTTTTGAAAATTTTTCCTTTATTCTCCTGAGGGGCGTACAGGTTTACTAGTAATACCTTGTCTTCATTAATGTGAATTTCTACAGCTATGTACCTCCCCTCATTATCTTTCAATATTTCTTTTGATTGGAGTTTAGAACTAACATATATAACTACCTCCTTTTTTTTCTTTAACTTATCACATGCAGCATACAGCTCACCCAAATTTCCCTTTTTCAGGACATGAAGATCCTTCTCCTTGATGTGCGTTTCCTGTAAACAAATCACTTCCGCTCTTATTTTCTTTATTTGTAAAAAAACTTTGTTGCGTTTACTTTTTGAATTTAATCCATTGATATTCCATGACACAAGTTTTTTAAGCATTATTTAGAATTTACCCTTTTCTTTTTTCCCGATTCCTCTAACGCTTAATTCTCTTTGGTTTTTTTTATCTTTTCTTAACGTTTCTACTCTCTGTTAGTTTTACTTGGCTTCTTGTACTCCTATTTCTAGATTTATTTTTGAGTATGGATTGATTAGAATCTGAATCTCTCTCCGATTCCAAATCGTTTTCTTCTTCTAAGGAGTCTTTATCTGACTCATCTGAACTAACATTTAGTTCACCTGCTCCTTCTTTTTTTTCCGCTAGCTTTTTAAACCTTGTTTCCATTTTTGAGGATTTACTGTGGGTTTCCTCTGGTATTGATATCTCCCCTTTATTCTCATTATTTTCATCCTGCCCTGTATTTTCTGTTAAGAACTTTTTCATTTTTTCCTCTGAGTCTATCGTATATCTCTCTTTCTTATATGTAAATGACACCCCTTCCGTTTTTTCCCATTTATATTTCACATTGTGGTGTCTGAGAAATTCTGTTAATAGTGAGTAATCCTTTCTCTTCTTCAATATTTGGTTAGGGATTGCCTTATATAATTTGATTTCTTTATCATTAATCAGTAGTGTTTTGCTATAACTCATTTCAAGAAAAAGATCTCTCACTCGTTCCCTCACAAAAATTACCATTATATCCCTGGGCAATTTTTTATTTCTTGCTACCCAAGAGTCCACCCTATATAATTTATCAATCTCAAGATCTAATTGTTCACCTGACCACTCAACAAAACTTGCAAGCGCAGGTATGATTCTTGTAACTAAGTTTTCATTATATTGCTCATCAACTCCTCTTAGTTTAATAGCTTTCCTTTGCATTCTTAACTCTAAATTTGTTCTGTAATAATCTTCCTTTAGTTGTTTCTCCTCTAATAAATCTGTTCTTTTTTCTACCTTCTTGATTTTTTCTTTTACCTCTATTGCACTTTTTTTTTAAAGCTTTAATTTCAGTTGAAGATGCTATTAGAGCTTCTTTGAAGGCTAATAATTCTTTTTGGATGTCCATTTTTAGTTCCTCTTTTAAATTTTTAATTTCCTCCTTAATATGCATGGATATTTCTGATTTTATTTCCATGCTAATTTTCCTTAATTCTTCTACCAGCAAATTGTGATTTTCCTGTTCTTTTTGAATTTCTTGCATTGCGCTGGCTTGCCCTTGAGGGATAGTACTTAGTACTTCTTGAGTTTGCATTTTATTTTATTTATCTAAATTCCTTTCTCAAAACTAGATATTACCCTTCCCTAACTCTAATACACCACTTATATTTCAATAACTCTATTTTTTTCTCTCTCACTTATTTTTATAATGCTGCCTATAGCCCTTGAAAGGAGATGATACAAGTTTTAATGGCTCCGCCGCCTTCACCGCTTCTCTGCCGCCTTCCTGCGCCTCGCTGGGGCTTTTTAAGCCTTGGAAAGGAGGTGGGGCTGGCTAGAAGCCTCCACCACCTTCACCACTTCTCCACCCACAACTAAAGACTTTAGAGTTCTTCTATCAATACTAAAAAATAATATATCTAACTAATTTTTATCTTAATTTCACTTGCTTCATATAGCATTAACTGTCTTTTCTATACTTACTTCTACTGTTGTGTTATCGCTACACAAAACCAGGGATACAATTTGACTACAATATTACTATTTCTATTAACCAAAAATACTAAGTAAATTACAGTACTGGGGTTTCCTGGTCTCTCTCTCCTTCATTCATAGATACTGTGTTACTATTGTTGCTCTTACTCTGCCGTGACTGGAGGGAGGATTGTAATAAATAGGCAGGCTTTTTGAGTCTCTCTCTCCTCTGCTCCCAGCTGTTGCTATTGCTGCTGCTGCTGCTGCTGCTGCTGCTGCTCCTGCACTGGCTTGGCTGGTGAGAGGGGTGTGGAAGGTGGGCAAGCTTTTAAAGGCTCCACCACAGATGGTCTCTGGGTTCTCTCTCTCTCTCCTCTGCTCCCAGCTGTTGCTGCTGCTGCTGCTGCTGCTGCTGCTGCTGCTGCTGCTCCTGCACTGGCTCAGCTGGTGAGAGGGGTGTGGAAGGTGGGCAAGCTTTTAAAGGCTCCACCACAGATGGTCTCTGGCTTCTCTCTCTCTCTCTCTCCTCTGCTCCCAGCTGTTGCTATTGCTGCTGCTGCTCCTGCACTGGCTCGGCTGGTGAGAGGGGTGTGGAAGGTGGGCAAGCTTTTAAAGGCTCCACCACAGATGGTCTCTGGCTTCTCTCTCCTCTGCTCCCAGCTGTTGCTATTGCTGCTGCCGGCAGGCCATTCCATAGTCTGGGAGCAGTCACAGAAAAGGTCCTCTGGGAGGTCTGAGACAGCCTAGTTTTTATTGGCTGTAGCAGATTCCTCCCAGAGGACCGAAGTGCGCGGGGGGGGGATCATACGGGGAGAGGCGGTCTCTAAGATAAGATGGACCCAAGCCATGTAGGGCTTTAAAAGTCAAAACCAACACCTTGTACTGCGCCCGGAAACTAATCGGCAGCCAGTGGAGGGATTTCAGCACCGGTGTTGTGCTCCCTCCTAGATGTTCCTGTAATTAACCTGGCTGCCACATTTTGTACCAGTTGTAGTTTCTGGGTTAGGCACAAGGGTAGCCCCATGTAGAGTGCATTGCAGTAATCCAGACGTGAGGTTACCAAAGCATGTACCACAGTTTCCAGATCCCTCATGTCCAGATAAGGGCGCAGTTGGCATATCAGCCGAAGCTGATAACAGGCACTCCTGACTGCCGCATTCACCTGACTAGTCATGTGAAGTGATGAGTCTAGGAGCACCCCCAAGCTGCGAACACAGTCCTTAGAGGAGAGTGTGACTCCATCCAGGACTGGAGACTGTATTCCCAAATCTGGTTTCAGGACTGTGACCGTGAGTACCTCCATTTTGTCTGGATTCAACTTCAATCTGTTTTTCCTCATCCAATCCATTACCACTCTGAGACAGTCATTAAGAGACGAGACTCCATCTGAAGTCTGAGCCGATGATCTAGTCATGGAGAAGTATATCTGGGTGTCATCAGCGTACTGAAGACACCGTGCTCCATGCCTCCGAATGATTTCACCCAGCAGCTTCATGTAGATGTTAAATAACATCGGGGACAGGATGGCACCCTGAGGGATGCCACAATTAAGCTCAGTTTTAGAAAAGCAACTGTCCCCGAGCCTCACCCTCTGGGATCTGCCTGAGAGGAAAGAACGAAACCACTGCAGAGAAGTGCCTCCGAATTCTAACTTTCTCAGGCGATCCAAGAGGATGGCATGATCTATGGTATCAAAAGCCGCTGAGAGATCCAAGAGCACCAGCAGGGTCACACTACCCCTGTCAATACCCAGGCGGAGGTCATTGGTCAGAGCAACCATGGCAGTCTCAACTCCATATCCTGTCCTGAAGCCGGTTTGAAATGGATCAAGATAATCAGTTTCATCCAAGACTGTTTGGAGTTGGGAAGCAACTGCCCTCTCGATCACCTTGCTAAGAAAAGGTAGCAAGGAGACTGGTCTGTAGTTGTTTCGATCCAGGGGGTCCAGGGAAGGCTTTTTCAGGAGTGGTCTAACCGCCGCCTCCTTTAAACAAGATGGTACATTACCTTGGTACATTAAACAAGATGGTATTGCCTTTAATACCTGTTTTTAGGATTCCCATAGGTATCTTATTGCACCATCTGATCCTGGCTTCCATCCAGATACAGACATACATATGTGTAAGCCATGAGGGTCCAAAAATTCACTATTGCACAATAGACCTACTCTGCTGATTGTCATGGAAGCAGAGTTGTGGATACAGCATATTTCTCTCTGTCTTTTCATTGCATATTGCAATTGCTCCTTGCACACTTTTGTAGTTGTTCACTCTCCATTGCATGCCTTGGTCACTTGGTGGTTGACCTCTACTGGGAGTTGGACAGAGAGAGTGAGTCCCTATTGCTCCTCCTGTATCTTTCAGCAGCATTTGATATTGACCATGGTGTCCTTCTGGGTAATTTGCCTGATATGGAACTTAGAGACATTGCTTTGCAGTGGTTCTGGTCTTTCTTGGCTGAATGTCCCCAGAGGGTGGTGCTGGGGGACTATTGTTCAGACTTTTTGGCCATTAGTCTCTGGGGTTCCATATGTGGTCAATATTGTCCCCTATGTTTTTCAGCATCTATGAGAAGCTGCTTGGAGAGGTAATCTGGAGCTTTGGAGCTGGGTGTCATCAGTATGCTGATGATACCCAACTCTATCTCTCATTGACAAATTATGTCAAGGAGACTGTGGTAGAACCCATTCATTGTCTGATGCAGTAAAGGACTGGATGCATAATAATAATAATAATAATAATAATAATAATAATAATAATAATAATAATAATATCCCGAGTGCAACTGGCAGATAGGCTGAGGCCTGATCCAGATGGGATGGATGTGCTGCTGGTCAGTAGGAAAACCAACCTGGGATTGGGATGGCAGACTGTTTTGGTTGGAGTTGTTCTCCATCTGAAAGATCAGGTTCATAGCTTGAGGATTTTCTTGGACCCAGTGCTACTCATGGAAAGCAAAATTACTGTGGTGGCCAGGAACACCTTTGCCCAGCTTTGACTGATGTGCCAGTTGCATTCTTTCTTTGGACAGGCAGTTCTGGCCACAGTGCTTAATGTTATCTATCACTTAGGCTACAGTAATGAATTGTGAAGGATGTTATCCTTGAAAAATGTTTGGAAGCTATAACTAGAGCAAAAGGCAGCACCCAGACTGGTATCAGGTGTGCATTTAATAAATCATATAACATTGGTCCTGCAAGAACTGTACTTGCTTTCAATTTGCTTCTGAGTTCAATTCAAGGTGCTGGTGTTTGAGCTACAAAGCTATAAACAACTTGGCACAAAGATCTCTCAAACTGCCTCCTGCCATATGAGTCTGCCAGAAATTTGAGATCTTCAGAGCAGGCCCTGTTGTGTATCCCAACCTCATAAAGTTAGGTTGCTGGGTACATGTAGTACGCCTTTCTTTGTAGCAGGGCTTGATGGTGGAACTCCCTACCCAAGGAAGTTAGACTGGCCCCATCATTTTTCAGCTTTCACCAAGCAGCCAAAATAGTACAAACAAGCTAGTAAAATGTGGGCTAAACAATGCAACTGTTAGGTGGGTTTGTAGTTGGTTGACTGGCCAAACCCAAAGGATGCTCAGCAATGACACCTCTTCATCCTGGAGAGAAGTGCCACAGTGTTCTGTCCTGGGCCAAGTGCTATTCAACATCATTATCAATAATTTGGATAAAGGAATAGAGGGCATTCTTATCAAATCTGCAGATGACACCAAATTAGGAGGAATAGCTAATGACCCAGAGGAGAGGATCAACATTCAAAATGACTTTAATAAACTAAAAGGCTGGGGCAAAACTAACAAAATGAATTTCAACATGGAGAAATTTAGGCATTAAAAATGAAATGCTTAGATATAGGATGGGAAATGCCTAGCTTAACAAGACTACATGTGAAAGGGAAATAGGAGTCCTAATAGACTGCTTTGCTGGTCTTTGAATGTAATAAAGTTATTGTAGTGGATGCAGCAGCTAAAAAAAGCCAATGTGATTATAGTCTGCATCAATAGAAGTATAGTGTCTAGATCAAGGGAAGTAAAAGTGCCACTCTATTCTGCTTTGGTCAGGCCTCACCTGGAATATTGTGTCTAGTTCTGGGCACCACAATTCAAAACGGATATTGACAAGCTGGAGTACGTCCAGAGGAGAGTGACCAAAATGGTGAAGGGTCTGGAGACCATGCCTTATGAGAAGAGACTTAGGGAGGTGGGTATGTTTAGCCTAGACAAGAGAAGGTTAAGAGGTGATATGATAGCTCTGTTTCAATATGTGAAGGGGTGACATATTGAGTCTGGAGCAAGCTTGTTTTCTGCAGCTCCAGAGAACAGGGCCCAGAACAATGGATGCAAGCTACAGGAAAAGAGATTCCACCTCAACATTAGGAAGAACTTCCTGACAGTAAGAGATGTTCAACTGTGGAATACATCCCCTCAGAGAGTGTGGAGTCTCCTTCTTTGAAGGTTTTTAAACAGAGGCTGGATGGCCATTTGTCAGGGGTGCTTTGATTGCAAGTTCCTGCATGGCAGGGTTGGATTTGATGGCCTTTAAGGATTCTTCCAACTCTATGATTTTTTGATTCCATCTGTGAATTGCTGGAGGAGTTGTTACTCTAATACCAGTAGAGAATCAAGAAAAAGGTTTATTTTTCATCAGTGTTCCTAGCATAAGATGTTGGAACACCAAATGTAAATTATTGAAAGCCCAGTCTGCAAATTTGTGAGAGTGTGTGCTCAGCATACCTACAGACACTCTAGTTACTAGTAAGAGTAGTAATGCATGTGTGTGCATACTGTGTGTCTTCAAGTCTTTTCTGACTCATGGTGACCATAAGACAACCCTATCATAGGGTTTTCTTGGCAAGATTTGCCCAGAGCTTTACAATTGTCTTCTTCTGGGGTTGCTAACACATGACTTACCTAAGGTCATCCAGTGGATTTCAATGGCTAAGCAGAGATTTAGACCCTGGTCACCACAGCCCTTGTCCAACATTCAGACCACTATGCCATGCTAAACTATAGAAGTATAGAACCATGAAAATCATGAGTGTCATTAGGGACAATCAACCTACTACTTTTGTAGTTTATTTAGAAGATGTGGTAGTAGTGCAATGAAGGTATACACTGAGTAATTAAAACAGGAGTGGTGGGCTATGTGAACTCTCATGTTCAAAGCAGATCAAACCAGACCACGATGGACTCAATGGAAACTGAGCAGGCCCATCACCTGACTAGGGATAATGAAAAATGTGTTTGCTCCACATTTTAATGCAAATTGAACAGATTTCATATATTCAAACCAATATGCTATCTGAAACTCAATTGTTCTTCAAAATTAATACTTTTCTGAATTAGGCAATGACATTCTTCAGTGAAAAATGCATACCAAAATTAATATATTAGGGGGAAATACACACACAATCATGTTTGAAATTATGTGAGCCTACTACTGATGTGGGTGTTTTTTTTTGGGGGGGGGGGAAAGGTGAAGACTTTGGTATACTAGAACTGACTTGCCTTTGGTATCAAGAGATAGGATTCAATTTTCCATTATCATCTGTTTTTCTTCCTACCTACTAGCATAATGATCAACCTTTTTCCCAGGACATCAAGATTCAGTGCCACTCTTGAAGAATGAACTAATCAGACAGGACAGGCAGGCTAATTATAAATGAGAGCTCTTCTATTTATTCCTGAGTATCTTGGTAATCAAGAGTAATGGAAAAGAAAATATACAGAAATTGGATGAGCCATGAGGTTTGAGGATAGATATAGATAAGGATGTAGCTATAGATAGTGTTTTCACAGCTTTTTATATCTTGATATTATAATTTCTTTGGCAGGGTTAATTATATATAACTAGGAAGTTTCTTAAGATCACTATTTTTTGTAGAAGAGGAACAAGAGCAAGTTGTTTTAATGATAAAATTAGTGGTAATTATCTGGAAACCAACCAATGTTTATTGCTTGTCTGTGGACTCCGATTGACATATTCCTCAGTGAGAAATAAACTGGGAAAGAAATAAACGAAAGCTCTGTTTGCAGGTGACACATCAAGTCAAGATTCTCCCTATTAAACCCAGTTAGAATGTATTGATCCAATCCAACAAAATGCTGGTGCTGTAATGGAACTTTTTCCCTTTCCTCTCTACTCGTGCAGTTTTGCAGCCAGGTAATCAGCTCCAGGGGGCTACACAGCTCTTCAAGTCAGGTTTTATGAAGTGGTATACAGGAGAATTGCAGTGGGAAATACAGATTACTCCCTTGCTATTTTTTCTGAAAGAAGCAAACTTACTCATGCAGACTTTCTGATGGGAGTGGTTATTGGCCAAATGGCACACCAGGGCGTGCTTTGATGCTAATGTTGTGCAGGGTCGTGTTGGAATATTTAAGGCAGTGGTTCCCTGACTCTGGGCCTGAACAGACTGCCAGAAATAATACAGCTTGAGACCACTTTGACTGCCCTGACTCAGTGCTAGGAATCATGGGAAATGTAGTTTATTGTGGCACCAGAGCTCTCTTACAGAGAAAGCTCAATGTCTCAGAAAAAAAAAAAAACTACAATTTCCATGATTCCCTAACATTGAGTCAGGGCAGTTAAAGTGGTCTCAAGCTGGATTATTTCTGGCAGTCTGTTCAGGCTCTCTGCCTCTTAGCCTTTTTTGCTCCCCACCTGCTGCTCTTTTTTGCCTCTGTGTTTTGGGCTTTAGCTGGGATTGTCATACTTTGTTTATATCATAAGAATACACGACTCACTAGAAAACACAAAAGTGCTTGGTAAGGTAGAAGGCAGTAGACAAAGATGAGGAACACACAACAGGTGGATAGACTCAAACAAAGAAGACATGGCCCTGAATTCTCAAGACCTAAGCAGGGGTATTGATAACAGGGTGACTTCCAGGTCTCTCTCATCCATTGGGCTATCATAGGTTGACTTGATGGCAATTAACAGGAGCAACAGCAACTGTGTTAACCAGGGCTACACAGTGCCACAGGAAAGAGACTGTATCATGTAGAATTCAAATATTGGATGAAATTTTACTGTCTACTTACTTTGAAAAGTCCCTCCCCACCACAGGAGAGCAATGTTCTATTTTCAACAACAATGCAATCATGAGCATATCTAATAAACATTACTGAACAAACCTGTAAAGTAGGTTATTCAGAGTAATCTTAACCACTTGAACCACCGCATCCCAATATTATACATATTACCAAAAAAATTACAAGTAAAAAAAAATCCAATACTCTTTCTTTTTTCAGGCTTTCTTTAACAAATCCTAGGGGTTATCTACTTAAAATAATAGTTTTCTTCCTCATTAATACTTTTGCCCTTTTAGGAGACTGCCCAAACCATCTTGACCACACTCTGATGTTGCTCAATCACATGTCTCTTACTTTTCATCTAGGAAATATTGGAGGATATGATAATATTTACAAAGTCCAGATCAACCAACACATTACTATTTAAAGGACAAACAGTAAAACATAAATGGTAATGAATTTCATGCAGCCAAAGTTATGGGAGGGTGTCTCATATTTCATGAGGCATCTTATTTTCTCTCTCCCTTTTCAACTAAAATTCCTGAAAGCTCCAGATTTGTCATGATTCTAACTATAAAGAAGCAAATTCTCTATATTATCTGTGGTACCTGATTAGGGAAACACATTTCTGTGAGGTGCTCTGTATATATAGAGGCACAGACATAAGCTTACATGTGTCATCTATTATAGAAGGAGTGGGCAACCCAAATATGGGCTGAGCAGGAACCAATTTTCTCTTCCAGTCAACTACTGGAACACATCACCTAACCGTGATGTGACATGATATCACTTGTTGTTTTGGTTCTAGCTGAAAACTGGCTTGAATTTGAAGGCTTCGGTGGTGGTGGGGTGCATTAAGGGTCAGAGTTTTGGGATCTGAGTCTGAGGGCCTGAACAGACTGCCAGAAATAATCCAGCTTTAGACCAATTTAACTGCCCTGGCACATTCTAGGGAATAAAGGGAAATGTAGTTTATTGTGGCACTAGAACTCCCTGACAGAGAAAGCTCAATGTCTCAGAAGAACTACAATTCTCATAATTCGCTAGCATTGAGCCAGGACAGTTAAAGTGGTCTCAAGATGGATTATTTCTGGCAGTCTGTTCAGGCCCTGATTTTTCAGTCTTCTTTGATTGGGGGGTTTGTGGCCTGGGGAATGTCTCCTGGGAGCTGCAAAATACAGGCTGCAAATGGCTCATGGACCACAGTTGTCTTACTTCTGTATTAGAGTGAGGATCAATGTCCCTACCTCATTTTATATATGCATGTGGGAATAGGCATTTGAGCACTAAAGAGATGCAGCAGCATGACAAGAGGGTCTGGTCAGCCACTTGTTGTAAAATCTTTCAGGCTTTGGTAGAAGGTTGGTAGTATTTCCAAAGATGCTGAGGAAGTGTCAGTCATTTTTATACAATTTGAGGGATTTTCTTGTTTAGAGTTTTCACTTTCCTTCTTAGGCTGAATATCGGTTAGATCGAAGTTTGGGAAAATCACTTTGGGGACCACATTCTTCAAAATTCCTCAAGCAGCAGGAAGGAACTATAGTACAAAAAAGTAATTTTTGCCAAACCCTGCTGCAGCAGTGTTATCTCCAGTCATAACGTGACTATAGATTTGTACCATTAGACATGTAACTTAGGCATTCCAGTCTTTAACCTGCCCTCTGTGAAGCCTGAAAAGCTTGTCAAGTCATTTTTTTTCCTTGTTAGAACAGAAGATAGACATATCTCAATATCTGAATGGCTTTACTTTATTGGTTTGGCTTTTATTAGGGATTGGGAGCATTCAGGATGATCAGTGCTATCTGTCAACAGAAAACCAAAGTATTAATTTTCTTTTATAAAAATTTATGAAGCACATTGATTTACAAAAAAGTATGAGTGCTGCTCCATCTGTGGTAACTAACTTTTTACAACTTTGATTCACACAAATGCCAGTTTTTTAAACTGCTGTTTATCCTTGTTGACGTGAGGTTGCTTTAGGGTTCAATATGTTGCAAAGCTCACTTCAAAAGACATGAAAATGGTCTATTTAGGGTTAGCTAAACAAATTTACTGTGCTTATTAAAATTATCTACTTCAAGGGTTTCCTTGGATATGTGGTGGGGGATAGGAATTCAGCTTTTATATGCTTAGATTTTCTGTCACCGAAACCATGGCCCACTTTGTGTGGAGCAAATCTAGTTAACCTGAGGAGGATATCTCTTGAATAAATAGACTACAGATTGCTATCTGAATAAAAACACAAAATATATGTTTGAGGATAAAAGCTTCTTCTTCTTCTTCTCCTTCTTCTTCTTCTTCTGGATGACTGCTATGATGGCAATTTGTGTTGCTGGCTTTGTAGCCTATAAGGAAGACAGGGAATGAGATTTCTTCCTTGGGATATTAATTCATTTTTGCAGTATTACTCTTTTAAGATCATCCTGTATTAGTAGTATAAGACTTTGCCTCTCTGGGGGGGGGGGGGGGCAAGGGAATAGGGTCACCAACTTTATTTCTTCTGAAGGATCCTCATATGTAAGAACTAATGGCAGGCAGATATAGCATGATTTTCTCCACACTAGGAATAGCCATGCCTATTCAGCTTGGCAAGTGAAGATCAAGCAGTTTGATGGGTTCAGTTTTGAGAAGTATTTACAAGAGGGTGCAATTTTCTTCATAAAACAGGTAGAAAGAATTTGAGATATTTTTTTAAGTGTATGAAAAGAAAAAACGGGCAGATGATTTCATCAGTATTCGCCACCTACAATACCACAACATTCTGACAAGATCATACAAGAAAGCTTAGATCTGAACAGGCATGATACACTTATAGAGACACACCTCAGTCCTATCTAGGGGTTCTGTCGTGTCTATAAGCAGGAGCTTGCTTTCTCTTCTCCCAGACCTTTTGACAATTTTCAGTCATTAATAAGAAAGTTAAGGGGCTGCCTTAGAAACATATCTAGTTATGCTCTGACCAGTAGCTATTCTGTCAAGAGGGATAGAAGACAAGAATAATAAGAAAAAGTAATGGCAGGATGCAAGTTTTACATTAATTCTTCTAGTGGTCAATTCAAGAGAGCATACAGGCTTCTGTAACAAAATAGCCAAATGTGTTTGAGATTGGAATCTTGTACATATTTACTTGGGAGTAAATTCAGTTGAATTCAGTGGGACTTCTTTCTGATATAAATGAGATTTTCTGTCAGCTTATTTTCAGGTCAAAAATAGGGACCTATTCAGAAGGATTTCTTCTTTGCTTGAGATCCTTGGATTTGCCTTACCTGACAATCTGTGCTTTTACTTTTTTCTGTCAGCAGGGTTTGAAAAAGTTATTTTGGAGGACTACAGCTCCCAAAGCATCCACTGGGTACATGAGCTGACACATTCAAGAATTTGGCTGTCTGGCTGTTGGGCATGCTTTGCTTAAAAATGTAACTCTTTTGAGCTTTGGCTACGAGCCATCTCATTTTGTCCTGATTGGTAGCAATGAGTTTAGTCATGGGATTTTGTTTGCTGCTGGTCTTGAGATTTGAGGAAAGTTTCTATTTAGGGTATTTGGAGATTTTATTTAGGGCAGAACTGTAGTGATAAAAGGGGAGTGATATTATTTTTTCATTCCCAAGTGGCTCCATCTGAAGAAGTCTCTTCTCTTAATATAAAAGCTTTATGGCCTTCTCACCACCTTTTATAAAAAATATATATTCAGAAACACACCCAAATAGATTCAAACCTCTGTTATTGTATTTGTGCACTATATAGGAAAAGCAACATGCATTCTATTGAAATCTGGAACTATGCCACAGGGTCAAAATGATACAATTCTGGAAACCTATTCAAATTCTTCATCCTGTCTCTGAAAAAAGATAAATTAAATGAAACACTTTGCCTCTTATTCTGTAGAAAATTAATACCTTTCAGTGCAGGAGTGCTTCTTCAGATATGCATTTATGTTTGCAATTTCCTATACTTCCAAATAGTCTCTCAAGCAATTTTTATTTGACATTTAATTTGAACATGCTTTTAAGCTGTATTTATCTAAACCTGAAATATGATGGTAAATGGATGGGATCTGGGAAAATAATCAGTGAGTCTCAACCTTAGTTCATGCCATGGAATGTTGCTACTTTCACAGATATTTTTTAAAGTCTTATTTAATTTTATTTTTAAATAAGGTACCCAAGGGCTTGACATACTACTTGGGCTTGGCATACTACTTGCAAACCCTTTTAAGTGGCATTCAGCTGCACAAGGCAGGCCTGCTCTTATAAGCTAGACATGCTCTTACTTCTCAACATCATTCTTAAAACATGGTCCAAAACTGTACAAAGTACTCCCAATACATCCCAATTACAGCTAAACAGAATAAAATTATTAGTCTCTGTGAACGTGACATGATGTTTCTGTGAATGAAGTCTTAGATTGTACAGTTGGCTCTTGGTACCTATGAGAGATCTGTTCTACCCACACCCCACTGCAAATACCAAAATCCATGGATGCTTGAGTTCTATTGTACCCAATGGCGGTGCATGCATGCAGCCATGCCATTATTAGAGACAAGAAAACTTCAATGGCCACACATGCATTAGGGAAACTCCCATTGTCCCCAGTGGCCACACATGCATTAGGGAAACCCGACATTGTCCCCAATGGCCATATATGCATTATGGAAACCCCCCATTGTTTCCAGTGGTGGTGTGTGCATGTGGCTGTGCCACCATTAGAGACAACAGGACTCATTGTTCCTAATGGCAGTGTGGCTGCAGGCATGTGCCACCACTGGGGACAACAGGGGTTGTCCCTAATGGCTGTACAGCCAAGTGAATACACCACCATTGGCGAAAAGCAGACTTGCCATCCATGGACAGTTGAATCCACAGATGGCAAGTCCTCAGGTACTGAAGGCCAACTGTATTCACTTTTTAAAAAGCTATACTCATATAAACATTAACTAGAAGAAAAGAAGATGGGGGGGGGGGAACCTTCCGGATTTAGAAGTATATCATAAAGCAAATGTAACGGATTGGATAAAATTGGAAGATAAAGGAAGACTGAAAATAGAAGGTTTCAATAATAGATTTGGCTGGCATGGTTATTTAGGATATAACAAGGCAAAAATACACAAGGATTTTAATCACCATATAATTAGAAGATCCCTCCTAAAGACTTGGTTGGAGATAAAAAAAAAAGATATATATCAAAAATTACCATTGTGGATATCGCCACATGAGGCATTTCATGGTCGTTGGACAGCAGCTAAAAATGGTTAAAATACAAGGATATTTTAAAGAAGGAGCAAAATGAAGGATGGAAATTAAAAACACTAGATGAAATGAAACAACTAGATCCAAAAATGCATTGGTTGTTACATTCTCAATTATTAGAAAGATTTAAAATAGATGTTAAACAACAGGGGATAGAAAAAGAAATGATGGACTTGGATAAAATATTTCAAGAAAGCAACAGAAATAGAAGAGTAAGTAAATTTTACAAGTTGTTAATGGAAAGAAAACAAGAATCTGATATAATAACAGAGAATATGAAAAAATGGGCCACCGACCTAGGAAGAACAATTAATTTGGAATGTTGGGAAAGGGCAAGAAAAAAAACACCAAATAAATTTACAAAAGCACAAGATCTAAGAGAAAACTATTGGAAGATGGAGCATAGATGGTATTTAAACCTGGCAAGAATAGCAAAAATAAATAACACAAATACAAACTTATGCTGGAAGTGTAAACAGAATGTGGGAACATGGATGCATGTGTGGTGGCAATGTCCAAAAATAAAAAAAAATTGGGAGAAAATACATAAGACAATACAAAACATTTTTAATACTAAATTTGAATTACAACCTGAATTATATTTATTGAATATGACAAATAAAATAGATCAGATAATAAAAAGACAGTATTGGGGACCCATTTTATATATGGTATCGGCGGCAAGATTACAATTGGCACATAAATGGAAAATGGAAGAAACACCGACTAATGATGAATGGATTTTAAAAGTGATAGAAATGAAAGAGATGGACCGTTTGACCAGAATTCTAAGCAACAAAGACTCTGAGGAATTAGAGATGGAGTGGGCTCCAATAGAGAAATATATAAAAGAAATATGGAATTAAGAGGTATGGAAAGATAATAATAGAAAGGAATACATAAAAAAATAGAATGCATTAAACTGAAATTAAGATGGATATAGACATTAATACAAATATGCTTAAATAATGAAAAGTCTAAACTTGAGAATTGTTTTAATTGGATAAGTAGCATGCTTACTTTGGAAGAACTATGGAAGTTTTTTTATATTGGTAATATTTTGTATAGATTGAGTATATACTCAAGATCAAGAAATGTATAATAATAATAATAATAATAATAATAATAATAATAATAATAATAATAATAATGCTATACTCATATGTAGCTTGTGGTCAACTACACATAGGACTTTTCCACATGTACTACATCCAAACTCTGTCTTCCCATCTTATATGTAATATTTAATTCTTATCTATGTTGATTTCATCTTGTTCATTTTGATTCAGTGTTCCAGGCTTTCTATATACTTTTAAATCTTGGCCTTGTTTTCTCTGATGTTTGCTATCCCATCTGCATGTTTTCTGCATATTTACTCAGCAGTCCTTCAAAGGATTCACCCAGATTATTTTTAAAAGCTTGACTAGAAAGGAATTAGAACAGCCTTCCTTCTAATATGCAGACTGTCCACTTTGTTGAGAGTGCAACTCCTGAAATCTCTGGTAACAGCCCCTGAAGAAGGCCAATCTGTGACAAGGCTGAAATATGTTGGGCTTTTTAAGATATAAAGTTTGTGGGCCATCAACAACAAGTAGGACTTCATTTCCTTTATCTCTTCTACTAGAAAGGAACTAGGACAGAACTCTGTAGTATTTTACTCAAAATCCCACTCCAGGAGAAAGTCTGAACCATTAAGCCTAAGTTCAACCAGCTGTGGACTAACCTAGTAGGAGTATCATACTGCTTACATATTATTAAGTTGGTAGTAAGGATATTATAGGAAATCTTGTGAAATGCTTTGCTGAAATCAAGGTATACTATGTCTACAGCATTCCTGGTATCCACTAAACTATAGCAGTAGCAAGTACAGTTCTATACCACTTATCAGTGCACTTAAGCACTCCTTAAGTGGTTTACAATGTGTAAGCTAATTGCCCGCAACAAGCTGGGTATTCATTTTAGTGACCTTGGAAGGATGCCATGGTGAGTCAACCCTGAGCCTCTGGCTGGTATTGAAGTCACAACCTTGTGGTTTGTGAGTGAAAGGTTGCAGTACAGGCATTTAACCACTGTGCCACCAGGGCTCCTAAACTAGTAACTCTATTGTTTTTTAAAAGGAGATAATGTGGTTTAGACCTGACCTATACCTAACAAACCCATTTTGATCAAAGCATTTTTAAAAGATTCAAGGCTGGTTACTTGTCTTTTCTAGCTGTTGACATTAGGCTGACTAGTCAGTACATATCTGGATTCGACAACATTTGGCCGTCTCTTCTCTCCATTACCTATTAACAATTCCTCATCTTCAAGTTATTCCTTCCTTTACCTTCATCTTGCTCTCTTTGTTGTTTTTGACATCACTCAAAAGTGTCAGCTCCTTCTGGATCTTCCTCCAGAGAAAAGAGAAAAATAAATAGCAATATCAATAGCAGATATATTTCTATATAGCTTATCACTTAAGCACTCCCAAAGTGGTTAAATAGATCACCTTGTAAAAACAGTAAGTAAAAATCCCCCCCCCCCCGCAGTTTTGTTCTCCTGTCTAGAAAGGGAGAGAGAGAGAGAGACTGCCTACATATAGTCCTGACCTGCCTCAAACTCTCCCCTTGTCATCTTCCCTCAGTATTCAAGCAGTGATTCCACTACCTGGTGGGCCTACTTAAGTAGCAAAAAATGGTGTTTTTGTTGAGTCCTGTGAATGTGGCAGTTTGAGGAATCCAATGATAATGCAAACATGACAGTGGTCTTGTCAGCAATTACCACCTCTGCTGTAGAGTAGGCTGAAGACCTGAGTGGTAGCAAAAGGTCAGAAGTAGTGATGTTTCCATTGGGATACCCAGCCATCCTCTCCAACCACATATAATAGAGGGGGATCAGGGAGGAGAGGAGGTTTAATAATTCAGACTTTCAGAGGAATTGGATCCTCAGCTCTGGTCAGGCAATTTTAGCACTGTTTGAGATAGGATGGGGTGGTACTGGCTCAGATGTGGATCAGACCTGCCACCTGCCTTCAGCATTTGTGTGGTTTGGGTATGAATCTCCTTCCTCAATAACACTGCAGGGAATTTACTGATGATTTATCCATCTCTGTTGTGTGTCAGGCTAGTTCTTTTTAGAGAACAGGAAGCTGGTCTGGGCAGTTGAAAATTTGATAATTGTAGTTTATTTTCATTGTTGTTTAATTTTGAACTTGGCTCAAAATAAATCAGTTTCAAAATCAATTGCTTGGCTGTGTGGAGAAAGAGGCTCAGTCACAGCCCTGATGGCTGGTATCCCAGTGCTTCACAACAGTAGTTGCTAGATTTCTCATTGCACAGGCTGGTAGAAGATTGATTTTCAAACTGCAGGCCAAGATCTGGATGCTAGGTAACAGCCTCACATAGGCTAGGCCATCTCTTGCCTTTCTGTTGAGCATTAGCAGTGAGTGCAAATTAATGCTGAACTCTCCCTAGAAGCCAAAATGAATGACTAAACTGAGGCAGTAATACTTTGGGCATATCATGAGACTAGATGTTATTGTTGCAGTTACTGCACACCATAAAGTTGTTACTGTCTTGTGACAACATATTATATTTTTGCAGGGCAAGATTTGGGGTTTCCATTGCCTTCTTTTGAGGCTGAGACTGAGACTTGCCCAAAGTTTTCTAATGGGTTTCCATGTCCAAGCGGGAATCTGATTTCTGGTCTCCCAGAGTCCTAGTCCAATATTCAGACCAGTATGCATGCTCACTCTCAATGAGGCAGACCACTATGCATGCTAACAATGATTCATTAGAAAAGATGGCAATGCTTGGTAAAATGAGGGTCAGAGAAAAGGAAAAAGGCAACCTGATAACAGGGTGTCTGTGGGGTCTCTCATCCATAGGGTCACCATAACTTGACAGCAATTAAAACACAACAGTTTTGTAATGGCAGATCCTTTTGGGAGCTGTTCATTTTGACATACTGGAATTAATCCATATGCAATATGAAAAGAGACAGAATACTAAGAGATCTCAGAGATGGAAATGAACATCATCCTTGCCCTGGATGTTTGAAGACTGACTGCTCCAGTCTCCAGAAAACCTAAGAACTGTAATGTTCCAAATTATCAGTAAAAAACTTTGGCAGAATGCAAAGCAATTTTCTCTGCTAGTGAGTGATGCATTGCAAATTTTGAGGCAAACAAGTACAGGTGTATGGGACTAAATAAGAATTTTTCCTGCAATCTCTGTGTCAACAAATTAGATAACTATGTTGGCAACTTCGTAGCTTATCTTGATTGCATTTGAAAATTAAGTTTTTAGTGCTTGCATTTGCAGAGGTGACTTTTTCATAAAACAAAAAAATGGAGATGGAGACAAGGACAGAGACAATGATGACAAACTGGGTTTTGGTTACTAAGTCCAAATGTTTAAAGAATTCACATTTAAAATATGTCTATGGCTAATGGCTAAAACAAGACATTGTGGCTAAAACAATAGTAAAAGTGGTGTGTTTTTCATTGAAGTTTCCTTCACAAAACATCCAGAAATGTGAAAAATTCTGCATGGTTTAACATTTTTTTCAGTGGGATGTTTTAATATTTGTAGGTTCATTTTCATGTTGAGAATGAGCAAATTCATGAGAAACTTTACATTCCTAGAGTAAAGTATTTATTAATTTATTAATTACATTTATTAATTGATTAAGTAGCAATAGCAATAGCAATAGCAAGTACAGTTCTATACCAGTTAATCAGTGCACTTAAGCACTCCCTAAGCAGTTTACAATATGTAAGCCAATTGCCCCCATAAAGCTGGGTATTCATTTTATCGACCTCAGAAGGATGCAAGCCTGAGCCCCTGGTAGTATGGAACTCACAGCCTTGTGGTTTTATGAGTGAGTGGCTGTAGTTTAGGCATTTAACCACTGTGCCACCAGGGCTGTAATATTTATGTCCTTCCTTTACACCGATGAGCTCAAGGAAGCTTACAGAGTAATTGCCATCACTTTATCATCACAACAACTCTATGAGTTTGGCCAGGCTGAAACTTAACCAGTGAGCTTCATAGTTAGGTGTGGCCTCAACTTGGATCTCCCAAATCTAACCACTTTAACCATTATGCCACATTGGCCCTTATATTGTAATTGGCTAAAGTATAGCTAAGTTTTTGCCTATCTAGGGGGCTGAGCAGATGGTTCAGGATAGCACAGGCTGAGCCCATGCTATCTTAGCTCCAGTGCTCACCCAGATTGGTGCGGGGATGGGTGGGTGTTTACACTCATCCCCATGCTGGTCCAGGACCCACTACCAGCACACACTCTTTATTTTGCTGTTCTGTCACTCATACTCTGCCATCACCACATATGGTACAGAAATGGGGCATCCAGCTGCACTCATGTGGCCAGGAGTCCTGTTTCCACATCAGATGTGGTGGTAGGGGGCTTCTGAGTATGTGCAATGGTTCAGCAAGGTAAGGTGGAGGGGGATCTGAATAGGTGGGGTTTGCTGTGGATTTTCCAGGAAACTCCACAGCAAACCAGCAGTTAAATTACCCTGAGCTAATGGCTGTTTACCCCAGGATCAAGCCAGATCCATTGGATCTGCATCCAGTCTGGCAAGATCAAGCCCTATCCTGCCCCTGAGGTTTTGTCCTGCATTATCTGAACTGAACAACGCAAGGCTAGGGGGAACACAACCTCTACACTCTATTTTCAATCAGTCTTCAGAATTATCCATGCCATAGTGTTTTCTATTATATGAAAGTGAAAAATAGACAATGAAAGAAGGTTGATGGGGGGAGGGAATAAACTCATTTGAAAGATAGTTCTGGAGAAGAGTCCTACAGATACTATGGACTTCCACAAGACAAACAAATGGGTTGTAGAGCAAATCAAGCCTCTCCTCTGAAGTCAAAACAGCTAAACAAACTATCATACTTTGGTCATATAACGCAATGGCATGACTCATTAGAAAATGTAATAATGCTTTGTACTATTAAAAGAAGCAGGAAAAGAGGAATACTGTATTATCGGTTGACTGACTCAGACCCAAAACAGATGGCCCAAATAGAGCCAAATAGAGTCTTCTGGCCACTTTGGGGGCATGGCATTTATACAACACATGTCCCCAAAGTGGCCAGAAGATGCTCTGAGACTGGCTAAGGGATTGTGGCATTGGCCTGCATTCGATCACCAATGTCCTAAGTTGATCAGTGGTTGATTGTGGCTGGAGTGGCCAGAGGCCAGTCCAAGCCACCCATCTGCTTCACCCCTCAGTCAACAAAGCTACAGTTCTGAGTTTGCAAAATCTGAGCAGGCCTCTGGAGAGCCTCTAAAAGGGCCTCTGGAGGTGTCTCATTTATAAGGTTGCCATAAGTTGATATAGCACATTAGAACAATAACTTCCACATGAGCCATTTTCTTCAGAAGTGTCTTCTTTTGTTCATTTACTCTTTGTTTCCAGTATTCTCTTTCATGGTCAATGACCAATCGTTTCCTCCCAGTGTTCTCTACACTCTAGTCCATGTTTTTCAGATCTGATCTGTAGCAAGTTTACAATGTGTTAGTGCAATTTTCTTTACAATTTTGTGTGGTAAAATAAACGCTAAATAAGATCTCTCCCACAGAAGCAGAAAAGAACAATAGGCAATAATTAAGAGACACTATAGCAGGGGAAGCTAACAGGCTATTTATCAGTCAGCCACCCTGAACTGGAAACAATAAAATAGCTGAACATGCCTAAAGGAAACTTAACATTGGAGGGAGGGGGTGGAACAAGATGGTGGCACACGAAGCAGTTTGGGGTGAGCTCAGTTATCTATTTTAAGTTTTTTGTTTTCATTTGCTTTTTAAATTAACCCACCTTGTGTCTACAAAATTTGGAAACCTTTTGTTTCCCTGTTTTTGGCTGATAAGGCTCCAGAGGACTTTTAAATGTTTTAATTCACAGTTTACTGGGAGTCATCCAATAAGGCTGCTATCTTGGTTAATGAAGGCTGTGGAATGCTGTTACTCCACCAACCTGTGAGTCTAACAAACATTGAAGTTTCAGTTCTTATCCTGTTCTCTGCATAAAGGGTTCTAGAACTTCTATTTGTTAAAATCTAAAGATATAACAATTTATAAATATGGATGCACCTGAAACAAAGTAATTCCAAGGATGCCAAGCTAGAGAAAGTGCAGGGGTAATTACTGGAATCAGGAAATCATGTGTGGAGAGTAAACCTCATAACAGAAAAGCTGTAGCTCAGCAAGTGAGAAGGGGGGGTTGCAGACTGCCAGAAATAGTGTGAATTCAGTCCACTTTTAGGGTTAGGGTTAGAGTTAGGGAACCATGGGAACTGTATTTTATTGTGGCATCAGAGTTGTCTGACAGAGAAGGCTCAATGTCTCAGAAAAATAACAGTTCCCATGATTCCCTAGCACTAACCCTAACCCTAAAAGTGGACTGAATTCACACTATTTCTGGCAGTCTGCAACCCCCCAAGAAGATTATGGTTAGTACTGGAGCCCAAACAATTCGGGCCCAGAAAGCATGTGTACAGGCAAATGAAAATGCCAAATTGAACCAAAAGTCAATCCTTGACTATTGTGTCCCTTTATAAATTAGTGCACAGCATGATAACCATATCCACACAGGTACTCCGACCTTAAGCACTATAGCAAACCTAAACAATGGGAAAATAAACAATGAAAAAGAACTCCAGAATCTTGTGGATTGGGATAATCAGACTGAGAATATACCTGGTAACTGGTCCTTGGACCCAGAGCTCCTGGCCAGGGCACCAGTGGACACTCCTCTTAAGCATTTAAATTTTACAATTCCTGATACCAACGAAAATGTGGAGGAGAAAACTACAGGAAAATCAGACACATTTAATAGTGAACATGCTCGAAACATCTATACTCACCTGAGAGACCAATGTTTTCTTTCAGCAGAAATAAACCAAAAACTTTTTGGCAAATTGCATTCCATAAAACAAGAGATCTCTGGTCTTAAAGAAACATCATAAACTATTGATAGAAGATATGATTCCCTCCAAGGTGTTCAAGGTAGATTTCGAGTGGTGGTTCTTGCCAAACTATTTACGTACATTAACTCAACTGGCAATTTTTCCCTCTTAGTGGCAATTGAGTATTGATGTACCAATCGACAAGTAAAGGGACACAACACACCCTTCTAACTATAGGCCCATCAGTCTTTTAGATGTAGCTTCTAAACTTTAAACCTGCTATCTTTCACATAAGCTTCTGGAATGGGATACTAAACAATCTATCATCCATGAGGAGCAAGCAGCATTTAGGAGAGGTAGAAGCACTCTGGATCAATCCTTTATTTGGCAACATCTTATATGTTACTTTTGTAGTGGTCCAAATAAGTTTATTTATACAGCATTTGTAGATTTTTCATCTGCATTCAATTTGGTAGACAGGCAGTGTCTATGGCACAAATTGTCTAAAACAAACTTTGATAAAAGACTGTTGTGGCTTATACAGCTGTTACATCAAGCTAATTCTCTGCAAGTCAGAATGGGCTGAAATGGTGCTTTAACCCAATCTATTGAATGGAGAGTGAAACAGGACTGTATTGTGACACCTTTCCTATTCAATTTCTATATCAATGATTTAACCCCTTTCCTTCAGCTATGAGCAACCACAAGATTCAATTTTGCTTTATGCTGATGACTTGGTTTTGCTTTCTTTAAACAAAATTGGTCTTAAAAGGATGCTAGCCAAATTTGGGAGGCTTTGTAAAGAGGAACAACTAGTTGTTAACTATTCTAAAACCAAGGTTATGGTTTTTGGGAGTAGAACCCCCAAGAGCACATGGATACTAGATGGACATCATTTACAATAGGTGAATTCATTTAATACCTGGGGCTGTACTTTGACGAAAAACTTTATTGGAAGCAACATTTGGAAGCCACTAAAATCTCAAGTTCCTGATCTATTGGGCAACTTAAAAGATTTTTCTACTCTGGGGGGGGGGCAATTAATAAACCCTACCCTAAAACCTTTTTCAGGCAAAATTATTGTGCAAATGCTGTATGAGGCAGAAATCTTAGGTGAAAATGCCTAATATGGAAATTTTGCAAAACAAATATATGCGACAGATCTTGGGACTTCTTCTAGGGGTTCCAGTGACTCACCTTAGGGCTGAGTTGGACCTCTCCTCAACAGCAGCTAGAATTGATTTGTTTTATTTGAGATTCTGGCTTAGACTAAATAGACTTGAGGACCATTCCCTCAGCAAACTCTGTTGGTTGGAGGAACTTAGGGATGGTGGATGGGCACAAACATGCCCAGATAAGTTAAATGTTTATAACCTCTACATACAAAAGTATCTCAGGCTTAGGGGCTCTGCAGATGGCACAAAGTGCAGTCTTGGAGCCAGGGAAGGAGATGGGCAGCCGGCTACCGGCCACCCCAACCCCTTCCCAAGGACATCATCAGAGCGCCTGCCATTGCACACAATGAGCGCTTTGGTGACATCCTTCTGATGAAGCATTTTTACACGCTGCGCCGGCAGAGGTGCAAAAGAGCCACGTGGCGGCTCTTGCAGTGCCCTTTCTACAGCTTGAGAAAGGAACACTATTTTGGAGCTCCTTTCCCAGTCACCGAAAGGGTGGATTGGGGCCGAGGCATGGGGCAGCCTTGGCCCCAATTTTCCACTTCTCAGGGCGGCCCACGGCCACACGTCTACATCCCCCCCTTAGTCCTCATGATCTTAAGAACTGGGTATTTGATCGTGATGCTAACCAAGATAGAGCAACCATAGTTGTCTGGTACTCACAGATACAAATCAACCATGCAAAGCCACAATGAAACCCTGACCTTTCTCCAGCTCCAAAGGGCCTTTACAGAACTAAGATTTCAGCAGATGCCCTCTGCTTATCTTGAAGGGAGATATAGAGGCACCCCAGTTATAGATAGAAAATGTGTATTCTGTTGTAATCAAATAGAGGATATTATTCATTATTTGATGTTTTGCCCACTTTACTCCTCACCTAGACAACGATTTGTGTCACCCGTTATTCAGTTATATACAGACTGCACACCTCAGGAAATAGTTGTGGAGCTGTTAGCTGATACTCAGCTATTTGTTACATGGTCAGTAGCCCAATTTGCACTGCCTGCCAAGAAACTGCATGCTCACTTTAGTAAGGAACATACAATAATTAGATATGAATCTCACACTTTTGATTTACTGGTTGTGTAAGGTTTCATTAAAATAGTTTTAAAGTTATGTATAACATTCTTAAAACTACTATTTTTAATCTTGTATACATTTCATTCTGTTTCTATATATTTTATTTTTATGTATTGTAAAGGCCATTGGCTATAAATACAATAAAGTTCCTAGTCCTATTGGAGGGGATCTTTGCTGAATTGAATTTGTTTCCAAACAAACACAGAAGAGGATAAAATACTGCTAAATAATATTGTTGTTAACTGCATTCAACTCAACTTCAACCTATGGTGACCCTATAAATAAGACACCTCCAAGTTATTTGATCCTCAACCACCGTTGCAGATTCATGTTCATGACCTCCCTGATTGAAATTATCCAACTGGTATGTGGTCTTCCTCTTTTTCTAGTTCCAAAACACATTGTAGAAATCATCCAGTTTGAGACTGCTTTAACTGCCCTGGCTCAGTAATAGGGAATCTTGAGAATTGTAGTTTATTGTGGCCCCAGAGTTTAATGACAGAGAAGGTGAAATGTCTCACAAAACCACAGTACCCAGAACTTCCTAGCACTGAGCCAGGCCAGTTAAAGCAATCTCAAACAAGATTATTTCTGTAGCATGTTTTGGACCCTACTGCCCTCCACTTTAGTAAGCATGATCATCTTTTCTAGTGAATCCTTTCTTTTCATGATATAGTCAAAGTATGACAACCTCAGTTTAGTCACTTTTGCTTCTATGGATAATTCAGGCTTGATTGGGTCTAGGAAACTTCATGTTAATTGTGCAGTCAAAAGGGGCCCTAGTGCAGAAGTCTCTTCCCATTGAAGCTGCTTTAGTCCTTGAAAATTTGAAATCAGAATACACAGATTTCAAAAAGCCAAGGAGATCCCCACTAATAACATAATAATTGAAAGTCTCCTCAAAGCTTTCTCATGTGCAGTTGTCCAGTTCCCCAAGTAATGGAATCCCTTGGCATAGCCATGTGGGACAATGACTGTATGATGGCAGTCCTTTTCATAATTTGGGTTAGACAAATAACATTTGGATGTCTTCACAGATAGATGACAGCCTACAGTACAAATGTGAAAATCTGTCAGTTTCATTGGTTTTTTTCCCCATTTCCCAGAGTCAAACCAGATTGTTTGCCATCTAAGTGCTATATCAGGTTGCACTTTTTCTTCCTCATGGAAATTTCTATTTTAATACATTAGTGCACACTAATGTCCAGTAGGGATGGAATTCTTTGCTAATTTCATTCTTCATGAGACTTTTTGAAACAAACAAACAAACAAATATTTGCAATTTAGGGCTTATTCTACACAAAATTTGCAGATGGTATTTTTGCTCAAATGTAGCATTTTCTGGACAAAATATATTTTTTCTGTGCAGAAAATGCTGTTTTCTTTGCAAAAATGCCATGTGTGAATTTTTCATAGAATTATAATAGCAAAGAATCTTGTTCATTTAGGGTTTCCCAACACTTGAAAAATAGGTATTTGACCATTTTTCAAATATTCTTTTCATCCCTAATGCATACAGTGTTATGCATGTTTTGTAACATATACCATTTAATGTGCATTTTACCCATTGATGTAGGTATGTGCACATTTTTCAAATATGCACATTTTTCAAATTATGCACATCTACTTGTGTAATAAAAAAAGAATAAACTAATATGGTTTCCTATTGGTGATGGAAAACTGCAAGACAGACACACACTTTCACACTTTGCTGTAAATGCTTGAATTCTGTATTGGGAGAGAGACAAGTACTAAATTAAACAAACAAATAGTATTGCAGCCCAAAAACTGGATATATTTATACAGGTTGTCCCCTCCCATCCAAAATGCTTGGGACCAGAAGTATTTTAGCATTTGAATTATTTATTTGTTTGTTGGATTTTTTTTTAATATCTGTATTTCATATACTAACATAATGAGATATCTTCAAAATGGGACACAGGTATACACAAAAAAGACATGTATGTTTCATATACACATTATACACATAGCCTGATGGTAATTCCAAAGATCGATATTTTGCATATATAGAATTTCAAAATACATATATTTTCAAATACATATATAAAACCCATTGCAGAGAAATGTACATAGCCTGATGGTAAATATACAATATTTTAAAGTATTCTGTGCATAGAACAAAGTTTGTGTACACTGAACCATCAGAAAGCAAATGTGTCACTATCTCAGTCACCCATGAAAAAGATTTGGTTGCTGGAATATTCTGGAATTTGGATTTTAGAATAATGAAGTCTCAACCTGTAAATGATCTTGGAAATACAAATTTCCTAGCCTGCACTATGAAACACGAAGCATCATCTCAACAACCCATTAATCACATGGGCCTAAATCTATGGGACCATCTCTATTAGCATGGTTCCATTGGATTTTCCAGTTGTGCAAGACGTATGGTATGCCAGAACTAGGATCCCACACTGGTGGCGCAGTGCTTAAATGCCTATACTGCAGCCACTCACTCATAAACCACACGGTTACGAGTTCAATACTAGCCAAGGGCTCTGGCTAGACTCAGGCCTGCATCCTTCTGAGGTCACTAAAATGAGTACCCAACTGTTGGGGGGCAATGAGCTTACAGTTGTAAACCACTTAGACACCCCATTAGCATGGTATGAAGCGGTATATAAATGAAGCTGCTTTACACTGCACTGCTAGACAAGCTCACCCATACCAGCTTTTACATAAGCCTCATTGTCCCTACTGAAAGAGAATTCCAGTGAACAGACAGACAGACAGACAGACAGATAGAATCATAGAGTTGGAAGAGAGCACAAGGGCCATCCAGTCCAATGACCTGCCATGCAGGAACTGAAAATCAAACCATCCCTGACAGATGGCCATCCAGCCTCTGTTTAAAGACCTCCAAAGAAAGATACTCCACTGCACTCCGAGGGAGTGTGTTCCACTGTCAATCAGCTCTCACTGTCAGGAAGTTCCTCCTAATGTTCAGGTGGAATCTCTTTTCCTGTAGCTTGCATCCGTTGTTCCGAGTCCTATTCTCTGGAGCAGCAGAAAACAAGCTAGCACCCTCCTCAATATGACATCCCTTCAAATATTTCAACAGGGCTATCATATCCCTTCTTAGCCATCTCTTCTCCAGGCTAAACATACCCAGTTCCCTAAGTTGTTCCTCGTAGGGCATGGTTTCCAGACCCTTCACCACTTTACCCACCCTCCCTTGGACACGCTCCAGTTTTTCAAACATACTTTTTCAATTGTGGTTCCCAGAACTGGACACAGTATTCCAAGTGGGGACTGACCAAAGCAGAATAGAGTGGCACTATTACTTCCCTTGATCTAGATACTATACTTCTACTAATGCATCCTAAAATTGCATTGGCCTTTTTAGCTGAGGCATCACACTGTTGACTCATGTTCAACTTGTGGTCTACCTGGACTCCTAGATCCCTTTCACACATAGTCTTATTCAGCCAGGTGTTCCCCATTGTATAGCTGTGCTTTTTGTTTTTCTGCCCTAAGTGGAAAATGTACCTCACATTACTCCATGTTGAATTTCATTTTGTTAGCTTTGGCCCAGCTTTCTAGTCTGTTCAAGTCATTTTGAATTTTGATCCTGTCTTTTGGGGTATTAGCTACTCCTCCTAATTTGGTGTCATCTGCAAATTTGATAACTATGCCCTCAATACCGTCATCCAAGTCATTGATAAAGATGTTGAATAGCACTGGGCCCAGGACAGAGCCCTGTGGCACCCCAATGGTCACTTCTTTCCAGGTTGAAAAGGAGCCATTGTTGAGCACCCTTTGGGTTCTGCCAGTCATCCAATTACAAATCTATGTAACAGTTACTTTGTCTAGCCCACATTTTACCAGCTTGTTTGCAAGAATGTCATGGGGAACCTTGTCAAAGGCCTTACTGAAATCAAGATATACTATATCCACAGCATTCCCTTCATCTACCAAGCTGGTAATTTTATCAAAAAAAGAGATCAGATTTGTCTGGCATGACCTGCTTCTCTGAAACCCATGTTGACTTTTGGTGATCATGAAAATACCTTCCAGATATTCACAGACTCTCTGTTTAATGATCTGCTCCAGAATCTTTCCCGGTATTTATGTCAGACTAACTGGATGATAGTTGTTGGGATCCTCTTTCCCCCCCTTTTTAAAGATGGGGACAATGTTCGCCCTCCTCCAGTCTGCTGGTACTTCTCCTGTTCTCCAGGAGTTCTCAAAGAGTAGTGCCAGTGGCCCCGAGATTACATTTGCCAGTTCTTTTAATATCCTTGGATGTAGTTCATCTGGTCCTGGAGACTTAAATTCATTTAGGTTAACCAGGTATTCCTGTACTTCATCTTTACTTATTTTGTGCTGCATTTCTCCTATTGTGTCCTCTTCTCTATTTTCCTCAGGTTGAACACACTTTTCCTTTTGTGAGAAGACTGAGGCAAAGAAGGTGTTGAGTAGGTCTGCCTTTTCTCTGTCCTCTATTAGAATTTCTCCATCTTCTCTGCACAGTGGCCCTACCATTTCCTTCTTTCTTTTGCTATGGACATAGTTATTGTCCTTAACTCTTCTAGCAAGCCTGAGCTCGTTCGGTGCTTTGGCTTTCCTGATTTTACCCCTACACATGCTGGCTTTAGTGATTTCACTCCTTTTCCATTTCTTATACATCTCCCATTTAAAACTTAGTTCAGTTGAAAGTCCTTTTGTCATCCAACCCAGTATCTTGAGACACCTCCCATTTTGAGATTGTACCTTCAGTATATCCCTTTTGAGAAACTCCCATCCATCCTGAACTCCCTTCTCCTTTAGTATTCCTGATCATGGGATCACTCCCAGTGTTTCCCTACATTTGTTGAAATCAGTTCTCCTAAAGTCTAGAATAAGTGTTTGACTATGCCTAGCTTTTGCTTTCCAATGTATAAGAAACTCCAGGAGAACATGATCACTCCCACCTAAGGATCCCACCACTTGCACCCCATTTACCAGGTTATCCCTGTTGGTTAGGATCAGATCTAAAATAGCCGATCCCCTTGTTGCCTCTTCCCCCTTTTGGACAAAGAAATTGTCTTCGAAGCAAGTGAGGAATTTGCTGGTCCTCGAAGTATTGGCTGAGTTTTACTTCCAGCAAATATCAGGATAGCTGAAGTCACCCATCATTACTACATCTCTTCTTTCTGAGTGCGTGGTCCTCTGTTCTAGAAAGGCATCATCCAATTCCTCAGTCTGACTTGGAGGTCTGTAGTAGATTCCCAGAATAACATCCCTGTTGTTTCCTTCCTCTTTAATTTTTATCCAGTTGCTCTCCACCTGATTTCCAGGATTTAAATCCTGGATCTCTTCACAGGTGTAAACATTCCAGACATATAATGCTATTCCTCCTCCTTTCTTGTTTGGCTTATTTCTTTTAAAAAGGTTATACCTCTCTATTCCTACATTCCCATCGTGAGACTCACCCCACCAGGTTTCAGTGATGCTTATTATATCGTATTTGCTTTGTTGTGCTAGGAGTTCAAGTTCATCTTGATTATTTCCCATGCTCTGTGCATTAGTGTAGAGACATCAAAGAGCATGTGTCTTCCCCACTTGCTGCCTGTGTGAGGTTTTTTTTTTCCTCCCACTGTTGGACCCTTGCATCATTTGCCTCTATAACACTTTGACTATTATTTCCAGCCCATGATGTACTCCTGCCTTCCAAGATACTGTCTCCCTCCCCAACATGACTCAATTTAAAGCCCTCCTGATCAAATGTTTGAGACTATTGGCAAAAAAGCTTCTGCTAACTGGTGTGAGATGCAGCCCATCTCTTGCTAGAAGTCCACTCTCATGGAATCACAGCCCGTGATCTAAGAATCCAAATCGTTCTTGGCGGCACCATCTATGGAGCCAGTTATTCATGTCTGCTATCTTCCTCTCCCTTCCTAGACCATGCGCTTTAACTGGGAGAAGAGATGAGATAACAACTTGTGCGTCCAGCTCTTTCAGCTTCCTACCCAAGCCTCATAATCCCTTCTGATATTCTGAAGACTGTGCCTTGCAGTATCATTGGTTCCCACATGGACCAAGAGGAAGGAGTAATGATCAGTAGGCTTGACAAGTCTTGTCAGCCTTTCTGTCACATCATGAATTTTTGCCCCAGGGAGACAACACACTTCCCAGGACATCTTGTCAGGTCCACAAACCACTTCTTCTGTACCCCTCAACAAGGAGTCCCCAACCACCACCACACACCTCTTCCAAGGCTTAGCAGTGGCTGTTCCCTGCGGTAGTACTCTTTAGGTCCCCTGCACTTTCCCTGAGGACTGTCTCTGCTGCTCTTCCTCTTCATCCTTGATAAGGGAGAGAGCTTCAAATCGATTCTGTAGCTGCAAGCTTCCAGAATAATCCCTGGCTTCCCTACTTCTGTGTTTGACTTCCAGGTGTCCACCTCCTGTGTGCATGAAGTGATCTCCTCCTCAACAACATACTCTGTGTGGTCCCTGTCCAAGACCGTTCATTCTGCTCTGTCCAGGAAAACCTCTTGCTCCCTAATATGGTGAAGTGTAGCTACCTGGGCCTCCAGCTGCTTGCATTTCTCTTCCAGGAGGGCTATGAACTTGCACTTGGTGCAGGTGAAGTTCCTCACATCTCTTGGTGACTGCAGCAACTCCCTTAGTATCCATATAGAGAAATCTTAAGTAAGTAGTGAAACAGGACTGGGGATTTCTCCCTTAAAAAAGTCCCCTGGTAAAGATCCATATAAAGGGCCCCTATTCTCATGGTCTTTTCACTGGGCTCTGTCAGCGAGCTCAATCAACTTGGTTTCTAAATCTACAGAGAGCTCCTGGATGCTACCTTATTCTGGAGGCAAATCTCTGTCTCTGTTCCTCCACTGCTTTTCTTCTCTCTTCGTGGCAGAAACTGACCTGGAAAGCCTCCTTCTCCTTCTCCTTCCTGGCAGAAACTGACCAGATAGATAGATGGATTTTTATTTGAAAGAAAAGGATGCTGAGTTAAGATTTTAAAAGCAAAAAGTGTATTGAATTCTCCCATTGCACATGTTCTAGAACTTGGTTTTGGCTGGCATGACAGCATTTGCCATATCAGAATGTCATCTATGAATATTAGCATAGACTCTAACATTATTGTTTTTATGCCATCAATTTTTAATGTCTAACAATATCTTGTGATCAAGGGAATATCTTGTGGACAAGACATGGGTAAGAATTTTCTGTTTCAAAAATTCTTGATATTTATTTACGTACTGTTGTCAATCTATCTAATGGTTATCCACTTACACTGCAAGGTAATGGCATCCAAGAAACTGTCATTAGACTTTCCATCTGATATATGCTTAATAGGCTCTGATATGTGCTCATGGGTTTTATCACCCATAGACAATTCTGACACGTACATATTTTCTCATCTCTTACTGAAAGCTGCTGCATCAAACATACCATTAATTATTGTTGATTGCTGCTTCATAGGATGGATATTGCCTGTAAATATAGATCTGTGTGTGTTCAACCTTTAAATGGATAATGCAAACCTAGAGCTACCTTTCTACTTCAGCTTTTCTGGTACTTTTCTTCTACTCTAACTGTTCTCTACACTCATTTCAAGATTATAGACTGTATCATATGGGAAGTCTTATTAAAATCAATGTACTTTCAACAGCCCAGTAGCCTGACACTGTATTAGAGCCCTCCTCCTGTATCATATATTGGGACAGAGCAGTCTATAAACATCATTTACATTTCACTCATCTGAGTCCTAACAGGCATATAATTTTGTACTGAAAATGCATTTAAAAAAAAATGCTAAGAAAAGCCAGTCTTAGGATGCAGATATGAAAGCACTCCTATTGTTCAGACTGAGATCTTTTATTTTATGTAAAGCCTTTGTACCCACCTTCAAAAACCTTTATTCCCCAAGCGGTTTAGAATATAATTTAAAATTAACAATAACAATTAAAATGTTAAAGATAAAGTAACAAACCATGATGGTTTTAAAAGTCAAAAATTGTGCTTGAACTGAATTATGAGGCCACGGGCATAGCATTTTCTGGATTGCACCTGCCATTATCTATCATCCCAGCTACACATGATGGGAGTTGCAGTCCAATAACATCCAGAGGGCCACATAATCAGCTCAGACTATGTATTTTATGGCAGTTTTAAGTCATCTTAAGAGTACTGTGTCTGAGGCTTGACTGTGAATAAACACTGTTGAAATTAAAAGGGATTTACATGTAAGTAGAAGGTATAGGTTTGCAAAATTAGAACCCTTGATCTGCCAAGATCTATAAGCACTGAGTTAATATAGATCAGGGGAAAAATATTTTCTTCCTAATTTTGTTTAGGTATCCCACCCATGGCTGAAAATTATATAGAGTCCCATATACCTTCTTCCAATTTTTTAAATGAAAAAAGCTTTTACAGGTAAAATTCTGGAGCAGGGAAGAAGAGCAGGCATTGAGAGAGCACTTAGCTTTGTTAAATGAATCCAATTGTTAGTCCCAGCTAAAGTAGACTCACAGAGGGCCTTTACAGACTGCCAGAAATAATGCAATTTAACTGTCCTGGCTCAGTACTAGGGAATCATGGGAATTGTAGTTTTTTTTCTGGGACATTGAGCCGGACAACGACTAGAGTGCGAATGGTGGAGGACTCATCTCTTATCCGACAGAACTCGCCCATCTTGACTCCTATAGGGAGGCTTTACCTGCAGCGCAGAAATCTTTCTGTTCTGCACATATTGCATCTACAGAGTCCCACCCGACAGAGCTGTTTAGGGTGGTAGGGGAGCTGACAAAGGTCGCCCCTGCGCCAAACCCCCTGCTTAACCCAACGACAGCCTGCTCCGAGGTATTTAACATCCACTTTGCAAATAAAATCTCTCGAATAAGAGCCGACTTGGACGCCAGTGTTTTGGCAGAATCCGTAGATGAGACATCCAGCAACTCTGCTGATGGCACTTTACTCGATCAATTGCAATCTGTGAGTACCGATGACATGGACAAGCTGCTTGGAAGGGTAAGGAAAATGACTTGCCCCCCCTCGATCCATGTCCATCGTGGCTGGTCGTCCCTGGGGGGGATGCGTTGAAGGTGTTCCTTTGGGACACAATCAACGTGTCATTCAGGGAGGGTAGTATACCATCCTGCTTAAAGGAGGCGGCGGGCAGGCCACTCCTGAAAAAATCCTCCCTGGACCCCCTGCATAGAAACAACTACAGACCAGTCTCCTTGCTACCCTTTTTAAGCAAGGTGCTTGAGAGGGCAGTTGCTTCCCAACTCCAAGCAGTCTTGGATGAAACCAATTATCTCGACCCATTTCAAACTGGCTTCAGGACAGCATATGAAGTTGAGACTGCCATGGTTGCTCTGACTGATGACCTCCTCTTGGTCATTGACAGGGGTAGTGTGACTCTGCTGGTGCTCTTGGATCTCTCAGCAGCCTTCGATACTATAGATCATGCCACCCTCTTGGATTGCCTGAGAGAGTTAGGAATTGGAGGTACTGCTCTGCAGTGGTTCCGTTCCTTCCTCTCGGGCAGATCCCAGAGGGTGAGGCTCATGAACAGTTGCTCATCCAAAATTGAGCTTAATTGTGGTGTCCCTCAGGGCGCTATCCTGTCCCCGATGTTATTCAACATTTACATGAAGCCGCTGGGTGAGATCATTCGGAGGCATGGAGCGCGGTGTCTTCAGTATGCTGACGACACCCAGATATACGTCTCCATGACCAGATCATTGACTCAGACTTCAGATGGCGTCTCCCCTCTTAATGACTGCCTGAGAGCGGTAATTGATTGGATGAGGAAAAACAGATTGAAATTGAATCCAGACAAAACGGAGGTACTCACAGTCACAGGCCTGAAACCAGATCTGGGAATACAGTCTCCAGTCCTGGATGGAGTCACACTCTCCTCCAAGGACTGTGTTCACAGTTTGGGGGTACTCCTTGACTCGTCGCTTCACATGACTAGTCAGGTGAGTGCGGTGGACAGGAGTGCCTGTTATCAGCTTTGGCTGATACACCAACTGCACCCTTATCTGGATATGAGGGATTTGGAAACTGTGGTACATGCTTTGGTAACCTCACGTCTGGATTACTGCAACACACTCTACATGGGGCTACCCTTGTGCCTAACCCGGAAACTTCAACTGGTGCAAAACATGGCAGCCAGGTTAATCACGGGAACATCTAGGAGGGAGCACATAACACCTGTGGTTAAATCCCTCCACTGGCTGCTGATTAGTTTCCGGGCACAGTACTAGGTGTTGGTTTTGACCTTTAAAGCCCTACATGGCTTGGGTCCATCTTATCTCATACACCGTATGATCCCCCCTGTGCCCTTCGGTCCTCTGGGAGGAACCTCTTACAGCCAATAAAAACTAGGCTGGCACAGACCTCCCAGAGGACCTTCTCTGCGACCGCTCCCAGACTGTCGAATGGCCTGCCTGATGAGATCCGTCTTATTACCACTCTTGCTGCTTTTAAAAAAGCAGTAAAGAATGGATCTCTTTCAGAAGCCTTCCCAGAATAAGTTCCGCCTCGAGGGGAGATGAGTTCTTATTTCGTCCCTATGGTTGCCGATTTATTGTTATTGTTTTATTGTTTTATTGCATTATGTATTTTAAGACCTTAAAGTTTAATTCTGTTTTAAGGGGATGAGAGGGTTGGATTGTGGGATGAGGGAATGTTTTAATTCTGTTTGTTTTAATATGCTATAACCCGCCCCGATTGCTGCGCAGAGGGGTGGGCTATAAATAAAAATTATTATTATTATTATTATTATTATTATTATTATTATTATTCTCTGTCAGAGAGCTCTGGTGCCAAAATAGACTACAGTTCCCATGATTCCCTAGCATTGAGCCAGGGCAGTTAAAGTGGACTCAAGTTGAATTATTTCTGGCAGTCTGTAAAGGCCCTGAGTCAGAGGAACTAAGAAGATGTTAACTTACCTAGTTTCCATTTGTTCCACTGGCAGAATGGACTTCCTTTTTCTCAAACAGCTGATGTCTGGAAAAGTGGGCTGGAGGGAATTATAATCATGTTAATAGTGTTACAATCATGAGTAGCAATTGTAAATACAGAATACAGTAAATCTAAATAGCTGTTCTATATTCATGATAGCTACTAAAGGTGCCTCTACACCAGGGGTAGGCAACCTTTCCCCTTTAAGGGCCGAGGGACTTCAGCTCCCAGAATCCCAGGAGCTATTGGCCAACATGGGACTATTGGCCAACATGGCTGAGGCTTCTGGGAGCTGAAGTCCCTCGGCCCTTAAAGGGGAAAGGTTGCCTACCCCTGATCTACACTGTAGAAATAATGTAGTTTGACACCACTTTAACTGTCACGGCTCCATCCTACAGAATCCTGGGATTTTTATTTTCTGAGGCACCAGAACCCTTTTGCAGAGAAGGTTAAGCACTTTATAAAACTAAAAATCCCAGGATTCCGTGGGATGGAGCTTAAAGTGGTCTCAAACTACATTATTTCTACTGCACCCTTAGTCGCAACTGTGACACTATTGCCATGATCATAACTCAGTTGCAAATTATCTGTTATGCTCCTCAAAGTAGTATGAACTGGTAACAGTCCATGAGTCATTGTCTATTGTTCCACGGAGATCTTTCCAAGAAAGAAAGAACTGTGGCCAACGGCCACCAGTACGTTACTCATCCATGGCACATTAAAAGAAAATTGCTGGTCCCTCACATTAGATAGACTAGGAAACATGGTACTAGATTAAGAAAAAATATATAGGGAAAAAACAGTCAAACTATCATAGAAGGAACAAGGCAAACAGTCCAAGGACCCAACAGTGGGAGGCAAAAAAACTTGCACAAGCAGCAAGTAAAGGGGACATATGGTCTTAGATGTCTCTGCACTAATGTGCAGAGCATGGGAAATAAGCAAGATGAACTTGAACTCCTAGCACAAAAAAAACCAAAAAACAAATATGATATAATAGGCATCACTGAAACCTGGTGGGATGAGACTCATGATTGGAATGTAGAAATACAAGGGTATAACCTTTTCAAGAGAAACAGGCCAAACAGGAAAGGAGGAGGAATAACATTATATGTCAGGGATATTTACACTAGTGAAGAAATCCAGGAGATCAATCCTGGAAGCCAGATGGAGAACATCTGGATAAAAATTGAAGGGGAGGGAAACAGGGATGTTATTGTAGGAGTCTACTACAGACCCCCGACTCAGGCAGAGGAAGTGGATGATGCCTTTCTAGAACAGATGACCACACACTCAGAAAGGAGAAATATAGTAGTGATGGGTGACTTCAACTATCCTGAGATTTGCTGGAATTCAAACTCAGCAAAATCCTCAAGGTCTAGCAAATTCCTCACTTGCCTTGAAGACAATTTCATTGTCCAAAGGGTGGAAGAGGCAACAAGGGAGTCAGCTATTTTGGATCTGATGCTAACTAACAGGGAAGACTGAGGGGGGAAGCAGACTGGTGGCTCTGCGCCGCCCCAGGAAGGTGTGCCGCGGGACTGAGGCATCCTCATGCTTCGATCCTGCGGTGCACTGTCAGCGCCCCAAGAAAGGAGCACTAAAATAGTGCTCCTTTTATACGTAGCCAAAAGTGCGCCCCAAAAGCGTGAGGCGCACTTTCGGCGACCCTTCCGCCGCAGTGTGTGTGGACGCTGTGGCGGGAGGTTGCCCCCAGAGTGCCGGCCATGCAGAGGGCCGGTGGCTCCGAGGACGACCTCAGGAGGAGGAAGGGGCTCCGAGCGTGTGGCTGCCCCTCCCCTTCCTTGCGCCGAGGACGGCTTTTTAAGCCGTCTGCCGAGGCCCTGAGTTAATGGGGTGCAAGTGGTTGGATCCTTAGGTGGGAGTGATCATGTTCTCCTGGAGTTTATTATACAGTGGAAAGGAGAAGCCAGGCATAGTCAGACACGCATTCTAGACTTTAGGAAAGCTGATTTTAGTAAACTTAGAGAAATACTGGGGGTGATCCCATGGTCAGGAATACTAAAAGAGAAGGGAGTTCAAGATGGATGGGAGTTTCTCAAAAGGGAGATACTGAAGGTACAATTCCAAACAGTGCAATGAGGAAGAAAAATGGGAGGTGCCTCAAGAAACCAGGATGAATGACTAAGGAACTTTCAACTGAACTAGGTTTTAAATGGAACATGTATAAGAAATGGAAAAATGTGGAAATCACCGAAGAGGAATTCAAACAAATAGCTAGCACGTGTAGGAGTAAAGTCAGGAAAGCTAAAGCGCAGAATGAAATCAGGCTTGCTGGAGAGGTTAAGAACAATAAAAAGGGGTTTTTGGGTATGTCCTCAGCAAAAGGAAGAAGGAAATGGTAGGGCCACTGTGTGGGGAAGGTGGCAAAAAGTTAACAGTGGACAGAGAAAAGGCAGAATTACTCAACACTTTTGCTTCAGTCTTCTCAGAAAAGGCAAAGGGTGCTCAACCTGAGGATAATGGAGGAGAGGACAGAATAGGAGAATTTCAGCCCAGAATAAGTAAAGAGAGAATACAGGAATACCTGGTTAATCTAAATGAATATAAGTCTCCAGGACCAGATGAATTACATCCAAGGGTACTAAAAGAACTGGCAAATGTAATACCAGAACCATTGGCAATAATCTTTGAGAACTTCTGGAGAACAGGAGACGTCCCAGCAGACTGGAGGAGGGCAAATGTTGTCCCCATCTTCAAAAAGGGGGAAAAAAGAGGATCCCAATAATTATTGTCCAGTTAGTCTGACATCAATACCGGGAAAGATTCTGGATAGATCATTAAACAGAGAGTCTGTGAACACCTGGAGTCAACATGCGTTTCAGAGAAACAAGTCATGCCAGACAAATCTGATCCCTTTTTTTGATAAAATTAACAGCTTGGTAGATGACGGGAATGCTGTGGCTATATCTTGATTTCAGTAAGGCCTTTGACAAGGTTCCCCATGACATTCTTGCAAACAAGCTGGTAAAATGTGGACTATACAAACTAACTGTTACATGGATTTGTAATTGGTTGACTGACCGAACCCAAAGGGTGCTCAACAATGGCTCCTTTTCAACCTGGAAAGAAGTGACCAGTGGGGTGCCACAAGGCTCTGTCCTGGGCCCAGTGCTATTCAACATCTTTAACAATGACTTGGATGATGGTATTGAGGGCATAGTTATCAAATTTGCAGACGACACCAAATTAGGAGGAGTAGCTAATACCCCAGAAGACAAGATCAAAATTCAAAATGACTTGAACAGACTAGAAAGCTGCGCCAAAGCTAACAAAATGAAATTCAACATGGAGAAATGTAAGGTACATTTTCCACTTAGGGCGGAAAATGAAAAGCACAGATATACAATGGGGGACACCTGGCTGAATGAGACTACATGTGAAAGGGATCTAGGAGTCCAGATAGACCACAAGTTGAACATGAGTCAACAGTGTGATGCAGCAGCTAAAAAGGCCAATGCAATTTTAGGCTGCATCAATAGAAGTATAGTGTCTAGATCAAGAGAAGTAATAGTGCCACTCTATTCTGCTTTCATCAGGCCTCACCTGGAATACTGTGTCCAGTTCTGGGCACCATAATTCAAAAAGGATGTGGAGAAACTGGAGCGTGTCCAAAGTAGGGCAACTAAAATGGTGAAGGGTCTGGAAACCAAGTCGTACGAGGAACGACTTAGGAAGCTGGGGATGTTTAGCCTGGAGAGGAGAAGGTTAAGAGGTGATATGATAGCCGCATTTAAATGCTTGAAGGGATGTCATATTGAGGAGGGAACAAGCTTGTTTTCTGCTGCTCCAGACAGTAGAACCCAGAACAATGGGTGCAAGCTCCAGGAAAAGAGATTCCACCTCAACATTAGGAGGAACCTCCTGACAGTAAGGACTGTTCGACAGTGGAACACACTCCCTCAGAGTGTGGTGGAGTCTTCTTCCTTAGGAGGTCTTTAGGCAGAGGCTGAGTGGTCATCTGTCAGAGATGCTTTAATTGGGAGTTCCTGTATGGCAGGGGGTTGGACTGGATGGCTCTTGTGGTCTTTCCAACTCTATAATTCTATGATTCTATGAAATTCACACAGACACCTGTTCTCTGAGGTGCAGTTTGGCTCTACAGCAGAGACAAACCCCCTCTGCAGACCAGGGCGTTGGGGACGCCTTGGTCCGGAGCGGTGGCAGAGCTCAGCCTCCGCACCGCGCCACTCCTCCGGCGACTCTAAAAGGAGCTCCAAATTGGCACTCCTTTTAGATGTCAGGGAAAGTGCGCCCTAAAAGTGGCAGGCACACTTTCCCTGACTCAAACGCCGCGGCGCGTCTGGTCGCCGCAGCGTGAGGTCATCCCCGGAGCACCGGCCGTGCGGAGGGCCGGCGACTCCGAGGGCGACCTCAGGAAGAGGAAGGGGCACCGCTCGTGCGGCTGCCCCTCCTCTTCCGGACCCGGAAGACGGCTCAATTAGCCGTCTGCCGAGGCCCAAGCAATTTGTAATCCTTTTTGATCAAAATCCCCATGATCCCTTACCAGTGGCTATGTTGCCTATGACTGAGGGGAGCTATAGTCCAACAATTTCTAAATGATACAGGTTGCCCATCCCTGCCTTGAGCATTGGTCTCAACTGGATGAAAGACTGAGTGACAATGTCAGCACTGAAATGCTGGTATTACTCATTGGGTCACATGCCAGATTATCCTTGGATGCTCAGGGTGTAATTGATTGCCATATTATAGGCTTAAAAGGAACTTCCCCTCCAGAGATACTGAATCCTAATTAGACTCTTCAGTTATTAATAATAATCACCTCAGATTGTCAGGCTCAGCTTTGTTTATTATCAGTTATAAAACATTACTGGCTAATAAGCAAAAAGATCCAAGAAGCAGTATCTCTCCAAATATCTTATATCTTTTTGGGGAGAGTGAAAATAACTACATGAACATATTTATCCTAGAACACCAGAATTCAGCACTATGTTATTGGTGCTAGTGATCAGAAGTTTCTGCCTCTATTTCTTTCTCAAGAGCCCTGGTGGCGTAGTGATTAAATGCCTGTACTGTAGCCATTCACTCACAAACCACAAGATTGTGATTTCAATACCAGCCAGGGGCTCAGGCTCGACTCACCCTTGTAAACTTTTAAGGTCACTAAAATGAGTACCCAGCTTTTTGGAGCAATTAGCTTACACACTGTAAACTGTTTTGGGAGTGCTTAAGTGCACCGATAGAAATATACTTACTATTGCTATTGTTATTTCCTCACAGGTAGAATTTAGCTTGTATATGCTTTCTTTAAACCATTTCTGTGTCCCTTAATCTAGCACCATATTTCTCCGGCAATCTGATGTGAAGAACCAGTATTTTTCTTCTAATGTGCCATGGACCAGTAACATATATATGGCCATTGGTCACAGTTGTTTCTTTCTTTCCTGGAAAGATCACCATGGAACAGCAGGCAATGGCTCATGGACTGCCTCTAGTTCACAGATCATCACTTTGAAGAGTGTAGCAGATACTTTGCAGGGGAATTACAATCATGGCAATAGTGTCACATTTGTGACTATGGAGCTCTGCAGATGGCGCAAAGCACCATCTTGGAGCCAGGCAAGGGGAGGGGCAGCTGGCCGCCAGCTGCCCCAACCCCTTCCCAAGGATGTCATTGGAGTGCCCACCATTGCACATGGCGAGCGCTCTGATGACGTCCTTCTGGCGCAGCATTTTTACATGCTGCACTGGAAAAGGCGCAAAAGTGCAAAATGCTCGCCTTCTCAGGGCGGCCCATGGCTGCCCATCTGTAGAGGCCCTCAGTAATTATGGATACAGTACAGTTGCCTAGGTTTACTCATCTGTAATTGTTCCATGTTCATAAGTGCTACTTAGTCATAATTTTAACACCATTGACACAATCAGAACTCCCCTTGTTTACAGCTATATGAGAAAAAGGAAGTCCATTCTGCCAGAGATTGGAGCATGAGTGAATGTCATTTCCATCAGTTGTGTGTGTGTGTATGTAGGGGGGGTTGGACCTGGAAAAGTAACTTAGGGCCTCGGCAGACGACTAAAAGAGTCGTCTGTGAGACCCAGAAGAGGAGGAGCCACCGCACGAGCGGCGCTCCTTCCTCTTCCTGAGGTCGCCCTGGGAGCTGCCAGCCCTCCACATGGCCGGCGCTTCCGGGGCAACCTCCCGCTGCAGCAACCACATGCGCTGCAGTGGAAAAGGCAGGGAAAGTGTGCCCTACGCTTTTAGGGCGCACTTTCCCTGTCTTGTGGAAGGAGCGCTGATTTTGCGCTCCTTCCAGGGACGCCGCAGGAGTGCCGTGGTCCAGCTGCCGAGGTCCCACGGCGCTCCGGACCAGGGCGTCCCCGACACCCTGGTCTGCATCCCCTCTTAGTTTAGTATACTTAGGGCCAAAACAGACACCTCAAAAATGCCAGGTTGGGGCTGCTGCAGAGCCACACACCATGGTGCCGCAGCAACCCCACACCATGCCCCAAACCTGACATCTTCCCAGCACAAAATAAGGGGCAGAAAGCTGATCCTTTTTGTGCTGGGAAAAAGGCATGTTGGGCATCAGGCCAGCTTCACAGTGTGTTCCCAGTGTCTTGGGAGCATCATGATATGCCATGCCCCCAAGCTGTTGGGAAGATGTCACATTTTGCTGGTCTGTTTTTCCCCTAAGTTAACTAAAGACCGATGAAGATGATGCAGACGGCCCGCAAGGGGTAGCTCTGTGCTGCCCCTGGGAGCGCTGGATCGGGGCCGTGGCAACCACATTTTTTCCCCACTCCTTTTTAGGGTGGCAAAAGGCCAACCTCAGAGCTGCCACCACAGCTCTTTTGTGCCTCTTTGGCACAGGATGTGTGCACACTGTGCAAATGGGGTGCCCTGATGCCACATGCCGTGCAGTTGGGCATGCAGTGCAGGGCGGAGTCTGAGCAAAGTCAGGGCAGCCGGTGTGCAGTTGCCCTGCCCCAACTCCACCCCCAGGCCAGCCCTTTAGGCTGGTCTGCATCGTGCCTAAGTAGTTGCTGCTATAGAATACTGCTTACTTTTTGCCCACTCCTCTTCCATTTGTTTCATATTTGAATTTAGATTATGATCTCACCAACCAATTTACTTTATTTATATACAGTCAAATCTTTTGCTTTGCCATTCATGTTGCATTCGTCCCTCCACATTTGTGGCTTTGACTTTTGCAGATTTGATTATTCATGAATTTTACTAATATGTTCTCTCTAGGAATATCTAGGTCCTCCAGTGCAACTCTAAGGTCAATTTTGATCAAAAGTTGCACTGAAGGACCTAGAAATTCCTAGAGAGACCACCCCACTAGGCATTTGTAACTCTTCCAGTGCAATTCTGTGATCAATGTCTGGCAGATGTTGACTACAGAGTTACACTGGAGGACCTAGAGATTCCTACAGAGGTGTTCTCTCAAGTAAAAACACAGTATTTTTGCTATTTGCAGTTTTTCCACATTCACAGGGGTCCTATACTCCTAACCCTAGCAAATATGGACAGACAATAGGGTTAGGAGTATAGGACCCCTGTGAATGTGGAAAAAGTGCAAATATCAAAAATACTGTGTTTTTACTTGAGAGAACACCTCTGTAGGAATCTCTAGATCCTCCAGTGTAACTCTGTAGTCAACATCTGCCAGACATTGATCACAGAATTGCACTGGAAGAGTTACAAATGCCTAGTGGAGTGCTCCTCATTATACTGGAGTATGGCGAGAGTGTTATGGTAATTTTAGACAGTTGTAATTAATGAAGAGTTATATAAGTGTTTAGAAAAGGACAGTATATCAAGAATTGACAACGGGTGCCCCTAAAGTGGCATGCATTTCTTACTACCTTCTGCAGATAGGAGCAACACAACTAGTAATTTTGTTTTCTTGTCATCAAGGTCTGGAAGGGTGGCATTGACAAAACAGGCCACTCTTGCATGGTCATCAAAGTAGGTTGTTCTTCCGTGGGTCTGTGGGAGAACAACCCGTGGAGAGAACAACCTACTTTGATGACCATGTAAGAGTGGCCTGTTTTGTCAATGCCACCCCTCCAGACCTTGATGACAAGAAAACAAAATTACTAGTTGTGTTGCTCCTATCTGCAGAAGGTAGTAAGAAATGCATGCCACTTTAGGGGCACCCGTTGTCAATTCTTGATATACTGTCCTTTTCTAAACACTTATATAACTCTTCATTAATTACAACTGTCTAAAATTACCATAACACTCTCGCCATACTCCAGTATAATGAGGCAGGATAAAGGCCCATTGAAAGTAATGTGCCTAGGGATATGATATTATCCTTAATCCTGTCCATAGCTAATGGATGCACAAGTTCCACTACAGATGTAGTATGACATTTTCTTCCCAGTGCTAAATGTTCACAATCAATAAAGCTGAAAGAAGCTTGCACATGTTGGACTATTTTGCATGCTCTTACGCATATTCAGCTAAAGTGTATATGTGTGTCACTGCTGAAATTGATGGTAACACTCCTTTAGTTGTGTCTTCAGTTGTGCCACATTGACATTCAACAGTACAATGAAACAGCTCAGTGTATAATTCCCAATACAAAGATTTATATGATGCAAGCCTGATATGATATAGAATTTCAGTCATTTTGTAATAGGTTATACCCATTTCATTTAGGATTCATAAACATACACTTGAAAATGGACTTGTATTTACCTGGGAATGAAGACCTAAATCCAGTTTCTAGACCAAACTAGAATAGACCCATTCAATCACTTGCCAAATAGCATGCCAAAATTTTATTAATTTCTACTTGAGATTGACAATTAGATTTAGGTTTAAATGTTTTCCCTGAAAATAGAGACAGATGAATTTTAAGAAGATCATCCCAGAATTTGAGAACAATTGAGGTTTCATCTACAGTGCAGAAATAATGCAGTTTGACACTGCATTAACCACCATGGCTCAATGCTATGGAATCTTTGAATTTGTAGTTTGCTGTGGCACCAGAGCTCTCTGACAGAGAAGGCTAAATATCTCACAAAACTACAAATGCCAAAATTCCATAGTACTGAGCCATGACAGTTAAAGTAGTGCCAAACTGCATTACTTCTGCAGTGCAAATGAGGCCTGAGTGAAACATGTCCACATTATACACGCATGCATGGGTGGTATTTGAAAGGGCACTTTTGTGTGACTTTCATGATTGTATTGGAACATAATAGAAAAGACTGATGATATTCTACAACAGCTACTTAATTACACATGCAAATAAGCAATGTCTCCTGGCCAGACCCTTTACAGTCCACTTCAACAGCCAGATCGAGTAAAGGAGATCAGTTCAGCAGTGTGCAAGGAATAGGATGTTTCCAACACCTTCCTGCTATAAGGTTGTGACAATCAGAGGTAGAATTCATGTTGCAATTCCTTGTTGCAGCATTGGTTGTGGTAGGAGAGGATTGGAAATGTCATCCTCTTTGTGCCCCAACTGGCAACTGAACAGACTTCCTTCACTCAATCTGGCTATTGATTGTTAAGGCATTTCCATAGTTTGACAGTAAGATGATGTAGTCTTACTGCATACAGTGCAGGTACAGACCTGAAATTCTGGGTTACAAATCTGTAACTGATATACTGAATGCCAGCTGACTTTCCCAAGTTACAGAAGAGCAAGAAATCTTAGGCCTTTTGTATTAGAATAGCACCTACTCAGAAACTATATGCAGGTGCTACAGTATTGGCATATAATATGCTACTTTATACACAGGCCTGATTATTAATCCCAACTAGAGTAAACTAGCTGAATCAATTGTTGAACAGTGAGTCATTACTTATGTAAATTCACCAATTCAATAAATCCGTTAGTCTTAAAATGTGTCACTGGATTGTTACAACTGCTGTAAGGAAACTCAGTTTTCCTTCTAAATTAGCACTTAGTTCTCTGGTTAAAAGAAAATAAATATGTATATTAAATGGGAAAATTAAGAAAAGTGCAAATGCAAACCAAATTTGTCATATACAGAATTTTCAAATCTCAAGTTTTTAAAACTGAAGATTGGAAAAATAAGAAGCCAAGATAAACTGAAACTATCTATCACTACTGAAAATGATAAACCTGTATCTGTGAGCTAGGATTGGCTGTGTAGTTTTCTCCCTTCTCTCTGTGCCAGTAAGGGTTCTGCTACTTGTACATTTATATGTTCAGAAAGACAAACCTTTGCCCCTTTTTAGTAATATATCTGTCCATCTGTTTCCAACAAATGGCTGTTTGGAACCTCAGTCTGTTACAAATGCCATTTCTATTTGGGATGTAGTCATATGGTTAAAAGTCCAGTGGTGATCACTGGAGAGACTAACAGAGTCCAAGTTCACATCAGCTCCATCACTATCAGTGCTAGAACCACACACTGGAACTGATCTACCTGTCTCTTTGCTCCAAGCCCATAAGAAATCATGGATCATCCAGTTTTTTTATATTTTATGCATAAGATCTTGTAGTTCACATACATGTATATGGTTTCAGTTTGGCAAGTCACTTCATTGTGCTTCTAAATAACACAATATGAGAAATAGCTCCCTTTAAAAAAACTGTTTAATACTATCTGTAAGCTGAGATCTTTGATGTAGGGTAGAGGCAATCATCATCATCATCATCATCATCATCACATCCCCGCTCATATTTTAACAAATGAAATCTAAAAGAAGGGTAGGGAACATGAAGTGTGCCACAATTTTATCTGATGAACAGCTGATGGCCACAGGAGTCTGGTCAGCATCCATTCTATGAACTCATCCATACAATAGAATCAGTTAGCGATATGGTAATACAGTATTGGATTCTAGACTTCACTCTCCAAGTCCTTTACAGTTCAAAAGGCTGTTTTGCTTACGATCTCAGCAAATGGAATGGCAATCTTGCACCTAAAAACCACATTGCCCAAATAGCTAGACAGAACAATTCTGTTGTTGTTGTTGTTGTTGTTGTTGTTTAGCTTCAAGTTGTGTCTGACTTATTGTGATCCTAAGGCAGGGGTAGGCAACCTTTCCCCTTTAAGGGCTGAGGGACTTTAGCTCACAGAAGCCTCAGCCATGTTGGCCAATAGTCCCATGTTGGCCAATAGCTCCTGGGATTCTGGGAGCTGAAGTCCCTCGGCCCTTAAAGGGGAAAGGTTGCCTACCCCTGTCCTAAGGCAACCCTATCACAGGGCTTTCTTGATAAGAGGAGATTTGCCATTGCCTTCCTCTCAGACTGAGAGAATGTGATTTGCTCACAGTCACCCAGGGGTTTTCCATAGCTGAGAATGGCTTTGAACCCTGATCTCCAGAGTCTTAGCCCAACTCCCCACCCCCACCCCCAAACTACCACACACTCTCATCACTACCTAGGTTATCACCACTACATCATGATGGCTCTTTTTCAAACCATGAGACAAAAGTGATTTTCCCCCAGCCCATTTTAGCTATATTCACAAGGTGTGCCTTCTAAACAAAGGGTGGAAATGTAGACCTCTAAATAGAAAGATGCAGACAGGTTTTGTTTTGTTTTGTTTTTGCCTTCTCTTTCCTATAAGAGAATGTGGGGTGGTTTTACAATTCTAAAATGATTTGTTTTTGTTTGTTTTTACAAATATATGTGGTTGTTCTAAATTCAAATGGAACCATTTTTAAAAATTCAATTTGGGTGTATGTAAATGTTTACAAATGGAGATGTAATGAAGCTAGTGAATATTAGGCTTATAATGAATATTAGGCTTGCCAGTTTCTCTTATATGTGTGTCCTCGGAAGTAACCCTCACTGAACTCAATGGAATTTACCCTAGTTAAATATTCATAAAACTGTGACACTTCATGAAAAATCTGTCCTCATGTCCCTGTGCAAATTTAAGCAGTAAACATCACTCACAGTGAAATCCAGATACCAATACAGCTACACTCCACTGTTAAATATTTAAGCCCCAGTGAGCTTAAACTTAAGAATAATTGGCTTTTCATGGATCTACTCATTAGTCACCAAATCAAGACAACTTCTCTTGCCATCCATGCTCAAAGAAAATTGGCCAAGTGTCTCTTTGATCCATAATATTTGCCATATTGAGGCTTTACTGGAAGTTATGCGAAGTTGTGCACATTTACTAATCTTCTGCTTATAGATTCAGTCAGATTCAGATGTCACCCTGTCATCATCATTTATGTTATGAAGCAGAATATCACTTCTAAGCCACAGTTTACTGTATTTGTGTGGTGGGCAGTAAATCTTAAATTATCTTCCTTGTCCTTGGATAAGACCTATAATTATTCACTGGAACCTGAAGCTAACCAGTAAATAAAGTTCCCTCGCTTAAGGAGGATATTGGAATTTCCTTGTTCAATTTTCATAACAACTCTTGAAATAACACCTGACAGGCTTCAGAATATAATCATGACCACCCAAATCATGAGAATGTTTGAATAGAGCTATTCACAAACAATTCTTTGTAATCATTTCCCAATTCTTTCTGGAAAGTATTTATAGATATTTTTCATGCCCAAGGAGGCAGAGATGGGAAACTTTAGTAAGAAGGGGTTAGCTGTTTGTAAGTTGTTACTGAGACAGATAATTACACTCTTAACCCTTTTCTATTAAATTTCCCATATCTACCACCAGGGTGTCCAAAGAAATGTACAACAAAATCAGGATAGGAAAATGGAAGAGAAAGAATTTTAAAAATAACATTTTAAAAATAGATTAAAAACAGTTTTGAAGCTGAAGGCCTCAGAAATGTTAGTCCCATGCACCTCCCTGGATATTGATGTCTGCAAAAGGGACATAGAAAGATGCTTTCTCTACTGCAGTGCCCCAGTTGTGGAATATATTCCCTTTAAAAGCCTGGTTTCCGCACCATGTAAAATTATGGACAGAGACCCTAGTTTAGGCAGTTGTAATATAAGGTTCTGGAAGAATTCTGTGACATTTCCTTTTTTGTTATTTGGTTAGTTGGGACTAAACAACAGTAATCAGGCTCAAGACGGTGTTATCCAAATTATTAACTTTCCATTTTTGGCTGGCTTTCGAATTGAGTAATCAAAGGTTTACAGATACATGTCAAGAAACATAGGGGCCCTACAGATGGGAGCATCAGAGCGGAGCCACCCCTGGGAGCATCGGAGCGGGGCCACAGCAAACACACTCTGTGGCCCCAATCTGGCACCTTACCACTCCAAAAAGAGCTGGCAAATGCTGCTCCTTTTTGGAGCAGTAAAAAATAGTCTTTACCACCACAGCAGGGGCTTTTCTGCCCTCCTTTGGTGCAGCGTGCCTGTACGCTGCACCAAGGGAGTGCCCTGATCTGCCCACCATGTGATGGGACACATGTCATGACAGCAGCATTGGGGCGGAGTCGGGGGGGCTGGCATGTGGTCACCACTCCCCAACTCCACCCCCTGGCTAGCCTTTTTGGCTGGTCTGTACAGGGCATTCGTCATGTTTCTTTGCAACCAAAGACATGCCCAGTGGTGACATGTGACAGAATTAGGAGAGGTCTCGCCCCATGGGCATGGCACAATACAATATGAGAGCTCACTTTCCTACCATCCAATTTCTGCATTAATGTTTTTCATCACATCAAAATGTCTGCAGCATAAAATTAATTCTAGGACAGTCCTGCAATTTTGTTATATGACTATATCCACAATCAGCAGCACATGGCCATGTGAGACCTGGAAATTATATAGAGCATGGAAAAAAAGAGAGCACCTAAAGTCTACTACAGATAATGTTTGTACTTCTGCTTTCTTTAAGCTAATCATCATTCTATCATTGCTTTGTTATGAATGGCATCAACATGTCATTATATTCATTCTTCTTAAAAAAATAACATTCCCAGCTCTGCCCATTGCCCCCAGGATACATTGTATATCACTCCTTCTTTCATGTGGTCTCTTTCTGTGCTCTGGTGCCACAATGACTGCACCCTGTGACATTGTTAACATAAATAAATGCATAAATGCTTCCTTGGCATTATTTGTAGTTTGGCTCTTAAATATGAAATACAACTGATAGGCCGATATCATAATTCATAAAGTTCTATATTTCCTGGGAAGGATTAGATAGTGCTCTTTACTAAAGATTTTTGTTTTTTATTGTCCTCTCAGTCTGTGTCTGCAAGCTGTTCAATAAAACAGAATAACCTTTTTGGTACAAATGGACAGCCGAATAATGTTTTGTCTCACTTTTCAGTATGGAAGTATTAAGAGCATACAAGCCATTTGTCAATTGTAGAACACCCCAGAGAGGCAGACAGACCAAGAAAAAAAGTTGAGACACATCTATGGAGATTAGGAGGAAAGCAGGAAAATTTTGCCATTATGTCCATTGCTATATCTGTTGAGAAGTAAATAAGTAAATAATGATGATGATAATAATATTAATTTATAACATCCCTTTCTCCTGTTAATTATACTCAACATAGCTAACAACATATTTAAAACTAAAAGGGGATGCAGACCAGGGCGTCAGGGACGCCCTGGTCCAGAATGCTGCGGGACCACGGCAGCCGGACCGCGGCGCTCCTGCGGCGACCCTAAAAGGAGCGGCAAATTGCCACTCCTTTTACAAGACAGAGAAAGTGCGCCCTAAACGCATAGGGTGCACTTTCCCTGACTTATCCTCCGCAGCGCGTCCGGTCGCTGCGGAGGGAGGTCATCCCCGGAGCCCCGGCCGTCTGGAGGGCCGGAAGCTCCGAGGACGATCTCAGGAAGAGGAAGGGACGCCGCGCGTGCAGCTGTCCCTCCTCTTCCGGGTCTCAGAGACGGCCCTATTAGCCGTCTGCCGAGGCCCTAAATATACTTGCTAAAAACAATACAGAACCAATAAAAGTATGAATATTGGTTTTAAAATGCAGTTAAACATTTCTCATCGAGTTAAAATATTAAATATTAAAAATATATAATACATTCAAAGACCACTGAAGTCAGGGTCACTTCCAACTCTAAAAGTATAATCTTAGGGGCTATGCAGACGGGCAGGAAAAGGTGACCTGAAGTTGCCCTTTCCCTAAGCTGCAGCAACCGCACTGCCTGCCCTGAGGTTGCCCTAAATAGGGACAGAGCAACTGCACTGGGGGGAGTCAATGTAGCTTTTCCGAGGCTGTATTGAAGACCCAGCAACCGCACCACCAGCCCCAAGGACACTACAAAGGGAGACGGAGCAACCGCTTGGGCCAGCAGTGGCTGCTTCAATTTTTTTTTGTTCTCAAATGCATGCACTTGTGCATAGGACCATCTCTCCACACCTGCACATCTGTGCAAGAAAACATCCCTGCACATCTGCAGAGGACCTGTTACAGGGTGGTATACAGTCTGTCACTCTCTGTGTACAATGATGACTGAAGTTCGGCATCCCACAGGATCTGTCATACACCCACATATAATGCAAGGATTCTCTGACCTCCACTTCCCCCCCAAGGAGTGGGGGCAGTAGACAGGTGCCACGCTCTGATTGTGCCATCCTTGGGGTGAAGGAATGGGTTTGCCAACTGAAAAGACACTCTATCATCCTCCACAAAACATGTCCCCCACAGATCGGGGGGGGGGGAGGGGAGAAGTACATGCAAGGGACGTTTGTGTGGACAGACTTGATACATGCAGCTGGTGGTCATGCAAGGGACATGGTCAAGAGGACACATGGACAAACGTTACTCAAGGAGCCCCCCCATAATGCCAGGAAGTGGTGTGCTTGTCTTATGCACACCTGCACGCCTGCACAGAAGAGGTCACAACAGCATCTTTCATGCAAACTGCTGTGCATGCTGACAGCAAGCATACATCCAACAGAATGCATTTGTTAGGGTGCATGCATAGGGTTACAATTAGGGTTAGGGTTAGGGTTCTAATATTCAAGCACACCTGCGCCAGTGCATCCATTGAATGTAAGTTCAATCTGTTTTATTTGTATTGTGTTCTGATTTATTTTAATTCTATTTGAGTTTAAAACAGAATAAACTTTTTGGTACAAATGGATGCTGCCCGGATTGCCAAGCAGAGGGGCGGGTTATAAAAAATTATTATTATTATTATTATTATTATTATTATTATTATTATTATTATTATTATCATCCACACCTGGAAGCATAGGGTGCCATAATAATAATAATAATAATAATAATAATAATAATAATAGTTTTTTTGTATTTTCCCGCCTCTCCCTACGGATCGAGGCAGGATTACAAAGAAATATAGAAAAATACAATATATAAAATACAATAAAATAGAATATATAAAATCATAACAATAATAAAAAACCCACAATTCATATAATAAAATCCAATACCCAATCATGTGCACAGATTGGTCGTCATCTTCACATATCCGGGAGGCCATATCAGATAGTACAATTAGGCTTCAGAGTTACAATTGGGGAGATCAGGTGGATAGGCCCGCCAGAAGAGCTCCATCTTAAGCACCTTCTTAAAGGCTTCTAGTGTAGTAATAAGACGGATCTCTTCCGGCAGGCTGTTCCATAGCTGTGGCTGTGAATGATCTCTGGGAAGTTACTTTTAATCTAGTATTATAGTATTCCAGTAAATTCTTCCCTGATGTTCTGAGAGTGCGGGGCGGATTATGTAAGGAGAGGCGTTCTTTCAAGTAACTCGGACCCAAGCCATGTAGGGCTTTAAAGGTAGTGACCAGCACTTTGTATTACACCCGGAAACTAATTGGCAGCCAGTGAAGAGCTTTTAACACAGGTGTAATATGGGCCGCCCTAGATGTTCCAGCGACTAGCCTGGCTGCCACATTTTGAACTAATTGAAATTTCTGAACTTGATGCAAAGGTAGCCCCATGTACAGCGTGTTACAGAAATCCAAATGAGAAATTTCCAGGGCAAGTACTACTGCTTCAAGGTCCTTTCGGTCCAGGTAGGGGTGCAGTTGGCGAATCAACTGAAGTTGATTCCAAGCACTCCTGGCCATCGCATCCACTTGAGATGACAACTGTAGAGATGAGTCCAGGAGTACTCCCAAACTGTGTACTTTGTCCTTCAGGGGAAGTGTGACCCCATCTAGAACAGGTTGACAAAACTCCCTCCCCAGACCGGGGGTACTTATCGCAAGCACCTGTTTTCTCTGGATTCAACCTGAGTTTGTTTTCCCTCATCCAGCCCATTACCGCCCCAAGGCAGGCATCCAGAGGAGCGACACCATCCTTAGTCACCACAGCAGTCGGAGACATAGAGAAATATAGTTGGGTGTCATCAGCATATTGATAACCCCGCACCCGATATCTCCGGATGATCTCTCCCAGCGGCTTCATGTAAATGTTAAATAGCATGGGGGACAGTATGGCGCCCTGTGGGATGCCAGATATCAGCTCCCTTTCTGGGGAGCAACTGTCCCCCAGCCTCACCATCTGGGATCTGCCCGAGAGATAGGATCGGAGCCACTGGAGCGCAATGCCCCCAATACCTAACTCCCTCAGGAGTCCCAGAAGGATACCATGGTCTATGGTATAGAATGCCACTGAGATGTCCAAGAGCACCAACAGGGTCACACTTCCCCTGTTGATACTCAGACGGAGGTCATCGACTAAGGCAACCATGGCAGTCTCAACCCCGTATCCTGCCCTGAAGCCAGTTTGAAATGGGTCCAGATAATCAGCTTCATCCAAGACTGCCTGGAGCTGGAAGGCAACTGCCCTCTTGATCACTTTGCCCAAGAATGGTAATAGGGAGACCGGTCTGTAATTATTTCTTACCAGGGGATCAAGGGAGGAGTTTTTCAGGAGTGGTTTCACTACCGCTAGTTTTTTTTTAAAATATTTTTAACCACCATCATTTAAATTTAAATTTTATTCATGCTTACATAGAAACAATTACAACTACTAGTTTTAAACTTGATGGAAATGTGCCTTTCCTGAAGGATGTGTTAATTATAAGCTGTAATAATAATTTTACAGCATCTCCTCCTTGGGTGGTCAGCCATGATGGGCAAGGATCAAGAGGACACGTTGTCTTTCTCACACATCCAAGAAGCTTGTCCACTTCATCGGTATTTACAAACTCAAATCAATCCAGTTTAATATAGTCCACAGAGTCCCTGGACATCTCTCTTATTGGCTCTGTTATAATGCCTGCATCTAGATCGGCCCTTAACTGAGAGATTTTATCTGCAAAAAAGTCATTAAAAGCATCACAGCATGCTTTGGTTGGTTCCAATAATGGGTTCAGGGTGGGAGCCAATTGAGTTAATTCTTTAACCACCCTGAACAGCTCTGCTGGATGAGACTTTGCAGATGCAATGCGTGCAGCATAGAAGAAATTCTTTATTGCATCTATTGCCATCTTTAGTCAACTTTAAATTAAAGCTTACATCGTATAGTGCATGCTCTGGATTGTCGGGTCAATTTCTGCCACGTTTTCTGATGCATCAGTGTCGCTTCATATATACACACATGTGAAGGTGCACATCTTCACCAAAGGAGCAGAAAAAAGTGACTCCTTTTTGGAGCGGCTTTTCTCAGCATACAACGGCTAGAAGGTGCTTTCCTGGAGACTTTTAGGCATGCGTAGACTAAAGGCCACATCTACAAGTCACCCTGAAAGCACTCCTTTTTGCCCGTCTGCATAGACTGGGGTAGGCAACCTTCCCCCTTTAAGGGCCGAGGGACTTCAGCTCCCAGAAGCCTCAGCCATGTTGGCCAATAGTCCCATGTTGGCCAATAGCTCCTGGGATTCTGGGAGCTGAAGTCCCTCGGCCTTTAAAGGGGAAAGGTTGCCTACCCCTAGTAACCCAAATTTTACATATACATACATACACTTATATAATCTAAAGGAGTATGCAATTCCTTACTATGAGTCTGTTTCTTTCCTAACTGGGATGTTATGTGTTGATCATACACTTGTGGTATTGCTTAACCTCTAGACCATAGCCCTATGCTCTTGGCAACAATGACAGATGGAACTCATGAGTGTTTGCAGCTGGGCTCCTGCTCTGTTTGTCCTTTCCAAGGAATGCCTTGCTGGGCCACAGTCAGTCTCTATTTTGAGGGCTCAGGTAGGAAACAAATACTTGTTGTGAACTGTAATGAATTCAAGGTCAAATAAAAAGGACAGCAATATAATATACAGTAATATTGTTTGGCCTTTATATTACACCTTCTGCATGCTTACTCTTAAAAAAAAACTCCTATGAGGTGAATGTTGTTTCTTTCCAATGAGTATGCTTGCACAAAACTTCATATGCATTATCTGGGGAATCCTTCTGTCAGTTTTATAAGCTCGGTTGCTCTAATCAGCACATATTAGGCCCAGAGTCAGGCTGAGGTACAGCCTGAGGAGGTTACTATTTCAGACTACACCTCCCAGAGCATCTTATGGATATAGTCCAAAAGGTGAACTTTGCTAAGGTTTGGTTTGAGGCATGTTCAGGTAGCTGGTGAGATTTGAACAAAATCTACTACAGAGATTTACCTTAGTGATGTAGGAATATTTCATATGAGCTTGTGGTAAACACACACACACACACACACACACACACACAATACTCTTGAAAGTTAAAAAAAAGGGAAAAAAATTACACTTACTATTTCAAGAAATCCATCTTGGGATAGGAAAGGAGACAGACAAAAGAATATGACCTAAACTTCAATTCAAGAGGCCCTATGGCTGATTCTCATGTGTGAATGTTGACTAGCTTCCATCATGATGTGGGAACCTCATTGATACTCCCTTCCCAGAGAGAGGGAGACAAAAGGATGAAGCAACTTTTGGGAGAAGGGGGAAATGGGTTAAGCAGACAGGAAGGAAGCAAAAGGGCTTGAGTACATAGATCAAAGAAACATCTAGGTGAAGCAAAAGGGCAGGCTTGCTCTCTAGCATCCTCTCCCTCACTAATCATTTTATAAGCATTGATGTCTCTTTGCATCAAACAAGTACAAATTTCACTTTTTATTTACTCGTACATGACAATGAGGAAATAGAAATAGTAAAAGAGTTCTCATATCTGGGATCAAACATTGATCGGAATGGGGACTGCAGCCAGGAAATCAGGAGAAGATTAAGAATGGGGAGAGCAGTTATGAAAGAACTAGAAAAGATTCAAAAAATGCAAAGACATACAACTCAGCACAAAAGTCAGAATCATACAAGCCATCGTATTCCCTATTACCATGCATGGATGTGAGAGCTGGACAGTCAAGAAAGAAGATAGGAGGAAAATCAATGCATTTGAGATGTAGTGCTGGAGAAGAGTGTTGAGGATTCCCACAGGCAGCCAAAAGGACAAATAAATGAGTCCTAGAACAGATCAAACCAGAGATATCCCTAGAAGCCAAAATGACAAGACTTAGGGCCTTATCACATGGGGGTCCAATGCAGAAAGTATCCAAAGCTGATACGTATACTTCTCCCGTGTGTTTACACATATCCAAAGGCAATCCAAAGCTGAAACGTATTTGTTTTCCGTGTGTTTACACATATCCAAAAGCAATCCAAAGCTGAAACGAATTTCCCCCCCTTGATCCGAAGTCAAAGGGGATCTTTTGACATTCGGATTTTTGCGGATGTACAAGTGTCCTCCGTGGCCAGAGCCGCCTCTCCGCCGGTGCCTTGGGCTGGCTGGAGGGCTGGCAAGTGCGGAGGGAGGGCGAGGCGTGGGAGGGAGCCTCCGCCGCCACCTCCTCCGAGGACGGAGCCACCTTTCAGCCAGTGCCTTGGGCCGGCTGGAGGCCTGGAAAGTGTTGGAGGGAGGGCGAGGTGCGGGAGGGAACCCCTGCCGCTGCCTCCTCCGACCGGAGAAGCCTCTCAGCCGGTGCCTTGGGCCGGCTGGAGGCCTGGAAAGTGTCGGAGGGAGGGCGAGGTGCGGGAGGGAACCCCCGCCGCCGCCTCCTCCGATCGGAGAAGCCTCTCAGCCGGTGCCTTGGGCCGGCTGAAGGCCTGGAAAGTGTCGGAGGGAGGGAACCCCCGCCGCCGCCTCTGCCTCCTCCAGAAAGGCCCCGGAAAGGCCCCAGAAAGGCCCCGGAAAGACCGCGCTTCGGTTAGTCTTTGCTTACTTTTCGCTTCCTGGCCAGCGTTTGATAAGGCCCTTAGGAGGGAAGCAGACGAGGGGGCATGGGCCGCCCCAGGAATCTGTGCCACGGGGCTGAGGTATCCCCACACCTTGGCCCCGTGGTGCAGCTTCGCGCCCCTGGAAGGAGCACAAAATTAGCGCTCCTTCCACAAGTCACCGAAAGTGCACTGCAAAAGGCTGCCGGCGCACCTTCGGTGACTCTTCCGCTGCAGCGTGTATGGACGCTGCAGCAGGAGGTCCTCCTTGGAGCGCCGGCCGTGCGGAGGGCCGGCTGCTCCAAGGACGACTTGGGGAAGGGGTTGGGGCACCCACCGTGCAACTGCCCCTTCCCTTCCCTGCCCCCAAAATGGCCCTTTTGGCCGTCTGCTTCCCCCCTTAGACTGTCATACTTTGGACACATCATGAGAAGGCATGAATTGTTGGAAAAGACAATAATGTTAGGAAAGGTAGAGGGAAGTAGGAAGAGAGGAAGGCCACATGTTAGATGGATGGACTTTATTCAAGAGACCATGAATATGAGTTTGCAGGAGCTGGGCAGAGCAGTAGAGACCAGGGGTGCCTGGAAATGTCCCATCTACAGCGGTTGCTATGGGTTGAGATCAATGTGAAGGCAGTTAACAACAGACATAAATGTCAACATTTACATTGGAACACAGCATTCTCTAAACCTTTCAAAGTCCATAGAGCAATGCTATCTCAGCAGTGTAGTGAAAATATTTGCAGCATTCACCCAGGTTGCTCTTGCTCTTTCTAGACCTTGTCAAGGTAGGAAACTGAGCAAACCAAAGACACTTTGCTGAAAGCCCTATATAAGGTAGCAGAATAGACTGGAGACATGGGATGCCAATTTGCACTCCCCTCCCTCCCTCCCTCCCTCCCTCTGTGTGTGTGTGTGTGTTTGTGTCTCACTTCATCTCTCTCTCTCTCTCCGCAAATAAAAAACAAACAGGACAACTGGCAAGGAATTGGATGTTCCTTTCTCCTACATATGTTAGTTTCATTTGCAAGGAATTTTTGATATAAGGTAGGTTTCAGTTGGCTCATATAGCTTATTATTATTCATAGTCCTTTGTATTGTGCCCTCTGCATTGGGCTATAGCTGGGTTGTGTGAAGCAGTCTGAAGTGAACCAGGAACTGTGAGATGAGCCATTAGTCAGGACCAAGAATAAGAGCTGAAGGACAAATCAACAAGCAAGCTTAAGGAGAAAGCAGATGTCAGGCCCAACTGAGGAACAAACCATAAATAATCACCAACAAACAAAACAAACAAACAATATCAAGAATACAAGAATATGCAGAAGAAGGAATTTAGTTGGTAAGGGAAAAAATGGATGTTAGAAGATAAATGTTAAGGAGAAGGTTGAACTAGGGAGGTATTAGGAGAGTTATGAGGAGAGAGTGAGAGATGAGAAGAAATGGAGAGGAAGAGAAGAGAGGGAAGAGTGAGAAAGGATAGGAAAGGGAGAAGTAGAGGGTGAGGTTGAGAAGGTATAGGTGAGATGAGACATTTAACATAAAGGCAAGACTAAACAATGAATAATAACTTGCAAGATGAGAAAGGGGAAAATAAAATAGTGGTAAGATAAAGTCAAAATAAAAGAACTAGGATTAGTAATATTTCATTGAGATGAGTGAGTAAGGGCCGATTCAGATGGCCCAAAGGGGGTGGAACAGAGCTGCCCTGTGAGGAGTGGATCAGGGCCACAGTAACTTCATACTGTGGCGCCGATCCTACTTTTTTTTCCGTCCCCTAAAGAGTGGCAAAAGGCCACCCTTTCAGCCCTGGTGGCAGCTTTTTTGTGCCCTTTTGTGCCCTTTTGGTTCAGCGTGTGCGCACACTACGCCAAGAGGGTGTCCTGACACTGTGCGCCATGTGAGCCATGCAGCATCAGGGTGAAGTTGGGATCAAGACGGGGGGCCCAACTCCACCCCCAGGCTGGCCCTTTAGGCTGGTCTGCATTGCCCCCTAGAGGTGGTTTCTTTTTAAGTAGATGGTAGAAGTATGTTAGTATGTTTATTGTTGTTTTATTGTTATTTGAATGATATGTACTGTTGGTTTGTCATATAATGATGTGAGTGATTACATATTGTATATGTTGAAAGTAAGAATAAAGATTATTTTTAAAAAAGAAGAATACAGGAATATGCCAGAGCAATGTTGTTGCTCAGATGCTATTTTCTTTTTTCTTTTCTTTTTCCAGGCTCCAGTCTTTTTCCTCAAAATTTCCAGAAACCCCACCTCTGAGTTTAGGCAAATGCTAGTGTCTAGTACTTAATTTTTGAATGAGACCACAGCTCAGTGGAAGAATATAGTCTTGTACACAGATGGCTCTAAACAGATGGACTGATGTCTCTAGTATTTTCATTTTAAAAAATAGGTTAGGTAATAGTTGAAATATTTCTAGTCAGAATAGATCAGACATCTAATAACTGTCTCTCCATGGTCTGGAATTCAATTCCCATCATCCCTTACTACCTTTCAGGGACAGATGGAAGCAAGACATTTGAGCATACTGGATTATATAGTGCTGGGCTGAATGTGAAAAAAAATTCTGACCTGGGCTGAATGTGAAAAAAAATTCTCTGTTATGAACAAATCCTAATCCACTATGGATTAGTGGATATGATAATATATGATTAGTGAATAGAATAGCATATGACATCCTGTTAAAGCCATATGCAAGCATTGGTCCACCACATGCCTGTATATGTCTGGAGGAGGCTAATGCAAAGGCTGGTATTCTTTTCCTCCCTCTGCAATGAGCAAATCATTCCTTAAAATGTATCACTATAAGTAATACCCCCATCCACAGCCATTCAGTTGCTGGTAGAGAGCTGGGAGTATCAGAGAACCATACATAGCCAGATGCAAAACAATTACATCTTTCTGCCTGTAGGATATCTATGCTACACTCTGCAGTACAGGATCTTGGCCACAACAGGGTAAAAATCTTGGCAGTTAGCATAGTAGATTTGGGGAAGTGGTGGATTCATTTTGTGCTGGTAATAAAACATTATCATGCATATGATTTTGCAGGGTATCTTCTGAAATCAACATAATTTATGCCTTCTATGCTTTTAAAATGAGGTGAAACAAATGATTTATATTCTTCTTGTTGTTGTTACTCCCCAAAATTTGGACTCACAATGGCTTACAATTTTTTTTAAAAAACAGTACACAAATATACAAATATACAAAAGAGAACATTAATATATAATTTTGGTGTAAATGCATGTGGGGGGGGGGAGATGGAGAATAACTTAATTATTTGTTATAGCAGGGAGAACATGAGACAATAAGAGTACTGATACTTCTATCTTTCCTCAAGAGTGTCTTTATTTTAATCTTTGTAACTTAACAGAACATGGATCTCTCAATGTTCTGTTCTCAGTGAAATAGTTTATGAGATACGCTTGTAAGTGCTACCTCAGTCAAAGATGCATCAGACAAAGGTCCATTATTTGCTGGGGCCATAATGCCCTCTAGTGGTCAGTTGAAAATTCCAGTGCTCCAGCCAGTCTGATTATGAATAAATCTTCCAAACTCTCCAACTGAGGTAAAGAGATCTTGTAGCACCAGCTATATCTTTGAATGCTCCAACTGAGGGTTTGTTTCATTATTATTTTTATTATTTTATTTGATTAAAAAGTCTCTGGGTAATCACTCTGTAATCTATTTGGTACTTACAAGGAAACTGTAATAGTACAATATTGATGGGCTGTAATCATGGTATTTATTTAGCTATTTGCTGCTTAAAGCCTGCAGCAAATGGATTTATCAGTGAGAAAATAGTTACTTTATGATTTTTATAGTATGGCAAATGGAAAACCAAACAATTCAATTTCACATAAACAAAGATTAAGACATACTCATAACAAAATGTGTTTTTAAAAAACTTGTTCTGCTTTGTGAAATATTTGGCTGACTGTTCCTACCATGAGAAACCAACCCAGGAGGAAAAAACTGCAGGGGGGGCATCTTGTCCATTGGTTTGGTGTACACCACATCTGTCCATCCACTGTGGAACCATTCTAAGCTGTCAGAAAGGTAAATGATAAGAAGATTCTCTCTCAATACTGAAATAGTCTACCAAACATGTGACATGACAATGGTGTGGAACCTACATTTCTCCAAATGCTTTAGTCTTCAACTCTCAAGAGGCCTCATGGAAAAGGATTATAGGAGTGTTCAGTATGTAACCAGTTATCTCATGGAAACTATAGACAATCTTATACACATAGGAATTGAAGACCACTGCTATTTTACTAAACTAGAAGTGCTCATAGTGATGTTGTTGATTCTTCTGATGGTCAAGTTCCATATGGATTGTCTTGTCATTGTATGCCAGTGGGTTTCCATGTCAGAGTGAAGTTTTGAAAACTGGTCTCCCACCATCATTCAACACTCAAACCACTACTACATCATGCTGATTCTCATGAATTAATTGATGAAGTGTTTATATTTTTTTTTAAAAAAAAAACAAATCAGTTTAGTGATGATGGTGGTTAATTGTGCACAATGAATTAGCCTTAAATATGTAGTCATGAGGTTTATAGAAGATATATATAACCTACATACAATTCATCTCCCAGGTGAAGATTTGTAGAAGCTTGCTATGATGAGTGTCATGTGCAAGCTTTCCTCATTTTGTCTCTGGGGTAAGATATGCAGACCATACACACCACTGGGTTACTTCCAACACCTTTATGCCACTTGTTCATTGCAATTCATATGTTTTAGAGATTCCCCATCAGATAACAACCACAATAGAAATGTGGCTTTTTTGTCCCACAAAGACAGTTCAGAGTTGGATCCAAAGGACTACCCATTCTCCAGCTCTGTGTAAATGGATGGAGTGAAGTGAGTTAGAAATTATTCTTTTGCATTCTGTATAGGAACGGTAAAGGTGTAAAGAATGCTCACACATTTTCTTATTCTCAATTAGAAAGGATGTCTCACCATATCTAGGCACCCTAGTCAAAAGAGTGGTCAAATTGCATGAGCCATTTCATTAAAATTTTGTTTGTGCAAAATCTGGTATGACAATATTGGCTTTATATGTACAGGAAACAGTTTTTCACACATACAAAATTTTCACCCAACAGGTCAGAAATGCTCATCACTCTCCTAATCTCTCCAAGCATGGGAGAGAATTTTTAAATTCTTCATTTTTGCATGGGAGAATGAAACAAGTCAACATTTACATCTCCAGTGAAGTCAGTAGGAGTAGGGATGTAAATCTTAATAATTTTCCTTCATAGGCAATAAATAAATAAATAAATAAATAAATAAATCCAATATTCTTTCCATCTATAAGGTAGAGATCTTGACATGACCTACACGTTTACTACTGAAAAAGAGATATCTACAAGCTTAGCAGTAGAGTGCATTGTACTCTCCATTCATCAAGGCCCACATTCAATCTTCAGCAATATCTAATTGGCTATAACTGGTAGTCAATCTGATCAAGGTGTCAATAGAATGCCTTTCTCTGGGTTTTTTTCCCCATTTCCTGAATTGAAAATTGCACATCTATAGCAGTGGAAAACACATTTCAAAAAAGATATTGTGGACATAAAAACCAGCAGTAGTATGTTTTGCAGAGATGCTTAACAGTGAAGGCCAATTGCCTAGAATGGAAAAGAATGTAGAATATTTGGTCCACTGGGAAATGGACAGGCACTTAGTTTAATAGGAAGCCAGGCTGCCAGTATTATAGCCTGGAAAATTTAGGGATTCTGTCTTACATTCTAGGGAAACTCATAACATTAATTTGAGAAGAAACCTTTTTGAGCAACACCTAGTCCCTATTAATCCTTATTAACAAGGGGAAGGGTGTGTGTGTCCCTCTGTTCAAGAACACAACTGAACTAAAAACAACACAAGTAAGGCTATATAAATTAAAATTGTGTTTATGTAAATGAAGAATAATGCAAAAGAATACATAGATATGCAGTGCCATTGTACAAATCCTTGTCTTCAGTAAAACTACACTGTTGCAGTAGGTGCCCTAGATATGCAACATTCCTTTTCACCAAGGAAGAAAGTATGTTTACAAATATCTGGGAAGACTCAGAACATTCCTTATGTTTGCTTGAAATTGAACATAAATGTCCAGAGAGGATGAATAATGCTCAGGGTCAGCCCTATTGTTAGACAGCTGATATGGGATGTTATGAAAAGGAAGCAGTTTGTTATTTATTATTATTACTTTGGCATTGTTATTGGAAGGATATGGGGAGGCAAATGACATTTCCCTCCACTAGTTTCAATACATCAGCTTTGGGTAATGAGTTTGAGGGCAGGAACTGTTTGCTACTCTCTTTGCGAAATTAAATGTCTTCAGTTAGCCCTAAAGAGACTGGATCAGAGAAATTATTCATTTGGCTCGGTATAAAAAGCTATGTATATTAGAAAGATTTTAAATTGTAATGCTGTTAAACTTTGGCTATGGAATAAAAAGGAAAAAGAAAGAGAATGTATTTAAAGCCCTCCCAAAGGTGCAACTATCCAATTAGTATCACACAGTCAGTTCTACCTGAATGCTCACATGTACCTGGAACTTCTGCCAAATACTGCCCTTCAAAAGCCCTTGCAAGGTGTCCAGGAACAGCACTTGAACACTTGGTCTTGGACTACTTCCCACTCACAATACTGCATTGCCAAAATTTTGAATCTCCTACATCTTGAAGCTCCTACAGTTGTGGTTTACAGAACGAATATTTTCCATGTATAATGAATAACTAAAACCTATTTTTCTTCTTCATAATTTCAATCAAAGGTTCCCTTCAAAGTTTCCCAAATGACACTCTGTCCTCCACTGCTCTGCTTAATTCCTGCAAACCCATACCCATGACGTCCTTAATAGAGTCCATTCATCTAGCATGTGACCTTCTTCTCTTCCTACATCCCTCCACCTTCCCTAGCATTATTTTTTTTTCCAAAGAGTCCTCTCTTGAACTGGCACAACGGACAAGTGACACCTTCTTGTGGGTAAAAACAGGCCACAACTTTATTTAGCTGTACAGGGTCTATTTACAAACAATTTACAATTAAATACTCAAATGCTTTGTCACGTGTGTATGTGAAGGTGTGACTAACCCAAGTAAAACATGTAAATAACAACAATAAACAATTTTGCCCCTCCCAACCAGAAATGACATCATATCGAACTATATGACGTCATTAAGTTAATGACATCATGAACTTAAGTACTGACATCATTTCCGCCAATTCAATTTAGCCTGATTAATCCCAATCAATCTTTTAATTAGCCATTTATTTTCTGTGGGTAGGAGGTCGTTACCTGCCACAAGAGGGGGCCATCCTAGCTTGGTATCCCCTCTCCCCCCCCAGACCACCTTTCTGATATGTTCAGAAAGTGACTGAATGTACACTTCTGAGTCCTCCAAAGAGAGGTGTATCCCATCCCCCCTATACAGCTGAGGCATGGTTATCTGAATACCAACATGGTCAATTACATAAATGCTTAGTTACATAACGATTGAGCCAATGTCGAGCCCCATTTACGGCAGTGTCTTTACAGGCCCCAGGCCAGCTACGCCTTGGTGGCAACTTAGTCCATAGGAGAACAGCAGCAGGGATGTGCTTCCTTATCTCCAGCAAGTCCTTGACCATTTGCTTTGCCAGCTGAAGGCAGGGAATCTTGACAAGGTCATTCTCCCCCAAGTGTATGACTAAAACTCGGGGGTGCGGACGGGCCCTTGACAGCTCGATAATCGTGGGAAATAAAGCTCCCCATTGCATACCCCTGTGACCAAACCATTGCAGGTTGCCAATGTACTCCAGTCCCAAGGTGGGGTCCCATCGCTATTCGACTATATGGCATTCTGCCCAGAACACGAGACTGTGGCCCACTATCCAGATCTTTCCACAAGAGAATCCAGCTATAAACGACAAATAAGGGTAATTAGATTCATCACCAATAGTATACATCCATCAGGTACGGACGCAAGATTTGAATGCCTTCAATCGCCACTGGCCAATTCGGCGAATCTCGGCTTCACCTAAACCATGAACAGCCGTGGTGGTTGCTGCTCCTATGCGGAAAGAATGAGAAGAAAATTGAGCAGAAGGTAAATTAGCTCGCCTCAAAGTCTCCTTTAAGACCGCCCTAAACTGAAATTGAGTAAGTGGCATACCTGAAGTATGCACAAACAAATATCCTGAAACATTTGGTCTAACCTTTAGATAATCTGCCAGTGCCAAGACAGGGCAGATCTGAGCCTCAGGCGCCTTGGCCAAGGAGATGGACTGACCTTTTGCTAACTGGTCGGTCTTTGAACACCTGACTAAAATCTTAATCCCCTGCTCCAATAATATAACATCTGAGAGCAGGAGTGCCCTACCTGATTTATTATTGTGAAAGCCTGGGACAATCTCACTGATCCTCAAAGCCGCAAAGAAGGCTATAGCAAATACGACTTTAAACAAAGCTAATTCCTCCGTTGAATAACAAGTATCGGCTAAGTGTTGCCACAATTTCACTAAGACTGTGCCAGTTATTGACAAACGGGTGTCCTTAACTACTGGAGATTCTCTGGTCCAACCTTCTAAAGCTCTCCTAACTCTGAAATCTGCAGAAGGATCATGCAGACCCCTGGCCTTGGAGAAAAAGGCCAGTGCAGCCAGTCTTCCCCTGATGGTACCAGGCGACAAATCTGTTTGCCTAAGCCTCACTATAAATTGAAGAATGAGGTCCACCCTAATGGGCCAGACCTCAACTCCCCTATTTCTGACAAAAATTGTCTAAATACATTCAAAGCTGTCTGATAGGACTTGTGTGTAGATGGGGTGATAGATTGTAGGATCGCCCTGCTGATTTCTAGTCTCCAAGGTTCCACAGAAGTGCTGGTATCTCCAGTGGGTGCGTCAAAGCCTCAGGCGCCAGCTGCCAGAATCTGGGAAACTGAAAACAAGAGAGGGCATCCGCCAAAAGGTTAAGCAAACCAGGGACATGGTGAGCTTGGAACAAAACATTAAATTTCAAATACTGCATCACCGTAGTCCTAACCAAACTCATCATCCTTGAGGACTTAGAGGACTGGTAATTTACTATCTGAGCCACCGCCTGGTTGTCACACCAAAACCAGACGGTCTTATTAGCAAATTGATTTTCCCATAGGTGTACAGCCACCACTATGGGAAACAGCTCCAAAAACATCAGGTCTCTGGTAAGACCACATTCTGACCAGGCAGGTGGCCAAGCCTCAGCAGTCCACTGACCATTCCATTAAACTCCTACAGTTGTAGTTTACAGAACAAATATTTTCTGTGTAGAATGAGTAATTAAAAACCTATTTTTCTTCTTCATAATTTCGATCAAAGGTTCCCCTTCAAAGTTTCCCAAATGACTCAAAAGCTGCTACTGGATTCCAGAATGATATACTTTCTCTCTCTCTGTTTTTTTTTGTTGTTGTTGTTGTTTTTTTGTTTTTGGGTAACAGTAGAACTCGGTGTTAGAGTTAACATCCTGATATTCAATAATTAATAGTTTGCATGTTACTTTATAGGAGTTTGGGTGACTTCCTGTTTTTTGGTGTGTGTTTTTTTTTCACCGTACCCTCTGTTGGTACATTCCTCTTCTCTCTTTTCCTTTTTCAACCTGGTAAATGGCTGAAATTTGAACACAAGGCAATACAGGTGACAATGCTATACAATAAGCTACTTTGTAAGTCCACCTTTATGCTAATTCTGCAAAATGAATGTCCCTCTGAGATATTAGTGTCCCACTTGAATGCATGGGGCTTAGAGAAATTTGATGGTTTTGACTTTCTTTAGTTCTTCTATTAATGTCCTTAAACATATTTTTGATTTCTATTCTTTGGCATCCCATGTTATCTGCTTGTATTACTTTTTTTGCCAGATTACCCACACCCCCTCCCCCAACATAATATTGTATTTTTCCTATCACAGATAAGAAACACAGTAAAAAATGTCCTCTGTCTACACTAGATAATAAATTTAGGACCTTTGTTTTATAACATTCTCAAAATCTGTTGGATTGCAAATTTATGGAAGAACTTGCATTTGTTGCATAGTAAACATGATCAATATTTCAAATTCCTATTATTAATCTCTGCTTTCTAATATAATAAGATCCTTCCATTCAGCCTCATATTGTATATCATGCATAACAAAACACATTTTGTTGTTTCTTGTTGTTAACTGCCCTCAAGTTGATCTCAACTCATGGCAGCCCTATGGATGAGACATCTTCAAGACCTTCTGTCCTCCACTGCTCTGCTTAATTCCTGCAAACCCATACCCATGACCTCCTTAATAGAGTCCATCCATCTAGCTTGTGGCCTTCCTCTCTTCCAACCTCCCTCCACCTTTTCCAGCATTATTGTCTTTTCCAAAGAATCCTGCCTTCTCATGATGTGTCCAAAGTATGACAGCCTCAGTTTGGTCATCTTGGCTTCCAGAGAGGTTTCTGGTTGGATCTGCTCTAGGACCCATTTGTTTGTCCTTTTGGCTATCCATGGGATCCTCAGCACTCTTCTCCAGAACCACATCTCAAATGAATTGATTTTCCTTCTATCATCTTTCTTAACATGGTAATAGGGAATACAATTGATTGTATGATTCTAACTTTTGTGCTGAGTTGTATATCTTTGCATTTTAGAATCTTTTCTAGTTCTTTCATGGCTACCTCTCCATTCTTAATCTTAATCTGGTTTTCTGACTGCACTTCCCATTTCTATCAATGTTTGATCTCAGGTATGAGAATTCTTTTACTATTTCTATTTCTTCATTGTCGAGGTTGAACTTGTGAGGTCCTCAGTGGTCATTATTTTTATTTTCTTTATGTTCACCAGTTTCTCCATGTTCTGTTCTGACAGTAGCCTCTTGCCTTTAGTACAGATTCCTCATCAGGACTATCAGATGTGTTGCCACTCCCATGTCTTTAAGAGTGTTCCATAGCCTTTCGTGATCTATGCAGTTGAAGGCCTTGCTATAATCTATAAAGCGCATGAGCCCATGTGAGTCCATCTCAAATGTTTGCAATGTGGTCCCTCATGCCTCTTCCTTTCCTGAACCTGCTTGGACCTCTGGGCTTTCTGTCTCCATGTATGGTTGGAGTCTATGTTGCAAAATTTTGAGCATGATTTTGCTTGCATGGGAGATCTCCTTTTTTGGTATCTCCTTTTTTGTGGACAGGGATGTATTTTGACCGCTTCCGATCTGTTGACCATTGTTTTGTTTTCCATATTGTTGACATATGTTGGTCAGCATTAGAGGTGACTCTATCAGTGTAGATTTGCAGTAGTTCAATTGGAATAATCATCTGTTCCTGGTAATTTGTTTTTTGCTATTTCTCTTATTGCAGTTTCCACCTCACTTTTTAGAATTTGGGGTTCATCTTCATATGGCTCTTCGTTCCATGGGTCCTTCATTTTGTCATTTCTTTTGTATAATTCTTCTGTGTATTGCATCCCACACCTTTTTATTCCTTCTTGGTTTTGAATTATGTTATTTTTATTGTCATAGAGCATTCCAGTCTTTGGTTTGAATTTTCCTTTGATTTCCTGGATATTGTGAAATAGATCTCTTGTTCTTCCCTTTTTATTGTTGCCTGTTTCTCTACATTGATAATTGTAGTAATTTTCTTTATCTTTCCACAGAAGCTGTTGTACTGTTGCATTCATGATTCTTAGTCTGTTCCTATTTCCATTTTGTGAAAGCAGTTGATACTAACTACAAAAGATGAATAGCAATGATGTGGTATGAAGATTTCAGCAATGCAAGGCGCAAATGAAAGATTGTTAACCGGGGGGGGGGGGGGGGCAAGATATCCTGTGGGTATTAGCTTTGACAGTGATTCACATATTTCAGAGAGCTATTATTATTTTATTAATGGAGGACATTAAAGGGTTTTTTCATTATTTATGAAACTGAAGGTGCTCTTCCTGTATTATCTTAATGGAATCATGTTAAAGATAGATACACAGGTGGTTATTAATCTTTTAACTAATGATAAAACATATATATTACATCATTGGAAGAACACAAATTTCATTATTTTTGACCTGTTATAAAAGGTATTGGCTATTGTTACATCGTCTAACCAGCTTTCTAGCCAGAATGACACATAGGTGGACAGAAAGGAAAATAGTATTATATTGATTGAATTTTGAGATGATGAATTTCAAGAATCTGTAAAACCATTTGTTGTTTTTTTTTTTTTCATGACTGCACAATGAATTATTCTGGATAAATTCACCTTTTCTTGCACTTAATTAAAGCTGCTCCTAAACAGTGTTATAGAAGGGAACTCTCTGTTTTGGCATCCCAGCTATGGAATACCCTCCCCTCAATCTGCCCACACTGATGTCATTTTGGTGTCATGTCAAAACATGGCATTTATTAAAGCCTTTTGGGACTAACTGATTCCAATTTGCACATGTGCTATGGTTGTCATTATTTTAATTTTTTTAAACTAGTTTTTAATTGTCTGTTTTTAAATGATTTCATTTATTTATAGTGTTTTAAAATTATTGTTATTGTTATGCTTCGTATTGAAATTATTTTATTTTAAGCCACCCTTAGTATGTTGTCATATGTATCAGGTCATTTCAGGTGGCATAAAATGCTTTCACTATAAACAGAGTATTTATGGTGGCTGGTTTTAGTAGCATGAAAGCACTTAATTACCTGAGTATTCTGTTCCATTCAATGGGGGGGGGGGGGGGAGCCAGCATTGTCATTTTCACTGACAGTTAAATTTATATGGAATGATCCCTCTATTGTATGTATATTCCTGCCACAATTACAGAGTTAAGTTTCATTTGGTCTTATGAATAACCTCCTCTAGCAATTTAGCTTGAATGTGTTAAAAACATCTGACATACTTTTAATGGAATTCTACTGACTTCTCTCCTTCTGGAAAGAAACCTCCTTTCAGCCTTACATTTCATTGCCTGTGTGAAATTGATTCTTTTCAGTTGTGCTTGAATTTGGAGGCAACCACAGAGTAATCTAAAGCAATAAACTGATTAGAAGAGTAATGGCTTCTATAACGCAATGGGAACTAGTGCTCAAATACTTAACTTCTTTTCTTCAGCTGGTGGTCATTCAGGGGGACAGAGCTGGGAGGTAGGGTCACTGTGGAGAGGAGTTATAGACATTGGTATTAATCAAGGCTGGATTATGTGCCAAGGTTAGGAATGCTCCAAACAAGAAGGAGGAGGAATCTCAAGGGGAGGAATCTCAGGGTGAGAGGAATGCTTTGAATAGAATGGGTGTGTACACACATATATATATTGTCACTTGTTGGCTTCACTGTAGACTGCTTTGGAATGTGCTGCTGTAAAATCTCTAGGAGATCAACCTGCCCCAGTCCTTCCCCCTCCCTGCTCTTAGAAATCACTATGGACCATCCACAGATGTCAGGCTTTGGGCCCTGAAATCTGGGATGCTCCTGATCTTGCATCCATAGTACGGATACAGAAATCAGAGTGTAGCAGTTACCTTTGTAATATTAATGGTTGCTCATGCAGATGCAGTACCAATATGGTCATTGGTGGTAGCACTGGTTGCAACATAGCTTGTGGAAGTTACTTTTTCAGATTGTTATTGTTATTACACTCTGTATATCAGGCACATTTGTTCTATGTTGAAAAATCAATGTTTGGGCTAATAATAAGGAAGAGACAGGGACCCTTGTAAGAAGAGACAAGGACCCAGTTTAAGCAAATTCTGGCAGAGGATGGGCTATACTTCCCAATATGGTTGTCAACTAATGTGTATCAGGCTTAGAACACCATCAAAAATGTGCCATGCTTCCCACATTCTGTAGTGAGCTTTCTTGTCTTTTACTCCCAATAGCAATAAACTGGTGGTGGGAAGTGGAAAATATAATGGAACAAGTAAGTTCAAGAGTCAGCATGGTATAGTGGTTTCAATAATGGACTAGTAGTACTTTGAGATACCAAGGATTGAATCCTTGCACAGTCATGTAACAACACAGTGACCTTTGGTAAGTCATATTCTCTGTTTCACAAGAAGACAATGGTAACCCTCCTCTGAACAAATATTGTCAAGAAAAGCCTGATAGGTTTATGTTAGGGTCACGATAATTCAGAAATGACTTGAAGACACACAACAATGAGTCAATCCAACTCCCTTCAGCCTCAGTCAGCATAGCTACTAGTCAAAGATTGTGGCTATTGTAGTTAATATTTGGAACATAGGTTCTCCATTGTGGTTTAGATTTTGTTTTGGGCACAAACAATCTTTACAGACAACCACCTTGTCCTCATAGTATGCCTTTTAATGTTCTTTAAAATGTTACACAGAGAGACAGGAGGCTCTGTTGAGTAAAATGTGTGGGGAGGGGGTGGATCAACAGAATTGAGCAGGAGACTTCATCTGTAAGTGTACTCCAGCTGTCCATGAGAAGTGGATACTAGTTTGAACTCTATCTCTATCTTCTATCTTTCCATCCAGCTGACTTCAATCCCATTTTGGGAGAAAGGTGGGATATAGAGCCAATTAATAAATACATAAATAAACCTATTATCAATCACTGTATCCATGTGACTAGATTTTAATGTATTTCAGAACAATCAGTACTATCAGTACAAGTAGTGAATAGAATTTCCTGTGTCATGCCTTATTCGTCATAATCCATAACTACTTCTCTTGATCTGTATAAAATCAACTGTCTTCTTTGGGGTACAATTCTATAAACTCTTATTTAAGTCAGGGTCATACCCTTGTGTTGCTGAAAAACCATGTTACCAGACAGCTCCTTTTCAAAAAGCAGTTTCAGAAGGGATCAAGCTGGAGCTGAGAAACAGTGAGTACATACAGATGTAAGCTAATGATAATTACAAATATATAAATTCTTCCCAGAAAATGAACAAAGTAGCCTCATAAATATACGTTAGATTTGGAATAAGGCTGAATTGTGCACAATAATATTTTAAGTGTTCCCTACAATGCATTTTCTAAACAGCTCCCCCCCCTTCAGTTGCATTCAAATGAGCTTAAGAAGCAACAAGTGAATGAAATTTCTATTCTCATGTAAAAAAAAAGCAATGCACCACAGCTATCTTTTATATGCTCTCTATTCTGTAGAAATGTACACTTTTGCAAGTACATGGTATTGAATGAAATGAAAAATCCCTGTGCATTAGCTTGCTAATTCTATCCTCTCCAAAACATCTCTGTCAGATTTTGTCAAATAGAATTTACTGTTTATTAAACTTTACTAGCACTGTTTATTAATTCACATTTCCCTAGGTATTATCTCTCAAGTATTGCTTCCTGTTTCTTGGTTGCTAGTGAAATTATACTGAAGCTGAATCCAGATAAGACAGAGGTGCTCGCTGTTAGAGGCCCTAATACAGATATGGAGCTTTGTCAACCAGTTCTGGATGGGGCCATACTCCACCTAAAGGACTGTGTTCACAGCTTGGGGGTGCTGCTGGATCCATCGCTCCAGATGTCAGCCCAAATAGATGCAATGTCCAGAAGTGCCTGTTATCAGTTTCAACGTCATATGTCAACTGCGCCCCTTTCTTGGAACTTGAGGACCTAAAAACTGTGGTGCATGCACTGGTAACCTCACGACTTGACTTCTGTAATGTGCTCTACATAGGGCTGCCTTTACACCTAGTCCAGAAACTTCAATTAATTCAAAATATGGCAGCCAGATTGGTCACTGGGAGATCTGGGGTGACCATATAACACCTATATTAAAGTCCCTTCACTGGCTGCCTATTAGCTTCTGGGCACAGTACAAGATGCTGGTTATAACTTTAAAAACCCGTTATGACTTGTGCCCAGCTTACTTATGGGATCGCCTTCTCCCATACAATCCATCCTGCACACTGAGGTCCTCTGGTAAAAACTTACTGCACCCAGCAAAAACTAGGCTGGCAGTGGTTACCCAGAGGACTTTTCCTGTTGCTGGAGGAGATTCGACACATTGCTAGTCTCAACTGCTCTAAAAAGTCAGTCCTATCTGACCATAACTCAGTGATACTAGATCTCACTAGTAAAAAAATGGAATACAATTGGAGACTTAATGAAAATTTACTATTGGAGGATGAAATAGTGCTAGAAGCTAAGCAAGTTTTGAAGCAATTTTTAAAAGAGAATTTAGACAAAGAGGTTAAAACAGAAATAGTCTGGGAAGCATCAAAGGCATACATGCAAGGCTTCTTTATTTCAAAAGAAATAGAAAAAAAAGAAAAGAAATAAAGAGAAAGAAAAAACAATTGTTAAATAAAATAAGTAACAAGGAAAAAGAGTTAAAAACCTACCCAAAAGATCAAAAGATAAAACAAGAATTGAAACAATTACAAAAACAATTAGCGGTAGAAATGTCAGGGATGATGGGAGTTGTAGCTCTTCACCTCTGGCTCTAACTCACCACCTTGTTATGCAGCAGAGCTGACCAGCTTTGATCAGTGGTTGATGCTTCTTTCCCAAGCAGCAGAGTTTCAGAGAATAGGCTGAAGACCCTGACAAACTCTCCAAGCCTTCTCACTCTTCTTCCTGAGATGTCTCTAAACTTCTCCAGGATTCTTCTGGCTCTTGTATCTTCCCTCAAGACACCAGACAACTCAGTAGTCTTATATAAAAGATCTACTTTATTTTACTATATACATAAATACTATATGCCCTACAAATCACAATCTCTACACTTCATAATATCTCCAAACCACTCCACAATGTACATTAGCAAACATTGCAATTTATAGCCATTGTTAGACACCACCCACCAGTCAGTTTCCACCCAGTGGGTGTGTACATACATCTTGATTGGTCCACATAGATCATCCCATACCTAAGACCAACCCAAGTGTTTCATCACTTTACCTCATCTCAGGTGTTTGCAATCTATCACAGGTGTTCTCAATATACCTTCTATAACTTTGTCCTTGGCTCTCAAGGCTTCTTAATTATATTATCTTTTTCACCTGTGTATTTTCCTGATTGCTCCTGCTTAGTCACTTTGACATTCACATACATATTTTTATTTCTATTACTGTATATCCCATGTTGCTTTTTCCTTAACAAGAAATCTCAACAGAATTAGAAAAAAAACTAAGATTCGCGAGACAAAGATTTTTCAAAAATGCAAACAAACCAGGGAAATGGCTGTCATATAGGCTATGGAAAGAAAGAGGGAAAAAATGATTATAAGTATAAAAGGAAAAGATGAAATTATAACTAACCCCCCCCAAAAAAATAAACAAATGTTCCTTAATTTTTATTCAGAATTGTTTAAGGAGGAAACAATGGAAAAGGAACATAAAAAAGAAATGATAAACTACTTAGAAAAGGGGAAAAAATATCGCAGATTACAGAGGAAAAAAACAAACTACTAGACGCTCCAATTTCAATTATGGAAATAACTGAAGCCATCAAGAAAACTAAAATAGGGAAAGCATCCTGCCCTGATGGACTTAGGGCAAGCTATTACAAAATGCTTGAAGATGAATTATCACTACCTCAGCACAGAATACTAACAAATTTAGAATTAAACACAAAACCAAAAACCTGGGGAGAAACTTTAATAACTTTAATTCCAAAAGAAGAAAAAGATAATTTAGAAATAAAAAATTATAGACCAATATCCCTTCTAAATTTAGATTATAAAATATACATTTCAATATTAGAAGAAAGATTTTAAAAAGTTCTGAAAAATTGGATTCAAGAAGACCAGGCCTGTTTTCTACTGGGTCGCCAAACAAAGGACAATTTAAGAATAGTTCTCAATTTATTAGAATATTATGAAAAACAATGGAAAAAAATTGGCCATGATCTTTTTAGACGCCAAAAAGGCCTTTGATAAAGTAAATTGGGAATTCATGCTGGTCATATTGGAAAAAATGGGGATAGGTCCAAAATTTATAAATTGGATTTAAACAATCTACAATAAGCAATCAGCTAGACTAATTATAAATGGGGAAAAGATGCAGGAATTTAAAATATTGAAAGGAACAAGACAAGGGTGCCCCATATCTCCTCTCCTTTTCTTGGTTGTGATAGAAATTCTACTGTATTATGTTATATATTACAATAAAATTAAAATAAATAAATAAAAAGGCAGTCAAGATGTATCTCTTTCAGCAAGTCTTCCCAGACTAGCTTCTCAGTCGCGTCCCATCAATTGCCCCTGCTTTGCTTTGTTTTAATAATTGAAATGTACTTTTTATTGTGGATGGGAAGGTTTATGGGATATGATGTTTTAATGTATTTTAATGTTGTTTTATTATTGTTAGCCACTTCGATCTGTTTGGAGAGGTGGGATAATAATAATAATAATAATAATAATAATAATAATAATAATAATAACAATAATAATAAAAATTTCTACAATTCATGTTTGCTTCCAGCTACACAGGTGTTAATCCCATTAACTCCATGGATTTACCCTTCTGTGAACCCCTTCATGGAGAACCACCATCACAGTTCCTTCATCATCTCTTCTAAAAAGAAAACTACACATTTTCCTCATTATTTTTTCCAAAGCCTCTTCAGACCTCATGTTCTGCAAAGACTGAAAACTTTCCCAAGAATTACCCCCATTTCTGGGCTTGATTCATGGGACTTTTTATTACCTATAGAAGCCTACATGTTTTGGGACCCAAACAGAGGAAAGAAACTGTTCCCACATGAATCTGCTCATTACTTTCATCACAATTTCAAGGTTCTTCTATGTTCTAACACACAAATAAGTGAAATTAATAGGGATGTGTTGCAGGGCCTTTTTAGAGGCAGCACTCTCATTGTGAAATAACATTCCAAGGGAGAATGCCCTCCACTCTCTTGTGATTCAATCAAGCAGTTAGAATACATTTGTGTTTCCTCTAGAATTTAATGAGAGGAATCCTATAGAAAATGGAATGGCAGTAATCCCATAGAATTCTATAGTTTGTTGTTCTGTCCTTTTAAGGGTTCATCGACCCTATAAAAATAATGCAGTTTGACACCACTTTAACTGCTATTACTCCATCCTACAGATTTTGGGTTTCGTAGTTTTATGAGGCACCAGCAGTGGCTTAGTGGTTAAGATGCCAATTCTGATGACTGGAAGATCAGAAGGTTGGGAATTCAAGGCCTGAGTGCTGCATGATGGGGTGAACTCCTATCACTAGTCCCAGCTTCTGACAATTTAGCAGTTTGAAAGCATGCAAATGAAAGTAAATAAATAGGTACTACTTTGGTGGGAAGGTAACAGCATTCAGTGTAGTCATGCTGGCCACATGACTACCAGAGCAGTCCTTGGACAACTCTAGTTCTTCAATTTAGCAATAGAGATGAGCACCCACCCCCTACAGTGGGTTACAGCTAGACATTCATGTTAAGGGACTACCTTTACCTTTACCTTTAGCACTCTTTGGGGAGAATACTAAATACCTTGTAAAACTACAAATCCTGTGCTTCCTTAGGCTAGAACTACAGCACTTAAAGTGGTGTCGAATTGCATTATTTCTACAGTGTAGAGGCATCCTAAGTCATCTCCAATTTATAGCAACCCAATTGTAATTTTTTCTTGACCAGATTTATTCAGAGGAGATTTTCTATTGCCTTCATATTGGGAAGAGAATGTGAGTTGTCCAAGATGGGTTTCCATGGCTGAATGGGGATTTGAACCCTAGTATCCAGTGGTTCAATGCTTAAACCACTACAACATGCTGATTTTTGTTGGTGAGTCACACTGATGGAATTACTGTCATACAAACACTTGTACTTTCTAGAAAGTTGTACAAAGATGACATCCTAATCTGAGCTCTGCAGTTTCACACGGGAGTGAATGCTGTGGTTTCTAGGAAGTTTTCACAAATCCTCTAATTCACTTGATATGCATACATCATTGCACAAGACGCAGAAACATTTGCTAGTCATTGCATCATTGATTTTACAATTATGTGATTCAACGTAGCTATGGCATAGTTTAATTCCAAATTTACATAACATAACCATGGAGCAGGGTTTGAAGCCAAAATGTTATCTAGCTGTGGACTCATTGGGTTTATTTTGTTTTGGTTTTGAATGTCCCTTTGTAATTGTATCAAAACCTTATTTTTATTAAGCACCCTGAGGGATCTTTTTGGAGCTGATAGAAAATGTTTTATAAATAAATGTACAGTTGAGTATAAGTCACTGACAATATCAGATTTTTTTTCTTAATGGATTCAACATGATCTGTTTCGAACAACTTCAGTTCCTGAATCTCTTTTTAATGCCTTCTCAAAACAGTAATAAAACCACAGCCAATAAGCATGAGTAGAGTGGTTTTTCTTTAATACTTCAGTGCAATCTGGAGCTTCTGCAAACCTGGTAGTAAGGGAAGTAGTGGCCTGTGAATAAGTTTAGCCTTGTAAACAATTTTCTCTTTAAAAAGAATACACACACACACACACACATAAACATCTTAGGAATCTCTATGTTTAGTAGAGACCTACCCTACTTAGGGCCTCTACAGACAGGCGGCCATGGGCCACCCCGAGAAGCCGAGGATTGGGGTTGAGGCTGCCCCATGCCTCAGCCCCAATCCACCCTTTTGGCAACTGGGAAAGGAGCACCAAAATAGCGCTCCTTTCCCAAGCCACCCAAGGTCTACTTCCTGGTGTTTTTTTTTTAAAGCCTCAGCAAGGCTTAAAAATGCCTAGGGGCTTCCAAAAGTGCTCCTTGTGCTTCCTACAGGGTATTTGGTTTAAAAAAAATCTTGGTGGTGACAAAATGGCCCTGGTGGGTTGCATGTGGCCCACAGGCTTTGCCCACCTTTCATGTAAATAAACTTAGGGGGGAAGCAGATGGCGCAAAGCACCATTTTTGGGGCAAGGAAGGGGAGGGGCAGCTGCACGTTGGGCGCCCCAACCCCTTCCCGAAGACATCTTCGGAGTGCTGGACCCTCCGCACATCTGGCACTCCGAGGATGCCTCTCCGCCACAGCATCCACTCACGCTGCGGCGGAAGAGTCACCGAAGGTGCGCCGGCAGCCTTTTGCGGCACACATTTGGCAACTTGTGGAAGGAGCGCTCCTTCCATGGGCGGCGAAGCTGTGTGTGGATACCTCAGCCCTGCGGCGCAGCTTCCTGGGGCAGCCCCGTGCCACCCGTCTGCTTTCCCCCTTAGAGAAGTCCAAGTTATATTCATGAACTGTTGAATTTGAGCTTAGGCTAAAGACATTCACTCCATATGCTGTCTGGATCAGACATATGTGGGCCTTTGTTTTACCTATTGTATTTTTAAATTGATGTACGCCGCCCCGATTGCCGAGCAGAGGGGCGGGTTATAAATAAAACTTATTATTATTATTATTATTATTATTATTATTATTATTATTATTATTTACAGAGTGCCAAAAATAATGCAGCTTGAGTCCACTTTAACTGCCCTGGCTCAGTGCTAGTCAATCATGGGAGCTGTATTTTTTTTCTGGGACATTGAGCTTTCTCTGTCAGAGAGCTCTGGTGCCACAATAAACTACAGTTCCCATGATTCCTTAGCACTGAGCCAGGACAGTTAAAGTGGCCTCAATCTGCATTATTTCTGGCAGTCTGTAAGGGCCCTTATAAAAGATCCAGGGCCTGTACAGACTGCCAGAAATAATCCTGCTTGAGACCACTTTAACTGTCCTGGCTCAATGCTAGAAAATCATGGGAAAGACACCCCCCGACTCATCGGGAGGGGTCTTCTGTTGCGTCGGCCATAGAGGGCATCGACGCAGGATTGGTAGAGCAGCCCGGAAGTCCCGCCCTCGCCGGGCTGCTACGGCAATAAAAAAGCAAGTCTCGCGTCATTTTGCGCGAGATTTAGGAGGGCTATATAGCCTGAAGCTGCCTCGTGGCTGGCAGCCATTTTGATTTAGCAAGTGAGCAGCCGATCCCACCCACCCTCAAATATGTGAACATGTTGTTTACTCTCAGGCTTCGGCTGGTCGCCTGCAGGGGCCGGGAGGGAATTTTCCCAAACTGATGTTTTGGGTTTTTCGCCCTCCCTGAGAACAAATAACATTAACAATAAAGGGTGAAAAGGTATAATGTGTTAATGTGCTGGGCAATAAAGTTATCAGAAGTGTTTGCTCAATGATTGTTACAAACGTTAAAGGTATTTGTTAATAAGTTAATCGTTGCAGCTTATGTTATGGGGTCATGAGGTTGTTGTTATGAAATTAAATGTTTTTGGCGGGCAGGGACCCCCCCCCCCCTCCTCAGGGGTAGAACTAGGTTAATTGGAAATTAACAATTGGCTAAATAAATAAAATTTTAATATTTAGATGATGTCATTAGGTTAACACAAATTGGTATGACATCTTGGTAGAATTGAATGATGTCATATGTTAAGTGGGATTAAGACCAACATGACATCACATCCAGTTGGGGGAGGGATTAAAGTGAAGGTTGTAAATTACGTAATTTAATACCTTGACGCATGCAGTATTTGAGGATAATTAAAGAATAGCGATTACACCTATTCGCATGAACACATACGTCAAGAATATATACTGGTCATCAAAACAGGGACTCAATTGTAAAATTGTAAAGTTTAAGACCCTGTACAAATAAAGCTGTGGCCAAATGTTTTACCCAAAATAATAGCGTTCGAGTCCTTTGTGCCAATGCAATTGTAGGTTTTTCTGAGACATTGAGCCTTCTCTGTCAGAGAGCTCTGGTGCCACAATAAACTACAGTTCCCATGATTCCCTAGCACTGAGCCAGGACAGTTAAAGCTAGATTATTTCTGGCAGTCCGTACAGGCTGCTGCTCTCTGACTTCTTAATAAAATCAAACCTCCACTTATATTTTCATTGAATTAATAAACATCAATGTCTTTGAAGTAAATCAAAAGAAGTGAATTTACATTTAGAGAAATTATTTTGATGTTTGTGTGGCACACCTTGTTTGTTTCTGTGATTTATAGCTTTTCCCCTCTCAGTTCTGTGGGCTGCTTCTTTTTGTTAGAGTTACTTTACAGTTTAAAGGTACAAATAGGATGTAATAGTAATAATGCATCTGTGCTGCAACATCTGTTGGAAAGACTGCCTTCAACCAACAGATTGGCAAGGAGAGGATGTGTGCAGGGTTAGACAGATTCCTGAATTTTAAGGAACATATTTATTGTAAATTATGCAGCCACATTTCCCATGAGAGATGATATTTGATAGATCTGCACATGCATTGATGGAGTAATTACAATGCATTTCAGCCAGAAGGTGAAATGGAGCAGGGGAGGGGAGACAGTGCAGTGCACTACTGCTTGCATCCATATGAGTTATGGGAGAGAAAGTTGCTATCAGTTCATTGGATAAGAACATCCCCAAACATGAATGTCTTTAACTTGGCTAGCATCCTTTCAGCGACTTAATGTATGTGTATGTCCAGTTTATGCCTCTGCAAAATCTCTCTCTCTCTCTCTCTCTCTCATTCTGTTGCAGAAGTCAGAATTCTCTATTGACCTCACACAATGACTATATACCCCCAATGTTTCTTTAACCTGCTGCTGACACCAACGTGGCTGCTTACTGGTTGGCTTAAATGGGTGGTGGCATTAGAGGAAGAGAGATGTCCTTCTATGTTCCTATAGCTGGAAGTGGAGCATCCTCCTGGGCCTTCAAAAGACCACTGGGTGGCCCTGGAAGATGTCTCATCACTGTGTATCAAGCTATAGTAATATGGCTGGATGGTTTTCTGCTGTCCCTCTCCTCTCCACCAGCCAGTAAATGGGCATACTTGGTGAGCTGGGGGAGCTGAAGCAGATAAATTTGTTGTGAGAGGGAGAGGAACTTTACACTATATATTCCTGATTCAGGTTCTTGGACCATAACATGTCTTCACTGTCTGAATGTCTGTCCTGCTATACATATCTTTTTGATCACAGAGTCATCATACCTGTTGTCTTATCTAACTGAACCAAAAAGAAAACTATTGTAAGAGTTTGTAGCCAGCATGTCAGTGTTCCCAGCCAAACATTTCAGATTTCATTATTTTTTTTCTACTCTAGAATGAAATTTGTGGAATGATTTTGACCAAAATTCATATTTATACCTAGATCGGTATCATCACCATTTTCATGCAATATTGGGGCAGACTGGCAAGCATACATTTCTTTTTCATTCTCAACATTGTTGTGTTTGCCGCAGTTTGCTTGGAACCTGGTGTGAAACATACTCCGAGGATTTTTTTTCCTTTGTACCATAAGCAATATCATCAACATTCTTTCAGGCAAGACTGAGGGATTATGCAGACAGGCAAAAAGGGGTACTTTGAGGATGACTTGTAGGTGTGGCCTTTAGATGACACATGCCTAAAAGTCTCCAGGAAAGCACCCTCTAGCCATCATATGCTGAGAAAAGATGCTCCAAAAAGGAGCCACTTTTTTCTGCTCCTTTGTTGAAGATGCACACCTTCGCATGTGTGTATATATGCAGCAACACTGATGCAACAGAAAATGGTCGTATAAATGCACTGTTGCCTGTGCAGCAGAAATTGACTCAGCGATCCAGAACATGCGCCTATGATGCAAGCTTTAATTTAAAGTGCCCTATGCTTCCAGGTGTGGATGCACTGGCGCAGGTGCGCTTGAATATTAGAACCCTAATGCTAATCCTAATTGTAACCCTACACATGCGCCCTAGGAGCTGTCCTCTGTTATGAAAATAAATGCATTCTGTTGGATGTATGCTTGTTGTCAGCATGCACAGGAATTTGCATGAAAGAGGCTGTTGTGACTTCTTCTGTGCAGGTGTGCAGGTGTGCATAGTACCTGTACACCACTTCCTGGCATGATGGGAGTGGGCTCCTGGAGTAACGTTTGTCCATGTGTCCTGTTGAGTAACGTTTGTCCATGTCCCTTGCATGACCACCAGCTGAATGTATCAAGTCTGTCTACACAAACCTCCTTTGCATATAGCTCTCCCCTCCCCCCTGATCTGTGTGGGACATGTTTTGTGGAGGATGATGGAGTGTCTTTTCAGTTGGCAAACCCATTCCTTTACCCTAAAAGTGGCACAATCAGACAGTGGTACATGTCTACTGCACCCACTCCTTGAGAGGAAGCGGAGGTCAGCGAATCCTTGCATGATATGTGGGTGTATGACAGATCCTGTGGGATGCCGAACTTCAGTCATCTTTGTACACAGAGAGTGACAGACTGTATACCACCCTGTAACAGGTCCTGTGCAGGTACACAGGGATGTTTTCCTGCACAGATGCACAAGTGTGGAGAGATAGTCCTGACACATGTGCATGCATTTAAGAATAAAACAATTTAAAGCAGCTGCTGCCGACCCATGCGGTTGCTCCATCTCCCTTTGTAGCATCCTCGGGGCTGTTGGTGTGGTTGTTGGAGCTTCAATACAGCCTTGGAAAAGCTGCATTGACTCCCCGCTGTGCGGTTGCTCCATCCCCATTTAGGGCAACCTCAAGGCAAGCAGTGTGGTTGCTGCAGTTTAGGGAAAAGGCAACTTCAGGTCACCTTTTCCTGCCTGTCTGCATAGCTCCTGAGTAAATTTTCTGATTCTTTATAAATTCTCCCACCTTTTTATAGGTTCTATAACCTATAGGGTTTTATATAAGGTTTTATAGGGTTTTTTCAGTTTTATAAAATTCATAAGCAAAATCCAAGATGATTTTGAGCACATAGGTTGAAGATGCTGGCTCAAATCCCAATTTTGAATGGCTTGCAGAAGGTGGTTATCATTGTATATGGATGATAACATCCATAGATTAGACTTCTGAATTCAGAAGATTTGTCAAAGTAGGTCACTGGGTCATTCTTTATGCTGAAAAAATTCAGTTTTCACTGAAATGGTAAACCTATATCTATGCTGTAGCAGTTTAAGGTGCAGCTGGGATCAAATGATTGAATATTTTTTCCTAGCAAAAGATAATTCCAAAACTGGGTGTCAGAGAGAAGAATTCCCTTAATTGAGAGAACGGTGGGAAAATGAATGAATGAATAACTACTCTATCTTTGTGTCTTGTTAACTCCTTTGACAAAAGTGGTACAATCTGGATACCTATTTCTCATCCCTATAAGAAAAGGTGGAATCCTGTTCATGTTTTTTTTTTAATTTTAATAGAAAAATCAAACATACAAACATAAAATTATACATACAAACAAATATATAAACATACATACGTTTAAACATGTAAAGCAGGGGTAGGCAACCTTTTTGAGCCAGGGGCCGGGTTGCTGTCCCTCAGACAACTGGGGGCCGAAGCACCAAAAATAAAATAATAAAATAATAATATTTTTTTTAAAAAAAATTAAAAAAATTTTTTGCATGCACATTCTCTCAGCCCCAGAAAAGCCATGGCAAAACCCCTGTGGAGATTTTGCCAAGAAAACCCCAAGAATAAGTAATAACAACAATAATCAATATTATTATCATAGCAGGCAGTGGCGGTGAGGGGGCGTGGCAGCGGCAGGACCAGCCTGGGCCGGTCCAAAGGCCTTGGGGGCCGCATCCGGCCCCCGGGCCTTAGGTTGCCTACCCCTGATATAAAGTATAACATTCATACAATCATACATCTGTGTATGATTCTCTTATATCCATCTACAACTAAGTACAAACATATCAATATCTATTTTCCTTTCACCCATTATCTTTCATTCTTCATTATTTGGCTCTGTCTTTTTGTTCTTATCTTATTATTATTGTTGACTTCCTCATCTTACCTCTTACTACCTTCATTTGAAATGAAACTTTGATTTATACATTCTCATTAAGTATTTTTTTCTTTTTATATTCTTTCTCTTTATTTTGCTCATCCCTTTATTTTATTCGTCTTGCCCTTTTTCAGTTTTTTATCTTTCTATGATCTATAAACAATTAATAATCTTCCATTTTCCAGTATTCCTTAACCGTTGACCATTCTTCCTCTACTGGTTTATCTTTCATTAATGCTGTTAATGAATCTAGTATCATTGCTTCTTTCATTTTATTTTCCCATTCTTTTATTGTTGGTATATTACTTAGGGCCTCGGCAGATTGCTTAAAAAGCCATCCTGGAGGCAGGGAAGAGGAGGGGCAGCCACACGATCAGCGCCCCTTCCTCCTCCCGAGGTTGCCCTCGGAGCCGCCAGCCCTCCGCACAGCCGGCACTCCGAGGGCAACCTCCCGCCACAGCGTCCGAACACGCTGCAGCGGAAAAGTCAGTGAAAGTGCGCCACAAGCTTTTGCGGCGCACTTTCACTGACTTGTGAAAGGAGCGCTATTTTAGCGCTCCTTTCAGGGACAGGGAAGGTGCGCCACAGGATTGAGGCGTGGGGATGCCTCGGACCCGCGGCGCACCTTCCCAGGGCGGCCCCGTGCCGCCAATCTGCTTCCCCCCTTTGTTTTCAATATCTTGCATATTCTGTTCTTGCAGTAGTTGCTATATATAATAGTATTCTTCTATATATTTTTCCTATGTCCGGTTCAATCTATTTGTCATATTCAATAAAAAAAATGTTGGGTCCAATGGTAATTGGGCCTTTAACATCTTAGATGTCTCCTCTTGAATTTCTTTCCAGAAGTTTTTTGCTATCTTGCATTCCCACCATTGGTGGAATAGGGTTCCTCTCGCTGATTTACATTTCCAACATTTTTCACTCCCTGTACTATAAATTCAATTTAGTACAACTGGCATCATATACCAGCGGTAGAAGATCTTTAAGTAATTTTCTTTATAATCCTGGCATAGAGTGTATTTATTAGTGTTTTTCCATGAGCTTTCCCATGCTTCTAGGTTGATATTTTTCCCAATGTCCTAGGCCCATTGGTTCATTACTTGTTTCACTTGTTCTGTCTTTAAATCTCTTTCTTTTAGTATTTTATAATATTTTGAAATATGTTTGTCTTTTTCCCCAAATATTACCTTGTCTATTATTGACTCGTCTTTTGTAATCCCGTTGTTTTTAATGTCAATTTTATATCGTTCCTTCAATTGTCTATAAAGAAACCAGTTCTTACCTATTTTATTAGCTAGTTCTTCCTATGTTTTCATTTTGGCTTCATTTTCACCTTTCCATTTCAATAAGTCTTTATATATTAACCATTGGTTCCCCTCCCTCCTGGATGATCCTAGAAAAGCCTCCTGAACTGATGCCCAACTTGGAATTTGACTATAGATGTTTTATTTTCATCCATACTTTAAGAAGAGAGTCTCTAATGATATGATGCGAAAAATCTTTGTTAACTTTTAGTTTATTATACCAAAGGAAGGCATGGTATCCATATCTCATATTTGTTTTTTCTAGGGTTAGTAAACTTTCATTCTTAAGTGTACACCATTCCTCTAGCCATGTTAAACAAGCCGCTTGATGATAAAGTTTTAAGTTTGGGAGTCCACATCCGCCTTTTATTTTGTCTTCTGTCAACAATTTCCATTTTATTCTTGCTTTTTGTCCTTTCCGTATAAACTTCGACAGTTCTTTTTGCCAATTCTCAAAATATTTATCTTTTGTTAATATAGGTAGATTTTGAAATAAGTATGAGTTTGGGTAGTATATTCATTTTAATTACAGCTATCCTTCCCAGGAATGATAACTGTAACCTTTTCCATTTTTCCAGGTCTTTTTTTTTTTAATCTCTCCAGGAATCCTGTTCATCTTCTATGCTGGCCTAACTATGCCAGCATAGGCAGTGCCAACAGGCCCAAAAAAAGGGGGGGGCTGTGGATGCAGCAACTATGAAGGACAAAGTAGGTTGCATAGAGCCAAAGGATTTTTGTCTGTCTCTAGTCACCACCCCTTTGTGACCCTGAGAAAAGTGGAAGTTCTAGTATATTGCACCAAAAGAAGCTAGGGCTAAGACTGAAAGCCTCTGCTGCCACTGACATGGAATTAAGTCTATGCACAGGCTTTGCTGTTCCTTGCCCCACCGTGAGCCTTAAGGAGAGGCAAGATTTTTTTAAAAAAATTCATTAAGTACCACCAAAATAACTGGGATTTTAACATGACTTATCTAGTTCATGGCAACTGCATTAAAGTATACCATAGTAAACCATTTTTATAGCCACACCCAATTTATTCTGAGTTATGGATATTTTTTTAAAAATTTTGACCCTAATCTTTTGCTTCAGCCTCTGAATAATTGCAAACTTGACACTGTCAGGAAAAGCAAACTAATTGTTGGGGGGGGGGGGAGGAGTATGAGTTTAAAAGCTTTCCATATTTATGACAAGATACCTGGGGATTAGCATCGTTTGTGGCTTAATTATCATTACATTTTATTATCTTCCCTCCAAACAAATATTTATTAGGAATAACTGAATTAAATACATCCCACTTGCATCTTTTTGCACATCCCCAGAAACAAATGCATTCCCTTTGTATAATTCTGATTGCATGCTTCACCAGGCATTAAAAAGCCCTTGCCCATGGCACAACTCTCACTGTTTGACAATTTTGACAGCTTCACTCCAAATGTGTGCTTGAACAAACAAGAAAAAAAAGCTTCAAAGACACGAGGTGTGCTGGAGAGCATGGAAGGCTTTCCTAATGATTTTTCTGTCATAGTAATCATTTTTCAATGGGTGTTCCTCCAGAGTGACATCTTTATTTGGCATCTTTATTTGGCATACTTACGAGAGACTGATTTGCATGGCATCTTATTCTCAGGTGCACCCTCTCAGTTCAGCAATGTGTCATGCCTTGATGGTCCCCAAATTACTGCTTAAATGGCTCTATTTTTCCCCTCGACTTGTGAGAGTAATAATTTTGGTAATGCTTAGTTTCCAGGAAATCCATTGCTTTCACAGGCTAGTGATCTGGACTAGAAAAGTGAAGTTTGCAGAAGTTCACCAGTTTGAGAAATCTTTTTGTTGGTTCAATCTGCCAGTATTTCCAGAGGCTGTACTAACACTCTCTATAATGTCCCATGTTGAGAAATCCCTATGTCAATTCATTGTATCCTATTTTGATCAAGTTTGCTGGGCTAGGTAGCTGATGGTTATTAAAGTAGGTTTGGAGGAGGCATGACAAGAGATTATTTAGTTAGGTATTCATAAATAAGGAGGTGATGTAGGGTATCGGCTACTGCTGCTACTACTACTTGTTGTTGTGTACCTTCCAATCATTTCTGACTTATTTTGACCATAAGAACCACAAGGTGAAACCATCATAGGATTTTCTTGGCAAGTTTCTTCAGAGGGGGTTTGCCATTGCCATCCTCTATGGCTGAAACAATGTGACTTACCCAGTCACCCAATGGGTTTCTATGCCTGAGCCAGAATTTGAACCCTGGTCTCCCAGTGTTCTAGTCCAACACTCAAACCATTATACCACATTGGCCTATACTATTTTATTTTATTTTATTTTATTTATTTATTGATATCCCGCCTTTCTCCCAATGTGGGACCCAATATACTACTACTACTACTACTACTACTACTACACTATTAATAATAATAATAGACGAGAAGGGAACTGTGTTTCCAGTAGTGAATGGTGTCCTAAGAACAATTCCAAATGGACTGACAAAATATCTGAATGAAATCACCATAGAAAAGATCACAATAGCACAATTACATAAAGTGACACTGCTTGGAATGATATCCAATTATACCTCACCTTTTCATATATTCTTGGATAAAATCTGAATTGTCAATGATCCAAAACTCCAGTCAGTAATACATGGACTCAAGGTGGCTTACCAATTAGATCAAATACAATATAGTCAAAAATCCCAAAAGGCTTACATTACAATGTGATTAAACACACTAAAAACACATTAAAACATACTATTAATAATAGAAAAGCAGTTTCAAAACAGTACAGTTAAAAGCAGTACAGTACCCCATTCAAAGTCTTTGGAGCAGTTCCCACTACGATTTACAGCAAATTGTGATTCGCTATATATGTGCCTTGTTCTCACTGTGAGCAGTTTCAGAAGCGACCCCCATTCTTCAGATTTGCTTTAAGCCACCACAAATCCAAAAACCTTACACTTTTTGAAGAGTAGTCTTCTGGAGGTCTTTTTGAAATAAATAGATTCAGAACCATGTTCAACAAATGTGAAAGACGGACCTGAATCACATTTTACATTTTACTGGAGGGGCTGCTCAACTACTCAGCTGCTCGTCCTCCTCCTCCAGAGGGAAGAGCTCTGGGGGATCTTTATTGCCAGCAAAAGAGTGAGCAGGCAAGCGAGCGAGACTGCAAGCAGGGCTGCCGGTGGGTGGGAAAGCCCAGCTGCTCAGCCTTCATTGCCCCTGCCACCTAGAGGGGCCTAGATTAGGTCCCTCCCACCCTGGAGCTGCCCCCTCCCCCCCCCCCTGCATCACAAATAGCCCTAGTAGTTCCCACTGAATTGCTACAATCCAGTTCCATAGTGAGAACTGCACCTCGGCCTCAATTGTTTCAGCCACCCAGTGTCAAAACAATTTGTGAACCAATTTAAATGTACGTGGGAATGGCCCCTTTTCTTTAAAAACCTCCAGTTCTTAAAAGCCTGTTAGAATAAAATGTCCCTGCCTGCCAATGCAAAAAATGGCCATTTCAGCTGAGGAAGTCTGGAAGTTGTAGTCCAATGCCATAACTTTTCCAAAATTTAGAGGAAAAGGTTCAGGACTTCCCAGGAGACGTGAACTTGACTTGTGAGACTGGCCTTCAATGCTTCTTCCTCTAGGGAACATCAGAGAGAAGTCACTGGAAGACTGTTTTCAGAATCAATGTCATGGTAGTGTGTTGAAAGAAAATGGTGTGTATGAGCAAACAAGCATCAAAAACAACAATGTTATGGCACCATGAAGATTAACAAATAACCTAAGATGACTGGGAGGTTCTGAGCATTACAGTCCAAAAAGGGGGGGGGCATTTTCCCCCAAAACTTTATTTGCAGTAGTAATGATGAGAGTAGAAATTGGAAACTGTGTTTAGAGGAAAATGAAATGCAGAAGAGGTACCAGAGTTTTATAATTTTACTTTTAAAAATCTCTTTCCCAGAATGCCCTAACTAGTAACCAAGGGTACATTTACATTGTAGAAATAATACAGTTCCACACCACTTTAACTGCCATAGCTTCATTCTTCATTCCTGTGATTTGTAGTTTTGTAAGGCACTAGCATTCATTGTCAGAGAAGGAAGAACTTGTAAAACTCAGGGGGGTTGCAGACTGCCAGAAATAGTGTGAATTCAGTCCACTTTTAGGGTTAGGGTTAGTGCTAGGGAATCATGGGAACTGTTATTTTTCTGAGTCATTGAGCCTTCTCTGTCAGACAACTCTAATGCCACAATAAAATACAGTTCCCATGGTTCCCTAACTCTAACCCTAACCCTAAAAGTGGACTGAATTCACACTATTTCTGACAGTCTGCAACCCCCCTCAGAATTCCATGATTCTATAGCATGGAGCTACAGCAATTAAAGTGGTATCAGACTGCATTATTTTTACTGTGTAGATACACCTTAGCTAGGGAATTCTGGCAGCTGCAGTCCAAAGAAAAGAAGCTTTCCTAAGCTCTGAAATACAAGCAGTGACAATTTCATTGTTCATGAAGAAAATTTTGGCGATATCCTACCTAGATTGTTGGTGGTACATGGCACAGGTAAAATACTTTCTACAAGTATTGTGATGTTTCAACAGCATGCTTGGTACAAACTGAAAGGGCTACTATGACAACTAGCAGTAGCAGAGATGCAGTAAACCCACCAGACTTTGGCCTTCCCTTCTTTCTTCTTTTCTCATTATCTGTACATATAATCCATCTGAACCTACCCATCATGTCCACTCCTTAAGGGATTAGAACCCATGGTTTAACTTTAATTGTGCTGATGACAATTTTTATAAAGACAACTTAAACCAGAGCATTATTTAATGTGACTTTTCATGCGTCTTACTTTAAAATAAAAAAAGTAATTTGGGGGCATTTTCTAGGGAACAAATAAAAAGGAGAATTTTCATTAAATGCATTGTTCCAACCCCTTTCGCACCACATCTACTGTTCTCACTGACAAATAGCTATACAAAGAAATAGGGCAGCAAAGAACAATACAAGGTGCAACATATCTCTGGTTTACTGTCTCATAGTGCAGCCTGTGTATGTGGGTGAAAATAAGCTTTTGTGTGTGTGTGTGTGTGTGTGTGTGTGTGAGAGAGAGAGAGAGAGAGAGAGAGAGAGAGAGAAACAGACAACAGAAAGAAGACAGATACAGAGATGAAAGGTAAGATGAGAGAGGGAATAGGCATGGATGTAGATGGAGCAATGGAGAGCCAGCATGGTGTAGTGGTTTAAGAGGTACAGTGACACTGGAGATGAGGGCTTGAATCCCTGCTTGGTCATGCAAATCCACTTGGTCACCTTGGCCAAGTCACACACTCTCAGTTCCAGAAAACCCAGTGATGGGTTTATGGTAGTAGATTGAGATAAGTCAGAGGTGACTTGAAGGCACATAAAAACAACAACAAGAACAACAACAAACAGATACAGTGATAAGAGGGATGGAAGGCTTTGCAAAGAGTGAGACACATGAGAAGGAGGGGGAGAGAAAGATAGAACAATATATATACCTGGTTGAGAGATATGCACAACCCCAGCATCCAGAGTTATTAAAAGGATGGCAGAGGGGGTGGATGGGAGAAACAGGACACTAGAGATGGATAATAATGACAGATATTGCTGAAAATACTGTATGGGAATTGACAAAGATTTTGAAAGTGGGTAGCAATCAAGGGAGGTTAGCAAGTGTATATGGGGAACGAATAGCAATAGTAATAGCAAGTACATTTCTATACTGCTTGTCAGTGTACTTAAGCACTCCCTAAGTAGTTTACAATGTGTAAGCTAATTGCCCCCAACAACCTGGGTACTCATTCTAGTGACCTTGGAAGGATGCAAGCCTGAGTTGAGGTTGATCTGGCTGGTACTGAACTAACAACCTTATGGTTTGTGAGTGAGTAGCTGTAGTACAGGCATTTAACCACTGTGCCACTAGGGAAATAAATAGAAAAAAATACTGGTTGGCCATTCAGATAAGGTAATTGTCTTGGATACCTTCCAGTGCCTAGCTACAACTATCCTGGGAGACTAGATATCTTGGTCAGCAATGGCTAGATGGGTAAGGTTGTTTATGATCATTAAAAATAAAAATAGATTCAAATAGAAGAAATCATATCTGCTTTATCTATCTTCTTCCATGTTCAAGATATCAAGCAAAAGAGAGGGACCACCATCATTCACTCTTGGAGTAGAGCTGCAGATTGAAACCTGGAGAGGACTTATGTAGAAGAAGGAATTTCAGCAAGTGTTGCTTATCACACAACAAGGTAACAAGCAACATCTGCTGAAATTCCTTCTTCTGCACAGCCATTATAATATTAGGAGTATTCTCCAGTTTTCAATCTTGCGACCCTACTCCAAGAGTGAATAAAGTGGTACCCGGGCATGGTTAAAAAACTACAGTGAGCTTTATAACAAGGTTAAATTTTAATGCCAGTTATACAGTCCGCCCTCCTTATCTATGGATTTTTTATCCACAGATTCAAGCATTCAAGGCTTGAAAATATTCAAGAAAAGTGTAATTCCAAATAAATTCCAAAAGTAGAAATTGCTTGATTTTCCCTTTTATATAAGGGTCATCATTTTACCTGTATTTAATGAGAGTTAAGCATCCACAGATATTGTTATTCTTCAATAGTTTAATCTTGTTTTAATGGGATGGGAGGGTTAGATTGCAGGAGGAGGGAATGCTTTTAACTTTGTATGTTTTAATATGCTGTAACCCGCCCCGATTGCCGAGCAGAGGGGCAGGCTATAAATAAATTATTATTATTATTATTATTATTATTATTATTATTATTATTATTATTATCCATGAGGGTTCCAAACCCCTATGAATAACATGAACCCACTGTAATTAACAAAACTAAGGATTTTATCACATGACATTAAAAGGACGGGAGCATAGTGCTATGCTCCCATCAATATCAAGCAATAATGTGAAGATTTTCATACATCATGCAACGTCACCATTATCGTATGATTATCCTGTGAATAAAGTGGCAAAATCATGTTGCTTTTTATTCATGGTGTGATTTTGCCATTTTTTTCACAGGATAATCACACGATAATCACGACGTTGTGTGAAAATCTTTATGTGATCATGCAAATTTCCCCAGGATATTGACTCTTGAAATGTTAAGGAAAAAGCAACATGGGATATACAGTAATAGAAATAAAAATATTTATGTGAATGTCAAAGTGACTAAGCAGGAGCAATCAGGAAGATACACAGGTGAAAAAGATAATATAATTAAGAAGCCTTGAGAGCCAAGGACAAAGTTATAGAAGGTATATTGAGAACACCTGTGATAGATTGCAAACACCTGAGACTCATTAAGTGGTCAAGGTAAAGTGATGAAACACTTGGGTTGGTCTTAGGTATGGGATGATCTATGTGGACCAATCAAGATGTATGTACACACCCACTGGGTGGAAACTGACTGGTGGGTGGTGTCTAACAATGGCTATAAATTGCAATGTTTGCTAATGTACAGTGTGGTGTAGTGTGGAGTAGAGATTGTGATTTGTAGGGCATATAGTATTTATATATAGTAGAATAAAGTAGATCTTTTATATAAGACTACTGAGTTGTCTGGTGTCTTGAGAGAAGATACAAGAACCAGAAGAATCCTGGAGAAGTTTGGAGACATCTCAGGAAGAAGAGTTAGAAGGCTTGGAGAGTTTGTCAGGGTCTTCAGCCTATTCTCTGAAACTCTGCTGCTTGGGAAAGAAGCATCAACCACTGATCAAAGCTGGTCAGCTCTGCTGCATAACAAGGTGGTGAGTTAGAGCCAGAGGTGAAGAGCTACAGGATGGCAAAAGGGATTTTCCTCAATTTCCCCCATATGATAAAGTCCTAAAATAAGTGTCCACTTTGACACAGAAACATAGGTGGGATACAGTCGGGCAGCTCTGGGCTGCCCCAGGAAGCAGCAGATCAGGGCCGCTGCTACCCCATGCCATGGCTATGATCCTCCCTTTTGCCATCCTGAAAAGAACGGCAAAATGCCGCTCTTTTCAGGGGCAGCAAAAGGGCATCTTAAGAGCCGGCAGAGGCCCATAGTTAATTTAAGTTGTGGTTTTCAAAAAAGCTTTTTAGAGTAAACATAACATAATGACAAGCTTTCATCAACTTTCTATCCTGTTCCCTATTCTCATGCTCTCATGCTCTTATAGTCCTACTTCAGATTCCACTACAAGGAGGTATACAATGAAAGCACACTTTGCTTTGGAAGTGGGGAAGAGTCTTGAAGGGCAAAGTGTTTTCCAGAACAAGGCCTGGGCACTGGAAAACCAGAAAATAAGAACCATTTTCATTTTCAGACTGTCCATAAAGATAATCAATGCATGAAGAAAAGTGGATTCCAGCCTACTGTTAACATATTTTCCAGTATTGCACATTTTACATAAATGGGCAGCAACCATTCATGGAAATGGTTTCTACTTCCTCCAAAACCAACCAACAACAAAAAGTCTGTCATTTCACAAAAGCTTGCATCAAGAAGAAAAATAAAATAAAATAAAGTAGAATTGTTTTCCATATGAGGATGAAGAAAGCTAGCTTTATGCATAATTTGGTCTTGGAAAATATCTAGGTAAGTCCTTGGTTCTGTCAAGGAAGCAAGACATAGAAGACAACATAATCTCTTTTTGAGTGTTTCATCTCCCTATACACAGACATTTTCATCCATCCCTGAAACATAATTTTGCCTATCCAACTTGTACTACTAGGCACATGCCCTGGAAAACAATTAGCCATACTGAATTTTTAGTCTAGTAGCAAGTATAGAGTAGAGGAGGAAATTCTAAACAGCAAGAATCAGAAGGGACAGGAAGATGAAAATATAGAGCAGGATTTTACTCAGATAATGCCAGTCAGTCAGTGATCATCCTATATGGTTGGCTTATCTAATGAAAGCTTCATTTTTCAGCTGTAATCAAGTTATTATTATTTTTAATCACACTACTCAATCAATTATAAATTAAGTCTGCTTATTTTGCATATGAGCTGTGTGAGTAAAAACATAAAGGGAAGTTTGCACTATGGGGCTTTAAATCAGATATATAATAGCAGAGCATTACAGGACTCATGAGGTTTGGTTGCCAACTTCATGATAGGAAGAAATTCAACTATGTGTATTATTTCTCACTTCTACAGCCTCTACTGTGAAAAGTCGCATATTAAGAATTCCTTCAGAGATTTGATGAAATATGAGATTTGATCCACAAATTATTTCCAAAAAAGCAAAAAAACCTACAAACAAACCTAAAAGCAGAAAAAGGGTAGGGGCTGAATCTCATTAGAGAAGGGATAAATGATTACATTAAATATTTACGGTTTATAATATATAGAAGAAAGCTTTCACCACTTACTTTTTGCTCTTGTCCTCTCTGAATGTAGTGTGAATTTGTGTGGGTTGGAAGGATGGGGAAAATGTACAAAATCTAGCCATAAGCAATAACCGTGGGGGGAAAAAACCCATAATTCCTTAATAATAGTGGCAACAGTATGCTTCAACATTGATTGTTTCAATATTTTACAACATTAATGTCTCAATTTATACTGCACGGTAGGGAATTTAAATTTGCCAGTGTGTCTGAAGGCTTCCTGGAGTAAATCCCAAAGCCTGTTTTCACACACAAGGCATAGATTGCTGGTGGACCTTTTGTGTTCTTTTGATATTAAAGCCTGATCATTGCTCATGCAGCAGAAACTACAGAGACCAAAAAAATGGCATTTACAGTGCAAATTAGTATTCTCAATTTCTAGCTAAATAGGTAGGTTTGACATCCACATTGCAAACATCATTGGTGTTGAGGAAGGATTGTAAGTGTGTTGCTGGTTTTTCACAGTAATAACTCTTTCAGCTTCTTCTACTTCTAAATCTTCATTTATTTATTTCAAAAGCAGAACCCCTTAGTCTGTTGAATCAGTATATAGAGAGATCTTGTAGCACCTTTGAGACTAACTGAAAGAAAGAAATTGGCAGCATGAGCTTTCATAGACTTCAGTCTACTTCCTCAGATGCATTTGAGGAAATAGACTGAAGTCTCTGAAAGCTAATGCAGCCAACATCAAAATGTTGTCTCTTGTGGTCATCATTTCCCACATGACCTGAAACACTTGATAATAAATACTTGTGTGCATGATAGAAAGGGAAAACATTTTTCAAAAATGCAACATTTGCATTGGCTCTTATACTAGGAGGGTGCCCTCCAACTGTTACTGGCCTGTAACTTTCATTATGTTATAGCCAGTGTAACCCAGGGTGATGGTTCATGGGAGAGTCAGTCCAATGATGTGTGAAGGGCCCCAAATTTCCCAGTTTTGTTGTCTTCTATGTCCTTTCTGTGTCTTGAGTGTCAATTTCATTTACTTTGTATTGCCAGTATAGATATTGCTCTCATTCAAACAAAGACATCCATTTTGTATTCTGTCCTGAAAGGTCAAAAAAAAAAAAAAAGAAAGAAAGAAAGAAAGAAAAGAAAAGAAAAGAAAAGAAAAAAGAAAAAGAAAGGAAGGAAGGGAGGAAAGGAAAGGAGAAAAGAAATCCTGATACATTAGAAATTACAGCCCACTTATTTGACTACCACTACTAGTGTGTGTGTGTATGTTATGATGGAAGGTAAGGAATTGTCCCCAAAAGTTTTAAAAAGTGGGGAAATCAATGTTGGAAATAAAGATGAAAACATGGGGGGGGGAAAGCTGTTGACCTTTTGTGTCCTTTTAAAAATCTGGTGCAACCATATCTTGAAAATTATGTACTGTTCTTGTCACTGTACTTGAGAAAAGATATTGTAGACATGGGAAAGGGGGCAGACAAAATGAAAAAGAAACTTGAACAAGTCTTTTATGATGGAAAGGTTATAATCGCTGTTAATCTGTTATGGTGAGTTACAATAGTGAATTCCAGTTTATGCTATTATAACCCACTTTATTGGTCATTGCAGAAAGTGAAATTCTTTATTATCTGGACAAAAACCAAAATCCCATCACCTTCAGGAAGCTGCTGATTCCCCTCCATTCTCTAATGTCAAGGAAATGGATGTTGCTTTTTTTGCAGGAAGGGGGAGCTGTGTTGCTTGAAACTTAGTTGTACCAGTACAAAGGAACCCGTTTGCTTTTAATGTGTAATAAAAAGCCACAACTTTCTTTATCTGTACAGGGATCATAAATCAGAATTTGACAGCCATAAATCAATCACATTATTTGCTCCTGTTTGACATATGTGTGCATACGCCTGTGTCATAAATCATACTGCCAATTAAATCATAAAGCATGTCATGAATTCCAGGCCACAAATCATTCCATAAATCCATCATATGTCAATATTCAGGTCATAAATCAGGCCATAAATCATTCAGTTGTCATTATATGTAATCAATCATATTAGTTAATAAATCCATAAATCACAAGCTGTCATAATAAATCAATCATCCATTGCAAATCACAATATTGATTAAATGAACTATTTCCATCCACAGGGGGGAGGGCTTATGCCCTTCCACAGGAGGGGGGCAGCTTAGCTTGGATCACCTCCCCACCCTGAGTGACTTGCTTAAGGTGTTGCATGATGGAGTCCAGATACAGATTACAGCCTGCAGGAGAGAAATGGACCCCATCACCTCTTTACGGATGTGGCAAATCAAACCTAATTTGACCATGTTATGACAGATGATGCCCTGACAGAGTTCAGCCTTTTTTAAACACCCCTCTTCACCCAGAGATGAGCAACATTGATTGCCACCTCACTCATCACTACAGGCCAGTCTCGTCTTCACAAGAGCTTAGACCAGGGGTAGGCAACCTTTCCCCTTTAAGGGCCGAGGGACTTCAGCTCCCAGAATCCCAGGAGCTATTGGCCAACATGGGACTATTGGTCAACATGGCTGAGGCTTCTGGGAGCTGAAGTCCCTCGGCCCTTAAAGGGGAAAGGTTGCCTACCCCTGGCTTAGACCATAGCAACACTATGTCTGGCAAAAAGCATCGTACTTCATGGAGATCTGTGATGATTCTTCTTCACCCTTGCAGACTTAGAGCTCTGGAAATTAATGACATGCACAACCACCACCATGATAGGAAACAGTTCTAGAAAGGTGAGATCCCTTGTGACACCTGTACTCATCCAGCATGGAGGCCAACTCTCTGCTGCCTATTGACCATTCTAGTACACTCCAAAGCTGTGAGCATCACAAGTGTTAGAATATACCTGCAAATCCACCTTGAAAAGCACCTTGCTCCTCCAGAATGAGACTCCATTGAACTCTCTCAGAAACTCCTCCAGCAAACAAGAAGTCATCCAGGTAATGGGTGATTTCATCATTACTTGACCTCTTTATGGCACACCATTGAAACAAAGTACTAAATTTCTCAAAGGCTGAGCAAGAAATCAAACAGCCCATTGGTATCGCCTTGTCAAAGTAGTACATGCCTTCAAACTAGAAGCCCAGCAAATCGAAGTCCTCCAGGTGAACCAGAAGGAGCATGAAAGCTGATTTTATATCACACTTAGCCATGAGACCTCCAGTACCAAGGACCTTCACAATCTGAACCATTGAATCAAAGGATGCGTACTTCACGGAAGCGAGTGGAGGATTGCTAGCATCATTGACCAACTCACCCTTGGGATAGGATAAGTTGTGGATCAACTGGTATTCATCTGGTGCCTTCTTGGGCACCACACCTAATGGCGACAACCGCAACGTCGGCATTGGTATCTTCCTGTAAGGGCCAGATATCCTACCCACCACCAACTCTTTCTTCAGCTTGTCCCTCACCACCTTACCGATCTTGAATTAGATGCAAAGCAAAAAACCCTAAGGCTAGAATATGGAATGTGGAAACCATGTGTGAAACCCTGAAGTGAGTATTGTGCACAGCCCTGCTTGGGATAAATCACCAACCAAGCACCTAAGGAATCCAAGTAAATGGGTGTTGGAGACTTTGCCTCTGGCAGAGGCACGCTGAGAAGCAGCACCAGTCCCGGCCCGCTTACCTTTGAAGCATGAGGATCTGGGATGGCTCCCACCACAGGTGCCACAATGGTGGTCGAACTTGCAAATCTGTCTTTTGCACTTACCTGCATTGAACTCCCAGCAGACTCCTGACACTCTCCTCTCAAAGCAAAGCAAAGCAGCTTCATTTATATACCGCTTCATACCACGCTATGCAGTGTCTAAGCGGTTTACAACTGTAAGCTCATTGCCCCACAACAGCTGGGTACTCATTTTAACCACTGCGCCACCAAAGCCCAGGCACGCAGAGGCAGGAAAACCCCTGGCTATCACCTGTGGCTTGCCTCACAAACTGTACTTTTGGCTGAATGACTATCTGCACAAAACCATTGTCACATCACCTTTGAGGCACCACAGCTGGGTTTGCAAGTGTCACCATGAGATGGAATAATAATAATAATAATAATAATAATAATATTTATTTGTATCCCGCTTATTGAAAAGACAATCCAGGCGGCTTACATAAAAAAAAAAAAAAAACCATACAATATATCCCCAAAAACCAACCCACCCCCCCTTAAAACAGTATTAAACATCTCGTGATCAAAATGGAAACACTACATATAAACAAAACAATATATATATATATATATATATATATATATATATATGAAACAATAAAACCGGGCCAACCACTAAAACATTCCTCATCCATCAAATGATGGGGCCATGAGAGGAAGAGGGGGCCGAGTAGCCCAGGGGCCGGGGGCCCAAGGCTGGGATAATTAATCTGGAAAGGCCTGCCAGAAGAGATCCGTCTTGACAGCCTTTTTAAAGCTGTCTAAAGATGTCAGCTGATGGATCTCATCCGGCAGGTCATTCCAGAGTTTGGGGGAGAAAGCAGAGAAAGCCCTCTGGAGGTCGTCGCAAGCCTCGATTTCTGAGGCTGCAGCAAATTCCTTCCAGAGGACCGGAGAGCGCGGGGAGGATTATATGAGAAGAGGCGGTCCCTGAGATAGCTTGGACCCAAGCCATTTAGGGCTTTAAAGGTAATAACCAACACCTTGTACCATGCCCAGAAGCTAATAGGCAGCCAGTGGAGGGACCTCAAAACAGGAGTAATGTGGTCCCTCCAAGATGTTCCAGAAATAAGCCTGGCTGCCATGTTTTGGACCAACTGAAGCTTCCGAACCAAGCACAAGGGTAGCCCCATGTAGAGCGCATTGCAGAAGTCCAGGCGTGAGGTTACCAGCCCGTGCACAACAGTCTCTAGATCCCTTACTTCCAGAAAAGGGCGCAGCTGGCGTATCAGCCGGAGCTGATAACAGGCACTCCTGACCGCCACATTTACCTGATTTGTCATCAGGAGCGACGAGTCAAGTAGCACCCCCAGACTGCAAACACAGTCACTGAAGGAGAGTGTGACCCCATCCAGGACTGGAGGTTGCAACCCAATTCTTGGTTTCGGGACCGCTACTGTGAGCACCTCCATCTTGTCTGGATTCAGTTTCAATCTGTTTTTTGTCATCCAGCCCATTACCGCTCGAAGACAGTCATTGAGAGAGGAGATGCCATTAGAATTCGAGGCCGACGAACAAGACATGGAGAAATAGATTTGGGTGTCATCAGCATACTGATAACACCCAGCACCATAACTCTGTATTATCTCACCCAGAAGCTTCATATAGATGTTAAATAACATTGGGGACAGAATAGCCCCCTGAGGGACCCCACAAGTGAGGTCCCTCTTACTGGAGCTACAGTCCCCGAGCAGCACCCTCTGGGACCTACCCGAGAGGAAGGACCGGAACCACTGCAGAGCAGTTCTCCCGATACCTAACCCCTTCAGGCGGTCCAAGAGGATGCCGTGATCTATTGTATCGAAGGCCACTGAGAGGTCTAAGAGCACCAACAGGGTCACACTATCCCTGTCGATGCTCAGACGCAGATTGTCGGTCAAGGCAACCATGGCAGTCTCAACCCCAAAGCCTGTCCTGAAGCCAGTTTGAAACGGGTCTAGATAATCAGTTTCATCCAAGATAGCTTGCAGACATGACAAGAATGATCTAGGGTGGCACACATCCAGAACTGCTCATCATATTGTAGCCAAGCAGACCCATTAGAATTGGTGTGACAATTAGTATAGGTGTTTATGTTGATCTCTTGATATTTGGATAAGTCATGTGCTCTCTCAACTTGCTTTTCCTCAATCATACCCTTGTAAATCATAAAATCCATCATCTAGTTTACAAAATTTCTTTCAAGCATAGGGTGCTTGTGAGACTCAAACTCCTTAGGGAGACTAAATACAATTCCATCCTTTGCCATCACCCTGGGTTCGGTGTCCCAGAAGTTCAGTAAGAAAAGATTGATGTACTCACCCCTCCATATACACTCCCTTGTTGCTAGTGGGAGATGCACATCCAGTGAGGTGGACATGCTCCCACAGGGGTTACAGCCAGTCAACCTCTCCTTTGCTGCAGTGGCCACTAGAGGTAGCATTGAAGGGTTAACAGAGGATGGTTCAGGTGAGGGTACTTCCAACACCTGTGCAGAGGGTAACACCACCTCCTGTGCATCACTCTGGGCTCCTGAGTTCAAAGTTACAGGGGTCACCACCCCTGCACCACCACTCTGTGTTTCCCTCTGGACACACACCACCTGACCGATTTTTTCACATGTAGCCACACAGGCTGCCATCATGTGGCCCAGCTGTGCCAAATGGGCTGCAATCTCCTCCTCATGTTTCACTCTGGCAGTGGCCAGATGCTTAAGCACCAATTGCCTGTTGGTTGACCCAGCGGGCACCGGGCACCACTTGGGTTTAGGCTTACTCTGAGGCATGTGGAGGATCTGGAAGCAAAAATGAAAATTAGTATGACTGTAACCTCCCAAATAAGGAAACCTCAAAATCATAACCTAAAATGTAGCAAATAAGAAATTCAATAAGAATAGTAATGATAATAACAGAATAACAAAATTAATCATACTAATAGCAATGATAATAATGATATGGAACTGCCAGAAATCATGGTCCCAATATTAAGAACAACACAGCCCCACCTATGACATGATAATTTGTGTATAAATATATACACACATACATCGAAATATTTGTATATATACCTACTCTCTCTCTCTCTCTCTCTTTGTATATATATGGTAACCACATATAACATAATATAATATTAACAATAGATGGCATTAGTCAACAAATGCTGTACTGAGCTTCTTATCCACATCAGTATGCAAAATATACCAGTGGCTAGTTCTCACTCCCCCACTCCCCCCCCCCAGGTCACCCTCTGGACAGTCCCCCACCCTCCAACCTTTACCTCAAAGGCCCAGGCCCACAGAGCCAGGAAAACCCTTGGCTAACACCAGCTAAGAGAGAGGTGAAGCCGCATGTCTTCCTCTCTCAGCTGCCTGGCTCGGACTGCTGGAGCCACATGGCTTTGGGCCTTATATAGGCCCAAACCACACTTCCAAATCTCACGAGACTATCCAGTCTCATGAGATTATGGGGGTTGCTCAGGTATCTCATGAGATCCCACCAATTGGTTGGGAGCCACAGAAAGGGTGGGACTTCCTGAGACTTCCTCCAATCATGGTGCCAGCCTCCCAAAATAGTCGACACAACTAGCAACCCCTCCCAATGAGTTGGGGGGGGGCTGTTTTGGAAGGGGAAGCACTAGGAAATATAGCCACAGACATATAGCTATATGCCAGACATACATCATCTCATGCCAATATTTGAGGCAGTTTAAGGTAGAACAGACAATTGGGAAGTTACATGATAGAGGTGTACAGCATGGCACTTGCTTCTGACAAAACAGACAGAAACAGTTCTTCTTTCTCTCATAATTCTAGAACCTGCAACCATCCATTGAAGCCAAATGGTGGGAGATTCAGAGCACAGAATGGACAGGGCACATCTTCACATAAGTACATAGTTAAACTGTGAAATTTACTGCCACAAGATATAGTGATGACTGCTACCTGGACAGTTTTAAAAAAGAAATAGATAAACTATATATGGGACTATGCAGATGGGTGGCTCTGGACTGCCCCTGCAAGCCGTGGAGCGGGGCCACAGCAGCTGCACACCGCAGCCCCGATCCTCCCTTTGGCCGCCCCTAAAAGAGCTACACGCTGTGCCAGAAGGGCATCCTGATGCAGCACGCTGTGCGGATGGGTGCACGGTGCCAGGATGGCATCAGGCTGGGGTTGAGGCAGCTGGCATGCAGCTGCTCCACCTCAACTCCACCCCCAGGCCGGCCCTTTGGGCCAGTCTGCAACACCCCTAAGTACTGTCATTGGCTACTAACCAGAATGGCTGTATATCACTCCAGTATCCAAAGACAATATGACTTTATATATCAGTTGTCAGGGCTACAAACAGAAACTGAAGTTCCACTGATTCTCTGATAGAAAACATATTTGGGGTAGTCATGTTGGCCATGTAACAAAGTACAATAACATCCAAAATCCATAAAACAGTGATGTCTTTATCAGGTCAGCCGAAATGCACAAAATACATATTGCAAGCTTTGGAAGCTGCCCTGGCTTCCTCATCAGGCAAAGATATTAAAAAACATACAGGAGAAAAAATTATGACAATGTTAGTTACAAGCTTGCATTTTTTTTCAACATGTGACTGTTCTCAGTTCAGGTGATACAGAAAGGAAATTCATGCAGGCAAACCCTTCCTCCTTTTTGCCAAGTGAGTATTCCAGGAAATGGGGAAAAAATATGCACTTGTTTTCCCATATGCCTATGTTTGGTGTTCCAATACTCCCACATATTTATAAGCATGGAAATGGGGCATAGGGAAGAATATTTGTAAAAAACAAACAAAAAAAAAACATGTTTGCTGAATGTCGAGAAACCTCAATGAGAAGAATTTTGGACTAACATGAATTGTTGCAGCTTCAGACTTATTTTGCTCAAAATTTAGAGATGGTTAATTTACACAGAAAATATCATCTTCTGCACAAGAAACTGCTTTTTTTTTTTGGCGAGGGAGGGAGTTGGTTTCTGTGGCAAAAATAAAAAATTTAAAAAAATCTCCCTATGTAAATCAACCATGCAGGAATTTTGCACAGAGAAAGTACCAAATTGCAAATGGGCTTTGAAAACTGTGTGGTTTTGAAAGGCTTTCTTGCAGTGGGAGGAAAATTGATAAAATTGTGCATTACTTCCTTCAAGAAAAAAATTAGTGAAAAACAACATTCCTAATACAGACATATAGGCCAGGAGGGTGTTGGTGACATGTATGTGTACAATCATGGTTTATATATATACATTTCTTTTAATGCTTGCCATGCAAGGAATTATCCTGTACCTCTTTGTACATTGTCTCCTCCCTCACTAGTCTACTTCAAAAGGCAAGTGAACACTCCATCGACCATTTTATGGCCAGTGGATGGTTGGGATGGACATTTAGTGGCAGGGCAACCAGGTAGCATCTAGCTATAATGAGGGAAGAGGACTAAGCACTGGCCTCCCAGATCTCCAGCACTGGAGATCCAGGAATATGATAGGTGTGATTTCCTCCCAGATGCATAAATGCAGCTGAACATGGTCTGAACCCCACCCCTGGGCATTATATGGCCATAGTGATGTGATGCACCACTGAGAATCTGCTTTTTGCCTAGGGCAGAAATGGCAGTCCAATGACAGTCCAATGGAGCTGTGTACTCCACCCCACAATAGTATAGAATCCTAGCCATTTTCTTTTTAAAAATCACTAAGATTTTATTTCTTGTAATTTCCTAATTCTTGATGATGATAAATATACAATTGGCACCAATACAATATGGTATGGAAAATATTCTTTGAATGCCCCTTCCATATGATATCTTTGATAATCTGTCTTCCTAAACAACATTTCCTGGTTATACTTTCCACCCAAAATATCTTAATGTGTTCCAAAGTTTATATTACCATGTTACCACTAAGGGGGACACCTGGCTTAACGAGTCTACCTGTGAAAAGGAATCTAGGAGTCCTAGTAGACCACAAGTTGAACATGAGTCAACAGTGTGATGCCGCAGCTAAAAAAATCCACTTGGATTTTTTTTTTTCAATAAGCAGGATACAAATAAATTTTATTATTATTTATTGTTATTATAAAAGGCAATTTTAGGCTGCATTAATAGAAGTAAGGTATCTAGATCAAGAGAAGTAATAGTGCCACTGTATTCTGCTTTGGTCAGGCCCCACCTGGAATGTTGAATTATGGGGAGAGTGTGCAGAGTGTGTGCAGGACTGCCATTCATCAGCTCCATACATCTCTGGATCTGTAGCTCCCTGCAGCTTGCAGCATTCCATGAAACCAAACCAGAGATCAAATTCTCTTCAAAAGAAGGTTCTTTATTCTTCAGTTGCAGAATTAACATGATAACTATTTACATTGTAGAACATCCATCATACAGGCAGAAAACAAAGGAAAGTCCATGCCAAGCCCAGCATTCCACTCAAGGCAAAGATCAAAACACAATAACTCCACCCCCAGGTTGATACCTTTATAGATATTTGCTAAGCAGCTTCTAAACCCAGCCTTCTTCCTGTGTCTTGTGTCATGTGACCAGTGGTTCTCACACACTCTGATGACCTAATTTGTTTTTCTCTTGTATCCTGTGTTCTCAGACAAACACTGACCATGGCTATGTTGTTTTCATGTAGAATCATAGAATCATAGAATCATAGAATCATAGAGTTGGAAGAGACCACAAGGGCCATCCAGTCCAACCCCCTGCCATGCAGGAACTCCCAATCAAAGCATCCCCGACAGATGGCCATCCAGCCTCTGCTTAAAGACCTCCAAGGAAGGAGACTCCACTACTCTCCGAGGGAGTGTGTTCCACTGTCGAACCGCCCTTACTGTCAGGAAGTTCCTCCTAATGTTGAGGTGGAATCTCTTTTCTTGCAGCTTGCATCCATTGTTTCGGGTCCTAGTCTCTGGAGCAGCAGAAAACAAGCTTGTTCCCTCCTCGATATGACATCCCTTCAAATATTTAAACACGGCTATCATATCACCTCTCAGCCTTCTCTTCTCCACGCTAAACATCCCCAGCTCCCTAAGTCGTTCCTCATAGGGCTTGGTTTCCAGACCCTTCACCATTTTAGTTGCCCTCCTTTGGACACGCTCCAATTTCTCCACATCCTTTTTGAATTGTGGTGCCCAGAATTCACCTTCAGGCTAAAACTTTCACAGCTAGAACTTTCCCACATCTGTACATTTCCATTTTGACTACAAAACCCAACATGGAATACTGTGTCCAGTTCTGGGCACCACAATTCAAAAAGGATGTTGAAAAAACTGGAGCGTGTCCAGAGGACAGAGACCAAAATGGTGAAGGGTCTGGAAACCATACCCTATGAGGAATGACTTAGGGAACTGGGTATGTTTAGCCTGGAGAAGAGATGGCTAAGAGGGGATATGATAGCCCTGTTTAAATATTTGAAGGGATGTCATATTGAGAAGGACACTAGCTTGTTTTCTGCTGCTCCAGAGAATAGGACTTGGAACAACGGATGCAAGCTACAGGAAAAGAGATTCCACCTCAACATTAGGAGGAACTTCCTGACAGTGAGAGATGTTTGACAGTGGAACACACTCCTTCGGAATGTGGTGGAGTCTCCTTCTTTGGAGGTCTTTAAACATAGGCTGGATGGTCATCTGTTGTGGATGGTTTGATTTTGAGTTCCTGCATGGCAGGGGGTTGGACTGGATGGCCCTTGTGGTCTCTTCCAACTCTGTGATTCTATGATTCTATTAGGATAGTCCTCGTGTATATCCTTTTTTCCTTAGAAGACAGTGTACTAGTACATCTACCTAGATATATCTGTTGTCAGATGCAGAGGATATTTCACAGATTTTAAACTGTTGAAAAGTAGAAACATTTTAATTAAATAATCCATTAATTCTTTTAGCACCTGGCATGGTATTTATTGGGTACTGCCACAATCTCTTGCTCTGGTAATTTGTTGCTTTTCTGCTGGATTATAAATTGGTGGATACATAATACATTATATTACCATTGGGGAGATATTCCAAAACCATTAAGATTCATGGGAATTTTGCCATTATTTTTAATAGAACATCTGCTTTATTGTTTAAATAATGGTGGTACAAAATCTCAGCTGATTTTTAATAGTATAACCAGACAGATCTTAAGATATCTATTTTCACTAATAGTAGACTGGCTGCATCTTCACTACAGAAATAGTACATGTTGACACCACTTTAACTGCCATGGCTCAATGTTATGGAATTCTGGGATTTGTAGTTTAGTGAGAAATGTAACTTTCTCTGTCAGAAAGTGCCATAACAAACTACAGAATCCAAAATTCTATAGCATTGAGCCATGGCAGTTAAAGTCGTGTTGAACTGGTTTATTTCTGCTGTGCGGATGTAGCCTGTTTCCTAGTAATTCCCTTGCTCCTAGTTCATACAATGAATTCAATGGATATTTTGCTATTGTTATGTGCTCTCAAGTTCAATCCAACTGATGGCAACCTTTTCCTAGGACTGTGTTGGGAAGATTTCTTCAGAAGAGGTTTACCATAGCTTTCCTCTAAGGCTGAGAGTGTGTGATTTGCCCAAAGTCAAAAAGAAGGTTTCTATGGCTGGATGAGAATTCAAGACATAGTCTCTCTGAGTCCTAGGCCCAAAACAGACAGGCCAAATAAAGCAGCTTCTGAGTGCTTTGGGGGTGCAGTGTTCAGATGACACATGCCTCCAAAGCAGCTGGAAGTCACGGTGAGGCCATGCCAAGCCACAAAAGCCAGCCTAAAAAGGAGTCAATTTAGATCAACTCCTGGCCAGCACAGCTTGGGACTATGGTGGTGGCCACTTTGGAAGCAGACCAAAGAATCCAGAACGTGCTCCTGGTCTTTGGCCAGTCGTTCATGTCCATCTGATTCATCCCTCAATCCAACAATCAAACCACTATACCAAATTAGCTCTTCCATACAGCACAGTCACCTAAATCAGGAGAGCATTTGCCCATCCAGATTTTGAGTAACTACTACACCCATTATGCTTCACCATTGGCCAGGACTGTTGGGAATGGGGTTCAACAGCATCTGGAGAATATTCCCAGGTCTAAATGAGTACCATTTATCTTTCAAATAAGTATTTGTTTATTTGCTTACTTCCTTAATATTATTTGGATCCCTTCCCAATCAGGTAACAATGTTCTCAGGAGAGTCAACAATGAAAGATAAACACTATACAATGAAGCAAACTATAAATTTAAGAAAGGAATGAAGCCATCAACAGAAAAACATTCCATGAAAAGATCCCAGACTTATGGATCTTAAAACAATATTAATCCTCATGCCCTGGGATGGGAAAACATAGTCATCCTATCATCATGTTTTGTTGTAGAATCCAGAAATAATTAGACTTACTGTGTAGGAATTCTGAGACATTGCTACCTCAAACATTTTAAACAATGTTTCCAGGTCTCATCCCCTTACAGCTCATCTTTCCCAAATTAAAAAAGAAGACAACTGGGACAAAAATTCTGTCAAAAATTGTTGTTGTTGTTGTTGTGCCATTTAGTTACTTTAAAATTCCATTCAAAGTAATTCCATTCATTTTCTTGGAGGCTCATGATCCCAAGAAGCAGAAGTGATGCATTCTGGTTGTCAGTAAGCTGACTCCATTCAGACAAAATTGAAAATTCATCTACTGGATTAACATTACAATTCATTGGGGCCAGATATTACCCCACAATACAAGGTGTCTATGTATCCTTTTAGTCTGTTTTATCTGCCTTTATTTGTATTTTGTTCCATCTAGTCTTCTGGCTATGAGTAGATGATTCATTACAATCAAAGACTGGCATTCTTGTAGTGACATATGTACATACAAGTTCACCTTAAGCTTGTGTATACCTTTTTGTTGCTGTTATTGTGGGGACTGAATGCAAGAAACCAGAGAAGCATCTGCATATGCCTCATAGATACAGACACAGACTGATGACAGAGACCTCAGCAGATCTCAATGGAAGGTATCATCAGTCTGCATCTGACTGGGAAACATAATGAGATCCTTCTTTGATTTCCTCCCCTCCACTAACCACAGAATGACTGCTCTGGGGGGGTTATCACAGCAAAACCTTGAGTCCTGTAGTGGTAAGCAATGAGCCATCATAGAGATCCACCTACAGAACACATATACTACACTAAGCAAGGTGATATCTTGACCAAACTCTCCTTTAGACAAAGGGCATTTTAATACCTCACATACAGTACATTGGGATTTTCATTATTATCAGAAAATGCCTTACAAGTGCCACAATGCAAGCTAAAAGGAAACAATGAAACTTGAGCATGAAGGGTAAAACCATCTTAAAACATCTGGGAACAGAAGAATGTCTTTATCTGGTGCTTTCTACAAGGCATAAGATAGAAATGTGTGTTATGGCTCTCACACATCCAGAATGTGGGAAGTTGAGAAAAAGATCTTGTTCTGAGTAATTGTAACAAAGCAAAATTGTCTGGGTGAAATGTTTGTTTTGTTTAAAAGCTACAGCATAGTCACTTTGAAACAAACATGTGAACAGAAGCCCTGCCAGCAAAATTTCAACCTCAGGAATGTTTTTAAAGAATGAGCTGTAATAAAGGTTTATGATGCTGTCGGCCCATGAAATTAGGAACCAGTGCAAGATCGAAGCACTTCTATAAAGATTTTTAGTATGTTGTTTGTCAGCTTCAGAGATCACATATTTACATATAGCAAGAAGGTTGCCATTGAATTTTAAACTCAGCTCAGTTTGGAGATGCTCTGAAGGTTTAGAGGGGAGATTTGGAAGTTTGCAAAAGCCGATTGGAGGCAGACAATTACGGAAAATCCTTGATATTCAATTGTTTTCTTTCTGACCAATATAGACACACCCATAAACACTCCTATTCTGCTGAAAATCCTTGCCACCAACAGATTTCTATCAGTCAAAAACCTGCCCTTATTGTCAGAAGAACTGGCAGAAAATATGGAAGAAAGGGCATGAATCCTATTCAGTAGTTCCATTTGGAGCAGCCCCACAGAGTCAATAGTTGGATGATGAATTAACATATAGGTTAATTTGGTTTATTTATTTATTTATTCATTCATTTATTTATCTTTATGTCTCCTATTTTTTCCAAAAAGGGATCCAAGATGGCTCACAAATAAAAACTTTACCATTCTTTTTAGAAAAATTAAAACCAAGTAACTAAAAACAGTATAAAATTTCATGAAGGTACAAAAGTTAAAAGCATAGCTAAAGTACATACACTGTACTTTAGAAGAAGAATTGGATGATGCCTTTCTAGAACAGATGACCACACACTCAGAAAGGAAAAATATAGTAGTGATGGGTGACTTCAACTATCCGGATATTTGCTGGAAGTCAAACTCGGCAAAATCCTCAAGGTCTAGCAAATTCCTCACTTGCCTCGAAGACAATGTCATTGTTCAAAAGGTGGAAGAGGCAACAAGGGCGTCAGCTAATTTGGATCTGATCCTAACTAACAGGGAAGACTTAGTTAATGGGGTGCAAGTGGTTGGATCGTTAGGCGGGAGTGATCATGTCCTCCTGGAGTTTATTATACAGTGGAAAGGAGAAGCCAGGCATAGTCAGACACACATTCTAGACTTTAGGAAAGCTGATTTTACTAAACTTAGATAAATACTGGGGGTGATCCCATGGACAGGAATACTAAAAGAGAAGGGAGTTCAAGATGGATGGGAGTTTCTCAAAAGGGAGATACTGAAGGCACAATTTCAAACCGTGCCAACGAGGAGGAAAAATGGGAGGTGTCTCAAGAAACCAGGATGGATGACTAAGGAACTTGCAACTGAACTATGTTTTAAAAGGAACATGTATAAGAAATGGAAAAATGGGGAAATCACCAAAGAGCAATTCAAACAAATAGCTAGCACGTGTAGGGGTAAAGTCAGAAAAGCTAAAGCGCAGAATGAAATCAGGTTTGCTAGAGAGGTTAAGAACAATAAAAAGGGCTTTTGGGGGTATGTCAGCAGCAAAAGGAAAAAGAAGGAAATGGTAGGGCCACTGTGTGGAGAAGATGGCAAAAAGTTAACAGGGGACAGAGAAAAGGCAGAATTACTCAACACCTTCTTTGCTTCAGTCTTCTCAGAAAAGGCAAAGGGTGCTCAACCTAAGTATAATGGAGCAGAGGACAGAATAGGAGAATTTCGGCACAGAATAAGTAAAGAGATAATACAGAAACATCTGGTTAATCTAAATGAATATAAGTCTCCAGGACCAGATGAATTACATCCAAGGGTATATCGGAACCATTGGCAATAATCTTTGAGAATTCCTGGAAAACAGGAGAGGTCCCAGTGGACTGGAAGAGGGCAAATGTTGTCCCCATCTTCAAAAAGGGGAAAAAAGAGGATCCTAACAATTATCGTCCAGTTAGTCTGACATCAATACCAGGAAAGATTCTGGAGCAAATCATTAAACAGAGAGTCTGTGAACATCTGGAAAGTAATTTCATAATCACAAAAAGTCAACATGGGTTTCAGAGAAACAGGTCATGCCAGACAAATCTGATCTCTTTTTTTGATAAAATTACCAGCTTGGTAGATGAAGGGAATGCTGTGGATATAGTATATCTTGATTTCAGTAAGGCCTTTGACAAGGTTCCCCATGACATTCTTGTAAACAAGTTGGTAAAATGTGGGCTAGTCAAAGTAACTGTTACATGGATTTGTAATCGGTTGACTGGTCGAACCCAAAGGGTGCTCAACAATGGCTCCTTTTCAACCTGGAAAGAAGTGACCAGTGGGGTGCCACAGGGCTCTGTCCTGGGCCCAGTGCTATTCAATATCTTTATTAATGATTTGGATGACGGTATTGAGGGCATAGTTATCAAATTTGCAGACACCAAATTAGTAGGCGTAGCTAATACCCCAGAGGACAGGATCAAAATTCAAAATGACTTGAACAGACTAGAAAGTTGGGCCAAAGCTAACAAAATGAAATTCAACACGGAGAAATGTAAGGTACTGCACTTAGGGCGGAAAAATGAAAAGTACAGATATACGATGGGGGACACCTGGCTGAATGAGACTACGTGTGAAAGGGATCTAGGAATCCAGGTGGACCACAAGTTGAACATGAGTCAACAGTGCGATGCAGTAGCTAAAAAGGCCAATGCAATTTTAAGCTGCATCAGTAGAAGTATAGTGTCTAGATCAAGAGAAGTAATAGTGCCACTCTATTCTGCTTTGGTCAGGCCTCACCTGGAATACTGTGTCCAGTTCTGGGCACCACAATTCAAAAAGGATGTGGAGAAACTGGAGCGTGTCCAAAGTAGGGCAACTAAAATGGTGAAGGGTCTGGAAACCAAGCCCTATGAGGAACGACTTAGGGAGCTGGAGATGTTTAGCCTGGTGAAGAGAAGGCTGAGAGGTGATATGATAGCCGTGTTTAAATATTTGAAGGGATGTCATATCGAGGAGGGAACAAGCTTGTTTTCTGCTGCTCCAGAGACTTGGACCCGAAACAATGGATGCAAGCTGCAAGAAAAGAGATTCCACCTCAACATTAGGAGGAACTTCCTGACAGCAAGGGCGGTTCGACAGTGGAACACACTCCCTCAGAGAGTAGTGGAGTCTCCTTCCTTGGAGGTCTTTAAGCAGAGGCTGGATGGCCATCTGTCAGGGATGCTTTGATTGGGAGTTCCTGCATGGCAGGGGGTTGGACTGGATGGCCCTTGTGGTCTCTTCCAATTCTATGATTCTATGATTCTATGATTCTATGACTGTATAAAAGCTTCCCTGATGTGATTATATGCTAAATGTCTGCTTAAATAAAAACATATTTGCCTGGCAATGAAATGAATGTAGAGATGGAGTGAGCCTAGCTTCCCAAGGAAGGGCATTCAGAAGGTAGGAGTAACAAGCAATCCTGTGGTCGTGCTGGGACCCTAGATTTTAAGATCCTCGCAATCCATTTTAGGATCCTTACAGGTTCATATTCAGATAGTTTGGACTAAAGCCAGTGGGTTTCCTCCAGCTGAGACTAACAAAAGGACCCAGACCAAGAATATCTAGCTGCTCCATAGAATACTCCATTGGTGGGCTTCACCCTATCCAATACATGTTCCTGGACTATGTATGGAATTGCCCCAAAGCATCAAAGTAAGGGTTGGAATTAACCACAAGAACCAATTTGGCATCCCTCGCATCTCCTGAAATTTCTTCCCAAAGTGGTGACACCCCCATTTTTCTATAAACAGTCAACCAGCTACAGACTGTGCAAGGAGTCATCCTCAACCCAAAGTGGCAGGAAGCAATGCCAGTGGCATTAACCAATCAAGGTGTCCCTGGGGGATGATCTTGTAGTGTTTATCTGGCTGCACCTTCTTTCAGACCACTATATGGCCATGTTGGTTGGGGGGAGTTATAAGAAAACTATAAGTCCTGGGGCTGGGGAGACTTAACTAATTTGCCAACCAATTTTCATCCATTGTGAGAATTGCTCATTTTCAAAATGGGGAGAAAATTATTTGTTCTCTCAGCATGAACCAAATTAAAAAAGAATTACAACCTTAGATACACCACTTAGCCAAATTAGACATTTCTTCACAACACTGATCAAGTGCAGTATTGAAAGAGCTAGAAGAGGGGAAAGGTGAACTAAATGCTAGCTTTGGACATCACATCCAAAAATCCAATTCAGACACCCTTCAAGTGATGGCAACATCCAGAATGATAGGTGATGTGCTGGATTGAGAGAAACCTCAATGGAAATTTGGCTTACCTGAGATATACTTTTGCATTTAAAAACATTCCCAGTTAGGTACATGCACTAGTTCTCACTCAACAAGAGTGAGAATCCAGGCTTCCCATAGTTCTTATTTATGTGGTGATCCTTCATGAGTATAGCAGCCTCTCCTATTCCACATGAAAATGGTGACAATAGAGGGGATGTGATCAGTTTGCTCACTTCCTCATCTGTTGGATCATGTTATGTCTGAGTAGAGTTTGGCTGACCTTCAAGCAGCACACATTGCTTTGGATTGTATCAGAGAAGCCCTGAGGCATTTCGTATAAGGGGCAAATCTCTCTGAAGTGATATATCTCATTGTCACTCATTGTGCTTTGTCTGAAGTAGATTTATCCTGTATTGTCCCAGACCAATTGAATAGCTTACCTAGGTTTAGGGAAAGATAAAGTTCAAGGAAAAGTAGGGCCAAATGAAAGTATGGTAGGAAGAGATTATCTACTTTAGAGCCTTTGGATGGTACTGCCTCAGTGGTGTTGGTGAGCCCTCCTGTAAGCTTATTTCACTACATTATGTGCACAAGTAATTATCAGTTTAAAAATCAAACATCTTTTTAGGTACTAAATTTGAAGATTAAACACTTCATTATTTTATAATAGAAAAAGACAGTAGAAAACTAAAGAGAAGAGAAACATCATACTAACTGAAAACATTATTGTACTTTGTCATCTTTTTATTCTTTCACTTACTGTTACTTAAGTTACTGCTAGAGCCGTGTGACTTCTGTTACATGGATCAATAGGGAAAGAAACACAGGAGGAAAGATGGCAGGTCTTCAATAGGTTCTTAAGAAAAGATACTGAAGTCTTCATGACAGTTAACTTCATATGGAGTGCCCTGATGGATAAAAGCAGAAGACTCGCTAGTCCACAAATATGCCATGAGGGCAGTAGCTCTCTCCTACTATTGTTCTCCAAATAGTATCCAGAAGATGCTGCCTCAGATCCTGAGCATACCACTGACTATCATGGCTAGCAGCCATTAATAATTCCCAATTTCTGATCTGCTGTTAAAGTCATCTGGAGTTTATGACTGTTACCACATCTTGTGGAAGAGAATGTCATCATGTAACTATGTACTGAGAAAATGTCATTGTTGCATGTGAAAATTTCATAGTTTAGTGATGTGTTGTATGAAGAAATGCTTCCTCTCCCCATCTTGAATTTCCTACCATTCAGCTTCTGTCAATGAGTCCAAGCTGTCTCTTCTTGACCATTTACCAATACAAGTCTGTACGATGATTTTTCCATTTGTTCCATGACTTTTATAAGGGATTGCAGATTTTATCCATTTATGGAAAATGGCAAGGGGGAGTTACAGCACTGATAAAGATTGGGAAGCACAGAAATCTGGATTTGTAATTCAGGTTTTGAATTCAGATCTTGGGCTGCCCTTCTCATTATGTCCAGTGCAATGTTCAACTCATGGTAGACCACTGGGACTGTTGACCAGTTACCATCTACACTGCCTCATGTAGGCTGCCACATTGCTACATAGAGCTGTCATTGAAGCAGCATACAGCTTCACTATTTTCAGCACCAGCAAGTCATCTGAGCCCTCCTTCATAAGGCTTGGGGCTGAGGATGGACTCACCTAGAGCCAGGGATTTGGGATCATTCGAAACCTAGCCAGGTTCTGCTTTCCATAGAGTCCACCCTCTGTCTTGTTCTCAGAAGCAAGATAAATGGTACAGCAATGGCAGGAAAACAGGAAATAAAGATAATGGTGCAGCAACTGGTGAGACAATAAGTATGGGTGGGGATGCATCACCTCCAGTCTTTTTTCAACCAATACAAGTAAAAGGAGGAAGGCTTGTAAAGCTGCTGCTTAGATGCACATTGAAATGAGCAGCCTCCAAACTGATATGAGGTAGATACTGTTTTCTGAGTTAGAACCTACTCTTTTGGTCACTGTGCAACCCTAAACATTGACCAATTGAATTGAATTTAAGTCTGCATTGTGATGAATCAAGGATTATGTAGGAATGGCAGTAACAATCATGTTGGAACCACTGTTCTTGGTTCCACTGCTTTCCTGTCATATTTGAGGGATGAACAATAAGAAAGATTTTTGGATCTAGTAAATGCCAGGATGGCAAACAATCCCAGGAGAGTTTTTTTAAAAAGGCATTAGCTTGTTGGAAGTAAAACACATCACTGCATATAACAAGTAATCAGTGGAAAGAGTCAATGGATAGACAGATTGTCCCTTATGTTGTTGTTTTTTTTTTATCTTGCTCTTTCTTATCTCTGCTTAGGCCTTTTGCATCCTTCCTCTCCACTGAGATCATTTTCTCCTTTTTCAAGGAAAATAGTTGATGTCTTTGTTTCCTTTGTCTGAGAAGGAAACATCTCTGTACAGTCTCTGTAGTGGCTGCTAGCCTACACCATGCATTAGAACCAGCCTTATGACTTTTGTAACCAAGTCTTTTGTTTATTTCCTGCCCTATCTTTGGACGGATTTGCTCAGACAATAAAAGAATAGTGTTTCCTTGCCTTGTTTTGAACATTTAGCGTAGTTCCTCTGTTTTTCCCCTTAAGATTACACTGAACTGACCCATTGCACTCTGCTGGTATCAATAATCCAAAACAAGCAGCAGGAGGAAGGCTTGAACAGCTGCTGCTTAGATGCACATTGGGCCTAGGACAACAAGTTTGATCAAGAAAGTATGGGCTTGGGAGGTGTCACTGGAGGGACAGAGGAAACCATTTGTGGTCAAAAGAAATGTATGTTGAGGGTTACTTAATTGTCAAACCACCAATTTTGGAGAAGATTATCACTAAAACTTTTTTTATGTATATACATTATATGAAAATTTAAAAATTAAAAAAGAAATAACATAATAAGAATAAATTTAGGATTTTTTAAAAAAACAACAACACATATCTATGAATATTGAAGTTATCAAGGGCATGATATTTGGGGCAAGACTTCCTATTCATCATGAACATCACATGTGTTTGACAAGCTCTATCTGGTCTGGCTTCAGTTGGTCATTTTGACAGGAGGGTTCTTTACACATGGTCCATTGGTCCATTTGTATGGAATACAGTAACCATTGTAGAATGTCTATAGGCCTGCTTCTCCCATTTTCATTGATAATTTGCATGAGTGCTGAATCACAAATATAATTGTTTTGAACTTCATCTGCCATGGCTACTGGCTAAGTTCATTGAGGCTGAGGGAGTCCATAACATCTGGATGGCACCAAATTGGGGAAGGCTGATATAGCCTTTCACGTTTCAAGACCCTCATGCCCATACCTCCATGAAACCTGCAACAAATTATCAGAGACTGAACTATTTGAACTGAGAAGTACTGCCAATAGTGTTTTAGAATTTTCAATAGTGCATGAAAGGGCCAAAGGTTTCAGTGTAAAACTCAAAGAATGTTCACCACATTAAATTTTCTTGTCCTTGCTTGCTTCACTGGTTTATTTCATGCATGTGCAGTTTAAAGATTTCAAGTACATTTTTAAACTCAATCAGTCAAAGCCTTTATTGCATAGCCCCTAAGTCAGAACTATTCACTTCAGGCTCAATACTGTCAACTCTATTGACATAGCATGGGAAATCACTCAATGCTAGTGAACACAACTGATTATAAATATAAAATTAAGAAATATTCTGTATTGGATATATCCTAACCAATGTGGAATGGCACATATATTTGCAAATTACAAAGTCCATTTTGCTATGCACCACTCAAGTTTCTCAATGTTAGTTTTGAGAAAGAAAAAAAAAATACAGTATTATTGTTTTTGAGTAACATCTTATGGCATCCAAAGTACTTGTAAGCAATCTTTCATATTTATTCAAAATGAATTCTGCAGGATGTTGCTATGTCATTTTATTATTATCTTTCATTTGCATTGATCTGCATTCCATACAAACTCTGATAGTGGTGTGTGTGTGTGTGTGTGCAGATGTAAGATGATGACTGAAATCCTGCATCTTCAGGCATAGTGTCAGAACCATGCTGTGTGACTGGATTATGTCAGGTTTTTATTGTTGTTTTGAATATTGAATATATGTAGGTTGTAGATGGTAAGGGATTGTGGGTAAGCTAGTGGCAATAGCAAATAGGTTAGCTAGTATGGGGGATTGGGAATAGTGGCAGCTGACTAGGATAGTTTTGAGAACAGTAATTTGGAATGTGTAAGCTGTGGAATGTGGAGAGTAGGTGTCTGACAGTAACTGAAAGGAGGGGTAAAGGGTGGAAATACCTGAGTTAGAGAAAGATAGGGCTGGTGAGAAGGTTTGGAAAGGGAGAACTGGCTTGATGGGAAAAACAGATTATGGGGATTAGATCTGGGTGCTAGATTTGGCACCAAGGGTGTTAAGAGAAGTTTAATGGTTTGGGGGTTTTAAGATATTGTTTGGCTTTGAGGGGATAGTTTTGGCTTAAACACTGACTGGTGAATTACTGACTCTGTGTTTTCAATAAAGTCTTTTGTTGTTTCAATGCACTGGAATCTTTAATACACAAAGCTTCTGAATTTGCTCAATTCTGACAGTAAACCAGAACCCCCTAGTGTCTGGAGTGATGGAAGACCATATGAGTCCAGACAATCCATTAATCACAAGAGAGCAGGAAGAAGGAGCGAGTGGCTTGGCAGGAACGTCTGGGGAAAGTGCCAAGTCAGATGGCTTGTGAGCCCATCCTAAAGGGATGGCTGTGGCTGAGGAAGGCATGCCCACTTGATTGGTGGAGGATGTGTGGTTCCAGCCATTGGCCTCTACAAAGGGGAAAGAACACAAGAGGCACAGAGCAGGCTGAGTGTTGGCCTGGGATGTTGGGGTGGCTGAACCCCTGGACTGGACTTCTAGTGAGGAGAAGGACCAGGAAAATGAGATCCCCCAGATCCATGGGGAGATGCAGGAGATGCACAGCATGCTGGCAGAGGTAATGCAGATGTTGAAAGGCCTGGTTGCTGCGGCCTCAGCTGGAGCAGGGGCTGACCTGCAGCACCAATGGTGGTGGCTCTGGTGGCTCTGACTGCACCGGTGGGGCAGACAGGAGTACTGAGAGGACCTTCCCCCCAGCAGAACCCCCCACCGGTGAGATTGCAAGAACCTTTGGCCAGGAAGCTGAGAGTAAAGTTTGATGGCCATCCCCAGCAACTGCCTTATTTTCTGTCGCAAATGGTGGGACATATGCGTGAGTGGGGAACATCTTTCCCATATGAGGCAGCCAAAGTGAGATGTGTGACTAATCACCCAGAGGGGGAAGTGGCAGACTGGTTGGTCCACCTTTATTATAGTGGGGCAGTGGAGCTGCAGAATTTGCAGGTCTTCATGTTGGCACTGCGAGCTAAATTTCAGGACCCCTTTTGGGCTGAGCACACCCACACCTAGTTAATCTCACTGCACTGGGTGCACTCTGTATCAGAGTATGCCATGGAATTCCGGAGTTTGGCAGCGCAGGTTCCGGAGTGGCCAGAACCCATCGAAATGCAGTACTTAAAAGATGGGCTCTGTCCTGAATTGCTGGAATGGTCTCTGATCAGAGACAACCCAACCATGGTGCGTGAATGGATCAGGCTGGCAGAATAGTCAGAAAAGGTGAAGGAGGAGATCAAGTTTTTCTGCCAATGACTGGCCAGCACCCAGAAGAAGAGTGAGTCCAAGGGCAGGGAAAAATAAACCAGTAGCCAAGACTGAGAGACAGTGCCAGATGAGACTGGGACTGTGTTTGGAATGTGAAAGAAAGGGACACATCAATGTCAATTGCCCAGACCAAGCAATATGAGTGGGAACTGGTAATGCTGTGCAGGGGCAACCAAGTCCAGCAACGAAGGGTGAGAATTTCTGTGGCGGCAGCAGATGAATTGGGGGAAGGGCAGGCCAAATGGCCAGCCAACCTGCAGTAGAGCCAACCAAGGTATGGACAGACAGTGATGAGGAAATGAGTGGTGAGCCATTGGGGAGCTACCTGAGCCTGCCTTAGTCCATGGCAAAGGGCAGGCTGAGCATCCAGACAGCTGCAAATGCATGGTGAGTGGGGGAGTCCCATTGTGTATCCTGAAAGTAAGACTATTCCATCTTGATAAAGGTGCCATGGGGGAGAGAATGGGGCAGGTCACTCCAGAGACAACCGTTGGTTTACCAGGACCTCAGGGAGGTGTTGGAGGAGAAGGAAAGTTGCCTCCCCACAGGGAAACAGATTGTGCCACTGAAATAGAACCGGAGTCAGTTTTCCCTAAATCCAAACTGTACTCCATGATCCCTTTGGAGTTAAAGACTTTAAAAGAATTCATCAAAAATAACTTGGCTAGGAGATTAATAAGACCCTCCATATCCACCTTTGCTGCCCCAGTGATCTTTAGAGAAAAGAAAGATGGTTCTCTTTGGTTGGTTATTGACTACAAAAACCTGAATGCCATTTGTACACACTAATTTGTACCACTAATTTGTACTACATTTGTATTGCAAAATATCACAGCAGAGTTGTGGAGTCAACAAAAATAGAGCTTTACTCAGAAGAGTGTAAAACAAAAAATAAGCAAAGCAAAAAATATAGTAATGTAGCTAAGTACAAATATATACAATGCAAAAGTAAATCAGCATATCATACCCTCTGCCCCTGGTGGACATGCTGGGGCACTTCATCACCAGAAAGGTGTTCACTAAGTTGGACTTGAGAGATGCCTATTTTTGAGTGCTCATCAGGGAAGGGGGTAGATACAAAACTGCTTTCCATTGCCCATTGGGGGCTTATGAATACCTTGTACTCCCTTTTGGGCTTTTGGTGAAACCAGGATGCTTTACGAGACTAGTGAATGAAGTCTTGCATGATTTACTTTTTGATGGAGTTTTGGTTTATTTGGATGATGTGCTGATTTATTCTCAAGACTTACAGTCACATACCAAGCTAATGCACGAGGTATTGAAAAGGTTGTCAGACAACCAGCTATATGTGAAACTGTCCAAGTGCCATTTTCACATGGCCAGGTTGGACTTCTTGGGTTACTGAGGAATTGAAATGGACCCTGGCAAAGTACAGATAGTGTTAGATTTGTTAGGGTGTATTGCAAAATATCACAGCAGAGTCGTGGAGTCAACAAAAATAGAGCTTTACTCAGCAGAGTTAAAACAAAAAATAAGCAAAGCAAAAAATATAGTAATGTGGCTAAGTACAAATATATACAATGCAAAAATAAATAAGCATATCATAACTTCCTGCATGCCTGCAGTACTACAACTCCTTAGGAAGGAAAAAAATTTGCTTCCCAGCAATATAAAGAGCAACAGACTCCGGACCAGCATAGAAAGTAATACACTCTCTGAAACCCAAGCAAATTCCTAATGCAGTTATACTCTGCTAAGTGGCTATCAAGACCTCCTGGCCTAATTGGCTGATTGCATCACTAATTGCCAGAGCTGCCTTACTATCATGGACTTCACCTGCCACTTTGCTATACCTTCATCCAGTTACAACTTAGTATGCAAATTGGCATATCCTGACAAGATTGCCCTCTCAAAAACCCGAAAACAAGTGCAAAAGTTCCTGGGGTTTGCAAATTTCTATTGCCAGTTCATTCCCCACTTTGCCCAGATTGCTTTGCCCATTATTAATTTGTTGAAAAAAAAGGAAGGGGGGAGGAAACCAACTCCAAAGAAAGGGGAGGTGCTGGAAGCCCTTGGAGAAGGTGGAGTGGACTCCCAAATGCCAGGAGGCTTTTGAACAGTTGAACATCTGCTTAGCTCAGAACCCATTCTGAAGCACCCTGATCCAGAACTACCTTTTGTCATTCAGGTGAATGCTTCAGATTTAACCTTGGGGGCAGTACTGTTGCAAAAAGACTCAGAGGGGGCTGCTCAGGCCATGCACTTATTTGTCAATGTAGTTTCAACCAGCTGAGATTTCATGGCCCATCTGGGAAACAGAGGCATTTCCCATAAAATGGGCAATTCTTAGAAGGGGAGCCTCACCCATTTGAGGTGTGGATGGACCATTGCAATTCGGAGGCACTTCAAGCCTATTTCAAATTGAGCCGTAAACAGCATAGATGGGCTGAGGACTTTTACAAATACAGGTTCAAATTCAGGTTCATTCCTGGCTGGGAAAACAGTTAAGCCGATGCATTATCTAGACTGCCTCAACATGTGGGCAAAGAAACCCAGCTGCTAGAAACCTTATTTACTCCAACACAAATGGGACTATCTGTTATGACACATGTCAGGCTAAGGCAGAAGGGGAGGGAGATCCCAGAGAGCTGGATCCCTTATGTGCAGAAGTCCAGAAAGCTTTAGAGTGTGACAATTGGGTGCAAACACACCAGCAACAGTTAGAGAAGAAAAAACAATGGGCTTTGGTAGAAAGGTCTGAGAATCTATGGTGCTACAAATCTGTCATGATTCCAGAACTGTGGGATATTGGGGTTTTGTGAAAACATGGCACGGCCTTTGCAAGTAATATTGGTGGGAAGGGGTGCAGCTGGATGTGGAAAAATATGTAAAAAGTTGCCCAGTGTGTGCTAGAGCTAAGCCAGTGGTGGGCAAACCTAATGGACTTTTGCAGCCACTAGAGACCCCTAGTGGCCCATGGAAGCATATTGCTATGGTGTCCGGGAAAGCTGCCAACACGTGGCTGATAAGGACAAGGCCCTTTTCCAAGACACAAACACAGTTGCAAGTAACATACCAATGTTTGCTTGCAGCAGGCAAACAACAAGTGCAGAGTTCCAAAAGGCAGATCAAGAGAGCAATCCAAGGTCCAGGGTTATCACGAGCAGGTAGTCCAGAGCCTTTCCAAAGGTCACAAGATCCAAACCAGTCCAGAGTCAAGCTGAGAGCCAAGAGCTTTCACCGGGGAATCCAAGATAAGCCTTGATGAAGAGCTTGGCTTTTCCCAGCTACTTATCTAGCCTCAGCTCCTCTCTCACAGATGTTTATCTTTAGCTGCGCGTTTCTCAGCTAACCTTTGAGAACGCCGCAGCCCCGCCCTATCTGTTCTCCTCTGAGCAAAGGTAGGGATCTCACTCTCTTGCTCCTCTGCTTCTTCCAGGCCTGAAACCTCTGCTGGGGAAAGGCTTTATGCTGGAGGGAGGCTAGGCTGCTGAGGCAGGGGCTGTGCCTCAATGGGTCCCACACAGCTAGGTCCAGATTCAGCTAGGTCTATGGGAGCTGGTAGCACCAAGCTAGAACCTGGCTCCACATCCTCCCCCTCAGAGTCCTCCAAGTCCTCAACCTGGCTGTCCCTGACACATGGATTTCATCACTGACTTGTGTGAAAGCCAAGGTCAAAACACCATTTTGGGCTGTGTTTTCAAAACAAGCACACTATGTGGGCTGCAAGGGACTTCCTACAACTCCCAAGTTGGCTGATCTGATCATACAATTTGTTTATAAATACCACAGACTTCCTGATGAGATAATATCAGATAGAGGGAGCCAGTTCATCTCACAATTTTGGAAGGTGTTGCAGCCCAGGTTGGGGGTTGAACTAGCATTAAACTCCACTCATGACCCCCAAATGGATGAGCAATCAGAACAAATGAACACCTCACTAGAAAGGTACCTTTGGTGATATACCAATCAACTGCAGGACAATTGCTATGAACTGTTGCTGCAAGCTGAAGTGGCTTTCAATGGAGCTGTCAATCAGAGTACAGGACAGTCACCATTTGAAATTGTTTATGGTCATGAACCTACATTATTGTCCTCCTTATTGATTGAGTCACCTGACCCTGTGACATTGTAAATGCTCTAGAAGGAGCGAAAAAGGATTATAAAAAGTTTTCCGATCAGCACAGAAAAGTGGGGTGGGACCTATTTATCCACCAAACATTTGAAAATGAGACACCCCACCAAGAAAGTAGAACTCAAATATGTAGGACTTTTTGAGGCCAAGAGACTGATAAATGAGTTGAGGGCAGAGTTGAACTTGCCAAAAACCTATAGACATTTACAATCTGTCTTTCATTTCTGCCTACAGAAACCTCCCTGGACCCGTAAATGCTGGAGGACTGAGGAGACTCCACCTTTGCCTATGTTGGTGGATGGGGAACATCATTTTGAAATTTCTAAAATATTGGACTCTGCAATGCATAAAGGAGTGTTACAATATTTGGTTTGTTTGAAACATTTTTCTATTGATCATGATGAGTGGGTGAAGGCTAAACATGTTAAAGCTCCTAAATTAATTGAGGAATTTTACTTGTGCTATCCTCATAAACCTAGGGGGTAGGGAGCAGGGTAGGTTGGTATGCATGTCACTGATGTGTTATGGGAGGGTGGACTGTCAGCACCATGCCTGTGTGCATGGATTCTGTCAGGTTTTTATATTTGTTGTTTGAATATTGCAGTTGATATATATAAGTTGTAGATGGTAGGGGATTGTGGGTAAACTAGTGTCAATAGCACATAGGTTAGCTAGTATGAGGGATTGAGAATTTTGGCGGCTGGCTAGGATAGTTTTGAGAATGATGGACTTTTGGAATGTGTAAGCTATGGGATGTGGAGAGTTGTTGTCTGGAAGTAACTGAAAGGATGGGTAAAGGGTGGAAATATCTGAGTTAGAGAAAGATAAGGCTAGTGAGAAGGTTTGAAAAGGGGGGGAGGGCTGGCTTGATGGGGGAAATAGACTATGGGAATTAGAGGTGGGTGCTAGATGGGAATTAAAGGTGGGTGCTAGATTGGGAGGACTTTAAAGGTTTTAAGATATTGTTTGGCTTTGAGGGGTTATTCTGGCTTAAATGCTGGCTGGTGAATCACTGACTATAGGCCTTTGCAGACTGCCAGAAATAGTACAAATTGAGTCTACTTTAAGGGTTAGGGTTAGGGTTAGGGAATCATGGGAACTGTATTTTATTGTGGCACCAGAGCTCTCTGACAGAGAAGGCTCAATGTCTCAAAAAACAAAACAATTCCCATGATTCCCTAGCACTAACCCTAACCCTTAAAGTGGACTCAATTTGCACTATTTTTGGCAGTCTGCAAAGGCCCTATGTATTATCAATAAAATCTTTTGTTGTTTCAATGCACTGGACACTTTGATACACAAAGCTTCTGACATATAGCTATGGTGACAGTGCTCCCTCATCATGGCTATATCTCCCACTTTGACCCATCAAAACCCAACTTAGAGGCCAGGCAGCCACACCAACAAAAGGAGTTCTGAGACACCGGAGAGTGGGGTGCTGAATGGTGGTGCATTTGTCCCTTTTCCACCAGTGAGGTGCAGTGTGAAAAGTAGTGGCAGTGATAAAGGGGACTGTAGGCTTAGTTATTTAATTATATGTTGGCTTTCTCCCAGAAGGGGACCCAAGACTAATCACAGATAAAATCAGTTAAGAACTTTACAATAAAAAATAATAAATAATAATAATCTTGCTGATTTCCTATCACCAGGAGGAAACCTTGAGCATCAGATATTTCCTTTTCATTTTTGAACTCTATACAACTAAGTGGACACATTTTTCCTGCTTTACTTTTGTCAGCAGACAAAGATGTTTTCATTCAAGCAGGTTTTTAATATGTAATCATTGTCAGATTGATTACTTCACAATCAAATAGGAAATTACAAAAGTTTTTAAAAAATCTAAAACACACACACTGTATAGACACTTCTCTGATAGTGATTACATATTAAAATCCTGCTTGAATGAAAACATCTTTGCTTACTGGCAAAAGAAAAGCAGGAAAAGGGCCAGTCTAACCTCCTGTGGAATGGAGTTCCATAGGTGCTATGTTTTCCAGCATCTCAGAACTCCTTTGGTTATTTCAGCTGCATGGCTTCTAAGGTGGGTTGTGGTGTGTGTTGGAGTGTAAATTTTAATTGCGATATTTCTAACGTCATACATCTGGAATGCAGTGGCTCAAATAGTTAAGATGCTGACTCTGTTGATTGAAAAATCAGTAGGTTGGCACTTTGAGGCCCAGGTGCTGCATGATGAGGTGAGCTCCTGTCACTAGTCCCAGCTTCTGCCAACCTAGCAGTTTGAAAGCATGCAAATGCAAGTAGATAAATAGGTACCACTTCAGTGGGAAGGTAAACAGCATTCTGTGCTGGCCACATGATCACAGAGTAGTCTTTGACAATGCTTAGTAACGGAGATGAGCACCACCCCCTATGCTCAGACACAACTTGACAACCTTGTCAATGGGGAATACCTTTACGTCTGGCTTATGATGTTATAAATACTGAAAAGGATACCAGCCATTGTCTCCCCATTGGTATCTTGTGCTTCTCTTTTAGTTACAGCAATAGAACATTCAAAATATGTTTGTTGTATTTCTCAAAATCCCCAAAATCTGGGTGAGATGAAAATGAAGTATTTTCATCTCAGCCAATTCTGTATTGAGCTGTGATACCGTTTCCTTCCCTCTTCCCATATGTAACTTTCTGTAATGCAAACCTTTTTATGCATTTTCCCATTAATTTATGTGCATTCGTGTGCATTTTTAAAAACAGGAAATTTTGTTTAAAAAAAATGTATCCACTTAGTTGTGTAACATTCAAAAATGAAAAGGAGGTACCTGATGTTCAAGTTTCCTCCTCATGATAAGAAGGAAAAAGATACACAAAATGCTTTTGGTAACTGTTTTGAAGGCCATTCAATGGATGCATTCATTGTAAACAAAACAAAACAAAACAAAACACCCAATAAATAAATAAATAAATACCACCCAACTTTGTTAATATGACATTTCCCCCATTGCTAAACTAAAGATGCATTTTCTAAGGGCTGATGCAGACCGGCAGTTTAGGCCAGCTTGGGGGTGGAGTTGGGGTGGGGCAATTCACATGCCGGCCACCCTGACTCCACTCCAACTCCACCCCGATGCCACGTGCCTGTCTGCACAGTGTGCAGCATCAGGGCGCCCTCTTGGCTCAGCGTGCATACACGCTGCCCCAAAAGGAGGCAAAAGAGCCATGGTGGTGGTTCTAAGGGCGACCTTTGGCTGCCCCCAAAAGGAGTGGCATTTGTCCAAAAGAATGGTTTGGGTGACAAAACGGAGGATTGGAGCCACGGAGTGTGGTTGCCACGGCCCTGAGCCGGTGCTCCCAGGGATGGCCCAGAGCCACCCCAAACAGGCCGTCTGCATTGGCCCTTAGTCTCTCATTCAAAATTTTGCAGGACACTTTTCCATCAAATGTCTAAGATCTAGCCCGTGACAATTTCAAGAGTGCTAAAACCTTTCTTAGCATTCTGGATGTCAGGATGAATCTGTCAGGGATGCTTTGATTTTGAGTTCCTGCTTGGCAGGGGGTTAGACTGGATGGCACTTGTGGTCTCTTCCAACTCTATGATTCTATGATTCTATAATCAATCTCTGACCCTGGGTTGTGGTTCACTGTAAATACTAGGTAACCAGTCAATATTGCATTTGTTCATTCATCAAGATGTTTATATCATAGGCTTATATTAGGATGCTTATGAGCTATTGTGTCAATGCCTTAGCTCAAGAAAATTTCCAAGAGAACCAGCCCTGACATTCCATTACTAAAGCAGAGAGTTCCCACAAGTTCATTCAACAAACCTCACAGAAAAGTTCCCTTTTTAAAGTTAAACTGACATGGAGAAATGAAGTGAAACACAATGTTAGAGCTCTCTGATCTTCAATTATCTGTACATGTTGTTTCCACCATGCTGGTTCATAGTGCCTTTGCATTCAAACTGAGCAGCTTGACACAACTATAATTACTATGACCTCTCCATTGTTACCGTGAGGTGCCGACATCTGTACCCAGTAAGCAGCTGGTGTGTGCATCTGCTTAACAATTAAATATCTAGTCCTGTCCAAGGATTAATGCCAAAACTTTGAGTAAGAACCAGGGCTGATCAAATGTTAATTGCAATTACACCATTCCCTGTTCTATTCCTTCCCCTGTTTTCAAGAAGCTATCAGGTGATGTGTGACTTATAGCTGAATATATAATTCTTCCTCTCAGTGAATCTGTATTCTACAAGTACAAATTATTAAACCATCATCATTGTCATTGTCATCATCATTGGCATCATTATCATCATTGGCATCATCATCATGTGCTTTGGTTTCTATATAGTAAAATATTTAGCCAATATTGTCTCACAATGCTTGAAAATCATATTGATTGGTCTTCTGAAAAGTGATTGGAAAGGTGTCTGTAAAAAAACACATTGTTTCAGCTCGAACACATTTAGTAGATCCTTGCCCATTATGCTTCACTTTAGCCACTATGTCAATGAAGCAATACTCTCTTAAATTAATAGTTGACTTTAGCTTTTCGACATCAGCAAACTGAAGATGCAAATAGTCATTAGGTTAAATCAGCACCAGTGCTGTGAGTATGTTCATACCAGGCTGAAACAGTTGACAATCCATTGTTCTTGATTATTCTTGAAATAATTGTGCCTTTGGCAATACATCCTGTCAATCTATGAAAGTTTATACATATGTTGCATCACAACCCATGTTTTATATCAATGTGTTTCACCAGAATGATCAGAGCATTTGCCAATTGTAGTCCAAACAAAAGAGGTTTATCTTTGTTGGAGGTTAAAACCTCAAAGAATTAAGTTCCAGTCCACAGCTCCCTCTTATTAAAGTTTCTTCTATTGCAGCAAAAATGGTATCTTCAAATCCAAGAAACATATTCAGAGGTATCTGTGTTGGCCATGCATCAAAATACAAAATCTAAAATCCACAAAGAAGTGGTAACTGCCAACCAAAATGCAGAAAATACTTCAGACAAACTTTTGAAGCTCCACTGGCTTCTTCATCAGACTAAAGATACTTAAAAATCATACAGGAGAAGAAAGGTTGGTATGTTTTGCCTATAAAGCACCTAAAAGTTTTTTTCCAGATGTAAGTACAGGGATGTCTTTTAAATCTCTGCCTAAGAAAGAGGCAGTTAGTTTTGCCTAGGACAGGGGCAGCATAGATCTCAAAGGAAGTTACTTTTCTGTTGCTAATGGAGTTGAACATTTCTTTTATTACTTGTCTTTTATTGCCCTTTTTCCTGGTCCCCACATGGACAAGAAGGTCTCTGCTTAAATTGAGTTCCCTTCAGAATAATTGAACTATAACAGAAACAACATGCGATACAAAATGTAGGCATATCACTCTAACATCATCATTATTCTTCTCATGTATTATTTTAAAACATCTTTTTTCTGATGAAGAAGCCAATGGAGCTTCAAAAGTTTGTCTGAAGTATTTTCTGCATTTTGGTTGGCCAATAAAGGTATCACTCTTTTATGGATCTAGGATTGATAGTTTCTGAAGTATTTGGAATTCTTTACTAGTGAACTCTAGCAGTGGTGTCACTGCTCCCTGTTGTGGCTTCATCATTGCCCAGGCTCCCTCCCCAGAAACCAAGGAATCGACATAGCCATGAGGGGCACATTAGCCTCCTCTGCCTTGGCTCCCTCCTCTTGCCTACTTACCACCTGATGCAGAGAGGCTGCTGAGAGGGTGCAGTGGTAGTGGCCTGATCTATCTCCTGTAACTGCTCTGCCCGCATGGCTTCATTGTCAGCCAGGTTCCATCTCCAGGGAGGAAGCTGGGCCAGCAATGAAGCCACAAGGGCATGCTTTCCCCTCCACCATTGGCTCGACTCTGTCTCTGGGGAAGGACTGGCGCAGCAATGAAGACACAAGGGGAGAGCTCACCCATCGGCAGCCATCATGACTGCCTCAGCTCCTTGAGCATCAAAGCCACAGGCATGCCCTCCACCAGGAGAGGAGGACCTCACCAGGGTGTCACGCCACCTGTGGGTTGTCACATAGTGCAGACAGCACCCCCTGCACTCACTCAGTGACACCACTGAACTCTAACTGGCTACCCCACTGGAGGTGTTTAGAAAAGAATTCTAAGCACTTCACCAAATGTACAGCCAACAGTTCTGTAGGATGGGAGCCAGGACAATTTAACAAACTACTATAGCCATGTAGTGTGGGTTTACTCTGTGGTGAAGATTTTGCTAGGACATTACACTGGAATAACTTCTGCTTTTGCTTAAAGTTATATTGTTTACAATTACTAGTGACACTATCTCCCTGCTGCTGTCACCATTGCCACCAACTGATACACTGATGGACTTTTATGCTCTTCAAGCATTGAACAAAATCTCAATCTATGTCTGTGACCATCTGCATAACAATATTAATAAAACAAGAAGATTTATTTTATTTTTTAAAAAAATAGTGTATTTATATTCCACCTTTCTCCCAAAAATGGGATTCATTGAGCTGTTTAGAAATTTGGGAAAATAAAAATTCATATAACTCCCTGGTATCCATTCAATAACAGCAGCGATGGTAGTTTTTAGAGGAGAGCTTTTGACACCTGACACATGTTACGATAAGTGGTTTTGATTGGTTTTGCTATCAAGACCTCTTTTGGATCCCTGTCATGGCCCTAGGCTGGAAAGAGCCTTCATTGCATGTGATGTGCTTGCTCAAGGCAAGCACATCACGTAGGCACTCCAAACATTTGCATTTACAACCATTTGCAGATCAAAAAGGCCAGGCTTAGGAGCTGCAAAACAGGACATTCATACCTAAGAAGATTTATGAGTGCCAGCCAGGATGTATGAGATAACATCAGCATCCTATCTCCCCTCTTTTGGTAATTGTCTACTTCAAAGCAATAGCATTGGAATCCTTTGATATACAATCACAACTCTTTGTCTTAGCTTAGTCTTAAGGGTATATAAAATGCTCCCCAAACTCTCAGGCTTGGAGAGAGCTCTGGATAGATTTCAGGATGGATAGGAGTTCTGGGTAGATTCCATGATGGTATTGTCCCATTGTGGTCTCTGACTATAGTTCTCAACTCTTTTCTTTGTCCTTTCCCTGATATAATGGATCCCTTTTCATTCATCGTTGGAGCAGCCTCCTTGCAGGTAACTATCACCCTTAGAAAGCCTTCTGCTTCCTCTCCAAGTTAACTCCTAAGTCCTTGTGTATGTGCATGTATGTTAGGGTGTCTTTGTATGTTTGATCTTCTGTATATGTGTGTGCTTGCTTATTGATTTATTTTTCTCTCTTAATAAAAGTACCATTCTTTTGGACAAATGCTGTCTCTACAGGAACTGTTCCCTCTAGCCCCCTGCATATAATGGGTTGGATCCTATTTACTATTTTTGAGTTAATTATAAATTCCCCAAAGTCAAGTTCTTATTACACACATTACTGCCAAGAAGACCTTCTCCCAGTTGCCTCCCATCTCACCAGTCTTAGCTTGATACTTGGGAGAAACCTTCTGACCTGTATTCACTCAAATATGAATGGATTGTTATAATTTTCTATACATCCCTTACAAATCAACTGGTAATCTGTTATTAGATCCCATCCCGTTTCTTTCTTATTTTCCCCATATGCTATATTTCTGTAAATTTTTAACCACGTTTGTTGCCTTGAGTCTCAAGCTGGGGAAAAGGTAAGATAATCCCAATCATAATGCTAATACAAATAACAATAATAATAAATATTTAACTGGAGGGTGGTTGTTGGGTTTTTTTTTTAAAAAAGTTTCTGTCTCACTCTCTATATACCTAGCTTTGCTGACCTTATTCAATTAAATCTGTAAAAACTAGAAGGTTGTTCCTGCAAAGCAAAACATATTCAAAGTCAACCAAAGAATGCATTACGATCCTAGTGAATGTAAAGAATGTGTTACAAGACTGCTGCATTTCCCCCTCAGTACTGTGTTCAGATGGTTAAGCAGACTTTCCTATGGGGATACATACATATTTCATATGCTGTGTGGCCGCAAGCTTGTAAAATGGTTATCATGTACATACACCTCATGTTTCTGGTCAGGACTCCAAGCTAGTGGAGGCTTCATCTCATGCTTGTTCAGGCACATGTACAACTTTGACTGGGGATTTCTTCATTTCATTCTGTGTTTTTGAATCCCATATGTATTCTCATCATATTCCTGGCTTATATCTGGCAGATGAGGGAAACTTCCTGTTGTGGACTATAACTCCTAGAATTTCCACATTTTATTTATGAAATAAATAGTACACATTTTGATACATTTTTTTTAATTTAGATACATTTTCCCACATATTCTCCCCATTGAATATATTTTGCTATTTTAACACATTTTAGCCCTTTGAAATTTAAAGGTTGAAATGGTTGTTTTTTTTTGGGGGGGGGGTAAATACAGAGGAAAAATTGCAAATATGTGAATTTCAGAGAAAAGGTGTCCAATGAGTCCTGAAAGTTGTGAAATGAATCATGTCACTTAGGATATGGTGGTGGTGGGGAACCAGGTAAAAATATTTTATGCTTAATGTATATAAACTCATTAATTTAATATATAGATAATATGTACATAAACTTGTATAAATGCATTTCTCACTGGGAAGGGTAACATATGGGAATACACCAGGCAATAGTAGTTGGGATGGAGGGAGGGCCTTTCAATTTCTCCTGGCCCTATGCATGGTGGAACTGTGCCTGTCTCTTCTTTTTCTTATAGTACGAATATATATGTAGTAGGATTGTAGGATTATATATATTTCTATATGGTAGGATAAAGTGATCCCTGGTGGAACAGTGGTTAAATGCCAGTACTGAATCCACAAGGTTGTGAGTTGTTCCAGTGGCATCACTAGGGGAGTATGGGGGTGCAGATAGCACCAGGTGACACCCTAAGGTAGCTGATACCACTGCTCCTCAAACACCTACTCTTTGGCAGACAGGGGCTGTTTTAAAATTTTAAGATTTTTGTTTAGAAACATCCAATTTTTGAGGACGGAAGGCATGGCGACTAGTCCAGTTTGAGGGCTCTCTTCTGGACTGTTGGAGTGGGGATGAAGGGACTAAGGATCCCTTGACATCTGTGCCCCGGGAGAGGTGCAGAAAATTTGGGTCTCGTCAGAGACACAACCTGGACCCTCCCCAACCTCTGGATTGGAGTATTGGAGAGGAGAAAGTTAGGGTCGAAGAGCAGCCAGCCCCACTTCAGCCGCTTTAGGGCATTTAGCCCTGCCAACCGCTATTTCACTCTTACAGCTAATTATAACATCAAAGGATATCTAAGAAAGTAAGTAAGGCAACCTTCTCTATATATGGATAACTCCAGTAGCTTTGCTACTGTTTCTAACAACTGTAATTTTATAAAGAAACAAAGTAAGTCAAAACCCGATTCAAAGCAACATCAAGAACGGGTTGGAAGAGAGGATCAGGAGCTTACTATTAAGAAGTAAAAGCAATGGACTGTAGTAACTGAAAAGGAGAATATTAGTAACTGGTTTGAGTCACCACAATTGCTAAGGTTATAAAATTTGAGGACTATAAAGATAGAAGATAGAACGATTTATTTTAAATAATTTAAAGGAAAGAAAATGGTGATGAGGAGGTGACTGGCAAAGAGATATAATAATAGCCGGTGGAAGCGAAAGGGAGTACAGGGAAGAGCTTCTCAGAATTTTCATGAACTGTAAAACATAAATAATATAAATAGATTTAATATTTGAAAGAAATAGAGAAAGAAAGGCAAGAAAGAAAGCCAGTAAGAAGAAGTGAAAAGGAATATAATAATTGGAAAACAATTTGGAATTTTGGAAGAAAGATCCGGTGGAAAAAAGACGGGGGAGGAGGTGACGGAAAAGAAAGAATACGATGGAAGGAGGATGGGGGAAGGGTCGGCAGAATAAGAAAAAAAGACAAAACAAAACAAAATGAAGGAAGGAGGAAGAGAGAAGAAGGAAGGAGGAAAAAATAGTGGAATATATAAAGGTTTATATTTGATGAGAAAGAAGCGACGGAAGGAGGACGGGAGCAGGAAACAACATTGACTTTTGTAGAAGAGAAACAATAAAAGGCTAAGTTGGGGAGCAGGGATATTGATTTAGATTTATACATATCTAAACTTTATGATTTTCTTCCATGGTGAAAGAAGGGGAATTTGAGAGCCTCATAAACCTAAGGGGGGATTGTTGGGAGGACCCAAGGTCTTTGATTTTCATGAACAGTTTTGAAACCTCTACTAAGTAACTATTTCAAAGATATTGGGGATGGATTATATTTGTTAGAGCCCCTGAAGTGGAGAGGCACTAAAACTTGGAGTTATGGAAATACTCCCCAAAACTCTTTCAGATCACAACCCTATTATGCTAGAAAAGACAAGAGGCCTGAAGAAATTTAGATGGAGATGGAATGATTTTTTATTAAATGATCAAAAAATTATAAGTAAAATTAAAGCAATGCTTAAACAATACTTTGAGATTAACACTTAAGCTGATATTAAATCAAAGACGGTCTGGGATGCGAGTAAGGCGGTCATAAGAGGAGCCTTAATACAAAGAGGCACAGAATTAAAAAGATTAAAAGAAAAGGAATTGAAAAGAATAGAAAAGGAAATTAAAAAGACAGAAGAAGAATTATTGAAAGATCCCACAAATGACTGAAAGGGTAAACAATTAAAATCGTTGAGAGACCAATTGGATAAACTTTTAACAGAGGAAATAGCAAAGAAAATGAAATTTATAAAACAGAAACAATTCAAAAATGTAAACAGAACAGGCAAGTGGTTGGCATATAGATTAAGAAAAGAAAAAGAAAGAAGACTAATTACAAAGATAAAAGAAGGAGATACAATGAAATATACACAACTGGAAATACAAAAAGTGTTCAAAAATTTCTTCACAAATTTATATAAAAAAGAAAATGTGGATTTGACAGAAATACGTCAATATATAAATTGCCACAAAGTGATAAAAATGACGCAAGATAAACAGAAAATTTTAAATGAGGACTTCTCAGAGGAAGAACTAATTCAAGCAATAAAGAAATTTAATAAAGATAAAGCACCAGATGGATTCACAGCCACTTACTATAAGACATTCATAGAAGAACTAAAAACGCCACTATTGGATACTAAATCAAATAAACAAAGACGGACTACCAGACACTTGGAAAAATGCCAATATCATTCTAATACCAAAGGAAGGAAAAGACGAAAAAGAGATACGGAATTATCATCCAATATCATTATTAAATACTGACTATAAGATTTTTGCATTAATTTTAGCTGACAGACTAAAACAAATATTGGTAGATGTAATCCATGAAGAACAGACTGGCTTTCTCCCATCATGCCAATTGAAAGATATTAGAATGATAATTAATACCACTGAATATTATGAAAAGAACAATGAAAAAAAAACTGGCATTGCTTTTTTGGGATGCAGAAAAAGCATTCGATAATGTAAATTGGACTTTCATGATAGAAATCTTAAGTAAAATGCAAATGGGGGAAAATTTGTAACTGGATTAATGAGATATATAAAGATCATTCGGCAAGTTTAATAATAATTGGGACCAACACAGAAAAAATTGAGATATCCAATGGTACACGTCAAGGATGCCCCCTTTCACCTTTGCTCTTTATAATAATTTTAGAAGTTCTACTGAACCAAATAAGAACAGATGTTAAGATAAAAGGCTTGAAAATACAAAGTAAGGAATATAAATTACAAGCATTCACCGATGATGTAGTTTTGATTTTAGAAGAATCTCTTCAACAAACACAGGATCTTTTTCAAATGTTAGAAGAATATGGGAAAGTATCGGGTTTCAAAATTAACTTCCAAAAAACAGTAATAATAACCAAGAATATGGATAAGAAAGAATAAAAGAATTTACAAGAAACAACCAGGTGCAAGATAAGCAATAAAGTAAAATATTTAGGAATTTGGCTCTCTAAAAGAAACACAGAATTATATAAAAATAATTATAAACCTAAATGGAAAAAAAATCAAGAATGACCTAATAAAATGGAATAGATTGAAATTATCCTTGTCAGGAAGAATAGAAGCTGTTAAAATGATGGTACTTCCTAAGATAAACTTCCTATTTCAATGCATTCCAATAATTCATAGTAAAAAAAAATTTCAAGACTGGCATAGAGATATTAGAGAGTTTATCTGGAATAATAAAAAAAACCACGAATCGATTGGAAAACACTGACAAGGAAAAAAGAAGATGGGGGCAAAAATTTACCAGATTTAGAACTTTATCACAAAGCAAATGCATTAGAATGGTTATCGGATTGGATTAAATTAGAAAAAAAGAGATGTTGAGAATCGAAGGATTTAATAATAGATTTGGATGGCATGGTTATCTTGCTATGGAAAATCGAAAGTACATGGTGAATTTAACCATCATGTAGTTAGAAGAGCACTTCTGAAAATTTGGTTAGAAGTTAAAAAAGAGATGTATATGAAATTGCCGCTTTGGATATCACCACATGAAGCCTTTTTTGGGAGATGGACAGCATTTAAAAAATGGTTAAGATGTAAGGAAATATTTAAAAAATCACAAAGCGAGGAATTGGAACTTAAAACAATTAGCGAATTACAACAATTGGACCCAAAAATGCATTGGTTGTTATATATACAACTTACAGAAAGGTTTAAAATAGATATAAAACAAGGATTTGAAAAAGACTTGATGGATTTGGATATAATATTTCAAGAGGAATCAAGGAAGAAAAGAGTGAGCAGACTTTATAAAATATTAATGGATAGGAAACAAGAACCAGAGAAGATATCAGAAAATATGATAAAATGGGCGAATGATATTGGCAGGACAATAAACTTAGATTATTGGGAAAGAACAAGGAAAAAAACAGATAAATTTACAAGATCTCAAGATTTGAAAGAAAATTATTGGAAAATGGAACAGAGATGGTATTTGACCCCATCAAGAATAGCCAAAATAAATAAAACAAATGAAAATATGTGCTGGAAATGCAAACAAAATATAGGATCTTGGGTCCACGTGTGGTGGCGATGTTCTAAAATAAAGAAGTATTGGGGGAAAATACACAACACAATACAAAAAATATTTAATATCCAATTTGAGCAAAATCCGGAACTATATTTGTTAAATATGACAAATAAAATAGACCCGATTGTAGAGAGGAAATATGGATCATTCTTTATATGGTGACAACTGCAATAATACAACTGGAGCAAAAATGGAAAAAGCAAGAATTGCCGACTTTAAATGAATGGCTTTTGAAATTAACTGAGATGAAAGAAATGGACCATTTGACGAGGATACTGAATAATAAAGATTCTGAGGAATTGGATGAAGAATGGGCTCCGTTAGAAAGATATTTAGAAGAATTATGGAAATAAAAGGCAAAGCAATACAAAGCAGAACTAAAAGAGAGGTTATTAAGTTGTTTATTGAAGAATTATGAGTGTATTTAGAGAATTTATGGCTAAAAGTTTTATTTTAATTAGTATGTGATGATTTGCAGGGGGAAAGTAGGAGAGATGGTAACAAAAGAATGGTTAAATAGAGATAAGTAAAAGTAATAATAATGGAGACATGCTTACTTTTGAAGAACTATGGAAGTATTATTTTCATAGAAATGTATCTTAATGATAAGTTGTAATATTTATTTGTGTGTAAATTAATAAAATAATAAAAAAAGAAAAAAAGAAAGATTACAAATAAGACATTGTATGTTTTGAACACCTGGAAGTTCTTTAAGAGTACTGGATATACTTCTTAGACTTTCAGTGTCTGTGCAGCAAGGATGTCATGATGGTAATACAAGATTATTATTATTGTAGCCTTCATAATATTTATATTATTACCAATATAGATATTTCACTGTGTAGCAGCTTCGGTTATTTCTCTTTAAAGGAATTAGGAAGGTGGCTGCAACTGAGTACTGAGCCAGTGTGGTGTCCTGATCTGAGTATTGTTCTAGGACTGTGGGAGATCAGGGTTTAAATCCTTGCTTAGTCACAGAAACTCACTCTGTCATACTTTCTCAGCTTAAGGAGAAGGCAATGGTGAACCTCCTCTGAATAAATCTTACCAAGAAAACCTGTGAAAGGGTTGCTGTAAGTGTTGACTTGAAGGCACATAACAGCTGAAGCTGAGAGAACACACTGGTGTAATGGTGCAAATTTCCACAGAAGAAAAAGGCTTTGCTTTTGATTCTGTTGTATGATATTTATGTGCATTTGTGCTTAAATTTACTTTTGACTTGAGGCTTTTAAAAATGTAGTTTATAAATTGTATCAGTGTAAGACTTTATACAAAAAGAAAATCTTCAGAACTGAGGGGGGATGCAGACCAGGGCGTTTGGAGCGCCCTGGTCCGGAGCGCCGCGGGGCTATGGCAGCCTCACCGCGGCGCCTCCCCGGCGACCCTGAAAGGAGCGCCAAAAAGGCACTCCTTTCATAAGTCGCAAAAAGAGCGCCCTAAAAGCGGCGGGCGCCCTTTTTGCGACTTATCCTCCACAGCACGTCCGGACGCTGTGGAGGGAGGTCGCCCTGAACGCGTCCGGCGTGCGGTGGCCCGGAAGCGCTCAGGGCGACCTCAGGAAGAGGAAGGGCCGCCGCGCGTGCGGTGGCTCCTCCTCTTCCGGGCCTCCAAGACGACTGTTTTAGTCGTCTGCTTCTCTCTTGAGTTAAAAACTATTGACAAACACTTGAGATCTGCAAAAGATGTATATTTTGACTTGCAAACTGTCCAATTGTAACTCTCCCCTTTTTTACTGGAGCTATTGGCAACAATTTATTGCTCCTTTAAAAATAATAATAAAGTTTTGGTTCTCTTGGGGGGGAAAAACACATCCAATTTTAACCAAATCTTCACTATATATACATAAATACATAGGCTGTGCATATGATATTGTAATTTGAAAGTATAATTTTAATTTTGCTAATTGTTTTATGTCACAACTATTAGCATTACTTTCATTGGTATATGGGAACTGTGATTGACAAGTAACAGTAGTGCAAAAAATAATTCCTAAGGATTCTGTATGGTGTGAAATGGGAGGAGGTCAATGGGGGGGGGGGGGGGGGTGACACCAATCCTAGAGGTGCCACTGAGTCTATCCCAAGCAGGACTCCAAGGTCCACTCAGCTTTGCATCCTTTCCTATATCACTAAAATGAATACCCAGCTTGTTGGGGGCAATTGGCTTATACATTGTAAAAACACTTAGAGAGTGCTAGTTCACTGATAATTGGTATAGAAATATATTTGCTGTTGCTATTGCTATATTATATATAGTAAGATTATAGTAGTAGGACATAGTAGGATTTAGGTGACATCCTAAGCAACAAACTGTGACTTGTTTAAAATAGTAGTGGATCTCTTGAATCCTTTTATGTCCATGCTGGAAGAAGAGATGTGGAAACTTGAGCACATAACAATGAGTGTGAATCAGACAGGTGCATAGCTCCAATGATGTACAAAACATTCCTGAGAATCCTCTTGGGTTCCCTTTTCAAATTTTTGATGTTCAACAAGAGAAGGTGCCTCAAATTTTATCATCAGTCCAATAAAGACAAATTTAAGATGTTAGCATGAATTCATTATTCTGGCTGATAAGGGAAGGGAATAAGTATGTGGTACTTTTCTGAACTGTAACTGAAAGAAAGAAAAAAAATCAAACAACAGGGATTTTGAAAGAATGTAAACAACTTACAGAGAAACAAACAGACACAAAAGAGAAGAAAAACAGAATAAATCAGCGTATAAGAAAGAAAGGAACAGGTAATTGAGTGGTAGGAAAGACTATGTAATCACAGGCAGCACGTAAGTTTTTTGAATCGTGTTCTGCTTGAACACACTAATCTGAATGATAATCATCAATTTCTGATTTTTTTTAAAAAAAATGCATATGAGTAAGCAGGGTCAAGTCTATGAAAGCTCATGCCACCAACTTTCTTCTTTCAGTTAGTCTCAAAGGTGCTAACAAGATCCCTTTCCATACTGATTTTCCAGACTATCATGGCTATATCTTTGAATTCATCCTGAAGATGGAGGGCATCAATGGAGAAGCTTGAACAAAGCAGAGGAAATGATCTTAAGATGCTCATCTGAAAACTTTAACACTGAGATTCAGATCATATTATTTCAGTACAAAGGGTGCTATCCATTGGAGTCACTTTGCATTTATTTGTTTTAGGCACACTCCATATATTGGTCATATATACATGAAAAGTACACATTTTAGTGAGTTTTAGAAGTGTAGGTTATTCACTACCTATTACCATTAGCACCTACATACCAGCTCTTCAAAGGCCCAGTTTACACAATCATGCAGAGACACTTCCTGTGCTGGCTGGAGAGTGCCTCATCACTAGTCTATAAAACAACTATACTATAGCTGTTTAGACCAGAATGATTATGAACTGTTTCTGTATTGGCTAGAGAAGGAATGAGGAAAGTGTCCCATAGAGGCTGCATACAGAATCAACTGAGGCTCCAGTGTGACTCCTGCTCCAGCTCAACTGAAACAAAAATATTGAAAAAGCCCTTCTCTAGCCCTCTGGGGACTGTGGGGGGATACCTTTGAAAAATGTTGGTCATTCTCAAAACATTTTATTCTAAATGGACATTTTTTTCAACACTAGAAGTGATTTATGGGTGTTCAGTCTCCATAGGAATTTCTGCTTCCTATTCTTAGAGCACCATTTGCTGATTGGAGGACACCTGCAAAGGCTGTGAATGGAAGACTATGCACATGTGCTTCCTTCAAGTGTTATGATCCAAGCCACCACGTGGATGGGGAATGGCAACAAGATGGTACCACTATTCCTCTCTTTCACCTCACTTCCTGACAGGATCAGACACAAGGGCCCAGCTGATTCCTGCCCCTCCCCCTTTCCACATTGCTTACTTCAATCCTTCTGTCAGTGCACATTGCTCACAAATTTGAATGGTAAACAAACTTTACTGCAATAAAAATAAGTATGTGTTATTGTTTTGCTCAGATTCAGAAGAGTATGATAATAACAACAATAATATTTATTTCTAATCTGCCTCTTCACATGGATTGAGGCAGAGAACAACAGCAATAAATAATACATAACATCAATTAAAACACATTAATTAAAGCAAAGCAGCTTCATTTATATACTGCTTCATACCGCGGTATGGGATGTCTAAGCGGTTTACAACTGTAAGCTCACCCCCCCCCCCAACAGTTGGGTACTCATTTTAGTGACCTCAGAAGGATGCAGGCCTGAGTCTAACCTGAGCCCTGGCCAGTATTGAACTCACAACCTTGTGGTCTATGAGTGAGTGGCTGTAGTACAGGCATTTAACCACTGCACCACCAGAGCTTAAAACATGCAACAGTTTAAAAGGAAAAATAAGACATATATATTCTAAAACAATTCATATTTAAAATTCATTAGTTAAAATTCACAATTTAAAAATCATCTGGGTAAACCTACTGGAAGATATCTTGGGAATGCTTGTCACAGATGGTGAGAATTTTGTTTCAATTCATTTTTGTTTGCTTTGAGGATTTACCAGAATTCACACATTTCTTCATATCTGAATTCGATAGAACTTCAGGCATTGCTAATTTTGATCCAGCTGGACCTACAGCTTTCAGCACTCAATTATTTAAAGTCTGGTTTTGCATCCCTGTATATTTAATCATTTAAGACTGAATTAATATCACCAGTTGCTTTTTTTTCCCCCTAAGGGGCTCCTCATTGTTAATATCTTCATGGTAGACATGTGCAACATGGTTATCTCCACATTGGAGATACCTGCATGGATTTAACTTGGGAGGGGAAAATGGAGCTGAAGTTTGTTTCAATTTATATTGGGGGGACTACAAAAATTCTCAAATAATTTATTTTGAACAAAAGTACTTTAGAGGTTAAAAATGAATGTGGAACAAAACAAAAGTTACAGATTTTTCCTGTCCCTACCAATGGACTGTACTCAATTTTGGAAAACTTGTACCCTGTACAGTATGTTTATGTTGTGCAGAAAATTACCAGCACATCTCATAGACAATATGATTATGTAAGGAAACTATTCCATCAAATGCTTGTTAAGCAACTGGATATGTGTGACTACTGAGATTAGTTTATCATGGATTGTGTTTTCTGATCTAATGGGATCCATATAAATGCATAATGAATGTGCAGCTATAGTAATGAAACTATCAAACTATGCACAGACACAAACATTCTAGATGAAACCATTCACTAGCTGAAAAGATCTACAAACAGATTTCTGTGAACTGTTATCATAAGAAATTGCTTTACTTCTAGATGAAATCAGTCCCAGCTAAAATGACTCAGGAACAGATTTTTCTGAAGTGTTCTCATTATAGATTGTTTTACTTCTTGTTAGAAAAGTGCAATGAATCAAACACAATAAGTGCACCAAGAATGTATTTATTTATTTATTTATTTATTTTTGCTAATTTTCTCCTTGAAGAAAGCTTCAAGTAATTTTAGAAATTTTCTTCTTGTTGTGCGAAAGTCTTTGAAGCCTGCATGGTTTTTAAAGTTTGGAGTTTGGAACTTATTCTGTGCAAAATTTACATGTTCGGTGCATGCAACCACATTTTTTATGTAGAATTTTTTTGTGCAAAAGCAAAATGCTGTTTTCTGCTCAAAATAATCATGTGTGAATATTGCACAGAATAAGTCCCAACCTTCAAAGATTCTTGTCAATTGAGAATTCTGCTCATCAGACTTTCTTATCACCCAAGAAACACATTTTTCAACCATTTCCTGAATATTTTTGAATATTCTTCCATCCCTATGGCACATAAGCTTGTAGATAATAGGCATGTTTCAGTATTTTCATTGCCATTCTGAATGGAGAAATTCAAATCAGCATTTGAATTCTGCATTACCACACTGTGCATTTCTTAACCCTTGCCAATGATTGTTAAGGTGTGATAAGTTGTATTGGATATCACAGAGCGAGAAGGAATCTCAACATACAGCTTCCACTTTTAGGGATAGTCCTATGTGTCCTGTATAACATTTAGTTCTGCTGCTAGGTTGCTATTTAGAGTATAAAAATGACTAGGCCACCTAAGATATAAACTCAAAGGAATTACACTGCTTATTTAAGTTACAACAGCTGTCAGGAGCCTAGTAATTAGAAATACAGCCTGGGATCTGAAATGAAGTTGATAGAAGTGGAACAGATGGAAACATCTTGGCTTTATAGTAAGTCAATGCAGTTGTGTGATATTTGTTGTGCTGAATAAATATCAAGTTGTGTTTATAAGATGCATCTCTGGCTTTTTCCTACTCCTAAGCAGACGATCACCACCTAAAGCTTCTTGAAACTGTAACGTCTATATTTAAACTGACAATCCTAGCCACACCTGTATATGTCCCCCAGAAAAAAGAGGGATATATGTTGGAGTAAATATAATAATATGTACTCCCCATTTCACCAAGTGATTAAAGTTTTGACTTCCTTTGGGGAAGATAGTGGTTTAGGCCGCCTGAGGAAGAAAACTATAGCCATGTAAGCTAGTGGTGAAATTAACTGGTCTGTCTTAAAGACGCTATAAGACTCATTTATATCTGTGTAAAGAAGGACTTGAACTTGGGGAATTACTAAAGTCTAAGTCTTCAATGTATCTTTTATCCTATGTTTACACAGGTGGCTAGGGAATAGACTGATAGAGACAAAGTTTTCCAATGAACTGTAATTTATTTGGGGATTCAAACATGCAAAGATATCCTACCATACACTCATACACACAAGAACTCATACACACAAGGAATACAGTAGTTAGCTTGGAAAGGAAACACAAGGCTTTCTAATGGTGATAATTACCAGAAGGAGGCTTCTCCAATGATGAATTAAGATGGATAGATTCAACCATTATAAAAAGGGAAAGGACAATGGAAAGAGCTGGAACTTTACTCAGAGTTCACAGTGGTGCAGTGTCACCATGAAATCTAACCAGACCCTTATGTACTGAGATTTTGGGGATTATTTATACTAGAGGTAGGCAACCTAAGGCCCGGGGGCTGGATTTGGCCCCCCGAGGCCTTTGGACCGGCCCCAGGCCGGTCCTGCCGCCACCGCCACCCCCTGCTGCTACCCACCATGATGATATTGATTATTGTTGTTATTACTTGTTCTTGGGGTTTTCTTGGAAAAATCTCCACAGGGGGTTTGCCATGGCTTTTCTGGGGCTGAGAGAGTGTGCATGCATTTTTTAAATATATTTTTTAATTTTTTATATTTATTGATTTATTTATTTATTTATGGTGCTTCAGCCCCCCTAATTGTCTGAGGGACAGCAACCCGGCCCCTGGCTCAAAAAGGTTGCCTACCCCTGATTTATACCCTTAAACCTAGCATGAGGCAAAGAGTTGCTATTGTATATCGAAGGATTCCGGTTACTACTCTTTGAAGTAAACAATTTCCAAGAACAGGAGATGGGATGTTAACGTTATCTCATCTTCAGCCAGACCCATCCTGGCTGGCACTCATAAATCCTCTAGGTGTGAATGCCCTGCTTCACAGTTCCTAGGCCTGGCCCTTTTGATCTGCAAATTGATGTAAGTGCAGATGAGACCTTTCAGGTGCCTGTGTGATGTGTATGCCTTGAATCTATGCTGATTGGGGCTTTTCCAATCCAGAACCATGGCAGGGACCCAAAAAGAGGTCTTTATATTAAATCAGTCATCATAACAACTGAGTCAGAGTAACAGAGCTCTCTTTCAAAATTGCACTGGATCAGGATTCATTTATTTGCACACTTTGTTCCACACAGTGCTTTTTCAAATTGGCTGTTCCTCCTACAACCTGAAGCTATCCCCTGTCCCAGGGGTAGGCAACCTTTTTGAGCCAGGGGCTGGGTTGCTGTCCCTCAGACAATTGGGGGGCAGAAGCACAATAAATAAATAAATAAATAAATAAATAAAAATAAAAAAATAAAAAAATTGATTTATTTTTTTTTAAAAAAAAAATGCATGCACACTCTCTCAGCCCCAGAAAAGCCATGGCAACCCCCCTGTGGAGATTTTGCCAAGAAAACCCCAAGAACAAGTAATCCACCAGCAGATTAGACACCGCTGATTTCCAACCCACTGATAGCTTCTCTCCCTCAATCTGCTCTGGAGGATTAAAGAACAGTAAATGTGGTTTGCTTACAATTTGAATAGTTTTTCTTAGCTATAAACTATCAAGAATTTAAAAGAAGACAACTGCCTGCCTTTTGTTCAAGCATATGTTTAGTGGTCTTCAGATAATGTCAAATTTCATTTATATCTGAAGCTTACAGAGAAATTAAAAATCTATCTTTGGCAGTTGTTGATAGAATTTGGATCCTTCTTTGGGACATGACCTATGGTCAGACACGATTTGACAACCTTGTCAACAGGGAATACCTTTACCTTTACCTTTATCTTTACTTTTACCTTTACCTTTACCTTGGGAGGAGGGCATGCCTTAAGGACAGAGTTAAAGATCAGTTTCCTGGAAGAAGAACTCTGGCTAACCTGAGGTCTATGGGACTTCAGAGACAAACTGTCATTTACTCATATCTACAAAGGCCTACAAATTGAAGCACAACATTACAAGAAACTTCTTCAGAGTAAGATGAGTCTGACATGAAGATAGGAAAAATTCATTGAACTAGATAGAATTTCATCAGCTCCTGAAACATGTGAGAAAATGTGTGCCTTGCCTTGAGAATCAGTTTACTTGTAAGCCTTATAGGCAGGGATGCAATTCTTTACTAAGATTTTCTCAAAGGAAGCAATAATTTTAGCAATTTTCTTCAAAAGTCTTCAAAAACCTTATCATTTGATTATATAGTTTTATGGTTTTTGTTTGAATGTTGAATTGAGAATTGTCTATGTTCACATTATAATTTATATTGATGTGTTTTAATATATAAATTATAAAATGTATGTTTTAAAAAACACTGTTTTTAAAGGCTATTTATAATTGTTCCGGGGGGGGGGTGCTTCTGTGAGCCACTGGGAGTGGAGCTAGCAGCCTAGCTCTTTCTAACTGCTTCCAGAGGCTTTCAAGCTCAGTCCCTGCACAGAGAAGAGAAGGAGAGATGTGGCTGGGAGGTCATTTTAATTGGATGAGTTTTTTCAAACTTGGGTGAGTGTGTTTGTTTCTGAGGGGGTGGAGCTTCTGGGAGTCACTGGGGGAGGAGTGAACAGCCTAGCTCTTTCTAACTGCTGTCAGAAGTGCAAGATTGAAAACAAATCCACTCTAGTCAATGGTGGCCAGTTAATAAAAGAGGTAAATTAGAAAAATGAATGCAAAGATCAGGAATGAAGGATGGAATCATGTTCAGTATTTATGAGATCAAATGTCAGATGTATGATCTGGGGATGCCATTCTTTGATAAGTTTCTTTTGGACTATAGCAAAGTGTAATTTCAGCAATTTTCTTCCCCCGTGACAAAGTCTTTGTAAACCACTTAGTTTTCAAAGGCTATTTGAAATTTGGGACATATTTTTTGCAAAAAAATGCACCTGGTTGTTTTGTGGACAAAACATTATTTTCTGTCCAGAAAATAATATTTCTGCATGTAAATACTATTTTCCAAGCAGAAGATGCTGTTTTCTGCACAACCTGAACCCTATGTAAATTTTGTGAAAAATAAGTCTTGAACAGTGAGGATTCTCATCAGTCCAGGATTCTTAGGATTTTTTTTTTCATGGAAATATATGGCATTTCCTGCAGGGAATAGGTCTTATTATTTTAAAGATTACTGAAATTTGTCTTTCTTTTTTAAGAGTAAAAATTTTCAAAGAAAAGAAATCTTTCATAAACGTTGGTAAGGAGAAATATGATTCCTTAGAATGACACTGCCATCAGTGATATAGACAGAAAATCTTCAAAACTGGCCACACCTATTTATGCAATGTTTTATGGAGGCAATGCTCAAACTGATAGCTAGAACCCTGTTGGTGTTTTATGCATACATGCATACATTCCCCTATGGAAACATTTGGTCATTTTTGTCTGATGCAGAACATCTGCATTCAGTTCAAACAGTACTGAGCATGAAGTGTCATTGCACATGTGCTCTGAGTTATGCCTTGGGATGCAACCCAATCTGCAACCCAGATGTACAACCCAATGTGCAACTGATTGCATAGTCCATGCATGCATTAGACTATGCAGTGAGTTGAACATTGGGTGGGTTATATATCTGGTTGTACAATGCCGTCATTCAACATGAGGGTTGCCTATCTCAATCCATGCATAACTCCACATGCAGAGATGTACACTATGATAATCTGATGTAGCACATTGGTCATTGCTAATTATTGGTAACTGGAAAAGTTTCTGTGTAGAATTACATCTATACCATTCATAGGTATGAGACATTTTATTTCATATGCATAAACATAAGAAAGATTGGTTAACTGGTCATTTTTTTTTTATTTTCTAGCTAAAGCTTCATCACTATGTCATGCAATGCTAGTTAGAATTTTAGGTAGTAAATGTATGTTTTGTGATGTTTTTTGATGTTGTTTGTTAATTGGTTATCTTAGTTGTTAGTTTTGTATGTGGTTTGTATTTTTGTTGTACGTTGTTTGTTTCGATTGTTGTTTTTAACAATTTGTCAATAAAATTTTCTAAAAAAACAAAACAAAAAAAGTAACAGATGGTAGCTATATTAAGATACTTCTTGATATTTAAACCTAGATGTCCTCTAAAAAGGGGCATGTTTTCTTACTTTGGGGGATCTTATACAAAGACTGAAATATATTGAAATGCATTCAACCAGATTTCAGGTGTAATTCAGGCATCAAATAATAATCAACAGATTTTTTGTTCCTGTACTGTGCAAAGTTTAGCTTTTCAAACTCACCTCTTCATAATTAATGCCCATAAAGAGTGTTGGGGTGCTGCTGATGCTGAACTGTAGGGTCAACTCACATAAGACTAGTGATAGGAAATAACTTTGCTTGATTCAACATTTTCAGTGTAATACACCTTCTACAATATCACCATCACCACGAAAAAGAATAAGAATAAACACACTTTCTTTCTACAATTCAGTTATGTGAGGGATTTATAGGACATTTCAGATAAATGAAGCACACCCAAATCTGAATGTGCATATTTTAAATTCCAAACAACTAAAATGTTAAGGAACAAATACACAATAATAAAATAATAATAAATAAACTTTATTTTTGTACCCCGCCTTTTGCCATAGCAATCAAGGTGGCTTACATCTTTAGTATAGGTAAATCAACCCCATATTAAACAATAAAAACATGATAAGAACAAGTTACCCCCCTTTAAAAAAGAATTAAATTAAATGCACTACTAAAATAGTTAAAAAGAACTGGTGTACTAGCACCATTAAAGATGTAAAAATATAAAAATATAAAAGGGGGAGAGACACAGATTAGGTAGCATCTATTCTATTCAAGGAAGGCCTGCCAGAAGAGATCCATCTTGATGGCTTTTTAAAAATTGTCCAAGCTGGTAATTTGATGGATCTCCTCCGGCAAGGTATTCCAAAGTCTGGGAGCAACAATAGAGAAAGACCTCTGGGAGGTTCCGACTAGTCTAGTTTTTCTCAGTTGCAGTAGGTTCCTCCCAGAGGATCTGAGGGTGTGGGGCAGATTATATGGAAGGAGGCAATCCCTTAGATAGGTTGGACCTAGGCCATGTAGAGCTTTAAAGGTCAGCACCAACACCTTATACTGTGCTTGGAAACCAATAGGCAGCCAGTAAAGGGATTTCAGAATCAGTGTAATATGATCCCTTCTAGATCTCCTAGTAATTAACCTGGCTGCCATATTTTGTACCAGTTGTAGTTTCCAAATTAGGTATAAGGGTAGCCCTATGTAGAGTGCATTACAGAAATTGAGTCGTGAGGTTACCAGTGCATGTACTACAGTTTCTAGGTCCCTTGTTTCCAGGTAAGGGCTCAGTTGGCACATCTGCCGAAGGTAATAACAGGCGCTCCTGACTGTCACATTCACATGATCAATCGTGTGAAGCGATGGGTCTAGGAGCACCCCCAAACTGTGAACACAGTCCTTTGAGGAGAGCGTGACCCCATCTAGGACTGGGGATTGTATCCCAATACCTGGTTTAGGGCCCCCTACTGTAAACACTTCCATTTTCTCTGAATTCAGTTTGAGTCAGTTTTTCCTCATCCAATCCATTACCACTTCCAGGCATTGATTAAGGGGACAAATACCATCTGTTGTCATGACTGCTGACCGAGTCATGGAGAAATATATTTGGGTGTCATCAGCATAATGATAACATCCCACCCCATGTCTACGGATGATTTCCACCAGCGGCTTCATATAGATATTAAAGAGCATTGGGAACAGGATGGCGTCCTGGGGGATGCCACAGTTAAACTCTGTTTTTGAAGAGCAACTGTCCCCAAGCATCACCCTCTGGAATCTGCCCGAGAGAAAGGAATGGAACCAATGAAGAACAGTGCCTCTAATCCCTAACTCTTCCAGGCGTTCCAAGAGGATGCCGTGGTCAATCATGTCAAAAGCCATTGAGAGATCCAAAAGTACCAACTGGATCATGCTTCCCCTGTCGATGCTTAGGTGAAGGTCATCTACCAGAGCAACCAGAGCAGTCTCCACCCCAAATCTCGATCTGAAGCTGGTTTGAAATGGATCTAGAAAATTGGTTTCATCCAAGATCGCTTGGAGTTGGAAGGCAACGGCCCGCTCAATCATCTTGCTCAAAAATGGGAGATGGGACACAGGTCTGTAATTTTTCAAGTCCAGGGGGTCCAGGGAAGATTTCTTCAGGTGTGGTCTCACTGCCGCTTCCTTTAAACAAGCTGGAACCACTCCTTCCCTAAGGGATGCGTTGATGGTCTCTTTAAGAAAGGCCATCAAGGCATCACCCCCCTGTATGACCAGCCATGATGGGCAAGGATTGAGGGGGCACGTTGTCTTCTTCACTTTTCCATGCATCATGTCCGCATCATCGGTACTCACCAGCTCGAACTCATCCAGTTTAATTTCTGAAATAGGTTTACTACACACATATCGTATGTGTTTTTGTCAGTGTTGTCAGGGGAAGAAAATGCATGTGATATGCAAAGAAATGAAGATGACTGAGAGATTTACATACCCTAATACAAGGGGCATTGATATATGAGGTAGCCTAATAACTGCCACTTATAGCTGGACCTGTCTGTTGCACTTCTTCTCACAAAGAATACACTCTTCTTTTTTTGGTTAATGTGATGATACATTAAAATAACAAAACAAACTTTCTAAGTCTTAAACTTTTGTTACACAGCCATTAAGGCTTTAAGGAAACAGTTCTGAAAGGAGGAATAGCTTCAGGTAAAAGTGAGGAAACATATTGTATATTTTCCTTCCTCTAAAGTGCTTTCTAAAAAAGAACATATTGATTATTTTGTTGAGATCAGCAAACTGAAAGCACTTGATATCATCCATGCACTTCAAATTCCATAAACAAAGCAGAATCTATTCACTATTGTGTGACTTTCAAATTTCCTTGCTTGTGCAATAAGGTTTTATGGATAACTACAAATGGGCATCTGTCTCTTCATAACAAAAATTCTCATAAATCATAGACCCAAACCACTTATTAATTTACCTTTTCTCAATGTTAACATATATGAAGACAGGAAACAAGAGGATATGGCTCATAATTTTCACCACATTTATGAGATCACATAATAAACCAAGATGGCCAATATCATACGTTGTTGTTGTTAAGTGCCTTCACGTCAGCTTTGACCTATGGCAACCTTATGAATGAAAGACCTTCAAGTTACCCTAACCTTGCAGACTCATAGTCATGGCTTCTCCAACTGAATCTATCCATCTTGTGTGTGGTCTTCCTCTTCTCCTATTGCCTTCCATATACTGCTCTTATACAAATCTGTGGTGCAACCACATCAGAATACTATGAATAGTTTTGGCCACCACACATGACAAAAGATACTGTAGATGTGGAAAAGATACAGTCATAATGATTAAGAACTTCAGTAGTTCCCTCATGAGGAAAAAATTTACAATATTGGTGGATGTTTAACTTAGAAAAAAATAAGGAGCAATATGATAGAGGTATATCAAATTATATTTGCTGTTGCTAACCTGTAGGGAAGGGAAGGAGGGAAATCCAGGGAGCCATAAGGGGATGGGTAGGAAAGCAAGCAAACAATAACGGGAGGAATAATAAAGGGAGACAAACAGCTACTGGGCAGCAGCAGTAGTGGTGGGTGTCACTGACAGATACAAGAGCCCTGGTGGCGCAGTGGTTAAATGCCTGTACTGCAGCCATTCACTCATAGACCACAAGATTGCGAGTTCAATATTAGCCAGGGCTCAGGCTAGACTCAGGCCTGCATCCTTCCGAGGTCACTAAAATGAGTACCCAACTGTTGGGGGGCAATGAGCTTACAGTTGTAAACCGCTTAGACATCCCATACCGCGGTATGAAGCAGCAGGGAGATTTGGATTAGGCAAAACAAATGAAGCAGGTAAGCATCTGATAGATTTTTTTCAAGCCAATAACCTATTCACTGCACACACATTCTTCATACAACCAGAAAGAAGACTATACACATGGACATCACCAGATGGTCAACACAAAAATCAAATGGACTATATAATTGGAAGCAAAAGATGGCAAAACTCTCTACTGGTGACCAAGACTGAACCAGGTGCCGACTATGGCATAGATCACAAACTACTCATATCATAAATAAGAATAAGATTCAATATGAAAACAAAACCAGCGATTATACCAAAATATGATCTAAATAATATCTCAACAGAATTTACTGACAACATAAGAAACAGATTTGCATTACTAAGCATAATAGACCAAGAACTAGAGGAACTATGGTCTGAAGCCAGTGACATAATAAAAGAAGCCAGCATATCTTAGATCAGCATATTCAGGGAATGAGCAGCCAGGGACAGACACTGTCTTTCTTTCTTTTCTTTTCTTTTTTTTCTAATTTTTATTAATAATCATAACATATACAACAAAAGACAAAAAACTAAAAATCAAAAAATAAAACAAAAAATAGACATTACATTTCACAAATACAGATACATAGTACTACATATAATCACACACCCACCTCTATATACACATAAATCTATCCATTCACACACTTATATCATACATACACTTTTAGTATAATTCCATACGCTACATAGGAGTTTTATCTTCTTCCAAATAAATGTATAATTGCCTAATATAATAACATTTTTCCTTTACCCCCCTACTAAACCAATCTCGTTTCTTCCTATGTTTATACATTAAACATTCCTGGTATCTTTATCAAATTACAATCATTATTCAATCATATTTGTGTTTCCCATATCTGTCTTTATAATTTGTTTTCATTCATACCCTTCTTTATCACAATAATCCTTAAAAGCTGTCCAACCTCTAACTTCCTCTTTACCATTTAATAGACCAGTCAAAATATCTGATTCCATCGCTTCCCAAGTCTTCTTTTTCCATTCACTTATAGTGGGGATGGTTGTTTGCTTCCACTTTCCAGCAAACAGTATTCTAGCAGTCGTTATCATATAAAGTAAAATCCGTCTATTATCTTTTTCAAATGTTTTCTCTAGTATACCTAACATATTTTAAAAAAAGAGAGTTGGTTCCAATGACATCTCCACTTTGTATATCTTTGATATTAGATCCTTTATCTTTTCCCAATATTTTTGCGCTTCTGCACATGTCCACCACATGTGATAAAAGTTTGCTCTTGATTTATTACATTTCCAGCATTGGTCTTTTCCAGATTTATATAATTTATTTAATTTTTCCAGAGATAAGTACCATCTAAAAGACATCTTAATAAAATTCTCTTTATAGTCCTGGCATCTTGTGAATTTGTTAGTATCGTACCAAGCTTTTTCCCATTTGTTTAATTCTATAGGTTTCCCTATGTCCTGTGCCCATTTTATCATGGAGTCTTTTATTTTTTCATTTTCCAAATTCCTACCTTGTAATACCCTATAGTATTTTCCAATATGTCCTTTATTTTTATCAAAAAGTATTTTATCTAGATCATTTTGTCTATTTGAAATACCTACAGTATTTTTATCGACTTTAAACCTTTCATTTATCTGCATATATAAAAAGCAGTTATCTTGCAATTCTTTACCTAATCCTTCTCTAGTTTTCAAAGAGTCTCCCATGTCTCCTTTCCAGTTAATTAAATCCTTGTATGTCAACCAGGGTATTTTTTCCATTTTAGATCTTTAAAAAAAAGCTTCCTGCGGGGAGGTCCAACTGGGGATATGGGTATAAAATTGTTCTTTTATTTTCAACCAAGTTTTTAATAAAGTGTTTCTCACAAAATGGTGTGAAAAATCCTTGTTACTTTTGAGTTTGTTATATATCATATAGGCATGAAAGCCAAATCTCAATTTAGAGTTCTCTAATTCTAATAACCTTTCGTTTTTTAGACTAACCCATTCCTCTATCCAATTGAGGTAAGAAGCCCTAAAGTATAATTTAAGATTTGGAAGTCCACAGCCACCTTTTATTTTTTCTTCAGTCAGCAATTTCCACCCTATTCTAGCTTTCTTTCCTTCCCATACGAATTTTAACATTTCTTTTTGCCAATTATCTAAATATTTTTCTTCACTTATTATAGGTAGATTTTGAAATAAAAACATTAACTTTGGTAACAATACCATTTTAATTGCTTCAATTCTACCTAAAAATGATAGTCTTTTTCCTGACCATCTTATCAGATCTTTTTTAATCTCTTCCCAACATTTCAGATAATTGTTTTTAAATAGATATATATTTCTTTTGGTCAGAAATATCCCCAAATATTTTACTTTTTTCTCAATCTTAAATTTTGAAATCTCTTCCAACTCTTGTTCCTCTCTTACATTCATATTCTTAGTTAGTATTACCATTTTTTCTTTATTAATATTGAATCCTGCAACCTTCCCAAATTCTTCTATAACTCTAGTTAGTTTATTTATATTTTCCTTTGGATTTTCTAAAAAGAAGATTACGTCATCCGCGAATGCTTGTAACTTATATATTTGATGTTTTACTTTCACTTTTTCTGTTTCTGGATCACCCCTTATTTTGTTATTTAATACTTCTAGTACTAATAAAAATAATAAAGGCGAAGGAGAGCTTCCTTGCCTAGTACCTCTTTCAATATTAATTTTTGCTGTTTTTTATTATAATTAAAAGGGACGTGATTGATAATAATCATTGGTGATACTCAATTAGGAACTAATTAAGTATCAAGAGGAGGCATGTGTGAGAGAATGGCTGAATATGTAAGAGAATGGCTGAATATGTAAAATGTGTGGAGGACGAATGAGTTCCTGGAATGACAAGGCCCTGAAAGAACCAAATAAAATGGTTGCCGCACAAAGGACTGTTGAAGGAGAAACCTGGATATTGAAGTGAGGAATCGTCGAAACTTGGCTCCAAGAGCGGAGATGCGGACCAAGCATAACCAGGACAATGCAATCTGTTGAACATGAATGAAATATGTTGGTATGGCCGAGCGAGATCCGGCACACACAGAATGTACTGAAACTTATCGAAAGAACTGAATTGTTCTGAAACCATGGTGACCAGCAAAACATGTTTGTTACAAGAAAGAAGAGAAAAAGGTATAAAAGACAGTACTTCTCTCACTTCACCTTGTGGTTCCTGATCCGTGGCATTCACAATCCCAGTGAAGGATTGTGAATATGAATGTGTGTGAATGTGTGAGTGAATGAAAAGAGCTCTTGATACTTAAGGTGTTTGTTATATTGAGTATCTGATATTAGAAATGATTGTTTCAAGTGTCTCTGTGTCTGTGTCTCAATAAATGTTACATGCAAAGTGTCTAAACCCAGATCTGGTTTCCTATGTGTCTTTGTTGAAAGTCCTATAGTCCAGGGTGGCTGAATTTCTCTCTGGATCAAAAGAACAACAGAGAACCTTGGTTCATAACAAAAATATTTTTAAAAGTATAAATTTCAAATATCAAACCTTGCTTTTCCATTTTATGTAAGGGACACCATTTTGCCATGCCATTGTATTTAATAGGACCCCCCATGGACAACAACGACCTAATGTATTTCTAGACGACTGGAAGTCAATAGAACACAAGGGAATTAAAGATGTCATGCTCAAAGTGACTGTGCACATCTGCTTAGAACCTTGTCTTCTGAAACTATTTCCAGTCAGGTCCATAACATTGCTGTGAGTGTTGAGGTTAATTCATTTGTACTTTTCCTTACACTACATAAAATAAAATAACTATCAAAGAAGCATGAGGCTGAAATGGATGAAGACCTGAAGATTGTAGACATCACCTTCTCTATGCTTGTCTGCATGTGCCCCAGTATTAAACCATGCATTTCTGTTAATCTATTACTTCTAGCAATTGTGCTGCCATTAAGAAAAACAGTCATATAAGATTCCTCCAACTGAATGATTTTCTTTCCTTTTTTAAAATCATACTTTCTCTTTTTTCATCCAATGTGGATAAACCTGAAATGTGTGCTATGGACTTTCATTTATAAAAGCAGCAATGTAACATGGAAAGATTAAAAAAAAATAAAAAGTATCTTCACACTACCTGTCACTCTCATCAGAAGTCAGGCAAGCTTTTGTGTTAATCCTAAATTGGATTGTTGGAATCAAGTAAATAAACTGAAATTTGGCAGAATGCTTTATGGCACTATAAGAGCAACCATAAAATCACCGCTCAAATTCCTGATAAGCTTTGGAAGCAAGCAATGAATTTAAATGTATTCATGTTGGATTGCCAATCCTGCATAATGTAATATTCACTATCATGAAAAAAATTAATAGACCTTAGGCCTTGGCACTATATTTATTGCTAAAGATGGTAAATATGATGGTGCCCCTATTAAAACTGCTTCAACTCATTATTTTTCTGCTCCAAAATAATTAAGTAAAACACATATAAATCAGAGAAAGCCAAGGAATTAGCAGTCATGGAATGTTATAGATTTGGTATCACTTAGAATATACAGGACATGATCTGAGAAATATATCTATTATGGATATGGGGGAGGGGGACTCATACAGGGAGATATGGTCCTTCAAATAGCCTGGACCCAAGCCATGTATCATGGGTTTTTCTTGGCAATATTTGTTCAGATGAGATTTTACATTGCTTTCCCCTGAATCTGAGAGCATGTGATGTGCCCAAAGTCACTCAATGGGTTTCATCACCAAGCAAGGAATCAAACCCTGGTTTCCAGAATCATAATCCAACACTCAAACCACTGCACCATGTCTGAGATAAGCTCCATTAAAATAAGTTAATGTCTGGTAAATAAAATATGTTCCAACTGTCCTAATTTGTCCGGGACAGTCCTAATTAATCTTTCTTTCATCCCACTTTTCCAGCTGCCTATAAATGTCCAGTTTTCTCTCTTCTCTCACTTTTGTCCATTTGTACTTCAATTGCTGCAAACTGAGTTCAAAGTGCAAGAGTAATTTGCACTCAGGTAACTTAGCAGAGGGGGGAGAGGAGAGGAAGTGGTAAAATCTGGCCCTTCCCAGTAAGTTCTTACAAAAGCAAACTGCTGTAGCCTCTCCTAGCTTCCCCATTGCCAACTTTTGCCATCTTGTAATAATTCCTTGAATTAGGCCAGATTAGAATATCCTGGACTCAGCATAAACAGTCCACCCCAAGCCTTCTATTTGGTGGCTGGGATGGGTAGAACAGTTGGCCTGTGGTCTTAGACTGGGAAGCAACTACCACAAGAACAATAAGACCTGTGTCTTTTAAGTACAGGAAGAGACTTGCTTCCAAGAATTCCACTCCTTTAAGATAAAAATCAGATAGACTAATACTTTGAATATGAGCTTGTTGAACTGACACTGCTTGTTTAAGTGAACCTACTTTTTCTAAAAGTTTTCTTTCAACTGCATTTGCAATCCAAGTAATGTGTCTCTCAACCCTTCAATGCAGGGGTAGGCAACCTTTCCCCTTTAAGGGCTGAAGGACTTCAGCTCCCAGAATCCCAGGAGCTATTGGCCAACATAGGACTATTGGCCAACATGGCTGAGGCTTCTGGGAGCTGAAGTCCCTCAGCCCTTAAAGGGGAAGGATTGCCTACCCCTGCTTCAATGCATTTTCTTTGGACATTTTCTTTTTGGCAATGGACCCTAAAACTCTTTAGGAGGCTTATGGCAGTTAAAACAGATAAAGCTAAAAGTACACATCATGCAAAAGTTAAAATATAATTAAACCATCAATGGAATTAAAAGCAATTAAAAACATCTCCATTAAAAAGAGGGGGGAATATATAGAGAATACAGCACAATTTTAAAGGCTCTTTCTCCATAAGCAATTATCCTCAAAGACCTGTCAAAATGAAAAGGGCTGCATCTGCCTGGAAGAGAAATCGAGAGTGTGGGAGAAACTGTCAAGAATGCCCTCGCCTGTGTTCTTACCAGATGTACCTGTAAAGGTGGTGGGGCAAAGAGAAGAGCCTCCCCACAAGACCTCAAAACATAGGGAGGTTCATATGCTGAGATGCCAACTATCAATTGGCCTGGCCCAATGCCATACAGACATTTATTCATATAGCTAGTACTGAGATGATGCTGAGCATACCAGCTACATCCAGAATGAAAGGTCAAAAGATATTCAGGCCTATTTTTGGTTGATGATTAATGTTTTGTTTAGAACTGTTATTGAGCATATTGAAGGACTGTTTATCATGCTTTGTATATTGATATAAGAAATCTGTTGCTTCCCTCTCCCCTTAAATATTCCTTTTCCCCTCTAATTTAAGATCCAAGGCATCTTACAGCAGAGATTAAAATGAAGCACAGTTGAAAACCTGATAATTAAAACATTTTAAAAAATATAATTAAATAAGGTATCCTGGCCGAAGTGGAGAGAATGGTTGACCATAGCTTTCTGTGGAAGAAAATTCCACAGCCTGGTAGGCAATGAGAAGGGCCTCTCACTTCTCATTGCTACTGTGACTATGGTGGGACTATGGGCCTTTACGGACGGGCAGCCATGGGCCATCCCGAGAAGCCGAGGACTGGGGATGAATCTCCCCATGGCTTGGCCCCAATCCACCCTTTGGGTAGCCTTGGAAGGAGTCCTAAAATAGTGCTCCTTCCAGAGTGGGCAGAAGGGGCACCCAAAGAGAGGCCGTGTGTCTCTTCCGCATCCCTTCCGGCCCAGCGTGTCTGGACGCTGAGCCGGAAGGACGACATCAGAGTGCTCGCCATGTGCAATGTTGGGTGTTCTGATGACATCCTCGGGAAGGGGTTGGGGCATCTGGTGTCCTGCTTCCCGTCCCCTTCCCTGGCTCCAAGATGGCACTTGAGTTGCACCGTCTGCAGAGCCCCTAAGGCTATTGCCACACTTCAGAAATAAAGCAGTGAGGTATTCATCCTGGTCTGTCAGAGAGCTCTGCTGCCTTACCAAACTACAAATCCCAGGATTCCATAGGATGGAGCCAAGACAGTTAAAGTGGTGTCAAATTGCATTATTTCTGTAGGGTGGATACACCCTAAGAGAAATCCAAAAGGATGTTAAGACTCAAGTACACTCATACAGGAAGATACACTCTTTCAGATAGTCTGGACCTGAGTCATAAACAATTACAACTTCCTTTACAAACAGTAAAACTCACCCCACAAATAACACCATCTTCACCTGTTCAGTCCTAGATCTTCCTCTCCTGAGGAAAAGGGCCCAAAGGGAACCTTATCATGATAGAAATCCCTACAGATCTCACCACTGAACATGGAAGTACTGAGTTAATGGCAAGGAAAGGCCATTGGGAGCATGCTTGTGTACATATCCATGGTTCCTCTCCACTTTTAGCCTTCATGTGGCCAGGATCAATACCTGCAGAGGACTAATATCTGGATTTTCAGCACTTGAATGCAGCAGAATTTTTACAGAGGACATCTGAGGCAGTACAAAGGTGACCAAAAATGAGATTTTTGAACTAAGTGAGAAATTGTGAAGTTGTAGGCTTTCATGAGAAATTGCAAATTAACAGCTCACTAAGGTCTGATGCTATTCAACTGAAACATCTTGAAACAACTCAAACGTGAAATTGCTGATCTTTTAACAAAAAATATGAACCCTCACTAAAATCAGCTTCCATACCATTAGATTGGAAAACAGCCAAAACAAAACCATACTATTAATGTTTAAGGATCCCAGGGAAGATCTGGGGAAATGCAGGCTTGTTTAGGCTAATTCTGACCCAAGTTGTTTGGCAATAATAATAATAATAATTAGTTAGATTTGTAGGTAACAACATTGTCTGATCTTTGTTTTATCTTTATTTTTAAAGAACTTTCCTAAACATACAAATACTAGAAAACAGATACTTATAAACAATACTGACAATAAGTAAATATACAAACTATAAACAATAATAAACAATAAGCAAATGCAATTCATAATCTTTACTTTCCAATAGTTACTGTCCATATTAATCATTTTTACTAAAAATAGTAAAAAAAAAACCCTACACAATTATTTGATCAAGGATGGTGCATCACCTGACCATCTTGGAGCAATCCCCTCTTCCTACACATACAACATGGAATGTCCTTAACCACCAGCATTTCCTGGGAGTGGTTAGAACAGCAAGTCACTTACCCACCCCAGGGTACAATTAGTTCAATAGCTTCCTACATTATTGCAGAGGAAGCAACTGGATCCTGCAGAAGCTCTGGGGCCCTATACCCTTATTGAAAAGTTAAGATGGAGTCTCACCCTATGTCCATCATGTATATAAGGAAAGAGGAAACACTCCCCTCATGCTCATTTGCTGTTGTTAACTGCCTTCACATTGGTCTCAACTCATGGAGACCCTTTACTGCTTTGCCCAGCTCCTGCAAACTCATGTGCGTGGTCTTTTTAGTAAAGTGCATCCATCTAGCATGTGGCCTTCCTCTCTTTCTACTTCCCTCCACCTTTCCTAACATTTGTCTTTTCCAATGATTCATACCTTCTTATTATGTGTCCAAAGTACAACAGTCTAAGCCTTATTATCTTGGCTTCTAGGGATATTTCTGGCTTGATCTGTTCTAGGATGCATTTGTTTGTCCTTTTGGATGTCCATGGGGTCCTCAGCACTCTTCTCCAGCACCACATCTCAAATGTGTTGATTTTCCTCCTATCTTCTTTCTTGACTGTCCAGCTGTCCAGCTTGACTGTCACATCCATATATGGTAACAGGTAATATGATGGCTTTTATGATACTGACTTTTGCACTGAGTTGTATGTGTTTGCATTTTCAGATCTTTTCTAGTTCTTTCATAGCCACCCTCCCCATTCTTAATCTTCTCCTGATTTCCTCGTTTCAGTCCCCATTCTGATCAATGTTTGATTCCAGATGTGAGCACTCTTTTACTATTTCTATTTCCTCATTGTCTAGTCTGAATGTGTGTAAGTTCTCTGTGGTCATTATTTTTGTTTTCTTTATGTTCAGCAGTAAACCTACCTTTGCAGTTTTTTCTTTGATCTTCCTTAGTAGTTATTCCAGGTCTGTGAGGTTTTCTGCTACTATTATGGTGTCATCAGCATATCTCAGATTATTGATATTTCTTCCTCCTATTCTCACCCCTCCCTCTTCCATGTCCAAGCCTGCTTTCCTTACAATATGTTCTGCATATAAGTTATAGGTGGGGTGATAGGATTACTTTGCCATTTGGGAACCATTCTGTTTCTCCATGTTTTGTTCTGACAGTAGCCTCTTGGCCTGAGCACAGATTCCTCATTAGGACTATCAGATGTGTTGGCACGCCCATGTCTTTAAAGGCATTCCATAGCCTTTCATGATCTATGCCAGGGGTAGGCAATCCTTCCCCTTTAAGGGCCGAGGGACTTCAGCTCCCAGAAGCCTCAGCCATGTTGGCCAATAGTCCTATGTTGGCCAATAGCTCCTGGGATTCTGGGAGCTGAAGTCCTTCGGCCCTTAAAGGGGAAAGGTTGCCTATCCCTGATCTATGCAGTTGAAGGCTTTACTATAGTCTATAAAGCACATGAGCCCATGTGAGTCCATCTCATATGTTTGCAATGTGGTCCCTCGTGCCTCCTCCTTTTCTGAACCTGCTTGGACCTCTGGGCTTTCTCTCTCCGTGTATGGTTAGAGTCTATGTTGTAGAATTTTGAGAATAATTTTGCTTGCATGGGAGATTAGTGCTATGGTCCTATAGTTGCTGCAGTCTTTGATATCTCCTTTTTTGTAGACAGGGATGTATATTGACCGCTTACTATCTATTGACCAGTGTTTTGTTTTCCATATCTGTTGACATATGTTGGTTAACACTAGAGTTGACTCTGTCAGTGTGGATTGCAACAGTTCTATTGGTATATTATCTGTTCCTGGAGTCTTTTTTTTTTTTTTTTTGCCATTTCTTTTATTGCAGCTTCCACCTCAGTTTGATTTTACTGCTGTTCTTCCTGCAGCTACTCCAAGTTGAATAGGATCTCTGTTGGTGCCAAACCCCTGAAGTTTGGAACACCTTCTGTTAAACTCAATGCAGCTGCAGGAGGAGTGGCAGTAAAATTGAGAGTGGAATTGCTTCCCTTGTGACAGCTTTTCCACCCACTGTTCCTGATTTTCAAGCTTTGGGAAATGAGAAATCAAACAACATGACTTCTCCAGATAGGAACTTGTGGTTTACCAAGCACTGAGTTTCACAAGCATGTAGACAAGAGAGGACTGATAGACATTACCTATTGGGCATCCAAGAATAGTTTGATATCTAAGGCTTCTAAATAATGTAGCATTCATAGAATAAGATAAATCTTCTTATAGTTCACTCACTGGCTAAAGAACTAGAAGCAAAGAATAAGAGCATACATGTATCACAATAGAGGGAAGGAAGCATTGAAGGCCTGCAAGGGTCTGTATTAGGGGGCTGGTGCTATTCAGTTTATTCGTAAATGATGAAGATTCAGAGGTGAACAGTAAAGTAGCCAGCTTTATGAACAATATGATTTACAAGGCAAAGAACCTCTAAATAAGTTGTGAAGAGCTCCAAAAGGATCTCTTCAAGGCAAGTGAAAGGGCAGTGCCATGGCAAATGAGATTTTATATACCTAATTGCAAAAAAGATGTCAGTTGAGACAAAATACTAATTTTATACCTGTGAGGTCTGATGTGTCTGTGACTCTGAAAGAAAAGCATCTTAATTTCAACTACAGAAAACATTTAGTTGGGGCATCTTCCCTGTTAGGCTTTTTTCTTTTAAGGAAACTAAAAAGGGTGGGGACAATAATTTCTGCTTTGAGAGGAGATCTTATGTTTGGGCTATCTGACTTACTTTTCATCCCAAATTATTAATCTTCAGTAAAGTGTTCCACATAAAGAGTGTCTCTGTTCCTTCCTTTTATATATTTGAGTATGTTCACTAATCTATGCTCTTAATAGTCTTGCTCCAGCATGTCCCTTATGACAGGGATATCTGATGATGCATTCCATATACTGTGGTAGAATGCCAAAGACTGCATATTTTTCTCTCATGTATTTGTGAAAATCTGACATTTTTAGGGCACTTGCAAAATTTAACAAGTCCAGATAGATGGTACCCCTCCTTGATTCCTCTGATACACACACACACCTCACATGCAGCCTGAGCTAAAATGTGCTTATAGCTATTCCTCTATACCCTATGGTTGATTATCATAGAGGAAGATGGGAAATATTAGGTATATCATAAGTCTTACAGCCCTTGGTCTAAATAAATTTGCTTGTCCTAACTATTGTAACTCATTGGATCAACTTCAGAATGGTAAATTAACACTTGTAAATACCATCGATTCAACTGATCTATTGCAGTTGGAACTAGTCATTGGTAAGCTAAGCTCTGGTTTTTAATAGCTTATTTTGATTTACAGGGGCCGGGGAGTATGCCTTCTGACCATGGCTGTGACAAATTGAGAATACCCTCTAGGATGCAGTTGCTTTTATAATATTTTTGAAACCAAAATTCTGTAGTATTATATGTATTCAATTTATTTGTGTTCAGTTTTTATTTCAAAATCCCATGAGGAAGAAATCTTTATTCTGAAATGTGTTGGGCTTCTCAAACACCTCATTTGAGAAATTTGAAATTGGTCTTTACTTAGGGGAAGCAGACGGGCGGCACGGGGCTTAAATTTTCTCTTCAGACTTGAGTCGCATCAAGATATCTCCTTATAGCCCTGGTGGTGCAGTGGTTAAATGCCTGTACTGCAGCCACTCACTCAGAAACCATAAGGTTGTGAGTTCAATACCCGCCAGGCGCTCAGGCTCGACTCAGGCTTGCATCCTTCTGAGGTTGCTAAAATGAGTACCCAGATTGTTGAGGGCAATTACTTTACACATTGTAAAGTGCTTAAGGAGTGCTTAAGTGCATTGATAAGTGGTATAGAAATGTACTTGCTATTGCTATTGTTATGTATATACAAATATTTCAAGATTTTTTTGGGGGGGGGGAATCCAAAACACTTCTGGTCCCAAGCATTTTAGATACAGGAGACTCAACAGAAAATTGGTCCACAAGTAAGTTGTCATATAATAGATACAAAGACCCAGAAAAAAGAATTTTGTGTGTTGGAAAAGCCTGTGGCTAATTCATCTCTGGAAGATGGAAGTAGTATATGCTGAATGGCAAAATGAATATCCTATATATCATTTAATCATAGCCTCATTTCTCCAGTGCAACTCTTTATATTTCTGTGCATTAGAACTGGTAGTGGTGGATTTGTCATGAAGGATATTTTGTAGGTTTAGCAACAGAAAAAGTAGCTCCAGTTGTCAATCCAGTAATTTCAATACTTCCTGATGTCAGGCATGCACATCAATATACCCATGAACACACGTTGATACACAAGCACAATTTAACAACCTATTCATATTTGATTCAGCTGAATTATCAACAATGCTACCTTTAAAAGAAAGCATTGAACTTTTCTACCCTTCAGTGACATGTACAAACAAGCAGTAACTTGCTGTACCTATTATTCTGCAATCTATTATATGTTTTGAATATTTATAACACACACACACACAGATTTCTTAAGGCAATCGTGTGTATGCAGAAAGAAGGGAGTGGAGAGAAGTTCTGACAAATCAAGAAACAGTAAGTTGGGGACAGGCAGGGATTGGGAATGAAACTGTAAATAAACTACATGGGGCTAGATTGAACTTTACAAGGGAAATCTCATCACACAAGACATTCCCCCCCCCTCCCCCCAAGTCTGAGTCTTTTATACTGCCATTTTTATAGCATTGTTTTATGTTTAATCAACATTCCCTTGCCACATGCCTAAGAAATTCAATTCCTTTTTCAGGAGGGAAAATAGTTTCTTACTGGTTTTCATTATATTTACACCATTTTGGTCTGGGATGTAGACACCTTCTTCCTGGCTCTTGACCTGACAACCACTGATTGATGGGAGAGCTGCAGTGAGGCTGTACTGTGCAGTAGGATATTACATCTCCACATTTCTCACCTTCTAAAGATGTGATGGCTCACATATTGCTATCTTGACCTGTATTGCCAGAAGCTTTTATATACCAAAAGATGGCTTAGAGTGTTATTAGCGACTTGTTTTGATCATTTCAGGAAGACTGCATGAAAAGCTTGCCTTTGATGATAACTATAAAAGACTAGGAGGTGGAGGTGGGGTACCACAACCATCTTTCACAAAGCTGGGACCCATTTCAGATCTCCTTCTACAATGCCATGAACATTGCCAATCTCTACAAATTACTTGTAATAATAGGTCAGTTGCTTGATTTTAATTAGAACTGTTCCAGAATAATTGAAATAACTGTGGATTGTAGCCCAAGTGTTTAGACCATGATCACATCTTTGAAGTAACAATTCCCATTTGGAACCCTTATATGCAGCTATTGTGTTTGGTGTAGATATGCAAATGTTACATGGCCATCCATCAGGGCTGAGAAACATATGGTTTTCTAGGTTTTACTGGACTCCAGTTCCCATCAGTCATTGCCAATAGAGAGGGATGATGGGAATAGCAGTTCATCAGTATCTCAAGGGCCAAAGATTCACCCCATTTCTGAACAAAGACACAAGAAAGAAATCTCTAGTTGACAATTGATGTTTATGCTTTCATTTTTGTTTAATAGCACCATCATAGTGCTAACAAACACTCTTTTTAATAACACAAGTATAGTGTTTTTCCTCTCCCCCCCCTTTTTTTTTAGAATGCTCACATCATTTTTTCTCAGTAATGCTTCCAACAAGCCTGTACAGTAGGTCAATTTAACAGTTGCTCTGTTGCAGAACAGAAGCAGAAACTGATAGGAAACTATAGCATAACTTTATGGCAGAGGTGAAATTTAAACTAGGATAACATCGTTCACTGTGTTCGTCACAACATTACACTAGTCCTGCATTACAAACCTATCCACTACACAGATCTTGAAAAAGGTACTTTTCTGGATTTTAATTCCAACAGTCCCTCCCTGCCCAGCCAGCATAGCTACTAAACTATGGAACTGCAGCCTCTAAAAATAGCTTTTTCAAGTTCTGTAACTCTGATGTAAACCCAGGAATTAGTTTTTGGTGTATCAGTAAGGGAAGAAGAGAAGGGGAGACTATGGCTGGCATGTTGTTGATTAGTTATAAATAAAGTACAATTCAGTTGTTGAATGGTGAGTTAAGACATAGGTAAATGCTACTGAGCAAATGGATCTATTCTAGTTAGAATTAACAAGAGAATATAGGCCAATGAGAGGAGAGGCAACTTTGTTCTCTGCATCAGATGTGGCAATGGGGGTTTCCCAGTAGGAGTAATGGTGCAGCAAGGTAAAGAGCATGTACCTGTAGTGGGACTCACATGTCCTTGTATTGACCCAGACCACCCAGGTGAACATCTGGGCCAGAATAGTAGAGGCTCAGCATGTGCTATCCTGGTCCATCTGCTCAGCCCCATAGTGAATGAGCATGCTATTGGCATATAGATTTTTGTATATAAGAATGTATAAGAGGATGAGAATAACTGATGAGCCTTATATCAAGGAGAACCAGTGGGCTGTAATGGTTTGAGCTTTGGACTATGACTATGGAAACCAGGGTTCATATTCCCCCTTGACCATGGAAATACACTGGGTGATCATAGAATCATAGAGTTGGAAGAGACCATAAGGGCCATCCAGTCCAACCCCCTGAGATGCAGGAACTCAAAATCAAAGCATCCAAGACAAATGGCCTTCTGGCCTCTGTTTAAAGACCTCCAAAGAAGGAGATTCCACCGCACTCTGAGGGATTATGTTCCATTGTCGAACAGCTCTTACTGTCAGGAAGTGCCTCCTAATGTTGAGGTGGAATCTCTTTCCCTGTAGCTTGCATCCATTGTTCTGGGTCCTGTTCTCTGGAGCAGCACTAAACAAGCTAGCACCCTCCTCAATATGATATCCCTTCAAATATTTAAAGAGGGCTATCATATCCCCTCTTAACTATCTCTTCTCCAGGCTAAACATACCCAGTTCCCTAGGTCGTTCCTCATAGGGCATGGTTTCCTGACCCTTCACTATTTTAGTCACCCTCCTCTGGACACACTCCAGTTTTTCAACATCCTTTTTTAATTGTGGTGCCCAGAACTGGACACAGTATTCCAGGTAGGGCCTGACCAACACAGAATACAGTGGCACTAATACTACCCTTGATCTAGATACTATACTTCTATTAATGCAGCCTAAAATTGCATTGGCCTTTTTAGCTGCCACATCACACTGTTGACTTATGTTCAACTTGTGGTCTACTAGGATTCCTAGATCCCTTTCACACGTAGTCTCGTTAAGCCAGGTGTCCCCCATCTTATATCTATGCATTTCATTTTTTTGCCCCAAGTGCAGTAAATTACATTTCTCTGTGTTGTTCTTGGGCAAATTACAAACTCTCAGCCTCAGAGGAACACAAAGGCACACTGTCTCTCTGAACAACTCTTGCCAAGAAAACTCTGTGAAAAGGTCTGCCTTAGGGTTGCCATAAGTTGGAAATGACTGAAAACAAACATCTACAACAACTACAATTACTTATATCAAGAAATAAAATGGTGATCTCATTGGTATTTATTTCAGAATATTACAAGTTACAATCAGCCCTCCATATCCATGATTCCTGATGTCTAGTTTGAAAATATTCACACACACACACACACACACACACACTGACATCAGTTAGTCTGACATCAATACCAGAAAAGATTCTAGAGCAGAACATTAAACAGAGAGTCTGTGGACATTTAGAAGGGAATGCCATAATCACAAAAAGTCAACATGGGTTTCTCAAAAACAATTCATGCCAGACTAATCTGATTTTATATATATGTGTGTGTATATATATATATACACACACACACATACACACCAGTTTGGTAGATGAAGGGCATGAAATTCTTACAAACAAGCTACTAAAATGTGGACTAGACAATGCAACTGTTAAATGGATTAGTAATTGGTTGACTGGCCGAACCCAAAGGGTGCTCAGCAATGGCTCCTCTTCATCCTGGAGAGAAGTGACCAATGGAGTGCCACAGGTTCTGTCCTGGGCTCAGTGCTATTCAACATCTATATCAATGACTTGAATGAAAGAATAGGGGGCGTGCTTATCAGATTTGCAGATACCAATTTAAGGGGAATATCTAATAAAGGTGTTGCATGCTGAAATGTTATGATTCCCAATGATAGCCAAGCTGTCACATGCCACAGCAGTCCAGGTGCGGAATGTGAGTAACTTCTCCAACAGCAGCCTCTTACTGTTTGCTACTTACATCATTTCATATTTTATATCTTGAATCTGTGCCCAAGAGTGACATTACTGAGATTACCAATTACTGAGATCACTGACTATTAATAAATATTTTACTGGAAGGCCAGTTTCAAATTAGATCGATCACAGCTTTCTCCATTAATCACCAAATGTCATATACTGTCTCTGATCACTGAACGTTACAATTTATACTAACTTAGATGTCAATACTCTTTTCTTTCTTTTTTAAATGGCTCACTGAATCGTTTAAAAATTGCATGTTGGCTCCCAGTAGCTCTTTGCCCTGTGAGTTTATAACAAAAGCAATGAAGTCAATGTAAAGGCACTAAAATGAAAAGAGCATAGAATGTTTTTTTCCTAGTACTATAAACATTTTTCTCCTTTTCTCAAAGTTAACCTCATTGACATAAGCAGAATATCTATCTAATGTATATTTCCTTTTCTAATCTAGAGACTTCCCTTTCATGTGTTTTCCTTTCTGCACAGGGTTAGATCCAGATGTAGAAACCTAGACATCTGACCTTATCACACGGGGTCCAAGCAGTCGCATCCCCATCCCATTGCGCTTCCTTCAGGTCGCAGGAAATGTAATTCCCATTTCGACCAGGAAGCCAAAAGTCACGGGATGATACGGGGATGCGACAGGGATGCGACAGGGATGGGCGGGGTTTCCCTGCGACGTGTGATCGAACGGGGTAAGGAAGCGCAATGGGATGGGGATGCGACCGGGGTGCGACGGGGATGGGCGGGGTTTCCCTGCGACGTCGTTTGATCGCACGGGTAAGGGAAGCGCGATGGGACGGGGATGCCACAGGGATGGGACTGCTTTAGACCCCCGTGTGATAAGGTCCATCCTTTTGTTAATCAAACTAAAGTACACCCACTGAATAAATTGTTAAATTGTGAGCTAGCACATAAACTAATCCCATTAATTCAATATATCTACTCTAGTTGGGATTAATCAATAATAATATTCAAGTCATGCTTACAGTAGATCCAATGAAAATTCAATTAGTCATTAACTTATGTAAAACGACTTAAGTCATAACTAATTTAAGTCTTTTAAACCATGTTTAAGTTGGGATCTAACCTATAGAGACTAAAAAAAAGGTGGAATAGAGCAAGAAGAACCCTGGGTTTTATCCTAACGTTTTCAGAAATTACAACTGACAGTGATTTGGAAAGTTTGAGAACAAATTCCAGATAAAAACAACCTAAGTGTCACCCTGTATATTTTCCCCATCTTCCTAGGAGTTTAGATAATGGCCTTAAACAGACGGCCCAAATGGGCTGCTGTTGGTCTGCATTGGGGGCATGGCATTCAGATGATGCATGCCCCAAATGCAGCTGGAAGCCACCCCAGGTGCAGCTCTTTCTTAAAAACTGGCCCAAAAAGGAGTGGTGAAATACAGCTCTTGGTTCAGGATCATGGCAGCAGCCCAGATTGAGGCCAAGCACATGTGGCTGCTCTGGTCCTGGGCGAATGGCAGCAGTACAGTCCTGATGCAGACCCTTTCGGCCATCTGCTTCACCTCAATATCTCATATCTTAGGATGGATCTGCTGAACATACAACACAAGAAACCAAATGCAGGTCAGCAGTTACACATATATTCATACACATGAATGTGCAATAAACCTGCCCTTATAATTTTCCTGCATGGGCATGCCAAAAGAAGTTGGCTTTGCAACTTTGGGAAGTCACAATGCATGACTGGTGATGTGCATTCAGTGAGTAAGAAGACTGCTCTTCCACAGTTTTTCTCCAAATGAAATATGGATTTCCTTCTAATGGCCTATTTAGGGAGATAAAATCCCCTGTTCAAATCCCCTAGAGTCCTTTTTAAGTGTATCCCTTTCCACCAAAGATATCGTTATACAGACATTTCAGTCACACAGAAACACTATATATGGAGCCTTGCATTCTGCTCTGAATGGCATTGTTTTGATCCTCATAGCTCAAGTATCATGAGGTGCTTTGCTGTTTGGAATCAAGAGGACATCACCTGAAGGGATGCCAGGAATCAGATTCACACTCTAGAAGCTGCATAACTATGGACTACTTCTGCTATAATTAAATTGATTGGTGTGTGTGTATTTTTTGCGACTGTAAAAATATGCCTGATTGCCAGACCACCAACTAGGGATGTAAAAACTATTCAGAAATCCTCACCAATGTCACCTTATAAAATGACAACAACAATGCCACCTTATAAAATGACAAGAATAGTAAGAACTATTCAGAAATCCTCAACAATGTCACCTTATAAAATGACAAAAAATACATATGAATGAGCAATAAAAATCAAAATAAAAAACTGTCAGGTGCCACAAGATTTGTCAGTCTTAAATGAAAATAAAGCAGCATGCATTCCTCCCTCTTTCCCTGATTTCATGCAAAATGTCCTCTTTTCTCACAAAATGCATTGGATTTTTTTTTGGTGGGGGGAGGAGGTTGCACAAAAGCTAATGTTATTCAAAAAATGTTTTCTGCACAAAAATATTGTGCTTTATGTAAACTGAATTTTCACCCCCCAAAAAAATCATACAAGTATGCAAAAACTCTTGAAATTTTGCCTGATAAGGAGAAAACTCCCTAGCTACAAAGTAACTAAAGGTTTATATCACCAGTAAAAGTGGCTGATGGCTTTCATTTAAGTGAGGTGGTAAATCTATTTCAAGTTTTACCAAACTTTAAACAAACTATATTAGTGGCTAAACCCTATTTTCAAAATTAATGAGGTCTCTGCAGATAGGACCACCTTTTTGTATATGGCTGTAGGTGCATAGACAGATATTTCTCCAATGCCCCCTGTTCTCCACTGGCCACCAAATGACCATGAATTGGGGGCTGTATTAATTGAAAAGTGAACCCTGTAGAGACAGGATGAAAATGCAAACAAAGGGTCTTTACAGACTGCCAGAAATAATGCAGATTGAGGCCAGTTTAACTGTCCTGGCTCAGTGCTAAGGAATCATGGGAACTGTAGTTTATCGTAGCAACAGAGCTCTCTGACAGAGAAGACTCAATGTCCCAGAAAAAAAATACAATTCCCATGATTCCCTAGCACTGAACCAGGACAGTTAAAGTGGCCTCAAGCTGCATTATTTCTGGCAGTCTGTAAAGGCCCTCTGTAAAGGCCCTATGTTCTTTAAGATAGCCTGATCTTGAGGTATGCAGGACTATATCGGTCATAACCAGTGCTTTGAATTGTTCCTGAAAATAGACAGGTAGCCAGTATAGCTATTGTAACAAAGAAATTGTATGCTCCTTATAACTGGATTGGATTAATATCTGGCCACAGCTCTTGAAACCAGAGGACATTTTCACACATTCTTCAGAGGCAGCCCCATGTTGAACATGTTACATTAATCTAAATGATATACAGGGGTCCAAAGCCAAACTAACATCATCTAACACAGGCTATTCGCAGATCTGTCTTTTTACTGACCACAAGCATATCAATCTTGTCTGGATTAAGCTTCAATTTGTTTGCCCTCATCCAGCCGCCAGGCACTGGTTTGGCCCAGGAACAGCTTCTTTGGAATTACGTGGAAAGAAGTACTAGAGCTGGCTATCATCAGCATGCTGATGACACCTAAGCCCAAAACAATGGACAACCTCACCCAGTAGTTTCATGTCGATGAACCCTGAGGGAATCAACACGCCAATGGCCAAGGAATAGAGCATGAATCTCCCAGCACCACCCTCTGAAAGGACCTCTCCAAGAAAGAAATGGACACACTATAGAACAGTACCTATCCAAGTCCCATCTCAGAAAGGTGACTCAAAAGGCTACCATGGCTGATGGTAATGAAAGCCACAGAAAGATCTTGCAGAGCTGAAAGGGGCTCAATCCTTGGTCTAGTTCTCTGCATCATCCAGGAACCCTTGGAGCTGTAAAATGTGGGAGCCCTGGTGGCAAAGTGGTTAAATGCCTGTACTGCAGCCACAAGGTTGTGAGTTTGATCCCAGGGACTCCAAGGTCCATTTGGCCTTGCACCTTTTTGTAGGTTGGTAAAATGAATACCCTGCTTGTTGGGGGCAATTGGCTTACACATCGTAAACCACTCAGGGAATGCTTAGTTCACTGACAAGCAGGATAGAAATGTACTTGCTATTGCTATTGCTTGTTGGGGGCAATTGGCTTACACATCGTAAACCACTCAGGGAATGCTTAGTTCACTGACAAGCAGGATAGAAATGTACTTGCTATTGCTATTGCTATATTGCTATAAAGCCGGCACACACTCTAGTACAGGGGTAGGCAACTTTTACCTACCTTGGGCCGGTCCGCTGGTCTGGAGCTCTTCCGTGGGCTGAAGGGGGAGGAAATGGTGCCGCGCGCATGCACGCTTACTCGTGCATGCACAGTACTTCTGGCGTACTGCGCATTAGCGAGCGAGTTGTGGCCGCCATTTTGTTTTCCAAAATGGTGGCCATGACTCATTTGCGCATGTGCAATACTGCAGTGCATGCATGAACAAGCCGCGGCTGCCATTTTGGAAAACAAAATGGCGGCCGCGGCAGTGGCAGGACCGGGCTGAGGCTGGTCCAAAGGCCTCGTGGGGCTGGGGCCGGTCCACGGGCCGTAGGTTGCCAACCCCTGCTCTAGTACCTTACCAAAAATTATAAAACCGGTACATAATCTTGCTGAGCCTTGCCTAGTTTTTCTTTCCTCTGCCTCTATCCCCCAATCCCTGCCTTCACATACTGTGAGAAATTCTTCTCTTCACCTCCCCTTTTTAAAAGCTCTTTCATTGTTTATATTACCCTATCACCTTATTTTCATTTTCTTTGTCTTTTGGAATGAACCTAAACCAATAGGGCAGGAGTATGCATTTGCAAGCACCCCTGCCTTTCTGATCTGTCCAAAGATAATTTGAAAATTCATATGCAGAGATGGACTATGGAAAGGCTCTGATGTCCCACGTTTATTCTGGCAGCAGAGAAAGTGATTTCTTGAATGTGAGGGTCTTGCCACATGAGTCTTTTCCCTTTTCTCTTTTCTACCCTTAGATAATATTTTATTTTAGGAGCCATGCCTGAAATGAAACAAAGGGAGAAAGCTGTGGAAGAGAAAAACAATGATGTGGCCTACAGCATTGTATTAGATCTTCATTTTTTTCCTATTTTTCAGCAATGCTCACAACCATTCCAGAAAAGAAAGAGGACTGCATATTCCTCTCTTTCAAATATTTAAGTGAGAAGTTTGGTTCATGTTTAGCTGCAAGCACAAGAGCATAGTGAAAACTGAAATGTGAATGTGGGGGCCAGTGGGACTTTCTCCCCACCTTCTGAAATTGCATATCTAACTCCACAGACAAACAAACATGAAATCTGAGGTTGGATGGTGAGAAGGAATTAAATCTTTGAGCTTTGATGAAGCACCTGGCTCAAAGATTTAATTCCTTCTCACCATCATTTGGCACTGCTTTCAGCCATGTTTCTTTTACCATAAGAAGCTTTCTTCATTGTTTGACTTTATTGTGTTGAATCGAACCTAGACCACTGAAGAAGTCATTAGAGAATCTTCAAATATTAGCTTTTAGATTTGAAATATTGATCAGCTTCTGCCCATCTCTCTCTGTACAATTTCCTATCAAAAATGCCATAGATGATTTTAAACTTGAATGATATTTGATGTGGATAAAATAACAAAATGGGTTTTCATGTTTTTTAGTGTCTAGCTACATTCACATATTTTTACTGCTGCCTTTTTATTTTAAGAATACAGCATAGGAGTGGGGGAGCAGCTCAGGACAGCCTACATAAGCTAGGATACTTCAGATGACAGATGCTGTTATACCTGGCTATGCCAATGCTGATACTTTTTACACATTGTGCAAAGAGGAATCAAGTGCCATCTTGGGTGATGCCTTTGATTCATGTGCATGAAGGCAGTTGGGGAGCTCCTAGATATAGTTTAGCCATACATCCCAGTTTGAGGATACATACACATTTCTTGAGCAACTGGAGAAGACTCCTAGGAAAATACAATGTATGTGAGGTTAAAGTCTAATTCATTTAGATCAGCCTTTCACAACTAATTTACCCTGGACAAGTCTCTGGAATAATTTTCAGATTTCAGGGAAGGCCTGAGTAAAAATAATTACGTCCACAGTTCTTTCCCCGCCCCCCCCCCCCTTAATCACAATCTCCCATGGAAACCCTCACAACTTCTTGCAGAACCTTAGGGTTCCTGGGAACCCTGGTTGAGAGAACCTAATTTATATTATGAGTCATTTCCTGAGAATTGTTTATATTTATATAGATGCCGCAGAAACAAAACTGCCCACATATTTTCTAGCATTCTAGATATAAGGAAGCATGGAATAAGTACAGACTATTTATTTATTTATTTAGCTATCATATTTTTGTATTGTCTCCCACAAGAGCTCCCAAGGTGATAAACAATTTAAAATGAGTAAAACAGCACAAATATAAAACCATTTTAAAAACACATTAACATACATTGTAAAACCTTTTAAAATAACATAAAAAGAACCCTAAAATACAATTTTTAAAACATTAAAGGCCATGTGGAACAGCACTGACTACATCCAAAGCACAGTACATTTGTTTAGTCTACCAAACATTTAAAATAAAATAGCTCTCTATACTCAAAGAGCAGAAAATCTCTAAAGGCTAGACCTTTTCTTCAAATTAACCAGAATACACATCATGAACTGTATTCTATAGGCACGTTTGTCCAAGAATAGAAGAAACCACAAGAAGAGATGTAGAAAGCTGGAAACCAATGACAACACTTTTAGCATTCAAGACATTTTGCAACCACCATCTTATGTGTTCACACATACACAACTGATTTCTTATCAGTTAATCAATTCCTCTGTTATAGCTGGGGAATCATATTGCTTCAATGCCCTTGTTAAAGACATCCCCCGACGTGTCGGGAGGGGCCTTCTGTTGCGACGGCCCCATAAAAGGGCGCCGATGCGCAATTGGCTGAGCAGACCGGAAGGCCCGCCCTTGCCGGCCTGCTTAGCCAATCAAACGGAAGTCTTGCTCCTGGGTCTCGCAAGACTTCAAATCTCGCGAGACTACGAGCGACATTTCAGGAGGCTATTTAGCCTCAAGCTGCCATGTGTCAGCAGCCATTTTGGAATTGCAGACGAGCAACCCATCCCTCCCACCCTTAATTAATTGGTAAACATGCTATTTAATCTCAGGCTTCGGCTGGTCGCCTCCCGGGGCCGGGAGGGAATTTTCCCAGAGGAGCAATTTGGGTTTTTCGCCCTCCCTGAGAATAATAAGATTACCAATTACAAGTTAGTTTTAGTAATATGCTGGCTACCAGTTAGTAGGGGTGGAGCCATAATGAATTGTTTGATTTGTTTGTGTTAAATATATAGATAGATAGATAGATAGATAGTATGGTAATGTATAATTTAGTCACAACTGGAGGATAAGGGTCTATTGGCTTTATTAGGATTGATAAATTTTGTTGCTGGGCAGGGAACCCCCCCCCCGGGAATATTTAGGTTAATTAGAAAATACTAATTGGGTTAATAAAAATTTCCTAAATTCGGTATATGTCATTAGGTTAACCAAATTTGTATGACGTCATTTTAACCTTGGATGATGTCATAATGTTATGATGTCATAAGAATTCTTATGATGTCATATCCGGTTGGGGGAGCGATTATTTATTGTTGTGAAATATTGCCTAAACTAATGGACTTGATGCATGCCGTGTTAGAAGCAATTAATTCATAGCACTTGTGCTTAACTACACGTACGCATGCGTCAAGAACGAATTCTTCTTTAAGAAAACTGTTATTTAAATGTTTAATTGATCGATATCAAGACCCTGTACAAAATAAAAGTTGTGGCCAATGATTTACCCAAAATAATCGCGTTCAGTGTCCTTTGTGCCGGTGCAACAATATTCACTAGCTGTTCCTTAGCTGCTTACCTTTTGAAACTTAGCTATGGTTCTTCCTGTAAATGGCTTTTTCATATCATAACCCCTTTAGGTTTCAGCTGTGTTATCTTATTTGTTGTTATGTATGCAACAGATAACACCATTGACCCACCTTTATTTTTCTGGATGAGTTTTCATGGTTATACTAAATGAATCTCTCCTGGAATATATTTCAGAGAATTATTGGAACCTTCATGGAACAGCAAGGTAAGAGTTGTAGTTTAATTGAAAAGTACAGTTTTACAAGAATACAGTTTTCCTAATGAACCAGTATCTCTCCACATACCACCATTAGGCATTTCCATACCATTAGGCATTTCCAAGCAGAATTTCACTATTTTATAAAATTCTGTTTTGCAGTACATTTCTGATATTCTCTCCCCTCTCTCCCTCCATCCCTCCTTTCTGCTTTGTTATTTTTTATGCTTCCCATTTTCTTCTCTCAGTGCACTGCCAGTTAGTGCAGAAATGCTGAGTTAAATGGTCAGATGAGATAACTAAGCTATTGCCTCATTTGCCTATGTATGATAATAGACAAATCCCTAGGACATATCTTCAGCATACATATTATCCAGTTACTTATGCCTGCTTAGTGATGAAGTTTATTTCCTCAACAATTGTGATCAGTGTTGTCTAATGTTGAAGGATGACACACCAGAACATGTGAGAATTACCTCCTCAGAGTATATTAATATTGATATCTCTCTAGCTCAATATTATTATCCTAGAAAGAAGATTGTTCTCTCTAACTACCTTTATCTACAAGACAAACGTATTTTCTTACAAGGCATCAAAGATGGGTTGAGATGTGGGCACAGGTCACAGCATTCAGCATGACACTTTAACCACAATTTTGGAATATTTGCATGCAATATATGTACGTTATTACAAACTTATTAACTGTAAGCCACCCAGAGAACCTTTATTACTGGGAAGTAAAAAATGTCACTAGAAACAAAATAATGTGTAGCTACCTTTTTTGAAAAAAATATTGGGATGGTGTGGGTGTGAGTATGTGTGTATATATATATATATATATATAGAGAGAGAGAGAGAGAGAGAGAGAGAGAGAGACTGTTTATATAGCTTAAAAAAGACTCCTATTGGGTAATGTTTCATGTATGCTTAAGTTCAAGGATAAATGGGTTTTAAATATATATTTAAATATATTTGAACTATAAATATTTGTATCTCAAATTGCACAATTTCTAATAGTTGAACAGGTTGATTCTCCCGTATCTAGAATCCAAAATCTAAAATATCCCAGAAACCAAAACTTTTCCATGCGTTGTTGAGATATTGAAACCTTTCCTTTCTGATAGTTCAATGTACACAAACTTTGTTTCATGCACAAAATGATTTAAAATATTGAATAAAATTACCTTCAGGCTATGTATATGAAATGCATATGAAACATAAATGAACTTTGTGCTTAGATTTAGGTCCCATCTCCAAGATATCTGATTTGTACATATATGTAAATGCAGCTATTCCAAAATTCCAAAATCCAAAACACATTTGGGCCCAAGCATTTTGGATAAGGGAGACTCAGGGTCTTTGCAGACTGCCAGAAATAGTGCAAATTGAGTCCACTTTAACTCCCCTGACTCAGTGCTAGGGAATCATGGGAACTGTAGTTTATTGTGGCAACAGAGCTCTCTGACAGTGAAGGCTCAAAGTCTCAGAAAAAAAATACAATTCCCATGATTCCCTAGCACTGAGCCAGGATAGTTAAAATGGACTCAATTTGCACTATTTCTGGCAGTCTGCAAAGGCTATCAGCCTGTATTTCATTTTCACTGTATGTGAGTAGCTTTCTGAGAAAAATATAATCATAGAAAAAAATGTTGTCCTCATAACAACATTCCATCATGAGTGGTAGACTTAACATTCCACCCATGATGGATCTGTTATCCATCCTGCATGTTTTCAGATGTCCAAATTAAGTTGTACAACATCACTGGGTATTGCAGGACAAGCATACCCATTTCTGGACCACCTTGAATAGCACAGTTCCTCAGATTATGTAGAGTCATGTTACTCCTGAGGAATGCATAATTGTATCCTCTGTTTTGTTGCAAACTTTTAAAAAGTCTTCTTCTTCTTCTTCTTCTGAAGGACCATCAAGTCCTTTGCCTTGGACACAATACATCTTGGGCTTCTCATCCTAAAATAAATTAGCCAACGAACACATGAAAAACGTTGAGTCCAGTTTAGCTGTTCTCATTCCCTGACTGCCATGTCACTAAACATCAACGTCATCTAACCATTCATGAGGCTTAACCTATAACAAATATTCTATCAAATCTCAGCAATGCTAGGAGACACTTTTCCAGCACAGAGATGTGGCAGAAAGGTAGGGAGGTTTTGGCAAAAACAGGCAGGAAAGCTTGGCTCTCCTTGAAAATAACTGTACCAGGGAATAAGGAAATGAGGAAAATAACATCCAAACAGGGATTGGCACATTTTTAAACCCCTCCTCCTTACAACATTTGCCTCCTTCCTATTTGTGAGTTGTTGTTGTTAAAATAATGTTGTAGGAGTGTTGAAAACAGTCCTTTAAAACCAAACATCCAAACCTGGAACTTTCAGCAAAGCTTCTTTATTGTAAAAGAACAAAAGCAAAAAAACAAATAATAATAATAACATTTCTACTTTAGCCAAAGTTGGCTAAGCAGGAATAAAATCTATCTGCTACATGATTCAAGATGTGTTAGTAGCATTACCAAAAGAATGGTTTTATTAGTTCATTATAGTTCAAAAGCCAAAAAGCAAGTGAGTAGCTTTCTGATTCTCAGCCCTCAGTCCCACAAGACTCCACCTTTCTGGGTGTAACCTTTACAAGCTGATTGGGTGATATTACGTGACGTATACTAGTCCAACCCTTAATTACAATAACAAATCATGTGACTACATTTCCCATAACAAAAATGTGTTTATATAAACCATAATATAAACAAACCTTCTTTCCCATAAAATGGAGTCCTGTTAGCCTCCTGTTTTGGCTAAATCACACCTGGGACTGATAAACTGTGAATCTAGCTCTCAGAAAAACAACTTTTCACAGCATAGAAAAATACAGACACACATCTTTTACATTTTTAACATTGACTCTATATCCCATTTAAACCTAACAGTTGTTACATGATCTCTCCTAATGCACAATGCCTTGTCATCCCACTCACCTCGCCCCCAACTGATAACGAATTCTTTGATGACTCAGCTCAGCTGGAGGAGGCTAGGAAGTAATATTTGCTTTTATTTTCCTGACAAGACTGGAAATTTGACAGGATATCAATGGATCATAAGCAAAGAACTACTGAAATTCTGAAATGAAGTTGTTCACCTAAGCTATGCTTACTTTGTGAATATTAATAGGTAGCTTAGAGAAAGCAGTATGTGCCTGCAGTATTTCTTTAAATTTATTTTTCATTTCCTAATTAGTCCAGACAGACTACAGAGAGCATTTCACTACATCAGTGCTTTAAATATAGAGATAAAGGTGCTATATAGTATCCTAGTCAAAAACAATCATTTGAGTAAAATATCTGTTGAGGAACTCTGAAACAGACATCAAATGAAATACAAGAGGGACTAACATTCACCCCCACCTTGAATTTCCTATGAAATGAAGAAAAAAAAAGAAAGAAAGAAAGAAAGGGAGAGAGCAATTTTTAATCACTGTTTCTTAACTTACAAATACATTTGAAGATCACACATCATTATCATCTTTATCATTAGATGATTGTTGACATCAAGGAAACTATCCATTATTAGGTATCACTGAAGGACTGATGAAATAAGTGTGAGTGGCCTGAAGGGAGTATTCCAGCACCTTGCCTCACTTCTGGTGTACCATAGTAGCCAAGGGCCTTTGCAGACTGCTAGAAATAGTGCAAATTGAGTCCACTTTAACTGCCCTGGCTCAGTGCTAGGGAATCATGGGAATTGTATTTTTTTCTGAGACATTGAGCCTTCTTTGTCAGAGAGCTCTGGTGCCACAATAAACTACAGTTCCCATGATTCCCTAGCACTGAATCAGGGCAGTTAAAGTGGACTCAATTTGTACTATTTCTGGCAGTCTGCAAAGGCCCTAACAGAATGAGTTGCAATTAAATAAGGAAGTCTTTATTTGACTTTTAGTTGTGTTACAAACTCACTATGGTCTTAGGCTTTTATCACACAGTAGAATTAATGCAATTGGACATCACTTCAACTGGCATGGCTCTATCCTGTGGAACTTTAGGATTTATACATAGAGAGATCGTAGCACCTTTGAGACTAGATGAAAGAAAGAAATTGGCAGTATGAGCTTTTGTAGACTGCAGTCTGTTTCCTCAGATGCATCTGAAGAAGTAGACTGAAGTCTATGAAAGCTCATGCTGCCAATTTCTTTCTTTCAGTTAGACTCAAAGGTGCTACAAGATCTCTCTACATGTTGATTCTACAGACTAACACAGGTATATCGTTAAATTCTAGGATTTATAGTTTGTTGTGGCACCAGAGCTCTCTGACAGAGTAGGCTAACTATCTCACAATACTAGAAATTCCAGAATTCCCTAGCATCAAGCCATGACAGTCAAAGTGGTATCAAACGGCATTATTTCTGCAGTGCAGATTAGACCTAAGTTACCAGCCACTGACAAAATAGGAAATAAAATTGCTGGCCTGCCACATCAGATGTGTTCCTGAGAAGCACTGGTTTAGACACTTGTTTGTCTCATGATCTAGGCAGTTACTTCAGAGCAACGGTCTGGATAAACATATTTCAGTAAGCTACATATGTTGAGGCCAGATTTTGGGTTTTTTAAAATGTGTTTTTGTTTGTTTGTTTAAACCAGTTATGTTGTTGTTGTTGATGTTGTTGTTCTTTAAACTAGTTGGTTTTTTGTTTTGTTTTTGGCATTAATATGTAGGTCTACACCAATATAAGACTACTATATATATTCAACTATGTGTCAACCTCATGTATAAGTCAAGGGTAGGTACTGGAGTCAAAATTATGGATTTTGATATGACCTCTTAGTATTTTGAGAAACTTATAAAGCCTAGGAGCATGAAGCAAAGGAAACTGATGCCAAAGAATTTACAATCTTCCAGCAGGTGTAACTGTTTGTGCTCATCTGAAATGCTGAATGAATGAAGAGGGAACTATGGTAAATTGTAGCTGTGCAATGTGGGGCGGGTGTAGGCAACCAGACACAGGTCAGGCTAAGAAAACATACACATGACAAAAAGGATGCAAAGACAAAGCAAAGAAAATAGTGACTATATTAGCAGTGGTTATAGCCTTTAACTTTCATGTGACAATTTGCCTGATTTGAACCAAGAAGAGATGACAAAATATATAAATATGTTATTCAAATCTGTCAAAACCCAATTCCTCTTGGTACTCCTTTAAGGACGTTATCACACGGGGTCTAAAGGAGTCCCATCCCCGGCGCATCCCCGTCCCATTCCGGATCCTTTGCCCCTGTGTTCAAACGACGTCACAGCAAACCCCGCCCCATCCAGTGCCATCCCCGGCGCATCCCCGTCCCATTCTGGATCCTTTGCCCCTGTGTTCAAATGACGTCGCAGCAAACCCCGCCCCATCCAGTGCCATCCCGGCGCATTGCAGCATCATCCCCGTTCTTTGCAATTCCTCTTCATTTGAGGAATTACATCTGCCACGACCAAAACCATACCGGAATGATGCTGCTTTCTTGTCTGAAGCTACGGGGTCTATTCCGGTATGGTTCTGGATTGATTCCATGCCGCTTTCTTGCTGCCGCGTGTGATAATGCCCTAAGAGAAAGCACCAAATTACTGCTACTGCAGCCATTTTCTTGGCCCAGTGTAAAAAAGGCCAGAAGCAATGCCACAGTGGGAAAAGTAGGGCAAAGCAGTGTTACTTTTAGGTTCTCCCAGGATGGACTAAGCTCTTATCTTTCCCCACTCTACTCAGAGAAGGAGATTGTTCCTTTTTTGATGAGAGTTAAAGTACAGCATTGATCCATGGAGAAGTCGACACAGAATTTCTACCCTTATACATGAATATATACAGGAAATCAGGAAATTAAATAGCAAAATGTAGTTCAGAAGTTATGGCCACTAGTTTAAATAATAATTAAATAATAATAAAGGCATGATGTGCAATCGAGGAGGACTGAGCACAGGGGTGGCTGGTTTAATCCAAGTTAGTTTAAACCAGGTTAGTTTTTAAATGGCTTTAAAAAACCCCACTTTTTTATTTTTAGAAAAAATGATTATTCATATTTTTAAATGTCTGATTTTAATTACCATTTCTCAACCTATTACTGAAACAACGACTGTCTGAATTTAATTTTTAACAGTTTATTGTCAGTTGTCAGTATCCAGTGTCAGTTGCTCTAATCACTTTATTTTATAGTGCAAAAAAATGTCATTCAGACACAAATACTTCAATTAAAGTATATAAGTTCGGTTGAAATGACTAGCTTTGTAAGAACCCCAGGATGGACTAAGAGCCTCTAAGGGGGGGGGGGGGGCTCTGTGCCGCCCCTGGGAGTGCCAGATTGGGGCCATGGCAATCACCTGCCATGGCCCTGATTCTCCTTTTTGCCCCTCCAAAAAGAGTTGGTAAATGCCGCTCTGGGTGACAAAAAGCCACTGTTAGAGCTGCGGCAGTGGCGGCTCTTTTATTCTCCTTTGGCGCAGCACGTCTGCACGCTGTGCGAACAGAGCGCTCTGACACCATGCACCATGCGGTTGGGCTCGCAGCATGATAGCATCGTTGGGGTGGAGTTCGGGTGGCTGGCATGTGACCGCCCCACCCCAACTCCATCCCCAGGCCAGGCTAGCCCTTTAGGCCAGTCTGCATTGGTTCTAAGCTCTCAACTTTTGCCACTCTGCTCAGAGAAGGAGATGGTTACATTTTTTAAAATAAGAATTAAAGTAGAATGAACAACTGACAATAAACTGTTAAAGTTAAAATGTCATTGTTGTTCTTGTAAGAGGTTGGGTTAAAAAAACAGGAGTGTTTTTTTAAAGTCATTTGGTTTAAACAAGGATTAAACTAACCTGGTTTAAACCAGCCACTCCTGTGCCCTGTTCTCCCTCAATTGCACACCATGCCATGAAATTTTTTTACTCCTATCCTCCTTGTTTTCCTGACTTCCTCAGTGTACTGTGGAACTTCAAACAGTCCCCTTATCCAAAATGGAAGAAACTGAAGCAGAGGCTGAAAAAGGTTTGTGGGCCTCTGAAGACGGGTGGCACAGAGCCACCCCGGGAAGCAGAGGATTGGGGCCACAGCAACCCCACGCTGCAGCCCCAATCCTCCCTTTTACCACCATGAAAAGAGAGGCAAAATGCCACTCCTTTTAGGGGCAGCAAAAGGCTGCCCTAAGAGCCGGTGCCACGGCTCTTCGTCACCTTTTTGGTACATGTTTAAATGCTGTGCCGGGAGGGCATCCTGACAACGTGTGCCATGCATAATGAAGTGGCATGGGGTTGGGGTGGCCAGCGTGCAGTAATGAAGCCCTGCCCCAACTCTACCCCCAGGCCGGCCGTAAGTCTGGATTTTCTGAATGAAGCAGATAGGTTGCTTATGAGCATCTTCCAATTCTATGATTAACTTATTCTGCCATGTTCCCCTCCTCACTAGTGAGTAAAATCTCTACTTTCAGGTTTTGTTTTTTTTGTCCTGTGTTTTTTTTTTTTAAACTGCTTCAGAATTTTCAGGTGGAAAAGGTCCAGACTATTTTTCTTTCTAAGGGAGGATGTAGGCAGGCGACCATGGCCCGCCTTGAGAAGTGGAGGATTGGGGCTGAGGCTGCCCATGCCTTGGCCCCAATCCACCCTTTCGGCGACTGGGAAAGGAGCATCAAAATAGCGCTCCTTTCCCAAGCCACGGAAAGGGTGCCGCAAGAGCCACCACACGGCTCTTTTGCACCTCTTCCAGTGCAGTGTGTAAAAATGCTGCACTGGAAAGACATTATCAGAGCACTCGCCATGTGCAACAGCGGGTGCTCTGATGACGTCCTCAGGAAGGGATTGGGGTGGCCGACATCTGGCAGCCCCTCCCCTCCCCTGGCCCCAAGATGGTGCTTTGCACCGTCTGCAGAGCCCCTAAGTCCTGCCGATTTCAAATTAAACAAAACATAACCTCTTTAACCAATATATATTCCAAACTTTCAAACTGCCACCAGCATTTACCCTTCTACTTCACTTGACTGTCTCCCTTCCCCAGACAGCTGTCAAAGTTATAAATGCTGCAGGTTTGCTTCTGAGAACAATATGCATGAGAACTATGAAGCAAAGAAAAGAAGAAAAAGCACCATGCAATTAAATATTTTAACAGACATTTTCAAAGCTGCTTTTGATGGAATATAAAATTAATGTTACCAGCAGAGCACATCAGAGATCTGAGATTATACAGTACCTATCAGTTTTGCAAGTATAAAAATAATAGCCTGGGATGTTTTATACCAACATGTATTTTAACTTTTATCTTGTGTGCATTTGCATAACCAAGCTATTTCTTCATTCCACACACACCTCTTTTATTTAAAAACTTGGTGTGTTCTTTTTCTATCAGTAAGAGTGGTTTACTAATGTAGTAGATAGCAACCATGTGAGATTTGGGCAATGAGCAACTGTGAGACTATTTCCTATTGCCATCTAGCTGAGGATTATTATTTCATGGTGAAAACAGCCACTGCTGCTTTCCTGATCTGTGAAGACATGGCATATGATATTTCACCCATAGAGTGGGATGATGTAGGATTAATTAAGATGAGGAGAAAACATTGGACAAATAGTGGTGCCATACTTTGATCACAGTAAGGTAAAAGCCATCACTTTCTCACTGCTAAATGGATCTGTACTTTTCACATTATGTGTTATGATTGGTGTAATGAACTATGTGGACAGCTAATTGCATGTAATAGTCTTAAAACAGTGATTGGCATAATATAGGAAACTGTTTATATCAAGTAAATATCTAGTTCAGAATCATCCAAAGTGATTGACAGCTGCTCTTGGTCTCTATCAGGGTAGAGAGGATTGTTGTAGTGGTGGTGGTGTGCCTTAAGTCATTTCTGAATTATGCTGACCCTAAAGTGAACCTAACATGGGTTTTTCTTGGCTAGATTTGTTCAGATGAGGTTTGCCATTGTCTTCCCCTGAGGATGAAAGCATGTAACTTGTCCAAAGTCACTCAGTGGGTTTCATCACCAAGCTAGGAATCAAACCCTGATCTCCAGAATCATAATCCAACACTTAAACTACTACACCAGAGGTAGGCAACCTTTCCCCTTTAAGGGCCAAGGGACTTCAGCTCCCAGAATCCCAGGAGCTGTTGGCCAACATGGGACTATTGGCCAACATGGCTGAGGCTTCTGGGAGCTGTAGTCCCTCAGCCCTTAAAGGGGAAAGGTTGCGTATCCATGTACTACACCAAGGGTAGGCAACCTTTCCCCTTTAAGGGCCAAGGGACTTCAGCTCCCAGAAGCCTCAGCCATGTTGGCCAATAGTCCTATGTTGGCCAATAGCTCCTGGGATTCTGGGAGCTGAAGTCCCTTGGCCCTGAAAGGGGAAAGGTTGCCTACCCCTGTACTACACCATCCCATAGATAAGCTCAGTTAAAATAAGTTAATGTCTGGTAAATATGCTCCAACTGTCCTAATTTGTCAGGGACAGTCCTCATTAATCCTTCTTTCATCCCACTTTTCCAGCTGCCTATATTTGTTCAGAAGACATTTGCCATTGCCATCCTCTGAAGCAGGGAGAGTGTGACTTGCCCAGGATCACCCAAAGGGTTCACATGGTTGAGCCAGGATTTGAACCCTGGTCTTCAGAGCCATAGTCCAAGGCTCAAACCACTATATCACATTGACTTTCATAGACAGGATAGAAAAGGATAACATCCCTATATTAAATCTGTCTTTGATCAGGAAGAAGACTTCTACTTGTCATGGTCAGTCAGGAGCTGGACTCGGAGGATGAGGAGGAGGATGAGCCTACTCCAGTACAGGAGGAAAGGGAGGCTCTACCAGGTCCTAATCCTGCCCTGCTAGATCCCAGCCCTGTCCTCCCAGCCTCAGAGGAGGAAGAGCAGCCAGGTCCTAGCACTAGTAGGATCCCTATGGAGGCACAGCAGCCTAGTGGTAAGGATCAGGAAGAAACAGGTGTGGAAGTGCCTTCCTTCAGACAACGCAGGGCAGAGAGTGCTTGCGTGTGTCGGTCAAGGAGGCTTGTAGAGAGGCAATTGACTAACAAGCCTCATCTGGCATGGAGGAGGGAATCTCCTACTTAATCACCTGGGAGAGGACCACTCAGTGCCAGAGCTTATTGCAGTTTCCTTGTGTGGTTACTGTCAGCACTAGCTTCTTGCTCTCTGGAACCCTTGTGTGCCATGAACCTTTGACTTCAGAATGAACTGGATGCTTGTTACCTTCTGGCTGCCCTGACCTTGGACTGAACTGACTACTGTGTACTCTGGAATCCTGACCGTGGCTTTGGTAATGGTGTGCTTCTTGGAAACTAACGGCAAGGTCTGTAGCCTGCCTTTTATCTCCTTTCTTGCTAAACCATTCTTATCAGCGTTTGTTTGGACTGGTGCTGGCCGCAGTCCAGGACATTACTGGACTTAAGACAGACTTAAGTGAGGAAAAAAAGAAGAAGTTCCAACTATCTTCTAAGGTCATTGGGGTAAGCCAAGCTAGAATGAAGGGTGTGTGCTAACTTGCTCCTACCTGAGGTTGCTTCCCCACGAGTAAGTGAATGAGCCTTTGTGCCAAGTATCATAAATAATAATATTTATTTATTTATTTATTTATCTATTTATATCCTGCCTCTCTGTGCAACACAGCCAGGGTGGCTTGCATGATAAAATACACAATCCCATACCTAATAACCCCCCCAAAAAATACAATTAAACAATATACAGATTAAAACATACCTTAAAATAATAACAAATCAACAATGGCTGTCACAGAAATCAGGAAATGACAGGTTCAACTTATTTAGTGGCCGGTTATCTATTCAGGAAAGGCCTGCCGGAAGAGATCCATCTGAACAGCTTTTTTAAAGCTGTTTAGGGTGGTAATGTGGTAGACCTCATCTGGCAGGCCATTCCATAATCTCAGCCATTTAGTGATTTAAAGGTGATAACCAACAACTTGTACTGCCCCCGGAAACTAACGGGCAGCCACTGGAGCGATCTGAAGAAATATCGGTGTAATATGGTCTCTCCTGGTTTTACCTGAGACCAGCCAGGCTGCCATGTTCTGTACTAATTGAAGTTTCCAAGCTAAGCACAAGGAAAGTCCCATGTAGATTGCATTACAGAAATTGAGGCAAGGGGTTACCAACACATACACCACAGTTTCAAGGTCCCTGACTTCCAGGAAAGGGCGCAGCTGGCGTATCAGCCAAAGCTGACAGCAGGCACTCTTGACCTGATTTATCATCTGGAGCGATGGATCGAGGAGCACCCCTAGACTGCAAACACAGTCCTTTGAGAAGAGTGTGACCCCATCTAGGACTGGAGGTTGTATCCCAATACCTGGGTTCAGGGACACTACTGTAAGTACTTCCATTTTGTCTGGATTCAGTTTTAATCTGTTTTTCCTCATCCAGTCCATTACTGCTTTTCAACAATCATTGAGAGAAGGGACGACATCTGAAGTCAAAGCTGTAGACTGAGACATGGAGAAATATATCTGGGTGTTGTCAGTGTATTGATAACACCCCATCCCATGCCTGCGAATGATTTCTCCCAGGGGTTTCATATATATATATATATATATATATATATATATATATATATATATCACCCTCTAGAATTTGCCTGAGAGGAAGAAACAGAACCATTGCCATACAATTCCTCCAATTCCTAACTCTTTCAGGCATTCCAAGACTCTGTCGATGCCCAGACGGAGGTCATCAGCTAAGGCAACCATGGCAGTCTCCACTCCATATCCTGTCCTGAAGCCAATTTCAAATGGATCCAGATAATCGGTTTCCTCTAAGACAGCTTGGAGCTGAAGGGCAACAGCCCTCTTGATCACTTTGTTCAAAAAATGTAGTAAAGAAACTGGCCTATAGCTGTTCATGTCCAGGGGGTCCAAGGAATGTCTCTTCAGAAGCAGCCTAATCGCTGCTTCCTTCAAGCAGGATGGAACATGACCATCCCTAAGGGATGAATTGATGATGTCTCTCAGGAACACCCTCAAAGCATCACCCCTCTGGATGGCCAGCCACGCAAGGCAAGGATCAAGAGAGCAAGTTGTTTTCCTCACTCAACCAAGGAGCTTGTCCACGTCATCAGTACTCACTGATTCAAACTGATCCAGTATAATCTCATCAACAGAGTTGCTGGACACCTCATCCATTGATTCTGCTATAACCCCGGTGTCCAGGTCAGCTCTTATCTGAGACATCTTATCTGCAAAGAAGTTGTTAAATGCATCACAATGGGTTCTGTACAGGCGGGACCTGTGTCAGTTCCCTTACCACCCTAAACAGCTCTGCTGGATGGGACTCTGCAGATGCAATACGTGCAGAGGAGAAAGATTTTCATGCATTGCCTCTCTATAGGAACAAATAAATTTCCTATGATGAGTCCTGTCAGATATGAGTCGAGTTTTCTGCCAGACACAATCTAGTCACTGTCCATACATGGCATATGTACACCAAAACACTTATATTAACAATCTTACTGTGATTGAAGAATATGTAAAGATATCTTGTAGCTCCTTTGAGACTAACTGAAAGACATTGGCATCATGAGCTTTTGTAGACTTCATTCTGCTTCCTCAGATACATTTGGTGGAGTGGAAAGCCAGGGACACACCTATATAAGTAATTTGTGTGTGAAAATGTCAATTCTAATTCAAAATCCTGTGAGTACTGAAGTTAAGTGGCAAGTCCAGTATTAACAATGGTTGTTGGAAGACAAAGGCAGTAAGGAAGTTGTAGCCTGCAGGTCAGAAGAGTGGATGAGTGTGAGAAACAATTAATCTTTCCAAGAGAACTGAGAGTCATGAAGAGTGGTGTGTGTGTGTGTGTGTGTGTTTACTATACCATAAAACCAGATATGTCAAGCCAGGTTGGAGTTTCATTATATTTTCTTCCCCTTTTATTCTTTTCTCTTTTTGAGATTAATTTTAGTATTTTTTTTAGTACAGTCATCCCTTGCTATCCATGGGGGATCCATTCCAGCCCCCCAGCCCCCCATAGCAAAAAACACATGACCTTAAGTACTGTTCTTTTCAATGGGCATACATGCATGCATGCCCATTGAAAAAGCCAATGCTTGCTATCCACCAAAGCTAGGATCTGCAGATAGCAAGTCTGCAGTTGGCATGGGTGCACTGTACAAACAATCTAATTTACAAACAAAATAACATACAATCAGTGACAAAGACACAGAAGGAAGAAAAAGAGAAAAAGAAAGGGAGAAAGAAAAAAAGGCATACAACTAATACACAGTAAGGGTCTGATGCCCCAATCCTGATTGTAATGAAAATAAAAAGAAAACAGAAAACTACAGTATTCTCCATCCCAGATCCAAGTAAGTAATCCTACTAAAATCACCAATAAGCATGTTGTGTGGTTGTATGCCTTCAAGTCATTTCCGATTTATGGCAAACTAAGGAGTATCTACCACAGAGTTTTCTGAAGCTGAGAATATGTGACCAGGGTCACCCAGTGTTTTCTGTGGTCAAGCGGGGCATTGAAAATCCAGAGCTGTAGTCCAGTGGTCAAACCACTACACCATGCTGGCTCACTAATAGCAATAGCCACAAATTATTACATCATTACATTTCTTATTGCTCAAAAATCCATAAACAGTTTCCAATCTCTCAAACAGTCTTCAATTGACTGATCTTCTAGAACCCATATTAATTTGGTCCTTTGGGCTAATTCAGCAACCTTAACAAACCATTCTTCCATTGTCAATGCTTCAGTGTGTTTCCAAGTTTGAGCAAACAATATTTTTGCAGCTGTTGTCATATATGAGAGTTCACAACAATAAAGACAATAGCTATGGCTTCTGAAACTCGAGACAGATGATAAGCCTTTCAGAGAGTACATAATAAAGATGGGCTGACATATGGGGCACAATTTCTACATGGATGTAGGAGGGAAAATATGGTCCAAAGATATAAAAATTACTTTGTGAAGTAATTTTAAATTTTAAATATGATTCATGTTTACAATCCAGTTCTTTATCCATAATGCTTAACAAAAACATTTCTGATAAACATTACAAAATCTACTTTTAGAATTTTTAGAAATCTTAAGACCAGTACCTTTTTGCTTTCTTATAAGTTCACCACATATGAAAAAAGGAACCCTCCTTGACATCCCCAACATAGATTTGAAATATTCTGGAGCATTTTCAACAATTTATTTGATGTTAGATACATCATCTTACACATTTTTAAAAAATTACTGTACCATATAAATTTTATATCTTTGGATCATATTTTTCCCAATGTGGAAATTGTGCCCCACGTGGAAATTGTGCCCCAAATTTTGGCCCATCCTTATCATATGCTCTTTTACAGGCTCATCATCTATTTCTAGTTTCAGAAGCCATTTATACACTTAAAGAAAACATGATCAATGTATTTGTTGTTGTGAGCCTTCAGGTTGTTTCCAACTTATGGCAACTCTCAGGAGAACCTACTATGGATTTTTCTTGGCAAGATTTGATCAGGGGAGGTTTGCTATTGCCTTCCCCTGAGGCTGAGAGCATGTGACTTGCCCAAGGTCACCAGTGGATTTCATGGCCAAGCAGGGAACTGAACCCTGGTCTCCAAAGTTGTAGTCCAACATCCAAATCACTATGCCACACTGGCTCATTGTCTTTACACAAGTCTAATTGAACTCATTATTTCTAACATGTATAGCGGCATTTCTTTTGTCTTGATTAAATCTGTCCTTAAGTAACATATAAGCAAACCAGTTGAGATCTTTGCTTTCCTTAAGAATTGTCTCTCTTGATTTAAACTTGCAGCTATCCTGTTCAGATTACAAAAGATCATCATAGTTTTATTTTCTACTGTGGATAGCAGATTACAGACAACCCAGCAAGTGAATTTGCACAGTAGCAAAACAGAAGACGTGGCTATCAATTTTATGACTGAATATAAATATATTTAACTGCTCAGTAATCTGATGAACATGTACATTCTTGGTACTTTAATACTTTCACACTTCCATACATTAATGTTTTATCACTTCAAGTGCTTAGATAAGATGCTACCAAAGCAGCTATCCATTTTTGATCACAGACTGTACAATGTCTTTCCAAAATGATTTGAGAAGAATGAGCATAAAATAATGAACATAAAAAATGAAAAAGACTCTTCAAAGGAGATTGAACTCCAAACATATCTCTATTAAACTCACACATTTCATTTGTTTATGCATATTACCTTGTGTCTCCACATTATCTATGCCATTGCAACTAAAATCAAATTGCCTTTAACCACACAGAATGAAAATACTTTGCTGGCAATAGACTGTTCACAGTGACTAAAGCTATTGATTTATGTAGTCAGTATTTGGTTCAACAAAAATGGCAAGACATATGTTTCAGAGACTTCACAAGCAAAGACCAAAATTTATTTTTCCTCTGTTAATAAAAGCCAGGATGAAGTATAATAGCTTGGGTTCTAAGCTAATGTTCCATAAATAGAAGGACCCTTCATTTGTGGAAGGAAAGGCACACTAAAATAAAAGAATCTTACATGAGTATGATTCTTTTTCCAGACATGGAAACTACTCATGTATAAGTCTCAAATTTAGAATCCAAGCCAGACATGGAAGCTACTCATGTACAAGTCTCAAGTTTAGAACCCAAGCCACTGACTCCAAAAAGGAATGGAGTACAGTACAACCCCAGTTCTGCAGCCCCAGTAACCGTGGTTTCACTTGCCCATGTCCAGAAAGAAAGAAAAAATCTCTCTAGGCATCTGGAGATGCTCCAGAGCAACTCCATGGTCAACTTCCAGCTGAAATATAGGGTTCACCATTATCTATGATTTTTCTATCCATGGTAAGTCTGGGAACATAACCTCCACAAATACAGGGGTCATGCTGTAGTAAAAAGGAAGTCAATGGCTTGAGAATTATTTTATTCATGCTTCAGGTAGGATGTTGAAATGAGTAGAAAATGTTTTGTTAATTGTTGTGTGCTTTCAAGTTATTTCTGACTTATGGTAACTCTAAGATAAGCCTTTCATGGGCTTTTCTGAGACAGAGTGTATTACTTCCCCAAGGTCACCCAGTGGTTTTCTATGGTCAAGGGGGAATTCAGACCCCAGTCTCCAGAGTCATAATCCAATGCTCAAACCACTGTGCAACATTAGCTCAATAACACATTAGTTGTTGCTAATTTAAATTGGTTTCAGTGAAGTTTCAACAAGAATGACAAAGGTCCAAAACAAAAGTGCAGAAATAATCCCATTTGAAACTGTTTTAACTGCCCTGGCTCAGTGCTAGGGAATCCTGGGAATTTTACTTTATTGTGGCACCAGAGCTCTCTTACAGAGAAGGCTAAATGTCTCACAAAACTACAGTTCTCAGAATTTCCTAGCATTGACCCAGGGCAGTTAAAGTGGTCTTAAACTGAATTATTTCTGCAGTGTGTTTTGAACTAAAGTTGTCTTTCACACTACACAATTATAGAACTTCAAGTCTGCTTCCACTGCCATGGCTCCATCCTATGCAATCCTAGGATTTATAGTTTTATGATGTGGTTATAATTTTCTGACAGAGTGCTCTAATGCCTCACCATACTACAGATCCTATTATTACATAGGATGGAGCCATGGCAATTAAAATAGAATCAAAGTACTTTCTGGAATGGGAACACATTCAAAGACAATCAAATGTCCTGCATATATTGCTTGTTTGGTTTGTACAGTCTGGTGTCATTAGTTATGAAATCCAAAAGCAGCTATCAGCATTCTGGGAATGAGATGCCCCAAAATAATAAATCTAAATGTAATTTTTGAAAAACAGATTAACAATGTTCTGATGCTGAATTTTAGAAAAGCAGCATACTATAACTTGATGTTTGTAGGGTAATTTCCCATTAGGGCTAGTTTCTTAATCCCTTTTTTTTGCATTAAAATGAAATGTTACAATATTTAGGATAGATTGATGTACAGAAGCAATAACAATTGCAAATGTTTTTAAAAGAGGAAAGTGAAAGCTTCATTTATTGAAATAATTTTCATTTCCCTTCAACAGACTTAACCCCATAAAAACACCATCATATTTCAGATGCTGTATGCAGTGTATTTCAAATGTATTGCTGACTGACCACATTTTCATTTTTCTTCTATATATATATATTTCTTTTATTGTCACTGGAATTCATTCTCATTTTGTTTATTAGTTATACCATCAAAGAAAACCACAGTATGCACTGCCAAAATAAACCTAAGTATATATTGCTGAAATAGCAAATATATTTTGAGAAAACAAAACAAAAGAGAGAGACCAACAGACCAGGCAAGGCTAGTAGATAGATGTCATCACAAAGGTCATTAAACCAAATGGATCACATTTCAAGTATGGAAATAAAAATTTCAACACAGAAAATTATGGGCTGTAACTCAATAATTCCAAAGTTAAGTGAAATTATGTCCATTGATTTAATAGTTTTAAAATACCTAACTTAGAGCCTAAGCAGACGGCTTAATAGGCCGTCCTCGGCACAGGGAAGGGGAGGAGCAGCCGCACGCTCGGCGGCCCATCCCCCTCCTGAGGTCGTCTTCGGAGCTGTTGGCCCTCCGCACGGCCGGCGCTCCGAGGAGGACCTCCCGCCGCAGCGTCCGGACATGCTGTGGCGGAAGGGTCGCCGAAAGTGTGCCGCAACGTTTTGCGGTGCACTTTTGGTGACATATGAAAGGAGCGCTATTTTAGCGATCTTTTCTAGGGGTGCCGACTGTGTGCCGCTGGACCGAGGCATGGGGATGCCTCGGTCCAGCGGCGCACCTTCCCAGGGCGGCCCATGGCCACCCATCTGCTTAGGCCCTTACCGGTTGAACTGTGGTGCTTTGCATGTTGTTAAACTTTTCTTGAGACATGTGGCATCCTCTCAACAGTTGTGATACACACTGCTTAGCAGGCCAAGCAAAATTCTTATTGTACAATGGGCTCTTGGTAGCCACTGGAGTTTGGTTCCAGGAACCCCCAAGGATACCCAAATCCATGGATGCTCAAGTCCTGTTATATACAATGGTGTCTCTTACATTAAATGACAAAATTAAGGTTTGCATTTGGGAATTTTTGTTTTTTGAATATTTTCAAACCATGGATGATTGAATCTATGGGTGCAGAATCCATGGATACAGAAGGCCAACTGTAATTATATTGTCTCATATATCCACTTACAATCAGAAGAGTTTAGGCTTCTCAGTAAGGCAACTTCTTTCCCCTTAAATAAGCAACTCTTAATTTCCCATTTAGGAGCTATATATTGAACTTCATATGTATATAACTAACTCTTGTTTTTATTAGTTGCCTTTGAAGTTCTTGGGGCTTCCTCTGTCCATGGAGACTTCACATGTGGCTTTGAGAACTGGAAAAACAGGACTGAAAATCACACCAATCAGGTGGGGGCATGACCCAAGCAGGTGGGGTGTGAAGGCTATGGCCCATGGACCAAATGTGGGATGAGAAAGGTATCGGGATGGTATGGGATGGGAAATGTACAACCAATGGACCAAGTGTGGGGTGGGGAAGTTACAGCCCATGGATCAAGTGTGGGGTGGGGAAGCTATGGCCCATGGACCATGTGTGGGGTGGAGAAGGTATGGTCCATGGACCATATATGAGGATCATATGGCTCCCTAGCACCATCAGAAAGCATAAACAGCAACAGCATTGCTAATGGAGGGGAGGCAATGTGTCATTTCCCCCCTCCTTTTTGTTTATTTTGTACAGAAATTGAATTCCTAAATAGAGCTGTTCTATTTGTACAGAAAACAATATTTCCATTTAAATTTTATCTGTAACAGTAGTCCATATGAAAACAGAACTGAAACTAGCAATTCCCATTTTTGCAACGTTTGCTTACTAAATACATAGCAACAAGAAAGCTCAAATTTAGAAAGGTAATGAACTTCACTCTTTCCAATCTGCATCAGCCAATGATGGTTGGTAGGTTCCATGTTAGTGTATGATAGGTCCTTCTTAAATTTTTAAAGGGGTGTTGAACTCGACCTCTAAAATAAGTTCATCACTTTGGATAGCTTCTTTATAGTGAAGTGGATTTGTATTTCCAATGGAAATATCCATGTTGTGCCTCTTAAGAATGACCATAAAAGAAAACTAATCTAACCTTGGAAATTAAACATTTGCATGGCTTGCAAAATGTTTTAGAAGAAGGCAGAATGCACACAAAACCATGCATGCATTCAGAAAATCTATGCAATTAAAGAGTCCCCCCCCCAAAAAAAATGAACAGAATCATAGATTAGTCATTAGGAAAATCTACAAAATGAAGACATTTTAAAAATGCATTAAAAGATGTACATTTTGATGGACGATTACACAGGAATGTGTATACATTTTTGTCCAGGAAAGAAAGAAAAAAGACTCAGCTTGCTGTGGAACTGGGGCAGAAGTAGAATGTCAATGTGATATTACAAAGCACAGTGAGAACAAGACTAAGGGTCCCTATCACACCACACTGTTATGTTGGGTTATACTATTAGCACATTGCTTCAGCTGACTAGAAATGATAGCTGATTGTTCACATGGTGTATCACACCCTTGCCACATTTGTGCTGTTACAACATGATTTGCACAGTTTTTCATTTACACGAGTGTGGTTATAACCACCACATTTGCCTCATCTTGTACTTTGTGATTGGTTTGCTTCAATTTTTAAATATATATATAGCTGTAATAACATTGTTGCAGCACATCCATTGTTTTTATTTATTGTTAGTTGCCCTTGAGATGACTTTGACTGATGGAGACTCCAAGATTCCCTGGCCTCAACTGCCCTGCTCAAGTCCTGTAGCCTCAGGCCCATTGCCTCCCTGATCAAGTCTAACTACCTGGCATGTGGTCTTCCTATCTTTCTACTGCCCTCTACCTTTCCCAGCATCATTGTCTTTTCTAGAGAGTCAGGCCTTTTCATGATGTGGCCAAAGTATGACAGTCTCATTTTAGTCATTCTTACTTCCAGGGAGAATTCTGACTTGATCTCAACTAGGAACCATTTGTTTGTCTTCTTGGCTGTCCACAGTATTTTCAGCACTCTTCTCCAGTAACATATCTCAAATTAGCTATTTTCCTTCTATTGACTCTCTTCACTGTCCAACTCTCACATTCATAGATGGTGATGGAGAATACAATGGCTTGGACTATCCTCACTTTAGTGTTCAGAGTTACATCTTTGCACTTTACGATCTTTTCTAGTTCTTTCATAGCTGTCTTCCCATTTCTAGTCTCCTTCTGATTTCTTGACTGTAGTCTGTTCTGGTCTATCCAAGGTACAGGAACTCTATCCAAAGTATGGGAACTCTTTGACTATTTCAATTTTCTCATTATCTAGGATGAATTCTTGTAGCTCTTCAATGGTCATTATTTTTGTTTTCTTAATGTTTAGCATTAAGCCTACCTTGGTGATTTCCTCCTTGACCTCCTTGACCTCACTTTGCTTTCCAAAATTTGGGGTTCAGCTTCATAAATTTCTTCTTCCCATGTGTCGTTTAGCCTTTCACATTGTTTGTATAGTTCTTCCGTTTATTGTCCAAATCTCTCATTTTGAAAAGTGGCACAGGAAAAGATAGACCAGATCATCCTCCACCATTTTTGATATCTTTCCCTTGTGAAAAACAAAATTACTTATCACAGTAGTCAGTTGTTTCAGATTATCCTGCTCAAAACTGTTTCACTTGCACTCATTAAGACATAATGACACTATTAGAACCCAACATCATTACAGTGCATCCTTCACTGCCCACATCTTGTATTGTGTGAGATGACACAAGAAGAGAAACAGACCTCACTTCACAGCATTTTGTTTATCTTTCTCCTATGAAAAACAAAAGTGTTTATCATGCTAGTCAGTTGTTCGTTTATCTTGTTCAAAAACCAGTTTTGTGCTCATTAAGTCATAATAATGCTACTACGGCATAGTGACATGGCATTATTATACCACTTCTTTTAAAAATATATTTTAAAAAGCAATGCTTTGGTGGTAACACTAGTGTGTGGTACCAGAGGAAAGCAGAGGTGAAATCTTTGGAAAACACTTGCATTCAGTACAGGCATTGGAATAGTGACTTTAAATGATTAACAGGTCAGGATTGTAGCATTATTGCACTATATATATATTGCCACATTTGTGCATATATATGAAAAATATTTTTTTCATATATATGAAAAAAAATCTGAAAAGGTTTTCTTTTTTTCTTTTTTTTGCTAGTACATTTTTATTTTAATTATTAAAGTATAAAAGTAACATCAATAAAAGACATAGAACAATAGTACATAGAACAATAGAACAATAGTACAAAACTAAGTACATATAGACAAATTGATCAAATAGAACAAGAAATAATAAAGTCAAAGAATGAAAGAAAAGAAAAAAAGAAAAAGAAATAAAATAAATAACAAAAAAGAAAAAATAGAGAAAAAAACAGAAGAAAGGAAACCAAAAAAAAAAAAAATTAAAGAAAGAAGGTATATATAGAAAGGAAAGAGAAAGTCTTCCATGGCAGTAAAGAGAGAATTGTTGTCCAGTATCCTTCTATAACTACTAATCATTAGTCTATTTAACATCATAGACCTTAATAAATATAAAAATAAGACATTATCTTATCTATTAATGAAAAAACCTTGAGTGTCTTATCATATTAATTTATTATTCCTAGATTTTCCCTACTTGATGATATTGTTCAATATAAAAGAATGAGAAGGACTCTAAAATCAATGTGATCCAGTTAACAGTGTTAGAAACATTTCTCTTATGTTCTATTAATAAAACTTCAATAATTTTAAAATAATAATGATTTGAACTTCAACTTTTCATTAATGTATGCTCCCCATGGATCCCATATTTTATAAAAGTCTGTCAGTTTTTTATCTCTTAGTAGGTAAGTTAGCTTTTCCATCTCATAAATATCAGCCATTTTCACCCTCCATTCTTCAAGTGTAGGGGTAGCCTGCTTCTTCCAATGCTTAGCTATGGTGTCCTTGCCACTATAATTAATATAAAGAGTAAGTTTCCATGTTGTTTTTCTATCTCAATATTTACTATATTTAGAACATTCCACTCGAAACCAGTTTACAAGATCTAACTGGCGCAGCTCGGGAGTTCATGGATACCATGACAAACATGGGCCTATCCCAATAGGTCGATGGGTCCACATATTGTGCTGGTCATACCCTCGATGCGGTATTTAGTATGGAGCAGGAATATCCGTGGGCGGAGGTTAAAGGAACCTCTGCATTGTCATGGACAGATCATTTTCTGATCAAGGTGGAGCTAAAGGCTATTGCCCACCCTCCCGGGGGTGGTGGACACATTAGAATGGTCCGCCCTCGAAGGCTAATGGAACCAATTGGTTTCCAGAAAGCCTTAGAGGGTTTAATGGTTGGTAACGCTGGTGATTCTGTCGAAGCCTTGGTGGATACTTGGAACACCGATCTCACCAGGGCCATTGACACAATCGCTCCCAAGCGTCCTTTCCAGCCCGCTTCGAATCGTAGGCCCTGGTATTCTGAGGAGCTTAGGAGGATGAAGTGGGCAGGACAACGACTAGAGCGCGAATGGCGGAGGACTCGTCTCTTATCCGACAGAACTCGCCTTAGGAAACACCTTGATTCCTATAGGGAGGCTTTACGTGCAGAGCAGAAATCCTTCTGTTCTGCACGTATTGCGTCTGCGGCGTCTGGCCCGGCAGAGCTGTTTAGGGTGGTGGGGGAGTTGACGAAGGTTTCCCCTGCGCCAACCCCCCTACTTAACCCAACGACAGGTTGCTGTGAGGCATTTAACATCTACTTTGCAGATAAAATCTCTCGGTTAAGAGCTGACTTGGACGCCAGTGTTTTAGCAGATTCCGTAGACGAGGTATCCAGGAACTCCGTTGATGGCATTTTACTGGATCAATTACAATCTGTGAGTACCGATGATGTGGACAAGCTTCTTGGAAGAATGATGCCCCCGCGATCCATGTCCATCTTGGCTGGTCGTCCAGGGAGGGGACGCGTTGAAGGTGTTCCTTCGGGACACAATCAACGCGTCATTCAGGGAAGGTAATGTACCATCCTATTTAAAGGAGGTGGCAGTTAGGCCACTCCTGAAAAAACCTTCCCTGGATCCCCTGGATAGAAATAACTACAGACCAGTCTCCTTGCTACCTTTTCTTAGCAAGGTGATCGAGAGGGCAGTTGCTTCCCAACTCCAGGCAGTCTTGGATGAAACCGATTATCTTGATCCATTTCAAACCGGCTTCAGGACAGAATATGGAGTTGAGACTGCCATGGTCGCTCTGACTGATGACCTCCGCCTGGGTATCGACAGGGGTAGTGTGACCCTGTTGGTGCTCTTGGATCTCTCAGCAGCCTTTGACACTATAGATCATGCCATCCTCTTGGATCGCCTGAGAGAGTTAGGAATTGGAGGCACTGCTTTGCAGTGGTTCCGTTCCTTCCTCTCGGGCAGATCCCAGAGGGTGAGGCTCAGGGACAGTTGCTCATCCAAAATTGAGCTTAATTGTGGCATCCCTCAGGGTGCCATCCTGTCCCCGATGTTATTTAACATCTACATAAAGCCTCTGGGTGAGATCATTCAGAGACATGGAGCACGGTGTCTTCAGTACGCTGACGACACCCAGATTTATTTCTCCATGACCAGATCATCGTCTCAGACTTCAGATGGCATCTCTCCTCTCAATGACTGTCTCAGAGCGGTAATGGATTGGATGAGGAAAAACAGATTGAATTTGAATCCAGACAAAACGGAGGTACTCACGGTCACAGGCCCGAAACCAGATTTGGGAATACAGTCTCTAGTCCTGGATGGAGTCACACTCTCCTCTAAGGACTGTGTTTGCAGCTTGGGGGTGCTCCTAGACTCATCGCTTCACATGACCAATCAGGTGAATGCGGCGGTCAGGAGTGCCTGTTATCAGCTTCAGCTGATATGCCAACTGCGCCCTTATCTGGACATGAGGGATCTGGAAACTGTGGTACATGCCCTGGTAACCTCACGTCTGGATTACTGCAATGTGCTCTACATGGGGCTACCCTTGTGCCTAACCCAGAAACTACAACTGGTCCAAAATATGGCAGCCAGGTTAATTACAGGAACATCTAGGAGGGAGCACATAACACCTGTGCTCAAATCCCTCCGCTGGCTGCCGATTAGTTTCCGGGCTCAGTACAAGGTGTTGGTTTTAACCTTTAAAGCCCTACATGGTCCATCTTATCTTAGGGACCGTCTCTCCCCGTATGATCCACCCCGCACCCTCCGGTCCTCTGGGAGGAATCTGCTACAGCCAATAAAAACTAAGCTGTCTCAGACCTCCCAGAGGGCCTTTTCTGCGGCTGCTCCCAGACTGTGGAATGGCCTGCCGGACGAGATTCGTCTCATTACTATGCTTGCTGCCTTCAAAAAGGCAGTAAAGACGGATCTCTTCTGGCAGGCCTTCCCGGAATAATCCCCTGGCTCTAGGGAGAGGGTTTTAGTGCTCCTAGTATCATGGCTGCCTTATTGTTTTGTTGGTTTTATTGTACTACAGCATTTTAATTTTCTCTATAGTTTCATCTTGTTTTAGGGGACGGGTGGGGGATTCTGGGATGAGGGAATGTTTTTAACTTTGTATGTTTTAAAATGCTGTAACCCGCCCTGATTGCCGAGCAGAGGGGCGGGCTATAAATAAAATTTATTATTATTATTATTAGAAGAAGATATAACTTTGGGTTAAGACAAACTTGAGTATTAATAATCAGCCCAATTTCATTACTTATCATCTTCCAATATTTCTTAGCCATTTCACAATTCCACCAAATATGTAGGTACATATCAACTTCAGCTCCGCATTTCCAATATATAGGGTTAATATTGGTGAACATTTTTGAAAGTCTGAGCGGTGTCAAATACCATCAAAATAGTGACTTGTAAAGATTTTCCCTTAAATCTATATTAACCGTATATTTGATTCTTTTTCTCCATGTCTTTTCCCATTCCTCAATTGTTATTATTTGATTTAGATCACGAGCCCAATTAATCATATAATCTTTCACTAGATTATCTTCAAGTTCATTATCCTGCTTCAATTATTAAATAGAAAAATTTAGATATCAACTTCTTTGCTTCACCTCCAAGTATTTTTTCAAAATACTTTTTAGGGTCTGGTTAAAATATAAGAAAAAAATGGTGTCTAAAAATTCCTTTGTGGGCCTCTCCAGTACAGATATACGATGGGGGACACTTGGCTGAATGAGACTACCTGTGAAAGGGATCTAGGAATCCAGGTGGACCACAAGTTGAACATGAGTCAACAGTGCGATGCAGCAGCTAAAAAGGCCAATGCAATTTTAGGCTGCATCAGTAGAAGTATAGTGTCTAGATCAAGAGAAGTAATAGTGCCACTATATTCTGCTTTGGTCCGGCCTCACCTGGAATACTGTGTCCAGTTCTGGGCACCACAATTCAAAAAGGATGTGGAGAAACTGGAGCGTGTCCAAAGGAGGGCAACTAAAATGGTGAAGGGTCTGGAAAGCAAGCCCTATGAGGAACGACTTAGGGAGCTGGGGATGTTTAGCCTGGAGAAGAGAAGGCTGAGAGGTGATATGATAGCCGTGTTTAAATATTTGAAGGGATGTCATATTGAGGAGGGAACAAGCTTGTTTTCTGCTGCTCCAGAGACTAGGACCCGAAACAATGGATGCAAGCTGCAAGAAAAGAGATTCCACCTCAACATTAGGAGGAACTTCCTGACAGTAAGGGCGGTTCGACAGTGGAACACACTCCCTCGGAGAGTAGTGGAGTCTCCTTCCTTGGAGGTCTTTAAGCAGAGGCTGGATGGCCATCTGTCGGGGATGCTTTGATTGGGAGTTCCTGCATGGCAGGGGGTTGGACTGGATGGCCCTTGTGGTCTCTTCCAACTCTATGATTCTATGATTCTATGAAGCCATTCTACTTAAAGGATTGTATAAAGAAGAGCTATGGCTCAGATACAAAGACCTCATAAAGTCAGAAGGAAATAGAATAGTATTTAAAACACAAGAAGAAATAAAACAAATGGGCTTTGATATTAATTGGTTTGCTTATAGACAATTGTTGGAGAGATTTAAATTTGACATTCGATTCGATCAAATTGGATCAACTGATAAAGAAAATCTGAAAAGGTTTTCAAGAACATAGGCCATGGAAAATATAACTATAGTCTTCAGAGGTTTTGTCCTCCCTGCCCAATTACCAGAAGTAGTCTGAGGTTTCCCTGCTGAAGTTGCCTTGGGAATGCCCAAGGGAGTGACACACTGCATCTACTAATCAATCATCCTCAGAATGAACTGGAATGAGACCTCTGCACTCAAACTGCTACTGTATCATAGCAGGAAAGGGAGTCATTAACAGAAAATTTTCAGTATAAAAAAATACTTTTCCAGTGATTTAACAACCCAACAGCACTGGAAGAATTATGACATCATGAGATAAAGCTGAGACAAAAGCAAGACAAAACCATTGCTATGATGTTATTATTGTGTGACATGATAAGGACCTAATGAATTTTCATATCACTAGATAATGTATACTTATACATAGAGTGATTTGTAATTTTTTCTTTTCTTCTTGCATGTGTAAGCTGTAATAAACTGTAGTGCACACATTCAGCGTTATTGCTTCTATTTAGGCTATCATTAATTATCAATGCAAATGAAGCTTTGGAAGTAATGTACCTAATGTGAGATTACCATTAAATACTATTCATCACACTATGGCATTTGTTTTAGCAGTTCACATCCTAAAGATGTATGAAGCCTGGAAGACATTAAATATTTAATGATTACTATCATCATATTCATTATAATAAATCAAAGAAAGAAAGAAAGGAAAACAATAGGACCATTGCACTCTTTAGTGGTCTACAATGAAAGTCTATCAGTCCACCTATTAGGTCTATAGATGAATGAAGGCGCTTTGGAGGAAAAAAAGAAAAGAAAAAGAGAATAGCAATGATTTTAAAAATGTCTACAATTTATTCTTCTGAAGAGACTTTACAGAAAGCATGCCTGTGAGGAGTGACTTAAGGAGCTGGGTATGTTTAGCCTAGAGAAGAGAAGGTTAAGAGGTGATATAATAGTCCTCTTTAAATATTTGAAAGGATGTTATACTGAAGCTGGGCAAGTTTGTTCTTCTACAGATCCAGAGAATAGGATTGAGAGCAATGGATTAAAACTACAGGAAAAAAGATTCCACCTCAACATTAGGAAGAACTGCCTGATGGTAAGAGCTGTTCAACAGTGGAATACACTTCCTCAGAGTGTAATGGAGTCTCCATCTTTGGAGATTTTAAAACAAAGGCAGAATGGCTATCTGCCAGGAGTGCTTTGATTGTGTATTCCTGCATGGCAAGAATTAGACTGGATGGCCCTTGAGGTCTCATCCAGATCCATGACCCTATTGTATCATTCTATGATTCTTGCCACATGTCCCTTTTTCAAACAATAAATATACATAGGTTATATAGAAAAAACATATTGCAGTATTTTGCCTCTGGACATATGTCATTATTCTTCCAATCCAGACAGTGCATTATTTGCTCTTGTGGGCTATGGTTCCAATTATGTCTTGGCCCCAAATGGATTGACTTCACTACTATTGGATTATACAACTTTCCTGTATGGCTGTTTCATGCAGGAATTGTGAAGAAGACAATCAAGGTGAGGAACAGAAATGGAGTAAGGGGAAGACTACTCACCTCAGCTCTTGAAAGACTGAACAACAAATTCCTGTCTTGAAGACTTCCAAGAATGCTAGATACCACAGCTAACCTGGATAAATATTGGATGACACAGAAACAATTACTGTGAATCCAACAAATCAAATGAAATTTTCCCCTCTCTAAATGATGTAACAAATTCAAAATATTGCTGAGTTAGGGCTGCACTCAAAGCAATGCTGTTAAAAGAAAGGAACAGCGGTCACCAATATCAGCAGGACAAAAGATCTATAAAGTATTGAAATGAAATGCCATCCTCTCCATAGTGATGTGATATATGTTGCAGTGGCCACCTGCAAACCTGAGATAACTGGACATGCCACAATTTTTCCCCTTCTCTGTTCCAAAGCATTTAGTAATAGATGGCTTAGGGCAAGAAGGAGCAGCACCCTCCCTGCTTGTTAAATAAAGTGGATACTAAGAATTGCTCTGTTCTATATAACTTGATAGCAAGAGTCAAACTAAAAGTATAAAGAAGAAACACAGCTCTTAAAGAATAGTATCATAACACATGAATTTGGATTGCACATAGATGGGTCTTTATGATGACAGAGTACTAGCCTCATGGTTATGTAGCATACTACAGTGAAATCCATTCATTTTGACTTTGGTTTGAATGAATTCTGCCGAGGTCTAAATTTATCTCATTTGGGTCTACAAGCATGTATATAGGGCCTAAACAGACTGCCAGAAATAATCCAGTTTGAGACCACTTCAGCTGCCCTGGCTCCGTGTTAGGGAATCATGGGAACTGTAGTTTATTGTAGCACCAGAGCTCTCTGACAGAGAATGCTCAATGTCTCAGAAAAAAACTACAATTCCCATGATTCCCCAGCACTGAGCCAGGACAGTTAAAGTGGCCTCAAGCTGCATTATTTCTGGCAGTCTGTAAAGGGTCATACTTGCTCCTCTTCAGCCTCAGAGGCTCCCAGAGTGGCTCATATAAAGATATAACTAATTGCTTTTTTAAAAAAGTTTTTTTCCAAACTCTGTTTAAAACCAAAACCTTGAAGTACTTCAAAACTCTGTCTTGGAAGCAGACTACTTATTTCATTTTGATACTGCTTTTCCATGAAAAAAATAGATTTGAGTCTCCCTTATCCAAAATGCTTGGGACCAGATGCATTTTGTATTTCAGAATTTATTTTTAATTTTGGATTTTGCAATACCTGCATTTGCATATACATTCATAATGATATATTTTTGAGATGCAACACAAGTCTAAATGCAAAATTCATTGATGTTTCCCATATACCTTATACACATTGAAGGTACTTTTATACAATATTTAAAGTAATTTTGTGCATGAAATAAAGTTTGTGTAGATTGAACCCTCAAAAAGCAACTTGTTCAACTCTTGAGAATTTCACCTGCAGAGCACTGTCAGAGAAGGTGTTCTCCTCTGTTATTTACAGATTGTGTCACTGTCTCAACCATGAACAAAAGTTTTGGTTTTGGAGTATTTTGGTTTTCAGAATTCTGAATAAGGGAGACTCATCCTGTACTGCTACAGCTAGCTGACAAACATAAACACTGAATGAAAAAAGAAAAAAGCCACTCTCAAAACCATCCCAATAATAAATAATAAATATTGAAACAGTTTAAAAGACCAGACTGAAGGAATGTCTCCAGAGACTTCCTAAAATAAGATAGAGTAGGAGCTGATTGCAAGTCCATAGAGAAGGCATTTCACAATCTGGGAACAACAGATGAGAAATCGTTATCTGACAGTCTCATCCAACTGGGCTTGGAAGGTGATGATATTCTCAAGAGGGCCTCTACTGAAGATCTTAGCAACTGAACAAGTTTATAACAAGGCAGACATCCCCACATAGATAGTCAGGTTCAAAGAAATTAGAGCTTTATTTAAAAACCAATATGTTCAATTGTGCACATAATGCAATTGACAAATAGTGCAGGTTTTTCAGTATCAGATTAATATGATACTGAGTTAGTCTTTACCAGTCTCAATCACAATTAACTTAAGTCCCAGTGACTGTCATGGTTCTGGTATATAGACAATTAAGTTTGAATTCAGCCCGGTGAATTATTTATTTTATTGATTAAAATAATTGTTAATCAGTTACAATTAAAGCATCCCCAACAAGTGAACAATGCACAAAATCACATATAAAAGTAAAAGAAAACTACAAATATAATAGCATATATATATATATTATAAGCCAAAGTATAGACAGAAGGGATACTAGAGATAAAGAGTTCGACCCCTTGCAGGTCATATGGCAGAAAGAAAGGGGGGGAATTTTTGCCACCCAGAAGTAAATGTGATATGGAAAGGGATTGTTTTAAAACAAATGGGGCCACTTGACACACCGGTCAGTCTGGTTGCCACGGTAGGAGGCGCCTGGCTGTCATACCTCCTTGGAGTCCCGGTGCTCTTCCAGCTGGTTCTGAGGTGGGCTGGGCAGGCCAGGATTGGCTGCTGGGCTTGGGATGGGTGGTACTTCTGGCTTGGTGCACAACTACAACTCCCAGCATGCAATAGGAGCTGGAAGTGCCATCCTGTTGGCCAGCGCTGGGGCAGAGAGGTGACCAGATTGGCTGGGGAGGCTGGAGGGGTTCTGATTGGCCTGGAGGCTTTTATAAGGCCATGTGGTGCAGAGAAATGGCACCATTGCAAAGCGGCTCTCCCCACCCTCTCTCCCCATGTCTTGATTGGGTTGTGCTGTCACAACTTTCCAGGGATGATAACATGGGTTTTGGATCTGGTGGGCATGATTTCCTGTGCTGTGGAGCATGGGATTGGGAGTCTGTCTAGGACCCAGGGGTGCTAGGAGCATTATGGTGTTACCATCACAGGGACAACACCAGACCAGGTGATGAGGGTAGTGTAGCAGAAAAATGGGACTAGAGAGCTCTCAGAGTAAAGAAAGTGAGTTTGTTTATTTAAAAAGTAACACCAGCGAGATTAGCAGGAAATAACTTTCCAGAGATGCCAAACCCTGTATTAAGCAAAATGAGAATATTTTATAGTGATCCTGCAAGCATATAGGGAAACCACTCCCCCCACCCTCTCTAGTTCCATTAGATTTTGCAGTATTCAGCACTTCTTGTTAAGCAGACATTGTTTACAGTACATGAAAATCTTATGTAGGATAAAGAAAATGTTTACAGTACATGAAATCTACGGTATTATCAATGAGAACCTTGACTGCAGTACAGAGCACAGAGCTAAGAGAAACAAATAGACAGACAGAAAAATTTCCAAAGTCTCATCTAGAGTCCCAGTTGATTATCTAGTCTGACTCCAAATCATAGGCAATCATGGACAGTCATTTTAAAATGTAATTTTCAGCTACAGGCAATTGACTACTTCAAGAGGAGATGTGAGCAAGTGATCAACTGGTTGCTTGAGATGCGGACATATGATCAACTTAATACCCCCTTGTCATCCCAAAGCTTGGCTGTGACCAGACAATTGGGTTCATCGGTCAACAGGTGGGTTGGTCGATGCCAGATCCATACCTCATGCTTTGGGCCATCCCTAACTGTCAGCTATATTCAATAAAGTTGTGGCCTTTCCCTTCCAATTGGGCATATTGTGATCATTCTTGTGGTGCCTCCCCTTCCACGGCAAATGTTATGCACTCCATGTGCCTGGCTCCCGTTTCATTCTGACTACTGTATTTTGAACTAGGTTTCAGAAACTCCAAAGGCTATCCCATCTACATATACCATTTTTCATACAACAAACCAGTCTTAAGATATGTTCAGAAGTAAATCTGAGACCCAGGCATTTAATGAATCTGTATTACTAATTGTGTCTGTTAGGTCTTTTTTCAGTCTAGATGTGCCCATGCTCATTGCCCATGCTTCCCACTGGCTGAACATACACCATTAGTCTAAAAGAGTGCTATGTACCTATGGCAGTATACACATAAGTCTATTCTGTCAAATCAAGAACTCTGCGTGTCCATTCCTCTTCCTTCTCCATCAATCTGGCATATTGTTACAGGCACCACTTATCTTCCCAAGGCCTGCAAATCCTAAGGGTCACTATACATATTCTTCTGACAGCCTCATATGCAACTCTCCAGAGTTGTGGAAGGATAAATGAAGAGAAAGAGAAACACCTCTGTCTTTCTGCACTCTCTTCATACCACTGTTCAATCAACAATGCTTGCCAGGTAACTAAAGCAAAGAAAGAAATGGGAATAATATTTTAGCAACACTGAGCTTGACAGAAAGATGATGTCCTATTCAGATTCTTGGTTTGGCTGCAACATTGATTTAAGTTCTTTCCTACTAATAATAATAATTTTTATTTATATCCCGCCCCTCTGCCAAGCAATCGGGGCGGCATACAATAGTCACAACAGCAAAGGAAATAACATCAAACAAGTAAATAACATCAATCAAAACCCATCCCTCCTTCCCACCCTCACCCACCCCAACCCTCAAAACAAATCAAACAAATTAAAACAATTGTTAACAATATACAATATAAAAACCCTATACAATTTAAATACATAATACAATTGAAATACAAATCGCATAATTGCTGGGGAAGATGTTGTTGGGGAAGAGTTTTAACTCTTCCCAGTTTCTCCAGCCTCATACTAGCCACCGGTGAATTAGTAGGGGAGGTGTTAGTCCCTGATAGCCGCGGGGGGCGGGGCGGTGCAGGCCGCTCAGCTGTGTTCCTGGCTGCGAGAGAGGGAAACAGTCCTCCACAGCCTCTGGAGTGCGCCTCACCGCATGGAAGAAGGCAGGGAGGAGTCTCTGCCCCGGCAAGCCTGGTCCCTGTGCCGCTTGTGCCGCTGGTGGAGCCGCGGCTGCGAAAGGGGCTCTTAAGGGCTCCACTCCACCCCCGCCGCAGGTGGAAGAAGGCAGGGAGGAGTCTCTGCCCCGGCAAGCCTGGTCCCTGTGCCGCTTGTGCCGCTGGTGGAGCCGCGGCTGCGAAAGGGGCTCTTAAGGGCTCCACTCCACCCCTGCCGCAGGTGGAAGAAGGCAGGGAGGAGTCTCTGCCCCGGCAAGCCTGGTCCCTGTGCCGCTTGTGCCGCTGGTGGAGCCGCGGCTGCGAAAGGGGCTCTTAAGGGCTCCACTCCACCCCCGCCACAGGTGGAAGAAGGCAGGGAGGAGTCTCTGCCCCGGCAAGCCTGGTCCCTGAGCCGCTTGTGCCGCTGGTGGAGCTGCGGCTGCGAAAGGGGCTCTTAAGGGCTCCACTCCACCCCCGCCGCAGGTGGAAGAAGGCAGGGAGGAGTCTCTGCCCCGGCAAGCCTGGATCACTAGAATCTGGAATCACTTCTGAATCAGTCCAATGCAAGTGGGAAACAGCTTGTTCATCTGTCCTTGTCAGCAGCTTAGACAGCAAAGCCCACCCTTCCACCTGGTCTGTACTAGATTGCTTTACTTCCTATGTCTCATGTAAGTGAGAGGCTAGCATTCAGTAACAGGAGAAAAATACTCTGGTTAGGCACAATGGTTACGGTGAGGGCAAAAACTGAATTACCCATCCCTAACTGACAGACAAGTCCTGTCTCAAGACATTTGTCTGCCACAGGCAAAGGAGAAGATGACATCCAAACTTCATATACAGAAACTGACTGGCTGGGTAAGGGATTAGTATATTCTACTTATATATGGATGAGATGTCTCATCCAAAGGGTCACATGAATCAGGGTCAACTTGAAGATAGTTAACAACAACAAACACACAATCCCTTTACTTAGAAGTGTCAGGAATGTCTGTGTATTCTCTTGTCCAGAGAGAGGAGCAGCCAGGGACTCAAAGGGAACAATTCAGGGGCTGCTGCCATCTCTAAACTGGCATCTGCTTTAGAGTGCCTCCCTTTTTCTAATGGCAAGGCCAGCCCCAATGGTAGGGATCATACAAGAAAGTGTAGTCTATTGTCCTAAAGTATATATTAAAACCTCCCCTGTATACACTATGGGATGAGATTTTTAATTGGTTAATAAAAATGATAATAATCCCATCTGTATATTACTGCCATTATAGTCATTTTTTGAGTAATGACATTTTCTTTGAGCATTTCAATACTCTCCCAAATAGCATTCAGGGAAGGTACTATTGGCCAAATACTACTCAAGGATCTCATGTCATTTCATCCAGAGCAATGAAAATGCTAGGATCTGGAACTCAACTTCCAGGCCTTGAGCCTAGATGCTGCCTCTAGCTCTACCATTGGACTCCATATGTTGAACCAAAGGGCCCTGCCTTAGGTCTCATCCATGTACCAGAATGGTTTTGTTTTAATGGCAGGCACTGCAACCAGTCATACAGGCCAGAGCCAGTTCAGTCATTTCTAAGCAACATGATGGAACAGTGATGTCATGGGGAGATGCAGATGGGCAGCCCTGGGCCACCCCAGGTAACAGAGGATCGAGGCCGAGGCTGCCGGATGTGTCAGCCCCGATTCTCCCATTTGCCACCTTGAAAAGGAGTGCCAAAATGATGCTCCTTTCAGAGGCAGCAAATAGGCCGCCCCAAGAGCCGCCACGCAGCTCTCCTGCATCCCTTCTGGTGCAGCGTATCAAAACACTGTGCTGGGAGAACGTTCTGATGGCACGCACCATGCGTAACGGCATGTGCTGTCAGAACGTCCTCGGGGAGGGGTTGGGGTGGCCAGCATGTGGCTGTCCCTCCCCTTCCCTGCCTCCAAGATGGCACAAAGCCCCATCTGTAGAGGCCCATAGATACCAAAAATGGGTCTAGAGTAGTTTGTTATACATGTTGTGTGTTCACTCTGAATGCCTTAGCAATACATGACCATCTTATTGCTTTTCCACTTACAAGGTGACTGGATGCAAAGAAGGACTGAGCTTCAGTTGCACTGACAAGAAGCTTGCCATCAAGATAATATACAGCTTTTAAAATATATTTTATCAGGCATGTCACCCCATGGGTCTCTATTCTCTCTACCTTAAAAAACAAACAAACAAAAAAAAAACAGTCCTGAAGAAGTTAGCAAACAAAAAAGGATGATATCAATGCTTTGATTCACATCAGATATGGACATCTCATGATTGGTCCCAGTCCTCTAGCTATCAGTACAGACTGAGAACAGGGAAATGTGTATGGAATGAAATGCAGAAACATTTGTTTCCTGTACTTTGCTTTATGCATCTTTCTGCATTTCCCTTTTTAATGTCTTTACGTGTTTCTCTCTTTTTAAAAAAAAGATAGAAATATTGCTTTACAACACACACCACATTATCCTGTAATCCTCCAATGAGATTTGTGCAAACTTTATGACTTTTCTCATCCAAATAGGATGTGTTCTACTGGCAAACTATCTGTGACACTAATAACAACCATCTTGACAAGACCTAGAAATATGAACACCTTGAACCCAATAGGACATCATGCATAAGGACAGACAGGTTTAGCGCCAACATTTTGTGCTGCATAAAATAAATGGATTTTGTTCTTCTGAATAAAGGATTAGTATTGCTTGCATAGCTTCAGCTCTTGTGGAGGAAGAGATTTGCTGTGCAGTTAATCAAATGAACCTGCCAAAATCTTTCATGCTTTGCATTTTGATCTGTAGATGCAATGTAGCTCATGATGTTAGCTTGTCATTTTGGCAGTTAGATCAGATTCATCAAGAGAATAACTTGTCAGGCTTTGTTGTTGATCTCTTCTCTTCCCTCCTCCCACCCATGGCAAATCTCTTCTGTGGCCAATGCAAGCCTTCAGGATGAAATGTGTGTCTGTGTGTGTCTTCAGTGTGCTTGTTGACTTATGGCAACCCCAATAATTTCATAGGAAATACACCAGTTAAAATATAGAGCTGTGCTATTGTTGTTTGCTTTATAAGAAGTGATTAAAGGATTACTGCAAAAGTGAATCAAGATTCTATTGCCTATTGTTTATTTTCTGTTTGGGTCTTAAGCTATAACTCTTCCTAAAAGTACACCTTAGGGAATAGGGATTCTGCTAGCACTTGAGTTTTTCCCTTTAGACACAGTTTATTTACACTTTATTTGCATTGGTTTTAGGGTGCAATATTCTAAAAATATACTCATCCTAAAATTCCCATTAAAGGAGTTATGGTTACAACTACCACAGTTTGTGACTACAAAATTGGACAATTATTATGTGTGCTGCCTTTGTAGGCTATATTCTCTCTCGGGGGGGGGGGCAGAGAGAGAGAGAGAGATCCAGAAGAAGAAAGAAAAAAGCAAACTTCAAGCTAATAAATGTAATCAGATTTTCCAAATATTTATAACCTTTCCTGATATCTTTCAGCATTTCCTGACTTTAAGCTTCCCACATCCCCCTTATTTAAGTCAAGATTCTGATCTCACACCTTTGTAACCAGGAAGGTACTGAAATAGCTCCTGATCTGAGCTGTGAAGAAGGTTCAATCACCTGCTGTTGTGCTCATGTTCAATCCAAGCTGACATTTTAGGATTCTGATAAGATACTGAAATGCTTTGTGAAATATGTGTGGGACCACAAACTACCTCCAGTTTGCCCACCTCTGTTCCACACAAATGTATGAGTCAGACAATCCAGAACAGTGCATGACTTGCTCAATGCATTCAGTAGGGATTTTTCTTTCCTCTTCTTCCCTTCACTTGCCAAGCCTTCCCAAAATAGACACCTTCCACACAGTACAGCACAGGTTGTTTTTTAAAAAAAATTCTCCATATACTGGGTTTCAGATTAGCCAGTCTTATTTACATATTGGCAGCAATGCGTTAGCAATATTACCTGGACTCCCTTCTATTATATTAAATTCCAGTATTTCATACAGACCATCATGTATAGCCAGTTTGTTTCATCTTTCATTTCCTTCTGTAAAAAAAATTGAATCTTTTTTCACCCCAGTGCCCTGATCATAATAACTTTTTCCTAGGGTTCTTCAGAATGGGAACTTTATGTTGGAAATGCGATAATGCTCAGCTTTTAAAGAGTTAAAGATGAGAGCAGGAGTGATAAGGTTGCATAATTTTCAATAACCCAAATCTCCTCTTCCCTTATAAATCTATTATAATTTCTCTGAGGTATAAGCTGATATGCTTAGGAAATCTTTCCACTTCTTTTTCGTGTTAATTGCCAACAGGTTGACTATGACTTATGTTAATCCTCTTAAAGAGAGACTTCCAAGAGTACTGATCATCATCAACCCTGCTCAGGTCTTGCAAATCAGGGCTGTAACTTTCTTGATTGAGTCAATCTACCTGTAGTGCAGTCTTCCTATTTTTCTACTGCCTTCTACCATTCTACAGTATTTCTGTCTTTTCTAGTATGTCTTCTCTCTTCATCCCATCCCATCCCTTATTCTCTCACTTTTACCTAAAGCTAAACTACCTTAGGGCCTCTGCAGACTGGCCCAAAGGGCCAGCATGGAGTCAGAGATGGGGTGGGGCAGCTGCACTCTGGCCACCCCAACCCTACGCCAATGCTATCCTGATGCCGAATGCCATTATGTACAGTGCGTGGCATCAGGACACCCTTCCGGTGCAGCGTTTTGATGCACTGCATCAGAAAGGGCTCTAAAGAGCCACACGCTGGCTCTTAGGGTGGCCTTTTGTGCCCCTGAAAGGGGCAGCAAAAGGGAGAATCAGGGCCGCAGCGTGCAGTTGCCGTGGCCCCGATCTGCGGCTAGCAGGGGCAGCCCGGAGCCACCCATATACATAGTCCCTTAATTCAGAGACCAAGAGAAAGCCTTCCCCTGTAGAACTGTGGCAGGTTCATCTGGAGAGATGTGGTTGCCCTTAGGGGACATCTGCATTGGCCCTTGGCTTTCTAGATAGTCTGGATCTGAGCCATATAGGGCTTTATAAGTCATTACCTTTGAATTGGGCCCAAAAATGAACCAATAGCCAGTTTTAATAAGGGAGTTGTAAGCTCCCTATAACTGGACCTGATTAGCATTGTGGCCAGAGCATTTTGGACTCACTGATGTTTTCAGTTTCCACAAACAGCCCCAAATAAAGTGTGCTACAGGAGACCAAACAGAGTATAATCAAGGCATGTGTCACCTTAGCCAGATCTGACTTCTCAAGGAACAGATGCAGCTCATGCACTAGCTTTATCTGTGTAAATGCATGTGTAAATGCATGCTTGGCCACTGATGAAACCTGGGCATCCAGGCTCAGGGCTGAATCAGAGCTGACCCAAGCTGTCAGCCTGAGATTTCAGAAGGAGTGTAACCCCATCCAGTACAGGTAGAGTCTCTATTCCCTGACCTGCTTTTTGATTGACCAGGAGCACCCCTGTTTCGTTTGGATTAAAGGTCCGGGATGTCTTTCCTAGGAAAGGTAGGATGACCTTGCTGTCCTCCTATCAGCAAGCAAAGACTTCGTTATTCCAACAAGCTTTTAAAAACTGAAGAGTGTGCTGCACTATTTTAATTGTTCTGTTGCTTTTAAGCATGTTGATTGTATGTTTTAACATTTTAGTGTTGTTAATGGTTTAATTTTATTTTAATATTTTGCTCTTTTGTATTTTTTTAAGCTACACTCTATTTGTTTTAATTTCTAAGCCACTTTGGCCTGAGCAGATGGCGCAAAGTGCCGTTTTTGAGGCCAGGAAGGTGAGGGGCAGCCGCATGCTGGGAGCCCCAACCCCTTCCCCAAAACGTTGTCGGAGCAGCCGGCCCTCCGCACGGCCGGCGCTCCGACAACACACTTCTGCTGCAGTGTCCGCACACAGCGGAAGAGGCGCCGAAGGTGCGCCAGAGGCCTTTTGCGGCGCACCTTCAGCTTCTTGAGGAAGGAGCGCTATTTTAGCGCTCCTTCCTGGGATTGGGACGCTGCACTGGATACCTCGGCCCTGATCCGCAGCTTCCAGGGGCGGCCCCATGCCGCCCGTCTGCTTCCCCCCTTTGAGTGACAAGGCCCTTCTAGTCCTACTATCATATTTCCAGCAAGAGCCAATATAATTCCCTGTAGAATCCCATTAAGTAGGGCATGAGGTACCAGCATTTATACCCAAACCAACAAACCCAACTCTAAAACATATTTTCCCAAGTACCTTTGTATACATGCACACTACCCACATACCTAACTACTTATTGATCATACTAAAATTACATTAATCAAGATGTTCTAGTATCTTCAGCAATCACAAGTCGGCACAAAACAACAGAACATGCCTTAATTTTAAGATCTACCATATTTTCTGGCATATAAAACGACCGGGCGTATAAGACGACCCCCAACCTTTCCAGTCAAAACATAGAGTTTGGGATATACTCGCCGTATAAGACGACCCCCCCCTTCCAACACACACCAAATAAAAATTAAAAAACAAAACATCAGTTTTAATTTCAGTATGGTAATTTTAATTCAAATGCATTGCAGAAATTTATTAAAGCAGTTTGACACCACTTTAACTGCCCTGGCTCAAGGCTATGGAATTCTGGGATTTGCAGTTTTGTGAGATATTTAGCCTTTTCTGTCAGAGAGCTCTGGTACCACAAAGCAAACTGCAGATCCTAAGAGTCCATAGGATGGAGCCATGGCAGTTAAAGCAGTATCAAACTGCATTATTTCTGCAGTGCAGACTCAGGCTGCATCCATACTGCAGAACTGATGCATTTTGACACAGCTTTAACTGCCATGGCTCCATATTATGAGAGCTCTTGGATTTGTAGTTTGATGAGCTACTTAGCCTCCTTTTTTACAGGACATGCCCTCCATGTCAACCCTCTCTCCAGGAGGAATTCCAACACGATCTCAATTTTGAGCACAGCGCAAGCAGCATGGTTTTACATTTATGTTTTTAGCTTTCTCTACATTTTTTTCTTGTGTGTCCTACATTTTTTTGCAGTGAGTCATCCTCCTTTCATTTAAGACATTTGGTTACCCTATCTGAGTATCGGAGTATGACTCTGGAGGCCAGGGTTTGAGTCCCCACTTGGCCATGCAACCCACTGGGTGACCTTGGGAAAGTCACACTCTCTCAGCCTCAGGAGAAGGCAACAAACTTCCCTCTGAAGAAACCTTGCCAAGCAAACACCATGATAAGCCTTAGGGTTGCCATAAGTTGGAAATGACTCAAAGGCATACAACAACAACAACAATCTTAGAAGTGGCTTCCTTCTTTTCTCCCCTCTCCCCCCCCCCCATCCTCTTCCTCCTCTTGCTTGGATTCTTCCATTTTCTCTCCTCTTTCTCATCCCCTTTTCTTGCTGGATTCCTCTTTTTTGTCTCTCCTTTTGCAACCCCTTCTCTTGCCTTCATTGCTCCGTTTTCTCTCTCCTTTTGCAACCCTTTCTCTTGCTTTCATTGCTCCATTTTCTTTCCTTCTCTTCCCCTTCTCAACCCCTTCTCTTCCTGGGATCCCTCCATTTTCTCTCTCCTTTTGCAACCCCTTCTCTTACCTTCATTGCTCCATTTTCTCTCTCCTTTTGCAACCCTTTTTCTTGCTTTCATTGCTCCATTTTCTCTCTCCTTTTGCAACCCTTTCTCTTGCTTTCATTGCTCCGTTTTCTTTCCTCTTTTGCAACCCCTTCTCTTCCTGGGATCCCTCCCTTTTGTCTCTCCTTTTGCAACCCCTTCTCTTACCTTCATTGCTCCATTTTCTCTCTCCTTTTGCAACCCTTTCTCTTGCTTTCATTGCTCTGTTTTCTTTCCTCTTTTGCAACCCCTTCTCTTCCTGGGATCCCTCCGTTTTCTCTCTCCTTTTGCAACCCTTTCTCTTGCTTTCATTGCTCCATTTTCTCTTTCCTTTTGCAACCCTTTCTCTTGCCTTCATTGCTACATTTTCTTTCCTCTTTTGCAACCCCTTCTCTTCCTGGGATCCCTCTCTCTCTCCTTTTGCAACCCCTTCTCTTGCCTTCATTGCTCCATTTTCTCTCTCCTTTTGCAACCCTTTCTCTTCCTGGGATCCCTCCTTTTTCTCTCCTCTTTTGCAACCCCTTCTCTTGCCTTCATTGCTCCATTTTCTCCTCTCTTTCTCATCCTCCTCCTCCCCCCCCCATTCTCATCCTCCTCCTCCTCTACCCAGCGTATAAGACGACCCCCAACTTTTGAGACCTTTTTCCAGGGTCAAAAAAGTCGTCTTATATGCCAGAAAATACGGTAGATGTTTTTCAACAGTATGAAAGCTCTGACAAAGTGTCCTTTGTAATTCAAAGTTCACAGTTCTTTCTTCTGCTGCATTCTGCAATGACACATGTAATAACTGAGAACAGGCTTGTGATCACCACCCTGGCCTTCTCTAACCCTCTCTGGAAGACCCCTTCTGGCCCTGTTGCCAGGCCTACTGCTGGAATTATCTGAGGAAAACAGACCACAGAGCATGCTCTGCCAAACTAACTGGGGCAGGAAGGGGAGAGGAGAACTGAAATGTCCTCTATTGTGTATATATAGGTATAGTTTTACAATACATTCTTTCCACCTTCTCCATATCTTTCATTCTGAACAATTTTAGTATTTTGATACTACATCAGCTGCCATGGCTGTACTCTGCAGAATCCTGGGAGGTGGTCTAGTGCTTTCTGACAGAGATTTCTATCTCAGGAAACTACAAATGCCAAGATTCATAGGATGCACCCATGGCAGTTAAAAGTAGAATCAAAGTTCTGTAACTCTGGTCATGTGAAGGAGACTCTGTTCCTAATAACAGTGGCAGTTGCCTGGATTACACATGCAGGTACAGACAAAAGTACTCAGCTGGTGGTGTTCTTTTAAAATCTCTATGCCTATCCAGTGACTTTCTTCTTGCCCATCAGCTTCATTATCTTAGGATGCATCTACACTGATGAAAAAAATCTGCCTCACCTTGCATTTTCTGGTCCACAGGGACTCCACAGTGACCCTGTTAAGTCCACACACATAAAGCACTTCAGAGCAACATTGGCACAAGATCCATGCATTTCCCCCTGGAAAACTCACTTCTTTTCCCCTTCCCAGCATGTGTCAACCTATCAACCAATAGCCCTCATTGGTTGGATCCACTTTGATTGGATGTTTCCCCATCCAACCACCTTTCCCCCTTTCTCTCCAGTGATGAGTGACAGGATTCCAAATGTACATTCACACAAGGAGATAATGGAGACAGAAACAAAATAAAACTGAATTTTATTTTAATGTATGAAAATGTCTACCCATGAGATCAGTGGTGAGGGGTTAGAATGGACACCCTCTTCCTCTTCCTCTTTCTTGCCCAAGTGCCACACTCATGTTTACTGCTTTTATTCATCCCCTCTCCTCTGATCCTCCCCCCATATCTTTCACTTGTTCACCCATGCAGAGATCTCATGTGCTCCCTCCTCCCACCCACCCCACACATGCACTGGAGATCTCCACACGAATCCCATGAGATGGCTGATCTCATGGGAGGACATACACTGCATGGGTGGACATACACTGTAGGAAAACATGGTAACACATACCAGGCCTTCTGGAACCAAACAGTCTCACCTACCAAGAACTTCTTCTGCCCTCACTCAACACCAATGTCACTATGGAGTGCTGTCCACACACATGAATTAATATCCGAATTTCCTGCTTAAATCTGGAGTAAAACACCACCTGTTTTTCCCCTGGATTAAAGCTCTGATGTGTTAGAAAGAGACAGATTCAACCTGAATCATCCCATACATCATCTAGACAGCCTGCTGTGAAATAGAGGTATGACCACTTTATTTGGCCTGTATAGACAAGCTTCTAGAGGCAGATATGGGCACAGAGGGAGAAAGCACTGAATTTTCACCTTTACTCCTGCATTTATGCCAAAACAGCATAACCAAGAGAAAGGAAAATAGTTATGAATATGTGTGTTTAAAAAAGAGAGTCTTTTTGGAAGGCAAATAAGTGGCCAAAATTGGGGTGGGAATCTCTGTGTCTGCCAAAGGTGTGGAATGGAGCTGTGAAGTGCTTTCCCAGAGCCATCCTCTCTGTATATGTTGTGCTGGAAGCATCTTCTGTCTATCCCCAGTGAGCCAAAAAAGGGTTTATTTCTCACTGTCATTCAGACTGAATATAGGAATCTCTGCTCCAAGCAGCCAAGCAACATTTCTTCTCCTGACTGTCTTTAATGTGCTGGTTTTAAACTGCTTCAGGGAAGGAGGGAGGAATGTGTGTCTGTGTCTGTGTGCCCATGTTTTTACACTGGCTGGAAGAATGAGACATACTTCTTTTTAAAAAAATAATAATAAGCAGACATCAATGATTGCATTATTGAGAAGGGCGCTAGCTTGTTTTCTGCTGCTCCAGAGAACAGGACCCGGAACAATGGATGCAAGCTACAGGAAGAGAGATAAAACCAACAGAATCAGGGCCAGCTCAGGGTCTGTTAGGCCTGACATACTTTCAGATAGTAGGAAAACCACACATTGGCTTATATCACAGTGGATTCCAGGGTTGTTACTCATTTGATGCTCCTCAATAGGCAGACCTGAGAGACTGGTACAGCTAGATCACATGGGTGTAATTCCTCACTAATTTCATCCTCACAGGAAACAGTGAGTAATTTAAGCTTTTTTCTCCCACTGCAAGAAAGTCATAGGATTACAAAATCATAGAATCATAGAGCTGGAAGGGGGGATCAGGTCCAGCCCCCTGCTCCATTCAGGAATTCCAGCTAAAGCATCCCATGGAGGTATCTGTCCAGTCTCTTTTTAAGATCCACAGAATAAGACTCCACCACCTCTAAGCAACTGGCTCCATGGTTGAACTGGTCTCACTGTCAAGATGTTCCCTCTAATGTTCAATCAAAATCTACCTTCTTGTAACTTAAAATCATCAGACCTAGTTCTACTCTCTGAGGCAACAGAGAACAAGCTTGCACCCATCCTCTTTGTGGCAGCCCTTGGGATTATGTCACTTCCTAATCTTCTCTTCACCAAGCTGAATATGTCCAGCTCATTCAACTTCTCCTCATAAGTTTTGTTCTTCATAACACTTAGCCTTGTTGCCCTTCTCTAAACTCATTTCAGACCTTATCACATTCATTTTAAAACCAGTTTACCTGATCTGGATTAAATTTTAAAGCAGGCAGCATCCTGATATTATCAGAAGGATTTAGCCACCAAAATTGCTGCCCAGGTCAATCCCGAATCCATCTCCACTCCCAGGAGTGCTCCAGTGGCCATTTTCTTAAACTGGAAAACTCCTAGCTTCAAAAAGAAGTGTGCTGAGCCCAGGTGGCAATTTTGGTGGCTAAATCCTTCTGATAATATCAGGAGGCTGCCCGCTTTAAAATTTAATCTGGATCAGGTAAGTTGGTTTTAAAAGGAATGAGATAAGCTTCTCCATCCTGTCTATAACCTTATAAAACGAGGTGCCTAGAACTGAACATAATACTCCAGATGAGGCCTGGCCAGCACAGAATATAATGAGACTATTACTTCTCTTGATTTGCAAACTATACTTCTGTTATTATAGGATCTTATCAAATGCTTTACTGAAATCCAGATGTATGACATGCACAACTTTCCCACCATCTATTAAACTGGAAGCCAACAACAACAACAGGCTCTTTCTCCTTGTACTGCTAGGAAATAAGGGGAGGGAGGGCATAGAGCTGTAATAAAACTTTTGTCTCCGATTTGGGCTGGGAATGATCTGGGAGCAGGAATTGAAGTTGTGCGGGGGAAAGGGAGGTATGGCAGGAACAGAGTGAGGCGATGTTACAAATGAAGGTGGGATCAATGTTTGAAAACTATCCCGTCTTCAGCTCACTCTGTTTCTCGAAATGGTTTGGAGAGCCTACCAGCCATTCTACAGAACCTTACCTTGCTCCTGTGCAATGCCAGGTTGGTCAAGAATAAGACTCACATTATCCATGATCTCCTCCTAGATGAGGATGCTGATGTGGCTTGCTTTATGGAGACCTGGCTGGGAGAGGATAGCACCATAACGTGGATGCAGGCCCTCCCAGCTGGGTACTCCATCAGTGAGCAGGTAAGGGGAAGTGGGGGGGGGGGAGTGGCTCTAGTTCAGAAAACCAACTTGAGCTTGACCAGGATACCTGTCCATAATACAGTCCACTTCACGTGCAAGTACCTAAGCCTGCGGACCAGGGATAGTTTGGGGATTATGCTAGTATACCAACCACCCCGTAGTCTAGCAGACTCCCTAACCAAGCTGACACAGCTGGTCTCGGAGTGGCTGCAGGAGTCGCCCAGTCTTGGGTGACTTTAACATCCCTCTGGAGACCAGTTTGTCAACTCTTACAGGCGTGGCTCGGGAGTTCATAGAATCCATGACAAACATGGGCCTATCCCAATTGGTCATTGGGCCTACTCATTGTGCAGGTCATATCCTCGATGCGGTCTTTAGTACGGAATGGGAATATCTGTGGGTGGAGGTTATTAAAACCTCCGCATTGTCATGGATGGATCATTTCCTGGTTAAGGCTGAATTAAGAGCCACTGTCTGCCACTCCAGGGGTGTGGACCCATTAGAATGGTCCACCCTCAAAGGCTAATGGAACCAATTGGATTACAGAAAGCTTTGGAGGGTTTAATGACTGGTAACGCCGGTGATTCTGTCAAAGTTTTGGTCAATACCTGGAACACTGATCTCACCAAGGCTATCGACACAATCGCTCCCAAGCGTCCTTTCCAACTCTCTCCCAACCATAAGCCTTGGTATACAGAAGAGCTTAGGAGGATGAAGCGGGTTGGACAATGTCTAGAGTGCACCTGGCGGAAAACTCAAGTCTTATCTGACAAAACTCATCATAGGAATTTTCTTGATTCCTATTGAGAAGCAATACATGCAGTGCCGAGATCTTTCTGCTCTGCATGTATTGCATCTGCAGAGTCCTATCCAGTGGAGCTATTTAGGGTGGTAAGGGAGCTGAAGTGGGTTCCACCTGCACAGAACCCACTACTTAACCCGACAACGGCCTGCTGCGATGCATTTAACAACTTATTCGCAGATAAAATCTCTCAGATAAGAGCCGACTTAGATGCCAGTATTGATACAGAATCTATAAACGAGGTGTCCAGCAACTCCGTTACTGAAACTTTATTGGATCAGTTCCAATCTGTGAGTATCAATGATGTGGACAAGCTCCTTGGTAGAGTGAGGAAAACTACCTTCCCTCTCAATCCTTGCCCATCATGGTTGGCTGTCTGGGGGGGATGCGTTCAGGGTGTTCCTTAAGGACATCATCAACACATCCCTCAGGGAGGGTTTTGTGCCATCTTGCTTAAAGGAAGCGACACTTAGGCCGCTCCTGAAAAAACCCTCCCTGGACCCCCTGGATATGAATAACTATAGGCTGGTCTTGTTATTACCATTCTTGAGCAAAGTAATCAAGAAGGTGGTGGCTCTTCAACTCCAAGCTGTCTTGGATGAAACCGATTATCTAGATCCATTTCAAACTGGCTTTAGGACAGGATTTGGGGTTGAGACTGCCATGGTTGCCTTGACCGATGACATTTGTTTGAGCATTGATAGGAGTAGTGTGACCCTGCTGGTGTTCTTAGACCTCTTAGAAGCCTTTGACACTATAGATCACAACATCCTCTTGGATCGTCTGAGGGGGCTGGGAATTGGAGGCACTGCATGCCACAGCCCCAATCTGGCACTTTCCACTCCAAAAAGAGCTGGCAAATGCTGCTCCTTTTTGGAGTGGCAAAAAGCCACTCTTGCTGCCACGGCAGTGGCTTTTCTATGCTCCTTTGGCATAGCATGTCTGCATCAAGGGAGCACCCTGATGCCACTCACCATGCAGTGGGGCACGTGGCGTGACAGCAGCATCAGGGCATAGTCAGGGCAGCCGGTGTGTGGTTGCCACCCCCCGACTCCACTCCCAGGCCAGCCCTTTTGGCCAGTCTGTACAGGACAAATGTGATATTCGGGGGAGCTGTTGTAACAGGGGAGTTGTATGGCTTCTGTGCCCTCCTGCAGTTAGACTCTGGCTTCAGCTCTTTGTACCAGTGGAAATTTTGAAACAGTTTTCAAAGGCAGCTCCACACAGAATACATTACACTCATCCAAACGGGATGTAGCTAAGGCATGTGTCGCCTCCAGTCCTTCAATCTAATCTGCAATACACTAATTGAGGAATCAAACTTCAGGATGAATCTGTTGAGCTGGAATAGACAAATAGAATGTAGGGTTACACCCTGATTTTATTGGCAATGCTTCTCCTCTACTCCTCATTTGGACTTCTGCTTAAAATCACTTGAGTTAGAGCAGGGACCGGCAACCTACGGCCCGCGGGCCTGTTAAGGCCCAGGTCCCCGTACTTACCGGCCCAGGCGGAAGGTTGCCGCCTCCGCTGCGCGCGGCCGCGCGGCCACGCGCGCTGTCACTGGCATTTTGATTTTCAAAATGGCAGCCGTGGCGCGTTTGCGCATGCGCAGGAGTACTGCGCATGTGCAACCGAGTCACGGCCGCCATTTTGGAAATCAAAATGCCGGCTGCGGTGCTCGCGGAAGCAGCTGCGCAGCGGCTGTGGCCGCGAGGGGGCGCGTGCGACGTGTGTGTGTGTGTGTGTGTGTGTGCGCACATGCCGCCATTCCCCCCCCTTGGCCCAGCGGTGGAGAGGGCTTCGTGGGACCGGCCCCTGGCTCTAAAAGGTTGCCTACCTCTGAGTTAGGGCCTTTACAGACTGCCAGAAATAATGCAGCTTGAGGCCACTTTAACTGTCCTGGCTCAGTGCTAGGGAATCATGGGAATTGTATTTTTTCTGGGACATTGAGCTTTTTCTGTCAGAGAGCTCTTGTGCCACAAAAAATAAACTACAGTTCCCATGATTCCTTATCACTGAGCCAGGACAGTTAAAGTGGCCTCAAGCTGCATTATTTCTGGCAGTCTGTAAAGGCCCTTAGTTTCCTTATCTGTATTGATCCGTGTTGATAGTGTTGCATCAAAGGAGTATTTTTATGGTTTAATGTGGATTCTTCTCTTATAATCATAGAATCGTTGAGTTGGTCTTTTGCTTTGCAGTATCTCCTTTTGAAATTATTTTCTGTTAACGTTTAAAAAAAAAAAAAGATCCTGCATTTCCATAGGAATTACACAGGAGTGTTTTTAAGAGATGAGGACAGTGGAAATTGACCCTTTGGCTCTGCCTATTGTGATCTCTTGGGTCCATTTACAACAAGGTTGGGTGAATATCAATAAGACTGGAGGCTCATTAGCTCCCCAATAGATTTTGGAAGGCTGCATTTCCCTGCAAAATATCTCTTTTTTTCCCCCAATGCCTCCAGATGCATCATTGCTGGATATTATTATTATTATTATTATTAATTATTATTATTATTATTCAACAGGAAGTGACCTGAGAATCACATCCTGACATTTTCCTGTTTAAGAAAGGCCTCTCCTGGGTTCTGGGAGTCCCAAAATATGATGAAATGCCTTCATGCTCCCATATGGCCTGGAGGGGGGGGGCATTTGTGGGCAACATTTTTAGCCCAGGGTTCTGCATGCCACCTGCAGACTACACTTTGCCCACCTCAACCTATAGTACCTGCCTCCACTAGGCATCAGTTGTTATTGTGCAGAAGGAATAAGCTTTCTTTAGTTGGCAGAAACAATGTTTGCAAGGCTTCTTGGGAGACTGAGGGTATTCCAATGTGCCAGAAAGTAAAGGCATCAGAAAAGCTGGATAAAAATTATGGGGTGGGTTGATTTTACACACAGATAAGTAGACAAACCTTTGGCCGAAGGTCTGTTATATTTCACCATTTTACTAATACATTTAATAATTTGTAATTTAAAATATGTCCCCCAGTCCAGTTCATTAAAAAAAACCCCACACAAAATAGCTTCTTTCTTGTCACATATATAATATGGCTGTTAAGAGCCAAAATGCTGCAGGTTACTTTAAATGGAAATAATCTCTTCCAGCAACCAATTTTATTCTGTTTCTTCCCATCTTGCTGTCATTCTTGTGCTAGCCTGTCACAAAAGTGAATGCCTTGAATATATTAATTGCCACTTGTTAGGCTTTCATGTATGTATTGCTATTGAGGAAATCAAATCAATTGGAAAATAACTAAGGAAGCACTATGCTTGTAAGGCAGCATTTTATGAGCTTCACATCAAAGTCAGCATTGTGTCAAATGGCAGCAGTACTATTATACAACATGAATGAGGCAATGTCACATTCAACTTGATCTTTTACTCTTTGCATGTTTCCCTAATAGATATTACAATCTCTCTCCTTATGGAGATAGTTCTGGAATTTTTTTATTTACTGCTATCAGTCTAGTTTGCAAACAAATATAGATTTATAAAGAGAGACACAGGGGGGAAGCAGATGGGTGGCCGTGGGCCACCCTGAGAAGCTGCGCCACGGGGCCGAGGTATCTGCACACCTCGGCCCCGCGGCGCAGCTTCACCGCCCCTGGAAGGAGTGCTAAAATAGTGCTCCTTCCACAAATCGCGAAGGTGCGCTGCAAAAGGCTGCCGGCGCACCTTTGGTGACTCTTCTGCTGCAGCGTGTAAGGACGCTGAAGCGGGAGGTCATCCTCAGAGCGCCAGCCATGTGGAGGGCCGGCTGCTCCAAGGACGTTTTGGAGAAGGGGTTGGGGCACCCACCGTGCGGCTGTCCCTCCCCTTCCTTGCCCCCAAAACAGCGCTTTGCACCTTCTGCTTCCCCCCACAAAAGGTTTTCTTAAGGCATTGATAGCCTGGTCCTCAAACCAGGTTAGATAAATCCTTAAATCTATGATAATTCAGTTATGGTGGATATTAATGGGGCTCACACCACATCCTCCCATAACCCATTAACTTGAAACAAGTCCCACAGATACCCACATAGCCTACTTTCTAGAAAGTTTGTCACTATTATAGCTATCATATTTTCAGTCCCCTCTTATGCTTGTTACAATTTCTATTTTACTAGAAAAAATTATCTGCCTCCTCCCAAAGTATGTTATACAGATTGCATATCCCTTATCCAAAATGCTTGGGACCAGAAGTGTTTTGGACTTTGGAGTTTTTCAGATTTTGAAATACTTTCATATCCATAATGAAATATTTTGGAGATAGGACAAAAATCTGAACATGAAATTCATTTATGTTTCATATATACCTTATACACATAGTTAGAAGGTAATTTTATATACAAGATTTTATACACAAGATTATGGTGCCACTGTCTCCGAGAGATCCTCCACTAGTGTCATCCCCCACTACTGCTGCTGCCTAGTAGCTCTTTGGCACCTTTAGTCTGACTTCTCAGCTAAACCTGTTTTGCTTGTGAGACCCTACCAGCAGCAGTATTATTATTAGAATAGACTGCTAGAAATAGTGAAAATTGAGTGCGCTTTAAGGGTTAGGGTTAGGGTTAGGGTATCATGGGAACTGTATTTTATTGTGTCACCAGAGCTCTCTGACAGGGAAGGCTCAATGTCTCAGAAAAAAAACAAAAAACAATTCCCATGATTCTCTAGCACTAACCCTAACCCTTAAAGTGGACTCAATTTGCACTATTTCTGGCAGTCTGCAAAGGCCCATAGTCCCTTGCAATGGACAGGAGTGGGACATTTTTAATCAGTGAATTACACAGTGTTTTATTTTGGTCAAAGAAGAAACAAGGTAGAATTAATTGTGAGGCAAGATCTAGCAAAAGCAGCCAGAGGACACAATGTGAAATCTGACTGAAAAATATCAATAAGTATCCAGGGAAAACCAATCATTATAACTGTGATCCAAGTTTGTGCTCCCACTACAGATATTCATGTGTGTGTGTTTGTGTGTGTGCTTATATAGGTATGGAAGAAACTGAATACTCTACATGGGAGTCCAGGTTAAAATTAATCATACAAAACATATGTTGATAATCATATGTGATTGGAATGCACAAACAGGAAACAGAGCACAAACAAAAACTGAATTTGGGCTAGGATCAAAAAAATGAAGCAAGAGAGCAATTGCTTGAATTTTTTTGAAGCCAATAGTTCATTGCAACCACATTATTCAAGCAAACAGAGAGCTTGCTGTAGATATCACCAGGTGGCTAGTACAGATAGACCATAGATCTGGAAATAGAAGATAGAGAGACTCCAGTCTCTATGCAAAAATAAAGCATGCAACAGATTGTGTCAAAGATCAGGACCTGCTAATATCAAAAAATAGAGTAGAGCTAAATCAATCTGTGTGACAAACTAAAACTGAAGAACATCTCTGTAGAATTTAAAACCATGTAAAGAAATAATATGGACAATGAATTAGAGGAGCACTGGACTAACACCAGAGACATTGTCAGGAGACAATGTAAAAAGACACTATCTGTAGCCAAAAATGAAGAAAATCATAATTGAATGACAAATGAAACTCCTCAGATGGTTAAGAACAGAAAGAAAGTTAAAAAAATAGCAAGTACATTTCTATACTGCTTACTGGTATGGGGTAGGCAACCTTTCCCCTTTAAGGGCCGAGTGACTTCAGCTTCCAGAAGCCTCAGCCATGTTGGCCAATAGTCCCATGTTGGCCAATAGCTCCTGGGATTCTGGGAGCTGAAGTCCCTCAGTCCTTAAAGGGGAAAGGTTGCCTACCCCTGTAAAGTTTACAAAGTGTAAGCTAATTGCCTCCAAGAAGTCTGATACTCATTTTAGCGACCTTTGGAAGGATGCCAGGTTGAATCAACCTGGATCCCCTAGTTTATATTGAATTCACAGCTAGTTTGTGAGTGAATGAGTGGCTGTAGTACAGGCATTTAACCACTGCACCAACAGGGCTCCTTTAAATTAATAAAAGGTGACAGAAACAGGGTCAGAATCCTGAATGCAACTGTCCAGTGACTTGTGTATACACACAAAGGGAACTATTCTAATAATCAAATGCAAAGAAGCAGAAGACAACAAAAAGATAGAAGAAGAGATCTCATAAATAGGATCCCAAAAATTAAACAGATATTTAACAAGAATAGGGATGCTATATGACCAACAGGGGAACACATTTTCAATATCTGCACAATTCCCACTATTTTGGAGAAAAGAAGTTGGGTTCCATCCTTCAATAAGATGGACAATACAGGCTTGTTTGTGCATGAGTTGTTAATCAGGAAATCCACCTTTCAGGAGATTGTCACACACCTTTTCTCCTGAGCTGGGCATGAGCTGGGCACGGGTTTAAACCATTTAAAAATGGATGTTATCACATGCCGCCATGTCCAGTTCAAAGGCGTCATGTTCCCATTCTTTCTGGGTCTGAGAGAAGTCTGGATTGAGTACACAATGCCTCCAAGTTGAGCATGGAGGCATGTGATAACATCCATTTTTAAATGGTTTAAGCCTGTGCCCAGCTGTGGTGAATAGAATGTCCAGCTGACCAATCAGGAGGCAGGTGAGAGCCAACCAATAGAATTCAAGCTGGGAGCACTTGAAAATTCCAAGCTGACAGTTGGAGTGGAGAGTTGGGAATTCGACAGTTGAAGAGGGTGGTCAGAGAGAGGGCTATGGAGTTCCTGAGGGAACTGTAATTTTGTTAGGGTCCAGACTAGAGGGACTTGGAACACATACATGACTCTAAAGAAGGGAGTTGGTGTAGTCTTCTCTCCTGAGAGATATTTAGCCAGTGTGGCTGAGGTATTAGAAGTGAAGTGGAAACAAATGTTGTTATATGTAACCAAACAAGCCTACAGTAACAAGCTTTGAAACAAGTTATAGTTATTCCATGCTGTTTTAAAATAAACTTTTCTTCTTATTTAACATCACTTGGCCTACATTTTCTGAACAAACCACGCTACTAACATTTTAAAGTTTTGGTGTGGGACATTGTAAAAAGAATAGTGTGGGTCCTGTATACATAATTTGGTGACAGGGGCGGGATAGCAAGTTCCCACAGGACTGCCATCCACAAAGTCAGTGCTAAAGGTGAATGGTGTCAGGAGTGCACGCCATACCAGCTCAGGGGAAAAAGATGTGTGCTAATCTCCTCAGTGCAAACAGAATTTTGTATTCAGACATTCAAGGGGATACTGGCTGGGCTCCCAACCATGAGATAAGATCCATTCCAGATGGTTACAACCTGTGTCTATCCCGGCACAGATTTCCTGTGCAATAATCTCCTAAATCTAAGGAGAAAGAGACCTCAATGCCCCATACGCAGCCTGGTGGGAGAGCCCCACCTGGTTCTCCCTCCTTGTTTTTAAATTATATACACAACTAAATATGAGAATATTAGGGAAATGAGCTCAAACTTCAGTCGATGGGCAAAATCTGAAAAATGTGTCCACATTTTTTTTAATAAAAAAAAATACATATAAATTTTCCAGGTGTGAAGGCATCCAATGTCCTACAACCTGTCATGCAAACTTATTGAGATGGCAAGCCTGGTGAAGTTTTGAGACATGCAATGAAAATGAGAATAACTGACTTTCACATCTGTAAGTAATGCACCAAGGCTAGAATCCTCTTGAAGACATATGACAGTGTAACAGAGAATTGACAGCCAGTGTGGTGTAGTCGTTTGAGTGTTAGTCTAGGGCTCTAGAAAACCAGAATTCAGATCTCTGCTAAGCCACAGAAGCACACTGGGTGGCCTTGGGCAAGTCACACTTTTGACTTCATAAATCTTCCCAAAACAAAACAAAACAAAACAAACCTATGATAGTGATGCCATAAACTGGAGTAGACTCAAAGGCACATAATAACAATGGGGGTTATTCCAATGCAAACACTTTTTTGGATATTGCACAAGGACCGGTTTTACCTGGCTGCACAGGTGCCCATTGGGTTGTTGACTGGTAATGGTGTAACCAATGCCAAGCAGTGCTAGGAAAACCATTCACCTAGACCCCACTTGATCTACATGTGATTTAAGTGTAATCTCAGCCATGGATTTGACTTCCAAAGTCCCTAGCTTGAGAGATATCCAGAACCTTATACCACAATTTTGCCTTGTTCTTTCTCAGTATAGAAGATATGTGTGAAAGTGAGTGCTGCACCTGCAAAATTTATAAAAATGTAATGTATGCATCAGCTCTTTGGGTAAATAAAAGTACCAGGAACGGAGATGCTGACAAATGAATCTGAGCCAAGGAGCTTTTATTTAAGCTTAACTGGATGCAAACAAACATAATAATTCAAAATCTACCCCAAAGGTCAGCTTTTCACATAATCTCCATTGGCATGTTCTTGCAATGTAAATAGAATATCTTGAAATTTCCAGCTTATCTCCAAATTATGAATACTTGCATAATCTTTAGACAATTTTGGAACCTGCTGCTATATATTCAGTTTATACACACAAGTCAAATCAATTCTTTTATATAACTGAAGTGTTTTCTCCCCTCCCTCCTCCACCTTAGAGTCCTTTATAATCAGAACTCAGGGGAAAGCAAGAGGAGCAAAGCCATTGAAGTTCTGAGATTTAATTTGCTCTTCACAGCAATGAACTTGAGAAGGCTGACCAAAAAAGAACATTCAATAAGTACTATGACTGTACAAAGTAACAAAGAAAAAAGCACTTGCAAACTTTTACTGGATGAAACACATATCTGTAAAGGAGAAGACCCTGGAGACTAAAAAAAATAAATAAATAAAAAAAGGGGGGGCTGTACCTTTCTGAGTGGTTACAAAAATTGCATCAATAGTTTTCAACAGGGAAGTAGAGCAAGAGGTTACTCTCCAAACTTCTCTCTAAAACCTCTCTAAAGAGGTTTTGGCCAAGCCTTCCTTAAAACTGGATGTGGGGAGGAGCTCAATGGCAAAACTTAGGACCTTATCACACTCGGGCCACAAAGCAATAATAAAGTGAAATAAGAATAAAACCAGTAATAAACCAAAAGAAACCCCACAATACGTAAATGGCTATCACACGCAATTAGCGTCATCGCGCTTTTAAGGAAAGCACGATGAAGCGCTCCCAGGAACCGTATTTGCTGTTCGCACACAAGTGAGAAAATCCCGTACATAACCAAGCAATGATGCTCTGTGCATGCCCAATACAGCCGCGGCTGTCACTTGCCGTGGCTGTCACCCAAACCCCTTCCCAAGCCAGCTCGGAGGTCCTCCTTGGAGCGCAGGCCCCGCTCAGGGTCCGCGCTCCGAGGAGAACATCCTTGGAGAGCTGGCTCTCTGAGGATGTCCTCCTTGGAGCGCGGACGCCTGTGCTCCGAGGAGGTCCCCTCAGAGAGCCGACGATAGAAGTCCTCCGCTCGGAGGACCAGCCCATAGAAAACCGAAGCCGGGGCTAAAAGGATGCCGGCAGCGTCCTTTTAGCCCCGGCCTCACTGCTTTATGGGCTGGTCTTCCGAGCAGAGAAGTCCTCCACTTGGAGGACCAGCCCATAGAAAACCGAAGCCGGAGCTAAAAGGATGGCGGTGGCGTCCTTTTAGCCCCGGCCTCACTGCTTTATGGGCTGGTCTTCCGAATGGAGAAGTCCTCCGCTCGGAGGACCAGCCCATAGAAAACCGAAGCTGGGGCTAAAAGGACACCGGAGGTGTCCTTTTAGCCCCGGCCTCGATGCTTTATGGGCTGGTCTTCCAAGCGGAGAAGTCCTCTGCTCGGAGGACCAGCCCATAGAAAACTTTTAGCCCCAGCCTCGCTGCTTTATGGGCTGGTCTTCCGAGCAGAGAAGTCCTCCGCTCGGAGGACCAGCCCATAGAAAACTTTTAGCCCCGGCCTCGCTGCTTTATGGGCTGGTCTTCCGAGCGGAGAAGTCCTCAGGTCCTCCTTGGAACGCAGGCAGGGAAATGCTCCCCAATACATATTGGGGAAATGCTCCCCAATACGTATTGGCTGTTCGTATTGCCGGCAAAAGTGAAATGATTCCCATCGTGCAATTGCAATTCCCCAAAAAACCGAAATTCAAAAGATCTCGGTTCTTGCTGCATTCTGTTGGGGTTCTGTCGGGGTTCTGTGCGATGTCGTGTGGACACACGGAAAAGTAATACGTATCAGGTCAGGATTTCGTTTGGGTTCTGACTGCATTGGGCCCTGTGTGATAAGGTCCTTAGGGACTGGTGACACAGAGGGTAAAAACAGAAATTGGCACTGCCCATTTATGACTGGCATTCTGGGAGAGCCTATTCTTTTTAAAACAGCAGCTGTAATGGTCACTTCACCACTGATGCTTCCCATGCAAACATGCCCCTTTACATCAGCTCCTTCCCTGTCCTACACTCTCTTGCAATGAGGTACTTCACTCTCAGCATGTGAAGACTGCTAGATCTTCTACCATGTTCTTCATTATTTTCTCCTTCCATGTCAGAAACAGGGAACAGGGGATGGGCGATGAAGGTGACTTTTGGCAGTCCTGACTGGCTGGGTGGCTGGCCCAGGAGCTTGGCCCTTCTCAGTCTGGGATATATATAATCTTTCTGTGAATACAGACTTTGTCCAGGTAGGGGAACCCATGAATTATGGCTCCAAACACAACTGGGGGCCTTTGCAGACTGCTAGAAATAGTGCAAATTGAGTCCACTGTAACTGCCCTGACTCAGTGATAGGGAATCATGGAAATCGTATTTTTTTCTGAGACATTGTGCCTTCTCTGTCAGAGAGCTCTCTGCCACAATAAACTACAGTTCCCATGATTCCCTAGCACTGAATCAGGGCAGTTAACGTGGACTCAATTTGCACTATTTCTGGCAGTCTGCAAAGGCCCAGGGGACAGATATCTGTTTTCCTATCCTTTCCTTTCAAATAGATAGGCAGCCCTTCACTATGGGGGGATGCAGATGGGTGGCCATGTGCCGCCCTGAGAAGCAGAGGATTGGAGCCAAGACTGCCCCATACCTCAGCCCCAATCCACCATTTTGGTGACTGGGAAAGGAGCACCAAAATAGTACTCCTTTCCCAAGCCATGGAAAGGGCACCGGAAGAGCTGTCACATGACTTTTTTGCACCTCTTCTGGTGCAGCATGTAAAAATGCTGCACCAGGAAGATGTCATCAGAGTGCTCACCGTGTGCAACCATGTGCACTCTGATGATGTCCTCGGGAAGGGGTTGAGGCAGCTGATGGCTGGCTGCTCCTCCCCTTCCCTGGCTCCAAGATGGCTCCAAGATGGCGCTTTGTGCCGTCTGCAGAGCACCTAAGTATATCTATTAGCAAGCAGGTTTTATGTCTCGAAAGGCTGAACTTCAGTCACCTTTGTACACAGAGAGTGACAGACTGTATACTAGCCTATGACAGATTATTTGCAGGTGTGTAAGGATGTTTGCCTGCACAGATGCGCAGTTGTGGAGAGATGTTCCTGCACACGTGCATGTGCATTTGAGTGAATGAAAAAAAAAAATTAAAGCAGCCACTTCCGGCCCATACAATTGCTCTGTCTTCCTTTGTGGTGTCCTTGGGACTGGCGGTGTGGTTGATAAGACTTCAATACAGCCTTGGAAAAGCTGCATTGACTCCCCCCAGTGTGGTTGCTCCATCCCCTTTTAGGGCATCCTCAGGGCAGGCAGTGCAGTTGCTGCAGCTTATAAAAAAAGGCAGCTTCAGGTCACCTTTTCCTGCTTGTCTGCACAGCCTCTAACTTTTGTTCACACATTGGAAATGGATGTCTAGGGGGGGACGCAGACGGGCGGCAATGGGCTGCCCTGGGAAGTGGAGATTTGGGACCAAGGCTGCCCCACACCTTGGCCCCAATCCTCCCTTTTGGCACCTGGGAAAGGAGTGCCAAAATAGTGCTCCTTTCCCAGGCGGCAAAAAGGGTGCCTGAAGAGCCACTATGTGGCGCTTTTGCACCTCTTCTGGCGCAGCGTGTCCAGACGCTGCGCTGGGAGGACATCATCAGAGCACTCACCATGTGCAATGGCACACACTCTGATGACGTCCTCAGGAAGGGGTTGGGCCACCCGGCAAGTGGCTGCCCCTCCCCTTCCCTGGCTCCAAGACAGCGCTTTGCAGCATCTGCAGAGCCCCTAAGTCAGGGGTAGGCAATCTTTCCCCTTTAAGGGCCGAGGGACTTCAGCTCCCAGAAGCCTCAGCCATGTTGGCCAATAGTCCCATGTTGGCCAATAGCTCCTGGGATTCTGGGAGCTGAAGTCCCTCGGCCCTTAAAGGGGAAAGGTTGCCTACCCCTGCCCTAAGTAAACTCTATTTTGGACTCCTTAGAAGTTCTTTGAAAGAACAAAGTAAATCAAAAGAAGACTATCCTTCTGAAGAAACTAATTTGACCCAACCATAGACATCACACATGCACCCATTGTGACCATAAGGTGTCCCAAAATGAAGACACCCATTCTGAAAGAACCTTCATTGTGTAGCCTTGAAGTAGGGCTTCTTGACTCCCATGTGTCTGCTGAGCTGGTCCAAGTCCTAACGGAGCTCTGTTCTAAGGCTATATTCACAGTGCAAAAATAAAGCAGTTTAACACCACTTTAACTGTCATGATGCAATGCTCTGGAATTCTGGGATTTGTAGTTTTGTGAGATATTCAGACTTCCCTTTCAGAGAGTCCTGATGCCCCACCAAATGACAAATCTCAAACTGCCCCACCAATTCCCAAATCCCAGAATCTCGTAGCATTGAGGAAGTTCCATGTCCATCACTGATTTTTGTAACTCATCTTCAGCCCTTCCAAATACTGCAGCTCTTTCATTTTACACATTATCATGATTGTAACCTCTTCTGAATTGGTGTTGTTTTCAAATAAGCTCTGTTCTGAACTCCATTTGAGAAGCTGCTTATAACAAAAGAGATCACTGCTATGTAGAGGGTCCCCATAGATATACCACAGGCAGACCAGAGAGAATGCTTCATTCATCAGGCTAATCTCTACCCCCATTCTGCTAACCCAGGGGTAGGCAACCTTTCCCCTTTAAGGGCCGAGGGACTTCAGCTCCCAGAAGCCTCAGCCATGTTGGCCAACAGTCCCATGTTGGCCAATAGCTCCTGGGATTCTGGGAGCTGAAATCCCTCGGCCCTTAAAGGGGAAAGGTTGCCTACCCCTGTGCTAACCCATCCTGCTAACCTTGGGACCAAAGAGAGCTACTGATCAATACCCAGCTTTTTCCCTGTGAACTACTAGTTGGTTGAGGGGCATTGTGGAAATTGCTGGATCCATCACAGAATAGGAGGTAAAGGGCCTCCTATAGTGTTCCTCACTATCGCCATATGGGAGCAAACAAAATGCTTGTTTAGCATGCACTTGGACTTGCTCATGGAAAAATCACTGCAGAAAATCCTTATTCATGCTGGACCTGAATAACTGGTTTGTCCTGGACACCAAAGTCCTGTTGTTTAATAAGAAAAATGTTCCTTACTGACAGAGAGCATCCACTCCTCCTAACAACTATTCCCAGTCTTTGAAGGCTATGACACAACTATTAGCTAGAATGATGTAAAGGGAAGAAAGAACTATAGAATAATAGAACTGAAACAAACCCAAAGGTCCATCTTGTCCAACCTCCAGCCAGTACAGTAACCACTGCAAAAACACCTTGACATGCCTTTTTGACCTGTGGTTGAAAACTTTCAGTAAAGGAGAGACTACCATATTTTGAAGAGTGGTAAAAGAAAGTAAGCTTGAAGAAAGTAAGCTTTACTTTTCTATTAATAGATATTGGTTCACAGAGAAAATTAACATATATGCATCAGACTAGTGTGGATTATCTGCTTTGCCATATGGATAGCTGCTCTCATGGAATTTGGGCTGTATCATGGCAAATACAAGGCCACTTTGTGAATACTGAACTCCTGAAATTGAGTATAGAGATTTATTTCAACCAAGTAAGTACATGTCTTCTTTTAAAAATGATTCCAGCTTTTGCATCAGGTCCATTAATTCAGCAGTAATAGTTATAAAGGGTATTGACAAGTGTTAATTTTAATGCTAAATGGGCACTGTTTAATTATTACTCTGGCCACAAGAGATTTATCTATAAGTAGCTCCCATGTGCCCTGAATAATATTACACTAAATCATATGGACAGGAGATGGGAGATGATAATGTAGATGCTGCCTATTTAGTTGACATTAAACATGGGGTAGAAGAAATAACAGGTGCTGATTGGGACTTTCTGTGGTTGGGACTTCAATGATCTCCTTCTCCTTTTCTCACTGGGTCATTGAAACCTGACCTCAGGAAGTGGCTCTCATGGAGCTATTTTAATGTTCAAATTCCCACAGTGTCCATTTGTATGTATTAATTTGCTTCTCTTTTGTATTAGAGTTCTAAACTGTTTTACTGTTTTTTCCCCCAATAACAAATGGCAGGCAGAACATCAATTGTGGTCAAAAAGTCAATTGTGGTAAGGCCAGAAAGAGTGGCAGGCTCCAGGATGCCCTCATCCCCTAGTGTTTTTAATTTTATTTTCATCAAAAAGAAAATGCATCCCACAGAAATAAAAACAACAACATTAAGTTGCTGGTTTTTTTTGCTCTGAGCAAGTGTTTAGACTTGATGGTCCATGCAGCCACATCCACCTCTATGATTCTATGTTCTCCATAATTTTAGACCATTACACAACTTTGTCTCCTTTTATTTTTCTACTGTGAATATATGCCTGCCAGTTTTTTGTTCTATAAAAATGTAATAAACAAACAAACAGTGGAAATAATCCATCCTTGCATCCTTTGAGTACAAAATAGTTAAAAATTTACATTTCTGGGCTCAAGACTAATGGCCTGAGGATTGCCACACCTTCACCAACTACAGCATCTGCTATCTGAGTCACCAGCCTCACTTTGTAATTGTAATAGCCATATTGGTTATGTCCTTTGTCTATAGTTGTTGTGTGCCTTCAAATCATTTCTGATTTATGGCAACCTTAAGGTTCCTGAGACTGAAAGGGTGTGACTTGTCCAACATCCAATGTCCAACAGGTTTCCATGGCCAAGTGGTGAATCAAACCCTGATCTTTAGAGTCCTAGTCCTACTCTCAAACCACTACACCATGTCCTTAGTACATTACCACAGTTCAAGCAGAGGCCAGTGAGGCAGTTCAGAGATTGAAAATTTTGGGTTGATGCCAAACAGATGAAGACCTTTCAGCTTTTTGAGGTAATAATAAAGTGCTACAATCAGTGACATGTGACTGTATGTTTTCAGAATGAATAGCCATCAGCCAGTGGTGTCACTGCAGGGGTGCAGGGGTGCAGCCCACACTAGGTGACACTCCAGAAGAGAGGTGACACCTGATTGGGCCATCCACCCACTGAGGGGGAGGGGCAAGTGCTCCTGGCCTCGCTTCCCCACAGTGGTGGTGATCACCTAGTGATGGTGAAGGAGAAGGGGTGAGTATGGCCTTTTGGCCACACCCTCGGCAGCCATGCTTCCCACATTGGGTGACCCTGGGGATGGCAACACCACTGACAGCAACTTGATATGTAGTAATTTGAGCATGGATATGCATTTACCCATTTAACAGACCACCTTCTAATCCAGGCAGCTAGGGGAACTAGTTGGATACACAACTCACATATATGTGAGACCATTTTATACAAGGCTTGGGCCCTCTTCAACAGAAAAGGTGAATGCCTCTGAAGTGAATGTCCATTGGAGTTTATTTATTTTAAATAAACTGGGGAAATGAATTCTGCAAAGAAAAAAAATGAAAGAGACAGTGGAATACATTATATTTAATGTTTTTTGTTTCATTGTAGAGACAACTAAAAAAGCAATTTCAGGCTTTAGCTGTTCAGTGATTTAAAAGGTCTCCTTGAAGAGAGTGATACATGAGACAGTACTGTAAATAATGTCACTGTACATATCTTTGACTTGAAACTGAGGGTGGAGAACATATAGTGGAGCTAGTCTACTATTTGTATATCCCATGTGTTCTACTATTTGCATTGTCTGTTTACCCCATAAAGTTGAAATCTTTACTATCAAAGTAGAGGGGCCACATGTCTTATTTAATGGAGTAAGGTATAAATCCAATTGCTATTCCCAACTGGAATAGATCCACTGAATCAATATAATGTACATAAGTGAGAACATACCATTCAGCAATTCATCCAGCAGATTGGCTGTAACTAGAACTAGCAATCCAATTTGTGTCTCAGGCCTCTGTTTGGAGAGTAAAATTTCACCTGAAACTTATGATTTGCTTTCCGCAGAAGAGGCACCTGTGCATGCAAATTTCTTACAATTCAGCCAAGATACAGACTATTTAACAGTGGTTCCTTTTTTTTTTTTTTTTTAAATAGCAATATCAAGGGCATGTATTACAAAAACCTTTACACTTATTTGTCTGCAATTTGACAGGTATAATCTCATAACCTCCAAAGGGGCTAATATGCCAAAACATTCCATCCAATTCTGATGCAGAGAGAAATTTTACAAGTATTTTTATATCTCCAGTGATTCTCATGAAGATGCATGATTCTTCTATATGTAAGCATAGGTTTGAGATCCAAGGCAAAGAGAATTGGCTCCCTATCAGCCTCAGAAGAAGTAAGCCACTTTCTGCAGTCAATGGAGTACCTGGCATATTTGACACTTGGTATGGATAATTTTTAGCACACCCCCCCCCCAACAAAATAATAATCATGAAATGAAACTACCCATATCTTCAGGGCACCAAACAGAAGTGTTATCACCAGCAGTGGTAGGGGTGGTGGTCCATGTTTTAGGCACCACTGCTGCTGCCTTGACTGTTGCCAACACTAATGCTCATCTCTTCAGGGCATCACGGCCCACAAAAGAGATGGGCTATCAGAAGCAGTGGCAGGGGTGGTAAGCCAAATCCATGGTTCTGCCACTGCCATCACTACTAATGCTCATCCGATCAGTGCACTGAAGCCCACCAAAGAAATGTTCTCTCAGTAGCACCAGGGGTGACAGGCTGAGTCCATGGTTCTGCCACTGCCACTGCTAATGCTGATCTCTTTGGGGCACAGCTCTCATCTGCCTGCCTGTCTCCCTGCCTGCTTGCCTCTGCACTGCCTGGCCAAGCTGCCAGGCTACTGCAACCACTGAAGAGGAAGAAGAGGAGGAGCTCCTGGTTGGGCAAGAGAGGCAGGAAACTCCCTTTCCTGTCCAGTCAACAAATCCACCAGACCCAGAACTTTGGCACCCTTCCTATGAGTACATTGGGCAACATGCTCCTCCGACATGTCACCCAATGCAGGCTGCATCCCTCACAATGCTCAAGTGATGCCCCTGTCTACAGTGTCAATCCAGAGTCCAAATATAAGCTTGAAGTCAGCATGCATCTCTGTAATTACCTATATTGTCAATATGACAAGGATGATGATGATGGTGGTGGTGATGATGATGTTGATGTTGATGATCATGATTTTGTTATGTAACATCAAATTAGGTTCAACTTATGATAGCTCTATAAATGAGACTTCAAAACACCCAGTTATTAATAGTCCTACTTAGAGTTGGCAGACTCAGGCCAATGCCTTTCTTGATTGGATCCATCCACATAATGTGGATTTCCTACTGCCCTCAGCTTTGCTAAGCATTATTGTCTTTTCAGTGATGTGTCCATAAGACCATGGCCTCAGTTTCTAGTTAGAATGTTGGATTCTATTGAGAGTTCAAGTTTGTTTTTCTCTCAGACCCTTTTATTTGTCTTTTTTGTCCATCTATGTACCTGTAGAATTCTATAATGTACTAAAGATTAACATGCAACACAATACTGATTATATTAACAACACATTAGCTTAGAGGTTTTTTTTGTTTGTTTTTTGTTTTTGTTTTTTGTTCAGTGCTTCTGACTTATGGTGACCTTAAGATGAATCAATCATGGTGTTTTCTTGGCCAAATTTGTTTAGAGGAGGTGTGCCACTGCCTTCCCCTGAGAGTGTGACTTGCACAAGGTCACTGAGCAGGTTTCATGGTGAAGCTGGGAACTGTACCCTAATACCCAGAGTTCTTTCTAGTCCAATGCTCTAACCACTACACCACACTGGGTCAATGGAACAAAAGCTTATTCTGGTGTCAGTTCAATGAGCATGCACAGGTTGATAAGACAGGGCTAATTATTTCAGTATTGCTAATTTAGAGGGGATGCAGACGGGCGGCCATGGGCCGCCCTGAGAAGTAGAGGATTGGGACCGAGGCTGCCCCATGCCTCGGCCCCAATCCACCCTTTTGGCCACTGGGAAAGGAGCGCCAAAATAGCACTCCTTTCCCAAGCTGCAGAAAGGGCACCGCAAGAGCTGCCACACAGCTCTTTTATGCCTCTTCCGTCACAGCGTTTAAAAATGCTGTGCTGGGAGGACATCATCAGAGTGCTCGCCATGTGCAATGGGGCATGCTCTGATGATGTCCTCAGGAAGGGGTTGGGGCAGCCAGTGGCTGGCTGCTCCTCCCCTTCAATGGCTCCAAGACAGTGCTTTGCACTGTCTGCAGAACCCCTTAGATTACCTATTTTATTTGTAAGCACCAGGATAGAAAAGAAACATGCCTCTAGGAATTGTATTCAGATTTTGTGATGTAACAACAGTCATTATGAGTACAGAATCTGCTAATTATTTCTTTTGAATTAATTTGCATTGCAGATTTTGTGGTTTCTATTTTTTCATTATTTTTAAAAGGTTCATTTCTTCCCTAATAACATGCACAACAATGGAAAGAAAATGCCAAATTATGTTATTGTTATTCTTCTTTGCCTTATGTTGTGCACAAGCACTCTCTTTTATGAACCAGAAAACAAAAATTATGGAATAAATTGGCACCAGAATTAGCAGCCCAATTTGACTGAACAGATGTCAAATAGCCATGAGTATCACACTAGTTCACAAAAATGAAATTACATGTCATAGATTTAGTGCATTAGATGAAGTGTTAACCTGTTTTAATTGAGTTGCTGCTTGGTAATTGATTTCACTGTGCCAAACTATAAATAACAAATCACAGCTGTTCTTTATTATTTAATAATATAACTCAGTTCTTAAATGAATATGTGAATCTGCCTCATATTGAGTCCATCTTATAAACTGGTCCATCTTGCCTAGTAGTGTCTGTTTTGACAGGTGGTAGCACTTCATGGTATCAGCATGGTCATCTGCCTGTGTCCTATGAACCTCCATCAATACGACTTACATGTTTAGTTTTTTTCTTGGACTTTTCTGTCTTTGTAAAATCAATATGGTAGTGTTTCATGCTCCTGGTTACTGAATAAAAACTATTTCAAAGTTTGTCAAAGTAATTCCAGTGACCTCCTACTATCAGGATCTTTGTGCTGCTGCCTCATGTAGGGAACCACCAGAGCTAGAGTCTGAAGTATCTACTATGGCACCTTAGTTTTCACAGGCTGTGGACTAGTTCTGCCCATTCAGACTGCACTTTGATCTATCCTTGACAGGAAAATCTATAAAGGGCTTCCTGACTGTGTCTGATAACTGATGGGCATCCCTGTTCTGCTGTGCTTCTGTGTGCTCCTCCATGAAGCACTAGGTGCTGTGGAATGGTGATTTCCAGGTGAATAAAAGAAACACTGTCAGATTCCTTAGGGAGTTCTAGGCTCAATATGAATTATACTGTGCTTATTGTATGAAAAACCTGAGATCCAGATATCTCAACAGCTAACTGATTCAGTAATAATATCCCCCCAACATCATGCAGCATAGTGGGGAGAAAAACTTTCACTGGCCACCAATAAAGAGGTATCCCACTAAAAGATGCTGTGCACAATCACAACGAGTCAGGGGGTGGAGCTGTCATCTATTTAAGTCCATGTCAGCCCCCCCCCCACTCTTTCTTATTGGTCAGCAGCCCACCATTCCACCTTTAACATAGTGTAAACTTGCTGGTCACTTCATGGTGGTGTAGAAATCACACAAACACCCTTTCCCCCCTTTCCCCCCCCCTTTTTTTTTTTTTGCCTACCCTTTACTGTTGATGGGGAGTTGGTAATCTGGTAAAGAGTGGTGTCTTAAATAGGCAGTCATCTTTCAGGTTGTGTGGGGAGAAAGGAAGAGTCTAGTGAGCACCTATGGTGCCCATTTTGTGAAGGATGTGCCTATGGAACTACTGCTATATGCCATGTGACCTCATTGGCTGAGAGAGTATGACTTGCCTAAGGTCACTCAGTGGATTCCCATGGTCGAGCAAGGATTTAAACCCTGGTCGCCAGAGTTTAATTCCAGTGTTCAGTCCACTTTACCATGCTGGCTTTGTCATTTTCTTTATTACCTATGGTTAAATCAATAACCATAATATGAGTTTAGGATTCATTTCTGTTAAAGGCTGAATATATTTTATTGTGTTTAAGATCATACAGTCTCATCAGTGGAGACATCACAACAGAATAACTGGCAAATATATTTTAAACATTCAAACAAAATGGATGGAAATATTTTTTTTTATGCTTCATGCAAAGCCTGCTGGAAATTCTTTAGTTCAAGGTTTCTGCTTAAGACCTGTGCTGGCCTTCTTTCCTTGAAAACCCATTATACTGATGTAGTAACTGTCTATAAATAGCATCCATATTTGTCAAATATAACACAGCTTCATCCGCAGCCTCTGGCATTTCAGCTTCCTACTCAGCCTCTTTTAAACATTTTTTGCTTTTATCTCATCTGATTAAACATTTATGTTATAGAAGCAAAACTAACAACCACCCAACATGTTCACCAAAAGCATATGTTTATTTTATGAAGAAATGCATTTGCAACTGTGATCCCTCCATAGGATAGAATTATGCTTAAAAGTTTGCATGCGTTGTAGATTTTGTGGTCCTATTATTATTGCTAACTAATAAGAAAACTTGATTTGGATTATTATTATTATTATTATTATTATTATTTAGAATGTGGAAAGCATAATTTCATTTTATCTGAATGGGGAGAAAAGAATTCTTTTTCTCCTTCAAATAGCATTAATTGTTTATTTGGATGTGTTATTTTTCTTTGTTTTTAATGTTCATGGTAGAATACTTTAAAACCTAGAAATATTAATATTAATTGCAAATATAGGCTGAGATCCTATTTAATGATGGTTGCGTAAAAAGTGCTGTCAGTATAGCTAACCAGGATATCCACAATGAAGGGTAGTAGCATGGCCGTAGTCTTCAGGCATGCATCCTAGCCAATCAGCATCCCAGTTTGGTTCAGGACCAGTCTATAAGTGTTTGGATTGGGAGGGTGCAGCTGTACACTGGGGGAAAGTGTTGTACAAGACAGTAACACCTTGCACAATATCTGAAAAAATATTTCTGCAAGTACAATCTCAGGTTATATCAGCAAGATGATTCTGGTTCTGAGCAGCAATTCCAGAAGATCCTTAGTGCACCCCTACTTGGGGATTTTATCCTGTGATCACCTTGCCTCATTCATCAGATCTCATGGACTCTCACTCAACATTATTTTCTGTGTGTAATCTTCCTTTCTTTATTCTCAGCTTCTTCTGTCTCTCTGCACCCTTATTATGGAAGATCAGTAAAGGAGAAAAAGGAATTATAACTGTCTTCTGATTGCTAAAGAATTCTCCATCTGGTACCAGCCTCAGCTTCTCTGTTTTAGGAGTCTCCATGATAAAACAGGTTGAAGTTGGTGCAAATGTATGACTTGCCTTGCTCCCAAAGAGCCAAGACTCAAACCTAGCCAGGCACTCTCTTTCTATTACCTGTTGGCTGACTATGGGCCTCTGCAGATGGCACAAAGCGCCATTTTGGAGGCACGGAAGGGAAGGGGGAGCCACATGGCAGCTGCCTTAACCCCTCCCTGAGGACGTCATCAGGGCGCATGCCGTTATGCACAATGTGCACTCCAAATACGTCCTCCTGGCACAGTATCATTATGCGCTGCACCAGAAGAGGCACAGAAGAGCCATGTGGCGGCTCTTGATGCGCCCCTTCTGCCAGCTCTGGAAGGACCGGCATTTTAGTGCTTCTTCCAGGGCCAGAAAAAGGGAGGATTGGGGCTGAGGTGTGGGGCAGCCTCGGCCCCAATCCACCGCTTCCCAGGGTGGCCCATGGCCACCCGTCTGCATCCCCCCACTATCTGGAAAGCTCAATGGTAGAGCATTACCAGAAGGTTCCCAGTGGTTGCTTAATGTTCCACACATACAGTATTCTCTGAGGGACAGTCTGCTGTCATTACTCCTGTAGCTCTCAAATGGACAGCTGCTGTGGGATGAACTATCAGGTGCACCAGAGAACTTTCTTGGGCCCTGACACAAAGATGCAACAAGAAACAGGCCAGTTTCAAACTCCTGGGCCCAGTTCTAAACATCCAGGGAGGCTGTCTGTAGTGCCCTCTACCACCCACTTTCCTCTGCCCCAATGTCTATGCCTTTTGTATTTTCCAGTAGTCTGCCTCCCTCTTGCTGTTTCATGGGTGTTGCTAGATAAATGCACAGACTCACAACTATAGGGTGAGGTGGCAGAGCAGCTTCCAATCTCCATCCTATTACTCACTGGTAGTATTGACACACTAATGTACTGTCATGTCCACTTGCAAGGAAACGTGTAGCAGAGGGGGAAAAAATCTAACGGCTTACAGGAGTACTTCCTAGGCAAAGCCCCAGCCCCAATGAGTTTTTCAACTGTCTTACTTTGGCCACATCATGAGAAGGCAAGTATCATTAGAAAATACAATAATGCTAGGAAAGGTAGAAGGTAGTAGAAAGAGAGGAAGACCACATACCAGGTAGATAGACTATTGAGGAGGTCACAAGCCTGAACCTGTAGGATCTAAGTAGAGTAGTAAAAAACAAAGGATCTTAGAGATGTCTCATTCACAGGATCTCCATGAATCAAGGTCCACTTGAGGGCAGTTAACAACAACAAACCCAACAAATGCCCTACAATGCCAGGTGTTGACACCAGACCTAACCACAGTGATTCATAACTGGTCTAGCTGCACTGCAGAAATTATTTGCTGCATGTAGAATTCCAAAGCATACATATCTCCCTGTTCATAGACAGGACAAATCAACATGGAAACATTCCCTAAGAATGAAAGTTTGGGGGGGAAATTCTCTAAATCAAGGAGACAGCCCTAAATCCAGCAGAGACTGTGGAAGGAAAAAGGCCATTAGCAACTCTTAAGCTAGCCACTGCTTACACAACAGCCATACAAATAGATTGTCATGCTGTTGCCAGCTCTTCACTGTGGGTTGTGGCTGTGCCTGTGTGGTTTGGATCTTCTTTGTTGTTATTATTGTTTGTAAGATGACTTGTGGCTGCATTGACTCCAAATGCTATTGTTTGTTATTTTAGTCTCCTACTTAATTCTTGTCAAATGTTATTCTGCAGCCTAGAGTGCTAATATTTGAGCATCACCCCCTCCATATCACAGTGACTCGGAGTCAGTGAGATGTAGATAATGTTTACTTGAAGAATGCTGAGCACATAAAAACACTCACACTGCCTTCTGGCTTTATAGTGGATTTGTCAGTATACTATATCACTTGCTGCGTAAGTAATCTACTTTCTCTTTTCTTTCTCACCCCCACCTCCTCAGAACTTTTTTTTAACTGTTAGATATCTATGCTTCCTGCATTACTATGGTATCAGAGTACTACTGTAATACATTTCCTTTTATCAGATCAATTATGCAGCAAACAGTAGATTTGGTTGGAAGCTTCTCCTGCTTAGATGAAGCATTGGAATTAATATAATCTAATACCACTGATTTCCAAAGGGAGAAATCACTGCAATTATTGTATGAGCAGATTGTCAGATTATAATTTCTTAAACTAAGAGCCTCTACAGACGGGCCCTTTGGGCAGTACTGGAGGCAGGGATGGGGAGGGGTAGTTGCACACCAGCTGCCGCAACCCCTCCCTAAAGATGTCATGATGCCACACGCCATTACGCATGGCGCACGGAGTCAGGACATCCTTCCGGCACAGCTTTTTGAGGTGCTGCACTGGAAGGGGTGCTAAAGAGCCACATGCTGGCTCTTAGGGTACCCTTTCTTCTGGCTCTGGATGGAGTGGCATTTTGCCGCTCCTTTCCGAGGTGGCAAAAGGGAGGATCGGGGCCAAGGTGTCCAGCAGCCTTGGCCTTGATCCTCCACTTCCTGAGGTGGCCCAGGGCCACTCATCTGCATCCCCTTTAAAATTCAGATGCTTTGATTCACTGTTCCTTATTCTAACACAAGTGAAATTAGCCCTGGAATAGCCTCATGTTAGACTGATTTTGTTCATGCCGACATGTTTAGGATGGATTCATTTTAAGAATAGATGATGGTGGTCATGATGGATTATGACAATTTCATGCCCCCAGTTTTCAACAGAAAATGAAAGATAAAAATATTTAAAAAGAATGTATTAAAATAGGAGAGTTAAAACATAAAATGCCATTGTTGTTTGCTATCAAATTTACTTCAACATAAATGAACCTATGGACAAGACATCTTGATGTGCCTTGGTCTTTAACATCCCTGCTCAGATATTGCAAGCTTAGTGACATGACTCCCTTATCTGGGGACTGTACAGATAGGTAAAAAGAGGTGCTTTCAGGCTGACTTGGAAGTGTGGCGTTTAGACACATGCCTAAAAGCCGGCAGGAAAGCACCCTCTAGGCGCTGCATGCCAGGAAAAGCTGCTCCAACAAAAGAGCAGCTTTTTCCTGCTTTTTCTGGAAAGATGAACATCTTTGCATGTGTGTATGTATGCAATGACACCGGTGTGTTAGAAAAAGGTCGCTGGAGATTTGAAACGGCCATATAAATGCACCACCGCATGTGCGGTAGAAATTGAGTCAGTGATCCGGAGCATGCACCCTATGATGCAGGCTTTAATTTAAAGTGCCCTATGCTTCCAGGTGTGGATGCACTGCTGCAGGTGCACTTAAATATTAGAACCCTAACCCTAATTGTAACCCTATGCATGCACCCTAGCAACTGTTCTCTATTATGACAATAAACGCATTCCATTGCATGTACGCTTGCTGTCAGCATGCACAGTAGTTTGAATGAAAGAGACTTTTGTGACCTCTTCTGAACAGGTGTGCAGGTGTGTATAAGACCTTCTGCACAGGTGTGCATGATTGGGGGGGGGCTCCTGGAATAACGTTTGTCTGTGTGTCCTATTGACTATGTCCCTTGCATGACCACCAGCTGTATGTATCAAGTCTGTCCACACAAACTTCCCTTGCATGTACCTCTCCTCTTCATCTTGATCTGTGTGGGACATGTTCTGTGGAGGATGATGGAATAGGTGTCTTTTCAGTTGACAAAGGGCCGGCCTGGAGGCAGAGATGGGGAGGGGCAGCCACACGCCAGCCACCCCAACTCCATGCTGGCGGCATCCTGATGCTGCGTGCCATTACACACGGCGCATGGCATCAGGACGTCCTTCTGACACAGAGTTTGACACGCTGCACAGGAAGGGGTGCTAAAGAGCTGCATGCTGGCTCTTAGGGTGGCCTTTTGCTGCCCCTAAAAGGAGCACCACTTTGCCGCTCTTTTTGGGGTGGCAAAAGGGAGGATCGGGGCTGCAGTGTGCGGCAGCCGTGGCCCTGATCCTCTGCTTCTCAGGGCGGCCTAGAGCTGCCCACCTATAGCCCCCCCCAAAATGCATTCTTCTGCCCCAAGGGTGGCACAATCAGACAGTGGCACCTGTCTATGGCACCCACTACTTGGAGGAAGCCGAGGTCAGTGAATCCTTGCATGGTATGTGGGTGTACAACAGGTCCTGAGCATCTGCGGAGGGATGCTGAATATCAGTCATCTTTGTACACAGAGAATGACAAACTGTATGCCACCCTAAGACATGTTCTGTGCAGGTGTGCAGGGATGTGTCCTTACACACATGTGCATGCATCTGAGAGAACAGAAAATAAAGCAGCTACTGCCCGCCCATGCGGTTTCTCTGTCTCCCTTTGTGGCATCCTCTGGGCCAGCAGTGTGGTTGGCGGGGCTTCAATATGGCCTTGGAAAAGCTGCATTGGCTGTCCCCCAGTGCAGGTGCTCCATCACCATTTAGGGCATTCTCGGGTCAGGTGGTGCAGTTGCTGCAGCTTAGGGAAAAGGCAGCTTCATGTCACTTTTTCCTGCCCTTCTGTACAGCCCCTGAGTCAATCAATCTGTTATATAGTCTCGCTCTCTTCTTATAGCCTTAATCTTGTAAGAGATGGTTACCTGTAATGGGGCCAGCTGGATTGTTCTGGGAATTCTGTTCCACAACCACAATCTGGATCCAGTGGATAAGGCCAAGCTGGTAGTTAGGCTCTGCTATCATGCAAATGCTGGGGCTTACTGAGCCCAAAAGGCCCATAGAACTCATGTCTTTCTTTCTTTCTTTCTTTCTTTCTTTCTTTCTTTCTTTCTTTCTTTCTTTCTTTCTTCTTTTTTGATTTCTAGAACTTTGGGCCTTTACAGACTGCCAGAAATAATGCAGCTTGAGGCCACTTTAACTGTCCTGGTTCAGTGCTAAGTAATCATGGGAATTGTATTTTTTTTTTCTGTGACATTGAGCCTTCTCTGTCAGAGAGCTCTGGTGCCACAATAAACTACAGTTCCCATAATTCCTTAGCACTGAGCCAGTTAAAGTGGCCTCAAACTGCATTATTTCTTGCAGTCTGTAAAGGCCCTCTATTTATTTTGCAATTTTAATCAAAGGAACCAGACAAGGAGTCATCTTCCCTGCTTAGGTTGCTAAGACCAAACATTGAGCTTTCAGGGTTGAAAATGGGGACCTAGGGTCTGCCCCTGGTAGGCTTGCCAGTGTAAAAAGAGACAGAGCTCCTGTCTATCTATCTGTTTGTTTGTTTAATATCCCATTTTTCTCCTGAATGGATTTCAAAGTGTCTTACAGTATAAATAAAACAGAACATTTAAAATCATACAAGTATAAAAGTTCAAAAAGCATTAAGTATATTCAGTTAAAGCATTGGTATTAAAATGGTAAAAATTAAAATGTTTAACACACATTGCAAATTAAGACAGCAAATTCAGGTTCATTCCATCCTGGTCAAGCAAGGGTGAAGCTCTGTTTAAATGAGAAGGGCTTTGTCTGCTAGCAAAAGGGCAACTGAGAGGGGACAGAAAGCCCTCCCATGAAGACAGTGATGTTGGAAAGATATTCCTTTAAACTATTGTGAAAAATAGTTTGATTAACAGGTGGCATCACATTGTGTGAGACTGCCATAAAATGCTGACTCAGAGCACATAGCATGATGCAAATTTACTCTACAGGTTTATCATGTTTTGGCACCAGGTGATGACTTACAACCAATACATTATATAAGTGTACCCGAAGACAGGTCACATGTAGTTTTGGTTTGACATGAGTTGTTGTGATGTAGGGGGGCTGCAGACGGGCGGCTCTAGGCCGCCCCTGCTAGGTGTGGATCAGGGCCATGGCGACCCATGCCGCGGCCCCAATCCTCCCTTTTGCCATCCTTGAAAGAGAGCAAAAATGCCGTTCCTTTCAGGGGCAGCAAAAGGGCGACCTAAGAGCCGGCACACAGCTCTTTAGTGCCCCTTCTGGTGCAGCGCGTCAGGGATGCTGCGCTGGGAGGACGTCCTGATTCTGCGCGCTGTGCATAATGGCACACGGTATCAGAGCATCGTCGGGCTGGGGTTGGGGTGGCCGGCGTGTGGCTGCCTCTCCCCATCTCTGCCTCCAGGCTAGCCCTTTGGGCCGTTCTGTAGAAGCCCGTAGTGGTTTGAAGCTGTGAGTATAAGAGATGGTGAAGTTGATGGAAGTCAGAAAGGGGAGCTTGGAAATATTTGTATTATATTGCAATTCAAGATAAAGAACCTCCAAGGAGTTGGATGAAATCAACTGTGTCTGTGCATTAATTTTAAGTGTGGAATGCAGTCAGTGCACTGCCAATACCTATATCTGTATATTTGCTTCTATACTTTGTTATGTTATTGTTGAGTTGCATCTGGGAGCATCACCCTTAGACAGCACTGTCAAGTTGGCTTGTGAAAGGGGCCAAATTCCAGAGCCAACCAGTGAAACTCATGCAGGCTTATATGGGGATATGGGGCTATCAGGAAGTGTAAACCTTAGCTGTGTAGGGCTTTATAGGTCAAAATCAGCACTTTGAATTATGCTTGCAAACAGACCAGGAACCAGTGATGTTGTTTCAGCAAGAGAGTCATATTACTTTTCAATGCAATTTTCCAAGTTCTGCTGTTAGGGTACCTGACAATAGCATCAGTCTTGGTGGCAGCAATGTACATAAGATGGGGATTGGTTCCCCATTGCAATCTGCTTAGTGAAGTGCTCCAGATTTTATGGATCTCAATAAATTGACACTATTCCAAGTTCTCCAAATATATTTTGACTTCCATAACCATTCTTTATCTAACAGTGTCTAAACAGAAAGTTAAATTCTTCCACTGCATCTATAAGTACTGCAACAAGAGAAAGTAATCACACAAAGGCAACTTTTACTTTTAAAACAGAAAATGAACATTTCATTTTGGGTTGACTTATAAATAACATCAGGCCTGGCTCCACTCCAAGAAATAAATTTAACATTTTTAATACTGTCTCCCACTGACAAACTTGTAGATTAATAAAGTGATGCAAATTAATTGAGAATGTTAATGATTCACTGTAATGGCAGACATTTCATTATATGTAATAATTTTTGAAAAGAAGGAGTGCATGGTTATGCACATAAGTAAACTAGGGATGTGTGGATGCAGAATTTTCAGGAAACATTTCACTTGAAATACAGTGGGCCCTTCTTATTTGCAGGGGTTCCATTCTGGATCCCCTGCCATGTTTTTTGGGGGGGGGGGAACATGGAACCTCAAGCCCCACAGTTTTCAATGGCAGCATGTATGTGTGTGGCTGCTCAGCCACAACCAGGTGTGGATGTGACCATTAGCAGCAATGGGCTTTGCCATCTGTAGATGCTTAAATGCACTAATGACAAGCCTGCAGTTGGAGAGGGCAGGTTGCACTTAGGCCAGAGATACATCTGCTGATGGGAGAAGTCAGCAGAAAAGAAAGCAAAGGTTAACCCCTCCCCCATCATTATTTCCATGGATCCCTAAACTTTCCTCCAAATAGCTGGAAAACCTGTATGGCTAACATATTAGAACATAAGAACAAAATCCAAGAGAACCTATATAAACTGGAAAACTGGACAGAAACTAGTAAAATGAATTTCCATAGAGAAAATGAAAAGTTCTACATTTAGGCTCAAACACACCAGTATAGGATAGAAGATATATGGCTCAGAAATACTGCATATAATAAAAGTCCTTGGGATAATTGTTGATTATAAATTGAACATGAACCAGCAATGTGATGCTGCAGCGAAGGAGGCAAATGCTGTATTCAGCTAGATTAACAGAAGAATAGTTACCAAACTGAGGGTAATAACTGTCCCATTATATTCTGTGTTACTCAGGATTCACCTGGAATACTTTGTCCAGTTCTGAGTGCTTCATTTTGAGAAAAATATCATCATCCCAGTCCATAAAAGCTTATGTTGCAAACTTAGTTCATGCATCTGAGGAAGTAAACCAAGGGCCGATGCAGTCTGTAAGGGACAGCTCTGGGCCGCCCCTGGGAGCAGTGGATTGGGGCTGCGGCAACTGCATGCCACAGCCCTGATCCTCCTTTTTGCCACCCCCAAAAGAGAGGGCAAATGCCGCTCCTTTTGGGGGCAGCAAAAAGCCACCCTTTGAGCCACTGCAGCAGCTCTTTTGTGCCCTTTTGGTGTAGCATGTATGCATGTTGCGCCAAGAGGGTGCCCTGATGCTGCATGCCGTGTGGATGGGCATGCGATGTTATGGTGGAGTTGGGGTGACCGGCATGTGGTTGCCCCACCCCAACTCCACCTCCAGGCTGGCCTAAAGTGCCAGTCTGCATCGATCCCAAGTCTATGAAAATTTATGCTACAACTTAGTTCGCACAGTCTCAAACGTGCTACCCATTCCATACTGATATAGACTAACCCAGCTATCTTTCTGAATAAGTACTACAACTTTCTGTACCTAAATCCTAGAAAGTGCATCCGTTTTTAGGGGAAAAGCTATTTTTTCCCATAAATTTTTTTTTACAATTTTGTTGATTTTTAAACAGTTTTGAAACATTTGCCTTCATGGGCTTTTAAAAAAAATTCTGGTATTTTCTGAGAATTCTAAAAGAATCAGATCAACAATCCTTTTGTGACTGGAATTTACAATGTCTAAGTAGTTTAAGCTAGAGTGGATATTGAATAAAGTCGGTGTTTAATTTATAATATTTCTTCTATTTCTTTCCTCTTATTTATTATTTCCTGACTACTATTTCAATTATTATTTCACCATAGTTTTTCATATTAGTCATATTGTAGCTGCTTTAATTATTCTGCTATGTAACAGCCACATTGCAATTTTTTTTAGCAATGGTTTTTTTATTGATTAAAATAAATTACTATAATAAAATCAATTCTTACATTCCATTCATATCTTAGCATAACATAACCATTCTTCCATCTTCCATTTAATAGTTCTTCCATCTTCCATTAACAATTCTTCCATCTTCCATACCTACATACTTACATACATACATAACATAACATCCAAACTACTTCCATTGTCCATGCTCCACTGGTTCATTTCCGCATTGTACTTATTTACTTCTTTATAATAACATTTTATATTTTTGACTCCACTTCTTTACCTCATTTGCCATTTTATATTACTCATTTTTCTTATAGATTAGCTTTTACTTTCTAATTTTTTTATATCTGTAATTTTTCTTTCCCTTTGTTTAACTTAATTCAAATATTTGGCCTTTTCACCTTTATATATCTATATAGATCTTCCTTTTCCATTTCTTCTGTACCTTTACTATTTTCCTTTAATCTGTTTGATATTGTATCTGTTTCCATCATGTCCATTAACTTCAGTATCCATTCTTCAATTTGTATTTCCTTCTTTACTTTCCAATATCTAGCATATACCAGTCTAGCTGCTGTCAACATATAAAAAATTATTTCCCCATATTTCTTTTCCTCTTCTTTTCCCACCATGTTCAAAAGTAATATTTCAGGCCTAAATGTTAATTCGATTCCTAATATTTCTTTTACTCCATCTTGTATAACCTTCCAAAATTTCTCAGCTTCGGCACATCTCCACCATAAATAAAAAAAGGTTCCCTTCTCTTTCCCACATTTCCAACATAAATTTTGGCCCGTGCCATAAATTTTACATAATTTATCAGGGGATAAATGCCACCTATATATTATTTTATAATAGTTTTATCTTATATCCTGGTTTACAGTATACTTTAATCTTTTATTCCAGGATATCTCCCATTGCTCCAGATCCAATGCTTTGCCACAATCTTTTGCCCATTTTATCATATTATCTTTTATTTTATCTTCTTCTAAATTCTAATAATTTTTTATATAATCTTGAAAGTAAAGCTGGTTTTTCTGTCCATATGATTTCTTCTAGTTCACTCTTTTCCTCTGCAATTCCAGTGATTTTTTTAATCCATTTTAAATCTTGATTTCATTTGATTATATAGGAACCATTCACACTTATGTCCCTCCAATCTTATTTGTTCTAGTGATTTCATTTCCAAGCCTTTTTCATCTCTGCTTAATATTTCCTCATATTTTAACCATTCCTCTCTCTTTTTATTTTTTTATTATTATTTTTTTGAGGGTCTGTATTAAATAAAGCCTCATGTGGAGATAGCCACATTGGTATTTGAGGACATATCCATCTTTTATATTTTCTATAAACTCTGTACAGAGCTGCTCTGACAAAATTATTTTTTTAAAATCCTTATTTATTTGCACTTTCTCATAATATAAATATGCATGAAAACCAAATCTTAACTCTGATCCTTCTAATTTTAACAATTTCTTATTTTCTAATTTAATCCACTCTTTCACAAATTTAGCAATGGTTTTAAGTTGATATGCATTAGCTGCTGCTATTATTATTATTATTATTATTATTATTATTATTATTATCTCTTTTTCTAGCCATATAGCTTTTGACAATTTTCTCTGTCATTTTAAATTTTAAATTTCATTTATTTTTGATGCAGTTCTTGTTCAGTGAGCATTCCCCATTAGATTCACCACAGCAAAATACAATATTGGTCAAAAAAGAAAGAAGAAGAAGAACCCATTTTTCAAACTGCTGATCAGAAAAGTGTATTAAGCCATTTCTGCTAGCCAATAACTGTTATTAATTTGTGTTTCCTGTGGTTTTCAATTAGGTTTAATTTCCAGTATAACCCAATCCATCCAGATGGGCCTTTAGAATACCATAAAGCCACTCTAAAAATCATACATGCATGTTAATATGCTTAATTATTAATCTCAATATCTGATGTTTTAATAAATACAAATAGATATGGGGTTCTTTATTTCAGTAAATTATTAAAATTTAATTAAGATTAAAATCAATGGGTTTATCTATCTTCTTTGAGGTACTGATACATCAAAAAAGATGCTGTTGTTCAAAGCATCTAAGAATGAGTAGAACCATTCAAAATTCTAAGTTGAATAACAAACTATGCTCCAAGAAGTTCAAAAGCCCTGATTAAATGATCCTGTCTGATCTTGGAAGCTAAGCAAAGTCAGCACTAGTTATGGATGAGCGACTTAGGGGGGCTGCAGACGGGCGGCTCTAGGCCAGCCCGGGAAGCAAAAGATTGGGGCTCTGGCTTCCGCATGCCACAGCCCTGATCCGCCCTTTTGCCGCCCCCAAAAGAGTGGCAAAATGGCGCTCCTTTCAGGGGTGGCAAAAGGGTGCATGGGTCTTTCTCGCCCCTTCCAGTGTAGCGCATCAGGACGCTGCACTGGGAGGACATCCTGATGCTGCACGCCATGTGTAAAGCACACAGCATCAGGAAGTCATCAAGCTGGGGTTGGGGTGGTCATCGTGTGGTTGCCCCTCCCCATCTCTGCCTCCTCTGCCTCCAGTCTGCAGAGGCTCTTAGATGGGAATGAATACCTGATGCTATAGGCTATAGTTCAGAGGAAGGAACTGGGAAAACCACCTCTGAGCATTCTTTGCCTAAGTAAACCCTATGAAAAGCATAGGATTTCCATAAATCAACATACAACTTGAAGGTTCATACATACATACACACACACTACAGGTTCAATACTACTATAACCCTTCTATCCAGGAAAGGAGAAGAGTTATTGATGAAGTCTAACTATTGCCATCACCCTATAACAACGACCATGGGCACATAGATAAGCTTTTCATCCAGGGTGAAGCATTGCTCAAAGTAACAACTATGCCAAGGTGAAGCTCTGCTCAAAGTAACAACTATGCCAGGCTGCTTTTGTTTTGCATTTAACAAAGAATATGTTGGTTGTTTTGAATAAGATAGGAATGTGAAGAGTCTTTTTTCCAGTTTTGTCTTAGGGCTTCCTTCTTTCTCTCATTCAAAAGGCATAGCCTGAAAATGGAAAGACACTAGATAGGTCATTAGAGAAAGGAGAAAGAAATGACGATTTGAGATCCTGCTTATCAATGATAGAGTATTTGACTCTGGCAGTATACTAACACAGAAAACCAAGAGAGTGACAGTCAGTTGCCAGCCAGATGAGGGTGTGATGGAGCTCTCCAAGTGCACATCTTCCAATCAATCTGTGGACATTTGGATAAGCTTTGTGGACAAGCTCCTTGGCAGAGTGAGGAAAACAACTTGCTCTCTCAATCCTTGCCCTTCATGGCTGGCCATCCAGGGAGGGGATGCATTGAGGGTGTTCCTTAAGGACATCATCAACGTATCCCTCAGGGAGGGCTTTGTTCCATCTTGTTTAAAGGAAGCAGTGGTTAGGACGCTTCTGAAAAAGCCCTCCCTAGACCCCTGGATATGAATAACTATAGGCTGGTCTCGTTGTTACCATTTCTGAGCCAAGTGATCAAGAGGGCGGTGGCTCTTCAACTACAAGCTGTCTTGGATGAAACCGATTATCTAGATCCATTTCAAACTGGCTTTAGGACAGGATTTGGAGTTGAGACTTCCACGGTTGCCTTGACTGATGACATGCGCTTGAGCATCGACAGGGGTAGTGTGGCCCTGCTGGTGCTCTTAGACCTCTCAGCGGCCTCTGATACAATTGATCACAACATCCTCTTGAACTGCCTGAGGGGGCTGGGAATTGGAGGCACTGCTTTGCAGTGGTTGCGTTCCTTCCTCTCAGGCAGATCTCAGAGGGTGTTGCTTGGGGACAGTAGCTCCGCTGGGAAGGAGCTTAAATGTGGCATCCCTCAAGGCACCATACTGTCTCTGATGTTATCTATATGAAGCCGCTGGGAGAGATCATCCAGAGACATGGGGATGAGTGTTATCAATACACTGATGACACCCAGATATATTTCTCCATGCCCTGGTCATCAGCCTCGACTTCAGGCATCTCTCCTCTCAATGACTGTCTTAAGGCAGCAATGGACTGGATGAGGAAAAACAGATTGAAACTTAATCCACATAAAACGGAGGTACTTACAGTAGCGGCCCCAAAATCAGGTATTGGGATACAAACGCCAGTCTTGGATGGGATCACACTTACAGCAAAGGACTGTGTTCACAGTCTGGAGGTGCTCCTGGACTCGTCGCTTCAGATGATTAATCAGGTGAATGTGATGGCCAAGAGCGCCAGCTATCAGCTTTGACTGATATGCCAGCTATGCCCTTTTCTTGAAGTAAAGGACCTTGAAACTGTGGTACATGCTCTGGTAACCTTCTGTCTGGATTTTTGCAATGTGCTCTACATGGGGCTACCCTTGTGCTTGGTCCAGAAACTTCAATTAGTGCAAAACATGGAAGCCAGGTTGGTCTCTGGTATATCTAAAAGAGACCACATAACACCTGTTTTGAAGTTTCTTTACTGGCTGCCTATTAGTTTCCGGGCCCAGCACAAGGTGTTGGTAAAGCCCTAAATGGCTTGGGCCCAACCTACCTTCGATACCGCCTCCTCCCATACAATCCGCCCCGCGTTCTTCAGTTCTCTGGGAAGAATCTATTACAAGTGGAAAAATCTAGATGACTACTTCCCAGAGGGCCTTCTTGATGATCGCTTCCAGACTATGGAACCGTCTTCCGGACTTGATCCACCATTTGTCAAATTCAGACAGCTTCAAAAGAGCTGTCAAGACGGATCTCTTCTGGCAGGAACTTCCTGATTAGTCTTCCCCATCATAGAACTCGTCCTTATGTTTCTTTCCCCCTCAATCTCAGCTGCTGTTGTATTCGCTGCTGCTGTAATTACTGTAATTATTTTAATTTGTAATTTGTGGGCATTTGCCTTATTTTAAAACTGTTTTAAATTGTATGTTGTTTAATAATTTTTAAGGGGTAGGAGGGTTGGGGTCTGGGGTTGATCTCATTGTATTGTATTTTTATGTTGGAAGCCGCCCTGATTGCTACGCAGAGGGGTGGGGTATAAATAATAATAATAATAATAATAATAATAATAATAATTTTGGATAGCTGTGGAAAACTGTTGTACAAAGTTTTACCCTAAAAAGTGGAGAGTAGAATATTGGAACTCTCTACCACCAGTGTCAGTGTATCCTTCAAATTTGGGTGAAATTATAGCTCAAAAGGGGGCCTGCAAGAATAGGATGACTTTGGGGATCTTTTCACTTATGTATACCAGTACTAGCTGCAGAGTATCAGTAAATAGAAGGATTTTATTTAGAAATTTAGAAATTATTTAGAAATGTTAAAATGTGGTCACAGATGCACAAAATTGATGTAACCTTAGGAACCATTCAATGCTATCAGAAAGAATGTTTTGGAATGTTGGATAGAAAGGAATCAAGAATTAAGAGTGATAATTACCAGTCCTGAAGATAGGTCCACAGAAAATTCCCACCTTGGGAATTCCCCCTCCTTCAGGCGAGCCCTGTGATTGCCATATATGTATGTGCTTTATTAGTATTTTAACTGTTGTTTTAATTCTGCACCTTGATTTAATAACTTTTTAAGGGGGGAGGGGAGTATACTGTTTTTCTTTGTGTGATGTTTTAATGTGTTAACCGCCCTGATTGGTTTACCAAAGGGTGGTATATAAATAAATTTTGTTATTATTATTATTATTATTATTATTATTATTATTATTATTATTAAATGGTGAGTGGTTCACACAGTGTCTGAGAGCTACACAGAGACAGTGAACAGGACTGTCTATGCACACACATGGCTAGAGCTGGGGCAGATATTTGTATTCTATTTCATACCCTCAAGGAGTGCTTGATGTTACCACATAGCGTAACAAAGGCTTTGGTGGTTTTCCCATGGAACTGGGGGGAAAAAAGGGATCCAGACAAAAGGGCTGATGGTTTTAACTCTGGAGTGATACAACATTGATTGGATTTGAAATAGTCCCTGGAAATTTAAATAGGAACATAGCATGCTGCCTTTCGGGGGGTGGGGGGAGAGGAGAAACAGCTGGCAGGAAGAAGGGAAAAGCCAGCCACGTGAGTCCATCTCAGTCCATCTCAGCTTCCCCTGCCTTTCAGAGGGAGGATAGGAGAAAACAGAGAGGATAGGCAAGGAAAATCAAACAAGGGCCAGAAGACAGACAAGAGACTAAAATAAAGAAGGACATGAGGGGGGAAGGGGAAAGGAGGGAGGAGAAGGGAGGAGAAGGATAGGGAAGCAATCAATTCAACAATAATGGGGGGGAGGGAGAATGACATAAGGAAACAACTACTGGGCAGCAGCAGCAGTGGTGGGTGTCACTAAAGTGAAGAACAGCAGTGATATCATAGCTAACATTTGTTAGCACGGCACACAGGGAGATGTAGGTGGTCCTCCTTGTGTAACCCCCCACCTAGAAAACCCTATGAGGAGACATCAAATGTGTCACACAGGCAGAACAAGAGCACTAACAGAGAGATAGATAGAAACTAAAGGAAAACACACTTGCAAGAGCAGCTAAGGGCAGTCAAACATGATGAAGCAAGCAGAAAGACAACCCCATCAAAAGCAGCACCACACATAAAATAGGGACATGGAATGTGAGAAGCATGAACCAAAAGAAGTAGACATAGTGAAAATGGAAATGCAACAGATGAACATAGCAGTACTGGGGGTGAGTGAGTTAAAATGGACAGGAATGGGCCACTTTGAATCAAGCAACTACACAGTGCTCTACTCAGGGAATGAAAAAAAAAAAAAACAAGATAAAATGTGATGGCTTTCATACTAAGAAAAGATGTTGCAAAAGAAGTCAGAGGATACAATGCAAAATCAGACTGAATCATCTAAATAAGGCTCCATGGAAAATCTATGAATATCGCCATAATTCAACTATATGCACCAATCACTGAGGCAGAACAAGAAGAAATTAATAGATTTTATAAAGGAGTACAGGAAGAAATTGACAACACACCAACACAGGATGTCAAGCTGATCATTAGAGACTAGAATCTTAGCTATCTGAAGATGTTTGGCAGCACACTTAATGTTCTGGTTCCCAAAAATTTCAGGAGGAAAGGTGTTTGTGGGGTATGAGGGGAATAGCTATAGGTTCTACCCTGGTAATGGATGCATCCTGTTGTCCAGGAGTGCAAATTTAAAAAAAAAAAAAACACTCCGAGTGGGAGAAGATTCACTCAAACCATGAGTTGTTTGTAAGACTGGGACAACAGGGAGGTAGTACTGGGACTGAAGGGGCGGAAACACCTGAGGCCACAACAGAAAGCCAACCCAGCACCTCCAGTGAGCCAACAGATACACAGACCTCACCCATCACTACATGAAAGTTTGAGACCCCATCATCCATGGAGATGGGGTTACAGACGAGTAGTGACAGTGAGGATGAGAGGGGCAGGACCAAGATAATCATACCTAGGAGGACTCAAAGAGTCAGGAGGCCACTTGAGTGTGTTGTGGTGCAAAATGCTAGGGTGTGTGCCATAGCAGCAGAAGAGCCAAAAAGCTACCAGGAGCTTCTCACTTTTCCCAGGGAAGAACAGGAGAGGTGGGTTGAGGCTATGGAGAGTGAGTTTTCTTCACTGGTGAAAAGGGAGGTATTTGAGATGGTGAGCAGGCCAGGTGACCGCAAGGTTGTAGGGTGTAAGTGGGTTTTCAAGAAAAAGGAGATGCCTGATGGGACCCACAAATACAAGGCGAGATTGGTAGCAAAGGGCTTCTCTCAACAGCGCTTTTGAGAGCTTTGATAAAACCATCTCACTGACAGCGAAGACAGAGAGCCTTAGGTTGGTGCTAGCTTTGGCTGCCAGGAAGGGTCAGGTAGTGAGGCATTTTGATTTTGAAATGGCCTACCTGAATGCCAAGCTAGAGGAGGAGGTCTATATGGAACAGGCACCAGGCTTTGATGGTGCCAAGGAGGGCAAAGTCTACAGACTTAAAAATGTCCTTCATGGGTTTAAGCAAAGTGCATGCTGTTGGAACTTGTGTATCCATGAGGAGCTGGTGTGGATGGGATACAAACGCAGCCGTTGCAGATGTCTGTGTGTACAGGAAAAGAGGGGTCATTTTAGTGATCTATGTAGATGACCTTTGTGTGGCTGCTCAGACTGAACAGGAGGTGAAGGCAGTGCAGGCAGAGTTGTCCAAGAAATTTGTGCTGAAAGACCTAGGGAACCTCAAAGCATACTTAGGTATTGAAGTTGAGAGGACTGTGTTAGAATTTGATGGGACATATAGTCAATGTTAAAATGTTGAAATGTAAAGATGTGTGTCTGTATTTTTCCTTGTTGAGAAAAGTTGTTTTCTGAGGCCAGATTCACAATTATCAGCCCAGGTGTGTTTTAGCCCAAACAAGCTACAGTTCTGTGAGAAAGTGCTTTGTTTACAATAAGAGGTTTCATAAACATGGGAATGTTATGGGAACTGCAGTCACATGATTTAATATGGTGATTAAAGGTTGGGCTAACACATGTCATGTAACTTCAACCAATCAGTCTGAAAGGGCTACACCCAAAGGGGTGGAGAATTGGGGGCTGAGAGTTGTGATCCAGAAAAGTCTCACACTTGTCTTTTAACTTTAACTTTAAGCTGAAATGGACTAATTAAAATATTTTCTTGATGCTGCAGCTTAACTAACTTTGAACCATATAGCAGATAAGCTTTGTTCCTGTTTAGCCATTCTGGCTAAAGTGAAGATGCTATTTATTATTATTATTATTATTATTATTATTATTATTATTATTATTATTATTATTTGTTTTTGCTCATGCTGTTTTACAATAAAAGAAACTTGCTAAAAATACCAGATTTTTGGTGATTGGCTTTATGGACTGTTTACAATAAATCCATCAACACAATTCAACAGACTGTACATGGCAAAGTGATGCTGAGTCACATGAAGAAGATAGAGAGGTTGCTGGAGAAGTGTGGCTTGGAGAACACCAAAGTGGTAAAGAGCCCCATAACTCCAGGGTTTATCAGCAGTTCTGAGTCTGACAAAGTGTTTGAGCATCCAGATCTGTATAGATCAGTCATAGGCAGTCTGATGTTCATTGCCAGCAACACCAGGCCAGACATCACATTTGCTGTGGGTGTGCTGAGCTGAAGGGTCAGCAGTCCTAAGGACTGGACAGCTGTCAAGAGACTTATGAAGTACCTGAAGGGCAGCAAGGAGTGGAAGCTGGTGTTACAGGGATCTGAAGCCCAGCCAGATTGTTTTGTTGACAGCTCCTTTGCTTCAGAGCTGCATGACAGGAAGTCAGTCACAGGGTTTCTCATAATGTATGCTGACAGTCCAGTAGTGTGGAGGAACAGGAAGCAGAGTTGCATAGCCCTCAGCACTTCAGAATTGGAGTTTGCTGCTTTGTCAGAAATGGCAGGGGAAGTGCAGTAGGTGAGGCAGCTTCTGTTGGATCTTGGTGAGGAGTGCGCAGGTCCAACTGTGGTGCATAAGGATTCGCAGGCCTGCATTGCCATGTCGGAGGCAGAAAACCTTAGGAATAGGACTAAGTACATTGGAGTCCGTTACCAGAATGTGCGGGAGTTGGTCCAGAATGGTGTTCTGAGTCTGTCTTACATTTGTTCAGAGGGCGATGTGGCAGACATCCTCACAAAGGCTCTGAAGGTGGATAGGCATGAGTGGATGTCTTTGGAGTTGAGCTTGGCACCAGGAACGGCAGCAGAAGCTCAAGGCTCTAGATCCTAGGAGGATGGTAGGTTCAGTCAAGGGCATGTGCAGAGTGGCAGAACATCTAGGCCAGAGTGCAGAAGCACTAAAAGTGATGTGCCTGGAGTAGTGGACAGGTTTCCAGAAGAGGTGTGCATATCAAAGAAGGTGCTGCTGGGGATAGCAGAACAAGGTTCTGAGTCTGGGGTGCACAGGTCAGGTTGACAGTGGCACAGACAGGGTACCAGAGCACTGGGTGCCGGCGGGAGGACATGGGCAGATGTCAGGCTGGTAAGATATGGCACAAAAGGAAACAGGGAGGTTCACACATAAACACTCCAAGTGAAACAAGTTAAGAGATGTGCACACATTGTACATTTTGGAGGGGATTGTTAGGATGGACAATGTAAATGTGGGGAATAGCAGCAGCAGGATGGGGTAAAATGTACAATGTGGGGAATAGCAGAAGCCATGATGATACAGCATTTGATCACTGATGAGTCATGCTGACTCTTGCTGTGTCGTAGGATGTGACATGATGGGGATGGTGCTGGAACGCACACAAAACTGCTGCAAAACTGCAGGGTCACTCAGGTGACTGACAGGTGTCCAGCAGGAAGAGGCAGGGCCAGAAGGCCATGTGGAGGCATGGCTATATAAGGCAGAAGCCTCTGGACACACATGTGGGTTGTGAATAGTCGGTTGGTTGGATGGTTGTTGTTATTGCTGTAAATAGCCTTGTACACAGAGGAACAAAGATTAAAGCCTCATTTGTGAGACGTCTGTCTGTGGAGTCTCTTTGCTCTGTCTGGAAGGGGAGAGGTGCTTCTCCAGCTGACAAGCTACCTGCTGCATCTGAGAAGATCATGATCCTGGTGCTAACAAGCCGCAAGCCGGCTCTTAGGGTGGCCTTTTGCTGCCCATAAAAGGAGAGGCCTTTTGCTGCTCTTTTGGGGGCAGCAAAAGGGAGGATTGGGCCCGTGGTATGGGGTTGCCGTGGCCCTGATCCACTGCGCCCTGGGGCGGCTCTGTGATGCCCATCTGCAGAGGCCCTTAGACTGTCATACTTTGGACACATCATGAGAAGGCATGAATTGTTGGAAAAGACAATAATGTTGGGAAAGGTGGAGGGAAGTAAAAAGAGAGGAAGGCCACATGCAAGATGGATGGACTTTATTAAAGAGACCATGAATAGGAATTTGCAGGAGCTGGGCAGAGCAGTAGAGGACGAAGGGGGCTGGAGATGTCTCATCCATAGGGTTGCCATGGGTCATGACCGATGCAAAGACAGTTAATAACAACAAAATGAGGTGACAAGTAAGGTGTGGTCTTTGACTGCTTTTGAAATAGGACTCACTTTGTTTCCATAGAGAGAGGAAACGCCAAGAGCTGGGGTGGTGGTGGAATAAAATCACAGATAGAATTTTTCACCTTTACTCTGTTAAGGTTTTTGAGTGAAGTGATGTAGTGTACACTCAAATGCTAACTTAGAAATGATATATAAATGTATCTTTTTCAACAATGAAAATTGCTGTTGTGCTTTATCCTTTTAATGTAAATGTAATGACCTAACTGCAAATCTTAGTCCCAACTTTAGTACATCCATTAAATCAATGGGAAGTTGGTAATTCAATGGTAATGTAAGTCCTATTGATTCAAAGGGTTCAACTGTTTAGATTTACAGAAATATAGCAGTACTTTCTCACTAGCTTCCATGACTCATCAGCAGGCAATCTCTGGAGACCATTAAAAGCAAATCTGGAGATGCAATGGTCTAATATAAAATATCACATGAAATTGCTTGACAGTTGAAACTAAAAAACTTTGTTTTATGAAATGTATGCAGAATATAAAGCAAGAGCAAGTATAATTTATCATATGAGTTGATACTGTATGTCCCAATATGAGACCATTCACATTAACTTAAAAATAGATCTAGTTTGTCACTTAATCAAAAGAAAGTTCATTGAGGAAGATGGGGAGCCTGTTCCTGTAGTTTTATCTCAGACCAGAGCAGCTTCTGATGCCAAAGGATGGAAATGCCTAATACATTTGAATTCTTTATTTTGCACCTGTAGCAGATATGCATACACCCATATGATCTTCCTTTTATCAAAAAGTGAATGTTTCTGTCTCTGGCTTCAGATTCTATAATATGCTGACTGAAGCCGTCACTACTCACAGCACAGTGAGTACTTCCAATTTTAAAGCAAATTTTTACATCGATTCTATAAAAAAGATCATAGATGAGCAAGAAATCAGAATGATTAACTGAGAGGAGATGCAGAAGGGCAGCCCTGGGCTGCCCCGGAAAATGGAGGATCGAGGCTCAGGCTGCCAGACACATCGGCCCCAATCCTCCCTTTGGCCTCCTGGGAAAGGAGAGGCAAAACACTTCTCTTTTCACAGGCAGCGAAAAGGGTGCCCGAAGAGCTGCCACGCAGCTCTTTTGCACCTCTTCTGGCGCAGCATGTAAAAATGCTGCACCGGGAGGACGTCCTGACAGCGTGCTCCTTGTGTAGTGGCACACACTGTGATGATGTCCTCAGGAAGAGTTTGGGGCACCCGGCGTGTGGCTGCCCCTCCCCTTCCCTGCATCCAAGATGGCACAAAGCACCATCTGTAGTGGCCCTGAGTCTCTGGAGCAGGCAAGCCAACCTTGACAATTTCAACGCACTTGAGTTTGTCAAGCTTTCAAAATAGGAAAGATTTCACTTCAGAAAAAAAGTATGTTAATTGACATTCACAAAATTCTAATCTGAGATTAAAATAAAGTGATTAAAAATTTTATTGCATTCAGAAACTTACATTCAACTCCATAGTAAAACGTTGCCTCTCTGAATTTATTATATGACCATTTCTACTTGTTCTTTCTTTCTTTCTTTCTAAATAATATAACCTTTATTTATTTTTACAATACCAACATTTCATAAGCTTAGAACAAAAACATACCCAACATAATATCCGTTGTTTTAATATGTTCACTTCCTGTCTATAAATAAAATAATCTTCTCTACGTTGTTTCAGATTAAAGAATAAAAGCAGCCTAGGCCATCTTTTCATTGTGGGGTAGCTCCCAATTTTTCCAGTGTGAGTACTGTGTATTTTAGGAAGATGCCTTATTCTCCAAGTAAGGGACAGCTTCAATACCAAACATCTTCAGAAAGCACCAGCAGGCACAGTTTCTGGTACTTACACTATAGATTCTTGGTCAATACAGCTGCTCACTTCATTTCCCCAAAATATATCACTACCCATAGCATAGTGGGGTAGTCCCAATTTATAAAACAAAATTTGACATCTATTCTACAAGATCACAGAAGAGCAAGAAATGTGTCATTCATCCTTAAACAAATGGCCATTAAACCCCATATCTTCACTTCATGATACAGGCAATTCAGGGCCATCACTAGAAGGTATGGGGAGTTTGGACCACACCAGGTGACACCCAAAGGGGAGGGTGACACCACTGCTCTACCATCATTTGTCTTTTGGCTGAAATGGGCTATGGCATTTGCCAGCATCCCTTTAAAGTGCTGAAGAGATGGGAAGAGTAGGAAGAGAAAGGGGAGACCTAGGTTTTTTAAAATAAAGAATAAATTTTAATTTTACAAAATTATTTTTTAATTTTTTTTAAAAAAATAATTTAATAAAAAAAATCTTATTTTTCCCCCAAAACTTCACGTCTTAGCAAATTTTTACTTTAACCACATGAAACAATGTACATGTAAATACATATAGGCTGAAGCAGTCAGCAGGGGAGAGGCTTAGAAGCAATGCATAGAAAGACACCCCCCCGACTTGTCGGGAGGGGCTTCTAGTTGTGCCGGCCATTTTAGGGCAAAAGATGCCTAATTGGCCAAGCGTGCAGGAAGTCCCGCCTTTTACATGAACGCTTGGCCAATCAGGTCTGTATTATGGGGTATAATGCACACTGGGAAATCCTGTGAGACATTAGGCATCGTGGGATTTGCTGCGAGATTACTGGACTATGGGCCTTTGCAGACTGCCAGAAATAGTGCAAATTGAGTCCACTTTAAGGGTTAGGGTTAGGGAATCATGGGAACTGTATTTTATTGTGGCACAGAGCTCTCTGACAGAGAAGGCTCAATGTCTCAGAAAAAAAAAATTGCCATGATTCCTTAGCACTAACCCTAACCCTTAAAGTGGACTCAATTTGCACTATTTCTGGCAGTCTGCAAAGGCACTATATAGTCCTGCACTACCACGTGGCAGCAGCCATTTTTGAGCAGCAGCCAAGCAACCCAACCCACCCACCCTCTTTTAAATGCACTGAAATAATTTACTCTCAGGCCTTTGGCTGGTTGCCTTCGGGGGCCAGGAGGGAATTTTTCCCCAGGGACCTGTTCCTTGGGTTTTTCGCCCTCTCTGAGATTAATATGCTAGCATTATTAATTTGGGTACGGGTTATTTATTGTTGAAAACAATATTGTTATAAGTACGGTCAATTAATCTGACTTGCAGTTATTTTATTACAAGTTGATGGTTATGTATCTTGAATTTGATTGCTTTGTCACAACCTGGGGACTCAGGGTCTCAATTTAAAGGTGTTAATGGTTGTATTATGTAAGGGTGGGCAAGGACACCCCCCCACAGGGGTATAATTTGGCTAATTAAAATTAAATGTGGTTAATTAGGCTTGAATAAAAAAAATTGGGGGTAATGACGTCAGCTAACATCACTATTGACATCATTAAAATTGTTGCGTCATAAATTTAAATATGATGTCAGTTCTGGTTGGGGAGGGCTAAAGTTAATTTGTTGTAATTAATTTGCATGTTTTGTCACATGATGTGAAGGACCACCTGTATGAGAGAGATACACCTTCACATACACATGTGGCAAAGCAAAAAGAGTTCGTTGTAATTATGTGATGTTAAGAGACCCTGTACAGCAAATAAAAGTTGTGGCCAGTTTATACCTGTGAAGACACACCCAACTAAAGGTGGTGGCAAATATGGGTGTGCAGTGCCAGTACCCTGGTGAGATCAATCTCTAACCCAAAAAAGGCTCCAAAGCTGAGTGTAAAGTCCAAAAAGAGGGAAATTTATTAAAGAAAAACAAAAATTGGGTCCTGATGTGTGACCCAATTTGGATATTTGATGTTTTAACTTGTTTTTTATGATGTTTTAATTTGTTGTTTTACTTTTAGATTGTACGCCACAGGCAGGCTTTTTATATATTCTGGATTTTTTATTTGGTTTTGTACAGCGCCGTGTACATCTACGGTGCTTAATAAATAAAGCTAATAATAATAATAATAATAAAAAAGGGTTTCTCCTCCCAAGCTCTAATAGGCTTAAAATAAAAGGTAATTTACAGTTCAGGTTTAATGATCTTCAGTGTTGTCATCTCTCTGGGTTTGTTCCTGGATTGATCTCCTTCTCAATGAAGCTGGTGCAAGGTCTTTCAGCTTCTGGTGCTATTGTTTTCTTTGATGTTGATGTTTATTGGAATTAACTGCTACAGGTAACTAAATTGGCTAATGTGGTAAATAAATTGGCTACATGGTAAATAATTTGGCTGGAGGTGTAAGTTGGCTAAATGGTGTAAGTTGGCTAAATGGTGTAAGAAATGCCCTTTCCCTCTGCCTGAGCTTGTTTTGCCACCAAATAGATGAAGCCAAGCCTGCCTAAGAAACTATAAAATCCCAAACTGAAGCAGAGCTTGCTGGGAAGGGGCAAACCAAAAAACTAGAAAAATGCAGGGGGTTCCTACAGCTCCTCCCACAAACTGTGGAACATTCCTATGCTAAAACAATCTAAGGACTGAACTAAAAATGAGGGAAAATGCAGGGGAGAATTTAAACAGTCCAGGCTGGACATTACAATACCCAAGAAAGAGGTGTCTGTTGTCCTTTGTGCCGGTGCAATGTAAAAATGCACACATTTGAAAAAAATGTTACCCCAAAAGTACATACATCAAAAGTGAACCAGATGTGGAGATGGGAAAGGGAAAATGTCTATGGATTCAGGTTTCAAAAGTAGGCACATCCCTGTCAATTCCTCCATTAAGCAATCTAAGCTAGAACAAACGTCTATCCCTAACCTTTCATGATGAGATGTTCATACATGCATTAGGTGTGCCTCAGCAATGGCTTAGCTGTATCAAGATAGACAGCTGTGTGTGCTTGTTGCAGCTTTTCAGATCTTCAAGGTGAGGGTTGCCAGAGACTCCTCTCACTTGTTGATTTGATATGATTTTATGGCCTTTGAAGATCCTTCTACAGTCCCTGCCAAGTCATATTAATCCAGTCTCTCCATTCTTCTCTGAAAATATTTAATACTCTGGCAATGATCAATACCCACACACTGATGATAAACAAAGACAAATGAGCTGCTGCTTTCTGGATGGTATTTGTAATTATTATCTCTGCAGACATTCAATTACATCTGATGAAAGTGTGACAAAGCTGCCTCTCTGCTTAAGAGAGTTACATTTATACTGGAGCCTTAGCTTTGGCATGCAGTTGTCAATGTGCTAATTTCCTTCACCAGCCTCCACTAACCACTGCCACAACAGTGTGCTGAGTGTATATCCAATACAAATGTCATGACTTCTCTCCTAATGGAATTTTAGAGTAAAAAATTCAGAGGGGTCTGAAGCTGCCATCTTGCCTGTCTACTTGCTAAAGTTTTATCTTGCCACCCTAACATTGCCCCAGGCTACATCAAGCTAAGATGATTCATTGGCACTGGAAAGCTGAGGTGGGCTCTAGCAAAGATGAAATAAAATTAAATTAAAAAAAATAAAGGGAAATTATCTAAGTCTAGCAGCATTGGTTGGTTGTTTTCCCTTCTTTCTCCATAGCCTCAAGGCAGAAGCATATATTTCCTGGATTTGAAAAATGAAGGCTAAGATGGAACTGGCAGGTCTTGGGCTGGGGCAAGAACATAAGCAGAAATGTTGGAGTGCTGATCCATCTCTCTCTCTCTCTCTCTCTCTCTCTCTCTCTGTAGTTAATAGATTGAGCACCTGCTGATTCTGCTGTTCAGTCTAGATACAGCAGATATATGAGCCCTGAGATGAAAGTTTTAATGGCAACTAATTATTGCTCAAACCTTTGCCTGCTTGTTTAACACACAACTGTGGAAGCTTCCAGTTCATATCTAAAATGAATGACATTAGCAGGGTGCATTTTTAGAAAAAAGTAGATATAATGACATAAAAAATGCTCTATAGACTCACAGATTTCCTCAAAGAAATTACTCTACATTACAAAATTTGATCCTGTGATTTCTGGGTATGTGAGAGGAGCATAAGAACAGAGGGAAATTTAAAACAGAGAGAAAACAATCAAGTCCAAGACACCACTGAGCGGGACAACAGAATGGAAGAGTTAAGTCAAATGGGAAGTGTCAGAGCATATGCTTGATAAAAATTTGGTGTCCAGTTCCTGGCATTCCCAATTAAAAAGTGCAGGTAATGCAGGATGGGGAAGACATTCACTAAGTCCCCAGAAAGCTTCTGTCAGCAAAATATGCAATAATGTTGTAGATCAGGGTGGCCAGCCATTTTTCTGGTCTCAGCACTCTGAGAGAGGCAATAACCCTTTCACATGAAACTGCAGGGGCACGTTCAACTTTTTAAAAATACCCCAATATTTCTAGGGTTTGATTTTTAGAAAAGAAAAGAAAATGCTAAAACCCAGTGTGGGAGCCGGAGGAGACCCATATGACTTGGAAGTACTATTCTCCCATTTGATGAGAGCATGGACAGGACAATTTTGTTTAATTTCTGGAAAGCTTTAAGGACTGCCTAAAACAGACTTGGGGCCCTTGCAGACTGCTCGAAATTGAGTCCACTTTAACTGCCCTGACTCAGTGCTAGAGAATCATGGGAACTGTAGTTTATTGTGGCACCAGAGCTCTCCGACAGAGAAGGCTCAGTGTCTCAGAAAAAAAATACAATTCCCATGATTCCCTAGCACTGAGCCAGGGGAGTTAAAGCGGACTCTATCTGGACTATTTCTAGCAGTCTGCAAAGGCTATAGGTCTATGTTATCAAATAATCTGACCTGTAACATTTCACCTTCCTATGTTTCACAAAAATATTACAAAAAGTACTATACTTTCTCTACTTCACAAAAGATTGAGGGACAGCAAAGAAAGGTGCCTACAAGTTGTCACAAAGTGACAATGCAGTAAATTTCCATGTGGGTGGGAAATGTTGGCCAGATGTTGTTGGCCTGAAACTCCTATCAGCCATTAGTGAGGATTCAGGGGAACTGAATGGCATCTTGAGGACTGCATGTTCTTCATCCCTGTCCTATACTCAGTACATTATTGATTTAATATTTCAAGCAATGCTCTGTCCTGTATCACAGACTGTGACAACTTTGCTTCATCTCTCTCCTCAATGATGGGTTAAAGACTAGGTGAATAATTTCTAGAATCTTTCAGTCAACAATTGGAAATGTTAGGTTTTGGACTATAGCTATAGGTTTTGGACTCTAGCTGACATGGCCAGAGCCATACTATCATGCTACCTAAGAATTTGGGGGATTGTAGCCCAAAAAGTAACGTTTAAAGTCTCTGAAGAAAAATAAAAGCTTGTAACAATAAAACTGCTTAATAAAAAAGAGACCTATAAAGGTATCTTCAGTAGGATTAGTGCTGCTAGCAAAACACTATAGGTCACATTCATATTTCTCTTTATTTGAAGTAGCTGGATACAGAGATCAACATATTTATGAGTTAATGTTCACCTTGTTTTTATTACTTCTTGCTCAAAAGGAATATTCATTTAGACATTTTTGGTGAGGCTACATCCACAAAGGCTTTTTTTCCCATAAATTATTCCTTAGATATAGGAATGAGTGACATTTCCTGGGAGTTTGCTTTTGATAAGAATTTTCCATAATTCACCAATTTCTTCATATTTAGGATGGAGGAAAGTGGAGATTTTCAAAGAAATGAAATGAAGGAGAAGTATGACAGATTTGCTAATGTTGGGTTAGGGATCGGAAAATTAAAGTCTTAAAGCTTAAGTCTAAATCTCTATGTGTGCAACCATGTTAGAAAGCAAACAGACAGAAAGTTCATTCTCTACTGTCTTCACTATTTCCTCCTGACTTGCATTCTTTGGCCTATTATTCAATAAGGTATATTGGGGGTGGGGGAGGATTCAAGATTTGGTATAGTTTTAAGAGGATGAATGGGCCTGAATAGTCTGAAGACATCAGATCCTGTCTGATTGTGGAAACTAAGCAGGGTCAGATGTGGTTAGGACTTGGATGGCAAAGGAAGGAACTGCAAAAAACACCTCTGAGTATTTCTTAACAAATAAAAACCTATGAAATATATGGGACTGCCATAAGTCAATAGGTGACTTGAATAGGTACACATACACACATATAGTAATGTAAAACAATTAATTGCAGCTAATCCAAGTCCTTGAATTCATTCATTTTTAAAAAGTACAGACAAAAGTTGTCCAGGACATGGAAACCTATCTTGAGTGTGTTCATGTTTGCTAGTCTGAACTTTGAAAAGAGATCAAGGAAGGATGGTTCCCCACTGAGCAAAAAGTAATATCAAAGGAGCTGTCATTTTGATACAACTCTTTTTAAACTCTCTCCTCATGATTATTTGATTCTCTATTTAATTATTTACCTCCTCATAGTAACAACCATTTCCACACATGACAGGCACATTTCAACTCTGAATGAAGCACAGTTTATTCATGAGGAAAATAGAAGTATGAAGGGGCATGGGGATCCTTATAAAGAGAGATGAATTTCTTGTTTCTGAATGAACAGCGCCCTGCTAAAAATTATAATATATACATCAGAGTAACAACTAGGGAACTGCCTAGTTTATTAAAGAGCCAGGCAAATCCCTAATTTATAAAAGCTACTTCTACTGTTCCTGTGGGTATTTAATGAAATCCAATTACTCTTGAAACAAACAAGCCCATATTTCTGACATCATCCATTTACCAAGTACAAGATAGTATGCATATCCTTATCCCAATGGGCATACAGTGTAACATTTGACACACACAAACAAGACAAAAAGGAAGGGGAGGAATACAGAGTATTCCAGGTAAAGAGGAAAGAAATGCATTTAGTACAGTTCCGTGTACCTAGGCTTCTTTGAGGGAGAGTCTAAAATGACCCAGGAAGGTCTCAAAACATATTGATAATGCCTCCAATGTCCCTTAGAGGGTGTCTGGGGCATTTTGAGAGAAACTGATTTTTTTTTATTTTTGTGGGACTGAACATGAGTAGGAGTACAGCCTTTCAAAGTCTCTTGGGAGCTAATGTGCCCCTGGGCTTCCACAGTTGCCCATAATTGTCAAATAGCTATTTGACAGTGGAACATACTCCGTTAGAAAGTGGTGGAGTCTCCTTCTTTGGAGGTTTCTGAACAGAGGCTGGATAGCCATCTGTTGGGGGTGCTTTGATTATGAGTTCCTGCATGGCAGAAAGGAGTTGGACTGGATGGCCCTTGTAGTCTCTTCCAGAGCTGTGACCCTGTGATTCACCCCTGTAGTACATCGTAGGGATGAAGGTTGGATCAAATGGCTTCACGTGTATGGTGGGGGTTTCAGGCTGTTTTGAAGGAAATAAAAATGTGATATCATAATGTAGAAATAGGAGCTAATGTTACTACAGGATACATTTGGGATTCAAAGTTCTAGTGCTTGGGGTATACCCTTCTAGGACTGGTCCCTTTCTTCCCAAACCAGATTATGGGATCATAACTTATGCAGCAGTAAGATGTGTCTACTCAGTTAAAAAGAGTGAAACACTAATTGAAAGGGAATTAAATAGCCACACTTTAACTGAAATAGGCAGCAAGATTTATATGCAGTACATCAGTGCAATATAATGAAATCAATACACAGTGAACTGGATATGCAAATAAAGTGCAACCTACCTACATATTGGCTGCAATTTAACTAGTTGTGTGCATTATTAATTCTATTGATTTCTTATCTATTGTGTGCCAGTGTGTCGACCCCTGTTGAGTAGAATAGAATTTAGGAGGGATACATTAAAGCAGAAAATTCAAGCCTTAAGCAAGAGAGAGGGAGTACTGTGAGGGCTTCTAATGAGACTGATACTGTTGCCAGAAACCAAAGGTTTTAGACAGAGTCCAAAGGCTAAGAAGTTGTACATTAAAAAAATGGGAAGAAATGGCTTAGGTCTGGTATGGATGACAGCAATGTAACACACTGGCAGGGTGAGATGAGGGGTGCAGGAGGGCTGGAGAACAATTATATGGAAGAGGAAGGGGACTTAATGGAAAGGCTTAGATATGGTAAGTAGTTTTCTTCAGTGGTGTTTAATAATAATATGTCTCATGACTTCATGGCTGATAAGACTTATCCATCTTGAACTTATGGCAATCCTGTTTCTCATCCCTGGCTTGGGCAGCTAGGTGGTTTAGGTTCATTTTACTATGGATCACTGAATACCATGTACTACCAAGATATTCTATTTTTCTTAGTAGTAGCTCCAGAAAAAAAAGCTGCAAGAGGAAAGGTCAGGCTTATTTGCTGGAGAAGGAGATCTTTGACTGCTAATCATGTTGGGGCAAAAGCAGAGAAGACAATAGGAAAGGGTGTACCAGGATGTAAGAGTAGAAGAAATAGTGTGGTGAAAACTATAGAGTGCTTTGAAGCAGTGGTGGCTTTTGGACTGAGCGGAGAGCAGTAAAATGGTGGGGGAAGCACCTCCTCTCAGCCCATGAGGTACCCATGCTTGAAGGTGGCTCCAAAAGTGGGCAAGCATGCAATACAGAAGTTTAGAAAATGTAATATTGTCAGAGTGAGAACAGAACTGAATGATTTTGGCAGCAGAGGCTCAGGCTTTAAATCCTTAATGAATCCCTGTTTTTGAATTTATTTTTTATTATTCTGCAGAGGAAAACACATTCATTTTTTGTGCAAAACCCTTTGTTTCTGTGCAGAAAACAGGATTTTGTTTGTTTGTTTGTTTGGTCAACCCCCCCCCCCCAAAAAACCCCATGCACTTTCTCCACAGAAAATTTCCTCTGCAACACAGTGGTCACTTCAAATACCAGGAGAAAAATTTTGGGGGGTTGCAGACTGCCAGAAATAGTGTGAATTCAGTCCACTTTTAGGGTTAGGGTTAGAGTTAGGGAACCATGGGAACTGTATTTTATTGTGGCATCAGAGTTGTCTGACAGAGAAGGCTCAATGTCTCAGAAAAATAACAGTTCCCATGATTCCCTAGCACTAACCCTAACCCTAAAAGTGGACTGAATTCACACTATTTCTGGCAGTCTGCAACCCCCCTTTGTTTTCTGATGGGGTTTCCTGACTCTTCTTGGGGTTTTTTGATCAGTGAATAAATTACAAATATTATTCCATCCCTAGCAGAGAACAGTATTCTGGTTATGGGACCAATGTTGACCATGGAGGGAGGAGTTATGCTACTCGCAGTAAGATATGAACATAGTAAGATATCAAGTTTTGATTATGGTTTTTGCTAAATAAAAATGACAAGGTGATAGAATTCAAAGACCTAGCCATACTAGTCTGGAAAATCAGTATGCAAAGGGACCTTGTAGCACCTTTGAGACTAACTAAGGGCCTCTGCAGATGTCACAAAGTGCCATCTTGGAGGCACAGAAGGGGAGGGGCAGCCGCATGGCGACCGCTTCAACCCCTCCCCAAGGACGTCATCAGGGTGCACACTGTTATGTGTGCTGGCTCTTGATGTGCCCCTTCTGCCAGCTCTGGAAGGACCGGCATTTTAGTGCTCCTTGCAGGGTTGGCAGAAGGGAGAATTGGGGCTGAGGTGTGGGGCAGCCTCGGCCCCAATCCTCTGCTTCCCATGGTGGCCTATGGCCGCCTGTCTGCATCCCTCCAAAAACAAAGAAGCTGGTAACATGAGCTTTCATAGACTTGAACCTACTTCCTCAGATACCTCTGAGATGCATCATGCTACCAGTTTTCTTTTTCAGTTAATCTCATAATGTGCTATAGGCTCCCTTTGCATACTAAAAATCACAAGAATGATGTTCAAGAGACATGCCACTTTAAAATAAATTGTGCTATAGTAGTATGTTTTGTATGAAAGTTTTTTCATGTTTGATCATTCCTCTTCCTATTTATATCATTCATTCACCACTACAGCCTGAGGTTAGGAAGGCCCTTTCCTACATTGATTTGAGTAACTGAGGGAAGCCATATGCAATTGAGAGGGTTTTTTTTCTCACGACATTGCAGGAGATGTACCACATATAGTCTACTGAATAAATAGAAATATCATAATGGAAAAACATTGTGGCCCCAGACCTGAGTCTGCAGGACCTGAGCAAGGCTGTTGATGACAGCGTATCTTGGAGTCTTTCATTCATAGGGTCACCATAAGTCAAAGTTCACTTGATGGCAATTAAGAACAACAACAACAACAACAACAACAATGAACTATTTAAAGAAAACTATTAATACTTAATTATAAGAATGCACTGACACATCTTCAAATTGGGATGGTCCTTTGCTTAAAATTACACTTATGAGGTAACCTTTTCACATTCATACTATTGAATAATAAGGTTTCCATTCCATAATCATGGCTAATTGGCTATTCAAAGGCAACAACCAAATGACTAAACCAATGGTACAAAAGGATCATTAGGGGATTTTCTTGATTAATTCCTTTCTCTTTTACAATCCTGTTTTTTGTTCATAGCTTTTATAGATATTTCTTTTTATCTTCTTGGTGAGGCTGTTAAATGTGGTATCCTCTGTTACAGCCAGGCTGAAAATGAGCATATGCAAAACTCTGTACTATTTATCTTGATCTAACTCTTTTCATTTCTTCAAATTAATCAATTTGAACGATTGAAAGTGTGGCATCATTAGGGCTGGTGTCACCTGATGCACTAACTCATGGTGTCACCCCTCCCATTGACCACCTCACATATCATACCATACAGAATCCTTAGTAATGTTTTTGTACTAATGTTAGTCATAAATCATACTTCCAGTATATCACTGAATGTAATAGCAAAATTAAAACTATATCTTTAAATTACAGTGTCATACGCACAGCCTAAAAGTATTTACATGTATATAGTTTCATGTGGTTAATGTGAAAATTTGGTAAGATGTGATTTTTTTAAAGAAAATTTTTAAAATAATAAATAATATTTTCAATTTTTTTAAAAAATAAAAGCATTGTGAAAACTCCCCTTTCTTCTCCCACTGAGCCTCACACCACTCACACCATCTCTTCAGCATGCATAAATGGATGCATGCAAATGCCACAGCCATTTCTACCCAAAGGCACATTTTTTGGAGAGCATACCCCACAACTCCTGCAATGATGCCCCTGCCTGAAAGAGAACCTCCAAAGTGATTTCACATTTCCTTTCAGATGAAATCAAGAGTTAAATTCCATATGGGTGGGAACCCCAAATAACTTCGGTTAAAACTCTTTCCACTTCCCTGAAGATTTCTTAGAACACTAAGCCCAAGAACACATAACTTTACTTCACTTTTTAAAAAATGCTACATATATGTGAATACTCTTATCTCATTTAACAGAAGGAACTAAAGGGAGGAAAGAACCAAAATGATAGTCAAAGGTGAAGTGAAGTCTTTTTGGATTCTGAAACAATCTTGCTTTGCTTCACCTATCCCATCTGAAGAGAACCAAGTCATTGCTTAGACTCAAGATGCTAAAAACAACTGCAGCCTTGGATTATATTTCTGTTTTACTTAGATTCTAGCATTCTCAAGTATTTTTAAAACAAACAAACAAACAAACAAACCAGGACCACCACAAAATGCACAGAAACAGAAGATGGAAAATACCATAGCCAGTGCCTCCTGATATTTTATTTTAATATAAACTAGTTTCCAAAAACATAAAAGTTGGAGGTGACTGAAAGGGCTCTCTAGTCCAAATCTTGCTGTGCAGGAACTGAGATATTTAGCTGGAATGCCCTAGAGCCTTAACCATCAGAGCCATTGTTAAAGGATTATTGCAGCCCAACAATGTATGGAGAGCCACAGTTGTGTGCTCATGATTTAAATATACATATGCCCCCCAGAGCTGATGTGAGATGTTTCTATTTCTATATTTGAGTATCATCATCAGAGAACAGATGCTATTATAAGAAAGCAAAAAACCATTAGCTTCCTTGAAGTTACCTGATTCTTGACATGAAGTTTGTGGATAGTGTAAGTGTGGGATTGAGGACCTACAAATCCATTTTCTGTCTTTGACCATTCCTCTCCAGTGGAATTGTGATCAGTCTCTTCAGATTGCCTGGAAAGTCTGCAGAACAAAACATGAATAATAATAATAATAATAATAATAATAATAATAATAAAATTTATTTATATCCCGCTTATATGATAAATCAATCGAAGGGGCTTACAATTAAAACAATACAAAATGACCCCATACCAACCCTCCCCCCTTAAAACAGAATTAAATATCATAACAATTAAAACACAATTTAAAAACATAATCTAAATAAATAAATAAATAGGTTTTTAAAAAAACTGAGGGGGGGAATCCATAAGAAAATGACATGCTGTTTTTTACTCAGGGCTGTGCAGATTGCCTCTGAATGTGCCTCAGGCAGGACACAAGGTTTATCTTCCCTGGTGTTAATGCCCACTATCAGAGATATCACTTTTTGCTGTCATGACTACATAATGATAATCCTCCATGTTAATATCCTTGCTAGTTCTTTAAGAAAGCTTTAGAAGACAGCTGTTGCCAGTAAAAAAAACAAAAAACCTACTGTGATTATCTCCATTGGCTTTTGATAACTGAATTTTTGTTGCCTTTAGTGGTCTCAGACATTTTATCTATCCAGAAAGATGCCATTTCAAGAACATTCAAAGACAAGGATCAATAACCAATGATCATTAAGTAATATGTCTGTTATACAGACCTTTTTTCTAATACTACAATACTATAGAAAAAAGAAAGCAAAGGAAAAGCATATGCTAGTAAATAAGGGTATTAAGCCAGGGTATGGTACATGTGGTTCCTGAATGTTGGGCAACAACTTTTATCAGCTCTAGCCAACATAGACAGTGGGATTATGGGAGCTGCACTCCAACAACACCTGGAACAGAGTTTGGAAACAGCCAGAATGACTAATGGCCAATTTAAAAAAATTGTAGCAGAAAAATGAGACAGAGAGACACCACGGACTGAAGGAAAGAGAGTTTATTCTGAGAAAAAAAAACACCCACAAAATTACACTAGCAGACTCAACAGGAAATAGCTTTCCAAAAATGCTGAGCTCCGATATAAGCAAAATGAGAATCTTATATAGTGATCTTAGGGGGGAAGCAGACGGGCCGCCCTGGGCCGCCCCTGAAAGTGGAGGATCAAGGCCAAAGCTGCCGGACAACTCTGCCTCAATCCTCCCTTTCACCGCCTGTGAAAGAAGCACTAAAATAGCGCTTCTTCAGCAAGCCGCGAAAAGAGCACCCCCAAGAGGTGTGGCGTGCCTCTTCAGCATCTCTTCCGGTTCAGCATGTCTGGATGCTGAGCCGGAAGGACATCATTGGAGCGCCCATCATGTGGACGGGCCATCGCTCTGACGACGTTCTCAGGAAGGGGATGGGGCACCCAGTGTCCGTCTGCTCCTCCCCTTCCTGGGATTGCAGATGCCATCTTTCTCTGTCTGCATCCCCCCCTTACAGGCATATAGGAAGACCACTCCCTCTTCCCTCTCCAGTTCAGTTAGTTTCACAATATTCAGCACTTTTTGCTAAGCAGACATTGTTTTCAAAACATAGAAGTCTTATGTAGAAAATGTTTACAGTACAAGATGACTGCGGCCTTATCAATGCAACCTTGACAGCAGTACAGAGCACAGAGTTAAGAGAAACAAATAGACAGAAAAATTCCCAAAGTCTCATCTAGAGTCCCAGTTAATTATCTAGTCCAGGGGTAGGCAACCTTTCCCCTTTAAGGGCTGAGGGACTTCAGCTCCCAGAAGCCTCAGCCATGTTGGCCAATAGTCCCATGTTGGCAAATAGCTCCTGGGATTCTGGGAGCTGAAGTCCCTCGGCCCTTAAAGGGGAAAGGTTGCCTACCCCTGATCTAGTCTGACCTCAAATCATAGGCAATCATGGACAGTCATTTTAAAATACAATTTGCAGGCACTTGGCTACTTCATTCGCCCCTTTAAAGCACTCTTCTAAACTCTGCCTGGAAGGCTCCACATCCCTTCCTCATCCCTTCCTTAAGTCCTAGACCTAATAATATGCTGCCTTAGGCTAGATGTTCCAGATCTTGGATAGCTGGAAGCAAATAGCTTGTTCCATAAAGGTCTGGACTCAGACTTATTGGAGGCCTTTTATCCTCAATGGGGATTATCACACGTGAGGCACACATCCTCCTCCCATCATTAAATTGCCATCCTGTTAATAGTGCAATTGGGGGAAAGATTATCTCACCTCTGCATAGTTCTCCCATTCTTGTCTTGTCTGTAAACAGTAATGGAGGCATCATTTGGTATTAACAGAAACTCCCATTAAACTCCATTCCTGTCTACAAATGGGACAAGAACAGTAGACATACGCGGGCATGCGATAATCTTCCCCCTGATCATGCTTTTAGGACTATTTAATGATGATGATGAGAAGAGGATGCTTGCCTCTTCCATATGATAATCTTGTCAGACAGCCTCTGCACCTTTTTTGAAGAGGTGAAGTCCATAAACAGCTCTTATACCTAGCTTCCTCCTAACTTCAGTGTTGCTTTCGCCACAGGTACCAGAAAATGTAAAGACTCCACTGGGCCACTTCCTAGGGATAGTATAACTTGGAAGTTGTTGTCTGCAGGATTCCTAGTTTAGGGGCTTCTTGCTTGAAGGACTCCTTGCTGACAGGCAGAGGACTTGGGTCTTCATTCAGCATCATTGGGGCTTGTACTACAGGTATTCCCAATCAAACAGGTTGTTCTGACCCTTCCCTCATTGTTCTGGCTTCTCAAGGGTTTAGGTCATGACAGCAAAAGTCAAAGGGAATAGCATGAGCATCAGCATTTATATCATGTAGCAGTAGTAGTAGTAGTAGTAGTAGTGAATTCATGTAAAATACTCAGAGAATAAATTTAGTTGTTCTTCAAATTTAATTTCAGCCATTTATGTTCCTCTAATAAAGACAAAGGGCCTCGGCAGACGACTAATACAGTCATCTTGGAGGCAGGGAAGAGGAGGGGCAGCCGCACGAGCAGTGCCCCTTCCTCTTCCCGAGGTTGCCCTCGGAGCAGCCCGCCCTCCGCATGGCTGGCGCTCCGGGGGCAACCTCCCGCCGCAGCGTCCAGACACGCTGCGGTGGAAAAGTCAGGGAAAGTGCGCCCAACGCGTTTAGGGCGCACTTTCCCTGATTTCTGAAAGGAGCGCTATTTTTGCGCTCCTTTCAGGGACGCCGCCGGAGCGCCGCAGTGCGGAGGCTGCGGTCCCACTGCGCTCTGTCCCAGGGCGTCCCCTATGCCCTGGTGTGCTTCCCCCCAAACATATTATCAACTCTAATGCAGCCTACTTGCCTAATAGCTATGGGCAATAGGGTTGGGAAAGGTCTGCTCAAAGAGATCCATCTTGACTGCCCTTTTGAAGATGTCTAAGGTTGACATCTGACAGATCTCGTCCGGCAGGCCATTCCATAGTCTGGGAGCAGTCATTGAGAAAGCCCTCTGCGAAGTAGCTGACAGTCTAGATTTTTTCACCTATAACATATTTCTCCCAGAGGACCGAATTGTGCAGGGCGGATTGTATGGGAGGAGGTGGTCTCGAAGGTAGGTTGGACCCAAGCCATTTAGGACTTTATAAGTGATAACCAACACCTTGTACTGGGCCTGGAAACTAATAGGCAGCCAGTGAAGAGACTTCAGTACAGGTGTTATGTGATCTCTTTTAAATGTACCAGAGAACAACCTGGCTGCCATATTTGCACTAATTGAAGTTTCCAAACCAAGCACAAGGGTAGCCCCATGTACAGCTCATTACAGAAATCCAGACGGGAGGTTACCAGAGCATGTACCACAGTTTCAAGGTCCCTTAATTCCAGGAAAGGGCACTGCTGGCGTTCAGCCGAAGGTGATAACAGGTGCTCCTGGCTGTCACATTCACCTGATCAATCATCTGAAGCGACGAGTCCAGGAGCACCCCCAGACTTTGAACACAGTCCTTCATGGTAAGTGTGATCCCATCCAGGACTGGAAGTTCTATCCCGATGCCTGGTTTCGGGGCCGCTAATGTAAGTACCTCCGTTTTATCTGGATTCAGTTTCAATCTGTTTTTCCTCATCCAGTCCATTACCACCTTAAGACAGTAATTGAGAGGAGAGATACCATCTGAAATTGAGGCTGATGACTGGGACATGGAGAAATATACCTGGGTGTCTTCAGAGTAGTGATAACACCCCACCCCATGTCTCCGAATAATCTCTCCCAGCAGCTTCATATAGATGTTAAATAACGTTGGGGACAGAATGGTGCCTACAGGGACGCAGAACTTGAGCTCCTTCCTAGCGGAGCTACTGTCCCTGAGCAACACCCTCTGGGATCTACCCGAGATTGTATCTCTTTGCTAAATGTCTTCTCCAAGGAAGCAATGAGTAAGTTTTAAAATTTTCTTCCTGCAAGAAGGTTTTTGAAAACCATGTAGTTGTCAAAGCTTATTCACAATTTAGGACTTATTCCAGGGGGGGAAATGTTGCAAAGAAAACAGTATTATCTGTTCAGAATATTATTAATATTATTAATCACAATATTAATGCTATTTTCTGAGCACACACATACACGCACACACACACACGAAAATGTGAATTTTGCACAAAATAAGTCCTGAGCTGCAAGTGTTCTTGTCAGTCCAGGATTCTTCTTGTTATGGTTTCTCACCACTTGAAAAAATATTTTCAACCGTTTTCTGAATATTTTCAAGTATTCTTTCCATCCCTAACATGGAATATATCTCCAGTACATATTTACATCAGTTTGATACAATTTTAATAGTGATGGCCTCATCTCATGGAATCCTGAGATTTGTGGTGTTATGAGACATTTAGAATTGTTTGCTATAGATATGTTCACTGTTCTGAACACTAGACTTCTTTGGCAGAAGGTTCTAAGTACCCCACCAAGGGCCTCGGCAGACGGCTAATTGCGCCGTCTCCGAGGCCCGGAAGAGGAGGAGCCACCGCACGTTCAGCGGCTCTTCCTCTTCCTGAGGGCGCACCCGGAAGCGCCGGCCGTCCGCACGGCCGGCGACTGCGGGTTGCCCTCACGCCGCGGCAGCCGAACGCGCCGCGGCGTTTGAGCCGCCGAAAGTGCGCCCGCCGCTGTTAGGGCGCACTTTCGGGAGAATCTAAAAGGATCGCCATTTTGGCGGTCCTTTTAGATTCGCCGCAGGGGCGCTGCCGTGCGGAGCCTCCGCTCCGCCGGCGCCCTGACACGCGGCGGCTCGGAAGCAGTCGTCTGCTTCCCCCCCAAACTAGAAATTCTATAATTCTAAAGACTACAGTGGGCCCTTGGTATCTGCTGTGGTTTGGTTCTAGGACTCCTTGTGGAAACCAAAATCCATGGATGCTCATGTCCCATTAAATACAATGACATAGTAAAATGGTATACCCTATATAAAATGGCAAAATCAAAATTTGCTTTTTGGACTCTGTGTGTGTGTGATATTTTCAAGCCATGGGTGTTTGAATTCGGATAAATTGTAAGCCTGAGGGTAAGGATCTGTCTAATTAACAATTTGTAAGCTTCTCTGTGAGCATTTCTAAAGAGCAGGAGTATAAATGCAATTGTTGTTGTTGTTATTGTTGTAATAATAGTAATCCAAACTACGACACCACACAGGCTATCTTTGTATGGTGCAGACACACACAGAGAAATTGAGCACTGGAAGGGTGTGCTCAGCTGTTACAGGGCAGATGGGCCTTTCCTTGCCTTACAACCTGCAAAAGTTGGTAGATTTTTTCCCCCTTTTCCCCTTTTGAAGGCCAGTAACTTTTGTGGGCTTATTTGTGAGGTTGCTGTAAGAAGAAATGAAGGGGGGTTGCAGACTGCCAGAAATAGTGCAAATTGAGTCCACTTTTAGGGTTAGGGTTAATGCTAGGGAATATGGGAATTGTTGTTTTTTTTTCTGAGACATTGAGCCTTCTCTATCAGAGAGCTCTGGTGCCACAATAAAATAAAGTTTCCATGATTCCCTAACCCTAACCCTAACCCTAACCCTAAAAGTGGACTCAATTTGCACTATTTCTGGCAGTCTGCAACCCCCCAAAATTAGCGGAAGATGTTTCAAGCAAACCAACAACCCTAAATGCTCACTGATATAAATAAACCTGGTTTAACTATGTGACGATCACTCTTCTTATGTCTGCTACATGATGGCGATTGTAGTCATGATGATTATACTGAGTAAGAGCTTTCAGCACTATGAAGTCATTATTTGGAACCTCAAAGCTTCAAGGAAGAAAGGGACATTGTATAGCGAACAATAGCATGTAGAGGGATATAATACTGTTTGAAATACATATTGAAGCAAATGTCAAAATCTTATACAGCATTCATGAGAGCAAGTTTATTCACCAAAATTTGCTAGCAAATGGTGAAAAGGAGGGTATTCATTCATTCATTCTGCTTTTAGACAAGGTTCTTTGATGCTGGGAATGAGACAAGAAACAATCAACCCCCCCCCCCCCTTCCCATGAAAATAACTGTAGGTCTAGTATGAAGTTATGTACAACATAGGTACAAGTAAAAATATGTCATGTTTGCTGTGCGCTGATCCTCAGAATAAAGTTAAGCACTAAGATTTTCATCTTAAAACAGCATCCAGATATTGGACTATTTTATTGCTTCCATATTGGTGATTCACAATTAGTGAAGCAAGCAGAGGTTTTTGTTGTTAACTGCCCTCGAATCAATCTTGACTCATGGATACATTGATACTATAAATATATGTAGTGCTTATCTTCATATCAAATCTAAATTTACTTTATTTTTTTGTAGAACTATGCAGCAGAATTCATTGCATAGAATGCAGCTATGTAATAATGTTGCTATGTAGTGTTCTGGCATGACCCTCCCTAAACCCCACTTAGGGCCTTTGCAGACTGCTAGAAATAGTGCAAATTGAGTCCTCTTTAACTGCCCTGGCTCAGTGCTAGGGAATTATGGGAACTGTAGGTTATTGTGGCACCAGAGCTCTCTGACAGACAAGGTTCAATGTCTCAGAAAAAAATACAATTCCCATGATTCCCTAGCACTGAGCCAGGGCACAATCCAAGTAGCCTCTAAACTAGAGGGTGTATAGGGATCATGAATACATGAAAAAAAGGTAAAGGTATTCCCCATTGCTGACTTTTCGGTTTAGTAATGGAGATGAGCACTGCCCCCTATGGTCAGACATGACTTGACAACCTTGTCAATGGGGAATACCTTTACCTTTATTGTGACACCTGTCTAGGAATCTCTAGGCCAGGGGTAGGCAACCTTTTTGAGCCGGGGGTCAGGTTGCTGTCCCTCAGACAATTGGGGGGCCGAAGCACAATAAATAAATAAATAAATAAATAAAAATAATGTTTTTTTAAAAAATATATATATGCACGCACACTCTCTCAGCCCCAGGAAAGCCATGGCAAAACCCCTGTGGAGATTTTGCCAAGAAAACCCCAAGAACAAGTAATAACAACAATAATCATTATCATCATGGAAACGACTGGAAGGCAGGCCCACAAACAAACAGGGATGCATGCACACTGTCTCAGCCCCAGAAAAGGCCTGATGGCAAAACCCCTGTGGAGATTTTGCTAAGAAAACCCCAAGAACAAGTAATAACAACAATAATCAATATCATCATGGCTGGCGGCGGTGGAGGCGGGGGGGCGGCAGGACTGGCCTGGGGCCGGTCCAAAGGCCTCAGGGGGCTGCATCCGGCCCCCGGACCTTAGGTTGCCTACCCCTGCTCTAGATCCCCCAGCACAACTCTTAGTTCAACATCCACCAGAATTTAGCCATAGAATTGTGCTAGAGGACCTACAAATGCTTAAAGAAGTAAAAGAAAGAAGTTGGTAGCATGAGCTTTTGTAGACTGGAGCTTACTTCTTCAGATGCATACAAAGATGTATCTGAATAATAATAATAATAATAGATAATAATAAAATTTATTTTTACCCTGCCTCTCTGTTAAAAACAATTGGGGTGGCTTACAACAGATAAAATATAGACTACAGAATAAGACCCCTGAACCCCAGCAACCCCCCACCCTCTCCCACCTCCCCTTAAAAAAAGCATTAAACTAAATACAATTTAAAAACAACAATTAAAATAACATCAATTCAAATCAAAATATTACAAAACAGCCACCTTAGTGGCAACAAAATAAACTGCGGCAGCATTCCATTGCCTCAAATTAATTCTGAAAAGACTTAGGAGGCTCTCCTAATGGAATATCCTGAGGCCGGGATTATCTATTCGGGAAAGGCCTGCCGGAAGAGATCCATCTTGACAGCCTTTTTAAAGCTGTCTAAAGATGTCAATTGATGGATCTCATCTGGCAGGCCATTCCACAATCTGGGGGTGACAACAGAAAAGGTCCTCTAGGAGGTAGCCAACAGCCTAGATCAGGGGTAGGCAACCTAAGGCCCGGGGGTTGGATGCGGCTCCCGAGGCCTTTGGACTGGCCCCAGGCCAGTCCTGCCGCTGCCGCCGCCACCCCTCGCTGCCCCCCACCTCCGTCACTGCCAACTATGATGATATTTATTATTGTTGTTATTACTTGTTCTTGGGGTTTTCTTGGCAAAATCTCCACAGGGGTTTTGCCATCATGGCTTTTCTGGGGCTGAGACAGTGTGCATGCATATTTTTTTATTTTTTTATTATTTATTTATTTATTTATTTATTTATTTATTGTGCTTCGGGCCACCCAATTGCCTGAGGGACAGCAACCCGGCCCCCAGCTCCCCTGGTCTAGATCTTTGTGGCTGCAGCAAATTCCTCCCAGAGGACTGGAGTGCATGAGGAGGATTATATGGGAGGAGGCTGTCCTAAGATAGTTTGGACCCAAGCCATTTAGGGCTTTAAAGGTGGTAACCAACACCTTGTACTGGGCCCGGAAACTAACAGGCAGCCAGTGGAGGGACCTTAGTACCAGAGTAATATGGTCCCTCCTAGATGTTCCCGACACTACTCTGGCTGCCATATTCTGTACCAATTGCAGTTTCCGAACCAAGCACGAGGGTAGCCCCATGTAGAGCACATTGCAGAAATCCAGACGTGAGGTTACCAGTGCGTGAACAAAGGTCTTGAGATCCCTTACTTCCAGAAAAGGGCGCAGCTGGTGTATCAGCCAAAGCTGATAACGGGCACTCCTGACTGTCGCATTTACCTGATTCACCATCAGGAGCGACGAGTCGAGGAGCACCCCCAAGCTGTGAACACAGTCACTGGAGGAGACTGTGACTCCATCCAGGACTGGAGGTTGCAGCCCAATTCTTGTCTGGATTCAGTTTCAATCTGTTTTTCCTCATCCAGCCCATTACCGCCCAAAGATATTCATTGAGAGAAGAGACTTAATAGGAATTCGAGACTGACGAATGAGACACGGAGAAATAGATCTGGGTGTCATCAGCATACTGATAACACCCAGCTCTATAACTCCATATAATCTCACTCAGCGGCTTCACATAGATATTAAATATCATCGGGGACAGAATACCCCCCTGTGACACCCCACAGGTAAGATCTCTTTTACTAGAGCAGCTGTCCCCAAGCCTCACCCTCTGGGATCTGCCTTAGAGGAAGGAGTGGAACTACTGGAGCACAGTGCCTCCAATCCCCAACCCCCTCAGGCGACCCAGGAGGATGGCATGATCTATTGTATCAAAAGCCACTGAGTGGTCTAAGAGCACCAACAGGGTCACACTACCCCTGTCGATGCTCAGACGCAGATTGTCGGTCAAGGCAACCATGGCTCAACCCCAAAGTCTGTCCAGAAGCCAGTTTGAAATGGGTCTAGATAATCGGTTTCATCCAAGACAGCTTGGAGTTGAAGAGCAACCACCCTCTTGATCTCCTTGCCCAAAAATGGTAATAAAGAAACTGGCCTATAATTATTCATATCCAGGGGGTCCAGGGAAGGTTTTTTCAGAAGCAGCTTAACAGCCGCCTCCTTCAGACATGATGGAACATGTCCTTCCCTGAAGGACGCATTGATAATATCCATAAGGAACCTCCTCAATGTTTCCCTCCCCTGGACAGCCAGCCATGATGGGCAAGGGTCGAGAGGGCAGGTTGTTTTCCTCACACTACCAAGGAGCTTGTTCACGTCATCGGTACTCACAGATCGTAAGTGCCAGTCTACAAGTGCCAGTCTACAAAAGCTCATGTTACCAACTTCTTTCTTTTCAGCTACAGGGGTTGCAGACTGCCAGAAATAGTGCAAATTGAGTCCACTTTTAGGGTTAGGGTTAGTGCTAGGGAATCATGGGAACTGTATTTTATTGTGGCACCAGAGCTCTCTGACAGAGAAGGCTCAATGTCTCAGAAACAAACAAACAATTCCCATGATTCCCTAGCACTAACCCTAACCCTAAAATTTGACTCAATTTGCACTATTTCTGGCAGTCTGCAACCCCTTAGTCTCAAAGGTGCTATAGGATCCCTTTGCATACTGATTTTCCAGACTAAAATGGCTATCTCTTTGAATTCTGCCTAGAGAAGTGTTCTCTCTAGGAATCTCTAATTCCTCCAGTTCAACTTCTGGCAAAGGTTGGCCACAGAGTTATGCTGGAGGACCTAGATTTTATTTATTTGATTTCTTATTTATTTATTTATTTATTTATTTATTTATTTGATTTCTATCCCATCTTTCTCCCTGAAAGGGAATCAAGGCAGCTCACAAATAAAAATTCTAAACACATATTACAATAAAACAATTAAAATATCATCTAAAACAGTATAAAATTAAAGACATTAAAACCACACTAAAACCATGATATCCACCCTATATAACAAGCACCTAAGCCATCCCATGATTATACATCAAAAGCCTACCTAAATAAAGGGTTTTTTTTATTATAAAGAGAGCATATTCTTAGAGTGAACATATTAATCAAATCTGCAAACAATCACATCCATAAAAGTAAAAGCTGCAAATGTGAAGGGCTGATTGTACATGATTGGACATAAAAGTTGAACCATTTGTATATTTATGCAACTATAATGTGGACATGCCTTCATTTAGCTAAGCAACAATTACAAATGTACTTATTTTTAGTCTATAAGATAATATATATCCTGCTTTTCCAGTAAAAAATATAGCATACAAAGTGCTAAATACAATTGTTAGTTTCAGCTAAAGCAGTCCCATTAAATCATTGAGAACTTGGTTAAGTCAATACTTACATAAGTTCCAAAGATTCCATGGGTGTACTGTAATTGTGTCTAACAATTGGCTTTAGGTCAAAGTGACTAACAACAAGTTTATAAAGAATAAGAGAAATTGGAAAGAAAAAGCAACAACAGCAAGAAGAGACACCAAAGAGAAACACGGTATCTCATTAAAATTTCAGAATCAGAGCAACATTTTGTTGTTACAATATTTTTCATCAAGTCTCCTTCAACTTATGGAACCATTATTAGACTCATTCTGTGATCCTAAACATATGGTGACTCTATGAATGAGAGACCTCCATGACCCCTGGTCATCAGCAGCCCTGCTCGGGTTTTGTAAATTCAGGGTTGTGGCTTCCTTGATTGAATCAATACATATGCATTGTGGTCTTCCTCTTTTCTGGCTGCCTTCCATTTTACTGAGATTATCATCTTTTCCACTAAGTCATGTTGCTTCTTGATAGGTTCAAAGTACAACAGCTTAGCTGTCTTAGCAGTTAAGATGCTAACTCTGCTGACCACAAGGTCAGCAGATCAGCAGTTTGAGACCTAAGTGCTGCATGATGGAGTGAGCTCCTGTCACTAGTCCCAGCTTCTGCCAACCTAGCAGTCTGAAAGTACAAGTAGATAAATAGGTACCACTTTGGTAGGAAGGTAACAGCATTCTATATGCCTTGATGTTTAGTCATGCTGATCACATGACCAAAGAGTCGTCTCTGACAACACTGGCTCCCTCAGCTTAGTAACGGAGATTAGCACTGTGTCCAACAGTCAGACACAATTTGACAATCATGTTAAAGGGGAAACTTTATCTTAGCTTTACTACAGCCTTAGCTTAATGATCTTGGTTGCTAGAGAAAGTTCAGACCTGACTACCTTTGGGACCCACTGGTTTGCATTTTTGGCATTGCATAAAATAAATAAATAAATAGTATCTGTAGAATGGGATGTGGTGGCTTAGTGGTTAAGATGTTAATACAGAAGATCAGAAGGTTGGCAGTTTGAGGCCCAAGTGCTGCATAATGGGGTGAGCTCCCATCAATAGTCCTAGCTTTTGCCAACCTAGCAGTTTGAAAGCATGCAAATGCAAATAGATAAATAGGTACCACTTCAGTTGGAAGGTAACAGTGTTCGGTGCAATCATGCTGGCCATATGACCACTGGAGTAGTCCTCAGACAACACTGACTCTTTGGCTTACTAATGGAGATGAGCACCACTCCCTACAGTTGGTTACAACTAGACATTAATGTCAAGGAACTACCTTAACCTTTACCTTTAGTATCCATAGAACTCTCTGTCCAAAACCACATTTCAAATGAGACAGAGGGCCTCTGCAGACTGACCCAAAGGGTCGGTCTGGAAGCAGAGATGGGGAGGTGCAGCTGCACTCCAGCCACCCCAACCCCAGCCCGATGACATCCTGATGCCATGCGCCATTACGCATGGCATGTGGCGTCAGGACGTCCTCCCGGTGCAGCGTCCTGATGCACTGTGGCAGAAGGGGCACTAAAGAGCCACACGCTGGCTCTTAGGGCGCCCTTTTGCTGCCCCCCAGAAGGACTTGATTTTCTTCTTGTCAGCTTTTTCACTGTCCACTATTTGCAACCATACATAGAAACTGGAAATACTATGCCATGGATTTGATTCTGTTGGAAAACTTATGATTGCATTCTTCTGTTCCACTTTATTTAGATAGGGATTTCCTCCTTTCCCCTCTATCATTCTAACTGTCAATTTTAAGTGGCAGTTTAACTGACTCTCTGAATATTGTAAATGACCAGTCTCAGTCAGTAACTGCAGTATGCTGTCTGTCACAGTCCTCTCTGAGGGTGGTTAACATCTCTCTTCCTGCTTTATAAACTCCAGTTAGATTAGATTTTAGTTTGTTGTGTAAATATTTATTAAAGCCATCTTTGTTTGTTTTTAAACCACAATCTACATGTTTGTTTTTTGAGTTAGTCTTTATCCTTTAGAAGACAGATTTAAAGTAATTGTCTGACCCACATTTTTGCTACTCTGCTGACGAAAGTGAACTCTAAGGAGTTTAACTTTCATACCTGCATATTTTAGTTTACCTTTAAAAGAGTTAATACCCTGGAAACTAAAATTGCAACCCACAGGTTCTGATTTTGATAGATACTGATATATCTTTCCACTTGATGCTCTTATCTAACTGTTTTCTTGATTACTTTATTAATTATTTCTTGATTACAGTCACTACTTTGATTTATATCATAACATTATTAAGGCAAAACCCTTCAAATTGTTTCTACCAGAAGCTAAAACATAAGAGGACAAAATGAACCTCTTTTGGAATAAAGTCCCATGACTGGGGAACAGACATAGGAGATTATCTCATTCATTTTAAAGTGACTTATCCCTGATGGGATAAAGTTTCATTTAAATTTAAAAGCAGGTGTTATCGCATTCAAGCGCGGCTGGGCAAGTGCAACCCGTATGTAGCCCAGACCCCAGCCACAAAGTACTTCTCAAGGCTAGAAATCAGATATAAATATCAGTCTCAGCTCTAGCCTTGTGTGTACACAGATAGTCTCCTTCACTTGCTGTGTTGCCCTCAGACCCTATCTGAGCCACACCCCACTTTTCATAGTCTCCTCTTCAGGACAACTAAATATTAGCCACCCACCCCCACAATCCTAAGCCTTTGCCATCCCATTTCCATACCTCTATTTTGGTTAGCTCTCAGTGGTATGGTTTCCCCCCCCCCCCCAATTGCTGTCATGTGTTTGGTTGCATTCTTGCAACTTTCCCAAAATACAAAACTTCTTTTATTCACCAGCCTGGAATCCTCTCAGAGTTGGTACTGTTATAAACAGGTTAAAATGATCATGACATTACCCAGACTCTTGCAAACCTCCTTGAGCTAAGAATTCCCCCAACATTTAAGGAGATGTTGGCAGAATTGTTGGTGACCCCAGGTCCTCCCTATCTTTTTTGGGTAATATATACCACCAATAGAATGGAATTCTTAATCTGTTTGGCACTAATACTGTTGTGAGGATCATTGTGCCCCATTTCTAAATTTATCTACTCTTTTCATATTAAAAGCATGCACACAATGCTATATTCACTTCAGCAGATGTATAGAACACAAAAACAGTGAAAAAGCATGAAAGAATTTTGCAAAGCATAATACCAAACCAATTACTTCTGCTGAAAAACTTTCTTTACCTTTAGTGAGTACATATTTTTGTTGTTGTTAACTACCCTCAAGTCAGCCCCAACTCATGGTGACCCTGTGGATGAGACACCTCCAAGTCACAATATTTTAAACATGGAGCTCACTCTTACTGCTCAAGTGATAAACCAACTGTGACATTCTGTCCTCTTTTTGTTATTAGATATAGGATTATATATCAAATTAAAAGTTAACTCAAATCCAGTGTCTTCTACTCATTGCAATACTACTCAAGAGGAAGAAAAATAAGAAGCCATTAGATGCCAATAATTATTTAATTAGCAGTTACTGTTTGTTTAGGGAATTGGATATATGTGTCCATCTGATTACTTTAATTCAATGTGAAACCCTCCCTATCCTCAGTCATTTAGTGAAATTTGAATATTACACTATCTCTTAAATGGCTCTAATAATGATCACTGAACTAACATTAAGGAATGAAATTGCAAGGGTCTTGTAAGAGTAATATGTTGTGATTGGGCGAACCACTTACTCATCAATAAAAAAGAGGATTCTGATTGTGAAACACTACACATGCAAATTTATAGGTGCAAGAACAAAAAATTAGAAAAAAATTTTTATAGGTCAAACAGAATTACAACACATCTTAGGATAATCTTATCAACACATCTTATTACTATGACAGTCAGGTGGTCTATATACCTCCCCAGTCTGCTGACAAGATGGTAACTGTAGAAGAGTAATTTCAAGATTGTGAAAGCTGGACAGTAAAGAAATCTGATAGGAAGAAAATAAATTCATTTGAAATGTAGTGCTGGAGGAGAATTCTGCAGATACCCCCAGCTTCCAGAAAGACAAATAAATGGGCTCAAGAGCAAATAAAAGCTTGAGCTCTCCCTAGAAACCAAGATCACTAAACTGAGACTGTTATGACATATCATGAGAAGATATGACTCATTAGAAAGTAAAATGATTCCTGGTAAGGTAGAAGAAGACCACACTACAGGTGGATAGAGGAATCAAGGAAGCCCCAGACCTGAGTCTGCAAGACTTGAGCAGGGCTGTTGATGTGACTTCATAGGCTCACCTTTGGTTAAAGTTGACTTAATGACAGTTAACAGCAACAACAACAAAACTTCAAGATCCTTTTGGTACTTTATTAGGAGCAAGGTGGAGCGTAACACAGACCCCTGCCCCTGATGTTTTTTTAGCTCTTGCCAACACCAGAATCCTTTTTCTGCTAAATAAGAATGGTGAATTGCCACTCCTGAAAGCCTCCAGGTTCAGCAATATACTTTAAAAATAGGTTTCAGGGCCTCCTTGCACTGTTTAACATTTAAAAGAATTACTCATTCTTGAGAACCACAAGTGGACTTCCACTTTGTTTGTTTGTTTGTTTGTTTATTTGTTTGTTTGTTTAAAAAGGATAGTCCATGCAGCCCCTGGCAAGACCCATCCCACTACTCAACAGTCTTCCTTCCTGTGCTAGCCCGGGGTGGTCTCAGGGTTGGTGTCAGAGTCTCCTCATCTAAGAGTGCTGGGGAACCTTAACATCCCTGCTGAGACTGCCCTTGTAGGAGTAGTTCAGGACTTCATGGCCTCCATGACAACCATGGGTCTGTCCCAAGTGGTATCTGGCCCTACTCATGCTGCTAGGACTTGTTTTCTGTGCTGAGTTGGGTGGTGATGTTCTTGTGTGGAGGAACTCTCCACAGTTCCATTGTCCTGACAGATCATTATCTGGTCAGGTTTAAACTCAACTGGGACTCAGAACTTCTGCAGGAGTAGGGGATCAATTAGGATGGTCTGCCCCTGGAGGCTGATGGATCCAGATGGATTTCTGAGGGCTCTTGGGGAGTTTCCTGTCACTTCAGCAGTGCCTCCCTAAAACAAGGATGCATTCCAACTTGCCTAAAGGAGGCAGTTGTAAGACCTTGGTTAAAAAAGCCATCCCTGAATCCACTATAAGAAATAATTATCAGCCAGTGTCCAATCTACCATTTTTGGGTAAGGTTTTAAAATGTGTGGTAGCTTCCCAACTCCAGGGTTTCTGGATGAAATGGATTATCTAGATACATTTCACTCTGGTTTCAGGCCTGGCTGTGGAACAGAGTCACTTTGGTGGATGACTTACACAGGGGACTGGACAGGGGAAGTGTGTCCTTGTTTTCTGTTGGACCTCTCAGTAGCTTTTGATACATTAACCAAGGTAACCTTGAGTCACTTCTATGGTATGGGACTGGGAGGTACTGTTTTACACTAGCTCTGTTGCTTCCTGGATGGGTGAACCCAGAAGGTGGTGCCAGGGGACTCCTGTTTGACCCCCTGGCTATTGGCATGTGGCATCGCTCAGGGTTCTGTGTTGTCCTCTATGCTATTTAACATATACATAAAGCCACTGGGAGAGGTCGTCCAGAGTTTTGAGGTGCAGTGCCATCAATATGCTGATGACACTCAACTGTATTACTCCTTTCCATCCCAATCCAAGGAGGCTGTCCTGGTCCTAAACCACTGTCTATCATCAGTAATGGACTGGTTGAGGGAAAGCAAATTGAAACTTAATGCAGGTTCACTGTTTTGGGATACTCCTGGATTCTGCTTTGAATGGGTCTCTGCATTGACCAGGAGTGCTTTTGCATATTTAAAACTTGTGTGCCAACTGTGTCCATTCCTTGAGATACCAGATCTGGCTGCAGCCAGGCTATTAATGGGGGCAAGTTATAAATATCACACAATGCCCCTGTTGAAACAGCTTCACTGGTTGCCAGTTTATTTCTGGGCACAATTCAAAGTGCTGGTGATGACCTGTAAAACCCTATATGGCTTAAGCCCTGGCTATTTGGCGGACAGTATCTCCCTATATGAGCCAGCCCAGGCTCTGAGATCCTCAAGGGAGGCTCTTGTCCACGTCCCACCACCATCACAAACATGTTTGGTGAAGACACAAGAGAGATCCTTTTCTATGGCTGCTCCTAGACTGTGGAACTCTCTGCCCAGGAAAGCCAGAATGGCCCCTTCCTTGCTGGTCTTCTGCCAACAGGTGAGAAGACCTTCTTCAGACAGACATTCAAAACAGAAAGCCTTTAAAGAATGGGCTGGGGTGTGATATTGTTTTAATGTGTTTTTAAACATTTTTATCTTTTTAATCAGTTTGATATTTTAACACGTAATTTGTTTTAATTATTGCAGTAATTTAATTCTGTTTTAATGTACTATTTTTGTATGCTTTTTAATTGTACTGTTGTTAATGTTGTAAGCCACCCTGAGTTCCAGTCTTGGAAGAAGGGTGGGATAATAATAATAATAGCAACAACAACAACAACAAGTATCCACTGGAACTGCCACACTTACCCACCTCATTCTTTACCACAAAATCAGACTTGGACAGAACAGACCTCGAAACAGAGGACACCTTCAAAAAGAGGCTCATCCTTTGGCAGACTCTGAATACAGGATTTTCCTCTGTAAAAGAGAAGCAGTACAGGAACACACACAAGAACTACAGATACCTTGTCAGAAATCCAGGTTTTCTTACAGTTATGGATTAGGGGTGGAAAAGATTACTTATTTTGAGCTTTCATCAAAGAACAATAACTGTGAGAAGCTTTTGTGCAATTTTCAATGCTTTGTTGTAGTTGAAAACTGTTTTTGTGATAAATTTTTACATAAAAGCTTTATTTATTTTTTTAATGCCAGAGCATACCCAAAACATTTTACTCCTGGTATCAAAGCAGTGATGCTTCCTATCAGAAGTCATGATAGCTAGCACCCAAAGATGGCCAGGCAGAGAAGTAGAACAGGTGCCTCTCCCTATTGCTTGAAGCAAATAATAATTGTAGAATTCAGTAAAGGACTTCTATCTATAACTGGACTTATGATGGTGGGAAATAGAATCAAGCAGTTCTGCAATATCTGTATTAAGCAAGGGACTGCCATGAAGTTACTTCATAGGTGAGCGAGCAAAGTGACCATTGCCCATCATGACTGATGAACATTGGATGGTGATGCCCATCAGGCACTCCCAGTGCACATCAGAACACCAGTTCAGGAGTGTTGACGAACATTGCTAGAGCCCAATGTGCATCAGGTCACCAGCTAGGGACTGCCAGTCATTGCTAGAGCCCAATGCTCATCGGGACACTCTTGCTGGTGCTCTGATTCACATCCTTGCAATTCATGAGGAGGATACTGTGGTGCTTTTCTACATAGTGATGTGTGCATAAAGTTATTCAGTATATTATTATTATTATTATTATTATTATTATTATTATTATTATTATTATTTGTTGAAATAACAAACAGTTTGCTACATGTTCATGAGTCATGGCACCTATAATCAGATGGCTGAGGCCTAACATTTTACAGCTGACATTTCCAGGAACTTTGCTTGTGGCATGGAGATAGGACATAGAATTGTTTGGGAAACAGTTCAAATTGCTTGTCATCCTAATGATTTAGACCAAGGTTTTGTTTTTGTTTTTTGTCTTGCAAATTATTGCCATTATTATTTCAAAGCATTTAGGTACTGGTGAATTTTGCCTTCCAGCAGAATAAAATCTTTGATAAGGAGCAAGCTTTTTCCATTTAATGATTCTCAACAGGCAATTTTTATGATTTATGTCAACAGGAAAGTAAACCAAACCTGCTAAATAGCCAATTAAGAAGAGATTGAGCAACCTACTTCTGTATCAACAGAGGTAAGCATCCTGGCATCCCAGAGCTTGGAAGCTGACTGAGTAGCTGGAAGATTTAGAGGCATGCAATGAAAATATTTACCAAATGAAGGTAATTTCATTTGAAATTGGAAGCTATTAAATATTATGTAAACAGTCACTTGGAATTAATAGCCTTTGCTAAGTACGTTTTTTGAAATAACCACAAAGCATACAGAAGGGTAGGAGGAATGGAAATCTGATTTATTAAGAAGGTGCCATATGTAGTTGAGACAGCAATGAGAAACCTAAGCATCTTCACAGAGTCCTACCAATGCAGCTGATAAACAACTTTCTTTGCTCTTTTGAATGATTAAACCAGAGCTAAATTATATTTCTGTTAAGTTGATTGTAGTATTTTGCTTTGTTTTGGTTATGAAGACACAGGAAAGTTTCAGCTCCACAGTGCACTTGACAGATACATTACAATTGCACTTGGACTGAGCCAGCTGAGGTAGACGTAGGAAAGGAATGCAAATTAGTATGCAAACCAGGGCTAGGAATATATGGGCCTCCAGATGTTGTTGGACCTCAGCTCCCAGCAACCTTAGCTGGATGCCCAATGATGGATGACGGAAGGTGCAATCCAACATCTGGAAGGCTACATGTTCCCTATCCCTGATATAAACACTAGATGGATTAATCTCATCATTTCCTCCTATGCTACACTGTTTGACTTCTGGTTAATAGGGCATTTTCCCTCTGAAGAACAAGGCCCAACATTTCAGTTCCTGAATCTCAGTATATGGCCATTGTAAGTAGAGATCATACAAAATTTTAATTTTTCATGGAAACAAAACAGTAAAAGCAAGAACCCATCATTTGACAATTTTAGACAAAATTTTGCAAAAATTGCAAGCAACTTGTTTGAAGCTTCTGTGGGGATTTTGTTGAAGTTTATAGTTTTTCTTCCCTCTGATATAGTATACTGCATCTTCTCCTTTTGTGCTAATAATAATTTTCATCCTCCCATTGAATTTTGTAAATAAATACATTTCTTGAATAGCACTAGTGGTGAATATTTTGAATCTATTTTATTCTATTGTTTATTCCTATTGCAAATAATATAAATTAGATCTTTATGTCAAAGCACTGATAAAATAGGAAAGGGGTATTATGGGATGCTATATTGTAACTGGGTGGGGGAAAATATTGTACATTTTTATGTGTTAGTATCACAGATGTCCCCAAACCGCTACATGCATGTTACATTCCCAGCATTAATAATAGTAGCCTGTATGTTCTTTGCCTCCATACAAAATTCATACCAATTAGGTTGGATTCTAGTATATGAATGCTTAATTGAACCCTGAAATCAGTCCCTTGTCTGAAATCATAGATGGATTCCAATGATGAGCCAGAATTTCAGCTCAAACTGTTGCATGCGTTGGTGAGGGACAACACCCCTCATGCCTACTGCTCACATTTGAGGAAGCCAGAACTGAACAATGGCTTCCATGTCAGGAATGTGATGAATCCAATCCAGAGTTTCCCACACAGAGTTTAAATGAACTATTCAGGGTGTTAAAAGTTATCTTTAGAGTATGTTTAGTGCCTTGGATAGCTCCTTAAACTTGGGGGTAGGGTGGCTTCATCACACTACTGACATGGAAGCCTCCACCACCCCAAAAGTGAAGTTACAAGGTTATACCAGCTAGCTGTTCCACTGAAGTGCTCACTCACCCACAGGCCACATATTCACTCACAAGGATATGGAGCACAAGATGTGGACAGATGAGGACATACAGAACTGCATCATGTACAATGGTATTCTCTGTAAACACATCTGTAATACACATGTGCACATCTATTTGCTCAGATGATCAGGTTTTTTCTGCAGCTAAAAGCATACCTAGAGGCACATGCTAAGCACATCACAGAAGAAGTGCTAGCCAATGTGACTTTCATATGTATTTGATAAACACAATGTGAGAAAGGTTTTGCTAACTTCAATGAACATACAAAGCACTCCTGACAGATGGCCATCCAGCCTCTGCTTAAAAACCTCCAAAGAAGGAGACTCCAGAACTCTCCAAGGCAGTGTATTTCACTGTCAAATAGCTTTTACTGTTGGGAAGTTCTTCCTAATGTTGTGGTGGAATCTCTTTTCCTGTAGCTTCCATCCATTGTTCTGGGTCCTATTCTCTAGAGCAGCAAAAAAAAAAAAAAGCTTGTTCCAGGCTCAATATGACACCCCTTCAAATACTTAAACAGGGCTATCATATCACCTCTTAACCATCTCATCTCCAGGCTAAAGATACCCAGCTCCCTAAGCCTCTCTTCATATGACCTGGTTTCCTGATGTTTCACCATTTTAGTTGCCCTTCTCTGGACATGTTCCATCTTTTCAACATCCTTCATCAGCTCCAAAGTTCACCCATCAAACTCACTTTTCCAAGCACTGTGTTGTAAAAAAGAAAAGAAAAAAGGAGTGTTCACCTGAATAGGCATTTGGTTGATAAACTACCACATATACTTCAGTATGAGTTGATCTCATGTATAAGTCGATGTCAGGTTTTGGGGCCAAAGTATGGATTCTGACATGACCCGTGGATATATCGTGGGTAAAATTTAGGAAGACAGCCAGGCTGGAATAGAGGTTGGGGGGGGGGGGGAGTGAGTGCCCACCTTTCTCCCTCCTCCTCAGTCCAGCTGTTCCCACAGAAGACAGCTGGGGGGAGGCTTCAGAGGGAAACATCCACCCTTCCTCCTGCTCCTCAGCCCAACTGTCCCCACAACAGACACCCAAATTGGATGGAAGCTTTAGGGGCAAATGTCTGCCCTTCCTTCTCATCTTCAGCCCAGTTGACCCCACAGGAGGCACCCAGGTTGGGGGGAGGCTTTAGGGGCAAATGTACACCCTTCCTCCTCTTCCCCAGCCCAGTTTTACCCAAAGGAGACAGCCAGGCTGCAGGGGAAGTTTGTGGTGTGAAAGCGTGCACTTCCTCCTCTTCCTCAGCCCAGTTGTCCCCAAGGGAGACAGCCAGGTTGGGGGGGAGGCTTGAGGGGCAAATGCTGCCCTTCCTCCTCCTCCTCCTCCTCCTCCTCCTCCTCAGCCCAGCTGTCCCCAGGGGAGACATTGCTATTTTTGAAAATTTTACTGCTGGATTTACAAGAAAGACAAACAAACATGTAGATGCATGGCAGCATTCAGCTAGTCTTTTACATCAATTGAGTCTTCTGAGGTCACTTGAGGTTGAAAGCAAATAATTAATTCCAATGACTGGGATTCAATATACAGTCTGGTACTCCACTGATGAATTACATGGACTGAAATTAATTGGAGTTAAGCTAATGAACGTTAGGTTCTCATCATTCACTGCACCCTTTCAGCATGTGCTAATAACTGAAAGATTATGGAGCAGTTGTGGCTAATTCTTATCTGTGGAACATAAGCCCTTGTTTTCATCCTATCTCCTTTACTAATGGTTCATAGCCAAGCTTTCAGGCTAGACAGTCATGTTTATTAATTGAAAGATCCCTTTCATATGCTGTGTTGTTTGATCACTTGGACAATCCCTTGGGAGAATCAGTGAGGTTGAGTGGTAGAACACATGCTTTACGTGCAGAGTTCAGTTCAGTCTCCAAGTTCAATCCCTAGAATCTCCAGATAGGGTGGGCCTAGAAAGTAAGTGCAGATAAATTTGAACTACATTAGAGCAGCTAGCCATCTTGGCATGGGGCCGAATTTTCACTCCTGAAATGAGTTGGATAGGTCATTTTTGGCCACAAAATCAGTTGAAAATCATAAGGGAAATAACTTCTGATTCAGATTTCTGGGTTTTGCAGCAGGTTTTGAGAGCTTTTGTAGGGTGTCTTTGGGGATAGTTGGGGAAGGTGTTCCCAAACCAAACTCACCACTCCTAGAGCAGCGTGTGTATATTTGGAAGCAAAAATTCCAGTGTATTTTTTAAATTATCATGGGAGTACAGGAGTTAAGGGAGATGGGGAAAAATTGGGTCACAAACAAGCCCCAGAGGGGACTTGCATGTTATGCACTGTTTAATTTTTAGCCATAAACTAGATGGATGAATTATATTACACAATTCAGTATAAGACAGATTTCTAAAACTGCCTTTGGTCCAAAATGCTGCAGAAATAATCCAGTTTGAGACCATTTAAACTGCATTGGCTCAATGCTAGGAAATTCTGGAAACTGTAGCTTTGTGAAATATTTAGCCTTCTCTGTCAAAAAGCACTAGTGCCACAACAAGCTGCAAATCCCAGGATTCCCTGGCACTGAACCAAGGCAGTTAAAGTGATCTCAAACTGGAGTATTTCTGCAGTGTGGATTGGACCTTAAATCTTCCCAAACTCTGACATATTAATACGTCCAGGATTTTTGGACCAGGTTGGCATAAAGAGCACCACCAGGGGATGTAGAGTTCTATACAGTACAGTGGGCCCTTGTTATTCACTGGGGGTTGGTTATAGGATCCCCTGTGGATACCAAAATATAGGGATGGTCAAGTCCCATTAAATACAGTGGCATAGTAAAATGGTGTCCCTTATATAAAATGGCAAAAGCAAGGTTTGCTTTTTGGAATTTATATATTTTGAAAAATATATTTTCAAACTGTGGGTGCTTGAATCTGCAGATAAGGAATCTCTGGATACAGAGGACCAACTGTATTTCTGTGCCATTTATAGATTACCAAATAAGTGTCCAATTTCAGGCAAAATTGAACATGTTGATCATCAATAACTCAGTTTTTCTCTAGCTCAAAGGAGGTTATGTAGCTGTTTCCTACACTCAAATATTTATGAATTAATATCCAAAAGATTAGTGCCTAAGGGCTTATGATTGTTTCGAAAACATTTTTGAACAAAATTTTAAAGGGCACTAGATATTTGCCTGTTTGACACTGGTGTAGTGGACCCAGGTTTTGCAGTGTTAAAGTGCTGAGAATTTTTGAATAGCAGAGATCATGACTTCACCTACTATCCCTTTCAGATGTCTCTATTTCTTTTGATCACATTGCTATTTTCACATAACAGCAGGGAGGGATAAATTTTCCCAGCAAGGATCTGTTTGTTCTGAGTAGGGCTATGCAATCAATTCTATTGTCATTCAAATTAGACTGGTTTGGACCTATTTGTGCCAGCTCCAGAATGAGTTGGATAGGCCAATTCAATTCCAAAGTGGAATGGCACAGTGCAAAGTAAAAATAGGCAGGAAAAAGATACTGTAGATATTTCTTTCTTTTTTTTTTTTAATTCTTTATTAATGTATAAAAAATAAGACAACGTAACGTACAAACATCGTGACATGACAAGACAATAATAGAAACAACAAAAAGCAAAGAAAAGAAAGAAAAAAGAGAAAATATATACAAACAAAAAGAAAAAGAAAAAAGATATATATATATATATATATATATATATAATACATAAAATCACAAACTAAAACTAACAATTAACACTTAACATTGACTTCCTAGCAAATGGCAAGAGGATCAAAAAAGTACATTTCAAATAACCTGTTTCCCATACTTAATTCTATTCTTACATCGCTGACGTTCAGTTGTATGTAACTAAAGTAGATCATTTAAACACTGACACCCGACAATGACTAATATGTATACATTACTTAAAAATTTATAATATATGTCTTTAAACAATGTATCTACATGCATATCTATAAACTTTGTATCTAAATAGCTTCTTAATTATATATTTTATATCAAAATCTATCATTATCTTATCCAAAAATGAATATATTATTCCAAAAACGCTACATGACTTAATTCATTATTAATGTCATTCCTTTTCAGATATCGGTACCACGGAGCCCAAGTCTTATGAAATTCTGCAAGAGACCTGTCCCTAGATAAATATGTCAGTTTTTCCATCTCATAAATTTCATAAAGTTTCAATTTCCAATCCTCCACTGAAGGTGTCTCTCTCTTTCTACAGTACTTTGCATAGAGTATTCTCGCTGTAGTTATTTAAAAAAAATAACAATTTACAATTAATCCCCTCTATGTTTATATTTGAAATATTTAAAAGATACAATTTTGGGTCAACTGGTAGACATGTTTCCAAAAAAATTTGAGATTTTTCGTTAATTTTTTTCCAATATCTCTGTGCTTTGCTACACTTCCACCACATGTGAAAATAAGTACCCCGTTCTTCTCCACATTTTCCAACATGATGAGTTATAACCCTTATACATTTTTGATAACTTAGATGGGGTCAAATACCACCTGAACATTGATTTATATAAGTTCTCCCTCAAGTCCATGCTGACAGTATATTTTATTACCTTTTTCCAAATTTTTTCCCATTGTAAATGGAGACACAAATAAATTAATTTCAAAATACTGTAATTTGATTAGAAATTGGGAACAAGAGGAGAACTTAATTAAAAATTATATCATCAGATGGGCTCAAGATACAAATCAAAATATTAACTTGGAAGATTGGGAAAAGATACTGTAGATATTTCTGACCAAATGAGGAAAACTCCAAGGTAGTGTTATTCTGGGAGTGAAGAACAAAACTGAGCTTTGCTCATTGGCAGCCTCATTCACACTATGATTTAAACCGGTTTGCAAAGCAGATCAAACTGGATTATATGTGCTACATTCACACTCAAGCTGATTTGCACCTCGATTGTGTTTGGGCTGAATCAGGGTGAATCGGCACAAGTCCTTCTGAACCGTTTCTTTTGAAAACAGAAATTTTAGAGGCTTTTTTTCCCCCAAAAGAAACCAGTTTGCAACAGCTGTGAACAAACTGTGCAGCTGTTTTCCAGTTTTGCCAGAAAATTTTCAAGAGGAAGGGCAAGTGGGGGGGGGGTTGTTCCTGGGAGAGGCACGGTGCAGTGTTATTTTTATTTAAATTGTCAGTTTCTGTGAACTATTACATTTGCATGGGTTCACAAGAGGGAGTCATGGGTTCCATAGTGGGAATTCTTCCCTGCCATGGCATGCATGGATTCCTCCCTGGCATGGGTGCATCTGTGGGTGCCATGGATCAGCTGTTGCTCCCATAGAATAAAACTCATCCAGCAAGTCAGACTCTCTCAACCTCAGAGGATTACAATGGCAACCCCCCCCCCCGAACAATTATTGTCAAGAAAACCCCATGAAAGCTCCCCTCTTAGAGTCTTGAATGCACAGAACCCACACTCTCACACATAACCCACACCCTCACACACATATAATCCAGCTGCCCTTTAAAGCAGGGCTTGGTGACAAGTGTGTTTTTCCAGATGTTGCTAGGTTGCAACTCCCAGAAGCCCTAGCTCATTATGAGGGATGATGGTTGTTTCAGTCCAACCACATCTGGAGGGCAGCATGACCCCCTTCCCTATTTGAACAAGGTGAGCAGATGTCTAGCCACCAAGGAGGGCAAGGCACTGCAAAATGTGGGACATTCAAAGAAAATGTAGGACACAACATAAAAACACTAATATAAATATAAATTAATTTCATATGGTTCATTCACAGCTGTATCACATATACTGGATTATTTCTTGAAGAGAAACAGCAAATGTGGTGTTCCTCAATGGGTTTCTTCATTAGGCTCAAAATAGAGTACACTGAAGGGAAAATGTAGGACATGACCAAATAAAAGCTCAATACACTTATACAAATATAAAATCATGCTCCTTAGTCTTATGCTCCAAATGGAGGCCCTTCTGGGATTCTTTCTGGACAGGGGGTTGAAATGGAGGGAGCATCCTGGAAAAGAAGGACACCTGGTCACCCTCCTATGTGAAGAAAAGTGAACTGCACCCCTGCAAACTGCTGCGACCCATCCTATGCACAACAGACACTTCCCAGAGAAATTCATCTGTTGCCCATAAGACAAAAGGTTTCAAAGGGTGGAGGGAAGCAAAAGTGGAGGAGGAGGAGGAAATGTATTTCAATTGGGAATCATCTTGGAAGCTGCTAGAGCTGAAAGACAACACAGTAAATTATTAAATAGATAAAGACTGCCTTGCAAATGCTTTTCTCTCCTCAAAGTGGCAAGAATTAAGGAATTGTGCCAGCAGGATGCACTCTGGATCCTAAGGACAGATGGATCCCAAAGTGCCTTTACACCAAAATAAGCCCCCCCCCACCTCTTCTTGGTGACCCCAGGAAGAGGCTGTGGGGGGATGCAGACCAGCACTTTAGTATGGCCTGGGGTGGAGTTGGGGTGGGGCAACCACAACTGGTTGCACTGACTCCGCCCCAATGCCACACACCCAACTGCATGGCATGCGGCATCAGGGCACCATCTTGGCACAGTATGCAGACATGCTGCGCCAAAGAGGCACAAAAGAGCAGCGGTTGTGGCTCTAAGGGCGGAAATAAAGGAGGATCAGAGCCACTCCGTACAGGCCATCTGCATCGGTCCTGTGTCAATGGGGAGGAAGAAAAAGACCCCCTCCATCTCTGAACCCCCTGGCCTGGACACAGGGTCCCCTCTTTACCAGGGAGAGGAAGGTCCCAAACACATGGCAGAAACAATCCACTTTGAGACCACTTTAACTGCAAATGCTAGGAACTGTGGTTTTGTGAGACATTTAGACTTCTCTGTCAGAGAGGAAAGTGGTGGTGGTGGTGGAGGAGTGTGTGTATCTCTCACACACACAAATACATAAACACAGACACACAGAGAGGCCTGTAGACATAGTGACAGCTGATGTGTGTGGCCACACCTCCAAGTCCTTGTGTAACTGGAAACATGCACATGTGCAAATTGACATTTTTAAAAAAAAAGACCTGGGATGGATCGATCATGCCTGATATTGAGAATCTATTTTTTTGTGGTGCAAAAGTAAGTGTGAACTTGAACCGTGTTAAATAGACATGGAGGCATTTGATAATGGAAATGTAGTGTGAACTTTGCATTGGTTTAAACCGATTCTGCAATACCAGATCTATTCAATTCCAAAACCAGTTTTTTTGAGACCCCAGCATTGTTAATGTGCAATCTGGGAAAGAAGCCTCATCAGTATTTTCCAGTCACAGTGCTCAGTGGGAGAGATTTGTGAGGTCACTGGAGGTATAGGCCAAGATGCCCAGTAAAGTAGGGGGTGGGGAGCAGGGTTACAGTCATAGCAATAGTGTCACAATCATGACTAAGTAGCAGTCATAAATATAGAACAGTTATGGATGAGTAAATATTAGTAGCTGCTCCATATTCATGATAGCTACTTAGTCATGACTATGACAGTATCACCATGATTATAATTACCTCTCAAACCTACTTTATCAGATACCACCTGCATGGATGGAAGCAGATCCAGTTTGCCAGCAATTGAAGTACAACTGAATGATGTTTCTGTTTGAAGGGAGGCTACAAATGGTCATCTAGTTAAGTATACTTAATTATTTTACCAATGTACTTAACTAATTCAGAATACTGACTGACCTATTTATTTATTTATTTGGAAAAACAGCAAATGTTGCAAGCACCTAGTGCAAAAAGTCCTTCAGCTACTTGACACTGGCTCTATTATGTGTTAACCATCTTTGTTTTTGAAGTTCCCATCAATGAGGGATAATCTGAGATTCAACTGTCCAAATCTCAATTCATATTTGGGTCCATATCAGGACAGATTGGATCTGGATCAATCTGATCCTAATTGGACTTGGAGCCAACTTGCTCAATCGGATTTCAAAGTGAAGTGGGAGCCCTATGCACAACTCTAGTTGTAAGGTTCCACTGTTACTATATAAATTATTTTGGGGTTGCTTAGCTCTGAATGGGCAATTAAGGTCTATTAACCTGGCAAAACACCTGCTCATGGTGGCTATGAAAGCTTCTAGAATTGGTTTTGCTGATCTGAATCTATACAGCTGCCTGTATTTTTTGGGATTTCCTTGTGAGCATAGCAATGGGACTGTCATGGCAAACAACTGCACTTCAAAATTTACCACTGTACCAATGCTTGACAGAAAATTCAAATTATGTTCTCTGTTACTATGATTCCACAAAATCTACCTGAGGTGAACCTTCCCATTTCACCTAATGATCCAGCTATCGTGGCAGTTATCAAACTCAAGCTTAGTTTTTTGAGGACCAGACATTCATATATGTACCACTACCCCCCCCCCCAAAAAAAAGTTCCATATGCATGGTCAAACATACTTCAAAGGAAAATTACACCAGTGGCTATTTCTAAGTATCAGAGGTGCTGAAAGAGTTGATTGCAGTGTAAGGTAAATAGAACTTTACATCTATTGATGGGGTTTAAAACAGCTTCAACATCTCCCTCAGATGCAGTTTATTTACAGCAATGGGCCCCACTTACTCTGAAATGCAACACTTTGAGTTTAATTTCTCAGTGCATTCCCTCTGGTAAGACATAAAGAAGCAAGATAGTGCTCATTTTGGGTATTTAAATAAAAAAATGTGACATATGCCTTTTTCTTCATCAGTTAGGTGTCAATTTACTTCTTATCGTGAGTTATTCTGAATCAAAGCTATAACAGAGAAGTGATATTTAATTCCACTAACCTTTGAATTTTCCACACGTTATTACGAATCCAGCTATGTTGAAACATGGGGATGTGACTATATTATAGAGCACATAAATGGCAGTTACTGTCCCTGGATGTATTCAGCGGATGAAAATGACTTTTCTCTTGGGCAAAACAGCCCAATCTATAATTCATTTAAAGGTGAATGGGATAATTAACTTCAATCGAATATTCATCTGGATAAGCATTGAGTATACTCATTTTAGGTAGCCATGTAATGGAACAGAAATGTCAACCTAAACGTTATTCAGTAACTCTAATGTAGTGAGGATGATTGCTTTTAAAATCTGCATCTTTAGGAAACTAGCATCTACTTACAGTCATTTCAGTGAAATTCAAAGATAAAATAATTCCATAAAAGTAATAATAATTTGTATGTCTCCAAGTGTCTCTAGGCTACTTGTGTTATTTTTATGTCAGATGACTAACCTGTTGATATAAGGCCAAAACAGAGTTGTTTTCTTGGAGGGATAGTAAAATTCTTGGTCATGTTAATGGCTGATCTCATTTAGAATCCAAGTCCTTCTTATAGAGGAGGTTTAAACTTCATGGGAGGCATTATGCTTTTTCATCTGTGTAGTTGGCTTGGTTGAAAAAAAGACCAAGCATTAAGAGAATCCTTGCAAATACTCCTTGGATATGAAATGGGAGAGAGGCAAGGCTTCTGGGCTGCCAACTAGTCAGGGCCACCACATGCCACATGACACAATCCTCCAATTTCTCCAATTTCTCCAATTTTTGCAAGTGAAGGAGAAAGAGGTTGCCTTGACCGATGACCTTCATCTGAGCATCGACAGGGGTAGTGTGACCCTGTTGGTGCTTTTAGACCTCTCAGCTGCTTTTGATACGATAGATCACAGCACCCTCCTGGATTGCCTGAGAGGGCTGGGAATCGGAGGCACTGCATTGCAGTGGTTCCACTCCTTCCTCTCGGGCAGATCCCAGAGGGTGCTGCTCAGGGACAGTTGTTCAGCAAAAAAAGACCTCACTTGTAGCATCCCTCAAGGCACCATTCTGTCCCCGATGTTGTTTAACAACTATATGAAGCCGCTGGGAGAGATTATTCAGAGACAGGGGGCTGGGTGTTATCAGTACGCTGATGACACCCAGATCTATTTCTCCTTGTCCCGATCATCGGCCATGGCTCCTGATGGCATCTCTCCTCTCAATGTCTGTCTGAAGGCAGTAATGGACTGGATGAGGAAAAACAGATTGAAGTTGAATCCAGACAAAACAGAGGTGCTCACAGTAGCGGCAGTTGCAACCGCCAGTCCTGGACGGGATCACACTCTCTGTGATGGACTATGTTCACAGTCTGGGGGTGCTCTTGGATTCGTTGCTCCTGATGACTAATCAAGTAAATGCGACAGTCAGGAGTGCCTGTTATCAACTTCGGCTGATACGCCAGCTGCACCCTTTCCTGGAAGTAAGAGACTGTGGTGCATGCACTGGTAACTTCTTGTCTGGACTTCTGTAATGCGCTCTACATGGGGCTAACATTGTGCTTGGTCTGGAAACTTTAGTTGGTACAGAATATGGCAGCCAGAGTGGTCTCGGGGACATCTAGGAGAGACCACATAAAACCGGTATTGAAGGGCCTTTTCAGACAGCCAGAAATAGTGCAAATTGAGTCCACTTTAACTGCCCTGGCTCAAAGCTGGGGAATCATGGGAACTGTAGTTTATTGTGGCACCAGAGCTCTCTGACAGAGAAGGCTCAATGTCTCAGGAAAAAAATACAATTCCCATGATTCCCTAGCACTGATCCAGGGCAGTTAAAGTGGACTCAATTTGCACTATTTCTAGCAGTCTGCAAAGGCCTGAAGTCTCTTTACTGGCTGCCTATTAGTTTCCGTGCCCAGTATAAGGTGTTGGTTATGACCTTTAAAGCCCTAAATGGCTTGAGTCCAACCTATCTTTGGGACCGCCTCCTCCCATACAATCCTAAACCAGGCACTCCGGTCCTCTGGGAGGAATTTGCTGCAGCCAATGAGAACTAGGCTGTCTGCAACCTCTCAGAGGGCCTTTTCTGTAACCATTCCCAGACTATGGAACAGCCTGCCAGACAAGATTCTCCTTGTTTACGAGCTTAAGCAGCTTCAAAAAGGCTGTGAAAACGGATCTCTTTTGGCAGGCCTTTCCTGCCTAGAATTCCCAGCCTCAGGAGCCTTTTTAATTTACCTCTCCTATTGTTGCTGCCAGTCTTTTTTAATTTTGATGTTTTATTTATGCTGTTTTAATAGATTTTTTATTTAATACTTTTTTAAGGGGCGGGTGGATTTTGGGATTTTAGTGTGTATTTTGAGATATGTAATTTTAATTGTTGTAAGCCACTCCGCTTGTTCGACAGAGGGGTGGGGTAGAAAATAATAATAATAATAATAATAATAATAATAATAATAGGGAGGGAAGAGGAGCACAGTGTTAAGAGAAAAACTATACACAGAGAAACTGAAATGAAAGCTTCTCATATCCACAGTCATTGTTGTTCACTGAGTTGATCAAAACTAGCTGCCAATTCAATTGAAAGTCCTTGAAAAAGAATATGGAGAAATAGCTTATTACTATGAAGTGCACTAGCTAAGTTGGTGAAGTGGCTTAAAGGGCAAGGAGTAAACAATTTCAAGGAGATGAAGGACATGCCCAGATCAAAACTGTGTGAGCTTGGAAGACTTACTTTTTGGACTACACTTCACAGAATCCCCTAACTGGCATGTGGATTTGATACACTGTCAATTGTAAAGTACCTTTGCCCATTTCTGCTTCACATGCTGTTGGACTGGAACTGCCCTCCCTCCCATCACCTACCAGTTTTGGTAAATACCCTTTGGTATTATTGAAGATCAGTCTCAAACTGCAAAGCCAAACTTGGGTGCTTTCATTATTTCACTGACTTGCAAGAACATCTGAAGTAAATTTAAGGTTTTGGCAAGCTCAGAGAACCAGTGTGGTGTAATGTTTTCAGTGCTGGATTTGCACTCTGGGAGATCACGGGCTGAATCTTAATTCAGTCCTAGAAACACACTGGGTGACCTTGGGCAAGTCACAGTTTCTCAGCCACAGAGGAAGGCAGTGGAAAACCTCCTCTGAACAAATCTTGCCAAGAAGACCTTGTGATAGGTTTGCCTTAGGGTCTTCATAACTTGGAAATGACTTGAAGGTGGGCAACTTCAACAGAGCAAACAGAGCTGGCAAAAGACAGCACAGCTCTTTCCCCAGTCCTTCAAGAACAGAAATCTGAGTCAGTGACCAAGTAACAGAGTACAAATTTACTTGATACTTGATGTGAGTGATTCAAGTGCAGGAGAACTGCAGGAAAAGCAATCAAAACTTTTGGAAATGCATTTGAATGTTGAAACAGGTGAATGTATAGAAGAATTTTAATATGATATCTTGGAACAACAAAACAACACTGATTTAAAATTCTGGATTTCTCTGTGTGTGGGTGATAAAAATGTGCAGTAATCTGGAAGCATAAACTTAGCATAGGGGGTTGCAGACTGCCAGAAATAGTGCAAATGGAGTCCACTTTTAGGGTTGGGGTTAGGGTTAGGGAATCATGGGAGCTGTATTTTATTGTGGCACCAGAGCTCTCTGACAGAGAAGGCTCAATGTCCCAGAAAAAAAATTCCCATGATTCCCTAGCACTAACCCTAACCCTAAAAGTGGACTCAATTTGCACTATTTCTGGCAGTCTGCAAAACCCCCCCCCCCCCAGTATCTCTTGACGCGTTAATTTTTAAAAGGAATAAGTTACTGTATTCATTTTCCTGATTACACAATAGGTCATTTCTTGTTACTTACTGCTGTCCAGAAAAGTAACTCACCAAGTTTCTCATTACTAAGAAGTTACTACTATGGCCGTGTCATTAGGAAATGCAGAAAACTATTGTCTTCTCCAAGGTGGCCAATTTAGATATTTCACCTTGAAAAATCAAAGAAAAATTGAATAGACATTACAAAATAATCTTTCCTTGCTACAGCACAGGGCAGTCCCCCATGTTACCTTTCCTCCCCCTCCACTTCCTCTTCCTTCATCTTTCATGGCTCAGACTGAGTCTGACCAGTCAGTGATGAGTAGTATGGTAGCAGTATCATCTGGATATCTCAGGTTTTTTATATACCTTCCTCCTATCTTCACTCTTCCTTCTTCTGGGTCTTGACCTGCTCTGTATATTTGTTTTCTTCTAGTGCAGGGGTAGGCAACCTTTTTGAGCGAGGGGCCGGGTTGCTGTCCCTCAGACAATTGGGGGGTCAAATCACCAAAAATAAATAAATAAATAAAAATATATATATTTAAAAAAATTAAAAAAATATGCATGCACACTCTCTCAGCCCCAGAAAAGCCATGGCAAAACCCATGTGGAGATTTTGCCAAGAAAACCCAAGAACAAGTAATAACAACAATAATCAATATCATCATGGTGGGGGGCAGTGGCGGCGGGGGCAGGACTAGCCTGGGGCCGGTCCAAAGGCCTTGGGGGGCCACATCTGGCCTCTGGGCCTTTGATTGCCTACCCCTGTTCTAGTGTAATGTGCACATTCCTGATGTTCTCCATTATCCATCATATATTTGCAATCTGATCCCTACTGCCTCTTCCTTTCCTGGATCCAATTTGTGTCTCAGGAATTTCATGCTCCAAAATGGTAGCAGACTTTGTTGCAAATTTTTGACCATGGCTTTGCTTGCATGGAAAATTAGTGCAATCATCCTATAATTGCTGCAATCTTTTGTGTTTCGTTTTTTTTTTCTTTTAAATGCATGGGAATGTATATTGGTCATTTCCAATCTGTGGGCCACTGTTTTATTTTCCATATTTGCTGTCAGATTTTAGTTAAAATAAAAGTTGATTCTGTCATGCATACAAAGAAATATTCCAAAGCTCTCAGACACACAAACACACAGAGAAAGAGAAGAGCGAGAGAGAGAGAGAGAGAGAGAGAACACAGCAGACACATTAATGAATGCAACAAACCAGCAGTACGAGGCAGGTGAAATGTGAGCTGAAGGCCACACACAGTGGACTACTACAAATCTGGGTTACTTTAGTCTTGGATAGTTTCTGAAAGATAGGGTCACTTTTGCCTAGCCCATAGGAAAATGGGCCTACAGACTTTTCCCAAACTAAAATTCAGTCTGATAAATGTTTCTCATCACTGCCTTAAATTAACAAGATTTTTTTCCCCTCAAACATTTTCCTTGGTTTCATCTTGAGTGTAGAAAAAAAACATGAAAATATATTTGATAAAACAGAACTGGACAATACTGGGGTCTGATCTAGTAATTAAGTGTTCTTCCTACAATCCTAAAATGCTCCTGTCTTTGGTAATTCTTACTCCATTCATAACATACTATTGTTGTTGTTGTCATCAGTCATTGTCCCACTTAATTCACTCTGCAAAATAGTTGCTTAACCGTTTAAATGATGAGCTCTTCTCTAGTTCCCACTTGCCCTAAATAATAATAATAATAATAATAATAATAATAATAATAAAATTTTATTTATACCCCGCCCAATGGATACGCAATCAGGGCGGCTTACATCATTTAAAACACAATATACATAAAACATAATACAGAAACCCCCCCACCCCCCCTTAAAAAATTATTAAATCAGGCAATATATAAAATCAACATGATTAATTATATTAAAATCCACACAGAATCGGTAAGCAAGCTGGATGATCCCTTCCATCTGCCGATGGGGCCACGCAGGAACATCATTTAGCATGGCTACCTATATCCGGGGTGGGGGTATACTACTCTGGAAAGGCCTGCCGGATTATTTCATCATGCATCCAAGGATGCATCTACACTGGATGCATTTCATCATGCATCCAAGGATGCATCTACACTGGAGAAATAATGTAATTTGACACCACTTTAAGTGCTTTAGCTCAGTCCTATGGAATCCTGGGATTTATTATTTTTCAATGTCTTTAGCTTTCTCTGCCAAAGAGTGTTGGTGCCTCACAAAACTACACATCCCAGGATGGAGGCATAACACATTTTCCCATATGCATGGAGGCTGTTTGCAGATGCATCATTGTGTGGTGCAGTAAGTACATAGCTGTCAGGGATGATGGGAGTTGTAGCTCTTCACCTCTGGCTCTAACTCACCACCTTGTTATGCAGCAGAGCTGACCAGCTTTGATCAGTGGTTGATGCTTCTTTCCCAAGCAGCAGAGTTTCAGAGAATAGGCTGAAGACCCTGACAAACTCTCCAAGCCTTCTCACTCTTCTTCCTGAGATGTCTCCAAACTTCTCCAGGATTCTTCTGGTTCTTGTATCTTCCCTCAAGACACCAGACAACTCAGTAGTCTTATATAAAAGATCTACTTTATTCTACTATATATATATAAATACTATATGCCCTACAAATCACAATCTCTACACTTCACAATATCTCCAAAACTACTCCACAATATGCATTGGCAAACACTGCACTTATAGCCATTGTTAGTCACCACCCACTAGTCGGTTCCCACCCAGTGGGTGTGTACATTCATTTTGATTGGTTTACATGGATCATCCCATACTTAAGACCAACCCAAGTATTTCATCATTTTACCTTGACTACTTAATGAATCTCAGGTGTTTGCAATCTATAACAGGTGTTTTCAATATACACTCTATAACTTTGTCCTTGGCTCTCAAGGCTTCCAAATTACATTATCCTTTTCACCTGTGTAGCTTCATGATTGCTCCTGCTTAATCACTGTGACGTTCACATACACATTTTATTTCTATTACTATAAGTCCCATGTTGCATTTCCTTAACAATAGCACAGGCATCACTGAATATTTTTTAAAAGTTTTTGATATTTGGAAGGAACTGTTGAACACTTCTAAGATGAGCAATTTCAACCATTCCCCTAACCTCTCAAGTGGAATATTTAAGCCAGCCCTATATCTAAGTGCAGTACTCCTGACCTTCCACCATTTCAGATATTGGTTTCCATGAAGACAGATGGTACCAACTAAAATCTTAAAACACTTAGCATACCCTTCCCCTTCCATCACAGTTATTTTTTAAAGACAGGCTTAACCACCAATGAAAAGCATATGAACCTTTCAGTGTGGTGACAAAGTTTGTTTTTTGCAAGAATGGACAAATTCCTTTGGACACAGGTCTTATGGTTCTCATTTCCAGAGTGTCCAGTGACATTAATGATGTTGACATTTAACCTGCACACAATATGTTTAATAGATTCCTAGTACCCTGCTGCTGGACAGCATCAAGTTCCCTGTCAGAACCAATACATGTCCCCCCTCAGGGCAATGTGTGGTGCTCTCGTGTCTTTGCCAGCTTCTGGGGACATACGTTACAAGCAGAAGATAGAAAAAACAGCAACATTTTCTAGCATCTTCAAAGCCTTTGCTAGATTCTGAGGCAGTGATATCTTGCCACTCTTTTAATGATGGAATTAATCAGTTCTGTTTCCAAGCTTTGATAAAACAAGAGAACATGTAGGGATGCTTTATATTTTCACAGCACCTTTTGCAAGTACTCAAATCACATCAAAGAGTAGTCCACACAACACACTATAAGAAAAGTCAGTTTGGTCTCATAGGGCCTAAGCAGACTGCCAGAAATAGTGCACATTAAATTGAGGCACTGCCCTGGCTCAGTACTAGGGAATCATGGGAACTGTAATTTATTGTGGCACCAGAGCTCTCTGACAGAGAAGGCTCAATGTCCCAGAAAAAAATACAGTTCCCATGATTCCCTAGCACTGAGCCAGGGCAGTGCCTCAATTTAATGTGCACTATTTCTGGCAGTCTGCTTAGGCCTATAGAGTTCCTGGGGCCTTGTCTGCATGGGCTCCTCCTTGTATTTAGACCAGACAATGCATGGCCCAAAGCCCAGTTCTCATGTGAGTAAAGCAGATAATATCTGGCCTGCTCAGCACCAGAACCAGATTTTACCCCTCTTGCTACATTTTTTAGAGCTCCCATGTGCTCTAAGCATTCCTGAAAGATCCAGAGCCCTCCATTCGGAAGCCAGGAAGCTGAATGTGTTCCACTAAGCCTCCTGGCACATCCACTACTGCTGCCAGTCACTCTGAGGTCAGAATGAGGTGCCCAGTGATAATCGCATGTCCAAGTGGCTCATTCTTACCTCAGAGTGAACCAATCCACAATAGTGGCAGACACACTGGGTGTCTTGGCAGGATGCCCACATGTTCAGCTGCCTGGCTTCAAAATGGAGGGCTTTGCAATGGAAGAGGGTCAGGGCAGCTCCACAGGAAGTAGAATCTTGGCGGCTCAATTGAAGACAAGGCCTGAGTTGCAACTTGCCTAAAGGTGTATCAGCACTCACCAGTAATATCATATCACTTCAATAGTCAAACCTCCATCCCAATAAATCCTAGGAACTGTAATTTGTTGAGGAACTTACATTTCTCTTCCAGAGAACTCTGACATATTTCTCTGAACTACAATTCTCAAAGGACCCATCTTCACTACAGAATTATAATGACTGTGTGTAACTAATTTGTAAAATGAATTTTGAATCAGCTGCAGAATGGTAAGTGAAGATTTATAGAAACTCCATTGCTGCAGTGGATCTTGTCTAGTTAGAACTAGCAATTAGGTTTAGGCTAAAGAATGTATAATTAATCAACTTGTATCCCTTACAAGGGACAACCAGCGTGGTGTAGTGGTTTGAGCATTGGAATATGACTCTGGTTTAAAAGCCTGCTCAGCCTTAGAAAGCATTGGTTCCCAAATCTGCTTTGAACATATCCTGCCAAGAAAATCCTGTGATAGGTTCACTTTAGAGTCATGGTAGGTCAGAAACAGTTTGAAGGCATACAACAACAATGATGGAAAAATATTTTTTAAATATGGGGGCGGGGGGGCGGGAATTAATAGCTTTCTCCAGTGTCAGGGAACTCTGATAAGGAGAAACCTGGACCGACAAGACTTTTTTGTGCAAAAAAGGTGAATTTCTTAAATATCCCTAGAAATATATTTTACTGTATAAATAAATAAATCTGCCCCCGAATATTATTTCCTGTTCAGGAAATACTCTTTCCTGCCCAGAAAATGCTGTGCAAACAATTACTGATTTATGGTGTGAGTGTAGCAAAGTGGGTGTGTGACTGCCTTTCATCAGCCATCCATCTCTAGACCTGTAGCTCTCTGCCGCTTGCAGCATTCCAGCATTCCAGGAATCAGAACAGAGATCAAATTCTCTTCAAAAGAAGGGTCTTTATTCTTGTTGTTGCAAATAAACATGGTAAACTATTTACATTGTAGAAAAGCCAGTATGCAGGCAGAGAACAAAGAAACTCTGAGCCAAACCCTCTAACTCCACCCCTGGGTGGATTCACTTTATAGACATTTGTTGGACATCCTCTAACCCAGCCTCTAATCCAGCCTACTTCCTGTACTGTCATGTGACCCTGGTTCTCACAAAACACGATGATTTAATTGTTTATGTTCTTTCTTCCACTGTTCCCAGGCACAGACTGACCTTGGCTACTCTGTTTTGAATATCCACCTGCAGGCTAAAGCTTTCACAGTTAGAAATTTTCCACATCTGTACATTTCCATTTTGACTACAAATCCCAACAACAATATCTCATGCAAATAAGTTCTGAATTGCACTCTTCAAAAACTGCACATTGCGAACAAAGTAGGAAGATGGTTGGCCCATAAACTGAAGAAAGAAAAAGAAAAGAAAGTAATACTAAAACTTAAAAATAACAATGAATAATATACACAACAAAGTAAATTAAAACAAATAGCTGCAGAATATTTTGGAAAATTATTCTAAACAGAAGAAACAACACAAGAAAATAGAGTAAAAATGAGAGAATTTATAAGAAAAGAGCAAGTCTCCCAACTTACTAATAAACATACAGAAGGACTTAATGCTCTAATCACCATGGCAGAAATAGACAAAGCCATAATGAATCTGAAAGAAAATAAGGCACTGGGACTACATGAGTTGATGGCAAAGTATTACAAAACATTTAAAGAAGAACTATCATTGAAGCTATATAAGACAATTCAAGAAAAAGATTATGGAAAGTTTCTGGAAACATGGGGCCAATCATTAACTACCTTAATACCAAAAGAAGAAAAAGACCCTGAACAAATAAGTAACTACCATCCAACTGTTTTATTAAACCTAGACTATAAGATATACACATCCATCTTAGCAGAAAGATTGAAAAAAGCACTATTGTCCTGCGTACATGAAAATCAAACACACTTCTTTTCAGGGAGACATTTACAAAACAATATTAGAACAGTAGTGGATGTCTTAGAATTCTATGAAATATATAAAGAACATGAACTAGGAATGATATTTTTAGATCCAGAAAAGGTGTTTGATAACATTAATTGGGACTTTATGAAAATAGTGATAGAGGAATACAGAATAAGAGGAAAATTTATGAATTGGATCCACAATATATATAGAAAATCAAAACACAGAAATAATTATAAATGGAGAAAAAACAAGAAATTGTATTATAAATAAGGAAATGCACCAGGGATGCACACTACCTCCTTTGCTTTTTATTATGGTGTTGGAAATTTTAAATCAGAAAATAAGAAACAATAAGTTAATACAAGGACTGGAAATACACAAATATAGCTATAAGCTCCATGCTTTCATAGATGATTTAGTAGTTTGTTTTTAGAGAGTCCAACAAAGAATATTATAAGACTGCTGGAAATACTAGAATAATTTGGCATTCTAGCAGAATTCAAAGTCAATAAAAGTAAAAGTGGTATATTAACTAAAAATCTCTCCAAAAATGAAGAAGATTTTAAAAGAAAACAGAATTCCAGATAATTAATAAAGTTAAATATCTAGGAATAATAATCATGAAAAAGAACTCAGAGTTATATAAGAACAACTACATCACAACTTGGAATTGCATTAGGAGAAATTTGGGATAATGGGATAATCAACAGCTGTTTCTAATGGGTAGAATTGCCACAATACAAATGAATGTACTACCTAGAATGTTATAGATATTCCAGACAATACCTATTTTAATAAGCAAACAACCATTCAAAATCTGGAGGAAGGACTTATCCAATTTCATATGGCAGAGAAAGAAGCTGAAAATAAAAATATCAGCATTGCAAGATCAAAAGAAGAAGGGTGGACTAGGGCTTCCAAATCTAGAAATATATTATAATGCATGTGCTCTAACACAGATAAAAGAATGGATAACATTAGACAACAAAAATTACTAGAAGTATTAAGATGAAACTTGGATGGCACACATATTTATGCTGTGATAAAGTCAAAACAAATAAAGAATTTAACACACATTGTATAAGGAAAGCACTATGTACAGTCTGGAATAAATACAGAAAACACTTTTACACCAAAATCCCAAAATGGACATCCACACAGGAAGCATTCCACAAAAAAGAAACTCTATTCAAAGGAATTTGGATTAAGTATGAAGACATAGTGATAAAAACATATGAGGGACACAAAGGGGGGGGGGGGTTGCAGACTGCCAGAAATAGTGCAAATTGAGTCCACTTTTAGGGTTGGGTTAGTGCTAGGGAATCATGGGAATTGTTTTTTTTTTCTGAGACATTGAGCCTTCTCTGTCAGAGAGCTCTGGTGCAACAATAAAATACAGTTCCCTTGATTCCCTAACCCTAACCCTAAAAGTGGACTCAATTTGCACTATTTCTGGCAGTCTGCAACCTCCCAAAATCAAAACTAGGAAAGAACTGCAACAAGGGAGATCAGAAATGAATTGGCTCAAGTATTAGCAAATTCAAGAAGATTTCAAAAAGGATGGAGATACAAGGAATAGAAAGTGAAATAAAAGATTTTGATAAAATAATAGTGGATGGAGAAAAACAACTGATAAATAAAATTTACAAACTTCTATTTGAGATAGAGTTAAGTGAGGAGACAATTAAGAATAATATGATTAAGTGGATGCAGAATATCAGAAATGAAATACCCCTAAAAAGTTGGGAGAATGTGTGGGAAAATAACTTGAAATTTACGAAATGTAACAGCTTAAAAGAAAACTACTTTAAATAGGTTTTTGTTGGTTATTCGAGCTGTTAGTCCATGTTCTAGAAGAATGTATTCCTGACATTTCGCCTGCATCTGTGGCTGGCATCTTCAGAGAATGGTGTTATGGAGGTATGTGGGGTATATGTACTGTGTGACCCTTGATTGAGAGGATTGGCATGTAAATCTGTGTATGTTGAGACAAGGCCTCAAGGAGGGAAACTATGCAAGGAGGATTAGTGTCTATTTAATTAATGGTCCATTGTCTGATGGGAATTGTTCTGTTGAGGCAAGACCTCAGGGTGGGAGGATATGTGAAGAGGATTAGTGTCTATTTAATTAATGGTCTATGGTCTGCTGGGGAGCCCCCTGACCCTGAGTGAAGTTTGTTTGCATTTACTGAGACCTAATTTGGTGTTTTTGAGGACTAGTAGCCAAACTTTGTTTACTTTCAAGGTTTCTTTGTTCCTGTTGAAATTTTCCAGGTGTTTGTGGATTTCAGTGGCTTCTCTGTGCATTCTGACCTAATAGTTGTTGGCATGATCCAGAATTTCAATGTTTTCAAAGGGCATTTTGTGCCCAGGTTGGTTTATAACACGTTCTACTACTGCTGATTTTTCAGGCTGGCCCAGACTGCAGTGTCTATCGTGTTCCTTGATTCTCATTTGAACATTGCATTTTGTGGCCCCTATGTAGACTTGTCCACAGCTGCATGGTATGTGGTAAACTCCTGCAGCCATGAGAGGGTCTCTCTTATCCTTCACTGAACACAGCATTTTCTGGATTTTCTTCGTTGGTCTGTAGATCAAAGTGTCGTCCTATTCTGTCCATGACTCCTTTGATGTATGATAAAAATACCTTCCCTTTGGGTGGTTATTTTTCTTCACTCCTGTGGTTTTTTCTGGGTCTGAATGCTCTTCTGATGTCTGAGCTGGAGATTTTAGGCTGTAGAGTCCAGTTTAGGTGTGTCAGTTCATCTTCCAGGTAGTGGGGTTCACAGATCCTTTTTGTGTGGTCTACCAGTGTTTTTATTGTGCTTCTTTTTTGTCCTGGGTGATTATTGGAGTTCCTGTGTAGGTATGTTTCCGTGTGTGTAGGTTTTCTGTATACTGTGTGGCCAAATCGTTGGTTTTGTTTGTGGATGACCAGGACATCCAAGAATGGCAATGCTCCTTCCTTTTCTTTTTCCATTGTGAATTGGATGTTCAGGTGGATGTTGTTCAGATAGTTCAAAAACATGGTCAAATCTTCTTCTCCTTGGCTCCAAAGGATGAAAGTGTCGTCCATATATCAGAACCATGTTGTGGGCTTTTTTGGTGCTATTTCCAGGGCTTGCCTTTTAAAGTGTTCCATGTAAAAGTTTGCTATCACAGGGCTCAGAGGGCTTCCCATGGCTACCCCATCTCTCTGCTTGTAGAATCCATTGTCCCACTGGAAGTAGCTTGTAGTGAGGCAATGTTCGAACAGAGCTGTGATGTCTTCTAGAAAAATTTGTTGGAGGAATGCTCTAGTGTCCATTATGTGGACTTTGGTGAACAGGGAGACCACATCAAAGCTGATTAGTCTGTCTCCAGGTTTTAGTTTGTGGTTGTTGATTTTTTCTATGAAGTGAGCTGAGTCCTTGATGTAGTGGAGTTTTTTCCTTGTATGGGTTTGTAATTATGTGGCCAGAAACTTGGCCAAGTCATAATTGGGGAGCCAGTGGAACTCACTGTGGGTTGGAGTGGAATGGAATCATTATGGATCTTGGGAAGTGAAAAATCAGCAGTAGCAGAACACGTTATAAACCAACCTGGGCACAAAATGCTATTTGAAAACACTGAAATTCTGGACCATGCCAACAACTATTGGGTCAGAATGCACAGGGAAGCCATTGAAATCTACAAACACTTGGATAATTTCAACAGGAAAGAAGAAACCTTGAAAGTAAACAAAATTTGGCTACCAAAATCAGAACTCGGCAAATGCAAATGAAGTTCACCCAGGGTCAGGGGGTTCCCCAGGAGATAGTGAACCATTAATTAAATATACACTAATCCATAATAATAATAATAATAATAATAATAATAAAATTTATTTATACCCCGCCCCTCTGTTAAAAACAATCGGGGGGAGGGGCTTACAACAATTAAAAATACATCAATTTACAGCTGGAAACCCCAAAACCCACCCTCCCCTTTAAAAAAGTATTAAACTAAACATCAATAAAATCAACAGAAATCTTAAAAATCACATGAAGTATTTTAAACCAAACAGCAGGCAAGCCAAAAACTCAGAGAAGGCAAGAGGCACAGCTCCTGAGGCAGGTATCTAATCAGGAAAGGCCTGCTGCAAGGCTCACCTTTTTAAAACTACTCAGGCTTGTAATGTGATGGATCTCATATGGCAGGCTGTTCCATAATCTGGGGGCGATTACCGAAAATTACCTCTGGGAGATTGCAGACAGCCTAGATTTCTGTGGCTGAAGCAAATTCCTCCCAGAGGACTGGAGTGCATGGGGAGGATCATATGGGAGGAGGTGGTTCTGAAGATAAGTTGGACCCAAGCCATTTAGCATTTTAAAGGTAATAACCAACACCTTATACTGGGCCCAGAAACTAATAGGCAGCCAGTGGAGAGATTTTAACACCGGGTTTATGTGGTCTCTGCGAGATGTTCCCATGTCCACTCTGACTGCCATAGTTTGTACTATCTGAAGTTTCCAGACCAAGCATGAGGGTAGCCCCATGTAGAGTGCATTACAGAAATCCAGACAGGAGATTACCAGTGAGTGTACAATGGTCTTACTTCTAGAAAAGGGTGCAGCTGGCATATCAGCCGAAGCTGATAATAGGAACTTCTCACCATTGCATTTACCTGATTTGTCATCAAGAGCGACGAATCAAGAAGCACCCCCAGACTGTGAACACAGTCCTTTACAGAGAGTGTGACCCCATCCAGGACTGGAGGTTGCAACCCAATTCTTGGTTTCGGGGCAGCTACCGTGAGCACCTCCATTTTTTCTGGATTCAGTCTCAATATGTTTTTCCTCATCCAGCTGATTACTGCCTTAAGACATTCATTGAGAGAGGAGATGCCATCGGAATTCAAGGCCGACGATCGAGACATGGAGAAATAGATCTGGGTGTCATCAGCATACTGATAACACCCAGCTCCATAACTCCAAATGATTTCACCCAGCGGCTTCATATAGATGGTAAACACCATCGGAGACAGAATGGCGCCTTAGGGGATGCCACAGGTGGGCTCTTTTTACTGGAGTGACTATCCCGGAGCAGCACCCTCTGGGATCTGCCCAAGAGGAAGGAGCGGAACCACTGGAGCATAGTGCCTCTGATTCCCAGCCCACTCAGGTGATATCCTCCCACCCCGAAGCCTTGCCTCAACAGAATAATACACAATTTACATGCCAATTTACATGCTAATTCCCAGCAGACAATGGACATTCAATTAAATAGAAACTAATCCTCCTCACATATCTTCTTACCCTGAGGCCTTGCCTCAAGAGAACAATACACAGATTTGCATGTGGATCCTCTCAACCAAGGATCACACAGTATATACACCCCACACACCTCCATGTCACCATTCTCTGAGGATGCCAGCCACAGATGCAGGCAAAGCATCAGGAATACATTCTTCTAGAACACAGCCTCACTGCCCAAAAAACCAACAAAAACCTGTGGATGCTGGCCGTGAAAGCCTTGAACTTTACAAACAATTTTAAAGTTTTTTACAGATGGTATATGACTCCAACCACATTAGTAAAAATAAAAACAAACAAACATAAGAATAGTTGTTAGAAATGCAAGGATAAGATGGCTATTCTATACCATATGTTATGGCAATGCAAAAGAGTAAAAATAAAAAATAAAAAAAATCTGGGAAAACATACATAAAATTATAAAAGACATATTACAGAAGAATATTGCATTAAAACCTGAATTGTTCCTATTAAATATAAAAGAAGTAATTGGAAATTAATTAAATCATGAGGGGGAAAGTGCAATTTTATATATGATCATGGCTGCATGTATGGTATACACAAGATACTGGAAAACTGATATACTACCCATTATAGATGAATGGACAGTGAAATTAAATGACTTAGCTGTCATGGACAGCTTGCCCATGTGTATTGGTGGAAAGACAACACAACAATATGAGAAGAAATGGGGAGAAGTATCAATATTGTGGAGAAAGATTAAGGAGGATTTAAAAAGTCAAAAAAGATGTATAGAATATGTAATATATGTGTAAGCAGTATATAATAAACATTAGTCTAAACTAGGGAAATAAGAAATGGAATATTGATTTAGGTCTCTGTTTTATAAAGATGTTAAGAAAAGCTGAGAGAGAGAGAGAGCTGAGAGCCCGGCAGAAGCGGCGGTGGCTTTAAAACCACAAGTAGCCTCCCAGCAGCAGTAGCAACAACAACAGCCACAGCTGAGGGAGAGAGAGAGCCAAGAGCCTGGCAGAAGCAGCTTGAAAACTGCCCCTCTACACCAGCAGCCTCCCGGCAGCAGCAGCAACAACAACAGCTGCAGCCGAGGGAGAGAGAGAGCTGAGAGCCCGGCAGAAGTGGTGGTGGCTTTAAAACTGCCCCTCTACACCAGCAGCCTCCCGGCAGCAGCAGCAACCTCAACAGCTTCAGCTGAGGGAGAGAGAGAGAGCCAAGAGCCCAGTGGAAGCGGCGGCGGCTTCAAAGCAGTGACAGTGGTGAGCCCGAGAGCAGGGCTTGGGTGGAGATCTTCCAGCTAGCCCACCCAGCCCTTTCACCACCTGGGACACTGCAGCAGTGAGGCCAGAAGCCGGGTCAAGAGCCAGGACTCGGTGGAGGCATTTAGCCCACCCTAGCCCTTGCTCCGCCCCAACCCTTTGCTTCCCATCAACAGTGACAGTGGCGAGGCCTGAGAGCCAGGCTTGGGCATAGATTTTTCAGCTTGCCCACCCAGCCCTTTGACCACCTGGGATGCTGCAGCAGTGAGGCCAGGAGCCGGACTGAGAGCCGGGACTCAGTGGAGGCATTTAGCCCACCGTAGCCCTTGCTTCCACCAATGGCAACTGCAGCAAGCCCAAGAGCAGGATTGGGCGGGGACTTTCCAGCTAGCCTGTCCAGCCCTTCCACCATCCTGGATGCCACGTCTATTTTAGCCCGCCCTAATCCTCCTGCCTTCAGCAGTTTTCTGAATATTGCCATCAAGAGCTTTAGGATGGGATTTGGAGTTCAGACTGCCATGATTGCCTTGGCTGATGACCTTCATCTGGGCATCAACAGGGGTAGTGTGACCCTGTTGATGCTCCTAGACGTCTCAGCAACTTTTGACACAATCAATCATAACATCCTCTTGGATCGCCTGAGTAGGTTAGGAATCAGAGGCACTGCATTGCAGTGGTTCTGTTCCTTCCTCTTGGGCAGATTCCAGAGGATGTTGCTCGGGGACAGTCGCTCTACGAAAAAAGAGCTTAATTGTGGTGCCCCTCAAGGCACCATCCTGTCCCCGTTGATGTTCAACATATATATGAAGCTGCTGGGAGAGATCATTTGGAGACATGGGGCAGGGTGTTAGTATGCTAATGACACTCAGATATATTTCTCCATGTCTTGGTCTTCAGCTTTGGCTTCAGATGGCATCTCTCCCCTCAATGACAATCTTAAGGCAGTAATGGACTGGATGAGGAAAAACAGATTGAGACTGAATCCAGATAAAACAGAGGTATTCACAATAGCTGCCCCAAAACCAGGTATTGGGAATACAACCTCCAGTTCCTGATGGGGTCACACTCTCCGTGAAGGATTGTTTTGCAGTCTGGGGGTGCTTCTGAATCCGTTGCTCCAGATGACAAATCAGGTAAATGCGATGGTCAGGATCACCTATTACCAGCTTCGGCTGATATGCCAGCTGCGCCCTTTCCTGGAAGTAAGGGACCTTGAAACTGTGGTACATGCGCTGGTAACCTTTCGCCTTGATTTCTATAATGCTCTCTATATGGGGCTACCCTCATGCTTGGTCCAGAAATTTCAATTAGTACAGAACATGGCAGCCAGACTGGTCTCGGGTACATCAAGGGGAGACCATATAACACCTGTATTGAAGTCTCTTTACTGGCTGCCTATCAGTTTCCAGGGCCAGTTTAAGGTGTTGATTATTACCTTTAAAACCCTAAATGGCTTGAGTCCATTCTATCTTCAGGACTGCCTCCTCCCATACAATCCACCTCACGCACTCCTGTCCTCTGGGAGGAATTTGCTGCAGCTGATAAAAATGAGGCTGTCTGCAACCTCCCAGGGGGCCTCCTTGGTGACCGCTCCCAGATTATGGAATGGCCTGCCAGATGAGATCTGTCAGATTACGACCTTGAGCAGCTTTAAAAGAGCTGTTAAAATGGATCTCTTCTGGCAGGCCTTTCCCGACTAGATTTCCTTGCCTCAGGAGTCAGCCTATCTTCTCTTCTCCAACTTCTGCCACTGCTGCTGCTACTGTCTTTCTATTGTTGCTCTGACAAGATTATTTTAAATATGTTTCAATGTATATTTGTTATGTTTTAATGTATAATTTGTTTAATAATTTCTTAAGGGGTGGGTGGGTTTCAAGGTTTTTTGTATGTGTACTATATTTGTATAATAATTTTAATGTTGTAAGCTGCCCCAATTGCTTTGCAGAGGGGCAGGATATTATTATTATTATTATCATTATTATTATTATTATGACTGCTACTACTAAACAGAACTTAAGAATTACTCAGTTAGAAAAGATCCAGTTAGAATGAAGGTAATGCATAATAAGGTGAGCATAGGCCAACTGAGTTTAGAAAAGAATGTGTAAGCAAAAATGCATAGCAAAATGTTATGTTTCCTTCTTTTGTTGTTTTTGTTGTTTGTTTGTTTTTATGTGGTACTAAAATAATAATAAAATTTTAATTAAAATACCTGCACATTTTCCAGACTTTCTCACAAAATGAAGAAAATTGCTAGAATTACCCATTGCTTCCCTTGAGAATGCAATCACCCTTGAACTACATCCCTAATTCTGTTATTCTAAATTACATCCTACATAAGATAGACAGCATTATTTAATAATAACATTACAAATGCAAAAATAATAGGTATTTTATTGATTTATTTTAAAAAGGTCTAGATGGCATTTTAAATGGCATTACTCTAGACCAGGCGTAGGCAACCTTTCCCCTTTAAGGGCCGAGGGACTTCAGCTCCCAGAATCCCAGGAGCTATTGGCCAACATGGGACTATTGGCCAACATGGCTGAGGCTTCTGGGAGCTGAAGTCCCTCGGCCCTTAAAGGGGAAAGGTTGCCTATCCTTGCTCTGATCACACAAAACAATTTGTAGTCCTAACTAGAGTAGAGTCACTGGATCAATTACTCAAGAGCAAGTCAATATTATTAATCCCATTGGTTCAATGGATCTACTCTATCTGAGACTGGCAATTGGATTTGGGCCTCCAATTAAATCAACTGTTATATTATCCATGGATGTTAGTAAATATAGCAACTGAGTGTAGGTTGCACTTTGCTTTTATCACTTGAGACCTTGAAATACTTACGCAGATAACTATCAGCTTTTAGAGGTGCAAGGCCGCATGACTGTTTTAACAAAAGGAAGAGCAGCCATTCAAACAACTGCTTGTGCATTACAGCAAAGATAATTATTAAAATGGAAAATGATGGGAGGTAGTATCATTTCTTATTGGATTGTTAACAATAAGAGCCATGTAAATACTATCTCAAACTATGTTTGCTTCTATTTCTCTGATGAGAAACACAAAGTACAAAGGAAAGTGCTGTTTTTGTTTGAAGTATTTGAAAAGGCACAATCACTTAGCAGAATACAATGCATTCTCAATACCATTTGGTAGATAAACAGTATATTAAAGTTCTGATATGAAATTCTCAGGGATAAACATTAGTTAACTATATTTTCTGTATTAGGCAAATTCCTGATTTGAACATCACATTACATATTAATGATGATGCAATATTTTTTATCTGTGTCTATAAAATTGTCACACACACACACACACACACACACACATGAAAATGCATCTTTATACTATTATATTTTCATTGTTGTCCTAATATTTATAAGCCATCTTGGTCATTATTTTGGTCACAATTTTTTTTAAAAAAAACATAATAAATGCATGTTTTAGTTTCTTATTTATTTCTCTTTATCCTCAGCTATGAAATAAGCTTATTATAAATTTATGTATAGGTGATATTTTACCATGTTGATACTGGTCAAAATAAGGGATTTGAAGGTTTAGTTTGTTTGAATAATGGTGCATGTGTGTGTGTGTGTGGGGGGGACATTCCTATTTCATGGCACAGCTCTTACATGGTAGAACTCAGCTCTTACATAGTAGAACTTTACCACCCAGATACAATTTTCACCCCCTGGTTCCTCTGGAGGTCATACCATTCACACCTGATGACAAAAGAAATGATTTAATCTACTTCCAGTTTCAATAAAGTACTATGTTTGGCTAAGCAAGGCACATTGGAACTACATACCTTGTTTTGACAGTGAATCATGCTGCCTGGGATATCTATAAATGCAAATCTCCATTTTAAAATAAAATGGGGCAATGGGCTCCATGACCTGCAAAAACAGGTGGCAGATACAAGTCACAAGTTTTCCATCTCTGATGTTCACAAGCCATGGTTCTTTTTTACTTCTAAACCTCAATCAGTTAAACCATAATTAACTGTATAGTTAACTGTAACTATAAAGCCAGGATCTTAAACCATAGTCTGAAGTTGGTTTGTGGATTGCACCTTACACAAACAATGGTATAGAATTACATCTAGATTCAGTATTTTGGTTTGGCACTAGTTTGCTTAGTCCCACTGCCTTCACTGCCCCATCACTCCCCTTGCTACATTCCCATATTTTTCCTTCCCACTCTGCCTGGATTAGACTTAACTCTCAAGTGACCTACTTGCTGACATCTCTGCCCTCTCTAATCTCCTTGACTGCTTTTCATCCTGAAACTGAGAACTGTGTACAAGAATTATTTTCAGTCCTCTAACTAGACATTTTGAATTCAAAACATAGCTGTGTTAGTCTGGAAAATCAGACTAAAGTTTTGAGTGTACTTCCTCAGATGCATAGGGAAGATAGTAGATCTCAGACTAAAGTTTTGAGTGTACTTCCTCAGATGCATAGGGAAGATAGTAAAATGTGGGCTAGACAATACAACTGTAAGGTGGATTAGTAATTGGTTGACTGACCAAACCCAAAGGGTGTTCAGCAATGGCTCCACTTCATCTTAGAGAGAAGTGACCAGTGGGGTGCCACAGGGTTCTGTCCTGGGCCCAGTGCTATTCAACATCTTTATTAATGACTTAAATGAAAGAATAGGGGGGCATGTTTCTCAAATTTGTAGATGACACCAAATTAGGAGGAATAGCTAATACACCAGAGGACAGGATGAAAATTCAATATGACCTTAATAGATTAGAAAGCTGGGCCAAAGATAACCAAATGAATTTCAACATGGAGAAATGTAAGATACTGCACATAGGGCAACATATTGAAATGCATAGCTATAATATGGGGAACACCAGGCTTAATGAGACAACGTATGAAAGGGATCTAGGAGTCCTAGTAGACTACAAGTTGAACATGAGTCAACAGTGTGATGCGGAAGCTAAAAAAGCCAATGCGATTTTAGGCTGCATCAATAGAAGTATATCATCTAGATCAAGGGAAGTAAAAGTGCCACTGTGTTCTACTTTGATCAGGCCCCACCTGGGATACTGTGTCCAGTTCTGGGCACCAAAATTCAAAAAGGGTGTTGAAAAACTGGAGCGTGTCCAGAGGAAGGTGACTAGAATGGTGAAGGGTCTGGAAACCATTCCTTAGGAGGAACTACTTAGGGAATTGGGTATGTTTTGCCTGGAGAAGAGACGGTTAAAAGGTGATATGATAGCCCTGTTTAAATATTTGAAGAGATGTCATATTGAGGAGGGAGCTAGCTTGTTTTCTGCTGCTCCAGATAACAGGACCCAGAACAATGGATGCAAGCTACAGGAAAAGAAATTCCACCTCAATATTAGGAGGAACTTCCTGACAGTGAAAGCTGTTTGACAGTGGAACACACTCTCTCAAAGTGTGGTGGAGTCTCCTTCTTTGGAGGTCTTTAAACAGAGGCTGGATGGCCATCTGTCGGGGATGCTTTGATTTTCAGTTCCTGCATGGCAGGGGGCTGGCCTGGATGGCCCTTGTGGTCTCTTCCAACTCTATGATTCTATGATTCTATGAATACTCCACTGGTGTCAATAGAGTGTGTGGGGTGCAGACTGCACTGGGTGACATTAGAGTGAAAGACACCAAAATGAGTCTTTATTTATGTATTTATTTATTTTGGGGCAGTTATAGCCAATGTTGCTATTGGAAGTAGAAGCAGAACCTCTAACATACAAAGAGGAAGGAAAGGGAGAATCTAGGAGCACCTTTAAGACTAACTAGCCTATTTTAGCCTACAAATGCTCATGCTACCAACTTCTCTCTTTCAGTTAGTCTCAAAGGTGCTACAAGATCCTTTTGCCATGGAAGGGGAGGCACCACAAGAATGATCACAATACACCCAATTGGAAGGAAAAGGCAACAACTTTATTGAATACAGCTGACAGTTAAGGTTAATTCAAAGCATGAGGTCTGGATTTGGCATTGGCCAACCAGCCTGCTGATTGATGAACCCAATTGCCTGGTCACAGCCAAGCTTTTGGGGTGACAAGGGGATATTCAGTTGATCGTGTATCCACATCTCAATCAACTTGTTAATTGCTTATTCGCATCTCCTCCCCTCATCACCAGGGGCACTTGTCTGGCATTATCCCTGCAATGGCAACACCACAATGCTCCTAGCACCCCTGGGTCTTAGATGGACTTCTGATCCCATGCTCCACAGCACAGGAAACCATGTCCACCAGATCCAAGACTCATGCTATCACCCCTTGAAAGTTGTGACAGCACCACCCAATCATATCATAGGAAGGGAGGGTGGGGAGAGCCACTTAGCAATAGCACCATCTCTCTGGACCACGTAGCCTTATAAAGGTCTCTGGACCAATCGGAACCCTAGAGGGCCGGAAAGCCCACCCCTCCGGCCCTCCCAGCCAATCCGGTCACCTGCCTGCCACAGTGCGAGCCAATAAGATGGCACTTCCAGTTCCCATTGCATGCTGGAAGTTGTAGTTGTGCTCTGAGCCAGAAGTACCACCCTTCCCTAACCCTAGCAGCCTCCCTAGCCCACCCCAGAGCCAGCCGGGAGAGCTCCAGGGCTCCGAGGAGGCATGGCGATCAGACGCATCTTCCCATGGCAACCTGGCTGACCAGTGAGTTGGGCAGCCCCATTTGCATAGACATTTTGAGTTGGAGTAGCCTTAGTTTAATGAGGTGCAATACTTCTAAAATGTGATTAAACAGGCTCAGTTTTTCCACAAGGAATTACATAATATGCATATACAGGGCAAGCAAAGCCTGATAAGATCAATAAAAAAGAAATCAGAGAGATATTTGGGGTAGCTGCCCCCTCCCTCCCATGGCTACAGGTTTCCTTCTTTTGGCCAAACTCTAAGACAATGCCTCTCAAACTATCTCATGCAGGGGGCTGACTTATTTTGCCAATGTACCAGAGACCAGTTACATTTATGCCTATCTTGTTCAATTTTTTGTTTCTGTTCTAGAAACTTGCCAGAGACCACCATCCACTGCCTAATGGGACCATCAGCCACTTTGAGTAGCACTGCTCAAAGAGTTATACACATTTATAGGTATTTCTTTTCAAGCTTGGTTCAGAGATCATCCTTGTTCATGTATCACATGGAACACATAGGTCGAAATTCAATGTCACCATATCAGCTGTTCATTATTGCAAAATGACATACTTTTTCTTCCATCCTCTCTGAAGATCCCTCTGTACCTCTTTGAGACAATTCCAGAGAAAATACAATAGATATTTGAGAAAGTGCATCTCATTTGCACATCAGGATTAAGATCTCATAAGGCAGTTGATAAATGTTCACCATGAAACTTCATGATGCCAAAAGGGCCAAATTTGAGAAAATTCTTAGGAGTATCAAGATTCTTTAATCTCCCTTGGGTCAAGTAGGATGCCTCAGGAAGTCTACCTACTTGAAATCCTGGAGAATCAGTGTAAAGGGTCATGGGACCACTAGCCCTTCAGCTGTTGTTAGACTGTAATTATTACAGGTTGAGTATCTCTTACCCAGAATTCCAAAATCTACAGCCATTCACATGGGTGGCTGAGATAGTGACACCTTTGCTTTCTGATGGTTCAGGATACACGAACTTTGTTTCATGCACAACATTATTAACAATATTACATATAAAATAGTGTGTATAAAATTATATATAAAAGGTATAGAAGGAAAAGTGTCAATGGGAGTGATGGGTTTGTACCTTGGAAGTGCTCTAACTAAGTGGGCACTGAAGGCAGTGAGACCAAGCAAACTAGTGCCAAACAAAATTAGGCTATGTGTTTAATATGTATACAAAACATTAATGAATTTCATGTTTAAACCTGGGTCCCATCTCCAAGATATCTCAATATGTAAATGCAAATATTCCAGAACTGCGGGGGGGGGGGGGGGATCCAAAATCCCAAGCACTTCTGGTTCCAAGCATTTTAGATAAAGGAGATTCAATCTGTATCCTAATCATGGCTCATACTGATAGAGTTGATGGAAACTAGAACCTCACAATTTCCCCACCCCATAGTAGATAATAATTGGCACGAAGATCCAGTGTCATGATCTAGTAAAATGTTGTTTCCCACCTTGTTATAACTAAAATAAGGGACATATATAACAACTGAAAGTGATCTTTGAATTTTTCATTGGGGAATAACATGATTAAAAAGAAATCTGGAAATTTCTACTGAAAATTGGATTGGCAATGAATAGGGGGGAAATGAGTAGAATGTTCTCATAGGCCAAGAAAAGAATGGGAGTTATTCATGTTTTTAATATAAATGTGAACAACAACAGGTGACAGAAGGATTTTCAGGTATCATTATTCAAATACTACAGCTTAGCAGCCAAATTTGTGCTGCTTATCCTGGTATAATGTGCAACTTTAAAAAAAAATCATTTCTAAATGTCTGCCAAAGGATTTCATTTTTCTAATTATTGTCACATCAGTGAATTAAAATCGAAAGCTCCTCAGTGTATGGATAAGGATGGAGTCAACTGGAACTCATTAGATGCCAGGGAATGATGTGAAATTAATTTCATGCTGTTCCACCACATGCAAATTGCAGGCCTTTCAAAAGAATCATAAGATGGGTGACTCATTTAAGTGGATACTGAACCAATACATCACAGTTCAGTGATTATTTTGTCTTTTATTTCAAGTACGTATAACCATTTGGGTACCAGTCAGCCTGCAGCACACCGTGTTAAGTGCAAGAAGAAGTAGGATTTCTTCACTGATATAAAGATGAATATCACTCATAGTATTGCTGAGTTATCACAAGACATTCAATTTCTTGCTTAGCCTGAAGATAATGACTATCATTTTTCTTTTAATCCCAAAGAAAAACAGGAACCTAAAGAAACATGATGGGTTCAAAGTTCATGCTGAAACAACTGTCTTCACTGAATACAAAGTGCTTCATAGGTTATGAAAGCTTAAAATGACTGCTGACTAGGGATAGCAAAAATGGTCATTTTCACTCTGTTCCAAAAAGGGATTTTATAGAACTTGGCCTGAATTCTGTTGCTTGTCCTCCCTAATGTGTAGTCTCTTTGAAATAGTAGAATTAATTTATGTGTTGACTTTCCATTCAATGATTTGTTGAATTAACCGACAGGATTCAGAGGCTCCATTGTGTTCCACAATTTCAGAGGACTACATTGGTAGGTTCACATTACATTTTTGACCTTTCATTGCACAGCTAAGACTATTATATCCATAGCTCTAAAAACAGGGTAGCTGTTGTATGTTTTTCTATTGTAAGAAGTTGTTTTAATCTGGTTTTGATAATTTTTATTTGTGCATTTAATGTTTTAATTGTTTTTATGTGCTTTTTGCCATCTCAGGAGCTCTGGCAGTCTGAGAGGTGATAGGTAAATCCTTCAAATAAAAAAAAAATGTAAAATCTTCCAAAGAAAACTGAAACAAATTTGTCCCTCAATTATCAAATTCTATATGTACAGAAATGCCAATATGGGTTGGACTATATATTACCTGATTACTAGACATCATGAAGAAAAGAGGAGCAAGCCTTAATTCAACACCACAAATATGATCCAGGGATTCAATGCCAGGCTTTTACAAGCTGAATATTTAGAGTTATTAACATATTTGCTTTTATTGTAAACTTTTCAACTTGATCATTTCAGTTTATTGTATACAACTCAGAAATCTTTGATATTCAGAGGTTTATTAGGGTTACTTTATTTTGAAAAGCAAAGCAGATGAAATATATACTAACTGCCTACTTCAAACCACCAATCACACTATGACAACTCTCCAGGCCAGTAAGCTCCAGGTAGTTGCAAGAAGCTATCACCCCTCAGTTGAGTCATTCCAATAGACAAGACATGCAATAAAGAGCTTACTTGAAGCTGGGACCACCCCAAGTGACAGTGGCAAGGTGCCTTTCTCCTCTCCACTATTTTCTTCCTCAATATTAGGAAAAACTTTCTGACAGTAAGAGCTGTTCAACAGTGGAACACACTCTCTCGGAATGTGATGGAGTATCCTTCTTTGGAGGTTTAACTATAACTATAGAGGATGTTTGGGGGGGAGACTTATGAATGGAAATTAACTAATTATTTCAGTAATAGGGTAGATAATGGGGAGACATATATTTTATGTTTGTTTTAAATATTTAAATATTGAAGAGATAAAGATACTTAATAGACACTTTGTTTAGTAATTGAAACTGTAACCCTGTGGTACCGAGTATGGATTGAAGTGGATTACTACTACCTGTATGGAAAATGAAACAAATTAGAATAAAACTGAAGAAATTGTGGTGAAGAAATTGATCTAATTTAATTAATTTGACTAAAGATAATTGGACTTGACTGATAAATGAACAAACTGGACTAGCTGGACTGAGTGGATTAAGGGGTTTGATATTTTTTCTTCCTTTTTCTCCCCCTTTTTTTTTTTCTCTACCTTTTCAAAAATAATTTTAAGAGACATTGGATTATAAATTCCTGGTATGAATTATAAATTATAAATTCCTGGTATGAATGTTTGGTGGAGCTGGGCTTATCCAAAGATATAGAGAAGACATGGATTATTGAGAAGATAAGGACTATTGATTTTGGAATTAATAACTATAAGATTGGAGTGATTTTGTAAGGAAATAGAAGCAATATCTGACTTGTTATTAAGACTGAAGTGGTTATTTACTATCTGGACTGGAATCTTGATTTACTAAAAAGAAGACAGTACAAATTGATCTACAAAATTAACAGCTGCAGGATCGGTCTGTTTTTTTTTTTTTTTTTGTTGCTGTTGTTGTTCTTGACTTTTTTTTCCCCTGTTTTTTTTTCCTAAGGAATGAAATTGAGTTAATATTACGCTTATTAATTATTAAAATTGGACCGAAAACTGGACAGAAAATAGAGAAAAGGAAAACATAAATAAGAAAGAAGGGACAGCAACCAACTGAAGAAGAGATGTATATGTATTAGACCTTAAATGACAGTAATTAGCTGTAATTAATTAATTGTATTTGAATGAATGTATTACTATGGGTTTAATTTGGGAGAGGAAGAGAAAGAATTTTGAATTTTGAAGAAGTAATACTGAGAGTTAAAACTAATAGGCAGCCAGGTTAAGATAACAATTAGCAAGTCTAGCTAGAGAAGGTCCTTGAAGGTGTCAGCTAAATAGATAAGAGACTCTCTAATATACAACAGCTGTGATTTGTTTAGTCTGGGAAAGGATAAGGGAAAATAGAAGAGAAAATACGGGAAGGGTGACATCTAGTGGAGAGAGTGGGTAAAGTGTGAATTTAAAGAAATTAACTAATTTTGCCTTGTGGCCCATTCTCTACCTATTTTTTTTCTCTTCTTTTTTTTCCCTTTTCTCTGTTTCTTTTTTTCTTTCCCCTCTCTTTCTTGCCATTCATTATATGTGGTTGGTTTATGCTACTATGTGAACACTGGTGTATATAGATAGATAGATATATAGATAGATATATATATACAGCATAGTTGATAATTTAAAAAAAAAACAATAAGAAAGAAAATTAAGGTAAATTTGATATTTGATATTGGAGTTTGAATTTTGAAATTTGAAATTTGACATTTGAAATCTGAATTTTGAATCTTGAAATTTGAAATTTGAAACTTGAATTTGAATTTTGAACTTGATAGCTGAATGTGAATGTGATAGTTGATTTTGATATTTAAATTTTGATAGTTGAAATTGGAAGGTGATATCCATTATTAGAAAGTGGACATTTGACACTGAATATCGAAGAAGTATTGAGATCATTGAAAACAGAACAAGTAAGATGGCAGCAGGAAGGAAAACAAGTGCACAGGTAATGACAATAAACCAAAGAAGACCATCAATAGAACCTATAAAATTGTCAGATCAGAACGAGATGATGTTGGAAGAAATGAGACGAATTCGGGAGGAGATACGAGAAGACAATATGAAATTAAAAATGGAGATGAAACAGGAAGTGAAACATGAGATTAAAGTGGAGATGTCAGATATGAAACAGACTTTAGAAAAAATAACAGCAGACATGGGAAAGATAACAAACAAAATAGGTAAACTGGAAAGCAACGCAAAACAGATGGAAAGTAAAATAGAAGGAATTTCTCAACAGCAAAGAGAACATCAAGAAATCATGACTAAAATAGAGATTAAACAAAAAGAGAATTGTCTTAAACTTAGAGGGATACCGGAACAGAGTAATGAAAATTTATACAAGTTGCTGACACAAGTATTAGCTGACTATATTGAAGAATCTGTTGAGCAGTTTCCGTGGGAGCTAGATAGGATATATCGGATTAATTCGAAAGCGGCAAGGACAAGAAACCTACCACGAGATGTGATAGTATATTTCGTGAGAAAACAAACAAGAGACCTTATATTGCAGCAGAGCTACAAAAAAGACTTGATGATAAATGACAGGACGATTCGTATTTTTAAGGACATACCAGGGAGAGTGCTGAAATCGAGACGTGATTATGCTTTCCTGACCGACCAATTAAAAATCTATGGAGTACCTTTCCGATGGGAGGATGTAGAGGGATTGTCTCTTACTTGGAAACAAAAAAGATATAGACTAAACACAATAGAAAAGGCATGTGATTTTTGGAAAAAATATAGAAAAGAAATTGAAGGAGAAAAAGAAAACAGTCCAAAGGAGGAAAGGTACGAAAAGAGACCACTGGAAAGGACAAGGCTGCAAGAAGCTTATAAGAAGGAAAGAGAGAAAGAAAAAGAATTTAAGAAACAGGATACAGAGGAAGAAGAGGAGGAAGAGGAGGAGGAGGAGGAGAAACAAGTAGTAGAGATTGGTTGAAAAGATATTTAGATACAGTGAAAGATTTTCTCCCCATTGTTCTCTCATTGTAAATTAAGTTGAACAAGAAAGTTTGGAGAAAAAGGGAAAAATATTAAAAATAAAATAAAATAAAATAAAATAAAAAGTTAGCATAATGAAATTTTTATCACTGAACATTAAAGGAATGAACTCACCACAAAAACGAAAGAGAGTTTTCTTGTTCCTAGAAAAGCAAAAATGTGACTTAATTTGTATACAAGAATCACGTATAAGGACGAAAGATGCTAGATTAATCAAAAATAAAAAACTAGGTAAAGAATATATAACCTCAATAGATAAAAAGAAAAAGGGAGTAATTATATATGTGAATGGTCAATGGAACTCTAAAGAAATCTTTAAAGATAAAGGAGGCCAATGGTTAGGAGTAGAAATTATAGAGAATGGGAGAAAAATTTTAGTGGTGGGAGTATATGGACCTCAAGAAAATAAGGGGAAATTTTATGATGGTTTAAATAGGAAAATAAATGAGTTTGAATATGAAAATATTGTGATATTAGGGGACTTCAACGGAGTACTGGAACCTAAAAAGGATAGGAAATCTGGGAAAAAAATAGGGGAGAAACAGGGGAAATTACCGAAGACATTGTTTAAAATGATGGAAGATTTATTATTAGTTGATACTTGGAGACATTTGTATAACCAATCAGAAGGATTTACATTCTATTCAGACAGGCATAAATCCCTAGCAAGAATAGACTTAATTTTAGCTAGTAAAAATTTGCTGGATGAAATAACAGAAATAGAAATATTACCAAGAATGATTTCAGATCATAACCCACTAATTTTGGAATTTAAAGAGATAAGGAAGGAAAGAAGTTGGAGATTAAATGAGGAACTACTTAAAAACCCAGGTATAGTAGAAAAAGCAAGGAAGACAATTATAAACTTTTTTGAAGAAAATGTAAATAAAGGTATAAGAGATGTAGTGGTTTGGGATACCTTTAAAGCAGTTTTAAGGGGGTTTTTTTATACAGCAAAATGCAATATTACAAAAAAATAGAAGAAAAAAAATGTACATGTTAAAGGAATTGATTAAAACTAAAGAAGAGAGACTAAAAGAAAATCCAGAAGATAGAATAGTAATGAAAGAGATAAAGATGTTACAAAAACAAGTTTCACTAGAAATGGTTAAAGAAATTGAAGGTAAACTTAAAATATCAAAGCAAAATCATTTCGAGCATGCGAATAAAGTGGGCAGATGGCTATCACAAAAATTAAGGAAAGACAGAGAGAAAAAACAAATAATCAAAATTAGTGAAGAGGGTAATATTTTTACACAACACGAAAAGATTAAAGAGGTATTTTATAAATTTTATAGCAGGTTATATAAGGAATACCCAATAGATAAAGAAAAATTAGGGAAATACGTGAATAGTGAAGAGATACCAATTATAAATGAGATACAAAAAGAACAATTAAATAAAGAAATTACAAAGGAAGAAGTAATAGAAGCTATCTTACAGAGTAAGGAGGGTAAGACCCCTGGCCCGGATGGACTGCCAGCAACTTTTTACAAAACATTTAAAAATGAAATAGGTACATATTTACAAGTATTATTTGGCAAAGTCAAACAAGAAGGAGTCCCAGACTCTTGGAGGGAAGCAAACATAACATTAATCCCCAAAGAAGACAAGAATTTAGAAGATCCAGCAAATTACCGACCAATTTCACTACTTAACGTAGATTATAAAATTTTTACAGCAATTCTAGCAAAGAGATTAAAAAATTGTTTGAAGGAGCTAATAAGTGAAGATCAAAGAGGGTTTCTACCTGGGAGACAAATGAAGGACAATATAAGATATATTCTGAATGTAATAGAATATTACGAAAAACATTGTGATAAAAAGTTGGGACTAATTTTTTTTGATTTTGAGAAAGCATTTGATTCGGTTAATTGGATAACATTACAGGAAATTATTAAGAAAATGGAACTAGGAGAAAATTTTCAAATTTGGATTAAAGAGATATATAAGAATCAAAGAGCTCATATAATTATTAATGGAGATAAAACTAAAGCTATTCAGATTTATAGGGGAACAAGACAGGGTTGTCCTTTATCACCATTGATTTTTTTGATGATAATCGAATTACTAATTAGGAAAATTAATAAAGAGGATATATTAAAAGGGATAAAAATTAAAAAATATATATACAAAGTAAGAGCCTATGCAGACGACTTAGTGGTTAATTTGGATGATCCATCTGAAAACGTAGAGAAACTAATGGAGATCATGAAAGAATTTGGAGAGATGACAGGATGTAGGATAAACAAATCGAAATCAGCAATACTCACCAAAAACATAGATATAAAAGAAGAAGGAGAATTAATAGAGAAAACAGGAATGGAAATAAAGAAAAAGGTAAGATATCTAGGAATTCAGATTACAAAAAAATCAAATGAACTATTTGAAAATAATTATATTAGATTGTGGAAAGAGATTAGAAAGGATATGTTGAATTGGAATAGGTTGAAACTTTCTTTGTTAGGAAGAATATCAACAATTAAAATGTCAGTCTTACCAAAAATATTATTCATGTTTCAAATGTTACCCATTATCAACAGCAAAGAGCCTTTTGTGAACTGGCATAGAGACATTTCCAAGTTTATATGGCAAGGGAAAAAGCCAAGGATAAGATTCAAGGTACTACAGGATGCCCAAGAAAGGGGTGGACTGGCCTTACCAGATTTAAGGATATATTTTGAAGCTTGTGCATTGGATTGGGTTAAGGATTGGTTAAAATTAGAAAATATAAGAATTTTGGAATTAGAAGGAGAAGGAATTAAATTTGGTCTGCATGCCTATCTAGCATATGATAAGGAAAAGACGAATTCGGCTTTTAATAATCATATTATAAGAAAAACTCTTCTGAAAATTTGGAAAAAATATAAAAATAGGATTATGGAAAAAACACCAATGTGGTTGTCCCCTCAAGAGGCGTTTTACAGAAAAGAAATGGACAGAGATGACAGATGGGTGACATATAAAGATATAATAGATAAACAAGGAGGGAAAGTTAAAATAGCTAAGCGGGAAATTTTGGAGAGGAAAGGGTTTAACCTCGGGTGGTTTCAGTATAGGCAGATATATGAGAAGGCGATAATAGATATTAAAAACCAAGGCATAGCAGAAAGAAAAACGGAATTAGAAGAAATTTTGGTTGGGAAAAATAAGAAAGTAATAGGGTTATTGTATAAAAAATTTTTGCAAATGCAAATGGAAGAAGAGGTGGTTAAAGATGCAATGATAAACTGGGCTAGGGATATAGGCCATCCAATACAATTGAATCAATGGGAAGCAATCTGGAAGAAAGGGTTGAAATACACAGTATCACAAAGATTAAGAGAAAATTGGTACAAGATGTTTTACAGATGGTACCTATCCCCTGATAAGATAGCAAAAATGTATAAAAAGGTTAATAATGAATGCTGGAAGTGTAAAGAGTCACCTGGGACTTTCTTCCACTGCTGGTGGAAATGTAAAAAGGCCATTAAATATTGGAAAATGATTAGAGATATAATTAATGAGATATTAGAGATAAAAATTGAATTAAAACCTGAAATCTTTTTATTGGGAATATTAGACAATAATTTGGAAAAAAAATATGGGAAGGTTTTATTTTATCTACTTACCATGGCTAGAATTGCTTATGCTCAGAATTGGAAAAAAACGAGTATACCCTCAAAAGAAGATTGGATGTGGAAATTATACGAAATGATGGAGGCAGATAAATTAACCCAATTATTGAAGGAAGATACATTGAAGAATTTTTATAAAGATTGGAAATTGGTTATTAAATATATGAGAGAACAATGGGGAGAATTAGCAATTGTTAGTTTGTTAGAAAAAGAAACTAATGAGAAATAATGGAAAAATAATATGAGATAGGGAGAAATATCAGACTACATTGAAGGTTACAGTAGAACAACATTGAGAATAAGTAAGTAAAACAGAGGATTCAAGAGAAAGAATAGAACTAATTATATTAGGAAAATAACAGGGAGAAAGATTAGTAGCAAAGAAGATTACTAAAATATTACTAAGAAGGACACAAAATGGTGTAAAGAACAGAAAGAAATCGGAGGTGTGGAAGTTATGAATGTTAAGGAGTGAGATGAATAAGGAAGATATAGAAAGTAGTTGAGGGTTTGAGTATGTTGATGGAAGGTCCGTGTGGATGGAGGAGCTGGGGAGGGGAGGGGGAGAGGAGAGAGGAGAGGGAGAGGGAGAGGGAGAAGGAGAAGGAGAGAGGGAAGGAAGGGGAGGAGGATGGAAGGAGGGAATGAAGGGAAGAAAGGTGTAAAAGATGTACATAGTGGGAAAAGAATGTATATGAGTGTGAGATGTTTTAATGATTGATTTACTGAATTGAAATAAATATATATATATATATATATAAAAAAAAGAAACTTATTCACTTGAAATCAAGGTACAAGTTTAATATTGCAACTACAAGTTTAATATTGCAACTAACAATAGGACATGAGAGAGAACATTCTCAGTGGCTGCTCTCAACCTGTGGAACTGTCTTCCATGGGAGGCTAGACTGGCCCCTTCATTACTGCAGGCAAAGACATTTTTATTTAAACAAGCCTTTTAAAATCCCACAGGTTTGGTTTCATTGGGGGATGGGGGGGGTAGTTTGAGATTATTATTATTTTTTATTTTTTATTATTATTATTATTATTATTATTATTATTATTATTATTATCTCTGTTTTAAATTTTATATTTGTAATTTTTATATGGTTTTAATTGTACTGTTTTAATTGTACTGTTTTAATGTGTTATATATATATATTGTTAGCCACCTTGAGTCCCACTTTGGGAGAAAGACAGAATTTAAAAAAAAAAAACCAAATTGACAGCTAGTTCTCAAATTATATTTACTACTGTGTCATAAATAAAGGGAATAAAAAGACAATGGATGCAATACACAGAAGAATTATATAAAAGAGATGACAACATCTCAACATCCACCGGCCTCAGACCAGCCGAGGCAACAGAGAGCGGAGGATCGAGCCCAGGCGGCGTGGCCTTGAAGCTCAGCAGGGGAAGCTATTTCTAGCCCCCCCCCCCCTGGCCTCAGACCAGCCGAGGCAACGGAGAGCGGAGGACGTGGCGGCGGAGCCCCGATCGAGCCCAGGCGGCATGGCCTTGAAGCTCAGCTGGGGAAGCTATTTCTAGCCCCCCACACACACTGGCCTCAGACCAGCCAAGGCAATGGAGAGCGGAGGATGTGGCGGTGGAGCCCCGATCGAGCCCAGTTGGCATGGCCTTGAAGCTCAGCTGGGGAAGCTATTTCTAGCCCCCACCCCCCACCGGCCTCAGACCAGCTGAGGCAACGGAGAGCAGGGAGTGTGAAACTAGCCCCTCCCTCCATTTACCAATCAGCTGAGCAGCTACAGCTTTACACCATGCTAGCTTTAAATAGCTGTCAGGACTGGATAGGGGAAAAATTTCAAGTAGATTATTTAGTTCTCCTTTATAAGATCAGTGAGAACTTTGTCGCTATATTGGGTGTTGGGAGCTTAGCTGGATTCCCTCCTACTACCACCATGTGACAGGGTCGGGAATAGTCTGGGAGCAAGAATTGAGGTTCTGCGAGGGAGGGGAAGGTATGGCAGCAACAGGGTAAACAAATGTTACAAAAGAAGAAGGGATAGATGTTTGGTACCTATCCCTTCTTCAGTTCACTCTGTTTCCCAGGATAACATGGAGAGCGCGCCAACCATTCCACAGACCCTTAATCTGCTCCTCTGTAATGCCAGGTCAGTCAAAAATAAGACCCATCTTATCCACGATCTCTTGGTGGATGAGATGGCCGACCTGGCATGTTTCACTGACACCTGGCTGGGGGACGCTACCGCTGCGACATGGGCGCAGATCCTCGCAGCTGGGTACTCAGTTAGTGAGCAGATAAGGGAAAATGGGCAGGGGGGGTGGCGTAGCCTTGGTCCATAGAAACACACTAACCTTGATCAGGAAGCCTATCCGGAAAATAGGCTTGAGTGTATGTACCTTAGCCTGAAAACCAGGGATAGTTTGGGGATTCTGTTGGTATACCAGCCACCCCGTTGCTTAACAGACTGCCTAACCGAGCTGATTGCCCTGGTTTCGGAGTTACTGTTGGAGTCGCCCAGACTTTTGGTTCTGGGCGATTTCAACACCCCACTCGAAACCAGCTTACAAGATCTAACTGGCGCGGCCCGGGAATTCATGGAAACCATGACTAACATGGGCCTATCCCAACTGGTTGATGGGCCCACACATTGTGCTGGTCATACCCTCAATGCGGTCTTTAGTACAGAGCAGGAATATCCGTGGGCGGAGGTCAAAAAGACCTCCGTTTTGTCATGGATGGATCATTTCCTGATCAAGGCGGAACTAAGAGCTACTGTCCGCCCTCCTGGGGGTGGCGGACCCATTAGAATGGTCTGCCCTCGAAGGCTAATGGAACCAATTGGTTTCCAGAAAGCCTTAGAGGGTTTAATGGTTGGTAACGCCGATCATTCTGTTGAAGCCTTGGTGAACACCTGAAATACCGATCTCACCAGGGCTATCGACACCATCGCTCCCGAATGTCCTTTCTGGCCTGTTTCAAATCGTAGGCCCTGGTATACAGAGGATCTTAGGAGGATGAAACAGTTTGGACAATGACTAGAGCGCGAATGGCGAAAAACTCGTATCTCATCTGACAGAACTTGCCTTAGGAAGCATCTTGATTCCTATAGGGAGGCTTTACGTGCAGCGCAGAAATCTTTCTGTTCTGCACATATTGCGTCTGCAGAGTCTTGCCCGGCAGAGCTGTTTAGGGTGGGGGAGGGGGCTGACAAAAGTTCCACCTGCGCCAAATCCCCTACTTAACCCAATGACAGCCTGCTGTGAGGCATTTAATACCCACTTTGCAGATAAAATCTCTTGGATAAGAGCCGACTTGGACGCCAGTGTTTTAGCAGAATACGAAGATGAGGTATCCAGCAACTCCGTTGAAGGTAATTTACTGGATCAACTACAATCTGTGAGTACTGATGACATGGACAAGCTCCTTGGAAGGATAAGGAAGACAACTTGCCCCCTCGATCCTTGTCCATCATGGCTGGTCATCCGGGGGGGAATGCGTTGAAAGTGTTCCTTCGGGACATGATCAATGCATCTTTCAAGGAGGGTTTGGCACCATCTTGTTTAAAGGAGGTGGCAGTTAGGCCACTCCTGAAAAAACCTTCCCTTAGACCTTCTGGACAGAAACAACTACAGACCAGTCTCCTTGCTACCTTTTTTAAGCAAGGTGATCAAGAGGGCGGTTGCTTCCCAACTCCAAGCAGTCTTGGATGAAACCGATTATCTCAATCCATTTCAAACCAGCTTCAGGACGGTATATGGAGTGGAGACGGCCATGGTCGCTCTGACCGATGACCTCCTCTTGGCCATCGACAGGGGTAGTGTGACCCTGTTGGTGCTCTTGGATCTCTCAGCAGCCTTCGACACAATACATCATGCCATCCTCTTGGATCGCCTGAGAGAGTTAGGAATTGGAGGCACAGCTTTGCAGTGGTTCCGTTCCTTCCTCTTGGGCAGATCCCAGAGGGTGAGGCTTGGGGACAGTTGCTCTTCTAAAATAGAGCTTAATTGTGGTGTCCCTCAGGGCACCATCCTGTCCCCGATGTTATTTAACATCTATATGGAGCCGCTGGGTGAGATCATTCGGAGTCATGGAGCACGGTGTCTTCAGTATGCTGATGACACCCAGATATACTTCTCCATGACTAGATCATCGGCTCAGACTTCAGATGCCGTCTTTCCTCTTAATGACTGTCTTAGAGCGGTAATGGATTGGATGAGGAAAAACAGATTGAAGTTGAATCCAGATAAAACGGAGGTACTCACGGTCACAGGCCCGAAACCAGGTTTGGGAATACAGTCTCCGGTCCTGGATGGAGTCACACTCTCCTCTAAGGACTGTGTTCACAGCTTGGGGGTACTCCTTGATTCGTCGCTTCACATGACTAGTCAGGTGAATGTGACGGTCAGGAGTGCCTGTTATCAGCTTCGGCTGATATGCCAACTGTGCCCTTATCTGGTCATGAGGGACCTGGAAACTGTGGTACATGCTCTGGTAACCTCACGTCTGGATTACTGTAATGCGCTCTACATGGGGCTACCCTTGTGCCTAATTCGGAAACTGCAACTGGTACAGAACATGGCAGCCAGATTAATTACGGGAACATCAAGGAGGGAGCACATAACACCAGTGCTTAAATCCCTCCATTGGCTGCCAATTAGTTTCCGGGCACAGTACAAGGTGTTGGTGTTAACTTTTAATGCCCTACATGGCTTGGGTCCATCTTATCTTAGGGACCGCCTCTCCCCGTATGATCCCCCCCGCTCCCTCTGGTCCTCTGGGAGGAATCTGCTACAGCCAATAAAAACTAAGCTGTCTCAGACCTCCCAGAGGGCCTTCTCTGCGACTGCTCCCAGACTATGGAATGGCCTGCCAGACAAGATCCGTCTTATTACCACTCTTGCTGCTTTTAAAAAAGCAGTAAAGACAGATCTCTTCCGGCAGGCCTTCCCGGAATAATTTTCCGGCGTGAGGGGAGATGGTACTACCGCCCCTCTCCTGTGACTCGCTTCATTGTCGTTTGTTATTGTTGTTTGTTTGTTGCATGTTATTATATTGTATTATGTTTTAAATTTTCAATAGTTTAATTCTGTTTTAAGGGGTGGGAGGGCTGGATATGGGATAAGGAATGTTTTAAATTGTATGTTTTAAATGTTGTAACCCGCCCCGATTGTTGTGCAGAGGGGCGGGCTATAAATAAAATTTATTATTATTTTATTATTATTATTATTACAACATGAAGGACACATGGAATGAAAAGCCATATGAAGATGAACCCTAAATTCTAAAAACTGAGGTGGAAGCTGCAATAAAAGAAATGGCAAAAAACAAGACTCCAGGAACAGATGACATACCAATAGAACTATTGCAATCCACACTGACAGAGTCAACTCTAGTGCTAACCAACATATGTCAACAGATATGGAAAACAAAATGATGGCTAACAGATTAGAAGTGATCAATATACATCCCCATCCACAAAAAAGGAGACACAAGAGACTGCAGCAACTGTAGGACCATAGCACTAATCTCCCATGAAAGCAAAATCATGCTCAAAATTCTGCAACATAGGCTCCAACTATACATGGAGAAAGAAATCCCAGAGGTCCAAGCAGGGTTTAGGAAAGGAAGAGGCACCATGTATCACATTGCAAATATACGATAGCTAATGGGGTGTAGCAGGGAGTTTCAAAAGAAAATCAGCATGTGCTTTATAGACTACAGCAAAGTATTTGACTGTATAGATCATGAAAGGCTATGGAATGCCTTTAAAGACATGGGAGTGCTCAGACATCTGATGTACTCAGGACAAGAGGCTACTGCCAAGACAGAACACAGAGAAACAGAATGGTTCCCAATTGGCAAAGGAGTCAGACAAGGCTGCATCCTATCACCCTACTATTCAACTTATATGTAGAACATATTATAAGGAAAGCAGGCTTGGACATGGAAGAGGGAGGAGTGAAAATAGGAGGAAGAAGTATCGACGATCTGAGATATGTTGACAACACCATAATACTAGCAAAGAACCTCACAGACCTGGAACAACTACTGAGGAAGTTCAAAGAAGAAAGTGCAAAGGCAGGCTTACTGTTGAACATAAAGAAAGCAAAAATAATGACCACAGAGAATTTACACACATTCAAACTAGACAATAAGGAAATAGAAATAGTAAAAGAGTTCTCATACCTGGAATCAAACATTGATTGGAATGGGGACTGCAGCCCAGAAATCAGAAGATTAAGAATAGGGAGGGTGGCTATGAAAGAGCTAGAAAAGATCCTAAAATGCAAAGACATACAACTCAACACAAAAATCAGAATAGTACAAGCCATTGTATTCCCTATTACCATATATGGATGTGAGAGCTGGACAATCAAGAAAGACAATAGGAGGAAAATCAATGCATTTGAGACGTGATGCTGGAGAAGAGTGCTAAGGATTCGATTGACAGCCAAGAGGACAAACAAATGGGTCCTAGATCATATCATGCCAGAAATATACCTAGAAGCCAAGATGATGAGACTTAGGGCCTTTCCAGACTGCCAGAAATAGTGCAAATTGAGGCCACTTTAACTGTCCTGGCTCAGTGCTAGGGAATCATGGGAATTGCATTTTTTTACTGGGACATTGAGCCTTCTCTGCTAGAGAGCTCTGGTGCCACAATAAAATACAGTTCCCATGATTCCTTAGCACTGAGCCAGGGCAGTTCAAGTGGCCTCAATTTACACTGTTTCTGGCAGTCTGGAAAGGCCCTTAGACTGTCATACTTTGGACACATCATGAGAAGGCATGAATAATTGGAAAAGAGGCGGAGGAGGCGGTGGGTGCTTCTGTGGCAGCCGGAGCCCCTTCTTCCCTCCGTGGACAGTGGCCACCGTTATCCTTCTCTCCATCCCTCTGTCAATGTAGCTCTTGTTACAACCAGCACTATCTCTCCTTCCAGAAAAATCCAGCTGCAAAATGGCTGCTTCTGAGGAACTCAAGTTTCATGCAGTGGGAAAACAACTAGAAATATCTCATGTGGAAGCACTATAGGAAAGAGAAATACATTATCTCTGTCGATAAAACAGTGCGGCCTTGTAAAATTAGCATGCAATCTTGGTAAAATGTACCAGGTGACTCATGGAATTCTACACAAACTGATTAGTCTAAGAACTAAATGTATGCACAAAGAAAGTAATTCGGGATTTTAGAAAATCTTCCCATGAGATCATAAGCACAAGACAAGAGCAATTCTACTCATTGGCATTTAAATCTTCCAGACTTCCAAAAGAAGACTGTTTCAGTTGTGCCTTCTACTTAACAAATCATGTATATTTGGACTACCTTCTCCACCCCGTTACTCTGGAGGTGGCTGTAAATAATATTTTCCAATGCAGTGGCGATGAGGTTGAGGACCCTTTAAATGGAACCCATCCAAAACCATTGAGCTCATGAGCGTGGCAGTGAGGCAGGCAGAGCCAAGGTGGCCGAGCCCTCTCAGCAGCCTCCAGCACCACCAGCAGCCCTTCGGCAGCAGCACACTGCAGCAGCGAGGTGAGCGGAGCCAAGGTAGCCAAGCCCTTTTAGCCACCCCCAGCACCACCAGTAGCTCTCTAGTGCAGCATGGCAGCAAGACGAGCAGAGTCACGGTGGCTGAGCCCTCTCAGCAGCCCCTAGCACCATCATTGGCCCTCTAGCACAGTGCAGCAGTGAGGTGGGCAGCGTTAAGGCGGCCTGATTAACAATCATTGGAAAAGACAATAATGTTAGGAAAGGTGAAGGGAAGTAGAAAGAGAGGAAGGTCACATGCTAGATGGATGGACTTTATTAAAGAGACCATGAATATGAGTTTGCAGGAGCTGGGCAGAGCAGTAGAGGACAGAGGTGCCTGGAGATGTCTCACCTATAGGGTTGCCATGGGTTGAGATCGACAAGAAGGCAGTTAACAACAACAACATAAATGCAAATCCAGTGTTTCAATGTACTTATTTAATGTTGGAGAGTACGAGTGATGTAGTTATTTGAGCTCTGGACTATAACTTAGGAGACCAGCATTCATTTCCCCACTCAATAGAAAGCTATGGAGTGAACTTGGGCAAGCCACACTCCCAGCCTCAGAGGAAGACAAAAATGAACCCCCTTTGAACAAATTGTGCCAAGAAAACCTCATCATAGGCTTCCTATCAGGTTGCAATGTCATGAACAACTTGAAGGCACACAACAACAACAATTTAGTCTAGAGGGGGAAACTTGACAATAGAAGTTACAGAACTGAATCCTATTTTTAGTACTAAGTAGAGTAGAGCAAACCTACAGAATTAATGGGATTTAGCTACATGTTGATCCAACATTCAATAATATGATTTTACTCTTTTTTAGGCTAATAAATGGGATTCAGACTATAGTCTTCCGGTTTCGGCTGAAAGCAGCTTGCAAATCTTTAAAACCAGCTTGCCATGCATATATATTGCAAAGGATATTCTTTCAATGGTTCCAAGGTCTACATTTGAAGGGAGAACACAAGAATGAACCCATTCTGATCATAGCAACTATTGTTGTTATTGTTGTTAGATATTTTGGAGTTCATTCTATTTCTACAAGGTATTTACTGCAATTTCAGACTGAATAACTGGAGTGTGGAATAAAATAAATTCATTTTATTAATTAAATATATGAAAAAAACACTTTGGTATCAATGATTTATTTAATGAAATTTACAATTATGCCAAATTTTAAACCAAATAATAATTGACCCAAAAAAGTGCTGTTCTCTTACTATTCTGTATGTCCACATAATGTTTTCAGTTTTTGTGGGGGGGAAAGCTTCTGGTGTAGTTTTATTCAGATTTGTCAAGAAAGGTAGCTTTTCATTAGTTTGAGTGTATTCTGAGCAGTAATGGGAACATTATTAACATTGCTCTGCCTCCTTAAAACCTGTAGCAGCAACTGATGGCAAAGCTATGTTATACACATTCCATATCATTCTGAAAGTAGAATATTACCAATATGCCAATGTTTTCAGATGGAATCTAATGGATTCTATGTGAGATAAAAACTCTTTTAGGCATTAAATATGACCTTACAGGGTCTGTCTATGTGTTACTACACAAATAAGGATTATCATGTACAGCACTGGTACTCAAAGCCTTTTACCCTTATAACACCATTTACATGTATATGTGGATGAGATGTTGCACACACACCCTCAACATAGTATATGAATAAAAATATTTTGTCTATTTAGTGTGCGTATTTTCATGTGCATTGTCATGTATATCTATTTTATTTTATAAGGAAATAACACTGTTCAAATTAGAATAGTTTTATTTAAGTAAATTCAATATTTAGCTCATGCATGTGTAAATTTTACATATACAAATGCTTCGGAATTGGAGGAGGGATCAGGCCTCCAATTCTCATGCTGCCTCTTGAGCAACTCTTGTGCTGCAGTCCTATCTTTGTCTTTGGTTTTCCTAGGTTTTTTTTTTCCTTTCACTTATCTTAGGGCCTATACAGACTGCCAGAAATAATCCAGTTTGAGACCACTTTAACTGTCGTGGCTCAGTGCTAAGGAATCATGGGAACTGTAGTTTATTGTGGCACCAGAGCTCTTTGACAGAGAAGGCTCAATTCCTCAGAAAAAAAACAACCTATAGTTCCCATAATTCCCTAGCACAGAGCCAGGGCAGTTAAAGTGGTCTTAAACTGGATTATTTCTAGCAGTCTGTATAGGCCCTTTGTCTCCCTTGGAATTGTCTCTTTAAAAATTCTATCTCAAATTCTCCTATGACAGCTTACTGTTATGCTAGAGGAATCCCCTTATAAGCAAACTGATCTCTATCTGTTGCTTACATCAGTAACGGGCAGGATGGATTACAGTCAATGGTGGAGGAGTTCCTCTGCCATAGAAGGGTTGTGACTGACTGCAGCTAAGGGCCTGGGGTGTGATGCTTCTAACAGCTATCTGACTCCAATGGAGTGTTGATGATGCCAATAATAAAGACATCAAGGCAATTTTTTGAAAATAATCTACCTATTTCATAGGTCAAGAAACAGTATGTTGTGATAGTGTGAGTGTGTAATGTATTGAGCATGACAACGTTGCTTAATTATGTATATTGCAGACATCTGTTGGTCAGCCAGTGCCTCTTCCTTCCTAAAAGGACTTACTTCTAATCTCAAATTAGAAAATTCAACTCATCTTTTTAGCTTTCCTCTGTTCTGAAGTGGTGTAGGAATGATACAATTTGAACTAAATAAGTTATGTACCAGAAGAATATGCTTAACCTGCCTCTTTTAACTACAGCTCCATTCTGCACAGCATAGTTTATCCCCACCACTTATCTCAGTTTCCAAAGCAACCACAGCTGGCTTGCACAGCTGTCTGGAGATCTCAACATAGCATTGTGTGACTATTTTTTTCTTCTGCATTATACCACAGTTCCAAAACATAATAATAATAATAATAATAATAATAATAATAATTCCTTGAACTTTCATGTAACTCAGCCTGCTGAAGTGCCATACAACACAAAAACAAGCACACTGCTTTGTGGATGGTGAAGGGAGCTTAAAGGGGATACCTTTCCACTGTTCAACTCATCCGACCAACTGATGCAAGTAACCAACAGCCTGGGGTTAATCCATAGGAAGAGTCTTCAAGATGGCACTTAGCTAGGGACTTCCTCACACCTGGCATCAACTCTGCATTGAAGTTTTTTTTATTATTTATTGCATATTCAAACATATAACATATTACATATTTTAACAAACAATTTACAAAAACATCTATCAATTATCTATTTTAAGATCTATATCCCCACAAGTAATTATCCCGTTAATCTACCAAATTACTTCTCTTATTTCTTCCATTCTTTGCCATTCTCTTTCTTCATTCTCTCTTCCATACCTTTCTTACACCCTCTCCAGTTCCTCCCTTCTGTCCCCCTAATCTTTCCTATCCACATCCACTCAACCCTCCTTTCCTTCCCCTACCTTTCCTTCTCTTCACACTTCCTTCCCACTCTTCAACTTACTCACCACCTTGTCTACCATTATCTTTCTCTTTACCTTCTTCTACCTACCTTCATACCCTCTTCTACTTTCATTTACCTTCTCATTCTTCATCCTTACTTTCAAACCTCTTCATACTCTTCCAAGTTGGTTCGCTTCCTCCCAGCTGATTCCTTTCCTATATGTACCTATTAGTTGAACTTCTTACTTTCTAACTCATTAATCATGAATATTTATATATATATATATTAAAATCCTTATATCGATCTATTTATTTATTTATTTATCTTCTTTACTACTATACTTTCCCCCTATCGATCCTTTTAAAAAGTCATTTTTCATAACTTATAATCAAACTTTAAACTATGTCTTAACTCGCAATACTAAATACTTTAACTTCATCTTTCCAATTACCACATTGTATAACCTATCTCATTTCCATCATATCACTAAATACTTCTATAACTTTACAACCCTTATGCTCATTTTTCAGCCCTATTATCCCCTTTCTACAAATACATATATATATGTATGTATCTACTCTATTACCTGTACCTAAATACTTATATTTAGGTTTTATCGTTTGACCGCCATGATGTGTCCACCTGTTTAATTTTGTTTTTAACTGTTATATTCATGTTTTAATTCCAATTTAGTTTAATTCTGTTTTATGGGGGGGGGAGGGTTGGGGCTGGGGTTGAGATTTTAACTTGTTCTTTTTAATTGATGTGCGCCGCCTCGATTGCTGTGCAGAGAGGTGGGATATAAATAAAATTTATTATTTATTATTATTATTATTATCCTTTTTCTCTTATTCTACCAAATGCTTTACAGCTAGTTCTCCCCATTGCTCTCTCATATATTCAATTACTTTCCCCCAGTCTTTAAAAACATTTTCTGGTGTTTCATCTTTGAATAACTGAGTTAGTTTATCTGCTTCCATTGCATCGTATAACTTCCACATCCAATTCTCTCTTGTAGGTGTATCTTTTTTTTTTTTTTTCAATTTTGGGCATATACCACTCTAGCCATTGTGATTAAATAAAATAGAACCTTCCCATATTGTTTATCATATTCTTCCTCTAGTATTCCTAATAAAAAAAATTCTGGTTTTATCTCCATTTTTATTTCTAAGATCTCATTAATCGTTTTTCTAATCATTTTCCTGGAGATTCATTGCACTTCCAACATTCGTTATTCACCTTTTTATACATTTTTGATATTTTATCTGGGGATAGGTACCATCTATAAAACATTTTATACCAATTTTCTTTTAGCCCTTGTGATGCAGTGTGTTTCACTCCTATTTTCCACATCTTCTCCCACTGACTCATTTGTATTGGATGTCCTATGTCTTTTGCCCATCTTATCATGACATCTTTAACAACCTCTTCCTCCATCCACATTTGTAAGATTTTTTTGTATAATAACCCTATTACTTTTTTGTTTTTATCCAACAAAATTTCTTCTATTTCCGTTTTTTTCTGCTATTCCTCGATTTTTCATATCCAATATAATCTTCTCATAAATTTGCCTGTATTGAAACCACCCTAATTTAAATCCTTTGTTTTCCAAAATTTCCTGTTTTGCTATCATTACCTTCCTTTTTTTTCTTTCTATCAAATCTTTATGTGTAACCCAATTATCATCCCTATCCATCTCTTTTCTATAAAATGCTTCTTGTCGGGATAACCATTTAGGGGTCTTATCCATTATCCTATTCTTATATTTATTCCAAATTTTCAACAAGGTTTTCCTTGTAATATGGTTATTAAAAGCCTGATTTGTTTTTTCCTTGTCATACGCCAGATAGGCATGCAAACCAAATTTTATTCCTTCTCCCTCTAATTCCAAAAGCCTCTTATTTTCTAGTTTTAGCCAGTTTTTTATCCAATTCAACACACTAGCTACGAAATAAATATTTAAATCTGGCAAAGCCAAGCCTCCTCTTTCTTGTGAATCTTGTAGTACCTTTAATCTGACCCTTGGTTTTTTCCTCTGCCATATAAACTTAGATAAATCTCTATGCCAATTATCAAAAGGAATCTTACTGTTTATAATAGGTGAAGCTTGAAGCATAAATAACATTTTTGGTAGAACTGAAATTTTGATTGCTGATATCCTACCTAATAGCGACAATTTTAACCTTCCCCGATTCATCAAATTTTTTTTAAATTTCTTTCCATATTTTATCATAATTAAGTAAGAAGGATAAAACCCCTGGGCCAGATGGGCTACCAATTAATTTTTATAAGATATTTAGGAATGAGATTAGTGAATATTTACAGATACCAATTGGTAAAATTAAAGAAGAAGGAGTCCCCGAATCATGGAGAGAGGAAAATATAACTTTAATCCCTAAGGAGGAAAAAAACCCAGAAGATCCAGTAAATTACTCACCAATTTCGTTGCTCAACGCTGATTATAAGATATTTACGATGATACTAGCAAATAGATTTAAAAATTGCCTGAAGGAAATAATTAGTGAGGATCAAAGAGAATTTCTACCTGAAAGGCAGATAAAAGATTATATAAGATATATTTTGGATGTGATAGAATATTATGATAAACATTGTGATAAAAAATTGGGATTAATTTTTTTTGATCTGGAAAAAGCCTTTGATTTGGTTAATTGGATAACTATATTGGAAATTATAAAAAAAATGAACTTGCTGGAAAATTTTCAAATTTGAATCAAAGAAATATATAAGAAACAAAGGGCATGTATAATTATAAATGGGGATAAAACAAAAGCTATACAAATTCAAAGAGGGACAAGACAAGGATGCCCCTTGTCCCCTTTGATATTTTTGATAGTGATGGAAATATTAATTAGAAAAATTAACAAAGAAGAAAGACTGCAAGGGATAAGAATTAAAAAATATACATATAAAGTTAGAGCGTATGCAGATGATTTGGTGGTAAATTTGGAGAACCCAAGTGAAAATGTTGAAAATTTAATGGAAATTATGAATGTATATGGGGACATGACTGGTTGTAGGATAAATAAAAACAAATCAACTATGATTACTAAAAATTTAGACTCTAAGGAAGAAGAATCTTTACAAACAAAAACGGGAATGGAAATAAAGAAAAAAGAAAAATATTTAGGAATTCAAATTTCAAAGAAAACAAATGAATTATTTAACTCTGTGTTCAAGTTTTTAAAATAACCTCAGCTAAATATGATACATCACGTGGGATAAGCTTGTGGCAAATAGTTAAGAACATATCCTAGGAAGACATGGGCCAAGATCCTGCATGAAGCAGTTCTATATATTACCCTTAGCCCAGCAGCTGCCAAGCTCCAGAAAGGGCTGCTGCTGCTTCCTACAAGCCAAGGGTGGAGAAGGCAATTCAGAAGAGAAAAGATGAGGCTGGTCTCAGTCACAAGGGGGAAAGCAATGGGGTATCCTCAGAGATGGACTACACTCTTCTTTCCCTTTCCCTCAGAGCCAAGGCCAGCTGCTTTTTCCTTCTCTGAGGGCCTTTGCAGATTGCTAGAAATAGTGCAAATTGAGTCCACTTTAAGGGTTAGGGTTAGGGTTAGGGAATCATGGGAACTGTATTTTATTGTGGCACCAGAGCTCTCTGACAGAGAAGGCTCAATGTCTCAGAAAAAAAAAAAAACAATTCCCATGACTCCCTAGCAGTAACCCTAACCCTTAAAGTTGACTCAATTTGCACTATTTCTGGCAGTCTGCAAAGGCCCTGAGTTTCCTCCTTCTGATTGCCATTGTGTTTCCCCCCCCAGGGCTTAGCTGTTGCTTGGAAAGTTTTAGACAGGTGTGAACGGCTAGAAGACAGAATTGGCATAGTCATTGCAGTATCTCTCTTACTCTTTTGTGTAATTTACAATATTTCTTTAGGTTAAGGCTGAGTGACTTTTTGCCCCCAAGATAACTTGTAGTGATCATCAGATACTCAGGGGACACATGCTGGTGAGAATAATAATTATTATTCAAGTTTGCTGTGGAGGAAGAGGCCAGGAAACAGAGCAGCTCCATCCAGCTCTTTTGCTGACTGACTGGGCTTGTGAGTAAACTGCAGTCCCAGGCCCATTCCATCTGAATGTGACTCAGCAATCTCCAAGGAGGGAGCAGTATAAAGCTGAGTCCACTAGGTTTTGGGATAACTCAAGTTTGCTGTGGAGGAAGAGGCCAGACAATCTGAGAGGACTTCTTCTGTTTTAATATATGTTGTATTGTTTGTGGTAAAAACAGCATATTGGGTGTATACTAGTCACTCTGGGACTATTGTACCAGCTGGTGGTGAGAGATCCAGCTGAAAGACTGGGTAGTAGTGAGAGGGCTACCCAGAACCATCTAGTTGGCTACAAGGCAGCCTCTGGTGGGAGTAGGGTGCTTCTGGACTAGCTAACTAATCAGCCTGGTTGACTGGGAACACACCCATTGACTGTATGTTAATGCCTTATAATGTTTTATAATCAGTCTTTTGTGTCTTTACCTTTTGTTTTTAGTTGTCTCTTTGGCTCTTTATTGTTTGTTTTTAATGCAATGTATTTAGAACCTGGAGCAGCAATACAAGTCATACAGGGCAGAGGGAAATATGGCGAGGACAGGGTCACATGTCCGTTTAGAGGAAGGAGAGAAAGGTATTTAATACCTATCTCACCTTCCAGTCACCCTGCCAGCCTGGGGATCTTGGAGAGTGAGCCAGACCACACACAAAACCTCATTTTGCTCTTACGTAATGCCAGGTCAGTGAAAAATAAGACTTATATAATCTATGATCTCCTCAAAGATGAGGGAGCTGACCTGGCATGCCTCATGAAACTTGGCTGGGAGAAGATAGTGCTCCAAACTGGGCCCAAGTCCTTCCAGCCAGGTACTGTGTCAATTAACAGGTGAGGGAAAGTGGAAGCAGGGTGGGGTAGCTGTGGTCTATAAAGACCATCTTAACCTGACCAGATTACCTGTTAGGAAGCTGAATCACATTGAGTCTGAAAACCAGGGATAGACTGGGGATTCTGTTAGTATACTGTCCACCCCACTGCCTAACAGATTCCCTGGCCGAGCTCACAAAACTGATCTCAGACGTGTTGTTGGAGTCAACCAGACTTTTGCTTCTGGGTGACCTCAACATACCACTGGAGGCCAGTTTATCAGGTGAAGCTCGGGAGTTCATGGTATCCATGACAAACATGGGCCTACCTTCTGGACCGACACATTTAGCAGGTCATGCCCGTGATGTGATTTTCAGCTCAGAACATATAGATCTGTGGGCAGATACCTCTGAATTGTCATGGACAGATCATTTTATGGTCAGAGCCAGCATCACAGCTACAATTTACCCCTGCAGGGGTTGTGGACCTATTAAAATGTTCTGCCCTCGAAGGCCAATGGGTCCTTTGAGATTCCAGGAGGTCTTGGAAGATAACATCACTGATGGTCCTGTTGAATAGCTGTCAGAACATAAAACACATTTGAAGACCTATCTCTTCTGGCAGGCCTACCCAGGCAGTATTAATCATGAATTTTAAACATGCATTTTATATTTAATAATTGTTTTATGTATTTTAATATAAATATTATGTAGAGATGCACTTTTAATATGTGTATTTTATGTAACGATTGTGTTTTTTAACTATGCTGTAACCTGCCTCAAGCCGCGAGGAGAGGCAGGTAAGAAATTATTATTATTTCATAGCCATCTCTCCCCATGGATTGAGGTGGGGAACAGCAACAATTAACAGACACACCAACTCAATTAAAACACAGAAGTTAAAATACATCAATTAAAATACACATCAATTTAAAAGGATAAATAAATTATGCACATATTAGAACAATAGCCAGAATTAGTGGTAGACACCCACAGATGACCATTCTCCTCTCCCTCTCTTACCTCCAAATTGTCCCAGTTTCACAGGCTAGAATGGAAAAGGCCAGACCTATCTACATTAAAAAAAAAGGGGGATAAAAAAGACCTTGCATATGGGTACATGTTCAGCCAGTCTGAGAAGAACATTCAAATACTCTTTGCTGGGTTGGAGAAGGCAGAGATCATTTTCATTCCACCCGACAAAAAATATTTTGTGTGCTGGAACGACCATGATTTACTTTGTTAGAAAGTGCCAAAAAATAATAAATCCCTACATCTTTCTCACCATTGCAACCATGGTTCCCCCTACCACCAGGATACAATCTGTTCCAAAGAACATATGGGAAAGAAAAGAGGGGTAGCATTATATGTCAAAGACAAATACACTTGTACTGAAATCCATTCAGGAATACAGCCATGTTAGTCTGTGGAATCAGTATGTAGAGAGATCCTGTAGCACCTTTGAGACTAACTGAAAGAAAGAAGTTGGCAGCATGAATTTTCGTAGACTTCCTCAGATGCATCTGGTGGAGTGGAAAGCAGGGACAGACATATATATATGTCATTGGTATGTGGGAATGTCAATTCCTTCATAGCTGCTGTTTCCATTCCTAGTTTTCTTCTGATTTCTTGACTGCAGTCTCCATTCTGATTAATAACTGAGCTAAGGTATAGTAAATCTTCAATTATTTCAATGTCTTCATCATCTACTTTAAAGTTATGTAAATTATCTCTGGTTATTATTTTTGCTTTCTTAATATTTAGCTGTAGTCCTTCTTTAGCACTTCTTCCTTAAACTTTCATCAGTATTTGTTCCAAGTTGTTGATGTTTTCCACTGATTGTATGGTGTCATCTGTATATCTTAAATAGTTGATGTTCCTTCCTCTAATTTTCATGACTCCTTCCTCCGAGTCTAATCCTGCTTTACATATGACATGTTCAGTGTACAAGTTAAACAGATAGGCTCACCCTTTCTCAACCCCTTGTCAGTTGGAATCCATTGTGTTTCTCCGTATTCTGTCCTGATGGTAGCCTTCTGTCCTGAGTACAGATTACACATCAGGGCAATCAAGTGTTACAGCACTTGATTTCTTTATGAGCAATCCATAGTTTTTCATCATCTACACAATCAAAGGCTTTGCTATAATCTTTAAATCAGAAGCTGATTTTCTTCTGAAAATCATTATTACACTCCATTATCCATTGTATATTTGCGATATGATCCCTAGTGCCTCTTCTTTTTCTCAACCCATTTGGACATCTAGCATTTCTCACTCCATATATGGTAAAAGTCTTTGTTGCAGAATTCTGAGTTTCACTTTGCTTGCATTGAAAATTAATCCAACTGTCCTGTGGTTACAGCAATCCCTGGTGTCCCCTTTCTTGGGGACTGGAATGTATATTGAGCATTTCTAATCTTTGGGCCATTGTTTTGTTTCACATATTTGTTCACAGATTTTAGTTAAAAGTAGAGTAGATTCTGTCTCTATAGCTTGAAGCAGCTCTATTGGTACGACATCTGTTCCTGGTGATTTATTGTTGGCTCTTTTCTATGTCCTGCAGGCATGCAGGGACAAAAACAAAAACTAGGCTACTAGAGAAGCCAACTATCAGCACTGTATGAGGTGCTTGACCTCAACAGTAGCTATTTGCAGCAGAGTGTTGAAGCACAAACTCAGTTTGTAGTATTTGGCAATATTGCACTGACCAACCTTGAATGATGCACAGACACAGTTGGATTCTTCCAAAGTCCTTGGAGGCTTTTGTAATTAGTTGCAATATGTACAAGCTATATACAAGCTCTCCTTTAATTCTCTCCAACATTCATTGTCTGTTATAGAGTAATCCACTCTCTACAAACAACCCACCAACCACATCACAACTCTTCTCTCTTCAACCCACTCTTGAACCCACACCTGCCCTGGGATTTAGAGCACTTATATACTAAGGATTGAAACCTAGTGTTACTTTTCATTTACAGCCATACAAACTATTTTACAATGTTTTAAAGAAACCTTGTTCCCAACGTTTATTTCTCCCAAGTGCTCTTAATGCAGCTTCCACTTCACTTTCTAAAACTGCTAGCTAGTTAATACATTGGAAGATAGAAATAGGACCGTGGTAAACTAAAAAACTGGGCAGAAATTAATAAAATGAAATTCAAGATATAAATCCACAACAAGACTTTTACGCCACAAAAACCAAATACATAGGTATAGGATGGGGGATACTTGGCTCTGCAGTACTACATGTGAAAAGGACCTTGGGATTATTGCAGTGGTATCACTAGAGTTTGTGTCCCCCAGTGCAATAACTCATAGTATCACTCTAAGGACCTCCTCCTGTACCAGACTGTACTGAGTGGCTCTTTCCTAGGCCTGGAAGGCTACTTAGCCAGCTAAGCCCATTCCTGCTGGGTTACCACCTGAAAGTCCAAGACAGGCCTTCTCCTATACCAGGAGAGGCCCCGCAAGCCCTTCCACCAACCTTGCATGAATCACAGGCCATTCCCCATCTAAGGATGCCTAGATCTCTGAGGAGGGTGCAGGCCAGTCACCCTCACTACAAATTTTAGCCTAGCTATGTGGCATTCTGGTAGTTCATCCCACCTGAGCCCTCCAATCCAAGACCACCTCTAAGGGAAGATCTCAGGGTCAGAACACTGGACCAAACTCTCACGCTTGCCAGCCACTCCCTCCACCCATGGCCATTCCAACTACCAAAGAGCCCAGGAGTTCCATTTGAGATTGCCAGGGATCCAGAAGTCCTTCCCTTCCCATTTATGGCAGAAGTAGCCATCATCATCACCAACCAGGCAAGAAAGCCCCTCCCACCCTAGTTTCTGAGGGCAGTTTATGCACAGCGGGGGTCCAAACTGATGTTTTAAGAGGAGAACACTGGCTTTGCACGTGGGCTGTCAGCTTCTATGGGTATGATGAAGTACTGGATTAGACGAGCTGAGGGAAGGGAAGGAAGGGGAGTGAGTTCCAGGGTACCATCAGCAGTGGAGGAGGGGGAGGGGGAGGGCAGCCAGTCAGCAACACAGTCAGCCAGCCTTCCCCATCCAGCTATCTTCCATCCCATCCCATCCCATCCTGTCTCATGGCATCTGCACAAGCTCTGTCTTGCTGGAACCAAGGTCCAGGACCAGGAGGCATATGGGTGGACCTGAGGCAGAGCTCACCAGACACCATCTTAATGTTAGTCCTTATATCTCCTTCCCTTCCACTTCTGGAGCAGAGAGGACTTCTTCTGTCACAGAAAATGGAGCAATGGCAGGAATCTCCAGGACCATAAAGAAGGAAGGGAAAGAGAGCAGAGCAGAGAGAGGGGGAGCAGAAGATGAGGGGAACAGTGACCCCTAGTGGATGGGAGGGTATTGCATGGCAGCTCCCGCCTGAAGGTCTCTCATGAGAGAGGGAGGGCTCTTAGACTCATGTTTCAGCTAATGTTTAATCCACTAGGTTGCCACTACTACCACCACCAACTCAATCCTGCTCTTCCTCCTCTAGGGCGGCTCCTCAGTTGCTCCATACTACAAATTCCAGAATGGGCCTGGAATTTCCTTCCCCTTTGTATGCCAGTGCTTCTGCTTCCACTTCCACTTCCAATAACAACAATGGCTATAACTGCACCAAAATAAATAAATTAATAAAAGTTTGATGCTCTACCTACTGAGCTACCCGGCATAAATAAATAAATTAATAAAGAAATTGTCATTGCGTGCACACACACACACACACCTCTATTGACACCATTGGAGTATTCATAGACTCATAGAATCATAGCATCATAGAGTTGGAAGAGACCACAAGGGCCATCCAGACCAACTGTCTGACATGCAGGAACTCAAAATCAAAGCATCTCCAACAGATGGCCATCCAGCCTCTGTTTAAAGACCCCCAAAGAAGGAGACTCCACCACTTTCTGAGGGAGTGTGTTCCACTGTCGAACAGCTCTCACTGTCAAGAAGTTCCTCCTAATGTTGAGGTGGAATCTCTTTTCCTGTAGCTTGCATACATTGTTCCAGGTCCTATTCTCTGGAGCAGCAGAAAACAAACCAGCTCCCTCCTCAATATGACATTCCTTCAAATATTTAAACATATCCCTTCAAATAATTAAACATATCTCCTCTTAATCGTTTCTTCTCCAGGCTAAACATACCTAGTTCCCTAAGTCGTTCTTCATAGGGCATGGTTTCCAAACCCTTCACCATTTTAGTCACCCTCCTCTGGACATGCTCCAGTTTTTCAACATCCTTTTTGAATTGTGGTGCTCAGAACTGGACACAGTATTCCAGGTGGGGCCTGACCAAAGCAAAGTATACAGTGGCACTATTACTTCCCCTGATCTAGATCCTATACTTCTATTTTTTAAATTTTTTTATTAAGTTTAAAATTACAAAAGATGAAAAATCATAAAGTACAATTTACAGAAATAGAATACGATAAAGAGTTTCCTTTTCTCTGCTTTTTCCCTCCAGATATGTAGAATTATAATACTTCTATGATATTACAAGGTTTTTGGAACATAAACAGATTGTCTGTGTAGGTCCCAAACATTATTTCCTATAATTGTTAACTTTAGTCTTAAATTCTTGTAATGATTATTATATAGTTAACTTAACATTTAATCCAATAATTATCACAATATTTTTTCAATTTCATCCAGTCTGTGTCTATTACTTCAGTATTTTCCCCTTCTAGCATTTTTGTGAGTCTGTCTAGTTCTATATTGTCCATAGATCTAAGGAGCCATTCCTCTATTGTTGGGACAACATCTGTTTTCCAATTCTGAGCTAAAAGTGTTCTAGCAGAAGTAATTAGGTATAACATAGTTTTCCAGTGTTTTCTCGCGTCAGTATTTAATATTTTATTGGTCATGTTAAGAAGGTAAATTTCTGGCAAGATTGGAAATGTAATATTATAGATTTTTTTGGATTTCTTCATGTATATTTTCCCAGAAATTTCTGATTACCAGGCATTGCCACCACATGTGGAACCAATCTCCTTTCGTTTTTTTACACTTCCAGCATAGGTTTTCTTTATCTTTATAGATTTCTGCTAGTTTGGCAGGAGTGAGATGCCATCTAAATGCCATTTTAAGGTAATTCTCTCTGACATTTTGGCATCTAGTAAATTGTAGAGTCTTTTTTCTGGAGACCTGCCAGCTTTCCAGATCTATTGATCTGCCAATATCTTTAGATCACTGGATCATGGTTTCTTTGTTGATTTCCTGTTCTTGATGTCTATATAAGAGCACCTTATAAATTTTTGCTGTTTTTTTTCTACCTTTTCTTCCAAAATTGCATCAATTTCATTTTTTTGTAACTCAAATCCATATTCCTTTTTATCTTTTTGGTACCTTTCTGTTAATTGGAAGTAAATTAACCAATATTTATTATGTTCAAATTCTTGTATTTCATCTGTCTTTTTCAGTATGTATTGTTGTTGATTATCTTTTTTCAAGATATCTCTGTATCTCAGCCACCCTCCTTTCAGTTTTGTTCTGTCCATTAAAGCTTCTTGAGGGGATAGCCAGCCTGGGATCTTACTATAGAAAATTGGTCTTATTTTCTTCCAAATTCTTAAGATGGATTTCCGGACGAAATGATGTTCAAAGTTTGAATGAACTTGGTCTTTCCCATACCAAAATGCAGATTGAATCCTTCAAGATTTAATAGTTTCTGATTGCTTAGATTCATCCAGTCAGATAAATATGTTAATACATTTGCTTGATAATATAGATAAAGCTCTGGCATGTTACATCCTCCATTCAAGTTTGTGTCCGTTAGCGTTTTCCACCTTATTCTGGGTCTTTTTCCTTCCCAGAGGAATTTTTTAAGTTCCTTGTTCCAGATGTGAAATGGCTTATTATTTGTTATAATTGGGAGGGTTGAATAAAAGGAAGTTAAATTTTGGAAGTATAGACATTTTAACAGCAGCTATTTTCCCTAGAAAGGAGAGCTTTAACTTTGCCCATTTGTTCAGATCACTTTGGATGTTCTTCCACATACTACAGTAGTAGTTGTTGTATAGTTCTGTATTTTTGTTGGTAATCCATATGCCAAGATACTTGGCTTTTTTGACTATTTTACAATTAGATTTTTCTTGTAATAAATTTTCCTCCGAGGTGTTCATATTTTTTGTTATGAATATTGATTTGCTTTTATTAATTTTAAAGCCAGCAATTATTCCAAAATTGGTGTTTTCATTAGTTTATCTATACATAACAAAGGATTTTCTAATATTATTGCAATGGCATATGCTCTTAATGAATATTCTTTGCTTTTGATTTTTGTTTCTGTGATCTCTGGGTCGGATCTTATTTTATTAGTTAATGTTTCGAGTACAATGATAAAGAGGAGAGGAGACAAGGGGCAAACCCTTTTTGAACAGGGATCGGTGAAGTTCTTTCTCCATTGATCGTTATGTATGTGAACTGTTCTTTGGATATGCTTTTAACCCATTGCAGGAATTTGTCTCCAACCTTTATTTTTTCCAGCACTGCCAACATATAATCCCATTTCAGGTTATCAAAAGCTTTTTCAGCATCCAATAAGAATAATGCAAACTTTTTTTCATTGTTTTTTTTTTTCCATAGTATTCCACTAGATCTAACACAATTCTTATATTATCCTTTAGCTGTCTAGAGGGGAGGAATCCAACTTGGTCTTCATTAATCACTTCTTTTAGCACTTCTTTTAATCTGTTAGTCAATATTGTTGTGAAAATTTTATAATCTGTGTTAAGTAGTGATATGGGCTAATAATGATCCATTTTTTGTTTTTTCTTTTCCTTCTTTATGAATTAAAACAATATTTGCATACTTCCATGATTCTGTTGATTGCATTGGCCTTTTTAGCTGTGGCATCACACTGTTGACTCACATTCAACTTGTGGTCTACTAGGAATCCTAGATCTCTTTCACACGTAGTCTCATTAAGCCAGGTGTCCCCCATCTTATATCTATGCATTTCATTTTATTTTTTTTGTCCTAAGTGCAGTATCTTACATTTCTCCATGGTGAAATTCATTTGGTTAGCTTTGGCCCAGCTTTCTAGTCTATTAAGGTCATTTTGAATTTTCATCCTGTCTTCTGGGGTATTAGCTATTCCTCCTAATTTGGTGTCATTGGCAAATTTGAGAAGCATGCCCCCTATTCTTTCATCCAAGTCATTAATAAAGATGTTGAATAGCACTGGGCCCAGGACAGAACCCTGTGGCACCCCACTGGTCACTTCTCTCCAGGATGAAGAGGAACCTTTGCTGAGCACCCTTTGAGTTCAGCCAGTCAACCAATTACTAATCCACCTAACAGTTGTATTGTCTAGACAACATTCTACTATCTTGTTTGCAAGAATATTTTGGGGGACCTTCTCAAAAGCCTTACTGAAATCAAGATATGCTATGTCTACTGCATTCCCTTCATCTAGAAAGTTGGTGATTTTATCCAAAAAAGAAAGAAAGAAAGAAAGAAAGAAAGAAAGAAAGAAATCAGATTAGTCCGGCATGACTTCTTTTTGAGAAACCCATGTTGACTTTTTGTGATTATGGCATTCCTTTCTAAATGTTCACAGACTCTCTGTTTAATGAATTGTTCTAGAATCTTTCCTGGTATTGATGTCAGACTAACTGGGCGATAGTTCTTGGGATCCTCTTTTTTCCCCTTTTTGAAGATGGGACAATGCTTGCCCTCCTCCAATCTGCTGGGACTTTTGTAGTTCTCAAAGATTATTGCCAGTGGCTCAGATATTACATTTGCCAGTTCTTTTAATATCCTTGGATGTAATTCATCTGGTCCTGGAGAGTTAAATTCATATAGATTAACCAGGTTTTCCTGTACTACCTCTTTACTTACTTATTCTGTGCTGCATTTCCCCTATTGTGTCCTCTGCTCCATTTTCCTCAGATTGAGCACCCTTTTCCTTTTGTGAGAAAACTGAGGCAAAGAAGGTATTGAGTAGTTCTGCCTTTTCTCTGTCCCCTGTTAGAATTTTTCCATCTTCTCTACGCAGTGGCCCTACCATTTCCTTCTTCTTTCTGTTGCTACAGACATACCTGAAAAAGTCCTTTTTATTGTTCTTAACCCCTCTAGCAAGACTGAGCTTATTCTGTGCTTTGGCTTTTCTGACTTTACCCCTACATATGCTAGCTATTTGTTTGAATTCCTCTTTAGTGATTGTGCCCCTTTTCCATTTCTTATACATCTCCCATTTAAAACTTAGTTCAGTTGAAAGTTCTTTTGTCATCCAACCTGTTTTCTTGAGACACCTCCCATTTTTCCTTCTCATTGGAACAGTTTGAGACTGTGCCTTTAGTATCTCCCTTTTGAAAAACTCGCATCCATCTTGAACTCCCTTCTCCTTTAGTATTCCTGACCATGGGATCACTCCCAGTGTTTCCCTAAGTTTGTGTTGAATTTGGATGTGATGTGAAATGCAGCAGAGCTCAGGAAATAGCTTCCTTCACCAGCCTCCCCCATGCTACTTGCATGAAGACACATTTTGTAGATCTAAAGTAAAGCTTTATTGTCCCATATAGAAAACAAGAAAAAATATGCAGTCCATCTTGCTGATGGCTAAACTCTATAGGATCACTTCTTGCTGATGTTGTTGTAGAAAAACAACAATAGAAAAAGTTACAGATCCATGTTTACAGATCCAGGTTTAGGTGTAGTTGTTAGGTAGGTGATGATACAAACAAACACATTGTATGCATATATAAACAAGGAGAACAAAGAACACTCTTGGCCCTTCCCATACTCCACCTTCTGGGTGTTAACCTTATGATGATTGGATGATGTGCTTTAACCCAACCTCTAGCTGTATGTCATCCCCCCATGTGACTTCCTTCCCATGAGCTCATATGTTTGTGTGTTAACTATCTGTTCCCAGGCTCAAACGTGTTTTTATTATTCTGCTCTGTGAACACGTTTTGACATTAAACCACTTGCTGGCTGAGTCCTCTTTGTTTTCAGTAGATACTGTTCCCATAGGAAATTTTCATACACACATCTCTACATTTCTACTTTGACTGTATATCCCATCCATATTCCAACAGTTTGTTGAAATCAGCTCTTCTAAAGTCTAAAATGAGTGTCTGACTATGCCTAGCTTTTCCTTTCCACTGTATATGAAACTCCAGGAGAACATGATCACTTCCACCTAAGGATCCCACAACTTGCACACCATTTACCAGGGCTTCCCTATTGGTTAAGACAGATCTAAAATAGGTGATCCTCTTGTTGCCTCTTCCACCTTTTGGACAATGAAATTGTCTTCAAGGCAAGTGAGGAATTTGCTAGACCTTGAAATATAGGGTGAGTTTGACGTCCAGCAAATATCTGGATAGTTGAAGTCACCCATCACTACTACATCTCTCCTTTCTGAGTGTGTGGTCATCTGTTCTAGAAAGGCATCATTCAATTCCTCAGTCTGACTTGAGGGTCTGTAGTAGACTCGAGCAATAACATCCCTGTTGTTTCCTTCCTCTTTAATTTTTATGCAGATGCTCTCCACCTGATTTCCAGGATTTAAATCCTGGATCTCTTCACAGGTGTAAACATTCCTGACATATAATGCTAGTCCTCCTCCTTTCCTGTTTGGCCTATTTCTCTTAAAAAGGTTATACCCCTCTATTCCTACATTCCAATCATAAGACTCATCCCACCAGCTTTCAGTGATGCCTATTATATCATATTTGCTTTGTTGTGTTAGGAGTTCAAGTTCATCTCGTTTATTTCTCATGCTCTGTGCATTAGTGTAGAGACATCTAAGAGCATGGGTCTTCCTCACTTGCTGCCTGTGTGAGGTATTTTGCCTCCCACTGTCAGGCCCTTGCATCATTTGTCTTGTTCCCTCTATAACACTTTGACTATTATCTCCAGCCCATGATGTATTCTTGCCTTCAAAGATACTGTCTCCTTCCCCCACATGACTCAGAGGCTATGCAGATGGGTGCCTCTGGGCTGCCCCTGCTGGCCATGGATTGAGGAAGCGGCAACCACACGCTGTGGCCCCGATCCTCCCTTTTGCTGCCCCTGAAAGGAGCGGCAAAAGGGCACCCTAAGAGCCGGCATGTGGCTCTTTAGTGCCCCTTCTGGCAAAGCACGTAAAAGCACTGCACTGGGAGGACATCCTGACGCCACGCACTATGCATAATGGTGCGCAGTATCAGGACGTCATAAGACTGGGGTTGGGGTGGCTGGTGTGCAGCTTCCCCTCCCCATCTCTGCCTCCAGGCCAGCCCTTTGAGCCAGTCTGTAGAGGCCCTCAGTTTAAAGACCTCCTGATCAAATGTTTGAAACTATTGGCAAAAATGTTTCTGCCAACTGGTGTGAGATGCAGCCCATCTCCTGACAGAAGTCCACCCTCATGGAACTGCATCCCATGATCCATGAATCCAAATTGTTCTTGGTGGCATCATCTACAGAATCAGTTATTCAGATCTGCTATTTACCTCTCCCTTCCTGGACTTCCTTTTAGGGGTAGCAAAAGGCCACCCTAAGAGCTGGCGTGCAGCTCTTCTTCACCCTTTCTGGCACAGCACATCAGAACGCTGTGCCAGAAGATTGTCCTGATGCCGCGCGCCAATGGCATGCGGCATCAGGACGGCATCATCAAAGGGTTGGAGAGGCCGGCATGCAGCTGTCCTGCCCCAACTGTGCCTCCAGGCTGGCCCTTTGGACCTGTTTGCAGAGGCCCTATATCTTGCAGTATTATTGGTTCCCATATGGAACAAGAGGAAGGGGTAATGGTCAGTAGGCTTCACAAGTCTTGTCAGCCTCACTGTCACATCACAGATTTTTGCCCCAGGGAGACAACACACCTCCTGGGGCATCTTCTCAGGCCCACAAGCCACTGCTTCTGTACCCCTCAACAAGGAGTCCCCACCACCACCACACACCTCCTCTTAGGCTTAGCAGTGGCTGTTCCCCGTGGTGATACTCTCAGGATCCCCTATACTGTCCCTGAGGCCTGTCTCTGATGCTCTTTCCCTTTATCCTTGATAAAGGAGAGAGCTTCAAATTGATTCTGTAGCTGCAAACTCCCAAACAATCCCTGGTTTCCCTACTTCTATGTGTGATGTTTCTCAAGTTGTCTACCTCCTGTGTGCATGAAGTGACTTCCTCCCCAACAACTTCCTCTGTGTGGTCCCCATCCAAGACTGTTCCACTCTATCTGGGAAAAACTCTTGCTCCCTCTTGCTCCCTAATATGCTGAAGTGTAGCTACCCATGCCTCCAGCTGCTGGACTTTCTCTTCCAGGAGGGCTACCAACTTGCACTTGGTGCAGGTGAAGTTTCCCACATCTCTTGGCAAGAAGACAAACATCCCACAAGTGTTGCAAGTGACTGCAGCAGCTCCCTCAGTGTTCATATTGAGAAATCTTGAGTAAGCACCGAAATAGGACTGTGGGCTTCTCCCTGAAAAAGTCCCTCATAAAGATCCACTTAATGGGCCCCTGTTGGCTTGGCCTTTTCACCAGGCTCTGTCAGCAAGCTCAATCAACTGGGTCTATAACTCTAGAGAGATCCTGGATGCTACCTTATTCTGAAGGCAAGTCTCTGACTCTTCCTTTGAGCAAAAACCCCAAAAGCCCTATAAATTTTAAACATTTTTTTGAAGGAGAACCACTAAAACTAATTTCCCAGGCTGCCTTTTACCCATGCTGTGCCTTCCCTTGTCTTGTGAAAAATGCAGGTGTCATTAGGCGCGTGCCTCTGGGAGGAGTTATATAGAGCTAGGTGGCTAGCTCCACCCCCCAGTGACTCATGGATGTGACTCAGGACCCTATTCTGAGGGTGCCCTATTGTTGATCATAAGTTGAATATGAGCCAACAATGTGATGCTGCAGAAAAGAAAGAAAATGCTGTCTTAGTCTGCATTAATAGAAGCATAGTTTCCAAGTCAAGAGAAGTAATAGCCCCACTGTATTCGGTGTTGGCCAGGCCTCATCTGGGGTACTGTGTTCAGTTCTGGGCACCTCATTTTAAAAATGATGTAGAACATTAGAAGTAACTTTCTAACAGTATGAGTGGTTTGGCAATGGAGAGGGGGGTGAGACCTCCTTCTCTGAACATCTTCAAGAGTCTGGACAGCTACATGCTGGGGATGCTGTAGCTGAAGATCCTGCATTGAGCAGGGATTGGACTAAGAGCTCACAAAACTCCCTCCAACTCTATGATTCTATGAAAGCCTTTGGGGTCTCGCTGATTTATTCCAAAATGTCTATACATACATGTTTCAAACTGTTTTGACCCTTTAAAACCATTTAAAATTGTTAATTTGTTTCAAATGTTTTAGTCAGCTTAAATTTATTTTATTGCTTCAAATTTTAATTTAAAAAACTGTTTAAATTTATTTCACATATACCTCACCTAAGATCCATGATATGAGGCAGAAAATAAATATTTTAATAAAATATTAAGTACTGTTCACAGATATTCAAGTATCATAATGTTAAACTTTAGCCCAAATACCTCATTAGGTGTGTTACTAATACCTTCTGGCCTTCTACCTTGTTCTCTTTGGTACCCTATCTCTATACAAATAGGAACAGAGCCTTGTAAAAAATGTGTTGCCTTTCACAAAGGAAAAATAAACTTATTGAGCAAAATCATTCACCTCATCTCATGCAAACATACAGAACATGCTCCTTTTCTGTCAGCCAATATGCACCAGTCATTTCTCTTTGTATCTCAGCTGTACATTCAGCAACAATAATATTGAAAGAGAGCTGACAAAGGTAATAAAAGTTTAGGTACAGATAACAGAGTCAATGCTTATGTCATCACTATGTTTCGCAAAACCTGTGAGTTGGCTGGAGCACAATTTCTTATTTTGATGTTCATGGACCCATGTTGAATATACACAGCAATGAACCCAGACAGCTGAATCAGCAGACTTGTTTAAATGCATTTGTGTTCTGCCTCATACTTCAAAGCAGGTCAACATCAGTAAAAATACCATAACTAACACTTTCTGAAAGTGATTTGTCTCACCACCCCATGTTCAAACAAGTCAAAAGAAAAAGGCAGAATGTACTGATTGAGCTTTACTGGGTTCACCCTGGGTAATTCCACACAGTGTTGCACATCATTTTGACTTTATGAGACATTCAGTTTCCCCTTCTTGTGCTCCAGATTAAGGTGCTGCCTTTCCCTTCACTCTTTACTCCATATATGCAAAATAAGCACAGTAACAATTCATAATAGCTGCAACACATAACCAGAGCAAGGTTTATAAAACTGATGAATACCAGTGATGAGACAGACAGCCATTGCCATGATTCAAAACAAAAATTGAAAACAATATCCTATTGTAGGGCAGGTTTCATCACACAAAAAACATAGTAGCTATTTTCACACCAACTCCATCCATATATTAAATGCATACAGAAGAGTGGGGTAGGCCATGTAGGAAGTCCCAGCCCCTAATACTGTATTGTGAATTTGCCCACCTCCACACCTGCCTTAACTGTTATTCTATATCTTTATGACTGTCTTTAAGATCCAAGCAACAAAGATAGAGATTTTAAACAGGAGTATAACAGGATTAAACATTTATTTGCACTGTTTGGGAATCAGAGGGAGAGAAGCCAAAAAGAAAACTGAGACTCCACCCTTTCCTCTAGAAATAGACATATCATCCAAACCTGTGGATACAAGGAGCCAAACTGACCACTTTTTGATTCTTGTTAAGTACAAATATAATCCTTGGCTCTGAGAATGACCTATAATATTATGCTTGATATTAAATATTACTATAATATCAAGCTGCAATTCCTTTTTCTTTTCTGCTAAGCTATTTTTTCCTAACTCTTCACATTTATGTTTCTTTCACCTACAGTATCCTCCATAATAGGTCAACTGCTTCCTTTGCAATATTTCCTCTTGCCCCAGTCTTTCTACCCTTCTTATTACTTCCAAATCTCTCCAATCCCCTTACAACCCATCGGCCCTTTCTGTACTTCCCCATCTACTTGGCCTGGGACACTATCTAACCCTGCTTCCCCATCCGCCTGTCCCTCACTGCCTTGTATGTCTCACTTCCTTCCCTTCTCCACTCTCCCAATCCCTGTGCTTTCCTCCTTCCTTCCACCCTCCTTCCAGATTTCCTCTTCCTCCCCCTCTTCCAAACATTTCTTCCCTCTTGTTTGATTCCTCCAACTTCTTGTACTTGAATCATCTCCCTCCTTCTCCTTCCATGCTGACCTCTTTCCTCTTTTTCAAGTTCCCACTGTTGGGCAACAGTGCTAGAAGCTAGAAGCAGGGTGTTGGGCCTTTCCATTCTTTATAGGAATGTAGCTCTTCACCACATTTTTTTTTCTCAAATGAAGGAATGAGCAATTTCAGCAATTTTGTCCCCACTATGAGAAACCCTTTGAAAAATATACAGTTTTTGAAGGCTATTCACAATTCACAAAATTTGCACATAGCTAGTTTGCTCAGAAAACAACAAGCAGCATTTTCTATGTGGAAAATAATATTTAAATGCAGAAATATTAATTTCTTTGCAGAAAATGCTGTTTCCTATGCAAATCAGCCATGGGTGAATTGTACGCAGAATAAATCTCTGATTATGGCTTCTTCATTTTTCTGTACAAACAACTGCATTGTCTATTCAGAAACTGATATTTCTGAACTGAAATAATATTTTCCATGCATAAGAATGCTGTTCTCTGTGCAGAAAATGCTATTTTATATGCAAAACAACCATGTGAAGATTTTGCTTAAAATAAGTCCCAAACTGTGATAATTCTCATCAGTCCAGGATTATTCTCATCAGTGTTTCACAATACTAAAAATGCATGGTGGTGTGGTTGTTGTTGTTTTTTAAAAAATTTCAAATATTTTTGAATGTTCTTTCTGTTCCAAGAGCAGATTCAAACACCAACACCTCCTCTTGCTCCCTGTCATTCTCTTCATCAGGCCAGTAAGTGGCTTGGGAGTGCTGTAGCAATACATGACACTCAAACCTGTTGTTGTTGTTGTTGTACTCTCATATGCATGCAGCTTGAAAACATTATGTTTACATTATGCCATTAAAGTGACCATACTCGCTGGAGCATTTTACAACCTGCAGTCCAAAAAGAGGAATGTTCACACTCTCTAGTTACACATGCACTATTGGCTCCACTTCCTGAATAATCACCACTAACAGCTGAAAAAGGCACACAAACACAGAAATCTTTGCAGGTCTTCAACTCCTTGTACAGAAGGTGGGTTCTCTGATGTGATCTGAGAAGTGGTTGTCCATTTTTTCAATGCTTTTTTCACACTTCAGAACTTTTGATCATACACACACACACATGTGCACAATGCTTCAGTCTCTGTCACGCTGCACTGTTATAGTGCTCTATTCCACTTTAAGTGCCATGGCAAAATCCTATGGAATCCCTGGTTTTGCAGTTTAGGGAGGGCCATTTAGAATTCTTAGCCAGTGACCTCTTGGGTCTCTCTACACTACAAATCCCAGAATTCTACAGGATCTTGTCATGGCAGTTAAAGTTGAATAGAGCCATTTAACAGAGTGATATGATAGGGCCCTTAATCTTGCTTGTTTGTTTTTTAATGTGAGTTTTGTGAAAAACCAACATTTTGGTTTGGGAAAACACAGAACATTGGAAAGATTGCACAAAAACAGTTGTTCTTTGCAGATTGTTCATTAAAAAAATTAAAAATGCTCTTGATAATTTGACTTGTCATGTCTTGTTTCATTGAGAAAACTTTGGAGTATACTTTACATACAATGAAATTTACATACAATGAAAATTAATGATCAAATTATGTCACAAGAATGGGGTAAAATCAAACTATCCTGTAAACAAAAGTATATATTTGGATTTTTGTTTAAACTTTTCCTACCTAATTTCAGGAGCCATTTTTCCACATTCTGATTTCACTATACTCATGTGGGGGAGATTCAGATTCTGCAGCAAGCAGATTGTTTCTTTGGTGTCATTTGCGAGGTACTGAGAAGTGAATCAATACCATCTGTTGGGACCTTTCCCAGTGACTCGATTAGAATCAATCTTTGTCCTGGAATATGATGTCATGCATTCCCCTGGAGTTTTCTTGTGTTACTTCTCCACAGCTTACCATTGATCCTGAAGAATACACTTTTTCAGTAAAGATGTCAATGCTAATAGGGGGTTCAGTTTTAAAAACAGAAGAAACAGAAGCAGAAGTTTCCGTGAAATGAAGGTAAGTTGTCCAAGAATAGAACATAAATATAAAACAAAGCCATTCTCACTTGCTACATCCATTGAAGGGAATGAGAGTTACACAAGAGAAAAACACCAATAAGGCTGTGTCTGCACCAGCCAGAATACTCTAGGCTGCCAAGGAGTATTCTGTTCTGCAGTGACATATGGCAGTTGTCTACACAGTGTCCCACTATAATATCTGATGCCACCACTGCCATTGTTGCAAGTTACTCCCTCTGAGGCCAGACCATATGGGTGGGCACCTTGTTGGGATCCCAGAGGAGCAACCCATGCTGGCAGCAGTGGCATCATCACTCTGGAGCACTCCAGATTTTCTAGAAAGATCTGGAACAAAAGATGAGTCTTTTAAATTTGCTTTAAAGCAGGGATGGCCCACATTTGCTGTAGGACTGCCCTTCCCATGCATAGACATGCCTTGCATTGTCAGGACAGGACAATATGAAGGCAGGAGAGAGGTGAAACTGGCAAATGGCCCATGGAGACATGCCCTAAGGCAAAGTACTGTCACATAAAGACACTGATCTGTGCTTGGGCAACTGAAGTGAATGAGAGTTGCACAGGTACAAAACTATAATACAAAGTAAACCAATGTTAGACAAAGGCATTTTCACCTGTGCAATCCATGGAAGTGAATGAGAATTCTGTTAGAATTCTGTGCAGCTCTGATTAATTTTATTTGGGCTCACTCAGGAGACCTCCCTGATGAACTGGATTTCAAGGAATTCTGCATCCAGAGAGGAATACTATTTCAGCTAAACATCCTGATGATCTTGCCCAACCTTCCCTCACTTAATTTTCACTTAAATAGCTCATTGTCTCATTGGATTGTATTTCCCATGATTTGAAATAAATGTGCTAAAACATGCTGTCATATTATGTTAACTAATGAAGAGTTGGAAAATGTCATATCACCGTATCACATCTTAAGGTGATTTGACACATGGTCACAACATGACAGTTTACTAAACAAAGGATTAAAACCTTGTCTCCTAATGTCAAGTTAAATTGAAAATGAATACCAAGTTATACGTTTGTTTGTTTACAAGACAAGCTGTTCTGTAGGCTTACATCTATCTCACATCCTTAGACTGGCAGTTTCACTAAGACTTGGCATTTTGACTTGGTAGTGAAATGGTTCCAAGAATAGACCCCCTCCTTGTTGTCCTTCTACCAGCTAACAAGAACCCTTTTATTCAAATAGGCTTCCTGTAACTGACTGGCTCTTTTCAGTGGGAGGGTATAATTCTCCCATGCATTTTTAAATTGTTTTTAATTGAGTTGTTTTAATATAATAATCTGTGTAATTGCATTTGAATGTTGTAACTTCCCTCTTTAGTTGTAATTATGTAGTGAGCCATCTTGAGCCTGATGTTTCTTAGAGACAGCTTGTGAAATATAGATGTAAGAGGCAGGTGAACCTCTTAACAGTCCACTAATAGCAAGTAAAGGGCTTCATAACAGTCAAGTGATGGCAAGGCAAGTGATAGTAAAAACCAACAGCAGTTGGTGACTCCCATATCAGATGGCTAGTGAATCTATTCTGGGTCTTAGGGTGAATCTACACTGTAGAAATAATGCAGTTTGCCATGATGTTTAAGTGCTGTAACTCCATCTTATGGAATCCAGGATTTTTAATTTTACAAGGTTTTTAGCCTTTTCTGTCAAAGAGTACTGGTGCCTCATAAAACTACAAATTCCAGGAATCTGTAGGATGGAGTCATGGCAGTTAGTGTCAAATTGCATTATTTCTACAAGTGTAGATATGCCCCTTATCTGAACTTTATGGGAGCTGTCCAAGGTGCTGGACCTTGAGGGAGTAGGGTTCAGCATAGTTCCTCTAAAATTTAGAGTATACCTCACAGTAGAATCCATCAGCTGTCACTATTGCAGATTGGAAATTCCTTTTTTTCCATATATATATATATATATATATACACATAACATACAACACATACATCTATATAAATACAAATACAATAACTAACATTTAAGCTTAAACAAACAAACATAAAATAAGACTTCCCTTCCTTTACTATATAATTTATTCAGATATATTTACTTTCATATATTTTCTTTAACTCTTATTTTCTGATACCTAGAGTATACTCAAATCTATATTATGTTATGAAATACATACTTTACATGTCTTCTTTACCTGTTCCACACCCTATACAAAACCTGAGCATCTGCTGTCTCTACCAAGATCAAATTAAACATATTTATATATGTATTTCTCCTTTCCTTACCTACAATTTGACTTCTTTTCATATCTATAACATTTATTTTGACTTTTTGTTTATTCTTTCAAACTGTTCTCACCCCATTTTTCTGCAAAATATTTCATGATCAGGGACCATTCTTTTTCAAATTTGTTTCTAATTTGTCCTTTCATGAGAGATGTCAGTTTATCCATTTCTATAATGTCATATAATTTAAGCTGCCATTCTTCTAAATTTGGAGCCTCTTTGCATTTCCATTTCTTTGCAATGATGGTTCTTGCTGCATATATATATATATATATATATATAAAAAGGAATTTTGCCAAATATCTTTTCATTTTCTTCATCTAACATTCCTAATAAATATGTGGTGGGTTGTTTAATCATCTTGATATTTAAGATTTTTTCTACTTCCATATGTATTTGTGTCCAATAATTTTTCATTCTTTTACAGTCCCACCACATGTGCATGTAAGAACCATAGGATTCAGAACAATTCCAACATTCACCTTTATTATTTTTGTAGATATTACATCATTTCTCTGGTGTTAAATACCATTGGTATTGCATCTTATAATAGTTTTCCTTTATCTCATAATTCAATGTATACTTTAATCTCTTCTTCCAATTTTTCTCCCATTCTTCCAATAATATTGTTTCCCCACATCTTGAGCCCAGTTTATCATATATTGTTTAACAGTCTCCTTTTTCATCTCAACTTTCAGTAGTATTTTATACAATTTTGAAACCACATGTTGTGTTTCCTCTGTCAATAATTTTTCAAATTCTGTTTCTTCATTCTCAATTTGTCTCGTCTTTTCATCCATTTTATATCTTTCTAAAATTTGCCTATAGAAGAACCAATTACGTTTCAGACCCTCCGTCAGTAATTCATACATTGTTTTCATTCTTGATCTTCCTTTTTTCCCAAATTAATAAGTCCTTATATGTCATCCATTCTTCTTCTTTCATATTTTCTCATAGAATCATAGAATCATAGAGTTGGAAGAGACCACAAGGGCCATCCAGTCCAACCCCCCTGCCATGCAGGAACTCCCAATCAAAGCATCCCTGACAGATGGCCATCCAGCCTCTGCTTGAAGACCTCCAAGGAAGGAGACTCCACTACTCTCCAAGGGAGTGTGTTCCACTCTCGAACCACCCTTACTGTCAGGAAGTTCCTCCTAATGTTGAGGTGGAATCTCTTTTCTTGCAGCTTGCATCCATTGTTTCGGGTCCTAGTCTCTGGAGCAGCAGAAAACAAGCTTGTTCCCTCCTCGATATGACATCCCTTCAAATTTTAAACATGGCTATCATATCTCCTCTCAGCCTTCTCTTCTCCAGGCTAAACATCCCCAGCTCCCTAAGTCGTTCCTCATAGGGCTTGGTTTCCAGACCCTTCACCATTTTAGTTGCCCTCCTTTGGACATGCTCCAGTTTCTCCACATCCTTTTTGAATTGTGGTGCCCAGAACTGGACACAGTATTCCAGGTGAGGCCGGACCAAAGCAGAATAGAGTGGCACTATTACTTCTCTTGATCTAGACACTATACTTCTACTGATGCAGCCTAAAATTGCATTGGCCTTTCATTTGTATTCTTACTAAATAAACTATATTGTCTCATGGTAGTTTCTTCTGTGTAGTTATCCAAGAGCTAATCCGGAATGACTTGTCAATCTCCAACTCCATTTCTTTGTCTTTTCCAGTAAAGTCCACCAGTGCTGTTGTCAATAAATTGTTTACATTTTCATTTTCTAATTCCAGTACCCCTCCGATCTTCAAACATTTGACTCTCATTTTACATTCCCACATTAATTTTTCATCTTGTATATCTTTCCTCTTTCCAATTTCCATATTTAATTTCTCTTCTAATTCTTTGTTCTTTTTCTCTAATTCGTTTACTTTTGACTTTACTATTTTTACATCTGTGGTCATTGATCTTATTGACTCTTTTATTTCATTAAGGTCAGATCTTATTTCCTTTTTTATTTCCCCTTTCATATTTTCCATGTCTTGTCTCAATTCATCTTTATTTTTCTTCATTTCTTGTCTCATTTGTCATATTTCATCCAAAATTGTTGTGTTGAAGTCTTGGGTTTTTGGTTGATCTATTGATGGTCTTCTTTGGGCCTGTTGTTGTTGCTGCATCTTTGTAGATTGTAGTCTGGTTGTTAATGACATCTCTCTCTCTCTCTCTTTCCCCCCCTGTTATTATTTGTTTATTTGTTTGCTTGTTTATTTGATTTTTATATCTTATATTACAATTGTTTAACAGTATACTCAAACCCAAACACAATATTATTAACAAGATGATATCCAATATTTATATCTGTTTACACACCAAAATAGTTACACAGGGCCTTTGCAGACTGCCAGAAATAGTGCAAATTGAGTCCACTTTAACTGCTCTAGCTCAGTGCTAGGGAATCATGGGAACAGCAGTTTATTGTGGCACCAGAGCTCTCTGATAAAGATGGCTCAATGTCTCAGAAAAAAATACAATTCCCATGATTCCCTAGCACTGAACCAGGGCAGTTAAAGTGGACTCAATTTGCACTATTTCTAGCAGTCTGCAAAGGCCCACACTCTCCTATTATCACCTTGACAATATATTACTCTTATAGTATGTGATGAGAGATTAGAAATACACTCAATAACAATCAATACTTCCCTTTATCTTATCCAAATCCCTTCTGACCAGTTATTCCTAAAATGTTTTATATTCAATTTAAATATAATTGCTTTATAATTCTTTAACTATATTTCAACATATTTTTGTTTAATATAACCTCTGAATCCTAAAAAGTAGAATTATATAAAACATAGAATTATATATTCTCAGTTCTCTAACAAATCTGTTTTCATTTTTATTTTTATTTCTCCTTCTTTGGGTTTCCTCAAATATATATATATATTCAGGATTCTTTAGTCAATTCTTTTGTTTCAACTGTCCAAATGACCACCAGATGTCCCTCCAACAATTCTTCTATCTCAGTTTACCAAGGATATCCTCCAAAGAGTTCCTTCATTTTCTTTGACAAGTGTCAGTCATTCAAATTCTGAATATAAATTCTGTGTGTACTGTCTTTGACTTTCTTATCTAGACTTTAAACAATTTTGTCCTCAGAGCCACGTCCTGCCCCTGTGTGCTCAATGGACTTAAGAAGGCCACAATCTCATAGCAGAGCAAAAGCAGAGACAAGACAGATGTAATATGAACCTGACCTTGGGGAATTTTTAATATTAGCTCAAATATGAAGTCATAGGCTTTCATGGCTGGCATCCATAGTTTTTTGTGGGTTTTTCAAGCTGTGTGGCCATGTTCTAGAAGAGTTTCTTTCTGACATTTTGCCAGCAGCTGTGGCTGGCATTTTCAGAGAATCTTCTGAAGATGCCAGCCACAGATGCTGGCAAAACGTCAGAAAGAAACTCTTCTAGAACATGGCCACTGTTAGAATATAGATGGGTTATACAGTCAAAGGTGAAATGTAGAGATGTGTGTGTGGAATTTTCCTCATAAGAACAACATCTAGAGAAACAAAGTGAATCTAACACCAGATGGCCAAGAAGTCATAAACATGAACTTTCCCAAAGGTACAACTTGTAGACACAGATTTTGTTATGGGAAGCAAGAGATATCAAAAAGGTAAACATCATTAGGTCTTGAGAAAATAGTCACGTAGTGGATGATGGACAGCAAGGGGCTGGGTTAACAAACATCATACACATATCCAATCAACATAACACCTAGAAGGTGGAGTATGGGAAGGGCCTAGAGCAGGGGTAGGCAACCTTTCCCCTTTAAGGGCCGAGGGCTCATTTCTGACTTATGGCAATCCTAAGGAAAACCTAACCCAGGGTTCTCTCAACAAGATTTGTTCAGAGAGGGCTTTGCCTTTGCCTCTAGTTCATTTTAAATTGGTTAGTCTTTAAGATGCACAGGATGTTGCACAGCAGGTATAAGCAGGGGATGTATGTGCATTGTTGCAATTACATTTACTCAAGCTTAGGGCATATTGCAGGGGTAGGCAACCTTTCCCCTTTAAGGGCCGAGGGACTTCAGCTCCCAGAATCCCAGGAGCTATTAGCCAACATGGGACTATTGGCCAACATGGCTGAGGCTTCTGGGAGCTGAAGTCCCTCGGCCCGTAAAGGGGAAAGGTTGCCTACCCCTGGCCTAGAGAATCCTTTGTTTAAGAATGTTTATATTTCAAGATGTGAGTGTGTGACTGTCTGGCAGTGGTTTTAACTACAGAGTTAGGAGATGGCTTCTGGTATGTTTATACTGCTTTTACAATGTAACTCCTGGATCTGGAAACATGGATCTGTAATTTCTTCTTAATTTTCAACTGCAACAAGTTGGGATCCTATGCTTTTGGGATTGTTAAAGGTGTAATCTTTCATGGCTGAACTGGACAAGTTCATCACAATGGATTTTACTTAGTTATCTTATTTTTCTTTTATATGCATTAATAAACTATGCTTTTGGACTTTACAATGGGTCTTCTTGACTGAGGAAGACAGGATCCTGAAGAAGAGAAGCTGAGCCAGTTGATGGTAAGAGTTACAAAGTGGCTGTGGATCACAGCTTGTCCTGGAGATTCTGCTGGGTGTCAAAGAGCATCACTGCAACACCCATCATCCCCACGCTGACAGCCACACAGCCCGAAAAACCCCCAAAAAACTATTAGCTCAAATAGTTAGCAGGAGGCAAATCCAGCATTTACAGAGGTGGCTAAGGGACTAGATGTATAGAAACAAGGTTTTTATGAATTAATTTGTATTTTTATTAAGCCTACAAAAACATATATTCACTCTCACATTCACACAAGATCTCAGGAATAAAGCAAGTTAGCATGGGATAGATGAAAGGTTTTCTAATGGTGATAATTACCTGTCCAAAGTGTTCCAGATGAATGGATGGGAACATTGATTTGACCAAGAGAAAGCATGGGGACACAAACTGAGCTGAAGCTGAACCAGAATTCAAAGTGATGTAGAGTCAACAGGATTCCTAACCAGACACACTTAACCAGAATTTTGGTAGATTATTTATAGGCTGAAAATAGCCCTGGAAGAAGATTGATAGCTGCATATCAAAGGGCCAAACAAACATCTAAACGTTTCCTTGAAAGAGACACTTTCCAGCGGGGGGTAGTGAAGCTTATCTCTCTTGCTGTCAGAACCCATCTGGGGTTTAAATTTCCTGGCTTCCCTGTTTCTTGATGTGTGAATCTTTCTATTTTGTTACTCTTAAAACTAAGTGTTTGATCTGTAAATTAAGTCTACATGACCACCTGGCTTCAATGGTGTACGTGACTGTCTTGCTCTTGGGCAGGGGTAGGCAACATTTCCCCTTTAAGGGCCGAGGGACTTCAGCTCCCAGAAGCCTCAGCCATGTTGGCCAATAGTCCCATGTTGGCCAATAGCTCCTGGGATTCTGGGAACTGAAGTCCCTTGGCCCTTAAAGGGGAAAGGTTGCCTACCCCTGCTCTTGGGTAAATGGTGGCATAGAGGTTTCCATTTCAGGGCCATGACAGAACAATGCACACATATACAGAAAAGAAATATATATGAAAATGCTTCACTTCTGGTAACATAGAGATTTGGTTCTTAAGTTCTGAATTATGCTATGAATCAGCCTTAAATGGAACACTTAATGGCAGCATGATGTATGTAGTGAGGAGTTATTGAAGACTGCAAAAGCTATTTCTGCAAGAAAAAAATCTGTTTCCAACTCACCCATTTCATAAAAGGGGCCCCAGCAGACCTGAGAACTACCTTTTGCATACTTTACATTGCTTGAGTGAGCTGCAAAATGTTCAAGTTAGCACTGATTTATAATGCATAAATTGGTTCAAGAGTGCACTGTGCCATGCCACAGTAGGTCTGACACTCAATACATGAAATATTCCCTATGGTGATTACATACAAAATGTGCAAGAGGAATTTATCATAGCACTGTGGAGACACTGCAGAGACACTCCCAAAGAGCATCTAGCACAACACCTTGGCAATGAAGGAATTCCACAGTTAAAGAATTCATGACAAATGATCACTCATGCTTTGTTAAAAGCCCTCCAAGGATGGAGAGTTCACCACCTTCTAAAGGAGTCTGTGCCACTAACAAACAGCTCCCAACTGTCAGGAAGCTTTTCCTAATTTTTAACTGAGGTCTTGTGATTGTCTTGTTTTAGTATTTGTTTAGTTTGCACTTTCTTACTTTATTTTGTCCATAACATTTGACCATGGATATCATATCATATCAGCTCTCCATTTTCTTCCTAGGGTAAACATACCAAGCTCTTTCACCTATTCATGAGCAGACTCAGAAAACTGTGTGGCATGCAAATATATCCCCAACTCATTTTTTCCTGCCCTCCATTATGACCACGCAAAAGTCAGGGGGCAGACAAGGATCATCACAGGTATGTTACAATAGCTTGCACAGGATAACAGTAATATCGTCTGGGACCTCTGGAGAAGTCCTAGGACAGGGGTAGGCAACCTTTCCCCTTTAAGGACTTCAGCTCCCAGAATTCCAGGAACTATTGGCCAACATGGGACTATTGGCCAACATGGCTGAGGCTTCTGGGTGCCGAAGTTCCTCGGCCCTTAAAGGGGAAAGGTTGCCTACCCCTGTCCTAGGAGTTCCCAGAGGATGACTGCTATTTCATGCACTGTCTAGCACAGGGGTAGGCAACCTTTCCTCTTTAAGGGCCAAGGGACTTCAGCTCCCAGAATCCCAGGAGCTAGTGGCCAACATGGGACTATTGGCCAACATGGCTGAGGCTTCTCGGAGCTGAAGTCCCTCAGCCCTTAAAGGGGAAAGGTTGCCTACCCCTGGTCTATCAGAACATACCCAGTGACAGTCTTCAGCTCCACCTGCCACATTGCTATGTAATGCTATAGAGGCAGGGGAAAAGGTAAGACTGGTGGGGGATTCAAGATTCTATGAAATCTGTTTGAGAACTTGATGGGAGAGGACAGAAAAGGGGCTTCAGGAGGATTCTCCTTGTCTGGGTTTCAAAACACTTGGGAAGCCTCTTACTCATTTTTTTTAAAGCTAAATCCTTGAACATTCTTTCCATACCTAGGATATAGTATCTGGATCGCTTCACTTTACAGAGTTGCAGTGCTATGATTCCACTTTAATAACCATAGCTGCAACTTATGGAATCCTGGGATTTATAGTTTAGTGGGGCATTAGAGCTCTCTAGAAAAGAATTCTAAGCACCCCTCCCTAACCTCAATATCTGCTTAGAATGAAACCCTGGTAGTTTAAGTGGAATCAAAGTTCTACAATTGTGCAGTGTGAGTGGGCCTCAAGGCAGAATAGAGCAGTACTATTGTTCCCCTTGATCTGGATACCATATATCTGTTGAGGAAACCTAGAGTGCATTAACTTTTACTTTTTCCCAGTGACATTTCCACACCCAGTACCACATGGTGCAGGGGGACAGGGCTTTCAGGGAGTCGGGTTTCCAGGGGCAGGGCACACACTCTATCCCCATGCCACCCTGTCCTAGGAAAAAGACAGGACAGCATGCAAGGGAATCACTCAGGGATAGTGTGCAGGGGAACACTTACATAGGGAGCATGGGGATGGTGCAGGGGGAGTGCGGGGACAGCACAGGAGGGAATGTGCACATGGGGACATGGGGACAGCAAGGGGGAGCCCACATGCAGGGGGGAGCACTCATGGGAGGAAGGCCCAACCTGATGTCACCCGATGCAGGCTGCACCACACACACACACACATACAGTTATGTCACTGCTTTTTCTGTCTGTCTGTCTGTATTTTCTTTTTTGTTTTTGGTTTTTTATTGTTTTTAATTTTTATTTTTGTGCTGTTCATTCATGTTTAGTCTGTAGCTTACTAAACCTCCAAGAACTTTTTCATTCTGAACTTTTACCCTCTTCAGTTTCTCCCTCATTTAAACTTTTCTTTTGTAAAAAAAATAGTAAAAGTAAAGGTTTCCCCTTTGACAAGATTATCTAGTTGTGTCTGACTGTAGGGGGAGGTGCTCATTTCCATTATTAAGCCTAGGGAGCCAGTGTTGTCGGAGACAAATGTCTGTAGTCATGTGGCAAGTGTGACTGCATGGAACACTATTACCTTCCCACCTATTTATCTACTTGCATTTTGCATGCTTTTCAACTGCTAGGCTGGCAGAAGCTTAGACTAGTAATGGAAGCTCACTTCATCATGCAGCACTTGGGTCTTGAATCAACCTTGTGATTGCTAGAGTCAGTATCTTAACAGCTGAGCCACCATGTCTTTTGTAATTCATGCTTTTTCCTTAGTCAATTTCTCTTACTTCCAGCTGAGATACTGCATCAGTAACTATGATGTTAATCAGTTTTTTCCTGTTAGTGAGGGTCAGATCCATGACAGAAGAACACACTTTTACATACAATGTTAACCCTCCTCCCTTTCAATTTAGGAGATTATCACATTACAGTTGCCCCTCTGTTTTCGAGGGGGATCTGTTCTGGACCTCTCCCTGCAAAAATGGAAAACCACAAATAGTCAAGCCCCATAGGCTTGAATAGGGGTGCGCACCGTGTGCACGTGCCCCATTTTATCCCCCTCCATTTTGCATTCATGAATGGGCAAGGGATGCAGACATGAAGTCCATGAAAACAGAGGGACAATTGTACACTCTTAAAGTGTTGCTTTTCTACTTTAATTGCTTCGGCTGCCTCCTGTTGCATTTTGGTATTTGCAGTTTAGGAAAGGCATTTAGAATATTCAGCCAGATAGGCCTCACTGAACTACAAACCCCAAAATGCAACAGGAAGCAGTCAGATCAGTTAAAGTGGAATAGCAATGCTTTAAGAGTGTAGTGTGATAATGTAGTTATAGCATGTTCATTTTGAATGACCATCCTGTATCTTTCAATTATTACATTCACTTGTCCAGAGTAGCAAATGTAGTAAGTCTATGGTGCCAGTTTCAGTGTTATCATGTGTGTTGAAATCAAAATAGTGGCAGGATAATGCAATTAAGTGAGGAATCCAGTCCTCGTCACAATCGTATCTGGATAAGACATTCTGATAGGTTCTCATGGCATATGAAAATAACAATATGCTGTTCTCAACAGTTGTGTACTCTGACCAATACTCTCTATTGCATCTGAAGAAGTGGTTTTATATTTTATATCCATGAAAGCATGTGCTAAAATGAAAACCTGTTCGTCTTAAAGGTGCTGATACATTCCTTTTCCCTGCCCCCTATCTTCCTCCATGTTATGGTGTAAGAGATTAACATGGCTACTGCTTTGAAAACTATCTCATTCATAGCATTGCCATAAGTCAAAGCAGCAAACAGCAACAAACTGACTATTATAGGAAAGAGCAGAGGGGTAGGAAAGACCCAGAAGCAAGTCAGAACCCCGCTGACCACATGGCCCACTCCAAAGGAAGGCTGTGCACACAAGGGCCAACCTGCACCACCAGGAGTCAGATTATACCAGCTCCTTTTTGCTCTGGTCCTATGGACAAGAGCATGACTTCAGTGTGGCTTCTGGCTGTTTTGGAGGTGTGCATCATCTAAATGCTCTGCCTTCAAAGTGGCCAGAAGCTGCTTCATTTTGACAGTGTGTGGGCCTTTGCAGACTGCCAGAAATAGTGCAAATTGAGTCCACTTTAAGGGTTAGGGTTAGTGCTAGGGAATCATGGAAATTGTTTGTTTGTTTTTCTGAGACATTGAGCCTTCTCTGTCAGAGAGCTCTGGTGCCACAATAAAATACAGTTCCCATGATTCCCTAACCCTTAAAGTGGACTCAATTTGCACTATTGCTAGCAGTCTGCAAAGGCCCTGTCTCCTTAGGGGGATGCAGACCAGGGCGTCGGGGACTCCCTGGTCCGGAGCGCCACGGGACCTCGGCAGCCGGACCGCGGTGCTCCTGCGGCATCCCTGGAAGGAGCGCAAAATCAGCGCTCCTTCCACAAGACAGGGAAAGTGCGCCCTAAACGCGTAGGGCGCACTTTCCCTGCCTTTTCTGCCGCAGCGCGTGCGGTCGCTGCGGCGGGAGGTTGCCCCAGAAGCACCGGCCGTGCGGAGGGCCAGCAGCTCCCATGGTGACCTCAGGAAGAGGAAGGAGCGCCGCTCGTGCAGTGGCTCCTCCTCTTCCGGGTCTCGCAGACGACTCTTTTAGTCGTCTGCCGAGGCCCATTCTTATGTGATAAACTTCAGTCTCCCCACTTGTCCATCTTTATGGCTTTTGTAAATCAAGTAGTGAAACTTCAGAGTGTGTGCCTGGATTATATACATGGCTGTAACAGTTTGGGTAACATGAACTTGTGGTATTCGAATGGATGACCCAGTCCAATCTATGCCTATAACAGATTTTCTTTGGTGGAGATCAGAAAATAAAAAGTAATGAAGGTAGAGCCCTGTCTTTAGGAAGATCATAGAAAGATTTTAAACCAAGCTTATAAGCTTAGATGTGGCCTTCAGATGTTTCTGAGCAGCAGCAGGAATTATTTCTAAAATTAGCTATGGGGCTCAGGTGTATTGCATTCTAATAACATCCAGAGAACCACATTTTCACCTTTTCTTTTTCTAACTATCCTCAAGACCATTTTCCTATCTACTTTTTTTGTTTTGTTTTTGGGGCTGGAGATTTGTTCTTGCCTGTATCTATGACCCCTGATCAACAGCCTCAAAACCTGAATTGGAAGTTAGGCATGATATAAGATAATTAGGGAGACAACTGGAGGTTTAATTCTACATAACTGGTTTTCTTTTCTACATTAAAAATATACCTCTAACCTTAATTAACTATGTAGTGAAATTCTTAAACAGCTTTCTTGTTAGAAGACAATGGCAATTTTTAAAAAAAAATGTGAGAAGGAATGGTAGAGATGGTATTATTATTACTATCATTATTGCTGCTGATGATGATGCCACTACTACTACCACCACTACCATCATATATATACCCTGCTTTTTCCAAGTCAAGGTAATTGTTAAAACACATATAGCTTGAAAATTAATGTTGTGCAAAAGTCGAAAATATAATTAACAACAGTATGATTAAAAGCAGTTAAATACATGAACATTAGGAAAAATAACAAAGAAATAGTCTAACACATTCTGAAAGGCCTCTTTCCTCCTGAACAATCAGCCTTTAGAGGCCTGATGAAACAAACAAACAAACAAGGTCTCTACCTGTCTACAGAAGGATGGCAGAGCAGGTGCCAGCCTAACGTCTCTAAAAAGGGAGTTCCAGATCTTAGGAGCATCCTCAAGAAGGCTCTCTCCCATGTGCTCACCAGATGTACTTGTGATGGTGATACATGCATTACTGTACAGAAGCTTGGTGATTCTTATCCAGGGCTTTGGCGGCATGAGTCATAGGTTGGAAGTACTATGACTTTTTGATGAGGAGGAATGATGGCCTCATTTACCATTCCCATCTCCCCTCAAATGTTCTTGTACCCTCTGAGCTACAATTCTTACAGCAGCTGGAAAGAGGGGGAATTACTTTTATCAGCAGTCATGTATTCTTGTGAGGTATTACTATTCTAATGTATTTGGGTGTTGCTTGGTCTTCAATGAATATCTAAGACCCATTGCTTTTACAAAGGTATTACTTCTGCTGGGTGTGAAAGGTTCTAGAAGTCTTTTATTGATATGGATCAGCACAGCTGCTTGTGGGTTTTGAATCTTGCTGGGTGCCATGACTATTGGGATTGTGCATAATGAGCACCTGCCCTTCAGATTTTATCACTTTACCACTACACATTATTAGATACACTGAGCTTTCTCTCATAAAAACCTTTCTGTGGCAGGGCACCTAGATCTTTTCCAAATTTACATATTCTTGTGCTTAAGCAATCATACTTTTCTGCACTAAGAAGAGTAGAGATGTTAGCAATTCCTCAGTAGACAGTAGACTTTTCAAATCTTGCAGCTAAATATTGACTGTATTAATAATATCAATTGATTGTTGAAAATTTCAGCAACTTAACTGCAGCCTTAATATACAGAAATGACTGTTTTGTAACTGGAATCCCTCTTCTAAACCCAACAAAGCACTTCTTCTTCTTCTTTTTTTCCAGAGTAATATTACTTTTTCTTGTTTACTTGTATTACTTTTCTCTCCAGTATAAAGCTGCCTGTCTGAAAGAAAATGCATTTCCATGGCCAGGTGTGTCAAAAGGTCCACTAAAATACCCTTTGTGACCTTGATGCAGATTTAATCTGTCATGGCACACACATTTTAGCTCCAGTCCTGTCTTTCTGCTGTCTGGTCCTATAAAAACTCAAGCAGAGGAATTTCAGAGTTTTGACAACTCTGAGACCCCCCAAAAGGCAAGTCACTGAGACCAGCTGTGTCTTCAGTGACCGGACACTTTGCCTGTCATCACCGGTAAGGAGAAGAAGAATCGGGGCCTGAAGTGGACCAGTTAAATCCTCTTTGGACCAGTGGATCACGGAGGTGGCCCACGGATTCGAAGAGGGCTTGGTCGCAAGGCAGCCAAAACCCCAAATATGGCGTCCCAAGGGACTGAACTTTGCCGGCAGCACAAAACAAAGAAGAATAAAGAGCATCGGTTTTAAGACTCCAGTTTGGTGAGACCACTTTAACTTCATAAATCTGCCCTGTGGAGATTAACTATTACATCTTAGACAAGAAGAAGAAGAGGATTATAACGAACAAATATTGATCTAGACTGTTTATAAGCCAAAGTAAAATTGCAGTAAGGAAAATCATTTGCCATACAATTTTTGACTATAAGTTTGACATTATTCTCTCCCTTTATTATTGATCAAATTATATCTGAGAAAGATAATATTCTTTTTTTTTATGGACCTTTGTGGACTTTTTGGATTCTTTTTCTTTTTTCTTTTTTTGGGGAAAGACAAGTCAGAGAGACGAGAGGAAGAGGGAGAGAGGAAGATTAATGGCGATGGACTTTTAAAAACAAAACAAAAAACTGAGCCAGATTCAAGACCTAAGATGGATCTAAAATAAGTTTACAGAAGGGAACTTGGAAAATAACAAACCAGGGAACTTGAGGAAATCTTGAGAAAGATTTGGTAAAAGTACTGGATTTTCCTTTTTGTTCCTGCTTTGCTTTTTAAGTTGCGGCTGGACTTGGCAGAGTCTCTTCCCCCCCTTTCCCCCCCTTCTCCCCCCTCCTTTCTCATTGATGATAACAATGGCGGTGGAGGTTTGACTCTTCTTTTTTTTTAGAGTCAGGACAGTGGTGGAGGCTTGATTCCCCCATTATTTGGAGACTTACCTGCCTCAGTGAGTTTTGAGGGGGCCCTGGATAGCGAGGCTATCATTGCTGGGGTGGAAGGAGCAGATTTTCCCTCGCCATCTTGACCCAGCCTTGGCAGAGTCTTGAGCCCTCATTAGCAACAGTTTCGGCTCAGTGGAGGAAGAAGCTTGACCCCTCCCATCCTTTTCTATTCCTTTGGAGAGTTTTTCAGCTTCGGTAGAGCCTATTGATGTAGTGGGGGAGGCTTGATCCCTCCTGCTTTAGTGGAGAATTATTTGGCTCCAGCAGAGCTTGGAGCTTGAAGACTCCACTGGTACTGAGATTGGGTGGTGGGGGAGGTAGGATTCCTCTTGCCTTCCTGAAGAATTCTTTGGCCTTGGCTTGAAGCCCTACTGGAGATTGATGTGTTGGTGAGGTAGATCCCTCCCTCCCCCCAGAAGAGTCAACTGGTCCTGGTGGAATTTTGAGACTGTACTAGGTTTGGTTATTGGGGTAGAGGTGGAGGTTGATCCCTCCCATCATCCTGGGGAGTTGTCTGGCCCAGCGGAGCCCTGAGGTCTTGTCGGTGGTGGCGTCAACGAGGCAGTTGAAATTCAATAACTTTTGTTGTTTTGGAATTATTCGATATTTCATCAAACTTTATTAAATTGGCAAGACCTTAAATATATTTAACAATATTTTAGTGGATATTCACTTTTTTTTCTTTTCTTTTTTTTATTTTTTGAAAATCAAAAGAGGGGGAAATTATTGAAGATTTAATTTAAAATTTAAAACTTGTGAAATTTGAGAAATTTAAATTTGAATATTGATTGTATATTAATTTATGGTTGTTATTGTTATATTTGAATTTGGAACTTTTGGGGATTTTTTGGAAAATTTGAGGAAAATTTGAGAAATTTGAAATTTGAGAAATTTAAGAAATTTGATTTAGAATATTGATTTTATGTTAATTTGTGTTTGATATGGTGGTTTAAGATTAGAAATTTAGAATTTGAAATTTGAAAAAAAATGAATTAAAAAAATTGAAATTTGAAATTGGGAAATTGAAGAAATTTAAATTTGAATATTGATGGTATATTAATTAGTAGTTGTTATTGTTATATTTCATTTTGGGACTTTTGGGATTTTTTTGAAAATTTGAGAAAAATTTGAGAAATTTGAGAAATTTTAAATTTGAGAAATTTAAGAAATTTTAATTAGAATATTGATATTATGTTAATTTGTGTTTGATATTGTGATTTGAGGTTAGAAATTTGGAATTTGAAATTTGGGGAAAAATTAAGTAATTTGAAATTTGAAATTTGGGGGATCGAAGAAATTTAGATTTGAATATTGATTTTGTATTAATTTGTAGTGGTTATTGTTAAATCTTAATTTGGGATTTCTGGGAAAAACTTTTTTTTTTTTGAAATTTTGAAATTTTTTTGGAAATTTCAAATTTGAGAAATTTAAGAATTTTTAACCAAAATATTGATTTTATGTTAAATTTGTGTTTGATACTGTGATTTAAGGTTAGAAATTTGGAATTTGAAATTTGGAGGTTTTTTAAGAAATTTGAAATTTGAAATTTTTGTAAAAACTTGGAAAAATTGATTGAAATTGAAAATTTTATAATATATATTGATTGTATTTTAATATAGATTGAAGTTATAATTTGAAATTTCAAAATTGAATTTGAGAAATTTAGAATTTGATTATATAATTTATATTTGTTTATTAATAGAAGTAGATTAACATAAAAGAAAGGGAAGAGAAATGGCCTCAGGAAAGAAACTTACTCAGACTCAAATCCAGATGACAACTCAAAGAAGAGCATCAATAGATGCACCAAAACAAGAACCATCATTGTCTTCCATATTGGATGAAATTAGGAATCTTAAAACAGAATTACGACAAGAGATAAAACAGGAATCAATAGATACAAGGAGAGAAATTAAGGATGAAATGAAGAGAGAACTTGGTGCCATAGGGAAAAAACTAGATAAAATGACTAAACAGGTTGAAAGTATTCAAACAGATGTCGAAGATTTGAAAGTTGTTACACAAGAATTAAAGAAATCATCAGAACAAACAATAGAAACACAAAAGAAGGATGAAAGTATGATCCTATGGCAGGAAATTCGTTATAGAGATAGATGTCTTAAACTTAGAGGGATTCCTGAAGAGGCTAAAGAAGATATTTATCAAAAATTAATTCCATTACTCGCAAACTATACAGGATTGACTGAATCAGAAATTAATCAAGCAACAGATAGAATTTTCAGAATTAACTCGATTGTCGCCAGAGAAAGAAAATTACCACGTGATGTAGTGGTCTGTTTCACGAGAACGAGGATAAAGGACATTGTGATTCAGAAAAGTTATGATGAAGATTTGGTAATAGAAGGACGGAAAATTAGTATTTTTAAAGATACCCCTCTCACAATTTTGAAGAGGCGACAAGAATATAAGTTTTTGACTCAACTTTTACATAATCACGGTATAAGATATGCATGGGAAAAAATTGAAGGAGTTGCTTTTACATATCAACAAAGAAGATATAGAATAAACTCCATACAAAAAGCAAAAGATTTTTGTAAAAGATTTCAAGCAGAAAAGGGGAAAACAGATGGAGATGGTGATGAAGAAGATGAACAAGCAGTTGTAAAGACAAGAGAGAAAGAAGAAGATAAAGAGGAACCGAAAGAACAAAGAAGACAGAAGAAAGTCATAATGGAGACCAGAAGTCAAAAACAACTGAAAAAAGCTGAAGAAGAAATAGAAGAAGGTGAAGGGACGGATCCCTTCTCAGATGAGAGTAAACTTCTGGAAGAATCTGGACAATTGGATGATGATGATGATGAGGGGGGAGCATCAGAATTATAAAGAGAGGAAGAATCATAGATATAAAGAGATAACATTTTTAATTCATGAAAAATGGCGACACAAATTTACTCATGGAATGTTAAGGGACTTAATTCAAAATATAAACGTAGTAAAATATTTCATTATTTGGAAAAGAAAAAACAGGATTTTATTTGTCTGCAAGAGACAAAAATTAAACAATCAGATATTAGATTTTTACGAAATCCTAAACTAGGTCAATTATTTGTATCCGCAAATGAAAAGAAAAAAAAAGGAGTGGTAATTTACATTAATAATAAATATGATGCAAAAGAAGTTTTTTCAGATCAACAAGGACATTATATTGCAGTGGAGGTATTATGGCAAGAAAAGAAAATTTTATTAGTTGGTATCTATGCTCCTCAGGAAAATAAAGAACTTTTTTTTAAAAAATTGATAAAAAAAATAGAAGAATTGGATCATGAAAATTATTTGTTAATGGGAGATTGGAATGGAGTTATAGATCCAAAAACAGATAGAACCACTCAAATTAAGACAAAAAAGAATCAAGGAAAATTACCAAAGTCCTTTTTTGAATTACAAGAGAAATTGTCTTTAGAAGATGTGTGGACGGGACTTTACAACAAGGCTAAAGGGTTTACCTTTTTCTCGGACAGACACAAAACTGAATCAAGAATTGATATGTTTTTGATCTCTAAACATTTGTTTCAACGAATAAAGAAAATGGACATTTGGCCAAAGATTATTTCCGACCACAATCCAATTCAACTTAGTATTTTGGGACCAAAACGTCAGTATTCGTGGCGTTTGAATCCTTATTTGTTTCAAAATGAGGAATTTGTAAATAAAGTAAAGGAAGAATTAAAGTATTATTTTTCCGAAAATACCACTGATGAAATGAAAATGAAAACAGTATGGGATGCCAGCAAAGCAGTGATGAGAGGAATCTTTATTCAGAGAGGGGCGGAAACGAAGAAAAAAGCACGAGATGAATTGGAAAAATTGACTGAAGAAATACAAAAGAAAGAGAAAGAAATCCAAGAACAATCTAATAGAAAAGAACTGAGAAACCAACTCAAAATATTACAAATTAAACTGGATGCATTATTGACAAAAGAAGTCGAAAAAAAGTTAACATATCTTAAACAAAAAAAATTTGAATTTGCAAATAAGACTGGGAGATGGCTGGCAAACAGACTGAAAAAAGAAAAAGAAAAGAAATTAATTCAAAAAATAGTTGATAAAGAATCAACTATAACTAATCAAGAAGGGATTAAAAAAATATTTACAAAATATTATGCTAAATTATATAAGGACCCAAACTCTGAAACGGATCGGAAGACGCTGTTAGTTAAAGCATTGATGAGCTGGAATGTAAAAACAATCTCGATGGCAGACAAAGAAATGTTGAATGCTCCATTTACTACTGTTGAAGTAGAACAAGCAATTAGAAGTCAAAAAATAAACAAAACACCTGGACCAGATGGTTTTACAGCAGAATATTATAAAATATTTGAGAAGGAATTAGTAGTACCACTTAAAGATTTATTTAACAAAATTAAAGAACAAGGAATACCAGAATCTTGGGAAGAGGCTAACATCACTCTTATACCAAAGGAAGGTAAAGATAAACTGAAAGTAGAGAATTATAGACCGATTTCATTATTAAATGTGGATTACAAAATTTTCATGACAATATTAGCATCAAGATTAAAGAACATTTTAAAAAAACTAATACATGAGGATCAAGCAGGATTCTTGCCATCAAGACATATGAGAGAAAATATACGGACAGTATTAAATGCAATTGAATATTATGAAAAAAACAATGAGAAAAAAGTTGCAATGATTTTTCTTGATGCAGAAAAGGCCTTTGATAAGGTAAAATGGGACTTTATGCTGGAGGTGATAAAAAAAATGGACATGGGAGAAAACTTTTTTGAATGGATAAGTAATATTTACAAAAAGCAGAGTGCAAAATTGATAATTAATGGAGAGAAGAGTTTAAAATTTGATATTCAAAAAGGTACTAGGCAAGGATGTCCATTATCTCCTTTGCTATACATCATGATATCGGAATTGTTGAATGACAAAATTAGAGATGACATGGATATAAAAGGACTAAAGATTAAAGGACAACATTACAAGTTAAAAGCTTTCGCAGATGATGTGGTAATATTTATGGAAGAACCTCTAAGCTCGATAGAGAAATTTCAAGGAATTTTGTTGGACTTTGAAAAAGTTTCTGGAATAAAGATAAATAAAGAAAAGACAGTAATGCTTACAAAGAATATGACAAAGGAAGAAGAGATTAAACTACAGTCTTTATCAGGATTCAAAGTTGAGAGGAAAATTAAGTATTTGGGAATTTGGATTACAAAGAGGAACCCTGATTTATTTGAAAATAACTATGAAAGACTATGGAAAGAAATTAAAGAAGATCTTAATGAATGGACAAAATTAAATTTATCATTGTTGGGAAGAATAGAGACAATTAAAATGATGATACTACCAAAGATGAACTTTTTGTTTCAAAACATTCCAGTGCTTTTAAATGATAAACCACTTATACAATGGAAGAAAGATCTTGTAAAATTCATCTGGTCAGGTAAAAAATCTAGGATAAAGTGGAAGACACTGATTGATAAGAAGAAAAATGGGGGTTGCAACTTACCAGACTTAAAGACTTATTATTATGCAAATGCATTAACTTGGATCACGGACTGGGCAAAATTAGAAAATGATAGAACTCTCACCTTAGAAGGATTTAATCTGAGATTTGGTTGGCACGCATATATGTGGTATAATAAGACAAAAGTGCACAAAGAATTTGAGCATCACTATGTTAGAAGATCATTGATAAGGATTTGGCTGTATTGTAAGGAAAAATTCTACAGAAAACTACCTTTATGGGTGTCACCACAAGAAGCCTTTTTTGGAAGATGGCGAGAAGTATCCAAATGGTTGAGATATCGAGACATCTTGAGCAAAACAAGGAGGGGAAGCTATGAATTAAAGCCTTTAGAGAATTTGAAAGAATTGGATAAAAATTTACATTGGTTTCCATATAAACAGCTAATGGATAGATTTAAAGCAGATGATAAAAAACTGGGATTTGAAGAGGCAGACACCGAATTGGATAAAGTGATTAAGCAAAATGGAAAAAAACTAACTTCCAAATATTATGAGATTTTACAAGCCATAGATTTGGAACAAGACTTAGTAAAAGATACGATGATTAGATGGGCCAAGGACATTGGTAGAGACATTGATTTGGAAAGTTGGGAGTGGGCAAGATTGAAGACACAAAAATTTACTCAATGTCAAGACTTGAAAGAAAACTATTTAAAAATGGAGCAACGTTGGTACCTCACCCCAGCGAAATTAGCAAAAATTTGTAGGAATGGTAATAACAGATGTTGGAAGTGTAAGCAAACTACAGGGTGTTGGCTACATGTATGGTGGAATTGTGACAAAGTCAGGAAGTATTGGACAACTGTTCATAAGGTAATTTGTGAAATATTTAAAATAAGATATGACATGTTACCAGAAATATATCTGTTGAACATGACAAATAAGATCCCAGTGAAAATGGAAAGGAAATACGGAAGGATATTATTGTATATGATAACTTCAGCTCGGATTACATTAGCAAAAAAATGGAAGTTAGCAGAAGTGCCCTCAACCAGTGAGTGGACTACAAGACTTATTGAAATGATGAGTATGGACATACTCACAGCCAGACTGAACAAACAAAATGTAGAGAGTACTGAACAAGACTGGACTCCAATACTGCAATACTGTAAGAGAGAAAATTTAATTGAGTAGAGATATAGACTGATGGGATACCTTAAATTAGTAAACTGACTTAAAAATAGGTGAAAAGTGACTATTAAAGATCAAGATAATTAAAGCTGTTGTTATAACACACAGTGGATTCAATATCTAAAATTGCATATATATGAAGACAATGAGTGAACATTGAACCAAGGTTGAGTACAAACTGGAGATACTTTGGAAGTCAATTGTAAATATTTGTATTTAATTATTGGAAAAGAAATTGGTGTGTTAACTTTATAGATATGTTTGAATAGTATATGTTAATAAAATATATATACACCTGAAAAAAAAAAAAAAAAAAAAACTCAAGCAGATACCTTTTCATTCACTTGCAACATATGGAGTGACCTTGGTAATGGTCTAATCTGTTTTGGCAGATTCAAGATAGAGGAGCAAGCAATAGAGAAAGATCTGCTAGTTTCTGCTATTGATCAGAGCCGTGAGTGAAAGCTCATTATGAGTAGAAGGAACATGTCAGGCACAAGTACTCTGACAGAGTTACCAAAAGGAAAGCCAATAAACACAGAGGAGAGAACAGTTCTTCCTAAGAGAGATGACAGAGAGCAATGGCTGAAAGTATATTAAAGCTTATTCAATCCCAGACTAAAGGTCCATCAAGGTAAGTAGATACATGTACAAGAAGATCCAGTATTGTGTTATATCCAGTTCTATTCAGCCTTAAAGTCTCATAATGGACATCAGTGTTGCTGATATAAAGCTTATAAATATATTAACCTTAGTTGATTATAAAAGAGCACAAACCAAAATTGTCTATTTTGATTCCTTATATACATAAAGCTTATTATAGTTATCAATCCAGTCTACAATTATGAACTATACAGTTTTGAACTAAAGTACAAACAACAGGTACAGAAATATTCCAAAATACATACACACACCACCAAAGTACAGTGGACCCTTGTTATCCACTGGGGTTTGGTTCCAGGATCCCCCATGGATACCAAAATCCGTGGCTGCTCAAGTCCCATTAAATACAATGGTACAGTAAAAAGATGTCCCTTATATAAAATGGCAAAATCAAGCTTTCCTTGTTGGAATTTATATATTTTTAAAATATTTTCAAGCTATGGATGCTTGAATCTGTGGATAAAAAAAATCCATGGATATGGAAGGATGACTGAATAACTGTCTTCTAAAGAAGTTGCCTGCAAGTAGTGATATGATTACTCACAAAAGTTAAGGTAACTGACACTAGAAGAGCAAACAGAGTTAATTCTAGTGACCTTATAGGTAATTTTGTGGGTGGAGTCAAAAGAAATAAGGAAGTGCACCAAAGAATTTCAGAAGAAAATCAACCTGAACTTAACAGATTATAGTAAAGCCTTTGATTATGTAGGCCATGAAAAATTATGGATTGTTCTTAAAGGAATGAGTATGCAACAACATTTATATGATTGTGAAAGCTGGACAGTAAAGAAAGCTGATAGGAATCAACTCTGAAGGAGAGCTCTACAGATATCATCATGGGCCAAGAAAAAGACAAATAAATGGGTCCAAGAGCAAATAAAGCCTGAACTTTCGCTAAAAGCCAAGATAATTTAACCGAGACTATCATACTTTGGCCATATCATAAGAGGATATGACTCATTAGGAAAGACAATAATGCTAGGTAAGGTAGAAGGCAAGAGAAAATGAGGAAGACTGCTTCCTGCTGGATAGATTCAATCAAAGAAGCCACAGCCGAGTCTGCAAGACCTGAGCAGGGGTGTTAATAATATTCATAGTGTGGCTATAAGTCAATGGCAATAGCAATTAACAACAACGTCAAGTGTGGTGGTGGTGGGGAACTAAAGAAAGGCTAGGTACCAATATATATGGGAAATACTGTGGAAGAGCCTCTTGTCTTATTATGCTGTTTCAAAATAGATAAGCTGCAGCTTTGGGAATTCACTTAAAATCCTAACAAAATTGGGAAAGGAACAGCTGATAAAGAAGTTGAAAACTCTCAGGAACCCATGAAAATCACATTACTTGTCACTGAACCCTTTCAATTGAAATCTAAATGCTCTCCCCGCTAATAGCATTGTCTGTTTCCTGAGCAAAACTGACATGGTTGCCCTTGCAATGGTTGATTCATTTAACAATCTATGGATTTTCAAAAAATAGGACAATCACCTGGTTAAAATTAGGAAAAATAAGAGAGAGAGGGGGGGAGAGTGAGACATTCAAAGAAAGAGAAATCTCAGAGCAGGACTCTGGGGATAGCTATCAAACATCAGAGCGAGCAGTCATGTACTCCATGAGCAGCTGATATATCCTGTTAAATGTCAGTTTCATTAAAGGTCACTGGCTATATTGATTTCTGAAAAGTTTTAACATAACCAAGTCTGTCAAGCAATTCTTTCACATGTTGGATCAGAGAGCAAAACCATTTCAACACAGCTAGGAAAAACCAGGTGTGGAATTCAATTTACTATGAATGGTCTCAAGATATTAAATCAGGGATAGGCAACCTTTCCCCTTTAAGGGCCGAGGGACTTCAGCTCCCAGAATCCCAGGAGCTATTGGCCAACATGGGACTATTGGCCAACATGGCTGAGGCTTCTGGGAGCTGAAGTCCCTCGGCCCTTAAAGGGGAAAGGTTGCCTACCCCTGTATTAAATCATCACACAGGAGGTGTATATTGTGGGAGTCTAATTAAAAGTACTTTGTATAAAATTATTGTCAGGGACAAGAAAAAAAATGTAAAACTACAAACTCAGTATAAGGGTTCTCAGCCTGTTTTTCCTCAGAATCTTATCCAGAATGTTCATAATGGCAGACAAAATTCCTTAATGTGTACTGAGTTTGCCAGAGCATATTTGAGATCACACCCTAATTTCAAATGGGGCCACTGCAAAGCTCAGCATGTATAGATACTGATGAAAATTTCAATTATTTTTGGGTGGTACATGCTTTCCAGCCCACAATGGAGATAATCATATTTGGTAATTATTAAAATACAAAGAGGCTGTGCACGTAGCACAGGGCTGGGTATGGCTTTCCAGAGGTTTTGGATTTAACTCCCATCTGCCCTAGTTTTAGATCTTATCTAAAACAATCACAGTTTTAGACCTAATCTAAAACAAGGGAATCCCTATTCCTTTCTCAGATAGCAGAAAATCATGAAAAAGAGGCTATATGAAAATGAACTGTATTGGAATCTGTAATTCTCAGAAACTGTTCTCCATGTCAGCTGAATAGTCTTTCTGCAATTTTCCCCATTTCTTCATTTCTACCAACATTATTGCTTACTGCTATAGATGGGAGAGGGTTTACATCTTAGATAGATAGATAGATAGATAGATAGGGCATAGAAATCAGAGTCACCATAAGGATGATAGCTGATTTCAAGAAAATTGTATCCTTTGACTGTCTCAATTTGGCAGGGATGGTGCTGATTAATCCTCTGTCGTCCCATTTTCTCAGCTGCTTTTAAAATACCCCAGTTTCTCTCTCCTTCTCATTCACACCTTACTTAAGTTGCTGCAAACTGATTTAAAAGTTGACAAATAGTTTGCACTCAATTTAATCAGCAGGTAAGAGAAGAAAGGAGGAGGTAGAATCTTGTCCTTCCCAGTAGGCTCAAGGAAAAGCAACCTGCTGCAGCCTCTCCTACCTTGTATGTTCTTCATGAATAACCTTTACCATGTTGATCACACTTTGCTATGCTTTACTATGAGTCCTGCTTTTTATCTGTGAAATGCTGTGGTATAGAAGAGTGGTCATGTGACCTGGTAAGAGAGGACCACCCTCTGTGTGAACAAGTACCTAGTCCAAATCCATCTTAAATATCAAGAACTGTGAGAAGAGAAAGGCATTTCTTTGGACCATAAACCCTTAAGCAGTTGGAGTTCCAAGAGGAAGAAAGGCTCATTCTTTAGTCTCTCCTAAAGAGATCTGCTTGTGCTAAAACCTTCACCAAGGCTCTTCAGCATTGAGAGTATACTTTTACCTAAGGACTCTGAGCAACAGAATGCAGATCAAGAGAGTACTGCAAGGCATCCAGAGTGCCTACAGTCTCAAAACCTTCTAGGTCCTCTATTTAGATCAACCTGAAAAAACTAGAAAGCTGTAGCAGATGCACGTCAGAAGTTAGTAGTTATCATACTTTGACAAGCAAACCAACAACTCAGTTTTCCCCCACTATGGTGATATTTATTATATTAATGTTTAAAATATAGTAATGGTACATGTACATATTTTATTGACCCGTCTGCTTTCATCTGATCTTGGAAGCTAAGCAGGGTTAGCCTTAGCTAGTACTTGGAATGGGAGGCCTATTTTAGACTTTTAAAAATGGCTCCTGCTGAACAGCATGTTTGTATTTGAGATTTAAACACTAAGATTATTTTTGTTAGCATAGTCTTAACCTCCCCCCTTAATAGGAGGGAGTACAATTGCTCCCTAGAATTATACTGAAGTTAAATGTCAGGTTATTAAAATCTCAGCTAGACCTGCTAATTTCCCCAGAGGCCAACCACATTGCAATAGCTATTATATCTGAGCTGTATTGCATTTGCATGCTTCCAAAGAGTTTATACATTATAGATGGAATATAAGGAGTGGTTCCTTTAGTTATTTTTTCCTTGTTGTACAGATATTTGGAATTCAGTTTAGTTAGAAAGTGGGAGTTACTGGCATATATATATAGCTAAAAATAAGAGAGCCAAAAGCATTGCATTGAAGGGAAAATCTTATTGTTTAGAGGAAGTACAACAATTTGCTAACTGCAAGTGTCATCCATAAATTGGAAGTCACATGTATTCCCCTTTTCTTTTGTTATATTTTTATTTTGTGTAGTATGTTTCTGTGTTTTGTAGCATGTAAGTGTAGTTCCATATATGTTGTTTTATAGTATTAAAAATGACCTGTTAATCAAAGAAGAAGAAGAAGAAGAAGAAGAAGAAGACAGCTTATTCTGCTGGATGTGTTCATGTGCTCTCTTTGGGCCACACATACATGAACGTTGCATATATTTTAATAATTGTGTGATGCTTTTCCACAAACAATCACACATAAGCTTGCTAAATGTTCATAATGTGTAAGACAGGAAAAGTCAATGTGCAGCCCACCAGATGTTGTTAGCCTGGAATTTCCATCAGCCCTAGCCAACATAGCAAATGGCGAGGCCTGCTGGAAGCTGCAGACAAACAACTTGTAGAGAGCTGTCCTCCCCTGGCATTGTGAACTATCCTGTTGAAGGATTTCATCTGATGCAGCAGCAGCAGCAGCAGCAGCAGCAGCAGCAGCAATATTCTGATGTATCAATAATTCTAATCCCAGGAGCCCTGTTATGAATTATCATGGGTTTGCATGCAAAAACACTCAATGGATTATTTCTGAATGAGCAAACTGACATTCACATCATTGAAAGGGCATCACTGTCCACTGATTTAACCCCTTCTTTGAGGATATAACCTTCCTCTCTGCTCACATTAGTGGAGTCCACCTTTATTCCTGTTATTACAATTTCTTCCTCAGTCCTCAAGGGATGGTCTGGTGGTCAACCTTTGCTGGTGAAAAAGCAAAATGGGAGTGTCTCATCTTCTCACTGAGGTCCTCTTACATAGCCTGAAAATGATCCAGAAGTTTATTATTATTACTATTATTTTTTTATTTACATCCCACCTTCATCCCAGTACAGGGACAAAAGTTTGAGAAACCCTTTTTTAAACCATAAGTGGGACACTGGATTTAGGCCTATGCTTGGAACTATCAAGGTCTCTGAAGTGATAGATTACAAGAACACCTAGATACAATCTGAGTTTGGAAGTTTAGCCAAGGTCAGGCCTGCTTAGAACTTGGATAGCAGACCACCAAGGAATACCAGCACTCTCCTGGAAGAGCTAGAAATCCTGGAGAACCAGCGATAGAGTTGACAAAACTGGACTTAACGGACTAACAGTCTCATCCATTATGAGGTGCCTCCCTGTGTTCTATCTCGATCCCAAAATATCCATCACTGTTGCTGAAAATATGAATAGTGAAATTACTTGAATAATAATGCAGAGATTATTAAAGAGAAATCATAATGTATGTTTGACATCATGAGCCCCCTCATCCATGAAAAATTTAGTGAAGAGAGGATAGCAAGCCAGGGGTGACAATACAAAAATGGCTCTTACCATCATATCCTCCAGCTGTTCTGATTCACCAGATATAGTCCTAATTAATCCTGTCTCATCCCACTTTTTCTGCTGCTTTTAAAACATCTGTTTCTCTTGCTTCCTATCACTCAGTGGGGGAAGAGAGAGGAGAGGGCAAGATCTTACTCTGTCAGCTCAGGCCAAAGCAAACTACTACAGCCACTCCTAGATTGTCTGTTCTTCCACATGCATTCTTTTGCCATCTTGATCACCCTCTGATGTTGCTCAACCACATGCATCCCACTTGTCATCTGCAAAATGTTGGCAGGTATGGAGCAGTGTTGGAATGGGCAACCACATCAAGGACTAGTTGCTGTTTGAGGTATTAACATCTGCAGCCGGGGTATGTTGAGACCTGGGAACAACTGTGGCTGTATGATCAGAAAATTTAAAATCTGGGAATCTGAAACAGTTCTGTTCAAAGCTCTGTTCCAAAACCCTGTTTGGAGCTCCTCTTCTGGCCCAGATGTTGAGGGATGAAATGAAATAGGCTAACAAATGCTTTGGCCAGGTGTCTTCAGCAGGTGTGTCTTCCACTTCACTTTCATATTTTCTTTTCACAGAAAATCCATTTGCTCAAGCTTTTATGATGGAAGGAAGTAATATTTATCCTCCCTACCCTTCAGAGCTTTAATAATTTTACAGCTGCAATAAGATTACTTGGAGATCAATCCTGCTCCTCCCACCCCCTGGCATGATAGAATTCCTTGTGCAATACATCAGCTGTGATGCTGGAATGCTCTGTCTTTTGATTTTAAACAACAGGCAAAAATAGCCCCAGATGGTTCAGTAAAACATTCCATGTGAGTTTTTAATGTTAGGCATCATAGATCATTTAGGGTGAGGCAAGAGGTTTCATTATGGCAATGGGATTATTTCAGCAGACCTGTAGAATCCAGATTTTCTATTACAGTGTATTTGATATACTTACCCATCCCACCCCACTCATTCTTTTTCTTTGGGGGAGAGAGCCTTTCTTATATTTAGTATCAAGATGATTTCTACTAAATTACACTAAAGGTCAGCTTTAAAATTAAAGCCATAATTTTATTGGACTGTGCCTCTCAGTGGATATAACTATGTTTCTTTACTGCATCTGTATTATTGGATTTCTTAAATCACACTTCAGTGGCTCCCAAAAACACACATAAGAAATTGTCAAATACCAGCAACAGCTCAAACAATAACACAAAGCTATTGAAGAACTGTAGTTAGCAAGTTATCTTTTGTGAAACTGTTGAGCAAAAAATAAAAATAAAAAATTGGGTTTGTTACAATGAAAAACTGAGGTATTAAGAAGTTACTTCTCAATGTTACTTGTTCTTTAAGTCATGTCAGATAAATCCAAAAATCTTCAGTTGAGCCTTTTCCTAGTTCAGACAAGAAACACCCACTAGGGTGGATGTGGGGGTGGAAGTGGGAACTTCTTTCTGCCTAGCACCTTGTTTGAACTTTTGGGAAAACCTGGCTTACTGTTGAGGGTTCCAGATCCATGGGGAGGATGAGCTGTCCACACAACCAGCACTCACAATGAGCCAATACTGACACCATTGTCCACACTTCACAGGCAATGGCCATCCTACTGATCATTGGTGCACTGTACTGATGATGGTAGTGTTGTGCTAATGTGCACTTGTGCAATCAATCTGGACATCTGCAAAAGGGATGGTGTTGGAGGAACCATGCAATCTTGTTAGTGAATGTGCTGTGGCAAGGAGTTGGAAGTTCTAGATAGGAAGAGGTCAGTGGCTTGCCCACCAGCTAGTGTTCCCACAGTTCCTTACACCAGCATGCAGTCCACACAGCAAAGAGATTCACCAAGTTTCTACCCTGATCCAGAACAAAATCATACTCTTTTTATTCCAGAGAATTACCCTACACCATAGATTGGGCCAGTGTTCTGCCTGTTTTGTCCCTGTGTATCACCTAAAGAGGTCAGTGTGGGAACAGGACAGGAACATTTCTTTTTCTCCATGTGGACACCACCTTGGTCAAAATCTATCAGGATTTGACTTCTGGCAGTAGATGGTATTGGTGATCATGATTTGCAGAGGGGATTAAGAGCTATTTGTATCCCCCCATGATGCAGTCCCCCCCCCATCTCCTTATGCAAAGGTAGCCCAGCCAAGGAAATCACATTAAATTATCTGCTGATACATTGTGATAACTTATCAACTTAGAAGTGAATCAGTTGAGATTTCATACAAGTCAACAAAGGAATGAGCTGATCTCTCAATTTTCTTATTAATACTTTTAAGAATATCTGGATGTGTGTGTGTGCACCTTAATATAGATAAATTTGCTCTGTATTCCTTTGATCATAGTACTTTCACATGACCTTTTATATGTGTATAAGTGTTTGTTTAAGTTCCAGATTCTTGATACAAATCAGTCATTAATCTGTCCCTTTTTACAGCACACATGCACACAAACTTCAGGCATTTTCTTTTTGCTTCCTTACATGCATACTTTTTCACAAAATGAGTAAGAAAATGTCACAAAATGCCTGACAGCTGATTTCAAAATGCATTTCTTGTTTGTGAGAGGAAGAATAGCAAGAAACATTAAATGTAAGTTAACCCTTTGACGGACCATATAACTTTATCTAATTGTATCTAAGTACATCTAAGTGTCATGCCTGGATTAGAAATATTCAGGGTTACAAAGGCCTGAGCCAGTGAAAGGCGGAGTAAGCACGACTCTTAACTGACATGAATGAATTGTCTCAGTTTATGAAAGGTATGAAATTTGTATGTTCTGATGTACTAATTAAGGAATGTCAGTCACTGCAAGAATTGCCCCAGCAGAGCTTCTAGCTGAAGATCTGTAATGCCTCACTAAACAATAAATCCCAGGATTTCATGGATGCAGCCATGGCAGTTGAAGTAGAGTATATCATTATACTGGCATAGTGTGAATGGGCCCCTGGTCTATAATTCCAGAGCTTGTGTTTTAGGTCTGACACAAAAAGAAGGGTCCAAATGGTGCCTTCAGGTCATATGTGGAGGGGAAACATTTGAAGTATTAGGATCCTGAAACACATAGGGCTTTGTAGGTTAAAACTCATTATTTGAATGTGAAGTGCTGCAGACAACTATCAAAGCAATAGTTTGTCCATTTTTTTGTAAAACCAAATTTCTTTTCAAAGTAATGTTTGACTGTCATAGGATTTTTTTTATCAGAAAGAAGCATTCTGTTTCCCCACTAGAATTGGACAGGTTCATAGGCAGTTCAAGTATACCATTTCAATATATTTCCTAAGAAGACATCCTACCATTTTTGGTTTCTTTCTTTCTAAACCTGTAGTGATATTAGCTGGATTTTACATGCTGCTTTACTCAGCTATCCCATAAATGGAATCCTTTCATAAAAGCAGTGACACAATATTAACTTTAAAACAGAATTGCTTCTACAGGCAGAAAAGTAATATATATATGTTGCTACTTATGAGCCTTCTGGCTATAAACGGCAGACCAGCCATATACTGTATTGCCCAATACTTGATGATCCTCTTATTTTTATGGTTCCAGAATGATGAGAAAAGAATAGGTTTACTGAGCCCCTTGTAGCCTTCAAACCTACTGAGATCCAAAGTATAACAAGAGAACAAAGAAACAGCAGGGCTATAAGTATGGTAATAATAATAATAATAATAATAATAATAATAATAATAATAATAAATTTTATTTATATCCTGCCCCTCTGTCACACAATCGAGGCAGTAGTTATTCCTTCATAGGTAAGGTAGTATTGGTTACAGTTTCTGGAGGTGAGACATCATAGCTGTACATTGCCTTTTACTCCCAATACCTTCTACAAATACTATATTGTCTTCCAGCAAGTTGTCAGCAAATGGAGCTAATTCTGGAAAGAGTGTAGCAAGTAAAAAATTAAGCACTCCACCCATAGCAGATGCCTGAAGTGCTTTGCTAAAGTTGCTCATGCCATAATGTGAATTTGTGGAATATAAGTTGCCAATGTATAATTTATGTCTCGGGGAGGGTGCATGTTGTTGGCATTACTCTCTTTATTAAAGTTCTACAATGCAGTCTTTCTAGCTCTACAGTACAATAGAGTGCAATATTTGTGTTTCTTCCAGTTTTACAGTATAGACCAATATTGTCAGCTAGCTGTTTGTCAGAGCTGGCATCCCTTTCACAGTGCTAGCACACAAAGACGACTGAATTCTAAATAGAGTTGCCACATATTAAATCCCACTATCTTTGTAACTTCAGAGTCAAGGGCAATTAAGTGGGAGACTTAAGGTTTGTTCAGCTTGTGATACAGTAAGGATTAAGTGCCAGAGGACAGCTTGACTCAGATTCTTCACTCAGCCTGCGTGTCTGGCTGAATTACTTACTATCACTTCAAAAGAGGCTCCAAAGTAGCTGCTGCCTGCAGAGGATGAATGACACCAATGGGAGAACAGATGGTCTCCAGTGCTGGGAAAAACTAGAGTGCAGAGAAAAACTAATAATAAAATGATAAAACCATATTAGAAAGGAGAGGGAGGCATGTCTTGCTCTGTCCAGATCAACTGATCATAAGATTAAAACTTGGAAGGCAAAGAAAAAAGAAAGGAGATGAGCATACGTTAGGCCAACTTGCAGTAACCAACTGTCTCACAGAATCAAAGAATCATGGAGTTGAAGGAGGCCTCAGGGGCCATCAAGTCCAACCCATGCAGGAATATACAATCAAAACACTCCCACTGATGGTCATTCAGCCTCTGTTTGAAAACCTCCAAAGAAGAAGATTTCACCACACTCTAAGGCAGCATATTCCACTACGGAATAGTTCTCATTGTCTGCCAATGTGATTCTAGGTTGCATCAAAAGGAATAGTGCCCTAGATCAAGGGAAGTAATAGTACCACTTCTTTTTGCTTTGGTCAGGCCTCACTTAGAATACTGTGTCCAGGCACCACAATCCAAAAAGAATGTTGACAAGCTGGAGAATGTCCAGAGGAAGGTGACTATGGGCCGTTGCAGACCAGCCCAAAGGGTCAGCCTGGGGGTAGAGTTGGGATGGGGCAGCTTCACGCCAGCCACCCCAACCCCACCCCAACACCGTCCTGATGTCGCACACAGTTATGTATGGCACATGGTGTCAGGACACCCTTCCAGTGCAACGTTTAAACACGCTGCACCAAAAGGGCACTGAAGAGCTGTAGTGCCGGCTCTTAGGGTGGCCTTTTGGCATCCCTAAAAGGAGCAGCATTTTGCCACTCTTTTAGGGATGGCAAAAGGAAGGATCGGCATGGGGTTACCGCAGCCCCGATCCACCACTCCCTGGGGCGACTTTCTGCCACCCCAAACGGGCCGTGTGCATCGGCCCTAAAATAGTAAAAAGTTTAGAAACCATTCTCTATGAAGTGTGGCTTCAGTAGTTGGTTATGTTTAGCTTTGGGAAGAGAAAGTTAAGAGGTAATATGATCACTCTGTTAAATACGTGAAAGGATGTCATACTGAAGATGGAGCAAGTTTATTTTCCACAGTTTCAGAGAATAGGACCTAAAATAGAAAATTCAAACTACAGGAGAAGAGATTCCACCTCAGCATTAGGAAGAACTTCCTGACAATAAGAACTTCCTGACAGCCTCAATAGCAGTTCTTGAACAAAACAAAACAAATTGCGGCCTTTTCCCCATGAAAATCAACATTTCCACCACCCTTGCAAAAGTGTTGTGGGATTGACCATCATAACAGGCCAAATTCAGGTTTTAGTTCCAACAAGAGTAAACCTACAGCCTCAGTCAATATATAACTAGGTGTAGCTATGTTTGCCAAGCAGCAAAATAGAACAATAGAACATTATGGTGATACCTTTATTAGGCTAACCAAAAGGCACAAAGTTCATTTTGCCAGCTTTCAGAGCTCATACACTTTTTCATCGCTCATTAGGAATTTAAAATGTTCTCTGCTTTCTTGAAGGAAGCAACGAGTAATTTTTTTTTTAGAAAAGTTTGAGTTTTCTTATAAAATAAAAATAAGACAATGAAAACAATACCAACACACATAAAATTACATAAATACATAAATTTACAAATCCACAAAAAATAAGACTATAAAACAATATATTAAACAATACAATATCAACAAAACTAAACAACAAATTCTAAAAAAGGACTTCCAAAATCAAAAGCGATGGTTATATTTTCCTTTAGTCAATTCTCCCCTTAATCCGAAATAAACAGCATAATTTTCCTGTAACCATCATCTTATCCAATTTAGCTATCTTCCCTCTAATTTCAGATAAATCCGTGAATAGATTGGGAAATCTTTGTCTGGGATCTAATAATTCTAAAGTATATCTTCTCAGATCCCAGTTCACAAATTAATAATAGTTATAATTATCTGGTTAATCATGAGAAAAATAGGTAAAGAATTCATCTTCAGATAACTCCATGATGTATAATTATTATTAGATTTAACCATACAGACATGTTGATGTCCTCCTGTTCTGGAGGTTAAGTTCCGCCAATTCATAAAAAGTCAATATTCCAATATTCAACGAGTAATTTTAACCATTCCCACTGCAAGAAAGTCTCTGAAGACCACGCAGTTTTCAAAGACTATTTGTAACTTAGGACTTATTCGGTTCAAAATTCACACATAGTTGTTTTGCAAAAAAATCAGCATTTTCTGCACATGAAAAAGCATCCTCTGTGTGAACAATAATAATTCTAAACAGAAATATTATTTCCCATGTAAAAAAATGCTGTTTTGTTTTTGCAGAAAATGTTGGCTTTTGTGAATTTTATGCAGAATAAGGGCCTTTACAGACTGCAAGAAATAATGCAATGTGAGTCCACTTTGACTGTCCTGGCTCAGTGCTAGGGAATCATGGGAACTGTAGTTTACTGTGGTACCAGAGCTCTCTGACAGAGAAGGCTCCATGTCTCAGAAAAAACTACAATTTCCATGAAGTCCCTACGTACAGCATTTTCTTTGCACAAAATAATATTCATAGAATTATTTTTTCTGCACAGAAAATTATCTTTTCTGCACAAAGTGAATATATGCACATTTGAAATAAGTCCTAAATTGTGAAGATTATCAGCAGTCCAGGATTTTTCTTGTTAGGGTTTCTTAACACTTGAAAAACATGGTTGGTTGGTTGCCTGGTTGATTGGTTTGTTCATTTTCTTTTACATGTGTGGGTTTGCTGTTGCTGTTGCTTTTACTTCTTAGCTCCCAATTTACCCATGATCTCACAATTTGCATTTTTTTAACCAAGTGGAAGGATGTGTGTGGATATATAGACCTCATATTATGTATGATTTCTTGTTAATCTGAGTGCCTGTGTGTAACCATTTGAAGGAAAAGGAGACAAAAGGCTGTACTGCAGAAATAATGCCATTTGAAACCACTTTAACTGCCATGGCTCATTGCTATGGAATTCTGAGATTTGTAGGGGTTTTAAAAGATATTTAGCCTTGTCTGTCAGAGAGCTCTGATGCCACACAAACTACAGATCCCAGGATTGCATAGCATTGACCTATGGCAGTTAAAGAGATATCAAACTTCATTGGTTCTGCACTGCAGATGCAGCCATAGTTCTGTTATGCCCTACAGAGTTCTCCATGTGTATGGGTATATGTCCCATGTTATATGTTTACAATAGTAAAACAGTTACTATAGTCAATTTCAGTATCTTTGAATGGTAACAGAGGAATGTAATGAAGAAAATCCAACTGTGCTTTCTTATATCCTGATTTGAACAAATTACTATCAATTTTCAAATATTCTTACCATCCCTATCAGGCATAGATATTAAACCTGATGACAGAGATTGACAGAGCTGCTTCCAAGATGGTATTTGCCAAGTCACTTTGTAGGCAGAATGCAGTGAGTCTGTTAGGAATGTCTTAAACAATATCTTTAGCATGCCAAGGAAGATGGAGACTTGTGACTCCCATTATCACATTTTCCCCATAAATTTTTTTCCCACATCTGTGCCTGATGAAGATATCCATGCTCTTCAAAAGTATAGTATATGTTATGCATTTTGGTTGACCTAAAAAAAGGTGTCACCATAATGTGTATTTGGAATCAGTAGGGACATGCTAAATCAGTGCTTACCAATGGATCTACTCTAGTTAAGGATTAACAGTAAATGTAGTTAAGGATTAACAGTACTAGATCATATATCAATATGTTAATCTGAAAAATACATGGAGAAGCACCTCAGTGGCCTTGCACAATCTGTCTCTAGGGAACCTCTCTTAAGGCAAGGTGTTGGCAGGCAACTTACCTGCACCTTCTGCTGAAGTAATGTAGCTTTGGTCCTAGCTAGTTTTGCTCTGAAAGTGATAAATATATTCATTTAAAAAGCAAATTTAAAAATTCCTGACCTCTTAGCACAAGTGTGTTAAGGTTCTCAAACATACTTGAGTATCACCACATAGCACAGGCCTCTGCCATCCTATTTTATTTTATTCTGAACACAACTAGTGACTATGGACGATTACATATCTGTGTGGTAGTGAATCAGCTCTAGGTTTTAGTTCAAAATTTAAAGGAGTGACCCAAGGTGTCCAATCTATTTGGTAGACAGGGCAAAGCACTCTGAATAGTTCCTCTGATGCTCAAATTGAAATCAGGCTCCCTGCCACACTGATATGGAAGCCAACAGTTGCCACTGTAGTGCTGTCCGATTTGCAATGCCCTCAAAATGATTTACAAATAGAAGAACAAAAGGAAATCATTAAGATCATCAATCTTACAATAAAGACAAATGGGACAGGCAAAGAATGTTGAAATATTGAGATGTTAAAGGCTTACAAACCAGCAATAAACATATCAGAGCCACTGTTGATCATCTGAGAGTTTTTGGAGGACCAGAGGTGTTCCACAGTTAAAAGGAGGGCAAACATCATCCCCACCTTCAAAAGGGCAAAAAATGACCCAAATAAGTACCACCAAGTCAGTCTGATGTCAATACTAGGGAAGGTCCTAGTACAGATTTATTGACTTCTGGAAAAAGGGGTGGTGATGAGCTACAAAATACCTTTCTGGCACATAGACCAGCTTCTCCTAGCTTAGAATATGAAAATCTGTCAGCCTGATTCTTACCGTGCTTGTCAATTCAGTCAAAACACACATTCCATCTCAGTTAAATGCCAAGTTGTGAGACTCCACACACCTCACTTCATGAGGAAATGTATACATATAGTAAACAGACTTTTACCAAATGGTGCATATTTTCTCCATTAAATAAAGTGGGATTCTTCACATTTTTTAAAATAAAAAACATTTATTTTTAATCATGTAGATAGTTGTTTGTTTTAAAATGCTTACTTTTTTCTACCTTTCCCACCACCAACAGATATCAGATCTCTTGCAACATATGGATTTCTATGGCAAGATGAGCTCTGTTGTGTTGCCAGTCTTGAGATGTGCAAAATTAAAAATTCTGTAAAGAAATGTAAATCCAAAAGGGGTTTCCCCCATTTATATACCTCGGATTCTCCTAATGATGCAATTATGTCTCATTACACATCCCAAAATTGAGCTATAACCTGCCTAAACTCTTAAATTCTCTGAAGATACAGAAAAGAGAACCTGGATTATTTTAGAAGAAAGGGCATCAGTAATGTATTGTGAGTCAGCTCCAACTCATTCTCTACCCACCCACAGTCATATGTCTTCCCACTGCCTGACTCACTCTCTCAAAGCCTCAGGCAATTCCAGCTGATTGACTGATGACTCCCTAGTCCCCTTCAGGCAACTATCAATCTTGTATTTAAATCTATGTGCATTAGAAAATGGCAATGATTCGGCTAAAAAAATGTGCTCCAGAGTCCTCTGGGAAACAATGAAACTTTGTGGTTCTCTGCAAAGCTAATGATCTATGCAGATAATTGCATCTTTTAAACCAGTTCAAAGGGTAGAGTGTGTCATTTTCTGTATTAGTAAGTGGGAACATGCATTTCAGACACCTGGGGGAAAGAACAAACACTGTCCCTGCCAACAGATGGAAAGTCAGGTTTGTCAATAAATTGTAGGTTCCTTTTAAAGTGACCACCATGTTTAAGTAGGTTTTATACCTAACAAATTTTTGTTTATGGTTCAGCATCAAATAATGGGTCCTCGATAAATCAGGCATAAACTGTATATAGAAGTCAAAATGACAGTGAGGCTATCAGACTTTGGACATATCATAAGATGACATTACTCCTTGGAGAAGATGCTTAGTAAAGTGTAGGACAATAAGAAAAGAAAAATACTGAATTATAGGTAGATAGAAGAAATCATAGACTAGAGCAGTGGTCCCCAAACTGTTCTCTTTAAGGGATTTTGGATTTCACTTCCCAGAATCCTGGACTATTGGCCAACATGGCTGAGACTTCTGGGAGCTGAAGTCCAAAATCTCTTAAAGGGCACAGTTTGGGGACCACTGGCCTAGAGTATGCTAGACCTGAGCAGGAGAGTTGATAAAAGAGCAACGGGGGGGGGGGGGGGGAGGTCTCATTGATAGAGTCCCTGTAAGTCCAAGTTGAATTGATGGCAATTAATAATGACAACATAATAGCTGAAGGTCAGAGATACTTTTGAGTGCTTCTTTTCTATTTTAGTGGGGAGATGTTGAGGTTTCTCTCTATGCATTGGGATCTTGTGTTTGCCACCATGCACACATTCATGTTTTCCTTATTAGTTGGTACCCTGCATTGACTCAGCAGTTAAGATGCTGACTCTGACAACCACAATGTGAAGAGACATATACTATGAAAACCCATTTAGGATCTCAAGCCATTAACTCTCATTTTATAATATGTCGTAATTAACTGGTCTTAGCAAACTGAGAATTCCAAGTTCCTCACCAAACTATAAACCACAGAATTCCATAGGATGGAGCTATGACAATTAAAGTGGTATAAAATTTTGTGGTGCAGTTACACCCATAGTTGCTGTGTCATGAACCCACAGAATAAGCTTGGGATGCAGTAGTACCTATAAACTTTTTGCCTTTAAAATTTGAGAGAAACAGCAAAATTAGAATATCTGTGAACACAGATATAGATAGATAGATATTGGTTATAGAAGCAGTGTGGTGTAGTAGTTTGAATGTTGGACTACAATTCTCTGCTTGGCCATAGAAACCCACTGGATGACTTTGGGCAAGCCATACTCTTTCAGCCCCAGAACACTCCACATAGGGTTTGTCTTAGGGTCTGTATAAGTTGGAAACAACTTTAAGGCACACAATAACGATAGATATTGGTTATACTTTCTTAATAAGCAAAGAAAATAGATATTCAAATATCTAGAAATCACAAAATAAATACATCAGTTAAAGAAAAAATATCTTTAGGTGAGGGAGGAGAGAGAGGAAGCTGAATATAATGTTTATAATGAATATTCTTCAGGGGAGAAACACCACAAGAACTAAACAGTACCTGGAAAACTGTGACTTTAAAAAAATAAACAAAGCAAAGAACTCAGTTTATGAGAATTGTAGCTAAAGTATGCCTGCTCCATTGTTTATTCTAACATTTAATGTTAAAATAAATGTGATTTTGTAAAAAAAAAAAAAAAAAAAAATCAAAGGAAAACCTGTGGTGTTTTTATTATGAAAATAAAATTTGCCATAATCCAGCAAAAGTAATACCAAAAGCTTTTTTAAGTATAAGGAAACAGCAGTAATTGCATCACTCATTGAAATGTTTTGCTGATGATAAAAAATCAAAGAAAAAGTTCATAGCTGTTGAAAGTTCAAAAATAAATATTAGCATATAAGTTCTAAACACATAATACAGATTTTTACGCTTCAATCAATGAATATGAAAGTTAAAATAATATTGGAAATAAAATGAATGTATGTTTAATGCACAATTTTGAAAAGGGGTGGGGTAAAATATGATTTAAAAATTGAGTGCAAAACAAACAATGATTTCCCTCTCCCCCCCCCTCATGAATCTATATCTGTAAATACAAATTGGGGTGCAGGTACTTGTTTAACCATTCTGTCCATTCTTCAAATTTCTTTTAGCACCTCTTTCCTAGCTATCTATTTTCATACACCACATTTTACTAGCTAATTCATAAAATGGATTTATCCGTTTGTTCCCAAAACACTCCTCTCCAACTCAATTAACATGGATGTGGCATGTGCTAAAACCTTTTTGCTATTCTTATCCTTCCATAATTTGTTTGGAAAACAACTAAGAAACTAGTTGAGCTGTTTCTCTTAGATGGAAGCCAAACATAATGAAGTCTGTCACATCTTAGCTGTTACTTCTGTTGTCATTTAAGGTGTTCTAGCAGAATATCAATGCAGGGAGAAGTCACCCTTCCTCTTGGTCATCTGGGAACCAGAGGCAAGGGGCAATAAACAACAGGCAATAAAGTTTCACATCCACTAGCAGCAGCAAAGTAACTTCTATTGAGACCCAGGGAGTTTTTATCTTGTGACAGGCTCTTTATCCCTTCCTTTGGCATTGTATTTCTCAAGAAGTCTCTTTGATTAAATCTGGAAAAACTTTTAGGTATTGTATAGTTAAAACTTGCCAATTGCAGTCCAAATGAATGACTTTTACCTTTCTTGGTAAAAGTCTATCAGTTCCCTCCTGTTAAAGGTTCTCCTGTTGCAATCATTATTTTCAAATCCAGGAAACACATTCAGCGGTAGCCATGTTGGCCATGCATCAAAATACAATAAAATCCAAAATCCACAAAACTGTGATACATTTATTGGATCAATGAAAAAGCACAAAATGTATCATGCAAGCTTTTGAAGCCTCACTGGCTTCTTCATTAGACAAAAAAGTTAAAAATCATACGGGGGGACAATGATGATGTTAGAGTCACAGGCCTACATTTTGTCTCTGATGTTACTTTTCCCATCATTTAAGACAGGGGTAGGCAACCTTTCCCCTTTAAGGGCCGAGGGACTTCAGCTCCTAGAAGCCTCAGCCATGTTGGCCAATAGTCACATGTTGGCCAATAGCTCCTGGGATTCTGGGAGCTGAAGTCCCTCGGCCCTTAAAGGGGAAAGGTTGCCTACCCCTGATTTAAGACAGTCTAGGCAGGGGCAGGTAAACTCGGCCCTCTTAGGGACTTTGGACTTCAGCTCCCAGAAGCCTCAGCCATGTTGGCCAATAGTCTGGGATTCTGGGAGCTGAAGTCCCTTGGCCCTTAAAGGGGACAGTTTGCCTGCCCCTGGTCTAGAGGGATATCAGTGCAGACAGAGGACACTCTCCTTCTTGAGCATTTAGCATCATAGGATCTCATCCAGTATTTCCTTAAGCTTACTGAAATCAACTTTCTTGAAATCCAGAATGTATATCTGTTTGGCTTCTCCTTATCTTTATGAAAAATCTCAAGAGGACATGGTCCTTTTCACTCAAGGATCCCACAATCTCTACCACACTGACCACTTTGTCTCAGTGAGTTTGGATCAAATCCAAAATAGGTGATTCCTTTGTTTGCCTCCTACACCTTCTGTACAAGTGAAGAATTTGTTGGACCTGATTCACAAAGCGGGTGGTATGCTCTCCCAGTGATGGTGGAAAGATCAAGGATGACATGAGGGGAAAGAGGCTGGCAAGGGGGCAGTGAGGAAAGGGGGGCAGTAGGAGGGTCTTCAGTCAAACTATTGGTATGCAAGAAAGATAAGGGGAACCAGCCACCTTTAAGACCATAGTTTAGGAGATAGTTGGAGTGCATGGTGGTGTGGAAGAAGCAATGGCAAAAGGGAGCTTTCACATTTGGACCCCTTCTTAAGGTTTGTGAGCTTGCCAGGACTTGGCTGGATGGATGGAGTTGTACTTCTGCTCCTCCTTCCTTTCATCAGACAGGCTGAGAAAAGAGATAGTGGAAGAAACCATTTGTGTTGGTGGGGGGATGACTTGAAGCTGTGTGGGGAAGATACATCTCTGGGGGAGAAGGAAGAGTATCCTGGGTCAATTCTTCAAGAGAGTTCTTCACCTCTCTCACCTCTCATGGATTAAGAGTCCTTCCTCAGTGGGGAGAAAAATTCCCCCTTTGTATCCAGTCACCACAACTGAGCAGCTGATCAAGCAGAGACCAAGAAACCTCTCACCCACACTGGCCTTTACTGCAAGTCCAGCATAGGTAAGAGAACTCTTGATCACTGCTCAACCAGTTGCTTCCTTGCTGCTCTCAAAGTGACTGGCTGCTTGGTCACTGCTCTCTCTCAGCTGCTTAGCCAGTGCCCCCTTTTGTATCCATTCACCTTGAGAGCAGAAGCTGAGCAGCCATCCAACCAGTCTTGTTTTTACTGTAAGGCCAGCATAGGTGAGAGGAAGAAGCAGTCCTGGATTGTTTCCACTGCAGTATTCACACATGAGAGGCTGAGGAGGAGGAGAGCTGGGCATGGCTGAGGATGCTTTTGCTGGCTGGCTGGCTGGAGCACAAACAGCAGACAATACTGTATCACAAACAGTATCAAGAAGATACCATACTGTATCACAAACAGTATCACTGGGGGTGCTAGAGTTGTTGCCCAAGAGGTAAGGAGGCAGTAGTCCCCAAAAAGTTTGGGACCACTGCTATAACCTATTCCAAAGAAATAAACCAATCAGAAGAGGAGGAAGAGGAGCAGCAATATTTGTCAAGGATGTGTACCCCTGTGAAAAGATCCATGCTTTAGAGCATTGAAAACATTTGAGTAAAAATTAAAGGGAGGAAGCAAAAGTTATACCATTATGGCATTCTATAATAGACCAAAGACAGACTGAAGATTTGGATTATGCCTTCCTAAAACAAATGACCAAAAAGGGTAGACATACTAGTAATTATTGTAGTAATGGGTTAAGCCAGAGTGGTGTAGTGTAGTGAGCATTCGACTACTACTCTGAAGATCAAAGTTCCTTGGCCATGGAAACATATTGGGTGACCTTGGGCAAGTCACATTTCCTCAGTCTGAAAGGAAGGCAAAAGCAAAGCCCAAGCCCCTCTGAACAAATTTTCCCAAGAAAATCTCATGATAGCTTTCCATTAGGGTTGCCATAAGGTGGAAAGGTGTTGGTGCATGTGGGACCCGAAGTCCATGCATTCAGAAGTGAGGCTGCTAAGAAACAAATGTCACAGGACACTCTGGAAGTGGTGCAGGGTGAAGAAATCCTCCTTCCACCAAAGAGTCTCACATGACAGTTGAGTCTTAGGGCCTTTACAGACTGCCAGAAATAATGCAGCTTGAGGCCACTTTAATTGTCCTGCTAGGGAATCATGGGAACTGTATTTTTTTCTGGGACATTGAGCCTTCTCTTTCAGAGAGCACTGGTGCCACAATAAACTACAGTTCCCATGTTTCCTTAGCACTGATCCAGGACAGTTAAAGTGGCCTCAAGCCACATTATTAAGGCCCTTAGTTGCAATATTTACAATTTCTTACACTATCTGACAAAATGCTATGTCATCATCCGACAGCAACAACCCAAAACAACATACAGTGGCAGAGCCCGCCTTATATACACATTCTCTGCTAATCTCCAACTGGTATGACTGCACACTATCAAAGCATTATGATTCTGCTTCCTGTTGAGGTTTCATCATCTTCCTGTGACTCAGCACCCCTCAGTTTTGCACAATCATCATGGCACCTATTGACCTTTAGTTACCTTTTTACTTTTATACTCCATTGCTGCATCTGGGATATTTTCTACTCTGGATATGACTTTATCCTGACAAAACAAACAAAAGACACACAACAACAACAGTAGTAAAGGGAGATTTCAGTGAAACTGCCAACAATGTAAGGTCCAACAAATTCTTCTCTTGTACAGAGTGTAAGAGGCTAACAAAGGAAATAGCTATTTTGGATTTAATCCAAACCAACTGAGACAAATTGGACAATGGGTGGAGGTTGTGGGATCCTTGAGTGTGAAGGACCATGTCCTCTTGGGCTTTTCCTGAAGGTAAGGAGAAGCCAAACACAGTGAGACCCACACTCTGGATTTCAAGAAAGTTTATTTCACTAAGCTTAAAGAGATACTAGATGAGATCCCATGGTACTAAATGTTCAAAAGGAAGGGAGCGCATGATGCATGGGAGTTTCTTAAGAGTGAGATATTGAATTGCAAACAATTTGAATGAGGAAGAAAAATAGGAGATATCTAAGGAAACCAGGTTGGATATACAAAGAAATTTTAGATCAGCTGAGATTTAAAAGAGAAATTTTTAGGAAATGGAAGAAGGAACAGATCACCAAAGACAAACACAAAATGCTTGATTAGTCCAGAGGTGACCTCTCCTTCACATTTCCAGATACCTCAAATCATCCTTTCATATTACCATTCCCAATTGTTCAAAACTAAATGTAGATTTGCAGACACTTTCAGAGTGTCTGGGATGTGTGTGTGTGTGTGTGTTTGGTTTGATTTCCATTTTTTTGCAGTGAATCTCCAGAGAGGGCAGAAAGCTGGCCCCCACAGTTGCCAATACCAGCTTACGAGGACACTGAAACACAAGAGAGCTTGTATTAGTATCTTCTTTCTGGGTCTCCAATCTCAGAGCCTGGTCCTGGGTCCCTGTGCTCAATGAAAAGGGGAGGAATCTTGGGGGGAGGAGCCACAAGCGATGGTGTGAACAGCTAAGATTGTTTTCTTCTGAAAGTTAAAGCAAATAACTCAAAGAATCTCTTCTAAAGGGAACAAAGACTGTGAGTAATTACAAATAAATAAATCAGACGGGGAAGAGAATAGAATGGAACTGTTTAAATAAAGCTTTAAAGAGCAAAAAGAAAAATAAACAGCATTTTTTTAAGTGGCACTGTCAGCCGGATGGTTGCTACTCTAAGTGGATGTTAAGATTTACAAAATAAAAGCAAATTAAAACAGCCTAAATATATGAGACAGTGATTTTGAAGACTGAAATACATAAATATTAATTAAAGTATAAATAAATACAGAAAATACAAAATTGTGTGTCGTAACAGAGACACAATACTGATTAGAAGTTGGCAAATGTCCAAGAGCAAAAAAAAAAAAAGGTCTCAAACAAACAGTTTTAAGTTGGAGGGAATCTAAAATCAATTACCTCCCACCCTGAACCCATTATTGGAACCAAATAAAGTTTGCTGTGATACTTTTAATGTCTTTTTTGTAGATAAAATCTCTCAGATAAGGGCCGATCTGGATGCGGGCATTATAACAGAACCAATAAGAGAGATGTCCAGTGATGTTACACTGGATCATTTCGAGTTTGTTAATACTGATGAAGTGGACAAGCTTCTTGGAAGTGTAAGGAGGACAAAATACCCTCTTGATCCTTGCCCATCTTGGCTGACCATCCAGGGAGGTGATGCAGTAAAAATATTATTACAACTCATCATTAATGCATCGCTCAGAGAAGGGGAATTTCCATCTAGTTTGAAACTAGTGGTGGTTAAACTGCTCTTGAAAAAACCCTCCCTTGATCCCCTGGTGAAAAATAATTATAGACCGGTCTCCCTTCTACCACTCTTGGGTAAGGTGATCAAGACGGCAGTTGCCTTCCGGCTCCAGGTTCTCTTGGAAGAAGCTGATTATCTGGACCCATTTCAAACCAGCTTCAGGGTGGGATATGGAGTTGAGACTGCCATGGTCACCTTAGTCAATGATCTCTGTCTGGGCATCGACGGGGGAAGTGTGATCCTGTTGGTGCTCTTGGACATCTCAGCAGCATTCAATACCGTAGACCATGGTATCCTTCTGAGACGCCTGAGGGAGTTAGGTATTGGGGCACTGCTCTTCAGTGGTTCTGGTCCTACCTCTTGGGCAGATTTCAGATGGTGATGCTGGGAGATAGTAGCTCTTCATAAAAAGAGCTGACATCTGGCGTCCCTCAGGGCACCATTCTATCCCCCATGCTGTTTAATATTTACATGAATCCGCTGGGTGAGATCATCCGGAGACATGGGGCATGGTGATATCAGTACGCTGATGACACCCCACTCTACTTCTTTATGTCTCCAACTGTTGCAGTGACTAAGGATGGTATTGCTCCTCTTGATGCCTGTCTTGAATCAGTAATGGGCTGGATGAGGGAAAACAAACTCAAGCTGAATCCAGAGAAAACAGAGATACTCGTGATAGGCACCCCAAGTCCAGGAAAGGAGCTTTACCAACCAGCCCTAGACGGGGTCACTCTTCCCCTAAAGGACAAAGTGTGAAGTTTGGGAGTACTCCTGGATTCATCTTTACAGTTATCATCTCAAGTGGATGTGAAGGCCAAGAGTGCTTGGTACCAACTACAGTTGATACTCCAACTGCGTCTCTACCTGGACCGAAAGGACCTTGAAACAGTAGTACTTGCCCTGGTAATCTCTCGTTTGGATTTCTGTAATGCACTCTACATGGGGCTGTTGGTGTGTGGATGATGAGTGTTATAGTGATGTCCTTTGGCACCCAGCAGAGTCTGCAGGACAAGCTGGCTGCTGTGATCCACAGCCACTTTGTAATTCTTACCAACAACTGGCTCAGCTTCTCTTCTTCAGGAACCTGTCTTCCTCAGTCAAGAAGACACATTGTAAAGTCCAAAAGCATAGCTTTATTAATGCATCTAAAAAGTAAAAATAAGATAACTAAGTAAAATCCATTGTGATGAACTTGTCCAGTTCAGCCATACAAGATTACATCTTTAACAATCCCAAAAGCATTAGGATCCAACTTGTTGCAGTTAAAACCACTGTTGCCAGCCACACACGCTCACATCTTGAACAATAAAACAATTCTTAGATAAAGGATTTTCTAGGCCCTTCCCATACTCCACCTTCTAGGTGTTAACCTTATTTTAATTGGATAATGTCTGTATGATGTCTATTAACCCAGCCTCTTGCTGTCTATCATCCACCACGTGACTATCTTTCCCAGCCTAACGATTATTTACGTATTTGATATCTCTTGTTAACCATAACAAAGTCTGGTTCCATTGGTTCTACCTCTGGGAAAGTACATGCTGACGTCTGCGTTGGCCACCTGGTGTTGATTTACTCTGTTTCTCTAAATATTGTTTTGTGCTTTGTCCAGAAGCTGTTCTCAAATGGAAAATTACAGACACACACACATCTTTACATTTCACCTTTGACTGTATATCCCATCCATATCCTAACAATCCCCTCCTGAAATGTACAGATGTGTGAGATCACTATTTTTGTTGTTGTTATTGAAACTATCTTAGCACCTTTGTTAATATATCTATAGTGTTGTGTTTTGGCCTTAAACTCTTAGGTATACAATTTTATTTTTAACTAGCTCTCTCTAGCATTCTGTCATAAAACTCCAATTTATTTTGATCTATATCTTAACATTTTTGTTATTGTCATAAAAATGCATGTCTGTAAATCTCTATATATCACAACTGACAGTTCACAATGTAAATCTTATAACTGTTTAATCTATTCTATCTTATTAATGTTATATATTTTGTTTTATCAGCACTTAAAGCTCTATCAACACTTATAACTATATATCCTTATTTTTAATCCACCAAACTATTAGGTTTTTTTTATTTTTTAATTAACAAGCCTTAACCTAACTGTCTATCATATAACTTTAAAGCAAACGAACTATCCATAAAACATTTTATTCTCAATATGACCATTTTAAATCACAAGCCCCTTTTTCTTTAAAAAACTTATCAAATAATCTATTGTTGTTTAATCTATTATCTTAAAACAATTTATTTTTTTCTTAAAACACCTATAACAAACAAAATTGTAATCTATAAACATCAAACCCCTCACAAAGCTTTTTATGTATCTGAATATTTAAAACTCTCTGTAACTTTATTTTAAACAAAACCTTCTGACTTTAAACCTGTCACTATTCTTTGCACTCTGTAAATCACACTTTCTTAATCTTTTTATGTTGACTCACTAAACATATTTTATTAGCAGTCCAGTAACCTCAAAATAAGATCTCAAAAATCAAAACTTTTGATACCAAATCTCTCTAGACAACTTTTTTTAAATCTCTTGAATCTAAACAATCAAAAACTGTCATCTCTTTTTTGTGTTAACACACATATCAGTATTTAAACAAGCAATCTCAAAACCAAAATGTTGAACTTATTAGCCCCTCCATGTTGTTTAAAGTCTATTTCAGTCACAAGCTCTCAGCCTTAAACTGAATGTTTTCATCAATGTTTTTAAACCTTTGTTGAACAAATCCTTTTTGTTATTAATCTAGTTTTGTAACTTTATATGCCATCAGGCATCTTTTATTTTATATATATCTAATCAACTTGTAATTTTTTTGTTTGTTTGTTTGTTTAAGTCTATCAACCACACTTAAACATCCTTTTGTCAGTTTTAAACACTGGAACTTCTTGCTGCACTGCAGTGTATCATTTTCACTTTCCTCAACAGGAAAAAACTTTTAAAACTTTTAAAAATCTCTGAAACTCCCTGAAACTCTTTGACACTCTCTGGCTCACCAGCCACTTTTGTATAAACCCTTGTTTTTGTATAATAAATTTGTGTGTTGTTTTTATTCTTTTTTTATCATCCTTTGTGTGTCTGGACTTGTGTGTCCTTTGTTTTACTGTCATTCTATTTGTTGATAATCTTGTCTGCATTGTCTGATCTAAAGTGTTTCCCTCACTTCCAGAGGATAAATGTTTGTCTGTCCTTTGTGTGTTGTGCGCCCCTCCATTTCCTGACACATGGATCTTTAAACTGTCTTATTTTCAGTAAAATCCCTTTGTTTGAATGTATCTTTTTCTCAACTTAAAAACATGAAGTTGGAAAAGACCATAAGGGCATCCAGTCTAACCCCCTGCCATGCAGGAACTCCCAATCAAAGCTTGGATGTTTTTCACAACTGTTATATTCTTTAGACATTAAACTTCTCCCCACCACCAAGGTGAAATCTTTAACTGCTTTTTGTATATCTTATAAACATCATCTGTAGCACTTTGGTTCAATTTTTTTTTCAAACATGCTGGCACATATATATTTGTATATTGTCTAAAAACTGTCAGATATCTTTAAATTTAGTGGATCCCCACATAACATGTATAATGACGTTGGATTTCTTCTTTCTCAGCCAGTTTCTCAAACTGTGAGACAAAAATTCTCCTTTTTCCGGTCTGTGAGCAAAGACCCTTTGTAATCAATTTTTTTTCACATTTATGTTTACCCATTGTTAAAAACTTTTAAATGTATCACATCTCTGTTTTAAAACTCTGACATATGAAAACTTCTGGAAAATCTATCTATAATCACTAAGAAAAAACAATATTTGTTGTCACCCAGTAACACACATTTTGCCTTTTTTTTCTTAACAGCTTAAACCAACCTCAACAGATCATTTTTAGCAATTTTCTTGTTCTGGTTCTGTCACAGGAAAAACCTTGACTTTTTACTCTGTGGCAAACCAAACATCTCTCAAATCATTTGTATAATAAGACATTTTTCAAAATTTAGGACCTATATCTCACCAGCTTAAACAAGCTACCAAATCCTATGTTCCCTAGGATTCTATATTATTGATGTGTATAACTAGAATGCAATTATTCATTTTTCACACCTGTACATTTAGCATTTGTTTCACTTTGTATAAAATATATATTTTCCCTTTTTTTAACTTTTGTCCACACCTCCCCATCCGGGGTGATTTTTACATTTATCTCCCACAAAACTCAGTGTATATCCCGTGACACACCAACTAAACAGTATACATAAAACATTTTTAAAGTTTTCTCACCAAAACTTGGCATGTAGACATTTTTAAAATTTCTTTTGACATCTCTTACCCCTCCATCAGCTAGATAAACATCTTTAAGATTGGAGGATTTCTTGTTTTTTAGCAAAACTACAATATTTATGTCTGGCTGTCCCAGAATATATAGACTCTATTTTGTCTTCAGGTTATCACCACCTGTGTGAGTCACACTGTCTCAGCTCTATCACAGCTGCAGTTTTCTTCTGTTTTTCCCAATGTCTCTGGGTTGTTGACTGTTGATTGTTGTAAACTTCCTTTGTATTGTCATTTTCAAATCTTCTGCTCTCCTGCAGTAAAAGCATCGTCTTTTCTCCCGTGCATCAGCTGCCTTTTCAAGACGCATTTCCTGACTTCGGGTGCTGTCTCAGGCATTTTCTAGAAATCTCAGATGCTTGCTTAGGTATCCCCAAGCTAAGCACTTCTGGCTTTTCTTCAAGCAAACCGCTTGGCTCATCACGTTCCAACCTTTGGAACTTTTTTGGCATCCAGCAAAACCTGCTGCAGCCCCACACAGCATTGTTTCACCCTCACCAGGGATTTTTGTATTTTCCTCCAAGAACTGTAAAGTCCTTTGACCACAGCATTTATGACAAAGCTGTGCAGAAATCATGAATTTTTTCTTCAGTTCCCAAAACCTTTGGCTGAAGAAACATCCTCTCCCAAAACTTAACTGTAACTCAGAGAGGGTTAGCAGAATGAGTCTTTTGGCTTAGGCAACCGCCTGTGTCCAGCAATCCTGCTGCATTTTAAAACTCCATGCATTGCAACATGTATTCTGTGACTCAAGTCTCAGCTGCTTCCATTTCAAACAAAATGGCCCTTGACAGAATTGTTTGCAGCTTGAACAAAAACAAAAATTTCACTGCATTGAACCCGCAGTATTCCCAGCATTCTCAGGCTTTGATTTTCTCTGCATCTTACTGTTTAAAGAGTGGAGTCCTCAGACAACTGTCTTTAAAGAGTTCTGCACTCTGCCATCAGGCAAAACAGCTTAGCAGTAAACTTTATTACTTACATCTGAAGAATATTTGAAGCCACCTCTGCTTTTCCCAGCAACCGCTGAAGCATGGTTCCCTTGTCCTGGCACAGCTGAAGTCGTGGATAGGCAAACATGCCTCTTGGCCACATAGCAGACTTGTCATCTGGACATTCTGGGCTCCTTTCCTTCTGAACATTCGGCCTCTTTGTCCTCAGGCAGACCAGCCTCATCTGGCAGACAAGCCTCTCTTTAGGCAAAAACAGTCTTAGCTGGCAGACTAGCCACAGACTGGCAAAACAAGCCTCTTCAGCCAGACTAGCTTCTGGGCGCAGTACAAAGCATTGGTTATTACCTTTAAAGCCCTACATGGCTTGGGCCTGAGTTACTTGAAGGAATGCCTCTCCCCACACAATCCTCCCCACACTCTCAGAACATCTGGGAAGAACTTATTAGAACATCATAGAATGAGACTCAGGCTAGATGCCTTTAAGAAAGCACTTAAGATGGAGCTCTTCCAGCAGGCCTATCCATCTGATCTACATTTCTAGATCCTGATGATGATTGGCTATTTTATTTTATTCTATTTTTATTCATTTTATTATATTATATTTTATGATCTTATAATTTATTACTGTTGTTTGATTTTACTATTTTATTGTTTGTATTTTGCATATTGTATTCATTTTATTGTGTAGTCCTGCCTCAATCCATATGGAGAGGCGGGAAATATAAATTATTATTATTATTATTATTATTATTAAACACCCTTCAGACAAACTTATTCTCGTTTGCAAAAAGCAAATTCACAAGAGAATTCTGAAACTCATCATATAGAAATGAAAAAAAAAATCTTTGGAGATAATGCAGAAAACCAGAACAGGAGCTAGACCTAAAGAACAACATGGAGCAGTTCCAGGAACATTGCCAGAAGCTGATGAAGGAATGAAAACATGGCTCGTCCAGCTGCTAGCTGAACATCAAAACAAAAACACTGAGATTTTAAAAGATACTATCACAAAAACTAATGCCACATTATCAGAAACTATATCTAAGAATATTATGGGTGAAATCCATAAATCTTTTCAGATTATAAGAAAAGAGATTGAGCAAGTGGATAAAAAAGTACAAGCAATACAGATTGAACAGAAATCTCAGCAAAAGACAACCTTGGAACATTCAACAAGATTGGATCAACTTGAAAGAAAAACCATTGATTTGCAGGATCATAATAGAAGGAATAATCTTCATATTCGGGGCTTTCCTGAGATGTCAAATGAAACACTGAAAACTCTGAAGATAAAGATTTTTATTTTTATTTTTTTTAATTTAAATTTTATTGATTAAAAAAAAAACAATTTCACAATAAAGCATCAAACATAAAATATAAGACACTATATATAACATAAGAAATAAACAAAAACAATTTTGGTAAATACATTTGTAACAAATTTGTTTAAAAAATTACATATATATATAAAGTAAACCAAATATGCTTATATCCATATCTACTACTCCATGCATATATTTTAACACATATAGCTATATATATTTTAGTATATTCACTAGTAGATATTGAAAAAGAAAAATGAAGATAAAGATTTTTAAATAGTTGCAAAGTATTGTTCCTCAAATTACCTGGGATGAGAAGGAAGTGGAGCGTTTACATAGAGCATCAACTTTTAAGAGAAGACTGGTTCCCAGAGATGCAATCATGAGAGTAACAAGCTTTTACAAGAAAGATCTTATAATGAAAGAAATTAGGAAACTCTCAGGATTACTGAAATATGGAGACAATACAATTGAAATCTACAATGATTTTTGCCCAGAGATTTTCAGCTGGAGAAGAGGAATTAAACCCTGTATTGCAGTTTTGCAAAAGAATGGAATAAGATACAGCTGGGGTTACTCCATTTTTAAAAAATTTCAATGGAAAGGAAAGCAACACAAGATTTATTCTCTGGAACAAGGATTGGATTTGTTGAAGCAAATGGATCTGAACCAGCAAGAAGACAGTGAAAAAAGTGCAAGTGGAGAAGCCAAAGAACCATAGAAAATAAGGACATGGCCTACCTTATGATAATTTAAAAAAAAAAAGACATAAAAGGAGAGAAAATTAATAAACAATCAGGAGGAGAAATTTGATCACACATCGGGAGGGAGGCTTCCCCCCCCCCCCCCCAATCAGGAGAGCTAGTAAAAGCCATGAGTAAGGTTTGGTACCTTGGGGAAGGAGGGGGGTAAAAATCCATATGTGGGTAGGGGGGATGGAAGGGATGGTTGGGAGGGACAGGGAGGGAGGGAGGGAGAAGGAAGACAGGTGTAGGGGTAGCACATTGAAGAGCCTAGTTAGAAGACTTAGAAAAGTAACATGGTTAATAAAATAAGGATAGTAACATTAAATGTGAAAGGATTGGGGTCTGTAATTAAAAGGGAAAGGATAGAATTATTGTTGAAGAAAGAGAAAGCAGATTTTTCTTCTTCAGGAAACGTACCAAGCAAAACCAGGAACAAATAAACTTAAGATGAATTGGGTTGCCACCTATGAAAAAACATATGGTACTTCAAAAGCAAGAGGGGTAGCAACAAAAATATCTAAGAAATGTGGTTTTGATGTGTTAAAAGTGAAGATAGATGAAAATGGAAGATTTGTTCTTATACAAGGAATGGGGGGGAGAGAGAAAAATATTTGTTGTTTAATGTGTATGCTCCAAATGAAAATCAAAAAGAATTTTATGAAAAAGTATTCAAGGAAATGGAAGATATGCAGGGAGACTATACAATTATGGTAGGAGACTTCAATATGGTTATGGATAAATGCAAAGATAAATCAGACCCAACAATAAAGGATAGATCAAATAATATTACACCCCTGAACAAGATAATGAATGGAAAAGAATTAAAAGATGTATGGAGATTGATTAAACGGGATGAAAAGAATTATAGTTACTATTCAGCAGTTCATAAAAACTATTCTAGAATAGACTTTATTTTTGTATCTAAAAATATGGTTTCAAAGGTACTAAATACAGCAATAGAAGGGATAAGAGTTACAGACCATGCAATAGTAAATATGGATTTTATAGTTGAAAAGGATTATAGAGAAGCAAAGAGATGGAGGTTAGACACCAGAATACTTAATAATAAAGATATAGTGGGTAAAATTGAAAAAGAATGGCAAAATATTTGGGATATTAATAATACAGAGGTTTCTCAAGCTCTATTATGGGATACTATGAAAGCAGTTACAAGAGGATTTTGTATTAGGGAAACATATAACTTAAAAAGACAACAGGAAGAGAGGAAAACAATGGAGATTAAAAAATTAGATAACGATTATATAAAGGCTAGGAGTAAAGGCATATATATAGAATTACAAGCCAAAAAAAGGAACTAGAGAAATTAGAGATAGAACAGGTCCAGAAAAATTTATGGAGGGAGTTTTTTTGAATATAGCAATAAAAATTCTAAAATGTTGGTGAGATCAACACAAAAGAAGAAAGAGAAAAATATGACTGGTGTTATAAAGGATAAAACAGGGAAACTGTGGATAATGAGGAAAGAAAATATAAAGATATTTGTCGAATACTATAAAGAATTATATTCAGCAGGGAATAAGTCAATGGAAAAAAATGAGGAATATATTGAAAAACATTTGAAAATAAAAATAGAGGAAGAGGACAAAGAAATAATGGAGCAACTGGTTTCAAATAAAGAAACAGAAGAAGGGAAGGGAAGGAGGGAAATCACCAGGAATGGATGAGTTGGGACCAGAATATTATAAAACTTTCAAAAATATATTAATACCTAAATTGAAGGTATTATATAATAAAATTTTAAATGGAGAAAGGATCCCACCATCATGGGATCATTCATTGATAATACTGATTCCAAAACCAGATAAAGATTTAACAGATCTAGGATCATATAGACTTATATCCCTGATAAATCAAGATGCTAAAATATTAACAGCAATAATGACAAAAAGAATGATAAGTTTATATATATATATCTTCAGAACAATCAATGTAGATTTGTACAAGGAAGACAATTGTCAAATTTAATAGGAAGAGTACTGAATAAAATAAATATGATAGGGAAGAGTAAACAAAGGGAAGGAATAATGTCACTAGATATATATAAAGCTTTTGATTGTCTGGAATGGCCAGCATTAAAAATAACATTAAAGAAATTAGGTATGGGGAAAAAGTTTAGAGGATTAATAAATCAGTTATATTCAAACAGCACAGCAGTAGTAACAGTAAACGATGGACTAACAGATCTAATTCCAATTTCTAGAGGTACAAGGCAAGGTTGTCCTCTTTCCCCGATTTTATTTGCAATAATTATTGAAATTTTAGCAAATGCTATTAGGGAAGATGAAAATTTGGAAGGAATTGGGATTAGAAAATTAAATAAGATAAGTTTATTTGCAGATGATACCCTATTGACAATTAAAGATCCACTTTAAAAAATGGACAAAGTAAGACAACATTTAAAGGAGTTTGAGGAAATGTGAGGCCTAGGAGTAAACTGGAATAAATCAGAGTTAATGCTGTTTAATTATTCAAAAACAGAAGAACAAGATTTCCTAAAGGATAAAATGATAGATATTAAATTAAAAGATTCAATTAAATATTTAAGAATAAATATTACAAAAAAATTACAAAAATTAGAGGAACAAAATTATAATAAAAAGGATAGAAATGAAAAGGAAAATAGAAGAATATAAAAATATTAAATCATCATGGTTTGGAATAATAATATTAGTAAAAAAGAAAATTTTACCTAAGATAAAAAAAATTCGGAATATTACCAATAAAAATATCAGATGCGGAAATAAAAAAACTGGCAAATATTAGTAAATAATTTTTGTAACGGGAATAAAAAAGTAAGGATTAATAAAATATGTTGGTATAAACCCCAAAAAGATGGAGGCTTGGGTCTCCCAAATTTAAAATGGTACTATAACGCAAATCAATTAAGATATATTATAGATGGAATTATAGAGAAAGGGGAGTTAGATTGGTTAGAGATGGAAACAACAGAAATAGAGAAAAAAAGTGGAAAAAATATATATTTTAAGAACCTTACCATGAAAGACATGAAAGAAATAGAAAACCCCTTTTTAAAGAATATACTAAAGATTTGGAAAAAATATAAAGAAAAATTAATGCCAGCTATCTCACCATTAACACCAGTTGTAATGATAAAAAACTTTCCAATAAATTTAAAGGAAAAATTAGGGAAAGAGTTAAGGAAGCAAGAAATATATAGGCTAAAAGAATGGATAAAGATAATGAAGGATAAAGGAAAGATAAGGAGAGATTACAAAGTCTAAAATTAACCTGGTTTAATTGTATTCAATTGGAACAATAGACAAAAAATTGGAATAGGAAAATTATAGAATTTAAAGAATACACAAAATTTGAACACATGATTAGGCAAAGAGATAGTATGGAGGTAAATGATACTTTGATAGGTGTTACAAGTGAAATATACAAATTACTATTAAAATATAATGAGAAAGAAGAATATCTTAGGATAATATGGGAGAAGGATTTAAAAATTTGGAATCAACACCATTTTAAAAATTTATCCATAAGGATAAAGGAAAATTACTATCAATTAATATGGAGATGGTATTTAATGCCAGTAAGGTTAAACAATATAAATAAGAACTATTCAAGGCTATGTTGGAGGGAATGCCAAGAAATCAGTACATATATTCATATGTGGTGGGGCTGTAGATCTGTAAAGAAATTTTAGCAATTAGTATTTAAAGAAATAAAAGAAATAACAGAAATTGATCTAGAATTTTGTCCAAAGATAGCATTATTATCTATATATAAGATCAACTGTACTCAAGCTAGAAAGGACTTAATTACAAATTCATTAACAGCGGCAAGATTAATCATAGCAAAAAAGTGGGCTCAACTAGAAATTTTCTTTTACAGCAACGAGGGAATATAGCTATATTTCAACTTCTCTCATGAAATAATGGTCAACTTCAACTAACACCCGGAGAACTCTCTTTTTAACAACAACATCCAGAATCCCCTAGTCATGAGGAGAATGAAGCAGTGGTCCCAAGGTATATGTGGAGGGCATTCAGCCTTCCTTGGTGCTGCTATATTATTCTCCTCATGAGAATGAGGCAGCGGCCCTGAGGTGGGGGGGCAAGTGGGTGTGACCTCTCTTCTAGGGCATCACTCTGTGCAAACTGCACACGCTGCACCCCACTAGCAACACCACTGCATACATTCAGAATACCAAGGAGTAGAGAAGCTTGTTTCTGGACACAAATAATTCTTACCTGCTCAGAATATATGAAAATTGCATTCTAAAACCATTTTTAAACCTAAAATATTTGAAACATTTGAAAAACCTCTTCCCAAATGTTTTATCAAACACTGTTTTAGGCCATCAGTGATCCCATGACTATTTTTAGATAAAAACATACCATACTCTGAATTATTCACTCTTGGCCTTCTCAGTGAAAGTATGTTATACATCAAAATAATATCAAAAACATTTTAAAGGACAGGTCACTTATTTTGCATTTTCCAGGTTTATATTTATTTTATTTCAATCTTACAATCTTATATCTTATGTACAATTTCCAAACTAGCAGAGAGGCAAAATAAATTATCGATATCTAACATCATCCACCTATTTATAACCCTTTATCATTCATTTTTTCAATGTTCTATCATATTACTTTATATGTTCTATTACTATTACTATTTCATTGATTAATTCCTTTTACTAAATAGTCTTTATTGCCATAATTCATATATTTTTCCCATTTTTTGAGTATTGTTGCGCAGTTTTCCCATTAATTTTCATAGTTAGTTTATCCATTGTCATTAATTCATATACTTTTCCAATCCATTCTTCTATCAATTGATTATTAGTTTCTTTCCAATGTTTAGCATATACAAGACGAGCAGCAGTAACCATGTACAATACTATCCCTATCTCATCTTTCTTTAATTTCCCTTTCAAATCTTCCGTTATATTCAATAATAATAACTTTGGTTTCAATTCACAATCAGTTTGGAGTATTTGTTTTATTTTATTTTTAATTTCATCCCAAAACTGTTTTGTCTTTTCACATTCCCACCACATATGAATTAGATTTGCTTTCTTTTGTCCGCATTTCCAGCATTGATCTTCTTTGCTATTTTTCATTTTGGCTATTCTATTAGGGGATAGATGCCACCTGTGTAACATTTTATAATAGTTTTCAATCAGATTAGCTCCCTTGGTAAATTTCAAATTTTTCGACCAAGTTGTTTCCCATACCTCCAATGGAATCTGTTCATTGAGGTCCTGCATCCACTTTATTACATTTTCTTTTATTGTCTCTTCTTTCAGTTCTATATCTAATAGCAATTTATAAGTTCTTGAAATCATCTGTTTTTCCCCTTTCTCTAGTATTTTTTCTAATTCTTTTTTCTCCATTTCTATTCCTTTATTTTTTTGATCTTTTTTACATCTTTCTTTAAGTTGAAAATATAGTAACCATGATATTGTAATGCCTGTTTTTTGGAGTTCTTCTATTGTTTTGAAGCTTTTTCCCTTACTTGTTATTATCGTATCATGATATGTAATCCAATTTTCAGTATTGGTTTTTTCTATTTTATGAAAAGCCTCATGAGCCGAGGTCCATTTTGGGATTTTTGTGTACATGTAATTTTTATATGTCTTCCATGTTGTTAGTAATGCTTTTCATATAATATGATTATTGAAATCTTTATAAGATGTGTCCTCTTCATAACATAAATACCTATGCCACCCTTCCACCAGTTCAAAACCTTCCAATTGTAGCAATCTCTTATTTTTGAGATCTATCCAATCTTTTATCCATGTAAAGGATGCAGCGTTATAATAAATGTTTAAGTTAGGTAAACCTAAGCCTCCTTTCTTTTTGCTATCTTGCATTGTTGTAGTTTTTATTCTTGGTTTTCTCCCCAACCAAATAAAGCCATTTATGTCTTTTAACCAAGTTTTAAAAATGCTTCTAGATGTAATTATTGGCAAGGTTTGAAACAAAAACATCATCTTTGGTAAGATGTACATTTTTACTGTAGCTATTCTTCCAAGTAATGATATTTGTAATGATTTCCATCTTTCCATATCTTCCTTTATCTTATTCCATGTACTGATATAATTATTTTTTAAAAGATCCGTGTTTTTATTTGTTACCATTACTCCTAAATATTTTACTTTGGTTACTAATTTTAACTCTATCACTTCCTTTAAGTCTCTTTCTTCTGATTTAGTAAAGTTTTTTTATCAACATTGCACTTTTTTGTTTGTTAATTCTAAAGCCTGACATTTGAGATATTTCTTCTAAACAGTGCCAAAGTTTATTAATGCTACTTTTAGGATCATCTAATATTATAATAATATCGTCTGCGAATGCTTTTATTTTGTCATTTTCTTTACCTAATTGCAGACCTTTAATATTTTTATCATTTTGAATTTTCCTCATAAGCACTTCCATCATTAATATAAATAACAATGGGGACAACGGGCATCCTTGCCGTGTTCCTTTAGTTATTATACATTTTTCTGAAAATTCGCCATTAATCTCTATTTGGGCATTTTGTGTTGTATAAATTGCGTTAATCCATCTTTGGTATTTCTCCCCTATATTACATTGTTTTAATATTTCTTTCATGAAATACCAATTGGCATTATCAAATGCTTTTTCTAAATCTAACATTACAATGCCTATTTTTTTTTCTTTACATTTCCCATAATATTCTATTATATTTACCAAATTTCTGATATTATTTTTTATTTGACGTCCAGGCAAAAAGCCGGCTTGGTCTTCATGAATCCATTCTGTCAAAACTTGTTTCAACCTTTCTGCTAATATCATGGCAAAGATTTTATAATCGATATTTAATAACGATATAGGTCTATAATTCTCTATTGACCTAATATCTTTATTTTCTTTTGGAATTAAGACAATTATTGCAGAACCCCAGGTTTGTGGATACTTCTTAACATTGAGTTCTTTTATCATAGTATATAATGGTTGTGTTAATTCTTCTTTAAATATTTTATAGTATTTAGCTGTGAATCCATCCGGACCTGGGGCTTTGTTATCTTTAAGATTTTTTATGGCTGTGTCAATTTCCTCTTTTAATATTGGGGTGTTCAATATTTTCCTCTGTTTATCAGAAAAATGAGGCATCATTTCATTTTTAACAAAATGTTGGATTTTTATTTTCCCTTCTTCTGTCAGCTGATTTTCTTTAAATAGTCTCTTAAAGTAATCTGTAACTATATTTTTGATTTTATTTTGATGTGTATATTCTTTTCCCTTCTCTTTTAATTTAATTATCATTTTCCTTTCTTGTTGTTTTTTTATTTTATAGGCTAACCACCTTCCAGTTTTGTTTGCATGTTCAAAATAATGCTGTTTCATATATTTTAGTTTAGTAGCCAGTTGTTCTGTAACTTTTTCATTAAGTTGGTTTCTTAATATTTTTAGCTCTTGTTGTAGTTTATTATTCTTTGGATATTTTATAAATTGTTGTTCTTTCATCTTTAATTTACTCATTATATCGTTTTCCTTTTGGTTTTCCATTCTTTTTCTTCTAATTTCTTGTTGAATTAAATGACCTCTTATTACAGCCTTGCTAGCATCCCATATCATATGAGCTGGCATTTTTTCAGTAAAATTTTCTTCAAAATATAGTTTCATTTCCCTCTGAATCCTTTGAACTATTGTTTCATCTTGCAGTAAGTAATCCTTTAATTTCCATTTATAGTCTCTTTTTGTTATAGTAATTTGCAATTGTAGTGCGTTGTGATCCGAGAAAGTTTTCGGAAATATTTTAATTTTTTCTACATCCTTACTTGTTTTGACGCACAGACTATGTCAATACGTGACATAGTCTTATGTCTCTCAGAATAAAATGTATAACCTCTTTCATTTGTATATTTTGTTCTCCAAAGATCAATCAAATTTAAATTCTCTAACATTGTGAAAGCTGACACAGGTAATTTCCCTTGTTTGCCTTTATTATAACTTGACTTTGATCTATCCATTACTGGGTCCCAGACCCCATTCCAATCTCCTATAATTATAATTTTTTCATAATCCAATTTCTCTATTTCTTTATATAATTTCTTGAAAAATTTCCCTTGTTTTTTTTTGGGGGGGGGCATATATATTTACCAACAATATTTTCCCACCCGGATACCACACCTCTATTGCCACATAGTTCCCATTTTTATCACTTAATATTAATTTTGCTTGTCCTTTGGCTCTTACATAGATGGCTACACTTTTTTTTTTTTTGGTTTTTATCACATGCCACAAATAACTCTCCTAGCTTATTATTTTCTAAGAATTTCTTATCTTTATCTTTTATATGCATTTTTTGTAAACAAACATAGTCAATTTTTTGTTTAACGAGATAATGAAAAATTTTGCTTCTTTTAAATTTAAAATTTAACCCATTAACATTCCATGACAAAATTTGTGATGACATATATTTTTAAAGAATCCCCTTGTTTTATTTACTTTTGTGATTTAGATTTCCCGACAGGTCACTTATTTTGAATCTGCAGTGATTACTATCTTTCTTGCAGGAGGAAAACAGTTATTTCTAATCTGAATGTCTTAATTCATTTAGATACATGTATGTTCAAAGTTATCCTATTATATACTACTTAATTCAACTCACAGGAGAGGAGCCAGAGTGCCTCTCATCATAGATTGCACATTGGAATATAGGACTGCCTAGGAGCAATATTTCTGCAGGGAATTATTAGTACTATTGGTTTCTAGGATTCCTTGCATGAAATCTAACATAGTACACCACCATGGTTGTATACAGAGTAAGATAAATTTGGTCTTGCCAAGCCTGGAAACTAAAGTATTAATAAATTACAATCTAAGATATACTCTTCTAGTAGACATATTAGGCATAATAGGATTACTAAAAAGTGGCTCCCAACATTTGGTCCTCCAGATGTTTGGGACTTCAGCTCCAAGAATTCCTGCACACTGGCAATATATTGTCTGGAACTTTTGGGAACTGAAGTCCAAAAAATCAGGACTCAAACCAAGGTTTGAGAGTCCCTGTAGTAGGACACTAGTAAGAATTCATTGACCAAAAGTATCCACTTGTTGCACATACATTTGTATCCAGATGTGAAAACTGATATTGAGCCTAAAGTGAGGTGTACCATGGGAGAATTGCAGTTCACACTTAAAACAACAGGATTATTAGCTCTTAAAGTGAAACACAGAACAAAGACTGAATCAAAGAATGCACACATTAGTGAGCGTTACATATTTATCATGTTGTACATTTACTGCATAGATATACAATATATATATATATATATATATATATATATTATTGTGTGTGTATGTAAAGCACATGATATAAATATATGTATACACATACATACATTGCATATATATTGTATATTTTGGTATATTATAAATCTAGAAGTGACTCAATAGCACAGACTACATTGCATGACTTTACGCATATTTAGCTATGTAGCGGAAACATTAGGGATCACTAAAGATGCATATCAGGGCACTGACAAGAGTGTCACAATGCACATTCATTTCTACTGATGTGTGTTGGCACTCTTAAGTTGGTTTCCCAACATACATTGGTCCCATTGTGCATTGGTTACTTTGCTGGCTCCCCTACATTGTAACAATGGGGGACTCCAGACAGGCAGCTCTGGGCTGCCCCAGAGAGCAGCAGATTGTGGCTGTGGCAACCTTACGCCACGGTCCCAATCCTCCCTTTTGCTGCCTCCAAAAGAGTGACAAAATGCTGCTTGGGCCAGTCTGCAGAGGCCCGATATCACACACACCTTGATGAATACAAACATTGCAAAACTACTCAATTCTATTTCCCATAGACCCAGTGCTCAATTCTGGCCTTAAAAATTTACCAAATGATGACTTTGATAGACAATAGATAAGTTGGATACATTATCCCAGGAATGGGCAAACTGGCATATTGAGATCTTCGGCTCTTCAACAACTTCCTTGAAAAAGTTAGGTGTATATAAAAGAGAGCCAGTATGGCATAGTGCTTTGAGTGTTGGACTATGATTCTGGAGACCAGGATTCGATCCCCAGCTCAGCCGTGAAAACCACTGGTGACCTTGGGAAAATCACATGCTCTCAACCTCAGGAGAAAATCATGCCAAACCTCTTCTGAACAAATCTTGCCAAGAAACCCCATGATTCACTTTAGGATTACCATAAATCAGAAACTACTTGAAGGCACACAACAAAAACAACAACAAATAACTAAAAATACTCCAACAGTGCCTATGGGGTCAGCAGGGAGGGCAATTTCACAATGCTTAGGCCAAAGATGAGTTGGTTCTAGTTTACATCAGTTTTTAAAAAGCCTCTGCTGTGTCTAAGGTAGACTTGTGGGGGGGAGAGTATTGTAAAATTGCCTCTGCACCTTCTAGATGATATGGGACAGCTTTGTGAGTTTACATTTGTGGAGACACACTGGCAGATTGGAATCTTCAGAGCAGCCAATCAGAGTCAAGCTAGCAAGAAGGTGGGAGCCTCCCTAATGAGCAGCTATAAAAAGTAGGAGGTGCTGTTAAGAAAGGGAGTGTATAAAGAACTGCTGAGAATAGTTAGAAAGAGGTGCAGATAAGAATTTAGCCTCCTTATGATTCAGATTCCTATGTAAGGGAGAAAATATTTGATAAGGGAAAGGAAGTCCAGTGATATTAGAGAAGTGTGTTCTTTGGGAAGCAGGTCAGTGAGGGATTTGAACAAAGTCAATTTATAACAACTGAAGTGATATGGTAACAATAAGCCTTGTGACCAACTACCAAAAAAGAGACTATTATAAGTTCTGCATGTAAATAAAAGTTATTTTCTTCTTGTTCATAAAGGAGTAGCCTGAAGTGACTTACATATAACATCAAAACATGCTACCAAGAATGTTAAAGACACTTAATAGCAGAGACACTTAAGTCAGTGGGAGGACCAAGGGTTAGAAAGACAGTTCTGAAGGAAAAGAAGCCTCAAACTATCTAGGTTAAGACAGGAGAAGAATCCTGTATAACCCAGTGGTCATGACATAATTTGGTGCCAATCAGTAGAATCTGGGATCCGAGAGCCCCAGTGTGAAGGGATCTGAAAGATCTAGTGTGAGAGATATGAGATCCAGTCAACACAACATTCTTTAAAGTTGTTGAAGGCTATTTCAAAACCTTGGCTGAAGAGAGAGTGTTTTACACAAAACAAAGGAAGTCAAGGGTCATTGAGACACTGGTTTTTTGTTTTGTTTTTTGCTTTTATGGTTAGATTTTTGGGTGCAAAATGGCAAAAAGTTTTAAGGCTAACATGTTTAGGTTTCAGGTAGATGTTCCCATTTTTAATATTTGTCATCAGGGGTGACTAATGGACAGACTCAAGCACTAAGACTCATTGGTGCAATGCAACAGTTTGCAGAATGTGTCTCCATAACCCATATAAAACCATCAGTCATTTGATACTCTACTCTGCTAGGAAAGAATCACAAACTACTGCACAGAAGAAGGCTACTAAGGCACTTGACTTTGATAAGATGAGTGCAAAGATGGGATGACAGAAATACACATAACAACACAAAAGCACTCCTTGTGATGCATGTTTTTCACCTTTATCAACAACATCCATTGCACAGAAAAGGCAACCTCTGTAAAACAAAGTTGGGAGGAGGACAGTCAGGAAAGAAGTGATACATACAGACAGACACACATCTTTCTCTCGCAACCCAAGGCAGGCAGCTGAACTCCACACCCAGAAATGCAGACTCTTACCCTCAGGGCTAGGCTCTCAGAAGCTGTTATTCCCAGAGATGTCAAGACCATGTGGCACCCTGGTCTGGAAAATGACATGGATGTGGCCACTGAAAGGAACTGGAACAATGGTAACAAGGTTACTACAGTTCAAGTGGCAGGTGCATGAGTCAGTATTTGGCAAGCTGTGCATCATGGGAGGCCTGATGCAATATGCACAGTGGGTGAGACCAACCAGGTATGCATCATGGGAGGCCTGATGCAATAGGCACAGGGGATAAAATCAGCCAGGTTTCATTAGTGCATGGCTGTCACATGTTACCAAGAAGACCACCTATTTATGGGAGAGGTCAGAATCTCTGTTGTTGGTTAGTTGTGGTTGGTGAAGCACTTTGTTGGTCTGTATAGCTGTGAGTATTCAAGACGGATGTCTGATAATCTTTGTATCTTTGTAAATATTTGCAACAAAGATTTGCAAAGATGCAACAAATATTTGCAACAAAGCCCTCATTAAGTGAAGTCTCGCTGTCCAGCGATTCATTTTTCCAAGCTGAAAGCAGCAGCCTGCATGTGGGAGGATTTTTCCTGTGCAGTCTGGAACAAGATTCTTCACAGAAGACCATCTTCTAGATGTCCCTGCCTATGTGCATCAACTCTGTGTGTGTGTATGCTAGATCCTGCCTGTCTGCATACCCCCAACAAGAGAGCCTTGAGAATAAGCTATCTCTACAAGTAAAGGCACAGTAGCTATGAGGTTATCTCTCTCTCTCTCTCTTGCTCTCTCTTTGCCAATAGTCAAAAAGATTCTAACAACCAGCCACTTCTGATTAAGAAGCAAAAATGACCTTCTGCATAGTATTTTAAATACACACCTCCCCCATCCCCCAGGGTGAAAGTGAATATAAGACACTGTAGGCATCTACACTGAACATAAAGAAAACAAAAATAATGATCACAGAGAACTTACACACATTCAAACTAGACAATGAGGAAACAGAAACAGAAACAGTAAAAGAGTTTTCATATCTGGGATCAAACATTGATCAGAACAGGGACTGCAGCCAGGAAATCAGGAGAAGATTAAGAATGGGGAGGGTGACTATGAAAGAACTAGAAAAGATCCTAAAATGCAAAGAGATACAACTCAGCACAAAAGTCAACATCATACAAGCCATCGTATTCCCTATTGACATGTATTGATGTGAGAGCTGGACAGTCAAGAAAGAAGAGAGGAAGAAAATCAACACATTTGAGATGTGGTGCTAGAGAAGAGTGCTGAGGATCCCATGGACAGCCAAAAGGACAAACAAATAGGTCCTAGAGCAGATCAAGCCAGAAATATCCATAGAAGCCAAGATGACAAAGCTTAGGACCTTATCACACGGGACTCAATGCAGACAGAATCCAAACGAAATCCCGACCTAATATGTATTATTTTTCCGTGTGTCCACACGATGTCGCACAGAACCCTGACAGAATGTGGAAAGAACCGAGATCTTTGAATTTCGGTTCCTTTAGGAATTGCAATTGCACGACGGGGATCATTTCGCTTTTACCGTAGGTATGAAAACCCAATACGTATTGGGGAGCATTTCCCCAATATGTATTGGGGAGCATTTCCCCAATGAAAGTGAGAAAATCCCGCATATGTGCTAGAAATGCTCTTCTAGCACATGCACAATACAGCCGTGGCTGTCACTTGCCGTGGCTGTCACCCCTTCCCAAGCCGGCTCTCTCTGGAGGTCCTCCTCGGAGCGCGGACCCTGTGCGGGGCCTCGCTCCAAGGAGGACCTCCAGAGAGAGCCGGCTTGGGAAGGGGTGACAGCCACGGCAAGTGACAGCCGCGGCTGTATTGTGCATGTACTAGAAGAGCATTTCTAGCACATATGCGGGATTTTCTCACTTGTGTGTGAACGGCAAATACGGTTCCCGGGAGCGCTTTCCTTAAAAGCGCGATGAAGGTAATTGCGTGTGATAGCCATTTGCATATTGTGGGGTTTCGTCCGGTTTATTACTGGATTTATTCTTATTTCACTTTATTATCGCTTTGTGGGCCACGTGTGATAACGTCCTTAGACTGTCATACTTTGGACACGTCATGAAAAGGCATGAATCGTTGGAAAAGACAATGTCAAGAAAGATGGAGGGAAAGAGAGGAAGGCCACATGCTAGATGGATGGACTTTATTAAAGAGACCACAAATATGAGTTTGCAGGAGCTGGGCAGAGCAGTAGAGAACAAGAGGATCTGGAGATGTCTCATCTATAGGGTTGCCATTGGTTGAGACCGACACAAAGACAGTTAACTGTCAGGGATGATGGGAGTTGTAGCTCTTCACCTCTGGCTCTAACTCACCACCTTGTTATGCAGCAGAGCTGACCAGCTTTGATCAGTGGTTGATGCTTCTTTCCCAAGCAGCAGAGTTTCAGAGAATAGGCTGAAGACCCTGAAAAACTCTCCAAGCCTTCTCTCTCTTCTTCCTGAGATGTCTCCAAATTTCTCCAGGATTCTTCTGGTTCTTGTATCTTCCCTCAAGACACCAGACAACTCAGTAGTCTTATATAAAAGATCTACTTTATTCTACTATATATAAATACTATATGCCCTACAAATCACAATCTCTATAAATCTCCTCAACTACCCACAATATCTCCAAAACTACTCCACAAAAATACATTGGCAAACATTGCAATTATTATAGCCATTGTTAATCACCACCCACTAGTTAGTTTCCACCCAGTGGGTGTGTATATTTATTTTGATTGGTTCACATAGTTCAACCCATACTTAAGACCAACCCAAGTATTTCATCATTTTACCTTGTACACTTAATGAATCTCAGGTGTTTCCAATATGCATTTTATAACTCTGTCCTTGGCTCTCAAGACTTCTAAAGTACATTAGCTTTTGCACCTGTGTAGCTTCATAATTGCTCTTGCTTAGTCATTGTGACTTTCACATACATATGTTATTTCTATCACTGTATGTCCCATGTTGCATTTTCCTTAACAATCTCCTCCAAAATAAAATATTGTATGTGTCTTACAATGTCATTTCAACCATTTGTGTCAGTCTTTCATGTTTTTCTACTGTCAATGCTTTTGTGAACAAATCTGCTATGTTGTGTTGTGTTTCTATATAACTCAATTTTATTTCACCCTTCTGAACCATGTGTCGCACATTTTGATACCTTACACCAACATATTTTATTCTGTTCTTCAAACTTTCAGTTTCAGCCATCGCTATGTATCACTGTGAATCTTCCAGAATTTCCACTGGTATCTTGAAACTTTCATTTAAATCATTTAACAATTGCTCAACCCACTGTACCTCATTCACTATCTCATTCAAAGCTGTGAATTCTGCTTCAGTCGTACTCAACGCTACATTAGTTTGTTTTCTACTTCTCCAAACTATTGGACTTTCACTGTATTTAATTATCATTTCTCTAACTGACTTCTTGTCTCCTAATTCTGATGCAAAAGAACTGTCCACATAACAATCTAAATCTGAACTACTGTTTCTAATTATCAATTTCTTATCTAAAGTTCCTTTCAAATATCTTAATAAGTGTTTTACTGCTGTCCAGTCTTCAATTTTTGGATCATTAACCCTTTTGGACAATACATTTACAGCATATGAAATGTCTGGTCTGGTGTGGCAAGATATGAATTGTAACGATCCTATTATACTCCTGAATAAAGTCTTGTCTTCAAAAGCTCTAGTTGTTTCTTCAGACACAAAACCAGTTGTCATTGGAACTTTTACTATTTTAGCATTTTGTAATCCACACTTTTCAATCAAATTTTCAATTTTCTTTCTCTGACTTAACAATGTCCTTCTTCTGTCCATTCAACACCAATACCTAAATAAGACTTCAATAAACCTAAATCCTTCAAAATAAACTTTTCAGACAATTCTCTTTTTACTGACTCAATTTCCTGTTTTGACTTTGCTGCTACGCACAAATCATCTACATAAATCACTAACACTATGTCTTCTTTTGTATAGACACAAGCATCTGCAATGCTCCTTTTGTATCCTAGCTTAACTAACTCGTCATTAATGCACAAATTCCATGCTCTGGCACTTTGTTTTAATCCATACAATGCTTTTTTCAATTTATAAACTTTCTGACTACTATTTTCTTCAAAACCTTGTGGCTGCTCCATAAATATCTCTTCATCTCAACTAGCATTCAAGTAGGCTGTTTCAAAATCAAAATGTTCTACAACTCAATTTCTTTTTGCTGCTACAGCTAGAACCATTCTCAGACTTTCTGGCTTTGCAGTTGGAGAATGTGTCTTATCATAGTTTTCATACTGCTGTTGTGCAAAACCCTTAGCTACTAACCTAGCTTTATACTTAATACTTCCGTCTGGCATTTCTTTCTTTTTGTACACCCACTTACAACCAATTACTTTCTTGTCCTTGGGTCTGTCAACAACTTCAAAAACATCTTTATTTACCAGACAACCAAACTCATCATCCATTGCATCAATCCATCTTTCCTGTTCTTCTCTAGACAAACTTTCCAACTCTTCAAAACTTTCAGGCTCTTCCACTGCTAAACAAGCTCTTGCATTTGTCACAACAAACCTATCTGGAGGCTTTCTAACTCTGTGACTACGTCTGGGAATAAACTCTGCTGATCTGCCTCTTTCATCCTCACTTTCTGTACTGGAAGTTGTAGTTTTATGACTAAATCTCTTGTCTTCAGTCATTCTAGTAGTAATAGGTCTAGATTGTGTCTCATTATCAGAATAACTATCACTGCTGCTAGTGGATGCTTCTGGCTTAACTGAAACCCCTCCGTTTCCTGAAGTTGGTTCAGTTTCTGCTTCTGGCTCATTTGAACTTCCTAACCTCAAAAAAACTTCTTTATTGGCATGCAGTTTGTCCCAACCAGCATGTCTCTCAAAATTTGCAGACCTAGAATACTGCACTTCTTTTCTACCCAAATGAAACTTGTAGCTATTTCCGGAATACCCCAAAAACATAAGCCTTTTGCTTTTGGGTTCTCCTTTCCTCCTGAAAAAGCAGGTGTGTAAACATAAGCAAACTGTCCAAAAACTCTCAAATACTTTTAGTTTGGCACTCTCCCATACAATACCCTGTAGGGAATGTCTTCAATTTCTGAATGATACAATCTGTTACTAATATGTACTGCTGTCAAAGTTGCTTCTGCCCAAAAGCTATCTTTCACCCCTGCATCTGCCATCAAACAAGCAGTTATTCTTTTTATGTCTTGTATTTTTTTTCTGCTAAACCATCCTCACTCGGACAAGCAGGGTTTGTAGTTTCATGCCTTATTCCCACCTTTTGAAACCAGTTAAACAGTTGATTATTTAAACATTCTCCTCCTCTGTCAGTAACAATGGTGCCTACTCTGCTATCAAACTGCCTTTCCACCATTCTCACCCACGCTTTTAAACTTTGCCCAGCATCAGATTTGTTTTTCAATATTTTCACAAACGCAAACCTTGTAAACCTATCAACAATTACTAGAAAATACTTGCTTCCCCCTAAAGACAAACAATTAGCTTGGGCAACATCTGCATGAACAAATTGAAATGGTCTTTGAGCAATTCTTTTTGTTTTCTTGGCTACTGGAAAAGCTCTGACCTTTACCTGATTACATACTGTACAATCTAGATCAGGGGTAGGCAACCTAAGGCCCGGGGGCCGGATGCGGCCCCCCGAGGCCTTTGGACTGGCCCCAGGCCGGTTCTGCCGCCGCTGCCACCCCCCATCACCACCGCCGGTGGACATAATGATATTGTTTATTGTTGTTATTACTTGTTCTTGGGGTTTTCTTGGCAAAATCTCCACAGGGGTTTTGCCATGGCTTTTCTGGGGCTGAGGGAGTGTGCATGCATATTTTTTTATTTTTTATTTTTTATTTTAATTTTAATTTTTATTGATTTATTTATTCATTTATTTTGGTGCTTCGGCCCCCCAATTGTCTGAGGGACAGCAACCCGGCCCCTGGCTCAAAAAGGTTGCCTACCCCTGATCTAGATGATTTTTGCATTCAGCAACTTTTAAATCTGGACACATACTGATTAACTTCTTTAAACATTTGAAACTAGCATGGCCGAATTTTCTGTGGAGCTCGTGTATGCAGTCTTTGTGGATTGGACTATTGTCTATGTTATTAGCATTTTCAACCCTGTAGCTATCAATATTGTCCTCCAAAAAATAAAGTTTATCCTTTTTCAAGCCTATGCCTCGCAATTCCCCATTCAGTTTTATCTTACACATGTTCTTTTCAAAAATGACTGTGTAGTCTCTGTCTGTTAATCTGCTTACTGATAACAAATTATTTTCTAACTCCTTTACATGTAACACATCATTAAAGTTTTCCTTTAGCCCTGGAATGAAAACTGTACCCATTTGATTTACAGTGCTGAGCTCTTTCCCATCAGCTAAAACTACAGCATTTACACTAGCTGATTTTCTATTACTTATCAAATTAATATTGTTACACATTGAAGATGATGCTCCTGAGTCAATCAACCATTTACAATTAGTATTTTGTTTTTCCTTAATCATGGTTGCAAACCCCTTTTTATTACCACTGTCCTTCAAAAATGGAGGTTTGGACTGTTTATGATACTGCCGTGGCTGCCATCTGCTCTCCTTTTGCTTGCTTCTCTCAGCAGCGAATTGTTTACATTGTCTCTGCAGATGACCAATCTTCTTACAATAAAAACACCTCCGTTGCTCCCTTGTAGAAGCTGCTTCTTCCTGCTTTCGCAAATCAGGCGTTGTTTGTTGTTTCGGCACAGACTTTAAACCTGCTGAGTCACCCTGCTCAGACTTTCTTCTCTGGTTCTCTTCCAATATTCTGGCCACAATTAAGTCTCTGTTAAGCTCAGCTTCTGGCAAATTTTGCAAGCTGTTCGTAATGTTGTCCCAAGAAGAGTCTAGCGATTCTATTAAAATGTAACACTGCTGCTCTTTGCTAATTTCCACTCCTCTCAGTTCAGCTTGCACAAATAAATCTTGGATTGTTTTTAAATGTTCTATCACACACTGCCCTTTAGTCATCTTTTGCCTGTATATTCTTTTAGACCATAGCATTTTTGCAAAAGCAGTTGAAGGAGTGTGTAATCTCTGCAAGGTATCCCACACATCCTTGGCGGACGCTTTATCTCTGACGTCATTAATCAAGTCTTCTTCAAGCATGAGATACAGACAGGCTTTTGCTTTATTATCTCTTTCTCGAGTGGCTGAATTAGCATCGGCTGCCAGCCCTGTTTCAACTGTCGACCACAGACCTTCCTTTACTAGTAGAGATTGGGCATAAATCTTCCAGGTAGAGTAGTTGTTTCTATTTAATTTACTAAACTTTAGAATCTCCATCTTAATTTGTGCAGTGACTCAATTTGACATAGTCCTTCTGAGTATGCACAGCTGACCCGTCTGGGCTTAAACAAAACACAAAATGATTTACTCACGAAGCTTATCAGTGCAGCGCAAACAGCTTGCTCTGATCTGCGGTCCACAAAACTTTCTTCCACTCTCTGGAACTTTCAGCTTCTGTGGATGCTGGTTGCTCTAGTAACTGGGCCCATAACCCATGTCAGGGATGATGGGAGTTGTAGCTCTTCACCTCTGGCTCTAACTCACCACCTTGTTATGCAGCAGAGCTGACCAGCTTTGATCAGTGGTTGATGCTTCTTTCCCAAGCAGCAGAGTTTCAGAGAATAGGCTGAAGACCCTGACAAACTCTCCAAGCCTTCTCACTCTTCTTCCTGAGATGTCTCCAAACTTCTCCAGGATTCTTCTGGTTCTTGTATCTTCCCTCAAGACACCAGACAACTCAGTAGTCTTATATAAAAGATCTACTTTATTCTCCTATATATAAATACTATATGCCCTACAAATCACAATCTCTATAAATCTCCTCAACTACCCACAATATCTCCAAAACTACTCCACAAAAATACATTGGCAAACATTGCAATTATTACAGCCATTGTTAATCACCACCCACTAGTTAGTTTCCACCCAGTGGGTGTGTATATTTATTTTGATTGGTTCACATAGTTCAACCCATACTTAAGACCAACCCAAGTATTTCATCATTTTACCTTGTACACTTAATGAATCTCAGGTGTTTCCAATATGCATTCTATAACTCTGTCCTTGGCTCTCAAGACTTCTAAAGTACATTAGCTTTTGCACCTGTGTAGCTTCATAATTGCTCTTGCTTAGTCATTGTGACTTTCACATACATATTTTATTTCTATCACTGTATGTCCCATGTTGCATTTTCCTTAACATTAACAACAACAAAACAAAAGGCATCTTTAACACTAGTCTGTCGTTCACTTGAGAAATGAAGTTACCTCAGGTGATTTGGCAATGTCTAAATTTATTTTTTTAAAAAAAATAATAATATTCTTTATTGATTTCTAAATATATTTTTTAAAACAAAGAAAACAACACAACATACAAATACCCAAGCATTTACATTATTTCTTACATACAACCATCTTTCTTTCACTCATATACTTTCTAACCTACTAATCATTCATTCATTAAAAAGACTTCCTAGTATTTATAGAACAATCCTTTGTATACTCTTGGTGTAATCCAGATAAATTTGTTTCATGCTCCTCATCATCTCAATTTAGGAGTGATGGATTGGGGCTGTGGCAACCCCATGCCACAGCCCTGATCCTTCCTTTTGCTGCCCCTAAAAGAGCGGCAAAACGCAGCTCCTTTTAGGGGCAGCAAAAGGTCACTCTAAGAGCTGGCACTGTGGCTCTTCCACACTCTTTTGGTGCACTGTGTTTAAATGCTGTGCCAGAAAGGCGTCTTGATGCCACACGTTGCGCATATGGCCACACGGCATCAGGATGGCGTCGGGGTGGCCAGCATGTGGCTGCCCCACCCCAATTCTACCTCCAGGCCAGCCCTTTGGGCTGGTCTGCAATGGCCCATAGAAAAGTAATTTCTGAGGTTAAAAAAATGGAGTAAAGTAGGAAATCACTAGTTTACCATCAGGATCCAAGTGTTGCCTTAGTAAACAACTGATTCAAAACCAGTTAAGTGTATTTCCTGAGGTAAAAGTTTTGGGTAATAGTAACAAAATAGTGTTACAATACCTCCAAAGAAATTAAAGCTCTGTCAGAACAACCAGAGATGGATGAAAAAGAAAGGGGAGCCAGTATGGACACCACAATCTCTAAATCTCCTGGGAGTGTGGAGATCTGGAAAAGAAAAGAAAAGTTCAAGTTGGCCAGATTTGAAAATGAGAGGACTCATAACAGGGAAATGCATGACATAAAAATGAAGGAACTGGAGAATAGGAGTGTTCATGACAGAGAAATGCATGACATGAAAATGAAGACAAGGGAGTTAATGAACAGTTTAGACTCTAGAGTTGATCATGTTATCAAGAATAACATTAATGGCTTCCATCTATATGATGCGAAAAAATTTCCTAAGTATGTTATTGGATGTAAACTTGACATATATAGCCAATTTTGAGCAAGCATGTGATGTTATGGAGTTAAAAGACAAGGAGCCTTACCTGATTAGGATTGAATTAAAAGAACTGAAACACATAAAAGAACTAAAAGAAAAAGAATATTAGGGAGAGTTAAGAGAAGTGAAATATCAGAGAGAAATAAAAGAAAAAGAATGGCAACATGAGAGAGAATTAAGGAGAAGAGAATATGAGGGAGAGTTAAGAGAAATGCAGCTTAAGAGACAGTTGAGAGAAAACAGCAGCATAGCAGAATTTTTTTATAAAAGGAATATGAAAAGAAGTTAACAGAAATTAAATCACAGTATAATGATAAGACAATCATTGAGAACTGGCAAGTTTCAAAGGATAAAGCTGGTAAGGATAAAAATGTTCGGCCCTGGTACCATAATAAAAATAAAACTGAGAAGAAAAATTATGGGTTGAGAGAGTGCAACTCTGAAGTGAATAAGAGAAGTAACTGGACTAAAGAGAGTCACCCAGATCTGAATTATAGAACATGTTATGAATGTGGTAATCAAGGACATTTAAAATATAATTGTCCTATGTTAAACACTAAAGAAATAAAGTCAAGGTCAAAACCAGTATATTGTGTAAAAATAGCCAAGCCTACAGAGAGAAGCTGTTACCACAGGGAGATTTCAGAGACTACAGTTGCCATGGAAATGGCAGTTGAGAGAGTAATTGACTCTGCAAGTTCACAGATACCAAGAGCTTGTTTATTTGCATCAGCTGGCCCACAAGAGATAAATGGTACCCATAGCCAGAGACCTGAAGATTAGATTGCCATGGAAACAAAAGGCAGTGACAGAAAGCCAGAGATTCAAATGAAACAGTTACCTGGACAAAGCCTGGTTGATACAACAAGGAAGTTAGAACAATTAGAGAATACAAAGAGCTCAGTTAAAGAGAAAGACCTTTTAAATAAAGAACTGAGTAAATAGCTGTTACACACTGAACAAAAGCTGGATAAAGTCTTAAAAGACTGCAATGTCCATAGACTGGAATGTGCAGAACAGGAAGAGAAGTACAATGACTTAACAGAAAAAGTGGATGGTTTTAAAGAAAAGAGTAAGAAACAAGATATTTCAATTGCACAAATGAAACTAAAAATTAAACAGAAAGATGAAGTTATTTGTACACGTGAGGAAAAGGTAACTGAACTGGAGTCAGAAAACCAGTCTTTACAAGGCCTTATGGAAGGGAAAACAGAGAAAATTGTTATCCTTAAAGAAAGCTTAGGGCCTTTGCAGACTGCCAGAAATAGTGCAAATTGAAAAATAGTGCAACTTTAACTGCCCTGACTCAGTGCTAGGGAATCATGGGAACTGTAGTTTATTGTGGCACCAGACCACTCTGACAGAGAAGGCTCAATGTCTCAGAAAAAAAATACAATTCCCATGATTCCCTAGCACTGAGCCAGGGCAGGTAAAGTGGACTCAATTTGCACTATTTCTAGCAGTCTGCAAAGATAGTAAAGAAAAGATTATTTCAGATTTAGAGTGTGAGATTATTAAAATAAAACAGTCATCTAAATATTCAACTGAAACAATACAGAAATATGAAAAAGATATTAATAGACTACATGGATTGCATGATGATGCAAATACAAAGTTTATACATAATGGCAGAGAGAAAGACTTTAATAAAGGAATGAGAAGCTGCAAGAGCAACTATGAGTTTAAACGGTAAAATCAGATTCTGCATCAAAAAGTCTATAAGGGTCTAAATCAGGGGTAGGCAACCTTTCCCCTTTAAGGGCCGAGGGACTTCAGCTCCCAGAAGCCTCAGCCATGTTGGCCAATAGTCCCATGTTGGCCAATAGCTCCTGGGATTTTGGGAGCTGAAGTCCCTCGGCCCTTAAAGGGGAAAGGTTGCCTACCCCTGGTCTAAATGAACATGAAGTTAAAAACTGAATATTTATACACAGATATTGCTGGGTTAAAGAACATGCTAAATTCTAAAGGCAAAGAAAATCAAGATCTTTTAGAAAAATGCCATAGGGCTGATGAACAGGCAAACAATTCTATCCCTCTTGAACTTCTCTAAAAGCCATAGACTGAAAGAAAAAGTAGTGTCTCTTAAAGTAAAAACCATGAATAAAAAAGAGAAAAGAGAAATTTCAGTTATAAATAATGATGGTAATATTATTGGAACACATAATAAAAAACCAAATGAGATAATAAGAACCAGAAGGTTGGAAGAAATTAGTCAGGAGGAAAAGTCATAAAAGTTTAAAACCTTTATTTAAATGAGCCGAGTAAGAAAACTCAGACTTAAAGGAAAAACATACTCACAGAGTCAAGAAGACATTAAAAGAAGGTAAACAACAATTGAGTGCAGAGAAAGCATTCACATCACAGAATTTAAACAAGTCTCTTGTGAAAATGGAAGATTTAGGGTTTGAACAGACTGCCAGAAATAATCTAGCTTGAGACCACTTTAACTTCCCTGACTTAGTGCTAGGGAATCATGGGAACTGTAGTTTATTATAGCACCAGAGCTCCCTGACAGAGAAGGCTCAATGTCTCAGAGGAACTACAGTTCTCATAATTCCCTAGCATTGAGCCAGGACATTTAAAGTGGTCTCAAGCTGAATTATTTCTGGCAGTTTGTTCAGGCCCTTACTTCATAAATCCCAGCTGGATAAAGTGTCTGTACTTTCAGATATGACTTCTATTTGGAAACTGTACATTAATTGGACACTAGCAATGAATTAGTAACCTAGCAGCTAAACAGTGCAACTCAAGAAGTTGAACAATTGTGAAATGATTGGGAGAACCCTGAGAAAATAGAACTGGAACATGTTGTCATTTAAATAAAACAGTCATCAATAGAGTACCAATAGAAATTCACTAACCAGACAAGAAGAACCAGAGATTGTCATAACCTATATTGGAGACCTAATGACATCTTTAAGAGGAGCTTTGCAGGATGTTAGGGAAAAGAGATAGACTATACAACATAAACAAAGGACTAGATGCAACAAAACCAGAAAAATAAAGACTTTTTATCAGGAGATAAAGTATGATTCTGCAACCAGTAAAAAGAAAGAAGTTAGCAGTCAAAAGAAATGATCCAGTGAAAACTCCTAAGAAGGACAATAGTGTAAATGAGATAATAGACTGGAAATCAAATGTATTGTTGTAGGCCATTAGTATAATGGGGAAATTTTCAAACCTGTACTGGGAACATGAAAAAGTGATTAGACATAATGCTCCATCAATCTTCAATTCAGTAAGAGAGAGGGGTAAAAGATTGAAAATGTTGGATAATGAGTTTATGAGGAGCATTTAAAAAATGAATTTAGGTTAGACTGTATTTAAAGTGTTGAGAAAAAACTATTGACATGGTTTATATCTGTAAGATAACTAAGGGCCTCTGTAGACCAGCCCAAAGGGCCAGTCTGGAGGCAGAGATGGGGCAGGGCAGGGTAGCTGCCCCAACCCCACGCCAATGCCGTCCTGACACTGCGTGCTGTTATGCACGGTGCGCAGCATCAGGACACCCTCCTGGCACAGCATTCTGATGCACTGCACCAGAAAGGGCAAAGAAGAGCCGCACACTGGCTCTTAGGGAGGCCTTTTGCCACCCCTGAAAGGAGCAACATTTTGCTGCTCTTTTCGGGATGGCAAAAGGAAGGATCGGGGCTGTGGTGTGGGGTAGCTGCAGCCCCGATCCACCACTTCCTGGGGCAAAGCAAAAGCAGCTTATTTATATACCGCTTCATATCATGCTATGGGATGTCTAAGCGGTTTACAACTGTGAGCTGATTGCCCCCCAACAAGCTGGGTACTCATTTTAGCGACCTCGGAAGGATGCAGGCCTGAGTCGAGCCTCAGCCCTGGCTGGTATTGAACTCGCAACCTTGTGTTCTATGAGTGAGTGGCTGCAGTACAGGCATGTAACCACTGCGCCACCAGGGTTGCCCGTCTGCACCCCACCTAAAATGTTAAACTTATAAGATAAATATGGTAAGATATTATACCAAATGAAATTAATATTGAAAATATATTTTAAAAGGAAAATGTATAATTACTGTTGGTTTACAGAGAAAGCCAGAAGATACATAACCAGGTAATGGTTATTGATAAAGCAAAAGTGTCACTCAAATAGATGAAATAGAAGATGAACTTATAATATATATTATATTAAAGTGATAATAACTATAGATTTAAAGGGGATTTTTAAATATAGCTTTAACGGTTAAAAGAAAAATTGATATATATGTATGATAAAGTAAGTATAAAGAACATATTGAATGTTCAAATAAATGTGATGGGATGTTGTAAATGAATTACAGGCAATGGAAAGTTTAAAAACTGGTAAGTTGTTTGGAAATGAGATGTGGTTCTCATAGACACACACAACCTGAAAAGCAGCTTGTATGTATCAATTACCTTTTTAAGGGAGGAGGTGTATGGAGAGCAGGCATAATTATGCCAAGGTAGCAACAGCCAATCAGGAGTGAGCTGATGACAGCCAATAGAATTGTGAGCTGTAGGTGATAGAGAATTCAACTGTTGACTGTTGGAGTTAGTCTGGGTCTGCTTGTGTAAGAGTCCAGGAGTCAGGGACTGTGAGGGCTAAAGTTCAGAAGGAAGAGACTTAGCTCTAGGACAGAATTCCAAGTGAGAGAGTTTCTTGGATATAGGGGCTTTGCAGAACAGCCTAAAGGGCTGGCCTGGGGGTGGAGTTGGGCCGGGACAGCCACACGCCAGCCGCCCCAGCTCAACTCTGACACTGTCCTGAAACCGCATGCCCATACGCACAGCATGTGGTGTCAGGACACCCTCCTAGCACAGTGTGTACACATGCTGTGCCAAAAAGGCATGGAAGAGTCATGGCACTGGCTCTTAGGGCAGCCTTTTGCCACCCCTAAAAGGAGCAGCATTTTACTGCTCTTTTGGCGACAGCAAAAAGGTGGATCGGGTTTGTGATGTGGAGTTGCCATGGCCCCAATCTGCCACTCCCTGGGGAAGCTCTGTGCCACCCCAAATTGGCTGTCTACAATGGGCCATAGTTAGCCTGAGGGCTAGTATAGAAATAAGGTTGGAAGGATAACAGTAAATAATGATGGTGTGACGGTCCTAAATTAGAATATCTGGTGTTCTTTAGAGTTAAAGAGTGTGTAACAAAGTATAACAAGAACAAGTGAATGCAACTTTGTAACAAATGAAACATCATTAACTATCATCCAAATAAAGTTTTATTGTTATTTTATTACAAGCTTGTCTAAATCTGGATTAGATTTCCATGCTACTAAGAAATATAGAAACCAATTTTGGGGAGTAAACCCATAGATATACATATAATTGGTCTGGTACATCACATATTGAGGCAGCGGTGGGATAACAATACCCATTGGACTGCCACATTAAGAAAAGTAAGCAGTGCTCATGATAATATTTTCCCAGTCATTTGTTCTAGATTGCTGCAGAGAAAAATGAGTCTGCTTATATGAATGTATAATAAAAAAGGCAAAATATGCATGCATTAGAAAATCACACCTAACAAAACATCTATTAATATTTTGCCCAAGGAAAAATGACTTATTGAAGAGCCCATGTGGACAGCTAAGGTACATCTTCCCTTCTGTTCATGAAATATACCTGAACATAAAAACTGATGTGCTTACATACTAAATCTAATAAGCTTCCCTTTCTTTTTCTTTGATGGCTCTTTGCTCTTTAATGTGCCTTAAATGTGCAATATAAAAATATAATGAAAAACATATATTTATTCAATGTGGCAGCTACTGCATATTCCATAAAGGCGTAATCCTTTATGGTTTATGTAATTTCATAGTGTTTCTTAAGTCTGTTTCTTCTTATTTGCAGCATGCTTAAGATATAAGTGGAGGAATTTCATATTTCAGCAATGCATTCATTCAGCCACATCAGTGCCAAAAAACATTCTCATTATTGTCTCTTTCCAGTTGTAAAGGTACAAAATGGAAGTGGGAGAAAATCAATTTGGTTTCCAGTAGTCTTTTACTACAATGTGAAGTCAAAATGTTTGACTTCATTTTCAGTTATTGCTTTTGGAGAGGCAAGTTGATTCTCTTCACCTTTCTCATTTCCTTTGATTTTGAATATTTTTGATAAAATTTCAACATATCTCTCTTTATATTCCATCTCCTAACTGAATTTAATTCTTCAGGCTCAGCTTTATTTGAACTAGGATATAAAAGTAATAATAATTGCAGGTTTCTTTGACAAATCTGAGGTGCCAGCACAAAGTTTGAAACTAATGATTCCCTGATAGACAATTTGGGATTCTCCAGTTCACCCTCTTTTCACTCTTATTCTCAATACCAAGTCACACATTTATAAATCCTGGATACTGTTAGGAGCCTATATATACATATTGTACTAACTCTAGACAGAGCCAGTTTGGTGCAGTGGTTTGAACATTGGACTACAACTCTAGAGACCAGGGTTAAAATCCCTGCTCAAAAATGGAAATATGCAAAATCTTGTGAAATAAACCCTGTGGTAGGTTCACCTTAGAGTTTCCATAAGTTATAAATTATTTGAAGGCACACAACAACAGCAAACTATAGATACAGTCTGCCTATACGTGTGAACTGAGCAAATAGAAGAGAGAAAGATGAGAAGTCTGGGAGAACCTGCCTATACGTGTGAACAGTCTGCCTATATGTGTGAACTGAGCAAATAGAAGAGAGAAAGATGAGAAGTCTGGGAGAACCTACTTGGGCTTTCAAAAGCCTTTTGACAAGATCCCTCAACAAAGACACCTGAACAAAACCTCCAGTCATGGAATTAGAGAAGAAGTCTTCTTATGGACTGAAAACTGGCTGAAAAATAGGAAACAGAGGGGGGTTGCAGACTGCCAGAAATAGTGCAAATTGAATCCACTTTTAGGGTTAGGGTTAGGGAATCATGAGAACTGTAGTTTATTGTGGCACCAGAGCTCTCTGACAGAGAAGGCTCAATGTCTCAGAAAAAAAAAAAAAAACACAATTCCTATGATTCCATAGCACTAACCCAAACCCTAAAAGTGGACTCAATTTGCACTATTTCTGGCAGTCTGCAACCCCCCCAGTCAGGATAAATGGATTTGCAACCAAGAGATGCAAATAGGTTGCATCCTATCACCATACCTATTCAACTTATATGCAGAAAATATTGTAAGGAAAGCAGGCTTGAACATGGAAGAGGGAGGAGTGAAAATAGGAGGAAGAAATATTAGCTCAGCAATCTGAGATATGCTGATGACACCATAATATTAGCGGAAAACCTCACAGATCTGGAACAACTACTAAGGAAGATCAAATAAGAAAGTGCTAAGGGAGGCTTACTGTTGAACATAAAGAAAATAAAAATAATGACCACAGAGAATCTACACACATTCAAACTAGACAATGAGGAAATAGAAATACTAAAAGAGTTCTCATATCTGGGATCCTGATAAAACCTTCCCTGGACCCTCTGGATAGGAACAACTATAGGCCAGTTTCCTTGCTGCCTTTTTTAAGCAAGGTGATTGAGAGGGTGGTTGCCTCTCAACTCCAAGCTGCCTTGGATTTCAAACTGGCTTTAGGACAGGATATGGAGTTGAGACTGCCATGGTTGAGCTGGCTGACGACCTCCGCTTGGATATTGACAGGGGTAGTGTGACTCTGCTGGTGCTCTTTGACCTCTCAGCAGCCTTTGATACAATAATAATAATAATAATAATAATAATGTTTTATTTATATTTCCCGCCTCTCCCTACGGATTGAGGCAGGATTACACAATAAAATGAATACAATGTACAAAATAAAAACAGTAAAGTAATAAAAATCAGAACAATAATAATAAATTAAGAGAATAGAATACAATATAATAAAATAAATGAAAATAAAATAAAATAGGATAAAATAAAATAGTCGATCATTGTCAGAGTCTAAAAATCTGGAAGATCAGATGGATAGGCCCGCTGGAAGAGCTCCATCTTAAGTGCCTTCTTGAAGGCTTCTAGAGTAGTAATAAGGCAGATCATTCCATCCTCTTGGATCGCCTGAGAGGAATTGGAGGAACTGCTCTGCAGTGGTTCCATTCCTTCCTCTCGGGAAGATCCCAGAGGGTGAGGCTTGGGGACAGCTGCTCTACTAGTATAGAGCTTAATTGTGGCATCCCTCAGGGCGCCATACTGTCCCTGATGCTATTTAACATCTATATGAAGCCACTGGGAGAGATCATTCAGATGCATAGAGCGCAGTGTCATCAATATGCTGATGACATCCAGATATATTTCTCCATGACCCAGTCGTTGGATTTGACTTCAGATGGTGTCTCTCCTGTCAATGATTGTCTCAAAGCAGTAATGGACTGGATGAGGAAAAATAGACTGAGACTGAATCCAGACAAAATGGAGGTACTAACAGTTATGGGCCCGAAACCAGGTCTGGGAATACAACTTCCAGTCCTGGACGGAGTCACACTCTCCTCCAAGGACTGTGTTCTCAGTTTGGGTTTACTCCTAGATTTGTCGCTTCACAGGTGAATGTGATGGTTAGGAGTGCCTGCTATCAGGTTCGCCTGATATGCCAGCTGCACCCTTTCCTGGGAAGTAGGGATCTTGAAACTGTGGTACATGCTCTGGTAACCTCCCGTCTTGATTTCTGCAATGCACTCTACATGGGGCTACCCTTGTGCTTATCCTGGAAACTTCAACTAGTTCAGAACATGGCATCCAGGCTAGTTACTGGTACTTCTAGGAGAGAGCACATAACACCTGTGCTTAAATCTCTCCACTGGCTGCCTATTAGTTTCTGGGCACAGTACAAGGTGTTGGTTATGACCTTTAAAGCCCTACATGGCTTGGGTCCATCTTATCTCTGAGACTGTCTCTTTCCATATGAGCGTCCCTGCGCACTTCAGTCCTCTGGGAAGGACCTGCTACACCCTATGAAAACTAGGCTGTCGATGACTTCCCAGAGGGCCTTCTCTGCCATCACTCTCAGATTATGGAATGGCCTGCCGGATGAGATCCATCTTATTACCACTTTAAAAAAGCCATCAAGATGAATCTCTTTTGGCAGGCCTTGTCAGTGAATTGTGGATGATGTGTGTTGCAGTTACCAAACAGCTGACAATCTTTTCTTGCTTTATTCCAGACTTCTTCCTCTTGATCCAGATGATACTGCCTCAGCTCTCCAGCCTTACCAGCAGTCAGGAAACACACCAGTTGTAGTTTAAGTACACTACCTTTATTCTACAACTAGGAATATTTAGATAAGATGATTATTTACATAAACAGATCCTGCAACACATTAACCCTGTGAAACACATTTGAACCTTCCAAGCCTCCCTCTCTCTCTAACCCTCCCACATGGACAAAGCTTTATTATTGTTTGCTCAAGCTACCACCCACTGGGCCGTGCACATCCATGATGATTGTTTGGGTTCCACTTTCCCAGGCCTCCAGCCCAACCCATATTGCTGTCGTCTGTTTCCATGTGACATAACATGTCTAGGTAGTGTGTTTTGATTACAGTGTCCCTTGTTCTCAAAACACACTAGAGCTGGCTCCTTTGTTATTGTCTAGCACCTGTTGTTTGTCTGCCAAACCCTTGTTTTTCTGAACTCTTCCCACAGGAAATGTCTGCCCCATACATCTTTACATTTCCAGTCTGACTGCATGTCCCATCAAGCATTTTCTGACAAGCCCCTCTGAAATGAAAAGATGTATGTCATCTATGGTGTCATTCCAACTAATTGTGTGAATCTCTCATGTTTTTCCACAGTCAGTGCTTTTGTAAACAAATCAGCTATGTTCCTTTCTGATTCAATGTACATCAAACTCACCACACCTTTCTGTACCATCTCACGCACATTCTGATACCTCATTCTTACATATTTGGTCCTTGACTTCAAATTTTCAGTTTCTGCCATAGCTATGCACGATTGTGAGTCCTCAAAAATTTGCACTGGAGTCCTATACCTTTCTCCAAGGTCCTCCAAAAGCTGCCTAAACCATTGTACCTCATTTATGATTTCATTCAGTGCTGCGAACTCTGCTTCACTGGTGCTCAGAGCCACGGCATTTTGTTTCTGGCTTTTCCAAACTATTGGGCTTTCACAGAATTTAATTATCAGCCCAGTAATTGACTTTTTATCATGAAGCTCAGATGCAAACAAACTGTCTACAAAACATTCCAAGTCCATCTTACTGCTTTTGATCACTGCTTTCTTATCTAAGCTGTCTTTCAAGTATCTAATTAAATGTTTCAGGGCTGTCCAATCCTCTATTTTTGGACAATTGACTTTTCTACTTAAAACACTCACTGTGAAGGACACGTCCGGCCTCATGTTATTCGCCAAAAAAAGCAAACTCCCTACAACACTACAAAATGGGTCTGTATTTTCAAAATCCTTTGTTGTTTCTCCAGAAACATAGCCAACAGTCATTGGGGTCTTTGTTAGAATATAGATGGGTTATACAATCAAAGGTGAAATGTAGAGATGTGTGTTTGAAATTTTCCTCATGGGAATAACATCTAGGCAAACAAAAACAACCCAGTCCAGGTGGCCAGAGAGTCATAACATCAAAAGTTTCTAGCTGGGAAAGGCAGCCAAGTTACAGATAACAGTAACCAAAACATTGTTAGGCTGGGGGGGGAAACCACGTGGTGGATGATAGACAGCAAGGGGCTGGGTTAACAAACATCATACACATAACATCCAATCAACATAAAGTTAACACCCAGAAGGTGGAGAAAGGGCAGGGCTGAGAAATCCTTTTGTCTAGAATTGTTTATATTTCTTGCCTTCTTCCTGTTTGTGTGTGTGTTCGCAATGGATCTAACTATGGAGTTAATTCTTGGACTATAGTATGCTTATATTGCTTTTACAATGTAACTTCAGGATTTGGAAACATGGATCTGTAACTCTTTTGTTCAACCACATCAGCATGATGTGATCCTATGATGGACTATATTTTTCTTTGCTTATTTTTACCTTTTGAAACAATAAAGCTCTACTTTTAGAAGTTTGGATATTTTTTCTTCCCTGGCTCTGCTGGATTTTCAAGCACACCACACCAATAAAATTCAACAATGGGTTATGATGCCCAGGAAGAGTGAGAGCTGGATTTATGGCCTCTCAGACATGTCTTCAGCAGTGCAGATGGGAAACGGAGGAATGTGCTGTGCCTGGCATGGTTCCTGGAATTTTCAGCTGTAAGTAGAGCAATGCTTTTCTGCATGATTTAAATGAGCTGTCTGGCCGTTTGGCTGAATGTAAAGGCTTTAAAAGAGCTGCGTTCTGGCCTGAACATTTAAAGAGACCGTTTTTTTTTTCTTAAAGAGGCTGGAGGGTGGCAAGCTGCTTTGAGACTCTTTGCGTAACAAGAGGGAGTCACAATGGAAGCAATAAATTTTTCTAAATTGACAGATGAAAATTACATTTCTTGGAGCCTCTATGCAAAAGCCCTACTCATGAGGGAGAATCTTTGGGCGATAGTCCGAGATGGTCTTCCACAAGTGCCTACTCCAGCAGATATAGAAAGGAATGAGAGAGCTTGTACAACCCTCCACCTCATCCTTTCTGAGGCCCAGTTAAATTATGTAAGGGATAAATCTGTAGCTAAGGACATTTGGGATTCCCTGAGGGACATTCACCAGTCTGCTTCAGCTCTAGCAAAAATGATGTAGTTCAAGAGGCTGTATGGGCAGAACAGCATCTGGAAGTGATGCGGGACTTATTTACCCAAGTACAAATGAGAGGTGTGGAAATTCCACAAATTCAAAAAGCTTACATTTTACTAGGCTCATTGTCTTCAAGTTATGACACCATTGTGCATGGTTTGCAAGGAGTGCCGGAAGCACAACTTGCTATGGAGCTAGTAGCATCTAGGGTTTTAGAAAAAAGCCAACACCGTAAATTTGAAGCAGGACAACGCAAACAGGCATCAGCAGCTTCAAAGTCCTCCAATGCTACAGAGGGAGCATCCAGAGAGATGCAGGCGGAAAGGCAGCTGTTTCCAAAGAAAATATATGTTATTACTGCAAAAAGGCAGGTCATTTAAGGAAGGACTGCGGGAAATTTGCAGCAGACAACAAGAAGAATCAACAACAACCCAGAGACTTTGGGGGCAACAAAGGAACTGCAGCTGTTACACAAGGCTGTGACAGTGTGACTCAACATGTGGTGAGCCAAGCTTGGATCCTGGATTCTGGTACCACCGCAAATATGACAAACCATCCTGAACTACTCAGAAACAAGAAACCCTCCACAGTGAACTCTGTTGCTCTAGATGATGGGGCAGCAAGAGAAATCCACGAAATGGGAACTGTCTACATTCCTGGTTTTGGTAAATTCCCATGATTCCCTAGCATTGAGTCAGAACAGTTAAAGTAGTCTCAAGCTGCATTATTTCTGGCAGTCTGTAAAGCCCCTCTTTCTTTTTCTTTCCAAGGCAATCTGCACTTTGAGCCTTTGCAGACTGCTAGAAATAGTGCAAATTGTGTCCACTTTAAGGGTTAGGGTTAGGGTTAGGGAATCATGGGAACTGTATTTTACTGTGGCACCAGAGCTCTCTAACAGAGAAGGCTCAATGTTTCAGGAAAAAAAAATCAGCCCTGGTGGCACAGTGGTTAAATGCCTGTACTGCAGCCACTGACTCATAAACCACAAGGTTGCGAGTTCAATACCAGCCAGGGCTGAGGCTCGACTCAGGCCTGCATCCTTCCGAGGTCGCTAAAATGAGTACCCAACTGTTGGGGGGCAATCAGCTCACAGTTGTAAACTGCTTAGACACCCCATAGTGTGGTATGAAGCGGTATATAAATGAAGCTGCTTTGCCTTTATTTGTCTTTTTCCCACGAATTCCTTTCAAAAGATTCCAAAGCTCTTTTGCATCAACTACTTGAAGATAAAATGAGACTGGTCAAACTATAAAAAACAGACACACCTTTAAAGTGTAAAACATGTTTTTCAATGGAAGAAACTATCTGTTCTATACAGAATGAAAATATGTATCAGCAAGGTACTATTTCATTATGCAGTTAACAGCTACATGTATTAAGAAAGGAATCATTACATGTAAAATGTTGATAGACAGATCTCAGAAATTCACTGACTACCTCTTCTAATGCTTGAAATACATTTAGGGTGCATAAGATCATGTGTATTGCTATATATCTTTCAGATTCTGAGATATCTGCTATTTGAAGATGTAAAATTCTTCCTTTTCTTTCTTCTCAGACTAGATGTAATGATTTCAACATGAGTACTTTCAGGTTGATATATTAGTGAAAATATGGATGAGCAAACATATTGGGCCCCACTCCCTAAAACAGGGTTCTGCGATTGTGAGGTGTTTTGGGATACATTGCCACTCTGCACCCAAGGGAAGCTCCAATGTGTCCTAAGAAATTGCGGGGGGGGGGGGGGGGTGCCTCACACACCCTTGGAACTTTTGGTTCAGATAAAAGCTTTTTTTAAACTAGGTGTCAGATCTCCCTCCCAAATGGTTCAAATTTGAGGTCACCCCACTTCCCAAATAATTAATTTGAGAGGAATGGGAGCTAACACTTTCTCCAAACTAGCCTTTCTTTAAAATGTTGGACAAGCAGTAGGGTTACTGGGACAACCCTTTCCATTGCCCAACCAGCTCAAGACCAGCCAGTACATATGAGTTAGTCCTATATAAAGCCCTCCTAAAATTTCATGAAAAGAGAACCTCACAGGAGCCTGGCAATCTTATGAGATGCCTTGCCCCTCATGAGACTTGAGATGGACCTTGCATAAGCATCATTCACATTATCCTCTCTTATTATTCATCTGTAAAGCCTGGAGTTGGAAGAGTGAGCACCAGCCATACTTACAATAGATGGACCTCATCTGAGGCCATTTTGCTGCTTACTAAATGCTCCAAGGTCAGTTATTTGTGAGCACAGCTGACATCTTCTCTTTTCAACTGCACTCACAGCAGACCAACCCTGGAGCATTGGGTATGCAGTAGAAGGACCTCAGATGGGGAGCAACTTTTGTGAGTGCAGCTGGTACCCAATCTTTCTATTCTCAGCGATACAGGCAACTGAGAGATTGAGGCTGCTCTGCCTCACTGGCCAGGGAAGAGGGGCAAAAGTAATACCACACCCAATGTGATCCCAGCAAGCAGACACCCAGCATTTGATACATAAAACCATTCTTCTGTGCATCAAATCTTTGGGAGTTGATCTGTTCAGAGTGGGGGATAGCACTTTGTCATGGGTGTCCCCCCCTCCTGCTGAATAGGAAAAGGTACTCCTTGACATCATCTAGCTGCCAGCCCCCACTGATTTTAATCCCCTCCCCCAGTAACTCAGTGGAAGGTTACTAGGAAGCTTGACTTGTGCTTTTTCTACCTCTGACTCTGCAGAAACTTTCATTCCCCCTTTTTCCAGGAGATGAGAATCTTTTGTGCACACACACACACAATAAATCAAAGGCACATGAAAGTGTATAAGAAAGAAAAACTGAATTCTAATCTAGCAATCTACATAGCAAATGTGTGTCTCATCATGAAGGCACTTACCTTCAGTCAGGTTCTTAAAACCATGGGCCTCGGCAGACGACTAATAAAGTCGTCTCCGAGGCAAGGAAGAGGAGGGGCAGCCGCACGAGCGGCGTCCCTTCCTCCTCCCAAGGTTGCCCTCGAAGCTGCTGGCCCTCCGCACGGCCGGCGCTCCGGGGGCAACCTCCCGCCGCAGCGCCCTCACACGCTGCGGTGGAAAAGCCAGGCGCACTTTCCCTGACTTCTGAAAGGAGCGCCAATTTAGCGCTCCTTTCAGGGACACCACAGGTGCTCCACCGTGCGGCTGCCGTGGTCCCGCGGCGCACCATCCCAGGGTGTCCCGGACGCCCTGGTCTGCTTCCCCCCAAAGTTACAACAGCCTAGGTCATATTCAGCTGAGGTTAAAAAGAAAATTAATTTCCCTAATGCATCTAACCATACATTCCTATTCTACTCACAATACCAATGGAGTCTGACACCTGGATGTTCATTGGGAAGCTAGTGGTCTAGATGTCAGGGATGATGGGAGTTGTAGCTCTTCACCTCTGGCTCTAACTCACCACCTTGTTATGCAGCAGAGCTGACCAGTTTTGATCAGTGGTTGATGCTTCTTTCCCAAGCAGCAGAGTTTCAGAGAATAGGCTAAAGACCCTGACAAACTCTCCAAGCCTTCTCACTCTTCTTCCTGAGATGTCTCTAAACTTCTCCAGGATTCTTCTGGCTCTTGTATCTTCCCTCAAGACACCAGACAACTCAGTAGTCTTATATAAAAGATCTACTTTATTTTACTATATACATAAATACTATATGCCCTACAAATCACAATCTCTACACTTCACAATTACTCCAAAACACTCCACAATACACCAAACTACTCCACACTGTACATTAGCAAACATTGCAATTTATAGCCATTGTTAGACACCACCCACCAGTCAGTTTCCACCCAGTGGGTTTGTACATACATCTTGATTGGTCCACATAGATCATCCCATACCTAAGACCAACCCAAGTGTTTCATCACTTTACCTTGACCACTTAATGAGCCTCAGGTGTTTGCAATCTATCACAGGTGTTCTCAATATACCTTCTATAAATTTGTCCTTGGCACTCAAGGCTTCTTAATTATATTATCTTTTTCACCTGTGTATCTTCCTGATTGCTCCTGCTTAGTCACTTTGACATTCACATACATATTTTTATTTCTATTACTGTATATCCCATGTTGCTTTTTTCCTTAACAATCCCCTCCGAAATAAAATATTGTATGTGTCTTACAATGTAATTCCTACCATTTGTGTCAGTCTTTCATGTTTCTCTGCTGTCAATGCTTTTGTGAACAAATCTGCTATGTTGTGTTGTGTTTCTATATATCTCAGTTCTATTTCACCCTTCTGAACCATGTCTCGCACATTTTGATATCTAACACCAACATATTTTGTTCTGTTCTTCAAATTTTCAGCTTCAGCCATTGCTATGCATGACTGTGAATCTTCCAGAATTTCTACTGGTATCTTGTAACTTTCATTTAAATCATTCAATAACTGCTCAACCCACTGTACCTCATTTACTATCTCATTTAAAGCTGCGAATTCTGCTTCAGTCGTACTTAATGCTACATTAGTTTGTTTTCTACTTCTCCAGACTATTGGACTTTGACTGTACTTGATTATTATTCCTGTAACTGACTTCTTGTCTCCTAATTCTGATGCAAAAGAACTATCCACATAGCAATCTAAATCTGAATGACTGTTTCTAATTATCAATTTCTTATCTAGAGTTCATTTCAAATATCTCAATAAGTGTTTTACTGCTCTCCAGTCTTCAATTTTTGGATCATTAACTCTTCTGGACAATACATTTACAGCATACGAAATGTCTGGTCTGGTGTGGCAAGATATGAATTGTAAAGATCCTATTATGCTCCTGAATAAAGTCTTGTCTTCAAAATCTCTAGTTGTTTTTTCAGATACGAAACCAATTGTCATTGGAGCTCTTACTATTTTAGCATTTTGTAATCCACACTTTTCAATCAAATTTTCAATTTTCTTTCTCTGACTTAACAAACAATGTCCTTCTTCTGTCCACTCAACACCAATACCTAAATAAGACTTTAATAAACCTAGATCCTTCAAAACAAACTTTTTAGACAACTCTTTTTTTACTGATTCAATCTCCTGTCTTGACTTTGCTGCCACGAACAAATCATCTACATAAATTACTAACACTATGTCTCCTTTTGTATAGACACATGCATCTGCAACGCTCCTTTTGTGTCCTAGCTTAACTAACTCGTCATTAATGCACAAATTCCATGCTCTGGCACTTTGTTTTAACCCATACAATGCTTTCTTTAATTTATAAACTTTCTGACTACCAATTTCTTCAAAACCTTGTGGCTGCTCCATAAAGATCTCTTCATCTAAACTAGCATTTAAGTAGGCTGTTTCAAAATCAAAATGTTCTACAACTAAATTCCTTTTTGCTGCTACAGCCAGAACCATTCTCAGACTTTCTGGCTTTGCAGTTGGAGAATATGTCTTATCATAGTTCTCATACTGCTGTTGTGCAAAACCCTTAGCTACTAACCTTGCTTTATACTTAATACTTCCATCTGGCATTTCTTTCTTTTTGTACACCCACTTACAACCAATTTCTTTCTTGTCCTTGGGTCTGTCAACAACTTCAAAAACATCTTTATTTACCAGACAACCAAACTCATCATCCATTGCATCAATCCATCTTTCCTGTTCTTCTCTAGACAAACTTTCCAACTCTTCAAAACTTTCAGGCTCTTCCACTGCTAAACAAGCTCTTGCATTTGTCACAACAAACCTATCTGGAGGCTTTCTAACTCTGTGACTACGTCTGGGAATAAACTCTGCTGATCTGCCTCTTTCATCCTCACTTTCTGTGCTGGGAGTTATAGTTCTATGGCTAAATCTCTTGTCCTCAGTCATTCTAGTAGTAATAGGTCTAGATTGTGTCTCATTATCTGAAGAACTATCACTGCTGCTAGTGGATGCTTCTGGCTTAACTGAAACCCCTCCGTTTCCTGGAGTTGGTTCAGTTTGTGTTTCTGGCTCATTTGAACTTCCTAACCTCAAGAAAACTTCCTTATTGGCATGCAATTTGTCCCAACCGGCATGTCTCTCGAAATTTGCAGACCTAGAATACTGCACTTCTCTTCCACCTAAATGAAACTTATAGCTATTTCCTGAATAACCCAAAAACCTAAGCCTTCTACTTTTGGGTTCTCCTTTCTTCCTGAAACAAGCTGGAATGTAAACATAAGCAAACTGTCCAAAGACCCTCAAATACTTGTAATTTGGCACTCTCCCATACAATACCCTGTAGGGAATGTCTTCAATTTCTGAATGATACAGTCTGTTACTAATATGTACTGCTGTCAAAGTTGCTTCTGCCCAGAAACTATCTTTTACCTCTGCATCTGCCATCGAACAAGCAGTTATTCTTTTTATATCTTGTATTTTTTTCTCCGCTAAACCATCTTCGTTAGGAGAAGCGGGATTAGTAGTTTCATGCCTTATTCCCACCTTTTGAAACCAATTAAACAATTGATTACTTAGAAATTCTCCTCCTCGGTCAGTAACAATGGTGCCTACTATAATATCAAATTGTCTTTCCACCATTCTCACCCATGCTTTTAAACTTTGCCCAGCGTCAGATTTGTTTTTCAATACTCTTACAAAAGCAAACCTTGTAAACCTATCAACAATTACTAGGAAATATTTGCTTCCCCCTAAAGATAAACAATTAGCTTGGGCAACATCTGCATGTACAAACTGAAATGGTCTTTGAGCAATTCTTTTGGTTTTCTTGGCTACTGGAAAAGCTCTGACCTTTACCTGATTACATACAGTACAATCTAAGTGATTTTTGCATTCAGCAACTTTTAAATCTGGACACATACTGATTAACTTCTTTAAACATTTGAAACTAGCATGGCCAAATTTTCTATGGAGTTCATGTATGCAGTCTTTGTGAATTGGACTATTGTCTATGTTATTAGCATTTTCAACCCTGTAGCTATCAATGTTGTCCTCCAAATAGTAAAGTTTATCCTTTTTCAAGCCTATGCCTCGCAATTCCCCATTCAGTTTTATCTTACACATGTTCTTTTCAAAAATGACTGTGTAGTCTCTGTCTGTTAATCTGCTTACTGATAACAAATTATTTTCTAACTCCTTTACATGTAACACATCATTAAAGTTTTCCTTTAGCCCAGGAATGAAAACTGTACCCATTTGATTTACAGTACTGAGCTCTTTCCCATCAGCTAAAACTACAGTATTTACATTAGCTGATTTTCTATTACTTATCAAATTAATATTGTTACACATTGAAGATGATGCTCCTGAGTCAATCAACCATTTACAATTAGTATTTTGTTTTTCCTTAATCATGGTTGCCAACCCCTTTTTATTACCACTGTCCTTCAAAAATGGAGGTTTGGACTGTTTTTGATACTGCCGCGGCTGCCATCTGCTCTCTCCTTGCTTGCTTCTCTCAGCAGCAAATTGTTTACAATGTCTCTGCAGATGACCAATCTTTTTACAATAAAAGCACCTCCGTTGCTCCCTTGTAGAAGCTGCTTCTTCCTGCTTTCGTAGTTCAGGCGTTGTTTGTTGTTTTGGCACATTCCTTAAACTTGCTGAGTCACCCTGCTCATACTTTCTTCTCAAGTTTTCTTCCAATATCCTGGCAACCATTAAGTCTCTGTTCAGCTCAGCTTCTGGCAAATTTTGCAAGCTATTTGTAATGTTGTCCCAAGAAGAGTCTAGCGATTCCAGTAAAATATAACACTGTTGCTCTTTGCTAATTTCCACTCCTCTCAGTTCAGCTTGCACAAATAAATCTTGCATTGTTTTTAAATGTTCCATCACACACTGTCCTTTAGTCATCTTTTGTCTGTAAATTCTTTTAGACCAAAGCATTTTTGCAAACGCAGTTGAAGGAGTGTGCAATCTCTGCAAGGTAACCCACACATCCTTGGCGGACACTTTATCTCTTACGTCGTTAATCAAGTCTTCTTCTAGCATGAGATAAAGACATGCTTTTGCTTTAGCGTCTCTTTCTCGAGTGGCTGCATCAGCATCAGCTGCCAGCCCTTTTTCAACTGACAACCACAGAGACTCCATTATTAGTAGAGATTGGGCATATATTTTCCAGGTAGAGTAGTTATTTCTATTTAATTTACTAAACTTTAGTATCTCCATCTTAATTTGTGCAGTGACTCAATTTGACACAGTCCCTCTGAGTATGCACAGCAGACAAAATACAAAATGATTTACTCACAAGGCTCCACAAAACTTTCTTCCACACTCTGGAATTTTCAGCTTCTGTGGATGCTGGTTGCTCTAGTATCTGGGCCCATAACCCTTGTCAGGGATGATGGGAGTTGTAGCTCTTCACCTCTGGCTCTAACTCACCACCTTGTTATGCAGCAGAGCTGACCAGTTTTGATCAGTGGTTGATGCTTCTTTCCCAAGCAGCAGAGTTTCAGAGAATAGGCTGAAGACCCTGACAAACTCTCCAAGCCTTCTCACTCTTCTTCCTGAGATGTCTCTAAACTTCTCCAGGATTCTTCTGGCTCTTGTATCTTCCCTCAAGACACCAGACAACTCAGTAGTCTTATATAAAAGATCTACTTTATTTTACTATATACATAAATACTATATGCCCTACAAATCACAATCTCTACACTTCACAATATCTCAAAAACTACTCCAAAACACTCCACAATACACCAAACTACTCCACACTGTACATTAGCAAACATTGCAATTTATAGCCATTGTTAGACACCACCCACCAGTCAGTTTCCACCCAGTGGGTTTGTACATACATCTTGATTGGTCCACATAGATCATCCCATACCTAAGACCAACCCAAGTGTTTCATCACTTTACCTTGACCACTTAATGAGCCTCAGGTGTTTGCAATCTATCACAGGTGTTCTCAATATACCTTCTATAACTTTGTCCTTGGCTCTCAAGGCTTCTTAATTATATTATCCTTTTTCACCTGTGTATGTTCCTGATTGCTCCTGCTTAGTCACTTTGACATTCACATACATATTTTTATTTCTATTACTGTATATCCCATGTTGCTTTTTTCCTTAACACTAGATCCACATGGTCCAGCCTATAACCAGAATTTCTCCTAGTTGCAACTGTCACCTCAGTCCCAAAATATATCTTTGTTTGACTTCCTACCTCAAAGCACCCTGGAAGCATCTTGAAGCTTCACAGTTCTGCCCAGCTGGCTATTCTCATTGGGCAAGTGTCTATTGTGATCTCTCTGACTCTTTTGTTGCCCCCAATAATGTAACTTAAAAACCAAACCATCATTAACTCTTTATTTACCTGGAGGGCAGACACACACACACACACACGTGTGCTGCCCAGATAATGGGAATGGCTATTATCACATACCTTCTCACAACAAATCAAGAAATATAGGCCTTGGGGGCATTCTCCATGGCCCTAATGGGTCTGGATTTCAAGCCCTCAAATACAGCATGTCCCAGGCTAAACAGGGTACGTAGGAACGCTAATGAGTGAGAGGTTCTGACTCTGTCCCATTGGAAGTTAGGCCAGCTTCTTTCAGATAAAAAAAATTCAGCCCAGTCCTCAGCAGGAAGGAGATGGAGGCTATAAGCCATATTTCTCTTAATTAAAATTAATTATGTTGAAATTCTATGCTAATTTACTTGAGAGGTAATTCCCAGTCAACTCAATAGAACTTCCATCAGAGTGATGTTGTTATGTGCCTTGAAGTTGACTCCAGTTTATGCAAACCCAATCCTAGAGATTTCTTGGCAAGTTTTATTCAGAAGAAGTTTGTCATTGTCTTATTCTAAAGATGTGAGAGTGTGACTTGCCCAACGGTATCCAGTGGACCTTACTGAATGAGAAGGGATTTGAACCTTGGGGCTCATTCCCACTTACATTTAATCCGGTTTGCGAATCGAGTTGACACCGGGTCACGGACTCGATCGAGGCCAATTCATTGTTCCCACTATGGATGCAAATCTAGTGACATGCAATAAGCTGTGCACCAGCTTAACACAGCAGCATCAGCAGGAGGACAGGGTTCCTAGGGCCCTAAAAATGCTGCCTTTAAAACTGCCAGAGACCAGAGGTAGGCCCAGCACAGCCTCCTGGGCCAGGCAAAGAATTGGGGCTTCAATAAGCCCTGTCGCAAAGGCCTGGCTAGGCTGTGTGCAGCCAGGAGATTGGCTGCAACTGAGGGAGGCCCAGTGTGCCCACCAGCAACAACGATCCCCTGGAGTGGAAGCAGAAGGAAGGCACCACTCCTGGGGGCCCTCGCACCCACTGCAATTGGCACCACTCCTGGGGGCTCTTGCACCCACTGCAGGCTCTGCATTTGAGGCCACTATGGCCGGCCTTCCCCCCATAGCCCCAGAGCACTGGAGTGGGGCTGAAGAAAGCTGGCAAGAGACAGCACAGCCCCCCGAGCACCTGGCCAGGGCAGAGGAAAGCCAGCGAGACAGCGCAGCCCCCCGAACATCTGGCCAGGCCTGAGGAAGGCCAGTGAGAAAAGGCGCAGCCCCCAATGCAAATCAGACCCATCATTTACACTTGTTGAACATGCTTTGGAATCGGATCTTTCAAAAGAATCGCCAAAAAACTAGTGTCTAAAAAAAGTGGGAGGGGTTGCATTTGTCTCACTTTAACACAACCCTGACCAAACACAGTCAGATCTGAAATGGTTCCCAGTGTGGATGATGCACATATAACCAGATCAGCAAATTGGTATATATCATAGTGGTAATGAGCCCTTGGTTTCCTGGAACCCTAATACAACAATAAATGTGCTACATCACACTGATTCTCACACATCAGAGTAGATATAGAATAGTCAGTCCTTTTTGGTAGTAGATTTCTGTGAGAGAGGTTGCAGATCTCTAATAGACAATTCTCATTTGATAGTCCATCAGACCAGGATTTTTTCAGTGAAGCCATGGGAATTAAACTAATATAGCCTTTAGTTATTGAATTAAACTGGTTCTCACTGTTTTGGTTACAACTTTCTTGTTATTTGATTAGTTTGGGGTTTTTCCTAGGTTATTTTGTAGATTTCTACAGTCTAGATTTCTGTAATGCACTCTACATGGGGCTACCCTTGTGCTTAACTCGGAAACTGCAATTAGTCCAAAATATGGCAGCCAGGTTGATTACTGGAACATCGAGGAGGGAGCATATAACACCTGTGCTAAAATCCCTCCACTGACTGCCAATTAGTTTCAGGGCGCAGTACAAGGTGTTGGTTTTAACGTTTAAAGCCCTACATGGCTTGGGTCCATCTTATCTTAGGGACCGCCTCTGCCCGTACAATCCCCCCCCCGCGCCCTGCGGTCCTCTGGGAGGAACCTGTTGCAGCCGATAAAGACCAGGCTTTCACAGACCTCCCAGAGGGCCTTCTCCGCGACCGCTCCCAGGCTTTGGAATGGCCTGCCGGACGAGATCCGTCTTATTACTACTCTTACTGCCTTTAAAAAGGCAGTAAAGACGGATCTCTTTCGGCAGGCCTTCCTGGAATAACTGCCCGGCTCGGTGAAGACTTAATGCTGAAACTGTTGTCAGTTGGAATCTTTTTAGCAGGTGATCCTCAAACATCACTATCCAACTAGCTACCTGGCTGGATAGATTTAATTGTTTGTATTTTATCTCGGCTTTATTTTTAACTTGTTAATGGTTTAATTTTGTTTTAAGGGGTGGGTGGGTGGGTGGGAGGTGGGGGGGCAGGAATTGTTTTATCTATTGTATTTTTAAATTGATGTACGCCGCCCCAATTGCCGAGCAGAGGGGCGGGTTATAAATAAAACTTATTATTATATTATTATTATTATTTTGAAGAGTAATTGGTTCATAAAAAAAACAAGAGAAAAATATCAAGACCGGTAGTCTGATCTCTATCATTATTCACTTATGGATGGCTTCAGCACATCACTAGTCACTCTTCTGAAAAATAATGTTTGAAGCATAGATTTCTGTGACACATCCAAAGAAGTAGATTTATATCTATGAAAGCTCATGCAAAAATAAAAACCAGTTATTCTTAAAGGTGCTGCCACATTTCTTTCTCTTTTTCCCCCTTCCCCCTTCCTATGCTGCAAGAAAACAAGTGTGTTTCTGTAAAAGGATGATTTCTTATGTAAGATTTCTAATTATCTCTTCTGTAGCTCTCTCAGAAAACAATGGTTAAGGTCTTACATCAGGACTGTGTGCTGTAAACCTGGAGTTATGCATTGAGTTTGCTACAGGTACCCTTGCACTGAATGACAACTTTGTAGAATGAAACACACAATTGAATATGCATTTGCATGTATAAGAGCACTGCATGCAACAAGTGTGCTCCTTTGAGGTGAATATGCATGTTGCACATCACACAAATATGTCTAACTGCTTTTGTAGGAGAACTTACACCTGTGTAAGACACCAATAGGATTAAAGTCAGTGTTCTTCTTTTGATTAATTTCTGTGCTGACTTTTTCCAGTGTTTTATCTACATGTTTTACCTTTAAAATTCATCTCTTTTTTTCCGTTACATGACATATCATGAATGGGATTTCCAGGTCTTTCTAATACACACTCCCAAACTGGTGCCCTCCAGATGTTTTGGACTTTAGTTTTAGCTCCCATCAACCCAGCCAGGATTTGTTATTGATTAAAAGTTCTAGGATTCCTAATGCAAAACAGAAGTAGGGAACCAGATTGTGAAATACCCCCCCCCCAAAAAAAAATCATTAACTATCACATTCCAAACAGGCTATTCTGTTAAAAAAAATTGCCTTTATTGCTATAAGATCATATTATACACAATTTATATCCTATGCTATCCAAAAATCTGCTTTCCCAACAACTTCAGCTAGAGTAAGCATAACAAAGAAGTGGAAAATGCATTGTAAAAAATGGAGAAATAGCTCCAGGCATTCAGTTTGGGAGGTCATTCAAATACACAAGTTCTTTTTAAACCATGTTCTGTATTAAGTCCCACTGCACCCGCTCAAGCCCTTCTGAAAAAAAAAAAAAAAACCAACTCCAAGCACAATTCTCATACAATATAAGTACATCACTCAAGGGTCAGTGAGCCTGGCTGAAAATTCTGCAGGAAGACATCATCTGTTCAGAGGGAGTCTTGTATCTTTCTCACAGAGGATGCCTCAGACGATCAGCTTCTGCTGTGTTTACAACACTACACACCAATCAAGTTATTTCACATCCACAAATAACTCTCAAGCACAGTAAAAATGGCTGACCACTAAATTTGAAACACTGAAGTATAAATAGTCATTACCAAACCAACAGATCAGTCTTGAACTGTTACTTAGCCTCCTAATGAACCAAATGGATTGCAAGTAATGATTGCCCCAGTGGGATTCATTCACACACAGGTCAATCATTTGTTGTTGTCGTTGTTGTGTGCCTTCTAGCCATTCGTGACTTATGGTGACCCTAAAGCAAACCTATCTCAAGTAGTGTCACTAGAGTTGGTGTCACCCAGTGTGGAGGTGGGACTGCCCAGCCCCTCCTACCCTGCCAGAGTGTCGACCCCTTGACCTTCAGAGACATGCATGACAGCTGCTGTGCAGCCTCTGAAAGATCCTCAACACCCCCCCCCCGGTCTTCATAATCCCATGTGGTGGCTTCTGCCTGGGCCTCAGAAGTCTCCTCCACCCCTCACAGCCTTCAGAGTGTTGGAAGGTTCCTCCCCCCACCAGCCTCCAGAGTCCCACATAGGAGCTGCCACATGGGTCTCTGAAGGCTCTTCCACAACCCCTGGCCTTCAGAGTGTTTGGAGGTTCCTCCACCTCCACTTCTGGGCCTTCAGAGCATCATATGTCAGCTGCCACCCATGCCTCTGAAGGCTGCCCCACTCATCCCCAGCCTTCAAAGTATTTGCAGGCTCTCTTGCCCACTCCCTGCCTTCAGCTTCCCACATGGAAGCTGCTCTGTGGTCTTTCAAAGCTTGGCCACACACCCCTCCCAGTCTTCAGAGTGTCTGAAGGCACCTCCACCACCACCCCCCACCTGGCCTTCAAAGTCCCACATGGCAGCTGCACATGGATCTCTGAAGGCTCCTCTAACCTCCCCTCAGTAACTGCTGCTGAGGGGGTGGCAGTCCAGCCTCCAGAGGGCCAGTTTAGGGTTCAGTGAAGCTTCTAGGCAAACAGGAAAGCACCCTTTCTTGCCCAGTAGCCTTGCCAGTTCCATCGGATGTACCACCCCACTAGTTGACACCCCCCTCTGGGGTGTCACCTGATGCAGTCCAAACCCCCTGCATCCTCCCTAGTGATGCCACTGCCTATAACAGGGTTTCTTCAGAGGAGGTCTAGCTGTTATTGCCATCCTCTGAAGCTGAAAGAGTGTGACTTGCCCAGGGTCACACAGTGGATTTCATAGCTGAGCAAAGATTCAAATCTGTTGTTAAAGGACTACAGTGGTCCCTTGGATTTCAAGGGTTAGGGGAACAGGACCTCCACAAATATGGAAATTTTGTGAATAAGGTAAGCCCCTCCCACCTCCCCTTTGATGCCTGGCTCTTCCACCACCCTCCCCTGCCTTTAACTGGCTCTGGGGAACCAGTTAAACTTATAGGAAGGGGAGGGAGAAATAGGCACAGGCGCACCGCCTGCTTCTCCTTATCTCCCATCTTCTTGCCCCTTTGGCTAGCTCTGGGAATGGACAGGAGGGCAGATCAACAAAAAAAAAATTAGCAGCATTTGTCATTAATCTACAAATAACAACACCTTAAAGAAAGAAGATTCCATTGATCAAGGTTTAAGACAAGAATAATGTAAATATTAGAAATGTCTAATTGTAATCTGTATCCAACCAGTATTGGGCCAAACTCAACACTGAGCTATACATGCACAACATAGGATTGCCTTTGAAAATGATATTTTCATCTCCACCATAAAACCAAGATCACTTATTCCATATGGTCATCATGATGCAAAATTTTCTAACCCATTCCTGCTCTATATCACTGCTTGTTGCTGGAAGGTAAGTTTAATATTATGTGACAAAGTAAGTGCTCCTAAATATAACAGGGAAACATTACAAAACAACTTGCTGGGAATTATGTTTACAGCAGTATCCTGTAGAATGGGTAATATGTAGCTCAGCCTTAAAGCATCAAAGACTCAACTTCATATGAAATAACACTTTTTTCTGGGATGCGGGTGATATCTAGTAAATTTAGACACAGAGTATAAGTTTGTGCAGTTGAAAACACGTAGCAGCAAATGTACTCTATAATTAAGCAGAGAAATAGAATTTCAAGCTCTGATATATTGTGCCAAGCCAGCCCTGGGAAGGGACAGGAGGGTGGAGGGATGAAGAGAAGCCAGTGTGAATCTTCAGCGGGCTTCCCATTGCTGGCTAAAGGGATAGGAGGGCTGGATTCATGAATAATCAAAACCATGAATCTGAAGTCCGTGAATCTGGAGGGACTACTGTACATACAGGCATACCTCAGTTAACAAAGCCTCTGGCAAAGAAAGTCCTTTTAATAAAGTCATTTTAAGCCTATCCAGCCCTCTTTTCTCCTCATCTTCTGTCTAGCTAGGAGGTATGGGAGGATGCTGAAGGAGAGCTAGAGAAAAACCAGCATTCAGTGTCATGTTGCAGCAGCTTGCCTGCAGTAAACAATGTGATAAAGCTTGACCTAGGAAAAATGAGATTCTAGTCTTGTTGATCCTACTGTATATGTGTCTGCTTGTCCACAATAAGCAAGGTAAACAGCAGCTGTTTGCAAGATCCATTAGTGAATATACCTAAACAGCAGAAGAGAGAAATAATGAAAAGGAGATAAGCCTTCCTCCCCAGCTTCTCCACCATATTAAGAAGGCCCAGCTCTTAAGTCTGGCCATGAAAATAAAAAGTAAAGAGTACTGAAGGCTGTTGAAAGAAAAGATCATCCCCAGATACATTTTGGAAGAAGTCTTCACGTGGACATTAGAAAGTTTGAAATATTTCTCTCTGCTTTAGTTTTGAATGAAACATTTGCTGAAATGTTTAGATGCTCTCCTTTTTTGTGGGGTAGGAACTTATCCCTATCAGAATGGCAAAATCTACTGCAGATCTACAGTGATTTGTAGCAGACCTGCAGCTGAAAATTTCATGTTGGGAGTAGTCTAAATAAAATTAACATAGTTCAGTGATTTGTAGGTAAGACACAATAGCTGTAAATTCATTATGTCCAGTCAATGTAATCAACTCTCCCTCATGCATCAGGAAATAGATAATGTATATACTTGACTATAAGTCAACCTCATGTTGAGGGCAGGTTTTGGGGCCAAAATTATGGATTTTGCCATGAACCATGGATAAGTCGAGGCTAAAACTTGGAGGCGCCTTCAGTTTGTGTGTGTGTGCATGCACAAGCAAGAAAGACTCTAATTGAGGCTTTTTGCTTCAACGTTTCAACTTTGCTTTCATTTTGCATGGGTGGGAGAGGGACTCTGTTTGTTTGTTTGTTTAGCATCAATTAATCACTCAGGACTCTTTCTGCTTATTTCAGGAGAAAAAGATACTCTCTTCCCACCGCATGGGGAAATCTGAAAGAGCTGCTATCTCATTACCATACTGACCCATAAATAAATCAATCTGGGATTTTGGGGTCAATTTTGGGGCATAAATTTTTAGATTTATAGATGAGTATAAACAGTATGTGCTCAGGCAGGGTAAACACAGCTTGTTTACATCACTGACCAGTCCATTTCTGGTCTGTGAGGTATATCAGATGGATCTCAGGGATGTCCAGACCTTCAGGCCTTATTTAAATTAGACTTCCAAAGATTTCTAATTCTCAATAAGTTGTTCCAGGCTTGTATAAAGAAGCAAAAGTTCTCACAACAGAGCTCCTCACTTGGTGCTAGGAGTTGCAGTTTGTGTTATCTCTGTGTCTATTCACAGCTTCTCAGGATGTGTCTACAATGACAAAAAGAACCAGCCTCACCCTGCATTTTTCCCTGGTCTGCAGTGACCCCACAGCTACCTGGTTAAAGCCATACATGCACAGACACAGTAAGGTGACACAAGCACAGCCAGCCACACATTACCCTCTGGTGCACTCATTTCTTTCAGTCAATGGATATTATTGTTTACTTGTCAGTCCATTGGATCCACTCTGAATGGTTGCCTCCCCATCCAATCCCTTTCCCCCTTTTCTCCCCATTGTGTGAATGAGGAAATTTTAAAAATGTATTTATTTATTAACTTTTAATACATAAAAATAACACGTACAACATTTAAACAACTTTAAAACCATTACAAACACGGAGACTTCCGATTGGTTCAGTGAACCAATGAGATGCGTTTCGGACCTCGTTCGGGAGAAACTGTCTTTTTGAGGGCAAAGGGGCTGCTTTTTTATGCATCCTTGGCAGCGAAGTTACCCCTCTGTTAAGGGGGGTCCAGAAGGTAACCCCCAGGGCACCGACTTTGTTTTCTCTCCCCGGGCAGCTGCAAAGAAAGAAGAGGGGGGAAAGAAGTGGTGCGGATGATAAATTGGGAAGGATCCCCTATCACCCACGATTCTCCTCATAAGAGGTAAAAGGGACGCCATCAACTTTTAAATTTTTAACACTTTTGTATGTGGTCTAGAAAGGATTTGCTTTCTTTTGGGGCTGAGCACCTAGCCAAGTCTAATGGGGCAACACTTCCTTTGGCGTTAGAAGACTTAACCAGCTTATGTGGGTGATCACCCCTCCACCAGAGACAAGAGACAAGTACTTGCTGCCGAAAGGACTTCTAACTAATCTGGTCCTTCTTGTAAGGATTTTTTTCCTTTTTTCGTATTTTCTTGATTTGCTTTTGGATATTGGAAATTAAATATTAAGAAGAAGGAGACATTCTAACAGATACACCAAATAACTTAATTAACTGCAGCTGTGATTGTTAATTTGCACTCATGAAACTGGCTTGTCAGAGATTCCTTTGGGAGCAGAGAAGAGGGATCTCCTGCTCTGCCAAATGAGTGAAAGCTGCGGAAGACGCAAAGCCCCAAGGGAGCTGCAGTTTGTATGGGGAAAGAAGAGAGTCCTTTAAACACGGAATTGGATGGTTGCCTTGCATATGTTTCCCTGGATCGTTGGGTGTGGCAGTGTGAAGCAGCAGGAATCGCCGAGGATTCATTGAAAGGGAGAATATCTCCACGTTTGAGCCGGGGTGATACTCTTCTTAGAGTAACCAAACTTATAGACAGTGGGCGGCATTAATATTCTGTTGAAGATTAATCCAGCAAGATTATTTTAGTAAGTGAACTTTGGGAAGTGAATTAAGGGAGTGACTTGGGAGAAAGACTTTACTGTTTGTGGTTTGCCTTATAAGCTCCCCCACTATTCTGTTCTTACCCAATTCTGAAATTGTTGACATCATCCTAATTTTTCTTTTTCTCTTTGATATTATTATTGTTGATTGTTTACTCTTGAGGGGTTTTTCTTTCCGGTTGTTCTGGGTTATTATTGACAAAAGATTGTTAACAGAAGAATTGCCATTAGATGGCAGCAAAAACCAGAGCACAGACTCAAGCACAGGCTCTAGCACAAGGCAACAGAAGGCACTCCATAGATCAAAATAAGGGCATAGAAGGGAATATGGCGCTATTGGAAGAGTTGAAATGGATCCATATGGACCTGAGTAAAGAAATCCAGGATTTGAGATCAGAAATGGCTGAACTTAGGACAGATTTAAAAAGAGAACTAAGGGATGACTTGAATGCAGTGACTGGGGCAATTGATAGAATGTCAGTAGAGGTTAAAAAAATACAAAATAAAATCGAGAGTATGGAAAAAAAACAAGAACATTTTGAGGAAAATTTGAAAGATATCAGGCAGAAACAAAAAGAGTTAGCTGAAAATAATGTTATGAAAGAGGTAAAAATCAGAGAAAGGTCCTTGAAAATCAGAGGACTACCAGAAGAAGAAAATGAAAATATCTGGCAGAAAGTGATAACTATGATGAGTGACCATTTAGGGAAAGATTCAACCCTTTGTGAGATGGAAGTGGACAATATGTTCCGCGTGAATTCCTACGCAGCTAGAAAGAATAAAAGCCCTAGTGATGTTATTATTTTGTTTGTAAGGAAGCATATAAGGGATACCCTTTGGCATACTCATAGGAAAAACCCCATGAAATACGAGGATAAGGAGGTTCAGCTGTTTAGGGACTTGCCCCCTGAAATCATCAAAAGGAGAAAAGAATATAATTTCCTCACATCTGAATTAAGGGAAAGAGGGATTAACTACAGGTGGAGACTGCCTGAAGGCCTTAGTTTGTGGTATCAAAAGAAAAAAATTGATGTTAATTCATTAACATATGCGAGGGAATTTTATAAGTATCTTAGGAAAAATCAGAGAGGACAAAGTAATAGGAGAAATCCTAATCCACATGAGAAAGATGATGAGAGGAGGCCACCCGAAACACATAGAGACAAACCAGGTCAAAACTCAGAACTCCTAGATATAAAACGGAAAGGACCATTAGATACAGAACAAAAAAGACAATCACCCAGAAACGAGTCTAAAGATATAGGAAAGACAGGACCCCTAACAGAACAAGATATAGATACTCTTAGACTTGAAGAAGAACTGGAACTAGGTGAGGAACAGAACTTAGATACAAGCGGAGGAGAGTCAGATACTGGTGGTGACTAAAACATGATATTTTATCATCAAACGTGAAAGGATTAAATGGGAGAGAAAAGAGGGGGAAAATCTTTCAGTATGTAAGTAAATTAAAGTGTGATATTCTTTGTTTTCAAGAAATAAGAATTAGAAAGTGTGATGCTAAACTGTTACAAAGACCTAAAATAGGTAATGTTTTCATTTCTGCTGGTAAGGAAAAAAAGAAAGGAGTTGCTTTATACGTCAGCACAAAATATGATGCAGTGGAGGTGTTGAATGACCCAAAAGGCCACTTTGTGGTGGTTCAAATTAAGATAATTGGAAAGTCCTTTTTGCTACTGGGAGTATATGGCCCGCATGAAAATAAGGGGAATTTTTTTAAAAACATTTATTAAATAAAGTAGAAAAGATTAACTTTGAGGTATGTATCACTATGGGTGACTGGAATGCGGTCTTGGACCTGATTCTCGATAGAAAATGTCAAATGAAAAAAACTAACCCCACCCAAGGTAAACTCCCAAAATAATTCTTTGAATTTATACAAAGGTTGGGTATTCGAGATATATGGAGAGAAAGGTGTGGTCCAAGAGAGGAGTATACCTTCTTTTCCAATCCTCACCAACCTTGGGCGCAAATAGATATGGTTTTGGCCTCCACTGATATACTACCTAAAGTTACCCAAATTGAATCGAAACCTATGGTTTTATCTGATCATAAGCCAATTAGAGTGAGTATTAGATTAAGGCCTAAGCAGTTTGTATGGAGGCTTAAAACAGAAATAATTGAGAAAGAGAACAGTCAAAAAGATTCAGGACACAATTCAAAATTACTTCAGAGAAAATTTAGGCAAAGGTACAAGTTCTGAGTTAGTTTGGGACACTGCAAAAATGGTCATCAGGGGAGCCCTGATGAAAACATCTTCTGAATTAAAGAAACAACACTCAAAAAAAAAATATTGGATTTACAGAAAGAATTAGATAGTCAAAAAAAAAAAAAACTCAAAAAAACTCCTAATAATAAGATCTTGTTAACTGAACACAAAGCTGCGCAACAACAAATTTCATTGTTGTTAGCGGAGGAACTTAGGAGAAAAGTAAATTTTATGAAACAGAAAAAATTTGTTGGAGCAAACAAACCAGGAAAATGGCTGGCATATTTGATGCGAAAAGAGCAAGAGAAAAAACAAATAAATTCTTTAACGGAGAAAATGCAAACATTTAGTGAACAAGATCAAATTAAGGATGTTATTTTTAAATTCTATGAACACTTATATAAAAAAGAGGAGATGGTTAATCTAGAAACTATAAAGGATTACTTAGAACAATCTAAAATTAGACCTTTTGATGAAAATCAAAGACTAAAATTAAATAGCAAAATCACAACTCAAGAAATCAAAGATTTCTCCCTTCATTTTCTTTTTTCCTTGGCCCCTTTCTTCCTCCATTTTCTTTCTTCCTTGTCCCCTTTCTCCCTCCATTTTCAGACCCCTCTTTTTTCCTTGGCCCCTTTCTCCCTTCGTTTTCTTTCTTCCTTGGCCCCTTTCTCCCTCCATTTTCAGACCCCTCTTTCTTCCTTGGCCCCTTTCTCCCTCCATTTTCAGACCCCACTTTCTGTCCCTGGCTTCCTTCTCCTTGTCTCCCTACTCACCGTTCTCATCCTCCTCCTTCTCTGCCCAGCGTATAAGACAACCCCTGACTTTTGAGACCCTTTTCCAGGGTCAAAAAGTCATCTTATACGCTAGAAAATATGGTATATTTTGAAGCTAATTGCCTAAACTGGTTGACTAAATGGTTTCAACTCAGAGATTAAAAAAAATTAGCCCTGGAGGGGGTAGATCAGAGATTTGGCCTACACGCCTATCTTTTCTATCAAAAACAAAAAGTGCATAGAGATTTCACGAATCACTTTGTAAGAAAAGCCCTATTGAGAGTATGGAACAAATATAAAGAGAGAATATGCCCATGGAAGAGAAACAATTCATTATGATAACTGGATCTCTTACCAAGATTTAATTAATATTGACCCAAATGGTAAACATGAATTTAAAAATTTAGGACAACTTACTGAAGAAGGTTATACTATGGGTTGGCTTCTACATCGTCAGCTGAGGGAAAGATTTATGGTAGACACAAAAACAATAGGTATAAGGACAACAAAAACTGAATTTGAGGAATCTATGTTATCTGACAACCCAAAAAAGATTGCTTTATATTATAAATGTCTGTTAAATATTGAACAGGAAGAAGAAGTTATAAAAGAATTCATGGTGAAATGGGCTCAGAAAATGAACCAAAGCATAGAACTGGAGCATTGGGAAAGAGCCTGGGCCAAGGTTCAGACTTACACAGCATGTTATAATTTAAGAGAAAATTTTCTCAAGATGCACCACAGATGGTACATGACGCCTGCAAAATTGGCCAGAATCTATAAAGTTTTTTTGGAAAAGTGCTGGAAATGTAAGCAGGCAAAGGGAACCATGTATCATCTGTGGTGGAGATGCAAAAAAGCCCAAAAATATTGGGAAAGGGTTCATAGTGTTGTGGAAAAAGCCCTGGGAATTAAAATGAATATGGATCCCAAACTGTATTTATTAAACATCATCGTAGACAAAAACGTGGAATTAAAATATGGAAAATTGTTATTCTATATCACTGTTAGTGCAAGGCTGGTCTATGCCCAACAATGGAAATCTGATCTAATTCCGCATCAAGAGGACTGGTTACGTAAACTTTTGGAAGTGATACAAATGGACAATATGACAATAATGTTGAGAGACCAAGATTGGGAAAAATGCGAAAAGACTTGACAGCCGATTATCAATTTTATTAGTGATAGAAGTAAAACCTCGCAGAGTAAAAATACGATAGATGACCAAGTAATATGTTCTTTATATTTTTTTTATTTGGATAATGTATATAGATATATAAATAAGATAAAATACTTCTTTCTTTCTTTTTTTTTTTTTTTTTTGTAATAATGAGGATTAAGGAATAAGTTTATACAGGCATATTGTTAATATTCTTGGTTTATCTGTATCCAGAACAGGAGGTGCCAAAAGATATTGCTGGTTGATTGACTTCACTAAGGACTCAGGAAGTCACTGAGGTTTTCTCTTTCCTCTGTCACCCTCTCTTTATTTTTTATTTATTTTTATTTTTTCCTTCTTTCACATTCTTTTCTGTTTTCCTTTTTCCCCCTTTTTCTTTTCCCCCCTTTTCTCTCTTTTTTGCTTTGTTATAGATTTTTGATTAATCATTATTATTTTTCTCTCTCAAGAGTATACATGCATAGAATTCCCATATGTTGTGTATTCTAATTGTTTCTTTTTAAATAATAAAAATTAAATTAAAAAAACCATTACAAACACAACAATCATTCTAAACTAGACTACAAACTACATACCTAGACATCATGACTATAACAGTACTAAAATATCTATCACCCATGTAAAAGACAAATACTTCCTGAATTCCAATACTTCCTTCCTTTATATAACATAAATGTTAATTCAACTATATTTTTTGTATTTACTAATGTTTTATTTCTTTATATTTCTTCTTTAATAACCACCTTTAGACCAATATATAGATTTAATCTTTAGCTAAGTAAATTTAAAAATTTTAAAACCTAACACAAAGATAAAAAAATCTCTCTCTCTCTCTCTCTTTTTAATATTTTTTTAAATTTATTCTGCCTCTTACTATATTTGTAACTTCTATTTTAACTTAATTTCCTCTTACTAGACTTCTTAATCTTTAATCTAATGCATAACTAATATTCTCTTCTATTTGTAGAAACTTTATTACAGGGTTCCATATCTTTTTATGGCTTTCCCATGAGTGCCCTTGTAGTAGACATGTAAGCTTATCCATTTCCATGATATCTAAAAGTTTTATTAGCCATTTATCATAATTAATTTTGTCTTTATTTTCCAATTTGCTGCATAAATTAATCTTGTAGCTGTTGTGAGATAAAAAAATCAAACCTCCATTTTTTTCCAATTCTTCATCTGTTATCATTCCTAAAAGGTAGAAAATAGGATCTATTGAAAATTTACAATCTAGCATTTTTTGGATCCATCCATGTATCTTTTTCCAGAATTTAATGGAATGCTCACATTTCCACCATAGGTGGAAAAAAGTACCTCAAGCTTTAGAGCACTTCCAACATTTAAAGTCCATATTTTTGTAAATTTTTGCCAGTTTTGTTGGTGCCAAATACCAGAGAAATTGCATCTTGTAGTAGTTTTCTCTTAATTCATAGCTGGCTGTATTTTTTAATCTTTTATTCCAATTATGCTCCCATTGTTGTAATGGGATATTTATCTGTATATCCTGTGCCCATTTTATCATAGATTTCTTAATACATTCTTCATGCATTTCTAGAGAGAGGAGGTATTTGTATAACCTTGCTATTTTATGTGACTTCTCAGAAAACAATATATCATCAAATTCTAATTTATTACTTTCAAAACCTTGTGTATTCTTGTCTTTTATGAATCTTTCCTTAAATTGTCTATAGGTAAACCAACTCAACTTATATCCATCTTTTATTAGTTCTTCTTCAGATTTCATACTAAACATACCTGTTGATTCATCTATTTTTAATAGATCTTTATATATTATATGTTTATTGGATTTCAATTCTTGTGTTTTAAAAATGCTTCATTTATAGATACCACAAAGGTCGTTTCTGATAGATCCAAGGGTGATATTTCTGCCAAGCTTTTAATAAAGCTTTCCTAATAAAATGGTTTTCGAAGGTTCTGTTTACCTTTACTTTTTCATAAAATAGATAGGCGTGCCAACCATAAGCTATATCATTTCCCTCTATTTGCAACAAATTTTTATTTTCTCACTTACATCAGTCTATGATCCATTTGATACAGCATGTATAGTAAAAAATCTTGAAATCTGGTAAAGCTAAACCCCCTCTATTTATGCTATCCTGCATTTCTTTTAGCCCCACTCTAGCTTTTTTCCCTCTCCAGATAAATTTTGTTATATCTCTATGCCAATTTCTGAAAGGAATTTCATTCTTTATTATGGGAATATTTTGAAATAAAAAAATAATTCTCAGCAAAATATTCATTTTAATAGCCAATATTTTGCCCATCCATGAGAGACCCATTTTACTCCGCTTGTCTAAATCATTTTTAATGTCTTTCCATGTATTTTCATAGTTGTTTTTGAACAAGTCTACATTCTTAGTGGTAATAGTTATACCTAAGTATTCAAACTACTTTTGGAGTTGATATTGAGTTTTCTTTTTTAGGTCTTCCATTTCTTTCTCTCTTTTCTTCTTCTTCTTTTTTTTTTTTTTTTTTTTTTTTTGGATAAATTCATTGTCAGAATAGTGGGTTGTGGTTTTTTTGTAACTGTATTATATTATCTAATGGATTGGCTAATGTTATTACTAGGTTGTCGGCATATACCTGTAACTTGAATTCACAATTCTTAATTTTAACCCCTTCTATTAGACAATAATCTCTTATTGTATTATTAAGTATTTCCAGTATTGTTATAAATAATAATGGAGACAAAGGGCACCCTTGCCTTGTACCTTTCCATATTTGAATACTATTTGAGTCCTTACCATTTATTTTTATTTTTGCTGTTTGCTATTGATATATTTTGTCTATCCAGCTTTCAAAATTTTCTCAAATGAGGAAATTTTAAATGTGAACACACACACACACATATGCAGAAATCTCATGCACTCCCTTCTCCACTATCCCCCATGCATAGATTGCAGATCTCCACACAGGTGAGCAAGTGAATGATCAGGGGGAGTACAGGAGAAGGAAAAAATAAAAACAAAGGAGATTATCACACCAGCAAAAAACCCACCCACCCACCCCCAAAAAATAGGAGCATAGCGGGATGCTCCCATCAATATAGCACAATTTGGCAAAGATTATCACATGACATTGTTGATATCACAATTATCCCATGATTATCCCATGATAAAGAGGAATTCTAGTGCCATTTTGTATTCACAGAAAATCCTGTGAATAAAAAGTGGTGCTAGAATTCCTCTTTATTAATGGGATAATTGCAATGTCGTGCAACATTGTGTGATAATCGTTGCCAAATCATGCAATATTGATAGGAGCATCCCGCTATGCTTCTATCTTTTTTGCCAGTGTGATAATCTCCAAAGAGTACACATTGCTGATTGGACAGGGGTAGGATTGGAGGAAGGAAGAATAAAACCAATACAAACAAATGTGACATTCAGAAGGGGGAAGAGGGAGCAGGTAGCTTCACCACTGGTCTCATGACTACACAAACACTGAAATAGAAAACAAAAATGACAGCATACACCATTACAATACATTTCCCATCCAATCCCCTCAACCCACCTTTTCTCTGCTGCACTCTCCCCTTGCCCTACCATGGCCATTTCCTGGCCAGTGAAGAATGGAAGGGAAGAAACAGGGATATCCAGCTATTTTCCTACAGCTAGACACCATGATGGACATCCTCCAGAGATCCCTGTGGATAGTGTCACTGATATGTATCTAGATATAGGAAAATAGGAACATTTACTTGACCATGTTGCGGGGAGGGTTATTGTGAAAGAGGTACCAGGTAGACTTGGCTTCAGTCATGGTTCTTAGAGAATGGAGGAGGCTGAGAGGGATTAGAAAGTATAAAAAGCAAGTGTGTGTGTCTGAGGAAATTCAGACAGGGTTGACAGCTGAGCATTGGATGAGTAGTTGAGAGTGATTGTGTACTGGGCATTTGAACTGATGGAAAGAAAAGGTCTGACATAACTCTGGTTGAATATTGTTATATGTTTGGAACTAAGAATTGGGACTTGTTAAAACATTTACTTTAACAACATTTACCACATTAATTATCTTGTTAATTTGTTAACTCTGATTCGGACTGACTACCTTAGCCCTAACTCAAGGGTGGGTCTTGCTTACCAAAAAGAACACAAAGCTAATACACACACTAGTCCACAGGGAGGTCAGCTGGAGACCCAGCCATCCCAAATCCAAGGAAGAATTCTGAAGGGGATCTTGGAGTAGGCTGAGAGTGGTAGGCATCCAAGGTTAGGTACTTCAGACCCAGTCTTGGGAAGGCATACATAACAGTTCTGAAGTAGAGAAAAGGTGGATTTGGGAAAAATTTTGGTTGCATGGTTGGTATGGAATTCTGATCTCTGTAATGACCAAATAAGTAAGTTACAATGGTGTAAGTTGAATATACACCTTTGTAACTCACCAACAGGATGCCAGCCATGTTTGAATACATAGAAATTCAAGGTTGAATGTTTAAGACCTATGCACCCACAGCCCTGGTCTGCAATGGATTTATCTGCCTCTTGGTTTCTTCCACATTTATTTTTTTAAAATGAAAATAAAAATCTCAGGTTCTTTAGAAGCTGAAAATGAAGGAATGTGTGAATTTTGAAGCATTTTTTTCACCCATCACAGCCAGCATGATTATTAGATGTTACAACTCTCAGCCAGTGAAAATGGATAGGATAAGGTTGGGTGCTATAATAACACACATAATTGCATTAACAATTTTGCTCCAGATAAGCACACACAATTTTTTTAAGAGAAAGAGGAATCTGGATCAGTTTAAAATCAAATACTCTAACTTGTCTGTGATTTAACTAGATTAGTCTACTTTGTAAATCAAATTGCTGGTTTCCAAACAATAGTCCTAATGATTGTAAATAATTGGGTCATGCTTAGTTCAGGATTTTTTCCAGATGGCTCTGATACAGTGTTGCATTTATTTATTTATGTATCTTTATGGTAAATGAGATGATATTCCAGGAAGGTTTTGTTTCTGCGATATGTATAGGCCATCTGGGCATACTACAGTGAAATAAATCAAGACAAGTATCCCTGAATGGGACAAATGGTATGAGAATTGGTAGAGCACACTTTCTCACTCCAATAAAAACAGAGTACTGACTTGAAAGTTTATTTAATGAATACAAACGCATGCATTGTGCTGAATTTACTACCAACTGCTGTTCATATATGAAAACAGAGGGACTGAATCTTGTGAGGTGTACCAGATGTCACACTCATTTCCACAATGGGAATTCTGTGGACCAGTTACTCTTCCTGAGATTTGACTCTAGACAACGGGCCTAAGCAGACTGCCAGAAATAGTGCACATTAAATTGAGGCACTGCCCTGGCTCAGTGCTAGGGAATCATGGGAACTGTAATTTATTGTGGCACCAGAGCTCTCTGACAGAGACGACTCAATGTCCCAGAAAAAAATACAATTCCCATGACTCCCTAGCACTGAGCCAGGGCAGTGCCTCAATTTAATGTGCACTATTTCTGGCAGTCTGCTTAGGCCCAACATCTAGCAAGGCATTTATTGTTAGTAACAAGCTTCTTGATGATTCCATAAGATGAACTGATTCACATTGTAGCTCTTCAGACATTGCAGGCTCCAATCTTTATGTGAAGACTCACTAAGCTATGGCAAGGATGCCATGAGTGATCCAGACATTTGTAGGTTTGTGATACATGTGGGGCAGGTGAGAGCATAAGGACCTGCACCTTGTGTCTTTGGCACAGAGACAGTTCTATATTCCAGTTTCCTCTCCCATGCAACACTACTTCCTGATTCTCCATTCCATAGACTCCTAGCAAAGTAACATCAAGCTGCAGGGGACCCAAATTCATTTTTGATGTTATTATTAGCACCAATAAAAAGATGTCAGAATAGCTTATTACAGATAGATTGATAAAGATATCAATAGACAGATGGTGTGTTCAAGCATTTAAAATCTGTCCATCTGTGTGTCTGTTGATTAATCTACAAGATGGGGATTCTAGATATATAGATAATGAATTGATAGAGACATTTAATATTTAATTTTGTTTATAACTTAATAATTATATTAAATATCTATCTATCTATCCATCTATCTATCTACCACCACCACCACCACCCATAGATAGACTGACAGACTATTGAATGATTTCATAATTTTATCTGTTTATGGGAACTTGCTGGAAATATCTGCAGGGGAAAAGTTTGAACAAAGATGGTTAAAAGCTCCATCCAGTCATTTCCCCAGTCTGGCGAATCTCTCTAACTCTTGTTACCAGAAATGGAGCATTTTTTTTAATTTTTTCTCTGTGTGTGTATAGTTCTGGCATAACCCTAAAATGGAAGTGCAGTTTCAGCCAGGCCCTAGGAAGTAGATGGTGACGTAAACTCCAGCATCCATTTACAGATCAAACACTTAGTTTTAGGAGTAGCAAACAGACAGATTCACACTTCAGGAGATAGGGAACCCAGAAAATTTACATCCTTGATTAGCTTTGGCTACAAGACGGATAAACCCATTTCCCCATTCTGGAAACTATCTACTTCAAGGAAACCTCTATAATGTTAATTTGGCCCTTTGATATACAGCAATCAACCTTTGCCCTGGACTATTTGCAGCCTATAAATAGACTACCAAAATTCTGGTTAGGTGTGCCTTGTTAGAATTCCTGGTGACACTGTGTCACTCTGAATTCTGATCTAGCTCCGACTTGCTCTATCACCCTTAGAAAGCCTTGTGTGTATCCCAAGCTAACTTGCTTTATTCCTGAAGTCTTGTGTGAATGTATGTGTGAACATATGTCTTGTATGCTTGAATAAATATACAAATTGATTTGGAAAAGCCTTGTCTCTTGTGGTCTCTTCCAACTCTATGATTCTATGATCCTATGATTCTATGATTCTATCCATTTATTCCCTTAGCCACCTCCATATAAGCTGGGTTTGCCTCCTGCTAACTATTTGAGCTATATTAAAATTCCCTTAAGTCACGTTCATATTACAATTGGTGAAGAGAATGTGGGCAGCCCCCAAGGTCTGAATATTCCAAATTGTGCAGTTGGATGTTCTGATACCGGATGTCGAGGTTATAGAGGGATATAAATTGTGCAGACACAAGAGCAATTCTGTGCATGTGTGAGTTCTTTTTTTATTTTATTTTATGAAAAACTTAAGTACAACGCAACTTTACATCATTAATCCCAACATAAAGACATATTCACATATACATAAACACTTTCTTCTCGCCACCCACCAATCCAATCATACTAACACTAAAAACAGCATATCATATATTATCATTCATACCTACAAGCAATCTAATACAGAATCTTCCACTAATTCTTTTCAATCCACACACTCAAAAACATAGAACAATAACACCTTGACAAAAGTTCCTGATTTTATAATTATATCCTTGCTTTATCTTTTATTCTATAGGAATACTTTATCTTTGCTCTCTTCTATAAAGATCTTCCTTTTCAAGACTCTCTTTAGTGTGACTTTATCACTTATCAATCTCTTAACATTAATTCTGTTATACCCTTTTAGCCTTATGCCGAAATTTAAAATAGCTTCAATCCTCTTTTTTCTCCTAGTTTCTGAAGATCTATCCATTCGTCTTTTATCTGTTTACCTCTTAGTTTTGCAGTAAGCTTATCCATATCAGCTGTTTCTCGCAATTTGAGTAGCCAGTCTTCTTCTGATGAGATATTCCTTTTTTTCCAGTGTTGTGCATAGGTTATCCTTACTGTTGTGACCAAACATAAAAGTTTTTTTTGTGTGTCTTTTTGTAACAGTCTTATCTGTTAGGGTCCAGATCTATTTTGACCATAAACATTTCTTCCATTGTCATAGCTATGATGTTCCAATATCTCTTTTCTTCTTGACAATGCCACTGGTCTCTGGCATTTCCAACATTTCAGATTGCCTGTTTTATATATCTTATGAAGTTTGGCTGGTGACATGTACCATTGATGCAACATCTTAAGATAAGTCTCTTTGTAGTTCTGGCAGAGGGTGAATTTATTCGTTATTCGCCAGGATTCTTCCCAATTTTCTAGATCTATAGGGTCCCCAATAGCCTGTGCCCATTTTACCATAACTGCTTTGATTGTTTCACACTCCAAATCTCTTTGTTTTAATAGTTTATAGTATTTTGATATATGGCTATCTTGTTCTTTAAACATAATCTTATCTATTTCTTTCTCTTCATTTTCAAATCCTATTAGTTTTACGTCATCTCTTAATTTTGCCTTTAGTTGGTTATATAAGAACCAGTTTATTTCTGTACCTTCTTGTTGTAGAGACCTTGGAAGAGACTCAGGAGCCGGGTGGTGAGCATCTTCCCCCGCCCCCTCCTCCCTCCTCCTTTGGAACACCTGGCCCCAAGGGAGCCCTCAAAGCCTCTGCAAGCCCTGATCATCAGCAACAGCAGAGACCTTAGAAGAGACTCAGGAGCTGGGCGGTGAGTGTCTTCACCCGCTCCCTCCTCCCTCCTCCTTTGGAACACCTGACCCCAAGGGAGCCCTCAAAGCCTCTGCATGCCCTGACCATTGGCGACAGCAGAGACTCAGGAGCCAGGCAGTGAGCGTCTTCCCCCACCCCCTCTCCATCCTCCTTCGGAACATCTGGCCCCAAGAAAGCCCTCAAAGTCTCTGCAAGCCCTGACCATTGGCAACAGCAGAGACCTTGGAAGAGACTCAGCAGCCGGGTGGTGAGCATCTTCCCCCGCCCCCTCCTCCCTCAGAACACCTGTCCCCAAGGGAGCCCTAAAAGCCTCTGCAAGCCCTGACCATCGGCAACAGCAGAGACCTTGAAAGAGACTCAGGAGCTGGGCGGTGAGCGTCTTCCCTGCCCACTCCTCCCTTGGAACACCTGGCCCCAAGGGAACGGAGGCGGGGATGGGAGCGGAGGACGTGGTGGCGGATCCCCATCCTTAGCCCTTTAAGACACTTGGGGGTGTGGCCCTGATGCTCCGCGGGAGGCTATCTCTAGTTCTTGAATACTCAGAATGCCTTTGTTTTATTGTATTGATGTGTAGTGTGTTTTTAAGCTAATTTTAATGTATCATTTATTTAATAGATTTTAAGGGGGGGTGATATGTTCATGATATCTGTATTGTATAGGATTGTATTTTAGATTGTAAGCCGCCTGGATAGCCTTGGCTAGAGGCAGGATAGAAATAAAAAATTATTATTATTATTATTATTATTATTATTATTGTAAAGTTTCTATTGTTTTAAATTGAAAACTTTTTATATTATCTGTATATATGATATCTTTATATCAGAGCCATTTTTCTTCTTTATTTTTTGTCCTTTGGTAGAAAGCTTCTTGTATAGAGACCCATAGCGGCATTTTCAGATAGAATTGTTTTTTAATTTTATTCCAAACTCATAGACGTGCCTTCCTGATCACGTAATGATCAAAATCTTTGTTAACTGTTACTTTATTGTACCATAGGTATGCATGGAAGCCATATCTTAAGTAACTGCTTTCTATTCCCAGTAATTTTTCATCTTCTAGTCTTATCCAATCTTCTATCCATACCAGACTGGAAGCATAATAATATAATTTTAAATTGGGTAATGCTATTCCTCCTTTAATTTTTTCTTCCATTAAGATCTTCCATCTGGTTCTAGGCTTTTTCCCTTCCCAGAGGAATCTAGAGAGCTCCTTTTGCCAGATGTTGAAACATTTCTCATTTGCTAATATTGGAAGGTTTTGAAAAAGAAACATAAATCTGGGAAGAACATTCATTTTTAGAACGGATGCCTTTCCTAAAAAAGAGAGTTGTAGCCTTGACCATCTTTCTAGATCCGTTTTAACTTCTCTCCATTTTTTTTTCATAATTATTTTGGTAGAGATCTATGTTTCTTTTTGTTAGTGTGATACCCAAATATTTTACTTTATTTTGAATCTTAAATCCTGTTATCTGTTTCAATTCATTTTCTTCTTCAGATGTTATATTCTTTGTCAATATAGTAGTCTTTTCTTCATTGATTTTAAAGCCTGAATGGTTTTCAAATTCCTTCAACACTGTAATTAGATGTTCTATACTATCTTTAGGTTCTTCTAAAAAGCAGATCAAATTGTCACCATACACTTTCAATTTGAACTGTCTATTCTTAATTCTTACCCCTTTTATGTTTTCTTCTCTTATTTTGATGTTTAATACTTCCAATATAAGTATGAAAAGAAGAGGTGATAGGGGGACACCCTTGTCTGGTGCCCCTCTCAATCTTTATATAATCCATCTTTTCCTCATTAATTAGTATTTGTGCTCTCTGATCTTTATATATTGATTTTATCCATGAAATAAACTTGTTTCCAAAATTCATTTTTTCCAAAACATTAAAAAAGGAATTCCAGTTGACTCTATTGAAAGCTTTTTCAGCGTCTATCATGATCAAAGCTAATTTTCTATCATTATTATATTCAAAATGCTCTATTATGTCAATAACTGTTCTTATGTTGTTTTTACGTTGATTTTGATCCTAGTGAATTATATCAGACAAAATATTTTTCAATCTTTCTGCTATAATGATGGTGAAGATTTTATAATCTACATTGATCAGCGAGATTGGTCTGTAATTTTTAATTTCTTTATCTCCTCCCTCTTTCGGGATCAGCGTTATTAACGCTTCTTTCCATGAATTAGGAATGCCATCATTCTGTATACTATTCAACATATTAAATAATGGTACTATCGATACATCTTCCATTTTTTTATAATAAGAGGCTGTAAATCCATCGGGTCCTGGGGCTTTTCCCGGCTTTAGTCATTTTATAGCTTCTGAGATTTCTTCTATAGTTATGCTTTGATTCAGTCTTTCTTTCTGTAAAGTGTTTAAGCATGATATCTTTTTGTTTTCCTAGATATTTATTAATTAATTCTTCCTTGTTTTCTATACTTTGATCTTTTTTCTATAACGTTTTAAGATACTCTTTAAATTCCTTTTTAATTTCAGTCTGATTGGTGATATTTTTCCCATTTATCGTCAAATCTGTTATCAATTTTTTCTCTTTTTAATTTATACACTAATAACTTTCCTGCTTTATTTCCAAATTCAAATTGTTTTTGCCTAGCGTTTTGAATTTTCATTTGTAACTCATTAATTGTTAATATCTTTAATTGTTGTTGTAAAATTTGAACTTCAACTTTTAATTTCTTGTCACCTTTTTGTTTCCATTCTCCTTCTTTCTTTCTCAATTGTTCTAATAGTTTCATTTTTTCTCTTTGTTCTTCTTTTTTCTTTTCTACTTGTATTTTAATAATTACCCCTCTTATGACAGCTTTACTAGCTTCCCATAAAGTATTGTTCGAAATTCCTTCAACTTTATTTTCCTTAAAGTAAAATCTTAATTCTTTTTTTATTTTATTCAATATTTTCTCTTCGTTAAGTAATGTTTCGGGCATTCTCCATCTATATTTACTCTTCTTTTCTCTTAACTTTAATATCAGGTTATGATCCGAAATATCTGTTGATTCAATTTCCATCAATTGAATTTGTGGAAGTAATGCCTTTGATGTCAAAAATAAATCAATTCTTGAGAACAACCTATGAGCTTCTGAGAAGAAGGTGTATTCCTTGGATTGTTTGTATTTATATCTCCACACATCTGTTAATCCAAATTCTTCCTGAATTTTGAAAAATATTTTTTGGGAGTTTTCCCTGGTTTTTTCTTATGTTTTTCTGTGTGGAGAATCTGTCAAGTTCTGGTTGAATGACTGCATTAAAGTCACCTACAAGGATTATTTCATTGTACTCTGTTGATTTTATTTCTTTATAAACTTTCTTGAAAAACTGTTCTCTGTTTTCTAGTGGTGCATAGATACCTACTATCAAGCAAGTCAAGTTTTTCAATTTAACTTCTATGGCTATCAGTGAGCCTTCTTCATCTTCGAAAATTTCTTTTGCATTGTATTTTTTCTTCACATAAATTACTATTTCTTTCTTTTTCTTTTCTGTGGAAAAATGGAAACATTCTCCTAGTCTTGAATTTTTTAAATATTTTGATTTGCTGTTTTTAATGTTTGTTTCTGGCAAACTTATATCTCCTTTAAGTTTTTCAATTCAATAAAAAAATTAAACTTTGTGTTTATTATTTATTCCTTTAACATTCCAATAATTAACATGATTAATTATCATTTAGATATCACAGATTTATAGTTTTATTTTGATGATGTGCCACCCCAGCCACCCCTGTGAAATATTCTTCTTCTCATCTCTTCCAGGGTAGTTTCCTTATCTGTTTTATTTAGGTCATCAAGGTCTTTTTGTTGTTCTGTTTCCTTTTCTGAATTGTACTTCTTTTCTCTTTCATTCTTATTCTTTAAATCGTTGTTTTCTTCTTCTCTTCCTTCTTTTTTTTTTGCTCTCCATTCTCTTCTTCAATTGTATCTATCCATATTTTCTTCTTCTGAGTCTTTTCCTCTATCCTTTTTGTCTTTTAGCAATCTTTTTTCCATTTCCTTCACTTTTTCTATATTGTCGATTTTATATCTTTTCTGTTTATAGATGACTGATAATCCTTCAATTCTTTCCCATCTGAACTCCAACTTTAAGTCCTGGAGCAGTTGGATCAGGAACTTGTATTTTTGAAATTCCAACATAAGCTGAGGTGGGATATCTTTGAAAATTTTGACTTCATTGTTTTCAATCAGAAGTTTATTTTCATAATTTTTTTTGAATAATTCAATCCCTTGTAGTTGATCTGATGAAACAAACAACAATTACCCAGGGAACTTTATGTTTAGCCTGTATCAAGCTTATTCTGAACATTTTATCCAGTTCCATTGATAATTGCTCCAACTTAAATCCGATAAATTGAGCTAATGGTGGTATAATCGTGGAACTCCTCTAATTTTTATACATTTTTCTCTGTATCTTAACTCATTTGACCACTCTCTTATATTATGTTGGTTCTGTTCTTGTTGCATCTCTTTCGATATTTTTTCTAGATGTTGAGTTCTGTCTTTGATCTTCTCTACTTCTTTTTGTGTTTTGGTTAAATCTGATATTATTTTTTCCATTTTTTTATTCAAGCAATCTAAATCTCCTTTAAAATCTTTTTTGATGTCCATTCCTGGATCCTTAATCTCTTCTTTCAATTCTTGACAAGCTTTTTTTGGTCTTCTTTCATTTCATTTCTCATCTCTTCCATTTTATGTCTTATTCTCCTTACTTCTTCCAAGAGTAACATATTCAGATCCATTACCTTAACTATATCTTCCATTGAACCACTTCTTTGTGTTGCAATTTGCAGCTGCATTTGTGTAGTTCCATTCTTGGGCATTGCCATTTTCTCCAATATTTCTTTCTCTCTCCATCTCGCCGTTTCTCTTGTGTCTATAAAAGAATATTGTTGTCTTTATATAAGTTGTCTTTTTTCCTTTTTCCTTCTGTCTGTGTAGTCAAAAAAATTGGTGTTTTAAGTTATTTTCAAGAGTCTCTTCTCTCAAATCTACCTTTTCACTTATATTGCTGATATAAGTCTTTAGTTCTTGTCTTTTGATTTTTTTTATTTATTTTGTGTTTAATCTATCCTTTAATTTAGTCTTTGTCAGATTTTTCATCTAGAGTATTTATTTAGATTTTTCTTTTCTTTTCTATAATTATCTTAGAATCATAGAATCATAGAATCATAGAGTTGGAAGAGACCACAAGGGCCATCCAGTCCAACCCCCTTCCCTGCAGGAACTCCCAATCAAAGCATCCCTGACAGATGGCCATCCAGCCTCTGCTTAAAGACCTCCAAGGAAGGAGACTCCACTACTCTCCGAGGGAGTGTGTTCCACTGTCGAACCGCCCTTACTGTCAGGAAGTTCCTCCTAATGTTCAGGTGGAATCTCTTTTCTTGCAGCTTGCATCCATTGTTTCGGGTCCTAGTCTCTGGAGCAGCAGAAAACAAGCTTGTTCCCTCCTCAATATGACATCCCTTCAAATATTTAAACACGGCTATCATATCACCTCTCAGCCTTCTCTTCTCCAGGCTAAACATCCCCAGCTCCCTAAGTCGTTCCTCATAGGGCTTGGTTTCCAGACCCTTCACCATTTTAGTTGCCCTCCTTTGGACATGCTCCAGCTTCTCCATATCCTTTTTGAACTGTGGTGCCCAGAACTGGACACAGTATTCCAGGTGAGGCCTGACCAAAGCAGAATAGAGTGGCACTATTACTTCTCTTGATCTAGACACTATACTTCTACTGATGCAGCCTAAAATTGCATTGGCCTTTTTAGCTGCCGCATTGCACTGTTGACTCATGTTCAACTTGTGGTCCACCTGGATTCCTAGATCCCTTTCACACGTAGTCTCATTCAGCCAGGTGTCCCCCATCGTATATCTGTACTTTTCGTTTTTCCGCCCTAAGTGCAGTACCTTACATTTCTCTGTGTTGAATTTCATTTTGTTAGCTTGGGCCCAATTTTCTAGTCTGTTCAAGTCATTTTGAATTTTGATCCTGTCCTCTGGGGTATTAGCTACTCCTCCTAATTTGGTGTCATCTGTAAATTTGATAACTATGCCCCCAATATCGTCATCCAAGTCATTAATAAAGATATTGAATAGCACTGGGCCCAGGACAGAGCCCTGTGGCACCCCACTGGTCACTTCTTTCCAAGTTGAAAAGGAGCCATTGTTGAGCACCCTTTGGGTTCGCCCAGTCAACCAATTACAAATCCATGTGACAGTTACTTTGTCTAGCCCACATTTTACCAACTTGCTTGCAAGAATGTCATGGGGAACCTTGTCAAAGGCCTTACTGAAATCAAGATATACTATATCCACAGCATTCCCTTCATCTACCAAGCTGGTAATTTTATCAAAAAAAGAGATCAGATTTGTCTGGCATGACCTGTTTCTCTGTAACCCATATTGACTTTTTGTGATTATGAAATTACCTTCCAGATGTTCACAGACTCTCTGTTTAATGATCTGCTCCAGAATCTTTCCTGGTATTGATGTCAGACTAACTGGACGATAATTGTTGGGATCCTCTTTTTTCCCTTTTTGAAGATGGGGACAACATTTGCCCTCCTCCAGTCCGCTGGGACCTCTCCTGTTTTCCAGGAATTCTCAAAGATTATTGTCAATGGTTCTGATATTACATTTGCCAGTTCTTTTAATACCCTTGGATGTAATTAATCTGGTCCTGGAGACTTATATTCATTTAGATTAACCAGATGTTTCTGTACTATCTCTTTACTTATTCTGTGCTGAAATTCTCCTATTCTGTCCTCTGCTCCATTATACTTAGGTTGAGCACCCTTTGCCTTTTCTGAGAAGACTGAAGCAAAGAAGGTGTTGAGTAATTCTGCTTTTTCTCTGTCCCCTGTTAACTTTTTGTCATCTTCTCCACACAGTGGCCCTACCATTTCCTTCTTTTTCCTTTTGCTGCTGACATACCCCCAAAAGCCCTTTTTATTGTTCTTAACCTCTCTAGCAAGTCAATCTTAACTATAAGTCCTTTTGCCCTTCATTTCTTTTTCTTTGTCTTGATCTTTCTGAGGTATGGTTTTCTTCTGGTCATTAGCCCTCTTAATTTCCTTCTTCAAAATCACCTGTTTTAATTGTTTCTAATCTTTTGCTGATTTTTAAATCCCTCTCCATTAATTTATTTCCTTATTCTTTTTTCTCTTTATTCTTCTCTTCTTCTCTTTATCTTTTTCTTCAAATCTTAACCCTTCTATTCTGAATATTCATCCTCTCTTTTCCATTCTGTTTCTTACCTCAGTGTCTTGCCACTTCCAGCTTAGAGGCTTTCTCTCTCTGCTCCCCTTCACCGTGTTATAAACCGTGGTCTATGTCCTTTTATACTCTCTGCTCAGGGTTTCTACTTCTTTGCACTCTTCACACACACAATGATGAGTTCTCTGTATTTCTATCTCTATGTCTGTCACTTTTTAGCTCTTTTACAGCAGCTATGTCCTTTACAGCTTCTCTTTGTAATTTTTCTTTATGGCTTTACTATTAACTTCCATGTCTCACGTCTCCCCTTCTAAGGGATTCTGGGTGTCTCTGAGATGCTATCAACAACAGGTTTTTATGGATTTCTAGGTGAGTAAGCAGTCACACTTTTGTATTATATTGTTAGTTGTAATTTCTTCTAAGTTGCTTGTAGTATGTGCAAGGTTTTATTGGCTGCCATGCAGTGCCTGAGAAAGCGGATGGTTTCAGCTCTTCTTTGCTATCCTGCCAAAAGCCAAGATGCCACTGGCAGCTGGGATAGGCTTCCCTTGTTCTGCTGTTGTTACTTCACTGTCTATTTTTTTTCTCCCCCACATATGGGCCCAAAGAATTGAATTAATATTCCTCCTACACAGGAGGACTAGGGATGGGAGAAAACTTGTCCCCATTTCCCCCCCCCCCAAAGTCTGCTGACTCGTAGGTGAGGTTACAAGCCTCTCTTACCTGCGTCCTCCTCCAAAATCCTCACACTGGAAGTCCTGTGCATGTGTGAGTTCTGTGTGCATGGCCACAAGGACTCTGGGCTAACATGGGTTGGCTATACCTTTTTCATTCTTTGGTTGGATGTCTTGTTGGCCGGCAAAGCATGAGTATCCCAGTGCCAAGTATCCAATCACCCTGGGGTGTAATGGCAGAGCAGATTCCTGACAGCCTATTTTTATTTTTCACTATTGTGGGTTGGGTAACAGTAACAGGTGCCTTCCTACTCCCTTCCACAATCCCAAAATCAGACTGTACTTAAGAGTAGAGTGATACATATAGTTCCAGTCAGGTGAGGCAATAAAGCCATAGTAGGACAGAGATATGTCTCCCCTCCCTTGGTGTAAGATCTTTCATGGAACACCCTTGGAAAAAGAACTTCCTTGGTCATTGAAAGGCAATAAAGCCAAGAGAAATAGGCCTTTTCTCCTCTGGTGTAAGCCCTTTCACAAGGAAGAGTAGGCAAGAACATCTAATCTGATCTCCCTAAGTGGGGCCAAGCCATTGAGATGACTTCAGTGAAGCTCTGGCAAAGTAGTAGGAAGATAGAATAATAATAACTTAAGGCAGGAGTCTAGTTAGGGACCCAGTCCCTGGTGTTGTTTAATTTTTCCCGCTGTCTGAGCTCCAGCAGGACACAGCATCAGAGCTCCCTAGTGAAAAGGATTGTGAGGACCAGACTCCTGGTCCTGGTCTACCCAAGGATCAGCCCATTGTGGTCTCATTCTGCAGGGCGGCTGGGCCCCTTTGTAGTGAACAGGAGCTATCGGCCTTAACAACCAAGGACACTCACTCTTAAATGATTCAGCTATTATTTCAGAAGTGTATAAAGGGCTCAATGAATCCATTAAGCTTTTTTTGGGCTCAGTACCATTAACAACTTTTGATTGCCGAGACTTTATAGATCACATTCAGGAAACCTCTCAGGCATTTTGGACACAAGAAGCCACAAGAGAAATGGCTAAGAAGATGTTAGCTGCCACAGGCATGGCTTCTAAAGGTGGCAATAAGAAGAATGAGAAAGAGGGAGACCCAATCTATGCAGTCATGTATAGGAACAATGGCCCTTACTCAAAGCTCCTTGCCAAGGAGTATGAGAGAACTGAAAATACTTCAGGGGGATTTTTCAACACCATGAAGAGAGGATTCAAATCCAACTTCAACCTACAGCAGAATGGTTCTCCTAGGGAAAACTCTGAAGGATATGACCCAAACATCCAGGCATATTCAGAAGTTAGGAGGGAAATTTGGAAGCAACTAAAAGATTTGGGGGTGGATCTGGCACCCTTAGACAAAAAAGCCAACCTTAGAATTGTTGCAAGCTCTGAGCCAAGCAATTGATTAAAAAAACAGGAATCCATCACCCCTTCTAATGCTGGAGGACAGGACTAGGACCACAGAGGATCCTCTCAGTTGCCAAGGACACAGGCAGGGTCACAGATCCCCAGGGCTAAAACACCTCCTGCTCCTATAGTCACCAGTCATGAAAAAGAAGATTCAAGTCCCCTCACAACCCCTTTGGCATTAGTCATAGTCCATAATCAAGCCACTCCAGTTATACAAAAGGACTTTCTCAGATAAACCCCAGTGTCAGCAGGTCATAGCAATTTTGGCCCTGGGAAATCCACAAAGCTATTGATAGATTCAGGAGCCATAGTCAATATTCTTCACTGAAACCTGGCCAGTGTAGATCTCAAGACACCAGCAACCACGGCACTGGTGGGATATGGATGGGGTCAGAAGCAAGCCTCCATTTGGAAGGACATTCCACTGCAGGTAAGATCTGTTTCAGATCTCATCCAGGCATGCGAAAATCAGGAAGAAGATGATGGCATTATGGGCATAACATTTCTGCAGCATCACAAACTGACAATTGATCTAGCAAATGACTTTCTCTGGCAGCTGGAGGAGAGTCCTTTGCAGATCTCAGCCATTCATAGATGTGCCGCTTTAAAAGCCCCAGCACCTCTTTTTCCTCTGACCACTGATCCATGGGTAGTTGACTTTCCTGAGATGTGGATTAAGGACAAGATTGAATGTTCACAGTCAAGGATGCATGTGTGTTGATAGAAGGAAAGGATCCCCCTCCCCAGAAGCAATATAGATACCCCAGAGAAGCAGAAGAAGAGATCGCCAAAACCATAGAGGCTTTTGAAATGGGGTGTCATTATGCCAATGCAGTCTATTTGCAATGCACCTCTATGGGTCATTTTGAAAGCAGATAGAGTCACATGGAGGATGACCGTAGACATTCAAGCCATCAATACACATCCTGTAGCCCCAGTGGTAGTGACGTATAATGAGATCTTGGCAGCTATAGCAGCTGGAGCAAAGTTCTACAGCATTATAGACGTGTCCAATGCTTTCCATTTTATTCGGCTACATGAGAGCTATTTTTTACAAATTTGCTTTTGAATTTCAGGATATCCAACACATATTTAAATGCTGCCTTCAAGGGTTTTATTCCAGTCCCAGTATCTGCCATTCACATGTGGTAAAAATGTGGACAAAATTGTGCCCCTCATTGAGCCCCACATTTTATCCTATATGGATGACATACTGGTGTCATCCACTGGGAGGACTCAGAAGACAAGATGACAGAAATCACCAGAGAAGTCCTTGAACTAATTAGAGACACAGGATTCATGGCAAATAAGGGAAAAAAGCACAGTTGGTATGGACACAGGTCAAGTACCTAGGGTTAAACCTCCAAATGGGCTGTAGGACAGCAGACTCTCAGTGAGTAGAAACCATTGGCCAACTCCCGGCACCAGCAGATGTAGCCTCACTGAGAGACTTGCTAGGAACTTTCAACTTTTCCAGATAGTTCATTGAGGCTTTTGTTATCTAAGCCAAGCCATTGTAGGTAGTGCTAAAGAAAGGAGCAATTTGGAATTGGGGACCAGAGCAAGAGGATGCTTTTGCCAACCTAAAGAGAGACCCAGCACAAGTTTCCACTCTCATTCACCCAGATATTAGCCAACCCTTTTATGTCCAATATGCCAGCTCAGATAATCACATGGGGCAATCCTCTCTCAGCTCCAGAATGAAGTACAGAGGGCAGCAGCCTACACCTTCAAAAATCTCTTGCCCACTGAAATCAAATTGATCCCTTGCAAGAAAAACTGTCTTACCCTAGTGTGGGCTCTCACCCAATGGGAATTTATCATAGGTGGCGCAAAAGTCATTGTCCAATCCCCTCACACTCCCTTAAAATTCATACTGTCTGGAAAAGTTCAGGATGGACAATTCCATAATTCCAGAATAGCGAAATGGACCCTGGAACTAATCAAGAGAGGTGTAGATTACCACAGGCAGCCCAGTGAGCCTTCTGTAGTTATAGAATAAGCTCATGAATGTCCACTACCCCCAGTTTTGGAGGTCACATGGCCTATAAAAGCCAGAAGCCCCCTCCAAGAAGCTCATTTACAGGGATTTCAGTGCTGGTTCTGTGATGGGTCATCATCTTGCCTGGAAGGAACCTGTCTAATAGGGTATGGAGTCATCCATGTAAATGATTCATACACCCCCAAGGGGTAATCTGTCCCCACTCCAGTCAAGCCACTGAGGTAGAAGCCCTCTGTGCAGTATTGGAATTTGAACACCCTGATGTTCCTTTGGCTATATATACAGACTCCAAGTGGATGGTAAATGCAGCTATAGATTGGCTTCCCATTTGGATCACTCGGGGATGGAAGACCAATGACAACAAGCCAGTAGTCTACACAGAGAAATGGCAAGTAAAGGTACAATTGCTGCAGGAGAGAATGTCTGACTCAGATACAAGATAGAACAGAAAGAAGGAGTTAGGTGGGCTATAGATGAGGAAGAAAATTATAGTTGGATTGTGCCCAAAGAATTCCATGGAGACCTCATTCATTTTGTCCATGAAACTGAGAGTCAGGGAGACCAATTGCTGGTCCCAGATGTGGTTGGAAATTGACCAGTAGGTGGACAACTGTTTATCCTGAACCATGGTCAATGTGGATCAAATTGGCCCCAAGGCTCTGAATAGATTTCATTGGTCCCCTACTGACCAATTCTGTATTGCCTCACAATCATAGATCCATACAGCAAATGGATTGAGACCTTCCCCACTAAAGACAATACCACAATCATAACTGCCCAAATTTTGTTTAAACATGTGTTTTCAAGGTGGGTTATAGTACGTGTGTTAGATCATTATTCAGGAACCCACTGCTCGGAGAAGTCATGTAGGAACTCAGCAAAGCATTAGGGATCTGCCAGAGGTTTCACATTGCACATCACACCCAAAGCTCTGGCCATATTGAAAGGACTAACTGGACTCTTAAGGAGGTGCTGTGGAAGGTAGTGTGAGCCTCTGGAAAAGATTGGGATGCAAAACTGCCAAGCATCCTGACCCTTAGAGGAACTGTACCTTCCCATGGCTTCACACCACACCAGGATGCAAACTGCTCATACCGGAGGCTTTCTGGCTAAATATCACTCTCCCCTCTGATTTGGAATTGGTAATATTAAACCAAGAATGGATAAGGTTGTTAGTACAGACCATCAGTCAAATCCACTGGGAAGTTGCAGAAAATCTTGGGAAGAACATGCAAGTCATGGACCGTAGACTTGGTTGGGTTAGGAATCCTCAACAGTGGGAAGTAGGCTATCTTGTGTTGTATAGAATTTTCGCCCCAAAACATCATGACTTAAATGGGTGAGCCCTGTTAGAATCACTGAAACAGTGTCTCCCACAGTCTATTATGTTTGCATCCCCAACAAGCATGGGGACAAGCTTAAAACTTTCATACCTCCCAGTTGAAAGAGTGGAAGGGAAGTCCTGTTCTTGTTAAGCCTGTCTTCTGTAATTGGCATGAATTGCCTCCAGTAGATTTGTCAGAAACTTTCATGTTGGCAGAGGGAGGGTGAGCATGACCACTGTACACTCAAAACTGCCTCTCTTTCCCTACAGGGGCAAGAGATGGCACCGTTTGTGTTTCTGTGGATGTGGTGGATTATAAGGCATGAAAGGGTAAGCACCAATCTGCCTACCTATCCCACAGAGTTTACTATTAGCTGGGAATATAACATCAAGGCTGACTGTCATTGGCTGCATCACCTCTAAGGTCATCATATTTAGCCCCCAAGGACATAAATGGGCTGAGGCAGGTGCTGGAAAGCTCCCTTTAACTTTGGGAGTGTGGAAGCATTGTCATTTTGATTCTCCTTTCAGCATGATCCCCCCCCCCCCCGCTTTTTACACTGTCCTTACTGTTGATCAGTGTTGCCCAACATGGATTTGGAAAACCAAGTTGTTCACATATGCTAATATCACCAGAATGCCTGCAAATTGCGATGTCACCTGTCACTACCTGGGGTGCCCTTACATTCCTATATACTCCCCCCCCCCCACACTCCGGGATTCTGAAAGAGCCTTCTATATATCTGGGAAACATAAGGGGGTTGCAGGCTGCCAGAAATAGTGCAAATTGAGTCCACTTTAAGGGTTAGGGTTAGGGCAGGGGTAGGCAACCTTTCCCCTTTAAGGGCCGAGGGACTTCAGCTCCCAGAATCCCAGGAGCTATTGGCCAACATGGGACTATTGGCCAACATGGCTGAGGCTTCTGGGAGCTGAAGTCCCTCGGCCCTTAAAGGGGAAAGGTTGCCTACCCCTAGGTTAGGGAATCATGGGAACTGTAGTTTATTGTGGCACCAGAGCTCTCTGACAGAGAAGGCTCAATGTCTCAGAAAAAAACAATTTCCATGATTCCCTAGCACTAACCCTAACCCTAAAAGTGGACTCAATTTGCACTATTTCTGGCAGTCTGCAACCCCCCATAGTTATCCATCAAGATGTTTCTGCCTTGGCCTATTCAGAGGCACAGCTAATTCTAACTACCATGATTCTTAATTTGACTGGAGTAAATGTGACCAGAACAATTCCTGCATGTAGCCTTTGCCTAAAAGCTGCTTGGGCACAGTGGGAGCAATTAGAAAAATAATGGCAGGCAATAGAACACTCACTCTTTAGAGCTAAATGGGATGTGATGGATACAGTATTAGATGTTCTAGGAATTGGAGAAGCAGTTCTAAACACCATTACTAATGAAGTTGTAGCTAATAAATTGGGCCTTGTGGTTTTTAGGACGTGGGATTTGGGAATTTCAATTGCTTCAGGGTTTACTAATTTGAAGGAAGTAGACCTGATAGGACACATAATGTCACAGTGGGTTGGCACAGAAAAAGGGATCATATTAGACTTGGATCATTCTTTGCAAAATAGTATTTTTAATTTATCAATTGCTATTCAATGTACATACGTGCAAAGTAGTTTAATTGCATTTGCCTCTCAATTCATACAAGCCATATTAATTAAATTAATACATCCTGAGGTTCTGGGTTTGCCTAGAAATTGCTATCCAGACTCTTTGGAATATCCTATAGACTTAATGAGAATAACATGAGCTCAATGACACAATGTGACTTTACAAATGCCACTATTTTACCTGACCAGCTGTTCCATTGGAGCAATGGTACACAGCTCTTTGACCTGTCTGGGTGTGCAAAAGTAAATCAATAGAGTAATTGCTATGATGCTCTAGAAGCCTCCCCTATAGATAATATAATTGAATATGTGATAATTCCAGTCCAAAGGACCATTCTAGAACAATTAACTTTGCCTCAGAAACCCCTATAGTTTTGTTAAAATAATGTCTTTGGAATATGAGCTTCAAATAGACTGGAATCTTGGTAATCTCTGCTTTTGCCAGCTATATTTAATGGACTGCTTTGAAAATGAGTTTCATTCGCATGAAATAGGCCGAGATTATGCAATGGATGCTCTTTATCAGATTAATGCAGGTGAAATCCAAGGGTTTCACCTGGAACAGGAGCTTCCTGTAACTAAATGGTTACATCAATTTTCTAATATGAGTGAGATTGTAAAGAAAATATATGATGCAGAAGAGTAAATCAAATTGACGGTAGATTTAAAGGCTCAAGGAATTATTAAAATAACACAAGACATAAAGCATAAAGCATGTATCTGAGAATTTGTGGTGGTCTAACCTTGACTGTTCTGTGACAGGCCAGGTTATTTTGCAAATGATTACTAATCCTATAGCCATAATCACAGATTGGTACCATAGCCATCACTATTACTGTTGTGATCTGGATGAAGAAAAAGATGGCTGAATTGAATACAATCCAGAGAGAAGCCTATCTTCCTTCCCGAAGCTCTGTTCACTTGTCAAACTGCCTTTCTTTGGCAGGTAAGGAGAGAGAGTTTGCTTCTATTATTTAAACCATTTAGGGAAGGTGGGGAATTTTGTACTGTCCTCCACCTAATTTTATTTTTTTTTTTTACTAGAAGGAAAGGGCCAGCCTTGGAGGTATAGCCTTGTACCAAAAGTATTTCCAGATGTTACAAGAAGTGATTTCCTTTTTTGCACTGTCTGCTAAAATAGGAAGATTGCAGCAGATTGGCAAATCAATAGGCTCCTCTCATGAGAGTGCTTATTGACTTACCACACCAACTCCCATTTAGCCTAAAGGCTGGGGATTGGTTACAGTGTGATGCTGCCAAGGCTAGGAGCTGGGTCAGACCTCCTCACAGAATCTACCAAGGATATTTTTCAGCAATTTTCCAAGGGAGACCCCAGTGCTCTCGACACTTTTGCTTAGGGTGAATTTTTCCATCTCAATGAAATAATCCCACAGATGAAATCCTCTAGCCATGGGCTACACAAATATTAGGATCATTTGTTTCCAAAAGTTATAGTTAGACTGTTTTTGAGTGATTTTTGTCAATTTTGGGCTAATTTGCATAATCTCCCATCATTCTCTGTTTGACCAGGAAGCTGGAGCCAGCCAAAAATGGAGTTTTTTAAAGGCAAAGCGCCTCTATTTTTCACTTCCTATTAACATTAATTTTAACTTACAAGTCCATGTGCATTTTTGCTTATACTGGACTGCCAGTTCCAAACCCAGTGCCTGTAGCTGCCACAAAGTTGATGTGCAGTGAGCATATTAATTTGTAGCCCCTTTTCTTGCTCTGCTACTGAATTACTGTCTGGCCTCTGCCATATCTCTTTCCCATAGCAACTTGGTTCCAGGGGAGTTTTAGATTTCATTTCCTTTCTATTCCCCAGTGCATGTAAATATAGATTAGAACTTTTATCCTTTATTTCTCCACATATACATGTGTGTATGTGTTCTTAACTAACTGTGATTCAGCAGAGGTGCCTTGTGCCTTGTGATGCGAAGGTGGGGGTGTGTGAACCAGGATCCCCTACCATGTATCCACCCTCCTCCAAACCATGCCACAGATGTCCTGCATGCCATGAGACCCATAGAGATCCTCTGAAGTGTTCCTGTTTGCCAGCCCAAAATCAGTTCCTGGTTCTTGTAATCCAGACCCAATCCACTGCCATAGCTGCACAGGAGTGCGGCTTCACAGAGGCACCAGACAATTCATTGCACATCCTATGATGCACATCTACACTGGTTCATAGCCCTTTATACTGGTCCTTCACAGCTCCAGACACCTTCCAGTTTACAATAATATCCTATTTCTTGCTTCATCAACCTTATAGACACTGCTCATGTGTCCCAGATTATGTATGAGCACAGAATGGCCAGTTCTCATTGGTCCTCCAAAGGCCTGAGTGTCCTCATCAGTGCTTAGGAGACCTCCTGTGATGCCGTTATCAGCTGTTGGTGCTACAAGTCACAATTCATAAACTTTCAGTTAGTCTGCTCTGGATGGGGGTCCAAACTTTTTCTAACTTTGTCAACCACTACACAAGCAGCCAAAGATTTCTGAACATTGGTTCAATGGCTATTGATGCCATCCTGCTCCCAAATTCTGACAAACCAGACTTGGAAACACATGCATTTACTCTTTTATCTTTCTGATTAGTCTAATTCTTGGACATTGGTCCATGGCCTCTCAAAGATTGGACTCAATTTATGCAATGCATTCCTACCTCATATTCTATAGTTTTTGCCTGCTTTGATAGTGACTCATATATTTTAATGTTTGCCTTTATTTTGATTGTTCATTTAAATTTTGGTGTGTAAGTGCGAGAATGGGTTCCAGATAAAGCCCTATCCTGGACAAAAGGCTTTTTTAATTGAGATTATTCCCTAGAGCCATGAGTTAAGCTCCCCAAATTCACATCTGCAAATTTTCTTTGGTGAAGGTGATTTGGAAATTCCCAATGTCCAATTAACTCCTTTAACATAGGTCATTTCCAAAGGGGGTGGGGGATATGTTACCAGAAATGGAGCATTTTTACATTCTTTCTCTGTGTGTATAGTTCAGGCATGACCCTGAAACAGAAGTGCAGTTTCAGCCATGCACCCAAAAGTGATTTGGTCATGTATGCTCTCGGAGGTAGATGGTCACATAAACTCCAGCATCCATTTACAGATTAAACACTGAGGGGGGAAGCACACCAGGGCGTCGGGGACGCCCTGGGATGGAGCGCCGCAGGACCACAGCCTCCGCACCGCGGCGGTCCAGCGGCGTCCCTGAAAGGAGCGCAAAAATAGCGCTCCTTTCAGAAATCAGGGAAAGTGCACCCTAAACGTGTAGGGCGCACTTTCCCTGACTTTTCTGCAACAGCGTGTCCGGACACTGCGGCGGGAGGTTGCCCTGGGAACGCCGGCCGTGCGGAGGGCTGGCTGCTCCGAGGACAACCTCGGGAAGAGGAAGGGGCACCGTTCGTGCGGCTGCCCCTCCTCTTCCCTGCCTCCAAGATGACTGTATTAGTCGTCTGCCGAGGCCCTGAGTTTTAGGAGTTGCAAACAGAAAGATTCACACCTCAGGAGACAGGGAAGCCAGAAAATTTACACCCTTGATGAGCTTTGGCTGCAAGACAGATAAGCCCATTACCCCCCTGCTATGGAAGCTATCTACTTCAAGGAAACCTCTATAATGTTAATTTGGCCCTCTGAAATATCCGAAAGGGGTGGCACAAAGCCACCCGTGGGAGCGGCAGATCGAGACTGTGGCAACTACATGCCGTGGCCCCGATCCTTCTTTTTGTTGCCCTTTCAGCCACTGCAGCAACTTTTTTGCACCCAAGAGGGTGTCCTGATGCTATGTGCGATGCGGACAGGCTCATGGCATCAGGATGGCATCATGGTAGAGTCAGGGTGGCTGGCATGCAGCTGCCCCACCCTAACTCCACCCCCAGGCCGGCCCTTTGTGCTGGTCTGCAAAGCTCCATAGTTACCAAATGTCTAAATATGTGAAAATGGTAAGTGTGGGGTGAAGGAATCATGAGATTAAAAATTGCAAAACCTTGCTCTTACTTTCAAATAAACATATGGGAGAGGGAAGAAAGGTAGAAGAGAAGAGAAGAGAAGAGAAGAGAAGAGAAGAGAAGAGAAGCAGTGGAAAACAGGGCACTGAAATCTGTATATGTGAATTAGAGAATCCTGGTAAAATATATGTGACTTAAAGTCATTGCTAATTTTCATCTCAAAGAAAATAATAAATAATTTTAGCAATTGTAATCTTGCTGCACAGCTTACAAAGACTATTCTCAATTTGACTTTTTCTGCATGAAATTTGCATGTGATATTTTCTGTTCAGAAAATGTTGTGTTCTGTGCGAATAACCATGTGTGAATTTTATTTAGAATAATTCTTGAACTGTGATGATGATAATCAATCAAGGATTCTTCTCATGAGGGTTTATTGACACACAAGAAAGATGAATTTCATCATTTTTTCCAAATATTTTCAAATATTCTTCCCAACACTATTTGAAGTGTTTCTTAAATAGTTGATGGGACTGAATCATAGAAATCATATTAGTGGCATACTGGAAAGAAAGGCTGACTGCCATTGATATATACCAATCAATTTCATATCCTACTCCTTTCTCATGATGTATCTGTATTATGCCTGGTTAACAGCAGTTTTAGGTTACTTAAATGGCGGTGCTTCCATTCTGCAAAATCCCAGGATTTTGTGGGTTGCTTAGAGTCTTAGAAATCCCTGCTAGTATTGTAGCTTAGGGAAGAAAATTGAACTACTATCTCTGAATAGTGGAGATACACTCTTATTCCTAAGTACAATTAAAAATATGCCTTCTTTCAATCCCCAATAATGAAAGGTATGGTCTTTTCTGTTGGAGGACAGCCCTGCTCATTAGACTCATCTTTTGTTTTGGTAACCTCTAGCTGTGTGCAATAAGGCCAGAAGAGGACACTATACACACAAAAGAAAAGGATCAGTGAAGCTTGAAATGAACTGGATTAAGGAGGGGAGTAGATAACAGTTCTTTCATGATTGACTGTAAAGAAAAGATGTTATAAAACATAGCCAGTTTGTGGCATACCGCCGAGAGTGTTGCAGTGTCCTTGCTATATGGGGAAGATCTCACACATGCTGGGAACTGCCGGGACCATAGGCAACAACCATGGAGACAACCTGGATGTGAGGCACCCAAGAGAGGAAGGCGTGGAAAGAGGAGAAGAGACCCAGGTGGCTGGGCAAGGAAAAGGGAGGCACTGAGAGCTAAGGGGGAGGAGCTAGGAGGAGAGGTGGAGATAAGAGACAAGGGAAAGGTGGAGTTGGGAAGGCAGGTGGAGTGAGAGAGTGAATTAACACTCATGAACAGGGAAAGCACATGTGGAGTTGGAGAAAAATGCCAAGACTTATCAGCAAGTTTACTCCATTTTGAGAGAGGGCAAGGACCCACCCAAGCTGCCTTAGGAGCCTGGGATGAGACAGTTTTCAGAGACTTTCCTTGGGACAGAACTGGACACAGTATTCCAGGTGAGGCCTGATCAAAGCAGAATAGAGTGGCACTATTATTTCCCTTGAACTATACAATACTTCTATTGATGCAGCCTAGAATTGCATTGTCCTGTTCACCTCTCTAGAGGACAGCACAACAGTGGAGAAGGCAAAGGAGTCAAAAGTCCGGTCCAAAGGTCACACGATAACAATCTAGGAGGCCACAACAATGGGCAGAGGCAGAAGTGTAGTTACAAGGCAATTCCAAAGGTCAGATAACCAGAGTCTTAAATCAGCCAGCAAGAAACACAGGAACAAGGAAGCTGCAAGACAGATTGTCAGCTGCAAAGAGTCTCAGCAATTGGAGCCCTTTAAAAGGACCTCCATGTCTCTCAGCTGAAACCTATTAGCTCTCCTCTTGGCTTCTAGCCTGGAAGAATGCCTCAAGGACTCCTTGGCCTGTCTTCATTCCACAGGTCCTAGTACCTGCAGCCTAGAGTCTGTAATGGCTGTAGAGTCTGTTTCTCCCTTTGCAACTTCCTGAGCTGCAGCTTCCTGAACTTCCTCTGGGATTGCAGAGCCTTCAGCCAACCCCAGATCTGCAAACTCAGAATTGTCAGAGTCACAGTCTGACTATGGGCCTTTGCAGACTGCCAGAAATAGTGCAAATTGAGTCCACTTTAACTGCCCTGGCTCAGTGCTAGGGAATCATGGGAATTGTAGTTTTTTTCTGAAACATTGAACCTTCTCTGTCAGAGAGCTCTGGTGCCACAATAAACTACAGTTCCCATGATTCCTTAGCACTGAGCCAGGGCAGTTAAAGTGGACTCAATTTGCACTATTTCTGGCAGTCTGCAAATAGCCCATGTCTAAGGGCCTAAGCAGATGGTGCAAAGCGCCGTCTTCGAGGCCAGGAAGGGGAGGGTCAGCCTCACGCTGGGCTCCCCAGCCTCTTCCCCAAAATGTCGTCAGAGCGGCCAGCCCTCCACACGGAGAGGCACCGAAGGTGCGCCGGATGCCTTTTGGGGTGCACCTTCGGCATCTTGCAAAAAGAGCACTATTTTAGCACTGCTTCCTGGAGCAGGGACGCTGTGCCGCGGGGCCGAGGAATGCGGATGCCTCGGCTCCGATCCACAGCTTCCCGGGACGGGCCCGTGCCGCCCGTGTGCTTCCCCCCTCAATCAGGTCCAGAGAAGTCTATGAAATGCATTGGCCTTTTCAGCTACCACATACACTGTGGACTCATGTTCAAGTTGTGGTTTACTAGGACTCCTAGATCCCTTTCACATGTCCTCTTGCTAAGATATCCCCTATCCTATATCTATGCCTTTTTGTTTTTGTTTTGTTTTGTTTTTTCTTTCTTTCTTTCTTAGCTTACATTTCTCCCTACTGAAGATTTTGTTAGTTTTGGCCCAGCTTTCTAATCTATTCAGGTAGTTTTGAATTTTGATCTTCTCCTCTGGGGTATTAGCTACTCCTCCTGATTTGGTGTTTTGCAAATTGGATAAGCATGTCCTCTATTCTTTCATCCAAGTCATCAATAAAGATGTTGAATAGCTCTGGGTCCAGGACAGAACACTGGCACCCCAATGGTCATTTCTGTTCAAGATGAAAAGGAGCCATTGCTGAGCAACCTTTGGATTCAGCGGGTCAACCAATTACAAATCCACCTAAGTTGCATTTTCTAGCCTACATTTTACTAGCTTGTTTTCAATAATATCATGGGGGACCTTGTCAAAGGCCTTACTGAAATTAGGATATGCTATATCCACAGCATTCCCTTCTTCTACCAAGTTGGTAATTTTACCAAAAAAGAGATCAGATTAGTCTGGTATGACTTGTTTCTCAGAAAATCATGTTGACTTTTTGTGATCATGGCATTCCCCTCTAAATGGTCACAGACTCTCTTTAATGATATGATCTGCTCTAGAATCGTTCCTGCTATTGATGTTTGGGCAATAATTGGTGGGACCCTCTTTTTTCTCCTTTTTGAAGATGAAAACAACATTTGCCCTCCTCCAGTGTCATGCTCAGCCCTCCACATTTGTGGCTTTGACTTTTGGGTCTTTGATTATTCACAGATTTTATTAATATATTTTCTGTAGGAATATCTAAGTCCTCCAGAGTAACTTTATGGTCATCCTTAACCAAAAGTCACATGGAAGGACCTAGAGATTACTAGAGAGAACACTCCACTAGGCATTTGTAGCTCCTGCAGTGCAATTCTATGGTCAATGTCTGGCAGATATTGCTCACAGAGTTGCACTGGAGGACCTAGAGATTCCTAAAGAGGTATTCTCTCAGGTAAAAATTTAGTGGTTTTATTATTTGCAGTTTTTCCACATTTACAGGGGTCCTGTGCCCCTTGCCCCAGCAAATATGGAGGGGTAAGTGTACTAGCAGAAAACTCCAAAGACCTGGAACAACTGCTAAGAAAGAACAAGGAAGAAAGTGCAAAGGCAGGCTTTCTGTTGAACAAAAAGAAAACAAAAATAATGACCATGGAGAATCTACACAAATTCAACCTAGATAATGAGGAAATATAAATAGTAAAAGAATTCTCATACCTGGGATCAAACATTGATATCAAGAGGGATTGCAGCTAGGAAATCACAAGATTAAGAATGGGGAGGGTGGCTATGAAAGAACTAGAAAAGATCCTAAAATGCAAAGATATACAATTGAGCACAAAAGTTAGAATCATATGAGCCATTGAATCCCCTATTACCATGTATGGATGTAAGAGCTGGACAGTTAAGCAAGAAGATAGGGGGGGAAATCATTTGAGATGTGATGCTGGAGAAGAGTGCTGAGGATCCCATGGAAAGCCAAAAAGACAATTAAGTAGGTCCTAGAGCAGATCAAGCCAGAAATCTCCCTAGAAGCCAAGATGACAAAACTGAAGCTGTTGTACATCAGGCATATCATGAGAAGGCAGAACTCATTAGAAAAAACATTAATGCAAGGAAAAGTGGAGGGAAGCAGAAAGAGAGAAAGCCACATGCTAGCTGGATGGACTCTATTACTGAATTCACGGGTATGAATTTGCAAGAACTAAGCAGACCAGTGGAGGACAGGGAGTCATGGAGATGTCTCATTCACAGGGTCGCCATGGATCGAGATTGACTCAAGGGCAGTTAAAAACAAGAAATTGGTTAAATGCCAGTACTGCAGCCACAACATTGTGAGTTCAATCCAAGGTTGACTCAGCCTTCCTTTTGTAGATTGGTAAAATGAGTACCCAGCTTGTTGGGGGCAATCGGGCTTATAGATTGTAAACCACTTAGAGAGTGCTGAGTTCATTATTAAGCGGTATAGAAATGTAAATGCTATTGCTATTGCTATTAATTTCCCCATTGAATTAAATAAGTGGGTGCCCTCTTGGAACCCCTGCAATTTAGGTGATGAGGTCAACACAGAGGGATATGCATGTAATTAGTCACTCAGCATCACAACAGAGGGCCCCACATAACAGGAGGAGGTAGGAACAACTTTGGGCCAGATCCTGTCTGATCTTAGAAACTAAGCAGCTTCAGCTCTAGTTAGTACTTGGATGGGAGACCAGAATGAATATCAGGTCATATAGGTTATATTTCAAAGGAAGGAACTGGCAAAACCACCTCTAAGTATCTCTTGCCTTAGAAAACCCCATGAAATTCATGATGTCACCATAAATCGACAGGCAGCTTGAAGATACATACCAAGACACACATTTCTACAACAAAATTATTTTCATGAAAATTATTTTCATTAATTGTGAAACAAAATGAATAATAATAATGGCCAGAAAAGACATTCATACAATGAAAATGCTCTTTTATTGATATATATATATATATATATATATATATATATATATATACTATCATACCACTATAAATAAATAAACTGTAACCTTTTGTACTTTTTTCCTTGACTTTCTTCAATAGTGGTTCCAAGTCTTTCCTATTTTTTGCTTATAGTATGATGTCATCTCCATAGCTTGATGTTCCTTACTCTAATGTTCACACCTCCTTCCGCCAATTCTAATCCAGCTTTCTGTATGATATGTTTAGCATATAAATTAAACAGATACACTGATAAAATGCAGCTTCATCTGATCCCTATGCCAATGGCAAACTGTGGGGCACCTGTTTCTTTAAGAGAGATTCATAGTTTTTAATGATCTGCACAAAGGCTTTGCTATACTCTATAAAACATAAGTTGATATTTTGCCCTGAAATTCTTTGTTGTGCTCCACTGGCCAATATATGTTTGCAATATGATCCCTAGTGCCTCTTCCTCTTTTGAACCCAACTTGGACATCTGGCATTTCTTACACCATATATGGCAAATGTCTTCATTGTAAAATGGTCCTGTGGTTACTGCAATTCCTGTTGTCCCCTTTCCTGGGCACTAGAATGTATTGCAGTTCATGGGCTGTACCACAACTGCCCCTAGTCTTGTTTTTGTGGAGAGAATGGCGCTCCTTTCTCTTCTGCTTCCAATTATATAGTCTATTCAATTTCTGTATCTAAGTATGATTTCTCATTGCTTGCCTGAAGAATATGTTTGCTGTGAACAAACGGTTGTCCTCACAAAATTCAATCAATCACTTTCCTGCTTCTTTTCTTGACCCTGAAGGCCCAATTCTCCAACAGTATTTGGTTTTAATTTGTTTCCTATTTTTCTATTCTAATTGCCTATTATTATTAACAAGTCCTGTTTGAGTGTGTTATCTATTTCTTCCTTAACTCCAGCAGAATCCTTCCATTTCTCCCTCTCCTACCTCTGTAGGTGAGGCATAATCATGGTTTATGGTTATATTGTCCTTTTATGTGCCTTTGTCATTTTCCTGGAAACCTCTTTTACAGAAATTTTTCTGTCCTCCATTTTTTCCCTCAGCCTCCTCAGAGAAAACTGTTTCACTAATATGGTGCCCAACCTGTTCTGGATGGGGTCATTCTCCTCAAAGGACTAGGTTTACATCCATGGAACAAAGGATCTTCCACCAGGTAAAATCTGTAACCCAGCTGCAGTCTTTCTCAAATCAGAGTGGTAAGATCTGGATGATGATACTGTGGGAGTATACTATTGGTGTTTTAAAGATGAGGACTATGGTTTCCTGGAAAGTTAGCATTCTGCACTATTTTCTGGAATATCATTGTCCTGCAGGAAAGGATGAAAGGTAGTTTCTGTGTAATTTTTGCAGTTTTGCATGTTATTCCCTAACTATTTAATTTATACACAATTTGAACATTCTTCAACAGAAGGGAGAAATGCAACAAGTGACACCTACCAATTCACCACACACATACATTTTGAAAGGGTGTGATGCAAAAAACACAAAAAAGTCTGACAAGCTGTTCCTTTGTGTAAAGCTACACACACACACACACACACACACACACACACAATAATCCAGTGTGGCAAACCTGTTTTTCCATTAACACCACCCTCCCATATTTTATGTTCACTTTTTAAAAATAAATCCTCCAGTCCTACACCTTTATCCATCCCACAGTTGATGTTTTATTGACTTGCTTTGGAATGCATTACAGATGGGAATGGAATGGAATCCTGCTAAATACAAATATAGAACTCATATTTATAAAACTTATATGTTGCTGTTGTGTGCCCCCAACTACTTTTTGATTTATAGCAACTCTAAAGTGAACCTATCATAGAGTTTCTTGGCAATTTTCTTCAGCAGGGGGTTTGCCATTATCATCCTGAAGCTGAGAGACTGTGACTTGCCCAAGGTCACCCATGTGGTTTTTATGCACAAGCAGGAATTTGAACCCTTGTCTCCAGAGTCATAGTCCAATGCTCAAACACCATGCTGGCTCTCTATATAGCTCATACTTATCCATTTAACCTAGGAGTTCATGTGTCTGAGTAAAGGGTACAAAAGACTATACCATATACCAAAGAGAAGGAAATGTGGACTTAGCCCTTCTCAAAGAACTTATTATTGAGTATTATAACTACTTACAAGAAATCTAAGACCAACAATAAACATCCACTTTTCCTCAATGAGCTTCTATCTATCCATCTACCTGTCTATTTTCTATCTGGATTTCTCCCATTTCTTTTCCATCTAGGAGCATCTACTTCCATTCTCAGGAAGCCTGGGGAAATTTTTTTAAAAAAGCTTATATATTTCTGGAAAAGCTCTAATGATTGCCATGTCTTTACACTGTGTGCTGGTATAGCTCTGTATAAACATACATACCCCTCTGCTCTTTGCTGAGGCCAAACTGCAACTTTTACAACAAAAGCAAGCTCTATCTTTCCCCCCAAGATTCAAAGGCTTTCCTTTTCTACACTTGCTCTGCTTCAGGGTTACAGATTTACTTTAAAACAACAACATTGAAATCTTATAATCCAGTCCAGATAATGGTCCTAACAAGTACTGGGTACAATGCGAGAATTTGGATTTAATCTGGCCAATCAGGTCATGTGGGAATCCTACATTATGGATTTGGGCTAATGCTCCCTCCCTTGAGTTAACCATCCTGCAGAGAAGAAAGGCACTGAGTAAGGAAAATTATAACACATTTGAGGACAAATGAAAAGAAAACAGGGAGGGGAATGTACAACCCCTTTAAGACTGATCTATATTTTAACATGAACTTTTGTAGATATCAATTCACTCCCTCAGATACAATGACTGAGGAAGTGGACTGATACCCACCAAAACTCATGTTAAAATATGAAGTAATTACTGTTAAAGAGGCTGCTAGAGTCCTTCTCCCACTCTTTCCCACCCCCTTTATGCTGTAACAGACTAGTTGGACAAAAGATTTGAGGATGAATGGTCTTCAGGACCATCTCTGAGGATAAATGGTTTAATTTTCAAAAGAAAGTGGCACCTACCATCATCCCCCCCATCTCCCCCCTTCTTTTATGCCTTACCTGAAGAAATTCCATGGGGGAGGAAGGGGGGGATTGACTTGCTTTAGGGCAGGTTATATTGGTCTTCTGGCCAGCTTGTGTTCTTTGCAGCCAATCCCTTCTACCCTTTTCTGGTGAGGGAAGGAGAAGGGAGGGAGAAGCTGCCATTGCACCCCCTTATTTTTCTGCTTTGGGAACGCCACTGCCTGGACACCTGCTACTAGAAAGAGTTAGCAATATTGGGCTAGATCAGAGAAACACAACTGTTGAAGGCTGAGGGATCTCATTGTTTGGCCCATAAGTACTGCAAATACCATCTAGTGTATGAGGGACTCATTGTTGCCATGCTGCTGTCTGGTCCATTTTGTTGTTGTTCTTTTTGTTGTGTGCCTTCAAGTCATTTTAACTTATGGTGACCCTAAAGTGAACCTTTCACAAGGTTTTCTTGGCAAGTTTCTTCAGTGGGGGCTTGCCATTGCCTTCCTCGGAGGCTGAAAGAGTATGGTTTGCCCAAGGTCACCCAGCCATACATGGCTGAATGGGATTTGAACCCTGGTCTCCAGAGCTCTACGCCAACACTCAAACCACCACACCACACTGGCTCTCTCACAAAAGTCCTGTTTTGCAATGGGAAATGACCTAGAAGATACATCATATCCCATTTTTTAAAAAAGCTTCTTATGGGCCCAAAATGGCCCAGGTGAAGAGAATTGTAACAAAAATGCCACAACATGCCCTAGATGGCATGGGAAGCTTTGTGAATTTTTGGTGGGTTTTTTTACATCAAAGAATTTTGACTTCTGTCAGGCTCTGAAGGCCACCAAAAAGATCAAGAGAGCTACATGCAGCTTACTGACCACACTTTGCCCACACCTGGGCTAAATGGACCAGCACTCTCAATGAGTATAAAAAAATCTATCATCATCATCATCATCATCATCATCATTTATTTATTTATAGACTGCTGTAAAATTTGCACAGGACTTTACACAGGGATCCCCAAACTATTTCCCACGGGCCAGACCCGACCCGTTGAGCCCTTCCTACTGGTCTGCGGCTGGTCCTGCCACCGCCGCCACCACCGCCACTCACACCCACCGCTGGACACCATTTTGTCTTCCAAAATGGTGTCCGGAGTCATGCTCATGCACCTGGTGTCGCGCTCACATACGCACTACTCTGGTGCCATTTTGTGTTCCAAAATGGCGTCCGGAGTCATGCGCATGCATGCATGCCTCAGGCCCCCCGGAAAATCTGGGGGCCAGCAAACTGGCCCTCAGATCAAAAAGTCCGGGGACCCCTGACTTTACATAATAGGAATCAAAATACAATAAAAATAACAACAATAGATAATGAAAAACCTGCCACACAGCATACAATCTAAAACGTCAATGTACAAAATTAAAACATCTCTAACATAATACAGCAAGTATACAATGAACACATAAGCATCATGACAGATTAGCAGCCAGTACTATGGAATGCCTCCCTAAACAAAGTTGTCTTTAACTCAGCCTTAAATTGTTCTTAATTGAGTGGGGAGGAGATTCCAGGCATGGGGAGCAGCATGGGAGAAGGGGCAAATTCGAGCAGGGGAGGAGGAGAACCTCTGCTAAGTAGGGAGACTGGTGTCATAAAATCTTAAAGCACAAGGAGGGTGGTAGGAAGAAACAAGGACTGACAAATAAGAGGGAACTAGTCCATGTAGAGCTTTAAAAGTCAACAAAAGAAGTTTGTAGCAGATTCTGAAAGAATGGGGAGCCAGTGGAGGGACAGGAATAAAAGAGTTATATAATTGAAACAATGGGCAGAGAAAATGATCCTGGCTGCCGAGCCTTGTACAGAAGTTAAGGGACCAAGGTGGGAAAAAGAAAGACCCGCTAGGAGTGAGTTACAATAGTCCAAGCGAGACACCACCAGCACATGCACTAATGTCTTGGTCATCGAATCAGAAAGAAAAGATCTAATTCTGGCAAGATTATAGAGAAAAAAAATCTACATGACTTGGCAGTGGCCTGGATCTGTGGAAGAAACAATAGAGAAGAATCAAACAAAAAGCCCAGACCTCGTTGACAGGTTGCTTAGGTGGGAAGACAAGTAATTCAGTTTTGGCCATGTTAAGTTTCAGATGCTGGTGGATCATCCACACAGAGATCGCAGCAAGACATGATGATAACTACAGCTCAGCATCTAGCTACAGTTGGGTGTCATCAGCATAAAGGTGATATTGAAAGGCATAAGAGCTAATGAGATTTCCTAAGAACAAGATATAGAGGAAAAACAATAGAGGACCCAAGATAGAACCCAGAGGGACTCCAAGAGATAGTGAGAGAGGATCAGAAACCAGGTTTCTGATAACCACCATAAAAAATCTTTCTGAAAGGTAAGATTTAAACCAGTTTAAAACTGAGTCCACAAACCTAGGTCTTGGAGCGAGCCCATGATCGACGGTGACAAACGTGGCAGAGAAATCCAGAAGAACTAGAACAGAATAAAGATCTTTAGACTTAGCCATTAGAAGATCATCAGTGATCTTAGTAAGTGCAGTAAGGAGTGTTGCTGAGGGAAAGACAGTAATTGAAACCAGAACGAGTTGGATAGTAGAACCCCTCTTCCTCCCCCTCTACCCACAGGATGGCTAGTATGGGAGAAGGAAAGTCAGCCAAACGAGAGGGCAGCAGAGGTTACGGTGTCATGGGCTGGAAGACAGGTTTCAGTGAGGGCACATAAATGAAGAGATTTAGCAATAAATAAATCATGGATTGTCATCGCTTTAGGATCAGCTGATCAACAGTTCCAAAGAGAGCAAATAAAGGGAAGCTGAGAGCAAGGAAAACACCTGATAGAAATCAAATTAGTAGAAATAAGAGCCATGGAAAAAGAAACTAAAAAGAAAAGGATCAGAAACAGACAGCAAAAGGAAAGAAAGCATAAAAAAAATCTAAAACAGTCAAAAGTCACTCGCATTGGCAGGCTAACAACTGGACTCAAGAAACTCAATAGTAACTGTCCAACATCTGAGCTTATGCCCAGATAAGTGAATACTGCAACATAGAGTTGCAGCAAAAAGAATTGCTCTGAATGGCAGAGAATCTGGAAAAGGGATTCTGTTTGTAGAGTCATCTGGACTCGTGTTTCTCCCCTCTAAGAAAATTCCCTATTATAGCTGCAAATGAAAATATATTTCTTTCCTAATGTGTTGACTGTTTTAAAAAAACTTAACAAAAGTTCCACTATTTTTAAAAAGCATTAAAATTCAATTTTATAAACAGGTGGTCCTGAAATGCGTAAACCCAAAGCTTGATTTATTTATGTGGAGAGACTAAATGTATCTTGCATGAAGGCTAACTCTTACTAAGAGTTCTCTGAAGTGCTTTCATGCAGATGTTTCATCTCTTATGTGCAGAGGTAAATTTCCTGTCTGCTCAGGTTGCGTGTGTTTCTTTCAAAGGCCTAATGATTAGGGGACAGGGTAGGAATTGCATAGGCGATTTGCCCATAATTATATATTAGAAGTGAAGCCAAGAAATTCAAGAGCTGATATTTTATTTACTTAGGGAGGGGAAGCACACTGTCCTTTTTATTATGATTTCACAGAACTCAAGATGGCTTACAATCAATAAGTAATGTGAACAAACAGTTGAAAACTGTACACAGTCTGTGGCAACCATGCTTTCACTGAAACTCAGTGTGTCTTCTCTTAAAACATTTTTTTAAACTGAGCAGGGGGTTGTGTATGTCAACGATCATGACATTATGTTTTAATACCTGGCTGTGAATTGATATCAATAAAGCAAAGCATCACTGGAGTGAATGCAGACATGGGTCATTCAGTTCTAACCAAGCTGATGATAAAAAGGTTGTCAGTGCTGTGAATAAAGGAGTCCCAGGCAAAGCTATTGCCTTGCTATGGTGGTTGTTTTTTCAAAGACATGAACAATTCCCAAGTCTTGTCTATGTGTACAGTTTACTAGGGACTCTAAAACAAACAAAAAGAAAAAAGAAAAAGGCATGTATATGAGAAAGGCATAAAAGATTTGTTTCTGTTGCTGTCTTCCCTTCCGAACATTTCCTAACAGTTGAAATGGGGACAGTGGGTTGTGATCATCTGCTCAGTCCTCTCCAGTTTATTTCCTAGGGCTGAATTCAATTTGAGAGTAGTTTTCATGGACTTGAGTGATGGATAGTGCTAAAGACTAAAGGATAGGACCAGAAATACCAGCATGTTTTACATTAAAGCTCTTGCTTTAACTAAGCATTTGGAGTGGTTTTCATTCTTTCAGAATATGGAGGTGCAGGGAGCAAAACCTGAGAAATTCCAGAAGATGACTTCATGAAGAATAAGGCATGGTTGCTCACAGAACCCCACAGGGCCAGATTGGCCCCAGAGCCTGAGTTTTCCCACCTGTACCTGATAGACAATCCCCACCACATACTGGAGCTGAATTTCCAAAGTTGGAAAAGTTGCTGCGTCTGCTATACTCAGCTCCCTGGGCCAGGGATAGGCAACCTAAGGCCCAGGGCCCAGATGCGCCCCCCCCCCAAGGCCTTTGGACAGGCCCCAGGCTGGTCCTGCTGCTGCCGCCACCACCCACCATGATGATATTGATTATTGTTGTTATTACTTGTTCTTGGGGTTTTCTTGGCAAAATCTCCACAGGGAGTTTGCCATGGCTTTTCTGGGGCTGAGAGAGTGTGCATGCATATTTTTTAATTTTTTAATTTTTATTTATTTATTTATTTATTTATTTTTGGTGCTTCGCCCCCCCCCCCCCCCATTGTCTGAGGGACAGCAACCCGGCCCCCGGCTCAAAAAGGTTGCCTACCCCTGCCCTGGGCAATTCATATCTCTGCATGATCAGGATTCTAAATCATGCATAAATACATAAGCCTCTCCAGGGTAGAAATTCATTCTAAATGGAGAAAATCCTAGAACTAGAGGGCTAGAAGACCCCAAGGACCATCTAATCCAAATCTGTTGGTACAAGAATTCACTGCCAAAACAACCTAAGAGGTGGCTATCAAACTATGTTTAAAAACTGCTCATCACATTCCACTGTCAAACAACTCTTGCCATCAGAAGCTCTCTCTAACATTTAGTGAGTATCTTCTTTAATAGAATTTTAACCAATTTTGTTTAGGTCCTACCCCCAGGAGCAGCAAAAAACAACCTCACTCCCTCTTCTATATTTCATCCCTTCAGATATTTGATGTATCATCTCCCAATCTTAAACAAAATCCTCTAGAGGCTATACATACCCACCTCTCTCAGCTGTTCCTCATGGAGAGACAGTTTGGTTGTGATACTGAACTTGTAATACAACTGACAGTCACTGAATTGCTGCCTATAAACTTATTCATAGTCAGAAGCATGGAAGAAGACTGAAAGCTGAATCATGCTTCATATTATCTACAATGGTTATAATACATTTTTGTTTGTTTGTTAACTGCCTTCACATCAATCTCAACCCATGGCGACCCTATGGATGAGGCATCTCCAGTCCCCCTCCCCCATCCTCTACTGCTCTCCCCAGCTCCTGCAAACTCATATTTGTGGTTTCTTTAATAAAGTCCATCCATCTAGCATGTGGCCCTCCTCTGTTTCTATTTCCCTCCATCTTTCCTACTATTATTGTCTTTTCCAATGATTCATGCCTTCTCATGATGTATCCAAAGTACAAAAGTCTAAATCTTGTCATCTTGGCTTCTAGGAGTATCTCTGGCTTCCACATCCATACATGGTAATAGGGAATACGATGGCTTGTATGATCCTGACTTTTGTGCTGAGTTCTATGTCTTTGCATTTTAGAATCTTTTCTAGTTCTTTCATAGCCACCCTCCCCATTCTTAATCTTCTTCTGATTTCCTGGCTGAAGTCTCCATTCCGATCAATGTTTGATCCAAGATATGAGAACTCTTTTACTATTTCTATTTCATTATTGTCTAGTTTGAATGTGTGTAAGTTCTCGGTGGTCATTATTTTGGTTTTCTTTATGTTCAATAGTAAGCCTGCGTTTGCACTTTCTTCCTTGATCTTTCTTAGCAGTTGTTCCAGGTCTGTGAGGTTTGCTACTAGTACTATGGTGTCGTAAGCATATCTCATATCTTCCTCCTATTTTCACTCCTCCTTCTTCCATGTCCAAGCCTGCTTTCCTTACAATATGTTCTGCAGATAGGTTGAATAGATAGGGTGATAGGATACAGCCTTGTCTGACTCCTTTGTCAATTGGGAACTATTCTGTTTCTCCGTGATCTCTTCTTACAGTAGCCTCTTGTCCTGTGTACAGATTCCTCATTAGGACTACCAGATGTGTTGGCACTCCTATGTCTTTAAGGGTGTTCCATAGCCTTTCATAATCTATGCAGTCAATAATACATAGAATCATAGAATCATAGAATCATAGAGTTGGAAGAGACCACAAGGGCCATCCAGTCCAACCCCCTGCCATGCAGGAACTCCCAATCAAAGCATCCCCGACAGATGGCCATCCAGCCTCTGCTTAAAGACCTCCAAGGAAGGAGACTCCACCACACTTTGAGAGAGTGTGTTCCACTGTTGAACAGCTCTTACTGTCAGGAAGTTCCTCCTAATGTTGAGGTGGAATCTCTTTTCTTGCAGCTTGCATCCATTGTTTCGGGTCCTAGTCTCTGGAGCAGCAGAAAACAAGCTTGTTCCCTCCTCGATATGACATCCCTTCAAATATTTAAACATGGCTATCATATCACCTCATACTACATACTTATTGGAGACAGTGGTCTCACTTCTGTCAAAATACTGTATAAACAATGAGGACTACATGGTGAATAATGTAGTTTGTTAGGAAGCAGTTTAAATGTGGGGAAAAATAATTCTGGACAAAAAGGAAGGGAAAAGTATCTCTGCATAGAAGGATCAAGATACCAGGTCAGAGAACAAATGCTTCTGTTATTTCTTGGCTGAAAGGATAAATGGGGTATATTCCAAATACACTGATAAAGTGAAAACAGAATATAATAAAAAAGATGAGGGAAAGATAAACTAGACCAGATTGTCAGACAGACAGACAAAGCGGAAAGGAAAATGCATAAAATGATAATAGGAGAATACCCTGCTCCAGTTTTAAAAGGCTGAGTCCTGGAACCCCACTTCTAGTTCATCTTAGTCATGTGGCCATAGTTGTTCCTTCTATGAAGTCAAAACTCTAACCTTGGTGAGAAGAGGATTAAGGTTGTGATGGGAATTTGGCAATGGTCCAGGAGGGAGAAGTTATGAGTCTGACCTGGGGCTGTAATGTATTTTAGCTATGGTGTTCGTATTTTTTAGGTTGTAGGTTTTAAAAAATTTGTTAATGTATATTTTAATTATATGTCATTTAATACTGTTTTATTGGGAGATGGGATGTTTGGGAATTTGATGTATGTATTTTCTTTTATTGTAAGCCGCTTGGATTGATTTCATTAAGCGGGATATAAATAAATTTTATTATTATTATTATTATGAATGTTCTGAATGGCCCCTCTCACCCACCCACAACCTCACAACCATGCAATCAATGGGAAAGAATTTCTTCTCCACTGAAGGAAAAAAAGTGAGGGAGAGAAAGGCAAAAAATAAATAAATGAAAAAGCTGTTTCTGTGTTTTTGACCTACTAGCAACTGACTCTGATGCTGACAGTCCAACTTTTCAAGGTCACCCATAGGTTTTCATGGCTGAACAGGGAACTGAAACCTAATTTCCAGAGTTGTAGGCCAATGCTGAAACCACTACATCACACTGGCTCCCTTTTGCCCAAGGTCACCACAGGTTTCCATGGCTAAGCAGGGTTTTGAACCTGATTTCCAGAGTCATAGTCCAACACCCAAACCACTATGGAGTTTATCACATTGACTTTGCTCCCATGATAGATGTGGGATGTAACTTTAGGAAAGTAGATCTTATCACATTTCCCTATTGCCAGGGAGTACACAGCCTGTTTGCAACCCAGGTTTCTCTGGGCTCCTCCCGCATCTTTTCAAAAACTGAATTTTCTTGAAAATTCTTTAAAAGATGCAGCAGGAGCCTGGGGTGCAAATGGGCTGTGCACTCCACAGTGACAGGGAAATGCAATAAGATCTGCATTCTAAAGTTCCATCCCATGTCTATTGCAGGATCAAAGCCAATGCAATAAATAAACTCCTACACCACACTGGCTCTCTTTGCTTAATTACAGGGCTCTGTGTTCAAGGAGAGCATTCTGACACTTCTCTGCCCCACAGAGTACTTTACAGAAATTAAATCACAGAATTGGAAGAGATTACAAGGGTGATCCAGTCCAGCAACCTGCCATGCAAAAATGCACAATCAAACCATTCCAGACAGATGACCATCCAGCCTCTGTTTGAAAACCTCCAAAGAAGGAGACTCCAAGGTAGTATGTTCCATTGTCTAACAGCTCTTACCATCAGAATGTTCATCTTAATGTTTAGGTAGAATCACTTTTCATAATAATAATAATAATAATAATAATAATAATAATAATAATACAAATAGGTTGCTCCATCCTCAATATGGCATCCCTTCAAATATTTAAATATGGCTTTCATGTCACCTCTTAACCTTCTCTTCTCCAGGCTAAACATATCCAGCTTTCCAAGCTGCTCCTCATAGGCCATGGTTTGATTGCACTCCTCTGGAAATGCTCCAGGCTATCCACCTCCTTCTTGAATTATGGTGGCCAGAACTGGACACAATATTCCAGGTGAGGTCTGACCAAAATAGAAGACAACAGGGCTGTGTTCTTGCAGTGTCAATGCCTGCTGCTGAATTATAGTAGCAGAGATTAGTAATTTCCCATTGTGGGAAAGTTACTGACTGGTTGGGGAACATCCAGTGTGCACCCACATAGCAGGACAGTGCTCTCCTTGGCTACACAAACATATCTGGAAATTAGCCCATCTGGGGGGAAATGAACTTATTACTAAGTACACATTTATAAGTTTACACACTGTAACTGTTGCAAGTCAGAACAAACACATATATAAATTCACTGATGCTTTCAACTTTTGATCTTATGTAACAATATCTTAATGGAGGATGCTACTCTAAAGGGATTGGGAAATGGAACATTATCTACTGAATTTTTATTCAAGAGAAGGAGCTGTGTTCGGAGCAGAAGGGAGTTGGTTGAAAATTAAAATTAAGTGACATTACTGGGTGAGTGTATCAGTTGTAAACATGATGTATTCAAAAGTCACCAAGGTCATCTTAACAGAGTGCACTCTTTTCTCTTGGAATAAGGCATTCCAGTTTTGAAAGGTTCTTCTCATACTGTTTTTATTAGTCCAGAGCAACAGTTCAAAGCATTATGGGAAATGAGGACATTAATTCATGGTATCATTCTAATTCCACAGACATAAGCAAAGCAAGGCTAGTTTTGAAATAAGTGTGTGATGGTGATGCCAGGATGGTTTGAGAAGTCTTATCCTTTGTTGTATGAGAAACTATGACAACACAGAGTCCTCCTTCTAGAAAACTTCAGGGACTTTTTTCTTGAATATGAAAAAAGTATTGACTGAGAAAAACAATGTGATATTTGAGTTCTAGATTAATTTCAAATAAGTCACTGTCTGCCTCAACAAGGCCTTTGCTCCTGAAACTCATTAGAGGGTTATTAGTTAGGCTCTATGTCTCATCAGATGCCTTGAAGAACTGCTCTAATTAGGAAAGTTGGAAAATAAATAAGAAAGGGACAAGACAGCAGAACATTAGGAAAAAGGGAAACCATGCATTGGTTCAAGTAGAATGTGTAAATATGTTACAAACACATTATGTATTTTACTTTATAATTGGTCCTCTTGAGAAAGTATTTTGCCACTGAGGTTTTTGTCCTAGATAGTCATTTGAATCCGACCTTGTCAAAAACACCCTGACTGGCTTTAGTTCTCTACACACTAATTGTGGAGTTGGACATTTTCCTCTGAGCAGTTAGAAGTTCATGAATGGTTCTTAATTGGTACAACTTTTTATGCGGAAATAGGGTGAATAAAAAAGAAGCTTCAGAATGTTTCAGAGAAACAGAAAACTATCAGTGGATTTAAAGATAACAAGCGGCACTCATTTTGTTTTTAAATGCAGTTTCCCATTTCTTTCCTTCCCTGATGTGTCAATCTTTAGAATGTTCATTTTCTAAACATTACCTCCTTGACCTTTCTAAAAGATCTGAATGTGTTTTCTCTCCTGTGAGAACCAAATGTCATTAAGGGCTATAGATTAATGAGAGCTGCATTAATGTTCTTCCATATTGGTAATCTTTTCCTTAACATCTTAGCATACTGCATGCTTAAAAATTATATTCTCCAGTTCAACACTTAACCTATCAAGTAGATGATTACTACTCTAATTCTGCAGATGGGGTCCACCATTGAGGTAGATGTTAACCTAAACCTCTCAGGTCTAATAGCACTCTGTTGCACCTAGTGCACTTTTTAGATACAGATCTGTAGTAATTTTGATCAACATATCTAGAAATTCCCTTTCAGATTAGTCTGTTCCTTTATTTTAGTTTTCAAGATACCATTGGGGTGACAGTGCCTTGCAGGCTGTGTTTCAGCACGATCTGTCTGCTGGGGTCCTGGATAAACTGGCCCGCTCCGAACCTCCAAAGACTTTGTCGGCCTTGATTACGCAGGCGATCTGTCTGGACTGCTGCCTTACGGCTCGAAGAGTGGCTCGACAATCTGGCCTTTCACCTCCTTCGGCACTAGTGCCATCGTCTCCTGCAGTTGCCCCCGAGGCTTCTGCTCCTGGGACCACAGAGGAGCCGATGCAGCTGGGAGGAGCTCGACCCTGGCTGTCGGGGACAGAAAAGGAGCGGAGGAGGCGGGAGGGCCTGTGTCTGTACTGTGGCCTCTCTGGACATTTTGCCAGGGTCTGCCCGGCCAAGGGACATCGAACGAAGCCGCTGGGAAAGGGCGCACCTCAGGTGTAGAGTGGGTTTGTCACCTGGGGCCCTCTTGGAAACCCACCCCTGCTACTTTGGTCTCCCGGAGGGCCCCCTTGCTGGTGGCTGCTAACCTGCAGCTTCTGTCTATGGAACTTTTGCCAGTAGGGGCCATGTTGGATTCGGGGGCCTCCAGTTGCTTCATGGACTTGGCTTTTGCTCGTCATCACGGGATCCCAATGGAGGCACTGCTTGAGCCGCGGCCAGTGGAGACCATTCACGGACGACTTCTCCGATCAGGCCCCGTGACGCACCAGACGCCAGTGCTCCACCTTGAAATCCAGGGCCATGTCGAGGAGCTCCGGTTTTTGTTGGCAGCGGTCCCTCATTTCCCACTGGTGTTGGGCATGTCGTGGCTCTCGCGGCATGACCCGCATATTTCCTGGTCTCGGTGGGAGGTGCTCTTCGGATCAGAGTACTGTCAGGAGCACTGCTGGCCGGAGCGGATCCCAGCTGCTGTAGCAGAGGGCATTCAGGACAGTAAGGTGAGGTTGCCGGAGAAGTACCTGGACTTCGCGGACGTTTTTGATAAAAAGGAGGCAGACTGGCTTCCCCCACACCAGCCCTATGACTGTGCTATTGACCTGGTGCCAGGGGCAACTATCCCAGTGGGGCGTCTCTACTCGGTCTCGGAGCCTGAGCTGGTGGCTCTGAGGGATTTTTTTAGAGAAGAACCTGTAGTGGGGCTTCATCCGTCCCTCCAAGTCCCCTGCGGGTGCCCCAGTGCTCTTTGTCCACAAGAAGAGTGGGGAGTTGTGCCTTTGTAATGATTATCGGGAGCTCAATAGGATCACCATCCGCAACCGCTACCCCCTGCCGTTGATTCCCGAGTTGTTGGAGCGGCTCCGCCATGCCAAGGTCTTTACCAAGCTGGATCTTCAGGGAGCCTACACCTTCGTAAGGATTCAGGCTGGGGATGAATGGAAGACGGCCTTCCAGACTCGGTATGGGCATTACGAGTATACCGTCATGCCCTTTGGACTCTGTAATGCCCCCGCCGTCTTCCAGCACTTTGTGAACAATGTGTTCAGGGACTATCTGGACTGGTTCATGATCATCTATCTGGATGACTTCCTGATCTACTCTCTGAACCAAGCTGCCCATGATTCCCATGTATGTACAGTGCTCCAGCGCCCAAGGGAACACCGCCTGTATGCCAAGTTGAAGAAGTGTGCTTTGATCTCTGAGAGGTAGACTTTCTGGGGTACATTGTCTCGGCGCAGGGTGTGGCCATGGACCCAGACAAGGTCAAGTCGGTGTTGTCTTGGCAGCCCCCTCACAACCGGAAGGATATGCAGCAGTTTCTGGGATTCGCCAACTTTTATCGAAAGTTTATTGAGGACTATGCAGCCCTCACGAGCCGGCGCAGTCTTCATTCGAGGCCCTGAAGGTGCACTTCACGTTGGCCCCAATCCTGCAGCACCCGGATCCTCGCACGCCCTTTGTTGTGGAGGCGGACGCCTCGGACGTAGCCATTGGGGCGGTGCTGCTCCAGCCCGTGGGTCCCCAAGGGCATTTGCTGCCTTGCGCCTTCTACTCCCGGTAGGTCTCGCCTCTGGAGTTGAACTACACCATCTGGGAGAAGGAGCTGTTGGCGATCAAGGCAGCCTTCAAGACCTGGTGACATTTGCTAGAGGGGGCGGCACACCCAGTGGTGGTCCACACTGACCACAGGAACCTGGAGCACCTGCAGACAGCCAGGAAGCTGTCCCAGAGGCAACAGAGCTGGTCATCTTTTTTTTGCCCGCTTCCGCTTCCAGCTCAAGTACATTCCTCAGTCCCGGAACAGGCAGGCAGATGTGCTCTTGCAGAAGCCGGAGTATGCCATGTGCCCAGAGAGGGAGTTGCAGTCGACCATTCTTCACCCAGAAAATTTCACTGCAGCACCGAGGGAGGCCGCGCTGGTGGACCAGATCCGTGAACTCCAGGGCCAGGACCCCTTGGTGGCACAGCATTTGGGGGAAGGGGACACCTTGCCCTTCACCATGCAGGATGGCCTGCTCTACCACCGGAGTCACCTGCATGTGCTGGCAGGGCCATGTCGGGAAGCGGTCTTGCGCCTGTGTCACGACTCCAAGCCGGCGGGGCACTTCGGCTTCTGCAAGACTCTGCACCTCCTCACCCACGAGTTTTGGTGGCCTCGAGTTCGGGCGGAGGTGGCCAAGTATGTGGACATGTGTCCAGTGTGCCATCGGGCAAAGAACCATCCAGGTCAGCCTGCAGGGTTGCTGATGCTGCTGCCGATGCCGTCGGGGCCTTGGAAGGTCATGTCCATGGACTTTATTATGGACCTGCCCCTCTCTGCTGGCTGCACCGCCATTTGGGTGGTGCTGGACCTCTTTTCAAAGATGGCGCACTTCGTGCCATGCACTGGTCTTCCCACGGTGAAGGAGACAGCCCGGATGTTCATCCAGCATGTCTTCAGGCTCCACAGCCTGCCCGACGGTGTGATTTCAGGCCACGGCAGGCAGTTCACCGCCCGGTTCTGGACCAGCTTGCTCCGGCTCCTGGACGTCACGGCCCATCTGTCCTCGGCATCACCCGGAATCAGACGGTCAGATGGAGAGGACCAATGGCACCCTGGAGCAGTACCTCCGCTGCTATGTCAGTTACCGCCAGGACAACTGGGTGAATTTGCTCCCGCTGGCCGAGTTTGCCTACAACAATGCAGTCCATGCCTCGACCCAGCAGACACCTTTCTTTGGCATGGGAGGCTTCCATCTACGAGGCTTTCTGGCAGTGGTGCCAGGCTCGGAGGTCCCTGCACTGAATCAGTGGCTCCAGGAGCTCCAGGTGGCACAGTCCCTGCTGCAGGAGCAGCTCGAGGTGGCCAAGGAAGCCTATAAGAGGGGTGCAGACCGGCAATGTCAGGTGGGTTCTCCTTTGCAGGTGGGGGACTCAGTCTGGCTCTCCACGCGTCACCTGCCCTTGCAGTGGCCCTGTCAGAAGCTGGAAGCTCAGTTTGTGGGCCCCTACAAGATTGTGGCCCAGGTGAATCCAGTGGCATTCCGGCTCCAGCTTCCTCAGACCTGGCGGATTCATCCCGTGTTTCATCGCTCCCTATTGCTCCCAGCCTCCAATGTTAGGCCTGACGCTGGCCCGACGCCCCCGCCCAAGCCGGTTTTGGTCGATGGGGAGCAGGAGTTCGAAGTGGTCCAGATCTTGGACTCTCATCACCATCGGGGGTGCCTCCAGTACCTGGTCGACTGGGTCGGCTATAGGCCGGAGAAGCGCTCCTGGGTGGACGCTTTGGATGTCCATGCCCCACGGCTGGTCCGGGCTTTCCATCGCCACTGCTCAGACAGGCCACGTCCTCTGCAGATGGAGGGAGAGCGTTATGGGAGGGGGATGATGTCATGGCCAGCCAAGAGCAGGTTTCAGAGGATGAGGAGGAGGATGGGGCTCCTCCAGAGCAAGAGGTAATTAAGGCTACACCAGGGGCTAATCCTGCTCCAGAGCAAGAGGTAATTGAGGCTACACCAGGTGTTAATCCTGCTCTGCCAGAGCCCAGCGCTGATCTCCCAGCCCCAGAGGAGGAGGCTCAGCCAGGTCCTAGTGCTCATGGGATTACTCTGGTGGTACAGCAGCCTAGTGGTGACTCTGGGGAGGAATCAGGCTTGACGGTTCCCTCCTTCAGGCAGCGTAGGGCTGAAAGTAGATGCAGATCCCAGAGAATTGCTGTGAGGCAATTAGCTAATCAGCTTCATCTGGTACGGGGGAGGGCATCCCCTATTTAGGAAGTAGAGAGATGCCAACTCAATGCCAGAGTGTATTGCATGACCCTTTGGTGTGATTGCTGCTTGCACTGGCTCCCTGTACCTCGACTCTTTGTGGCCTTGACTCTTGACTTCGGAATGGACTGGACTATTGCTACCCTCTGGCTGACCTGACCTTGGACTGAACTGACTATCGTGACCCCTGTGTTTCTGACTTCAGCTCTGGCTTTTGGTTTGCTCTTTCTCTCACTTCCTGCAAGGTTGGTGGACTATTTCCAGCTGCATAGGTAGTTACCTTGTTGAGCCATCCTTATCGGCGTAGGTTTGTGTGTGCTGGCCGCAATCCAGGATAATCTGTCATGTGAAGCGATGAGTCTAGGAGCACCCCCAAATTATGAACACAGTCCTTAGCAGAGAGTGTGACCCCATTCAGGACTGGAAGTTGTGACCCAATACCTGGTTTGGGGGCCTCTACTGTGAGTACCTCCATTTTATCTGGATTCACCTTGAGTCATTTTTTCCTCATCCAGTCCATTACCGCCTCGAGATATTGACTGAGGTAAGAAATGCCATCTATCATCATGGCTGCTGACCAAGACATGGAGAAATATATTTGGGTGTCATCAGCATATTGATAACACCCCACCCCATGTCTATGGATGATCTCCCCCAGCAGCTTCATATAGATATTAAACAGCATCGGGACAGGATAGCACCCTGTGGGATGCCACATTTAATCTCTGTTTTTGAAGAGTAACTGTCCCCGAGTGACATCCTTTGGAATCTGCCCGAGAGGAAGGAACGGAACCACTGAAGTACAGTGCCTCCCATTCCTAACTCTCTGGCGTTCCAAGAGGATGTCATGGTCTATTGTATCAAAAGCTGCTGAAAGTTCCAAAAGCACCAACTGGGTTACACTTCCCCGTCAATGCTTAGGCGCAGGTGATCTGCCACAGTGACCATGGCAGTCTCCATCCCATATCCCGGTCTGAAGCCAGTTTGAAATGGATCTAGAAAATCGGTTTCATCCAAGATCACTTGAAAGGCGACAGCTCGCTCAATCACCTTGCTCAAAAATGGTAGATGAGAAACCGGTCTATAATTTTTCAGATCCAGGGGGTCCAGGAAAGATTTCTTCAGGAGCGGTCTAACAACTGCTTCCTTTAAATATGTTGGAACAATTCCTTCCCTCAAGGATGCATTGAGACCTTTTTAAGAAAAGTCATCAAGGCATCGCTCCCCTGGACGACCAGCCAAGATGGGCAGGGATCGAGGGAGCACATCGTCTTCTTCAGTTTTCCAAGGATCTTGTCCACGTCATCAGTACTCACTGGTTCAAACCAATCCAGTTTAATCTCAAAAACAGGTTTACTAGATACCTAATCAGTCAATACTGATGTAATCCCGGCATCCAAGTCAGCTCTTATCTGAGAGATTTTATCTGCAAAATAGTTGTTAAAATGTCACAACAGTCTGTTGTCGGGTTAAGTAAAAGGTTCTGCACAGATGGAGCCTGTGTCTGCTCCCTTACCACCCTAAACAGTTCTGTTGAACGGAATCCCACAGACGCAATACGTGTAGAGGAGAAAGATTTCTGCACTGTACATACTGCCTCTCGAGAGGAACAAAGAAATTTCCTATGACGAGTCTTGTCAGATAAGAGTCGAGTTTCTGTCAGGTGTGCTCTAGTCATTGTCCAATCCACTTCATCTTTCTAAGTTCATCTGTGAACCAGGGTTGATTATTTGTTTTTTGTTTGTTTGTTTGTTTGTTTGTTTTTAATTTTCAAAAACTTTATTATTAAATCAAAACAGAAAAGAAAAAAAACCTTATACATACAGGTATTGTAGACATTTCATTAGTTTCATTATACCAATAGACATATCAAAGATTTTCTGTCTACAAAGCAAATCATTGTATAGTTAGTAACGGTAACACACCAAAACAACACTTATAGTACTTTAAAAAAAAAAATTAAAAAACAGCTTCCATATTTGGTGTGACTTACTTTTAGCCTGATTCTAATAACTCCTAAAGCATTACTTAATTCTATCAAAGCCAATCAGTTTGATACATTTCCTATAACATAATAGCTTTATAAGTATCTCTATTGTATGTTATTGGATTACCTTAAAACTATCATACCTATTCCAATACTAAATAACTATATACCATGAAAAGAAACAGAAAGATTTTCCTTTACAGTGAGAATAGTTTACCTGTCTTGGTTATCAACAAAACATTATATTAGCCTTGTATCTTCATTCCTATTTGTTTAAAATACTTAATCATCACTTCCCTGATTACCATGAACTTATCGTGACATGACCCATGGATATGACCCGTTAATCTGTCCATTTCCAAATATTCCAGCATTTTTAAATTCCAATCGTGCAGTTTTGGTATACCCTTTGTTTTCCATTTTGAAGCGTAAAGTAACCTGGCAGCTGAGAGAGAGTAGAACATTATTTTCCCATATTTTCTTTCAAGATCATCTGTTATCATCCCCAACAAGAAGGTTTGGGGGTCTAATGTTAACTCAATTCCAAGAATACCTTTTAAAACAAGATGTATTTTTGACCAAAATTCCTTCGCTTTTTTACACTGCCACCAAAGGTGGATAAATGAACCCACCTTCTTCTCACATTTCCAACATAAGTTGGAATAAGACCTATTCATTTTTGCTAAGCGGGCAGGGGTCAAGTGCCAACGGAATAGCATCTTGTAAAAGTTTTATTTTATATTATAATTAAGGGTATATTTAATTTTTTTCATCCAGCACTTTTCCCATTGACTTAGTTCAATAGTATGACCAAGATCCTGAGCCCACTTAATCATTGCAGGTTTGATTACTTCCGATTTGTGTTCTATTGATTGTAACATTCTATATAATTTCGCTATTTTATGTTTATCTTGTGACCCTATAATGTCTTCGAATTCTTTATCCATAACCCCTATAGATCTCGTTCTCTTATTCATTAAATAACGTTATTTAATTTGCCTTTAAGAAAACCAATTGCAATTGTATCCCTCTAAGTTCAATTGTTCTTGCGTTTTAATATCCATATTCTCTCCCTCATATATAATCAAATCATGATATGTAAGCCATTTTTCTTTGCCAAATTTATTTTCTTTGGATACCACCTCGCCAATTGCTGTCCATTTGGGGATAGTTTCTGACCAATTCTGTTTTACTTTATACCATATTCTCAATAGAGATCGTCTAATATAATGATAGTTAAAAAAAATGGTGACACTTAATTTTATCATATAGCAAATAACTATGCCATCCATAGATATTATCAAATCCCTCTAATTTTAAGTCTCTTTCTTTTTTCAACTCTATCCAATCAATTAACCAAAACAAAGCACAGGCATAATAGTAGTTTTAAAAATTTGGTAACCCCAAACCTCCTTTATCAAACAAATCTTGAAGTATTTTCATTTTAACTCTAGCTTTCTTCCCTGCCCAGATAAATTTTGTTATATCTTGATCCCATTCCTTGAATGGTTTGTCATTATAAATAATTGGAATATTCTGAAATTAAAAAAAATCATTTTAGGGAGAACACTCATTTTTATGGTAGATATTCTACCCAACCAAGAAATGTTTAATTTATCTCAACTTTTCAAATCCTTTTTTACTTCTATCCATTTTTTGTCATAGTTATTTTTAAACAAGTCACCATTTTTAGTTGTGAAATTAATCCCTAAGTATTTCACCATTTTCTGAGAAATTTGATTTTTCTTTAACTTCTTTTCTTTCCTCTTGAATTAAGTTCATCATTAGCATTGCAGTTTTTTCATTGTTAATTTTTAAGCCGGTTATTTTCCTAAACTTTTTCAAAAACTTCAGGAGGGGGTCTATATCCTGGCAGGGATTAGAAAGAGAAACGATGAGGTCATCTGCAAAAGCTTTGGCTTTATATTCTTCTCTTTTTAATTTAATACCTTGTATATTTAAATCCGTTCGAATTTTATTCATTAAGATTTCAAAGTTTGGTATAAATAAAAGGGGCAACAAAGGGCATCCCTGCCTAACTCCTCTTTGGATTTTGAAAGGCATTGTCAATTCACCATTTACCAAAACTCTTGCCTCTTGATCTTGGTAAACTGATTTTATCCATCTTTTCAAGTTTTCCCCCAGGTCTAATTTCTCTATTAGTTCTATCATGAACTTCCAATTCAAGCTGTCAAAAGCTTTTTCTATATTGAAAAATATTAAAGCCAATATTTTATCAATCCTTTTGTTATGAAACTCTATTAAGTTGATTAAATGTCGGGTATTATCTTTTAGAGAATGGCCTGGGAGAAAGCCTGCTTGGTCCTCATGGATCCAATAAAATAGCCATTTTTTAAATCTATTTGCTATAATCATTGCAAAAATCTTATAATCATTATTTAACAGAGAGATTGGTCTGTAGTTTCTAGGTTCAGTTTTATCTTTATTTTCCTTAGGGATAAGTGTGATATTTGCCTGTAACCAGGATTTGGGGATAGATCCTTCTAAAATTCCATTCATTGTATTCAATAAAAGGACCGCTATTTGGTCACAGCATTTTTTATAATAATCTATGGTGAAACCGTCAGGGCCCGGTGATTTCCCCAATTTCAAGCTTTTTATAGTATCTAGGAGTTCTTGAAATTCGATTTTTTGTTTGTTTGTTTGTTTGTTTAATTCTCTTTTATACTCCTCTGAGATCTTGGTTAGACTTTGATCCTTAAGGTATACTTTAATGTCATTGAGGTTTCCATTTGATTCTTTGTATAGATTTGAAAAATAGGTTGATAAAATTCTCTTAATTTGAACTTGTGAAGAGAAGGAACATTTCCCTTCTTTTAGTTTAACTATGGTCCTATTCTCCTGTTTCTTTCTTAACAGGGCTGCCAAGATTTTCCCCAGTTTATTTGCAGATTCAAAATATTTTTGCTGAGCAAATTTTAGTTTCTTTTGCATTTCTTCCATCGATAATGTGGATATCTGGTTTCTAATTCTTTGAATGTTTTCCTTTATTTTTTTCTGGTTTGGACATACTTTTAAATGATCTTCATTTTGTTTTAGTTCCTGTTCTAATTCTTTAATTATTTTTTCTTTGGTTCTTTTCACTTCAGCTCCCTTTTTCATAAAAAAATCCTCTCATAAATTCTTTGGAAGTATCCCAGACAACATTTATTGGTGTTTCTTTGTTTAAATTAAGTTGAAAAAAAAATTAGTTGATTCTGGGCTTCCTTAAGAATTTTGTCATTTTTCAGCAAATTCTCATTTAACCTCCAACTAAATTCTTTTAAGCCTTTGCTTATTGTCATCATCAGGGGATTGTGATCAGACCAGATAGCTAGCAAGGTATCAATTTTATGCACTCGATTACATAAAAGGGGGGAAATCAAAAACATGTCAATTCTCAACCACAAATGGTGAACCTGGCAAAAAAAAAAAAAGTATAATCCTTTAAATTTGGTACTTTATCCTCCAAATGTCCTTTAGAGCGTAACTCTCTTGAAGGGAAAAAAAACTTTTTGGGAGTTTACCCTGACCTTTTTTTATTATTTTATTCGAGGACCTATCTACCTGGGGAATCTATGACTCCATTCCAATCGCCCAAACCAATCAATAATTCGTTGTTAATCAGTTGGAGTTTACTCGATAGCTGTTCAAAAAAAAATTCTTTTTATTAGACAAAGGAGCATAGACTCCTACGATTAAAAAATTTTCCCCTTGTATATTAACTTCAACTATTACATAGTGGCCATTTGGGTCTGAAATTATCATTTTGTATTCATATTTTTCAGTAACATAAAGAACAACTCCCTTCTTTTTACTTTTTCCTGCTGCCACAAATTCCTTTCCCAGCCTTTTATTTACCAAGTACTTTATGTCTTTAAGCCTAATATGGGTCTCTTGAAGACAAACAATCTCTGCCTTCAATTTCTGTAAATAATGATATATTTTCTTTCTTTTTTTGTGGGGTATTTAACCCCTTCACGTTCCATGTCAGAATTTTGAGATTATCCATCAGTGATCAAAACACAATATGTAGAAAACTGGAAAATTTATATTTACTTACTAGCTATAGGTCCTCCAAATCTCTCTTGTCAATGGAATTGCCCTCTTTTTTTGGATGAATTTCATCTAGATCTTCTGAAGTGTCATCGTCGTTTTCACCACTCTCTTTCTCGTATCGCCAGTTTACAGCTCCTTGCTTCTCCAACTGCTTATCTACACCCCTGTAACCCCTTTCCCCCACAGTCATTCTCTAAGTCCAGCGTGCCACACGCTAAATCCCTCTGACCCTCTTGCATTTTCTCCTTTCTTTCTTCTTCTCTCCTCTGTATCCCAAAAACTACGAGCTTCTTCAAGATTTCTCAGTATCGCCCTTCTTTTTCTCCACCAGAAATTTAGACCCCCAGGGGAGCCCCATCTATAAGAGACACCTTGCTGCCTTAAATAAATTGTCAAAAAGGAGTATTCTTTTCTTTTTCTAAGTAATCTGGCAGGGATATTCTTCAGAATCTGCACCTGATTTCCATCTAATTCTAAGGGGGATTCATTGTGCATTTTCAAAAGCGAATCTCTAGTCTGCCTCTTAACAAAATAAATCATGATGTCTCTCGGCAGATTCTTCTTCTTTGCCACCAGAGTATTTAATCGAAAAATTCTATCAACTTCAAAATGAAAAGAATTTTTTTCTACTTTTAAAAATTCTGCCAATTTTGGTACAAGATATTCCAATAAATTCTCATTTTTATTTTCAGGGAGCCCTCTAATCTTAACGCATTTCTCTCTTAATTTTTGTTCCCAGATGCCCTTTTATCCAGATCAATTCTCTATTTTTCCTAATGTCCTCCAATTCCTCTGCCAATCTCTCTCCTCTATTTTCTAAATTTCCAATTCTATTATTTGCAGTGGAAAGTTCTCCTGTAATTTTATCAATTGTTTGGTTAATTTCATGTAATTCAGTCCTAATTTCCTGAGGGATTTCAGTTTTAAAATCATGCATTTCCTGCTGAATACACTTCCAAATTTCATCCAGAAGGTTTGTATTACCTTCTTGATTTTTTGATTGATCCAGTGAAGGGTGTCTGTGTAATTGAACTTGGGTCTGCGATTAGGCAATTGGTTTCTGGACATCATGGTCAACTTCCCAGGCCTGATTCACAAAACTATGCAAATTAGTTCCTTAGTAACAAATTAACCTAGTCTAGTCTAAATGCACAGTTTTCAAAAAAATAAAAATAAAATTATACACCTATCCAGTAGCACAGTACAGTATGTCTGGACCTTCAATATAGATTCCTCTGTCCTTATAAAATGGATTTAACAATTTGTTACTCCAAAGAAGTTAGACAATTATAACCGAGCAAATGTTTGAAAATCTACATAAAAAAAACAGTTTGATTTTCAATATTGAGTTTGCTGCAAAAGTAAATTATACTTCGCTGAGGTTAATAGAATCATAGAATCATAGAGTTGGAAGAGACCACAAGGGCCATCCAGTCCAACCCCCTGCCATGCAGGAATTCCCAATCAAAGCATCCCCGACAGATGGCCATCCAGCCTCTGCTTAAAGACCTCCAAGGAAGGAGACTCCACTACTCTCCGAGGGAGTGTGTTCCGCTGTCGAATACAAGCACTGTAGCCTCAGATTAAGCAAAAAGTTTACAAAAGAAGAAAAAAAGCCTCAATTGTCCCCAATAGCCTTGAAGAGATTTTGTGCAGGAGAATCCACTTTAAAGAGAGGCCGCTAAAAGTATTCAAATCCTCCAATATTGGCTCCAGCAGAAGAGACTCAAAATTTCCTCTACAGTTCGTGAAGTCTCATCACTCTATATTTTTAGCTCTATGTTTTCCATCTTCTGTTTCCTTCGACTTCCTTTCCTTATTTCGCCGCTCTTCCTTCAAAACTCTTTGGTCACCACATGTATCCTGTGCAAGTCCTTTAGAAGTCCGGGCTATCCACAACCACAAGACTTTCCCTGGGAGGAAACCACCTCTTTCTCTCAATCACCCCTCCCTCTCTCCGAGCTAAGGTCACTTTCTTCTCTCTTCTCCTCCTCCCCCATCAAGTCTTCTCTGCCTTGGCTACTTCAAGGCCAAAAAGTAAGTAGATTTAATTCTTTAGATGACCGGTCAGAAACTACTGGCTATACCCTCCTTTCTTCTTTTAAACTGTAATCCAACACAAAATAATATATGCTTGATAGCAAAGGGGAGGACAGGATAACAGGTTACTCAAGCTTTAATATCATGAGTCAAATTTCAAATACATTCCTCAGATGTCCCAGTCTCTCAATAGCCTCACACTGTAGGTTCTTATTAAATAATCAACTTTCACCTCCAATTGAATTAAATGTCTCTGATTGGCGATATCCAAAGGAGTTATGCGACCAAGATCACACCAAACTTCAATATTTACTTACAATCGAAAAGGTTTCCACTAAAATTTGAAAGAAATTGGTGGCATCCTAGATCATCCAAGAGGAGATCATTCAGAAACGTGACCGTGTCTCCGAACTCTATTTGCCCTAAGCCTCTTAGTTGCACACTGGATCTCAATCCATCTGGGATTCAGAGGCTTCCAGGCAAAAAGAAAGGGGGTTCCTGATGAATCGTCTGGATTCCCTGTACCAAGGGAATGCCTCCAATCCTCTTCTGAGGTCAAAATATCGAGGATCAGCCCACGTTATCCAGAGGAGTCTTCCAGAGGCGATAGGATAGACTCCTCAAAGGGATGCCATACCAACCAGAAGACCCAGGGTTGACGATTTGGAGCGGGTTGGAAAGGGCGCTTGGGAGTGAGTGTGTCAATAGCCCTGGTAAGATCAATGTTCCAGGTATTAACCAGGGCTTTAACAGAATCAGCAGCCTTGCCAACCAAGGAACCCTCCAAGGCTCCAAGGCTTTCTGGAGTCCAATTGGCTCCATTAGCTCCGAGGGCGGACTACTCTAATAGGTTCTCCACCCCCAGTGGGGTGGACTGTGGCTCTTAGTCCAACCTTGGCCAGGAAATGATCCATCCATGACAGTGCAGTGGTATTTATTACCTCCACCCATGGATATACCTGTTCCATACTAAAGACCACATTGAGGGTATGGCCTGCACAGTGTGTTGTCCTGGAAACCAATTGGGATAGGCCCATGTCTGTCATGGAATCCATGAACTGCCCAGCCGTACCTGTTAAACTGGTCTCAAGTGAGATGTTGAAGTCACCCAGAACTAAAAGTCTGGGTGACTCCAACAGTAACTCTGAGACCAGCTGTGTCAGCTCGCATAGGGAGTCTGTAGTACAGACATCTTTGAAAAGCCCTGATCTTCTAAAAGAGTTCCCTAAAGACTACAGGAATTTTTAAAAGGCTTCACTTGCCAATGAAAGGACATCAAGAAAGGAGCCTGTCTAGCCCTCAGAAGTGAGTTCCAGAGCCTGGGAGGAACCACCAAGAGAGCCCACTCTTGCTTTCCACCAAATAAGCCCTTGAGGGTGCGAGATACTGTATATCAGTTGGTGCAGAGTATGAACATGTGTGAATGGGGTGGGGTGCTGATGCATGCCTGCATGTTTTGCTCATGTTGTGCACTCATGTGGCTGTCTCTACAGATAATCAGGTGGTCACTGTGGGGACAGATATCTGGACTAGATAGGCCACTCACCATGGCTTTCTTATGTTCTTATACTTTTAATAAGTTCATAGTAGTTTCTGCCCTCCAGGGAATGACAGGGGAGAAGAGAAACAATTTCTCCTACAACCTAAGATAACAAATCTGATTTAGACATGTAGTACATAGATACTGGCCTCAGGAAGCTTTCTACCCTGGCTTCCAATTTTTCCAATGCAGGTGGCCATAGAGAGGAGACAAAACTACAGGTTTTTTTTCCTTCTCTGCTTATTATTTCCTTCATTAGTTCCTTTACTTTTTATGTCACTTATGAGTAGGAAACAATCAATATGCCCATGGTGAGGTTACATAACAAGATGATAGTTTCCCTTTATTTTTTTCCCCTTAATGAAGCATCAAAATCTATATGACAGATTTATTTTTCTTTCCTAATGAAGCATCAAAATCTATAGATGTACACAGCCTCAATCCAATTGTTAGTCACAACTCAAGTAGACCTGTTGAATCAGTGGAACTCACATAAATGTTGATACTCCAAATTCCCACTAATTTAGTGGGTTTAGTTAAGACTAACTAATGAGTTTAGGCTTATATAACACTGGCAGATAAAACAGTCTAAACCACAGTCTTAGTGCTGGACATTGTAACTATAAAAAAGATACAGCACATTGGCTTTAAAGCACTTTAAAGCACCTTGTCCCTGATAAAGGCTCATTTAATTTTCAAAATGGCCATGGTTGGGTGAATGCAACCTGTATACAGCCTGGATGCCAGCCGGGCTTATCCTGCAACTTTTCAAGAATGGGATTTTCCCTCTTTTGAAAAGCCACAGGATAAGCCCAACTGCCATCTAGGCTGTATACAGGTTGCATTCGCTTGACCACAGCTGAATGTGCTAACACTCATTTTGAAAATTAAATGTGCCTTTATCCCGTCGGGGATAAAGTGCTTTAAAGCCAATGTGTTAATCTCCAAAGAAATGCAATATCCAAATAGCTTTCAGACCTCTGTAGACCTATTCTGAGTTAGCAAAACATTTAGAATCACTGCCATTTTCAAAAACTCTGTTACACCATGGCTCCAGAAATCTCCATTTTGCCTAGCAAGTATGCAAAACAGAAGTTTAGATCCACAAGGCAAAGGGGCTCTCTTCCTTTCTCATGTACAAGACTGGCTTATGTTTAGTAAGCAAAGAGGTACAAGATCTCCCAAATATGCAGATGGATTTCCTTGCCTGTTGCATAATTATTGTGACAAAAAATAGCAGGACATTGGGGTATATGGTAACACAGCATATTGCAAAAGGTTGTGGTGGTTGGCTTACTCAAACAGGTGAGGGGGGGAAACCAACCCTGTTCCATGAACACCCAGTCAGGAAGAAAAAATAGAGAAGTAGTGAAAAATGAAAAAATAGTGAATGCCTAAACTGAGACCCACTGGTAGGGATAGCACAGAGAAGAATACACAAAATATCCAAGAAATAAATGAGGGAAATTGAAAGACTCAAAAAACACAGTATAAGAAAAGAATGTGAAATTTACCTTTCCATGTCATAAAGCTCCCAAACACTGTGCCATTATGTTCACATTCAGGGAGTATCTGCCATTTATAGAAGACTACAGCCTATTGAACAGAACAAAACTTAGCTCTGGGATATTGTTGGAGAAGGCACTCCTAAGTGAATATATCTATCAGTCAATTGACAAATCTCTATCTGTCCATCTACAAATCGGACAATCATTCCTGAGAAAAATAACCAGAGGCTTGTCTTTTATCAGGCATGTCTGTCATTGGAATTGCCTTAGAAAACCTCAGTTTGTTATGTTTTCTCATCTTGTTCTGTCAACCGCAACTCCCATAGAGAAAAAAATGTTCCCTTATCTAAAACAATAAAGTAAGATGTCATCTATGGCCACTCATAATTACAGCCAATTATGCCTTTGTTATTCATTTAAATTGTTTAAATTTTAAAATCGGCAGGACCAAGGTAGCTTAAGGACATGTATTTGGCTTAACCTACTTGACAACCATAGAAGTCTGCACAAGACCAGAACAGCCCTTAATGAGAAGAGAACATAAATGAATTTGGATTTCCTTAAACTATATTGATTGTGGTTTTTCAAAGTCAGAATTGTGGTCACCATTTGAAAAGGCACATTGCCCTAAAGATGACTGCTGGCCAAAGCTAGCGTAGACCCATTGAACTAATAAGTCAAAATTTATGTAAATTACATTGGACCCCAACAATTTGGGACTGGTGAATGCAGTTGGAATTTTGAGAGTGTCATTGCTCTCACAAATGGCAGCCATGGACACTCACTCATTCATAACTTGTCACAAGGGAGGAATGGAGAGGATATTTGCCTTTATTCATTTACCAGCTCCTGAGAAGCTCTGTCAGGAAACCTCCAAATAATTGACCATTGAAACTAGCGCAGTTTTCTCCTGGCAATGAAACATCCCAAAATATTCCAGGTGACTATTCTGAGCTTAGATACATGTTGGTTTGGGGCACAATAAGTAGAGTTTGCATAGAAAAAATGTTCTTTGCACAGGAATAGTGTTTTCTACAGAAAATCTACCTTTTGTGCAGAAAAAAAAAAATCATATTTTTCCTTTCACAGAATAATTCCCCAGAACATTTCAGGTTGTGCATATTCAGGAAAACAATGCACAGAAATATTCATTTTCATCCATAGCAGGGAGAAAACTATGGAAATCATTTGTTTTTGCATCTAAAGATTAAATAACCACAGATAAAGATCCTTCCTTGGGAGCAGGGGACTTTGCCACTGGGAAAAAAAAATCAATTTATCAGAGAGTAAATTGATAGAGGTAAATGAAAAGTAACTTGCTAGAGTAGACAATCTGAATCTATGGCACAGGAAGAGAAGTGTGAACTCCACAACCCCAGAAACCTTTTTGAATCTGGTTTTCTACTTCATACCCATTTCACAGAAGCAGCATGGTCAATGAAAGAAACATAAGGCAGAGGTGAGGCTTGAGTCTAAATAGCCAAAACACATTTTGCACATACACACTAGACAAACACACCTGCAATCAAAACACAACAAGGGATGTAAATCCTCACTTTTCTCATTCTTGCACACAATAGAAGTCTCCATAATTTTTGTCCTCAGTGGCAAGATGAAGAGACATTCTTGTAGTACCTAGTTAGACTTTTGGGTTTGCAACAATTATTTTTGCACAAACTGGGACATTTTGTAAGTGCAGTTGTAGAAACCTGAAATAGCATATTACAAACATCTACAATATTTGTCATAAATATTTCCTCCATTTACCCTATTTCAAGACTTTTAAAAAACAGTCTTTTTTGCCTTGCTGTTGCTATAGCTCAAATTACAAAAATCAACCAAAACCTAAAGCATTCTTTGTCGTTTTTTGTGGTGGAGGTGAGAATTCTCAAGGAAACTGGAGATTTCTTGGCAAGTTGTCTCAATGTATAAGACAGCTTATCTTACTGAGAATTTTTGTGAAGATTCTTTATTGTTCTATTTTTTTTCCATTTTTACAGAAGGCAGTGGTGATACTCAGAGAAAGACACTATACACATAGACAAAATGTCCACTTTAACATATACAGACACAGCCCTTAACTCCCTACTACTGTATACTCCTTCTGGCCCTGTAGGATTTGTTCTACTGCTTGTACTATTTACTTTGCTTACTTTTTACTTTTCAAGGAGACACAGGGGCCTTGATGGCTTCTTAGAAATAAAGATACTTTTAGAAGCTAGTACTTTGTTTTGCAACACATTAGCTTTCAAGTTGTTGTTGTTTTTACAGTTGGTCCTTTGTATCCACGGATTCTTTACCCACAGATTCAGCCATTCATGGCTTTAAAATGTTTTTTAAAAAATACAATTCCAAACCTCTATTTTGTCATTTTATATGAGGGACCCCATTTTATTACACCTTTGTATTTAATGAGACTTGAGCATCCATGGATTTTGGTGTTCACAAGGGGGGTTCCTGGAACCAAACCCCAGTGGATAACAAGGGACCATTGAACAATTAATTTAATATCACAAGGGAAATAGAATCCAGCAGGTATCAAGGGAGATGTCCATAGGCACTTACGGAGTAAAGTATACAGTGATCACAAGCAGAAAATGTAACTTCGTGGGGGTTTTTCTGTCTGAACAGAGTAGCAATATGCCTTGTTAGGTTTACATCCTGTGGTTATGGTGCAGAAGGAGCAACCTTAGAGGTGGACCCACCTTCTCAACTATAGGACTTTTGATTTATGTAAATAATACTTTAGAGTTTTGAAATCCAAGTAATATGTCCAGAGAAGGACAACCAAAATGGTAAAAGGTCTGGAAACATTCCCTTTGAGTAACAGCTTAGGGAGCCGGGTATGTTTAGCCTGGAGAAGAGAAGGTTAAGAGGTGAAATGATAGCCATGCTAAAATATTTGAGGTGATGTCATGTTGAAACTAGTTTTGTACTGCTTCAGGGAATAAGACATGGAACAATGGATTCAAACTACAAGATATTCTACTTGAACATTAGGAGGAACTTTCTGACAGTAAGAACTGTTCAACAATGGCATACGTTGTCTCAGAGGACATTTTCACACTAGGGTCTGAAACCGGCAGACAGGCGGCATTAGAGCTGCTGGAATCTAGCTGGAGCCATTCCGGTATAGACCCTGCCAGACGGAATTACCGTTCAGACGCAACTATTATCCTTGCGGAATTAGCGACACTCCGCCCCTGGGAGCCGGAACTCCTGTTCACATACAAGTCCGAGGATGCCTGCCTCGATCCGGCAAAAGAAGTTCTTGCACATGCGCAGTGAAACGAATGTTCACCGCAACCGTCGCATGCGATTTTCGTCACTTTTCGTCACTTCCGTCGCTGCAGCGTTATTGCTTTTCAATCGCCGTTGCCGTCCGGTCGCCATTCCTTTGCTGTGCGAGAGAGGTGCCGCTTCTGAAGAGAATGGAGTCTGCTCTTCTGCTAATCCGTGAGTTGCAGGTAGAGCTGGAGAAGGAGGAGCAGGATCACAGGGCAAGGCGCAGGACTGTGCTGGCTGGGGTCCGTCACTTCATGAGGCGGCGTGGCATCACAGCAGGCTGCACAGCCCATCAGCTGTTATGGAGGATTTCAGGACGACCAAGCCGCTTGGGCCGGGGTTTCCATGCCAGCACTGTCCCCCGTCCACGCCGGTGGTGGGTCAGGCCACAAGTCATCCGGAACTGGTGGGCAGATGAGGTGCTTCAACTCTGGGACGAGGACATGTGGATAAGAAACTTCCGAATGTCCAGATCCACCTTGTTCGAAATAGCAGAGGCTCTGCGCCCTCACCTCCAGGCCGAGGACACCCAGATGAGGAGGGCCATCTCGGTGGAAGAGAGGGTGGCGATCACCATCTGGTGGCTTTCTGCCCCCCTCAACTACAGGAGAGTGGCAAGGCACTTCCAGATTGGGGTCTCTACAGCCTACATCATATGCATTGAGGTCATCACTGCAATAGATAGCGTGCTTCTTCCAAGAACAGTGTGCCTTGGGGACTATCGCCGGGTAGGTTCATCTCCTTCCTTTGTGTTCCTGGCCTCTGCTTCCTTTAACTTAAATTAAATGCTTTGCAATAATAATACTGCTGTACAATAAGCTGAGAGTGCCACATAAAAATGAGAGGCATGGTATTGTGCTTCCTTTGGAACAATTTAGTAATTTGCTAATTTCTCCCTTGCCTCTGTGGTATTGCCTCTTGTGTGTGCAGGGTGCAGATGTATAATGGTTAGCAAGGGCTGGTGTCGGGGGTGCATTTCTTTGCAAAGGGAGCTTTAAGGATAGCTGAAAGGGAGGCTTTTTCCGTGGTGTAGATGTATGTAGGTATGGATAGCCACAAGCATCCATACGGTGATAACTGGGCGGACAGCAAAGCAGTTGGGTGCATGCTAACAAAAGAATTATGGGGACTAAATCACGGATGGGCCATTGGCAAGGCTGTTTCCTGTGAGACATTAGCATGAACATGTGGATCTTACCCTGCTTCTAATGGCTTTTCCTCTATTTTCCTTCTTTTTACCTTGCAGGTGATGGAAGGTTTTGAGCAACTGGGCTTCCCCCACTGTGTCGGCGCCCTGGATGGCTCCCATATTCCGATTCACCCTCCCAGGGCAAATGCGGAGGACTATTACAATCGCAAGTATGGATACTCGATTGTACTTCAGGGACTAACGTCGGCCACCGGACTCTTCCTTGATATCGAGGCAGGGTTCTCAGGGCGCAACCACGATGCCTTCATCTTCAGGCATTCGTCGTTGTGCCAGGCCATGGATGAGGGAGAATTTGTTCCAGGCAACCCGACCATCACAATCAGGGGGGTGCAGGTACCGCCATTGATAATAGCGGACGGGGCATACCCCTTGCGGCGATGGCTCATGAAGCCATACACAGGAGTTCTGGGGCCAAATCAATTGGCTTTCAACATGGCACTTAGCAGGGCTCGGTGTGTGGTCGAAAGAGCCTTCGGACGTTTAAAAGGAAGATGGGGCTGCCTTGGAGCTAGGCTGACTGTTGGGGAGGAGCACTTTGCCACAGTGGTGTCGGCATGTGTTGTCCTTCACAACATTTGTGAGACAAGGGGCCATGCATTGCATGCTGGGCAGCCCTCCGGTGAACTGCATCTCCCACCTATGGTGCAAGAGTCACAGGCGCCGAGAGACCGCAGAAGGCAGATTGAGGGGGAAATGGTTCGTGGGGCTATCGCGGCCATGATATCCGAACGGGAGTGGTTTCCTTAAAATCCACTGCCACCACTTTGTGACACTTGCTGGCTTAGGTTTCTTGATGTAGAGCTGCATGCACATATATATTTCTGTTTGGTAAAAAAATAAACCATTAGTTAACTGTTGATATGGGTGGTTTCTCTAGCGTTCACTGCCACAGTTTTCAGATACTTGTTTGGTTGGGTTGGTGGTTCTACAGCTGCAAGCACGTATATGTGTGTGTGTC